>OY728161.1:1183814409-1186314409 GCA_963277665.1 Viscum album | reverse complement strand
GTTTAGATTTATTACTGAAAGTGTCACATAAATCCATGAGGTGTGTTTCTTAAATATCTATTTGAAAATTTCATTTTCTCAATGGTTTTATTGTACATTCATTTTTAGGATCAAATTCAATTAAGGGGTTATTTGAACTACATGTCATTCAAGAATTTTTCTTTGTGTTTTGAGGGACTTCCTCCCCAGTAATGGTTCCATGTTTTCACATTATCCTATCTTGCAGTGTGGAATGAAAATTTATTTACTATGTTAAAATATTGTATAATGGTTAACCTATGTTTTCTTCTGATGAGTAGTGCACACAAAATAGTTTTTTAGTTTTTAATTATAGAAGAAGTTAAGTGTTTTTGAAATTTTTTGGTTTTGATATCAAAGTGATAAATAGAAAAAAAATAATAAATTAAGGAAGAGATTCAAGGAAAATATAGAATTTAAGTGGTTTAAAAAATATTTTAAGATATTGGTGTTCAATTCATGGTCAGTTTTATAATTCCAATACTATCATTATTCCATTTTATTATATCCTATTATGCTATGTTGTTTTAAGTGAGATTTCATAGTTAATTATCCTCACATCATTGGTTAAATTGTTTAACAAAATTATATTTTGGTATACACATCATTTTTCTGTGATATTGTTGTAGTGAATACCCACAATTATCTTAGTCAATTCCCAATTTGGTATTGTTTATTATAAATAATCATGAATATTCACTACCCCTCCCACACGTGCTAGCAATCACCAAGTACATCACCACAATGCCCTGATCTTATTCTATCAAATATAGAACAAAACCTAATGGAAGGATCAAAATGATTATTTTTTAAATAAATAATAACAAAAAAAATTTAAAATTGAATACGATATCATAAGATAATGTATACTTTTTTTAGAATTTGAAAACAACTTTGCATAAGAGAGATTGTTTTTATTCAATCATATGTTAGAAATAAAATAATATCAAATATAAAACCATCCCTCACTAATAAAAAAATATGATTACCCCACCATGGTAACAGTAATTTATAAGAATGGAGAAGATGAAGGAATTACAAAAAAAAGAAGAAAATAGTGAACATAAAGAGACGAATTTTATCCTCTAGATTATATCCTCGAGAAGATCAGCTTTGGTTCTCCCACATTCTCATTTAATCAGGAAATTTATCATTCTTATAGGAGGTGAGGAATGAAGATTTAAATTTACCCAAGATGTTTCAAGTAATTTTGAGTCTTTTAGAATGAGTTATGGCCGAATTATTTGACCTGGTATTTTCATGCCTCCAATCACTATTCTGCCAACCATATTTTGACCAGTTGACGGAGGCCTATAAGAAATCCTTTCTGCCTGAAATTAATTTATTATATTTACCATATATTTTAATTTCTGATCCAGCTTGAACCACCCTATTTGGTGGTCAGTATCCTAAGATACTGATCTATGAATGATGTAATGTCCATTCTGTCGGGCAGAACAAGTGTTCACATTGACCGATTTGTTTTGGCCTGTTGGAGTTTGAATTGTCTTTGGGTCCTGAAGACATATATGTAGCACATGAACCATGTAATCCTAAAAAATGGAATCTTCTGCATTGGATGAATATTTTTGAAGTTATTCTCAACACACATAGGCACCATAAAACTGTTGAATGTCCAAAATTAGTCAATTTTGACACTTAAGCTCAAAACTCACCAAAATTCATAAAATGATGCAAAAAAGAACAAATTGATTAATGAGATATGATTAAATCGTCTAAAAACATACGTATAAATATGAAAAAATGAACTCTGTTAATCAAATAGTCATATGGAAACCATGTCAATACCACCTTTTTAATTTAAAAATTAAATATCTCTAGGAAACCATCTCTATATCATGTAAATAATTCACAAATAAATTATCATAGATTAGCCTCAAGTATAAATATAATAATTAGTCACCAAATTAATTATCTATATTAAAATATAATAAAAAATAATTAATTAATAATTAATTATCTCAATAAAACCAATTTAATATCTCATAATTAATCCCTCGATTAATATTATCACAAAGCACATAATTAATTCCTAATTAATTATCTCGTATAAAACAATTTCATATAACATTATTAATCCTCCAATATTTACTATCTCATCGTATATAGTTATTTTATAATTAATTATCTTATGTTGAATAATATAATTTCTCGTAATTAATTCATTGATAATTATTTTCCAGAAGTATATAATTAATTCATAATTAATTTTCTCATCTTAACCAATATAATATCTCTTAATTAGTCGCTTGATAATTTTTATCTTAAGGAACCTAATTAATTCATATTTAATTATCTCATCTTAACCAATTTAATATCTCATAATTAATCCCATGACTATTTATCTCAATGTCAACAGCATAGCATATAATTAATTCAGAATTAATTATCTCATTCCACAAATTAAAAATTTATTCAAACATTATAGTCAACATTATAAAAAAAATCGACAATACTGTATTTTATTAATTAAAAAATGTTGAGAACCCTAACTCAATTCATTGGGTCGATCCAATGTTTCTACCCATCCTATGTACCACCTAGATAATAACTATATATCAAGCCCAACGTCATTTAAAAATTTAGCATGACATAAGACCGACACTATTTTAGTTCCTCCAAGTCGAGGTCAATATATGGGACATGTTCATATCAATTGGATGATCATGATATGTCTAAACCATGGTCACCCAGAATGTCAAAAAAACTACATTAATTAATCTATTATTTAAAAGCTCGTCATCACCTACCGATGCTTCATCCACCAAATCTCGGTGCCTATTTCACCGAAGGAATTCATATTCATTCAAATCATACCCCTGGAATTTATCCAAAAAAATAGAGATTACAATAATTTACACACACTACTAACCATATCAAGTCTCTCTACCATGAAAACACTGAAAAATTTACTAGAACCATATGACACTACCATATATAGAAGTGTCAATGTCATCGAAATGAATGACCATTTTATAATAGGTCAACTACTTCTGAAACATCGTAAATGCCTATGTGATGTTACATGAACCACAATCTCTACATCAACACCTAACAGAAATCTTAATGTCTAAACTGACCAGATTTCCAAAACATATGACTCCCAAGATAGACCTCCCATTATGTTGGATAAACATTCATTAAATCCCCCTAACACTCTACTATGTAGTTACCCATGGATGACATTAACAGTTGACTATGCATGAGGCATGTCTAAACTGCTGAACCAATCATTCCCCAATTCTTAGTCGCATATGAAGAGTCAAAATATCGTAACCACCTATCTGAACATGGGTGTCAATCATGAAAAACATAAAGTAATAACAAGAACAATGAAACCAAATTGATAACAAATTCAAAAATATCACTATAGGAAAAAACATGTCACAACTCTAAGGGTTTTACCTACCAGGAGCAAGTCCCTTATGAAGCATACTCATCGACCTTATCTCTTGGTCACATAAAATAGAAATCACTGAGCTTTGAAGACCCCTTTATTTTATCCCTTTCACTAATACATTTCAACCTTTTAAAACTATGAATAATTTTTTAATGAACCTAAAAGTACTATTTCAGCACAAGGAACGTGGTTTTCAATCAACCCCCCGTGGGAAAAACAACAAAACTATATAAAAATTGATATATAAAAAATTTTACATTTAGTTTCATTTTATTTTAATCATTACCTTTTGAATCAAAATTTCTTTTAATTGGAAATACGACCTTTGAGGGTCCAATTTAATCAATACTAATACATCATAAATTGACCTCACCAGTGATATGATCTACAATATACCAATATATATTGCACCCATACAAATTACATGTGTAATTTGGTTACCATTTCCTCAATTAAATTTCCATTTTACATTTTAACTTTACAATCCACTTACACGTCAACAATTATCTGGAATGTAATCATAAGTAGTAACAAAAAATCACTATATAACAAAGAATCATGGAATAACCGCAAATTATGTTAATTATAAAGGTATAATTGAATATAATCAACCATGAATGTTAAATCATTCATTGAAGAAAAAAATTTAATGATTCATGCGAATTTATATCATAACATGGAATTCTACACAAGAAAAATAATCATAATTAGCAAGAATCCCACAAAAGCAGCTACATGGAATATTATATGCATGGAATGTGAATATCAAAGTGATTAATGTGATGAATGTAATGAAAGATCCTTTCCATATCAGTCTAAGGGAAATTTTCTAAATTTCTCAACATAAATAGGTAGTGGAAAATATAATCACTCAATGTGAAATACAATCACTCAAGGTGAAAATACAATCACTCTAGGTGAAATCAAGGTAACATTCATCTCACACCCTGCACAGGACCTTTGGGACACATAAATAATTCATGGATTTACGTGTAGGAAAGAGGCTAGTTTTATGAGCTAGGCTGCATTAGCTGTTGCATAGAGATGGTATAGACCTTGAGGCCTTTCCAAGCTGGAGTTAATCAGTTTTTCATACTTTCCTATATTAGCATGCTAGTTTTCTAGCTACTGTGGTTTAGCCATTGGAACCCTATATATATATATATATGACCAAATTTATATTCATGTTTCATTTTTTAGTAGTAGTAACAAGTGGTCATCTTGCGGTTGTGTTTATTTCCACTATTGTTGAAATATTTATTACTTCCTCTATTTATCGTTATTGAATGTGCTTATGCTCCGCGAGTCTGGTTTGAGTCTACTAAGTCATTTATTCACTGAAACATTATTATTAAACTCGGACCAGTACCATTGTTATTATCCTGCTAGAGGGTATAACCTTCACACTATAACTATAAGACCCTCACAGCAAGTCGGCAGCCTTTGGCATTTGGGAAGGTGCGCATAAGGTAGTGACACCCAACCCATTTAGCACTATTCGGGTGGATGTTCAGGTCTGGCTCGTTACAAAATCTTATTATATATAACCTCAAACATAATAAACATCAATTTTCATCCCTTTCCAAATGATCATTCCCTATACATTGGGTGATCAGTCTCAAGAATTATTATTAACCGAGCTTAGAAACTATCCAATATTCATGTAATCCTACTGAAAAAAGAAGTAAAATGAAAAAAAAACATTGGACCCACTGATATCACTTTGTGACATCCCAAACCGGCTTACCATTGAACCAGTAGTTGGACCGATCATAACAAGACCTCAAGACCACCTCCCCGTACACTAGAGGCTGTCAACTAGTAGTGAGGGTGTAAGGATATTCAATGTGGAGACTATACTATCATATCATATTTTTTATTACAGTATAATAATATATAAATATTTGACATCAATGGATGTAGTATAAAGAAATAACTAATTCAAGGGGGTAAATTTTAATATCAAATGAATAAATAAAATGGAAAATGTCATTTTTAAAATGTATGCATGTCATGACTGTTTATATATATTATAAAAGTATAAAAATCATCAAGCTTCAACTCTCAATGTAGAAAATAATTAAAAGGACCAATGACCTCAGTGTGATATCCATAAGATTAGAGAACCCTGTCTAATATTTTTTTCTACTTACTCATACATACAAGAAAACAACAAGAAATTATGTCCATGATCTTGTATAAAATTAATGTCTACTCAGGTACCCCAGTGCTATCCTATCCCGAATAGGGATTGAGATATAAATCCCTGTAGTCGGGGAACACTGTTGTCTATCTCAATCTAGATAATGAAATAAAATTAAATAACATGAAATTATATCAATGATATAACAGAATTGAATTAATAACCAACAACCCATCATGATTTTAAAGGGACACCTAACAACAATACCTAATTCATCTCATAGCCAGAATAAGATTATGAACCATAATGATATATATATATATATATATATAATTTATAATGAACATTTAATCATAGTATTTAATATTCTATATTGATCCACTCAATTGAAATGATCATGTTACCATTATTATATTTCACCCAATTGAATGAAATTATCATTCCATATGTCAAAAACACTTGAATTCCCAATATATAATCCCATGCTCATGCACCCACAAATTCCCATGTTACTATTCCATAATCCTACTCCCAAGAATGTCCACATTACCATTCCATACTCACACACCATGAATTTCATGGTTACCATTCCACACTCACACACACATGAATGTCCATGTTACCATTCCATACACATTTACCTTTGAATGCCCGTGTTACAATTCCCTACTCACACATCATGAATGTCCATGTTACCATTTCATACTCACATACCTTTGAATATACATGTTACCATTCCTTACTCTCGCACCAATGAATTTCGATGTTACAATTCAGTGCTTCATAATATAATTAATTCATCAAATAATTATCACCACCAATATCATTATTTATTCAACAATTAGTTAAACACATCGTGTCGTTTAGATAACACAACAATTAAGGTGTCATAAAAATTACCCTAGATAATTCAACACTTAACTAGCCACAAAGATACCATGCCAATAATACATAATTAATTAATATATAAATTTTCTCCACAAAACAATATCTATATCACATAATTAATTCACAAATTAATTATGTCAACATATCCCCAAATCTAAATCTCATAATTAATTCCCAAATTAATTACTATATTATAATCTGATTAAAAATAATTAATTATTAAATAATTATCTCATCTTATCTAATTTAATATCAAATGATTAATCCCACAAAAATTGTTATCAAATAGAACATAACTAATTCTTAATTATTTGTCTCATCTTAACCACTTTAATATATAGTAATTAATCCACTGATATTTATTATATCAAGGCATGTACTTGATTCAAAATTATTTACCGTATCTATAAAAATTTAATATCTCATAATTAAAACTTGGATATTTAATATATCAAATAACATAATTAATTGTTTATTATTTATCTAAACATAAACAATATAATATCTCATAATTAGTCCCCTGATAATTATTACATCAAGGAACAAAATTAATTCATAATTAATTATCTAATCATAACTTATATTTTATATAGTAATTAATCCCAAAATTATTATCTAAATATCTACATCAAAGAATATAATTTATTCACAATTAATTATCTCATCCCACAAATAAACTATTTATTCAAACATTGTTTTCAACTATTTCAAAAGTAGTAAATCAAAAAAACTACATTAAATTAACTTGGGAATGTTAGGAACACTACTTCAATGAATTTAGTCGAGGAAATTATTCATAACTCAAACTAGGACCTTCTCATATACACACATCTCATATAAAGTTCACACACAATCGAATTTTTTCACGGCACCTAACAACCATGAACTGACACCCAAAATTACTATGGTGAGGACCAATGGAAATGAAAAATATTAACCAAATGACTAAAAAATAGTTGAATCTAATTTAAGGGTTGTGAAAACAATTATCTAGTATAATGCCTTAATCGAGAATGATTTTGGTGAACCCAATTGATTCGAACCACTTTACCTTCGGTGGAGGTCATCAGAATATGGAATGATGGCTTCCGGGACATCTTCTACACCACCTAGAATCAGAACAAAAAAGGAAACTAAATTAAATTAATTTATGTTTTCTACCTAATGGATAGAAAATAACAGATAGCCCCAAAAGACAGTAGGAACAATGAACTATTTGGGGAATAAATGAGACCGTTTAGATGAACAAATTTTCTGAAAGAACCGAAAATAGATACCTACGTGAAGAGGAGATGAGAGGAGGGGTTGTTCACCACCCATTGGTGTGGCATTGTGTGTACGTAGTAGGGGATAGTGTTTTGAAATATCCGATGCAAACAAGAAAATTCATATAGACGGACTAAACTCACCAAGATGGACAACAATTGTGAAGCTACCACCATGATCGTGCGCACTGAGTGGTGGCTGCTAAGGATGGGTGGTGCACCACCCGAAAGATAGCCAATACTGTGGGGGGTCGCACGTCACTCAAGCTATTCTCCTCTTCTACTATATTTTGCATTTAATAAATATAATAATAAATTTAATATTAATTATAATAATAGCACCCATATTATTATTATTATCATTAAATTAAAATCATTCTTTGATAAACTGAAAAATCTCAATTTACACCTCATTTACCCCTTATTTAATTAACATCCTTTCAACTTAAATTAATTAAATACGTTCTATAACTTGTCATTAATTAATTAAATTATCTCACAAAATTTAAATAAACCCCCTCCCCCTAATTTTTCATCAAATAATTAAATTCATTTTAACATTTGATTAAATTAGATAAAACTACACGTCTACATTTTACAGATTAATCAATTAAATTATTCTTCAATGGTTTTTATAAATTAATTTACTAACAAATTATTATTAAAATAAATTCAATAAACAAAAATTAATAAAATAAAACCCCATTTATCATCATCTATTTAAATTCATTTTAAGCATGAATTTAATTAGATTAAACCCCTACTCCACATTGAACACATCATTTAATTAAAATCATTTGCAACAAAATTTAATTAAATAAATATTCCATCTCATTATTATTTAATTAAATTATCTCTACATAATATAAATAAAAAAACCCTGACACCACATTAATAATCATTTATGTTAATTCATTCCAACTAAAATAAATAAATTTTCCAATTCAGGTTATTTTTATAAATTATTATTAAATTAAAATATTTCAACATCAATTTTATTAAATAATGGACCCCATATCACAATGAATAATTAAACCAGACATATCCATGAATTTAAATAAATAAAACCACCATTGTACATTAGTTAATTAAATTTCTCATTTGATTCAATTTAATTAAATGAAACCTAACTCCTCATTTACAAGTCATTTAATATTACCATTTAATATTACACTTCTTAGATGAACCCTAACTCCCCGTGTACAAGTCATTTAATAAAATTCATCTCATCTAAAATTAATTAAATAACAATTCTAATTAATAATGATTTAAAAAATATAATTATATTCATCTCAGTATAATTAAATAATTTCTCCATATCCGCATTATTTAATTAAATTCACTCAACTTTTATTTAATTAAATGACTTCACCAAAAACTCATTTAATTAAATTACATGGAACCATGAATTTAAGGAAAATAAAAATAACATGAATCTCAAATCTGTGTAGATAGAATGGTTTGGCTTGAATGAGATAACTGATTGTTCATATGTCATGGGTTTGCTATTGAACACCTGTTTTAATTACAAATGAATAACCCACACATTTTGACTAACCATGTAAATCTTTTGAAAACATCACAACATGGTCTGGTTCTCCTAAAACCCATCCATCAATACCAAAAATTCTAGGATCCATTACCCATGCCCTTTACAAACACATTAAAATAACCCAACTCGCAAAAAATCGTTTTAAATACTTATTTTCAAAACTGAACCATGCATTAAAAAAATATTCAAAAAACTGTATTTTAATGTGCTTCAAAAACTCGAGACATTATAAATTCATTGGTGACAATTTTATTATAAATTATAATATTTTCCATTTGTATACAACGAAATCATTTTTCTAAAAAAAATTAAATATAAAAATTATATTTTTCTAAAATATGTTAATAAGTCATCTTTTGGATTTATTTTAATTAAACTCAAATATTATATAATTAATAATGTTTTTGACATTCACCTTATGATGTATCTATATATAATATTACAATAAATGATTTTTAACTCTATAATAATATATTTTTTCGAAAACTATTTTGGTCACATTTGTCACACTTATTCTAAATTATATTAATCTACATTTGGAAATATAAGATGAATATAATTGAATAATTTTTTATCCCGTGATGTTAATTTTATCATTGACGGAATTTTTTATAATTTAATGAAAAAATAAATTTTTTAATAAATATTAAATAATTCTAGATTTTATTATTAATTTTAATTTCATTTAATTAATTTCATAACATTATAATTGTTTTAATATGGTTCAAATGTCTATTTAGATCAATAATAACATCGTTCATGTGTGTGGGTATCTTAATCTTCATAATGTGATGTGACATGTTCATCAAATAATCTTTATCTAGAAGGTAAAAATGATAAGATTAACTAAAAAATTACATAAACAAAAATAAATTTTTTATATAATTAAAATATATTTTTTTATATTATTTTCATTCCATCACTGAAGAAATTATAAACTACATCGATTCATATGTATATCCTACCATCTCCATGAAAAATTAAACCTTAATTTCTATCGCTATTATTTATGGATTATGTTTAATACATATATAATGAATATTTATGATAATTTATTCATGGTTAAATTTAATTATATTTTTGGACCATTTCCAAAGTTATAGGACAAAATTTAGACATAGTAATACACACATGGAAAATAAAGAATTTATTTCCAAAAACATGAATTTAACTTTGAATTGTTAATAACGGCTTATAAAAGGTCATATTTAAATAATATACAGTTTGATATATAATTGTATTCATTATTAAAAGATTTAAAATAATAGTATATTTATTATAAATTAGTCTAATATATGTATAAATGGTGAATCTACATATGGTTTTGGATTTTTTACTCACTGTTTATATTATGTGAGACCAATGCCACATTAACCACATGATAATTTAATGTGGTGTTTATTCTAAACCTATGTGTATTTTATAATCATTATACTGTAAATTATATATATATATATATATTGTGATCTTCCATTTAATGTTCTCATTATTCAATATTATCATAGTAGAAATCATTTTGTGATAAAATTTCTTTATTTATTGAATTTTATTTTTTATTCTTCTAATGTTACAATATTAAAATCCACCCCTTAAGAAAAAAATGAAATTTATTCTCTTAAAGTTTTGTAATGAGAAATAATATCATCCCTTAATTATCCCCTACTAATTTATTAACTAGTTCAAAGAAATTTTTGAAACAAAATTTATGGTGTTTCTCTCTTCAATTGAATCTCTTTTTCTCTGAATAATCATTTCTTCTAAAAAAATTAAATTGTGATTTTAAATTTCAACAAATTAAATATTAAATTAATTTGTATACAAGTTTTAATTAATAAATAATTACACAAAATTATTCTTCATGTTATTTCAAAAAAACTACGGACATTTTTCTTTTATAAAAAATTTGAAATAAATCCCTCTTTTACCATGTTTGACGTGAATGATTTTTTCTACCATCGTGAACATCGCATATTATAAAAATAGTACATTGAAAATTCCAGATTATAATTACAAATAATTTGATTTATCAATTTTAATTAATTTATTACCTTAAAATTTTTATTTTCAAAATGTATTTATATTTTTAAAAGAATTTTTTAAAAGAATTTTAATGACTATTTTGTATATTTCAATTATTATTTTATGTATAATTATTTTGAAAAAGTTTTATATTTTAAAAAGTGATTTCCCTAAGTGGAAAGACTCTTTTCCACATTAAATTTTATAAATCATCATTCAAAATAATTTTCCATATAAGTTGACATCATTTGATGTTATATATGCTTTGCTGGTTTTGTGATCATGGGATACCATTAGCATTATTATTTTGAGTTGATTATGAATATGAAAAAAATATAATTATGATATCTACTCTTTCACATGGGTTTTACCATGACAAAATAAATATAAAACACTCATTATTTTACATTTTTTATTCTTTAATGAAATCATTTAATGATTATAAAAAATTATTCATTTAAAAATGTTATATTATGATGAAATATTTATGAAAGAAAATACATTTCATGGGTTCTGATATGATGAATTCTTAAGGGTCTTATGTTACACATTTGTTTCATTTTCATTAGGTTATGGTGGTTAAATTATAATGGAGGATGGTGGTTACATTATAAACCATGAAAATGATTATGATATAAAATTGATGGTTGTACCCTATATATCACTCCAATTCATTTGGTAAAATTTAGATAAAATGTGATGATAATGACTAGTATGGGGAGTGTAAAATTTTTATTAAGGGACTCTATCCACTATGATAGTATTTTGGGTAAACTATGAAATCTAAAATGATTTGGGTAGAGAACCCATTCCATAATGATATTTATGGAAATGACGTTGAAAAACTATGGGCATAATTTTATATACTTATGTTTGTTCAAAAAATGTATGTATTATTCTAATATAATCATATAATCTTCAATGTTATTTTATTCAATTATGCTTCATGTCATACGAAAGATCGAGATTTATTCCATGTATCATGTTTATGATATGTGATATGAATTTAGTTGTTTTCAAAGTATAATTTTGTGCTTTCATACTCTTATGGTCATGACATATTGATATCTCACTTGGATACCCTTACTATGAATCTAACCTCACCCTTTCTTATGTATTTACATGTATGTTCATATGAGAGGTATTATATTCGTTATTTATAGGATGTGATCCATTTATATATAACATTGAGGGGTAGTTTTACTCACTTGTGGACCATTTGTTTATGTGTCTATGTTTCAAACTGAACAATACCTAATCAATTCAATCCAAGGTAATTGTCTGTTTGAATAGATTATGTACTTTGATATGTTATATTAGTATATGAGAATTTTCTGAATTTACAAAACATACATCGAATTCCCCAGAATCATATTGCTCGAAGACCCATGTAGAACGTTATTACAAAAATAAATAGAAATTCCCAAGGAAGATTCATCTTATAGAATGACCCACATACCGAAAATTTCAATGTAACAATTTCCACATATAAGAATAACCTGGCTATCCATCATGGATATGTGGAAAATTAACAAATACAGTCACTCACGTAGCTAATTCACACATAAAATATATCCACATAACAGGTTTACAATGCTGATCCACCCACGTAGATTATCCTTCACCATAGTTGATTCACATTTTTTATATATCAATTTAGCTAATTAAACATTCCATGAGAATAAACAACCGACCATTCTTATCGACCACATTCACAAATAACCAACATCATGAACAAACAACTGACCATTCCATCAAACTGGATGAACAACGTAACTACTGCATTAATAATCATCTCACCATAAATAAATTACCACACTACCTACCTACCTTATGATTAAACATGTGACTATGAAAACAAATAATATGGTCAATCATGTCAAAACTGGAAGGAATAATAATGAAGAGGAGGAAAATAATCATAACATCATAATGACTCCAAAAATCAATGCCAAAATAAAACAAATTGTTTTTTTAAATCTATAAACATACACCTTTTAACAATCAAACAATTATCTCCATTTAGAACCTAAATGAAATGAGTGTAATGAAAGGATTGGTTAGAAAAAAAATCAAAAGGGATACCTCTCAAGGATCTCATATAGGATGACATTTTTCACCATACTGAGATCTCTATCCATAATCCACCTATCATACTCTTAACCATACATAAAACTATCATATCCTCCAAAAAATCCAAACCATAAACAAATAAAACTAAAAATCCCAACCAACATTAACATAATAATTACATTTTTCTATCCTCCATGTCATGATATTATATTCTCTGTGTGGAACTGAATCCCCCAAAAAAACATCAATCATGTCTTGTTTAATGTATCCTTATTAAGATTCTAGTCTCTCCATTTTTATAACATAGATGATTTTTTATACTTAACTCATGAAAAAAATGTCCCATCTCATAACATGTCATTAAAAATTATAACAAAGGAAAAAAGAAAAAATAGAACAGTTTACAGAGAGTAAATCTACATCACTCACCCCTAGTTACTCTACTCCAAACCATCATGCATCCAAATAAAATGAGAAAATTGAATGTTTCATTAAGAAAAATCCTTCTCCCGATTGTGATATGTATCTATTAGTATTTAAATTTTTTTTGTTTCATCTTATGCATCCAACTATATTAAATAATTAATTTTACCTTCATCATGAATATGCAATTGATGCTAGTACATGTTAGATATTTCATGGGAATTTTCCATTCATAGTAGAAAATCAAGCTAACAATACACCTATTGAACTATTCTACACACCTCGTAGTTTCCATAAATCATTGATTAATGTATAATCCTCTTTCAAAAACCCAAAACCCAATGTCGATGGGAAATCATTAAGAACATATGGATTCTAACCAAAAAATTTTATATTCCCTATTTTGAATGTTAAATAAATATACATTAAATCCTATATTGATCTCGTCAACTGACAATAAAGTTAAACTATTATGTTGTTATCAATAACATGCTAGGACAAAGAACTACAACCTCAACATCATCTATGTATCACATTGGATAATTAGAATGTAGAAATAGAAAGGCTTTAAATGATTATATACATATAAAAGTTTTATATATACTTCAAAACAATACTATAACAAATATAAATGCCTTAAAAATTATCCATATAGGTTTCAAATAAATTATCTCATCATTTCATACGGTGTTCGGTGTAACATCCCGGTTCTGGAAGCCACCCGGCGCTGCCCCGTACCCTGTTGGTAACATGGCCTCAAGCACATTTCCCTGAATGCCAGAGGCTACCGACTAGCATCAAGGGCCTTAGTTGTGATAGTGGGGAAACTATGCTCCCTTTGGGAGAGTACACAATGGAAGCAAACAAATATATACATGAGCGGAAATAATAATAATATAATACAAAAATAAATATCAGAAGACTGATAGAATAAAATGGAGCACATATATAAAATGATGCATGATACATATGACTAGGAAAACAATGAAACAGATTACAATGTTGAAATACACTACTAAACAAGGTAAAAAAGAAAATTAGTAATCATGTACATAGTATTGCAAGCCTATGATTGGTCCCATTCTCTCCAACTCCACAACATGTCAAGTACCTGACGTAGAAGGGCTCTTTCCAATTTCTATACCTACAACAATATAATCTGATTGGGGCCAAACACAAGTCCCAATTAGGGTGTGGGACTAAATACCAATAGGAAACCACCATGAGATCTGTGCCTAACATTCAATGAGTATATGTTAGGTAAAATTATAGGATACAGTAAACTAAAATTTATTCAACTGTAAACAATCCACAATTTCAATATCAAGAAACAACTAACGAAGTAGAAAACACAATTAGGAAACCCTCAGGGATGTACCCACAGCCTATCCAATATAGTCCTCCTGAGAAATTAAACAAAGAAGCTTTAAAAAAGGTTACCCTCTGTGAAGTACCCACATCCTATCCCCTCTGGTCCTACATAATAAGTAAGAGCAACCCTTTTGGTAGTACATTCAGTCTAACCCCTCTAGTTATTCTTAAGCATAGACTCTCTGAGGAGGCACTCACTATAGAGACCCAAGCTTGATGTACATCAACATTACATTACTTTTTTGAAATACTTAATACATAACAAAAAAATGAAATCCAAGGACCGTAATTGTTTAGTGTCTATGAAAACACGGAACATAATCTTCTAATCAAGGTGAAAGATCTTAAACATATCCCATAAAGATCTTCCACTTTTTTCCCATACCTAAAACATTTCATTATATCATGGGGAAAAGAAAACATTTAAAGGGTGAGCTCAAATGATCAGTAAGGGTAAACATGTAGAAAATAAAACAAGCCATATACATTTGAACATATAAACATGAACATAATGTTTAAACATCAAGATCCTGAGTTTTGAAATAAATCATGGAGTACGTAAGTCATAGATCATAAAGGAACATTATTCATGATAAAATAGCATGGGAATAAAACATGTAATTTTAACAACCATTATTAACATGATATGATTTCCATAGTAGCCAAGGCATTTCTTCCAAGACTATCATTGTATACAAAGTCCCTTACTGAATCATGTTCACTCCTCATTCCAGTCCTGTATCACTGAACCGGATTAACTTGTCATTCCAGCCATGTCAATCTCATGAGATATAAATCATTAACCAATGCATGTGAGGGAGATATATGTCCTACCCTTCACATAGTGAAATTATTCATACTTGTGCCACAAAATAAACATAAAACATTCATCATAACCCAAAGAATAAAATGGGATTCATAAACATCATCCCATCATCAAATAATCCATATTAAACAAATGGATAAAATTTATTCATCATAAAAATCACACCGTATAAATAAAAGAGACAGTATACATGAATCATAAAAATTATAAATAATGTCTTCTTAGACATAAAATAGTTTTGATAAAAACTTGAAATGAATTATTGAGGAAAATATCCTTTCTTCTTCAAAATCATTTTCTTTTCACAAAATGCCACACAAATTTTGAAATAAAATTATTTTAGTGAAAATAAACATGAAAAAATGTAGAGAAAGATTCATGAAAATTAGGCGTTATGTAACTGTAAAAATATGTTCATTACTTATATGTTTAAAAATCATTATCCTTGTACTTTTTCTAGAAAAGTCGTAAAGATTCTCTTATGGTAAACAAAAGAGAGATTCTTTCCATAACACAATGTAAAAGTCAAGGAGGGGAAAACACAACATTAAAAATACATGGAATAATATTAAACACTTTATGAAAAAATAACATTTGGACATGGATGAAAAATATAACCCCAATAATTACTTACGTATATACAATCTCAGATAAAAATGAGATTGCAAAATTATCCCTTACCTTAGGTCCAATTTCTTCAGTACATGTCTGAAACTCCAGTGTTGTGGGTTTATAAATATTATTAACTTGTAACATAACCATAATAATATTTATGATATCATATCAGATTCACTTATGACTTTATATTACACATTCTTTTGTCATTTCCATGTTAAAGCAGTGTTTTGGGTAAAATTGTTTCATTTATCGTACATGTTTGGACTTCCTATTCATGATATTATTATTACTTATATTATGATTTACTTACATCCATAATGTAAAACATGATTTATATATCATATATATTCAGTCTATATATATTATAGATAGATAAATTAAATGAAACACACCATTCATGGAGACGGTAGGCCATACGTACACATGAACACTATTATCATTTCCTTATTGACTTTAATGGAAGTAAGTAGAAGACACAAACATATATATAAATAAATATAGTATAATTACTTTGTCATATATATCATTATTATAACTTATATATACTTTATAATTATTCTTTAATGTTTAACATGGAGAAGGAATCTCATGGAATCGTGGAGACAGTAATCCCTATGTACACACGAGCAGTGATATCAGTCCCATAATTATTGAATGTAATTGGAGTGGATGGTATAATATCTTAGAATAATTATGATGTTATAATAACCATATATTTTTATTCTTTAAACAATTATACCCATCTAAGTAAGGTGGTGGTAAAAAACCCGATTACACCACGGCGTGAAGACGGTATTCCGTACGTACGCACGCGTGGTGATTTTGTTTTTTGTATGATGGATAGAAGGTGAAATGGGGATGTTTCATATTTATAATATCAAATAATTATATTAGTTATACTTATGTTATTACATTATAATGAATAAAATTAAGAAGTCAAAGTAGAAGAATAAATAAACTGGAAAGAATTGGTAGAAGAGATTACCTCTTCTTCGACGCGCCTTCTCTTAACCTCCTTTTAGGGTACTAATGTTGTACTTTGAAGATAACTAGGACCTATAGTAGGGTTCTATAGAAATGGAGAAGTGAAATGGGTTGGTTTTGGCTGATCTTGAAGGATCAATTTTTTGTGAAGCGGGGAGGGGGGTGCCCTTTTATAAGGGAGGAGAGGGTAACCTTTAGAAACCTCAAAAATATTAATTTAATATAAATTCAAACCCCTCATAAAAACATCAAAAATGACTCAAATCTATAAATTAGATGATATAGGGTTGTAATCTCATCATGAAATAAAATTTATACATGTTGGAAATTTATTTTACACCTTATCAACTTGATTTATCCTTATTTAATCTATTTTATTTTTTGTGGTAATAATATTATAAATTTGAAATTGTTATAAATAATTAATTTTGTGTTTTCAATTGCCTATAATTGTATTCATTAGGAAATTTTCGACCATATAAATTTTAATTTATAAATTTTAATCATTTTTGTGTTTTTTAATCATTTTTATAATATGTTATTTTTATAAAACAACAATAGTGTCAATTTTGACACTATTCATTTATTTGAATTTTAATAAATTCCACATAGAATATATATTCAAACAAATACTCTTAATAGAATCCTAACATGTCATATTCATCTATAAAATATTTGGAGAACATTTAATAGTTCATATAATATTTATTTTAATATTTTTATAACCATTTATTTGATATTTCAATCAATAAAATAATTTCTATATCAATATTGTGTTATCATTAATGACAATTATTTAATCCAAAAAAATACTAAATAAATTCTAATGATGTAGATAATTTTATTATCTTTCTGGAAAATTTTCATGTTTGAAGTTTTATGATGTTTATCATTAATGTAAAATTATTATACTAATAAGATATAAGAGAGTTTAATGTTGTCACTTTCTTTGGTTTTAATAATAATTATATAATTTTCATGGCCAAAAGTCCATGAAATGAATCTATTCTGACCCTTTAGGTTATTTGGGTTGACTTTTATTCATCGAATGGAATTTTTTCAGGTGTTAGGGTAATTTTATAAACATATTTTTTACCCTTAATTACCTGATTTACCATTAACTGTAGTAAATAAAAATTGTCGTAGTTACTATTCATAATATCAAAAAAAATTAAAGTGACATATTAACGATATATGTACCAACTAAATCAAAATATGGAATCCATTTTTCAAAATTCAAAACACATAAGTTGTAGTAATTAATTTAAAATTAATCTCACTGTTGAGGAAACGAGTTTTAAAAGTTAAAACATTGCAAATGATTGAAGTGAATTTACCTATGAATTCAATGTAAAATTAATGAAAATGAATTACGTTATATTAAATTGTAAGAATATATTCTATTTTTAATTTAAAACCATTAAACATTATTATTTTACTATATAAATTATCTCGATGAAAAAAAATTAATTAAAATTTAGCGTATTTTTACAATTCATCAAAATATGAAGGTTATCAGAATATCTCAAAATTTTATCCGAAGTAAATTTTTGTTTCCTAATTTCAGGGAAGAAGTTTTATTTGTAAAATTGAACTTATAAACAATTAAAAAATAATATTTAATTAGGGTACTCCATTAAAAGACTGTAAAACAGTATTTTTTTAAAAATACTTATTTTACCTGAATATTTTTTTTGTTCTCGTATCATGTTCTATAATATGTTTATGATGAATTATAATGTCATTGTATTCAATATTTAGTTACTAATATTTATAATTTCTAGTTCATAAATATATTGTTTTTTAGTGAAACTCAGTATTGCGTACAACACACGCTATCGAGGAAGGTCGCTCATGCGTGCAATAGAAGCCAAGAATCACTGCAGGAAACCCACCAATTAGCGGCAGTTATTTTTTCATATAGCGACGGTTTAAGCCGCCGCTATATGGTTTGGTGGTGGTTTACATAAATTTCCGCTAAACTTGGCGTCAGCTATCTATTAGCGGCGGTTTTATTCATTTCGCAGCGGTCAAAGAAAAGCGTCGTAGTACCTCATTTCACAGCGGTTTTTGGTAAATTTAGCAGCAGTTTTAAGGGCTATTTAATTAGTGGCGGCTATAATCGCTGCGAAATTCAGGCGTGCCATGCGCCTGCTTAGCGGCGGTTAAAACCGCCGCTAATTCCGACCTGATTTCACGGCGCTTTTAACCGCCAATAAGTGTATTTCTGATTACATTTAGCGGCGATTTAAACTGCCGCTAAATGTATAAGTGGTAAAACATTAGCGGCGGTTAAAACTGCCGCGAAATGATGACCAGAAAAAAAATAGCATTTCTGCTTATACTGTACCACTGCCCTGAAAAACAAACCAAACAAGAAACTATTTATCATTCCAAACATTCTCAACGGGAAGGAATTCATCATATGTTTCCACTAATAGAAGTATTCCCCCAAGCGTAAAAATATTTCATGGGCCAATTTCTACCTCACCATGGGCTAGATAAATAGTTTTGGTTCCTAGAAACCATCAACTAATCAACTCACTATGGAATTATGGTTTATGGTACATGATAAACTAAAAAATATATGTCTCCTCGTAATGATGAATAACATGCACAACTATCAAGGAATAGAAGGTTTGGTGTTACACCCAACATGGTTAACATCACTACCAACACATGTACAAAAAACATTCATGGTTTTAATCACACCCAACACAACTATCAAAGAAGATAAGGATTGGTGTTACACCCAACATATATACATGAAGATAACAATGGTTAACATTACACCCAACCCATATAATAAATAACAAAAATAGTTGGAATTATATTCAACCCATGTAACTAACAAGAACACTAGTTTTATTTTCACCCAACCCATATAAGAAGTCATAGGGATATTTGGAATGAAGCCCAATCTTTGTAAAAACCAAGATAAATTTTCAGAATCATGTATAACCTACATAACCAAACAAATTTGGTTGGAATCACACCCTACCCATATACCAATAAGAATGATAGTTGGCATCTTATACAACTTATTATAAAGTCTTCAACATGGTTAAAAAATAGCCAACCTATATAGCATGCCAAAGAAATGGTTATCATTATTCCAAACCTAATTAACAATATAGAAACATCATTGGAATGAAACCCAACTAATGCAACAAGTAACAACAAGAATTTAATTACACCCAACCAAAAATATACATCATTTTACTCAGGTCACTCTTACTTGGATAAGATCTCCACTATCAATTATGTTGTATATAATTCACCATCATTGAGGAATTTCTTTAAATAACTTTTAAGATATTATCATCTCACATTAATACATACCCCTCTTGGTTATCATTCCAAGTACTACCACCAATTTCAATTTAATTCATGGATGTACATGATTACTAATTATAAACCAGAGGACCTTACAAATCCCTAACAAACCATTCCTGAATCTCATCTATGAGTAAATCTAATTTTGTTCCATCCTGATCCATTGTTACCTTCCCTTCTACACTTGTGCATCAAACAACACATACAACATATATATAATAAGGAGACAATTTATGCACCACCTACGCAATATTCATAAACACCCTTTCATTTAATGTTGATGAAAAAGTTGATCCATTTAAATAGGAATTCTTAAAGCATACAAAATACCTAAAATTATGGATTTAGAATGAAACACAAGATAACCTCAAATGAAACAAGAGATTGGGGGTCACATGGATTTATACTTATAGTTTAGAGATGATCAAAATTGAAAATATTTGATTCCATAAAGGATTAAAGTGTATGGATCAAAATGTGCCAAAGAAGAGAGGGGAGGGATCACTACTAGTCGTTTGTCCTATAATGAGGAGGAACGATGATTAAATGGGATGATGTTCAGTCAGAATAAGAACCTTTAAAACATCATTGTTATAAAATACTTTTTATCGATGATTGACATTATGGTTCCAGGAAATAAGGTCTCTCTCGTCTACCACATAAGAAGAAAATTGAGAAATATAGGATATATTTAAGAGAACAGATAATATATTAGAAGATATGTAACCATTAAGAGAGAATCAGTTGTGCTAATTTAACAATATAAGTGCATAAAATGGAAAACATTACGTGGACCAAATGATCCATTCTAGGTCATGAAAATCACATAACCCACAAAACATCTATTGATCACATGATTTTTCTTAATACATATAATCATATTACCATGTGAAGGTCACGTGAATCACATAAACATTAGTAGATCATGAAAAAATCCTCAAGAGTCAACTGAATCACATAAGATAGACTAATGGCCAAGGGTGTGCATCAAAGTTCAAATAAATTACCATTGATTAGTTCATGGATTGGTTAAGTGAGATATTTGGACAAGGTGATCACACAAAGATGTCAAGTGACATGATCATATGATTAGGTCTCTTTTATGGTTCTTGTGATGAGGTCAGGCAAAGTTTTCTTCCAAAACAATCGCACGAGAGAGGAGGTTTTGAGAGCAATGGAGCTTCATGTCACCGGTCAAATGACCAGCATCTCACCCCCTATTTAGAGGGATCCTCAAGGAATATGAATGTACATATATAAGACCAAAATATTTTTTGAATTCCAACCAGAGAAAGCATAAGAGACTCATGAAGTCATTTCATACCTCATAACTAAGTCCTTGTTCCTTCGAACATCACTTTTGTGTGTGGGGGGGGCATTTTTTGACGCTAGCCAAATGAGCATTGTATATTTTAGGAAAAAAGAAATAACCAAAGCATGGGTATTAATATATAACCAAAGGAAATAAAATTCTAGCATGTATACATATAGATTAATCACCTAGGTTACAAGGAACATGTGAACTTCAATGAGGATCATGATCACATGACCCTAGGAACATCATGCAAAGGGGTTATGTAACTCATGTGATCTCCTCCTAATCATGTGAAGACAAATAAAATAGCCCAATTATTCATGTAAAACCCCTATAATTATTCTTTTTTACCATATGACATGTCCTCTAACAATATCCCAATAGGTTCATAAAATAAAAGTTAGAAAAGAGGGAAGCTTCATGGGACGGGAGTTGCATTGGTTTTCATGTGATGTGGTTATGTGCCTCATAGAAACTATTAATGATCATGAAAATCACCTCAGAAAACTATCTTGATCTAGTGATATCCATTCAACATCGCTGTTTGGACACGCAACACCCTAATGAGTCTAATTCCAATTGCTGAATTTACAACAGAATCATGAAAGAGCCTATTATCATAGATCATCTAACCAATGAAACAAACACATCATTCTCTTTACCAACTGAGGTTATTGAGATCATTCAAGGTTGGCCACTGAAGCTTATCCAAGACCAATGGTTTTTAAAGGTTCAATACACTACACATGTTATATATACAAACCAACCTTTCCTATATTTGTTCAACACATCAACAATACTACTCATTGTCCGATGATGCATCATCACCCTCTCCACCTCCATCTCCTGCAGCAACCTATAAGAACATTATATTGAAAATTAAATATTGTTTCATAGTTATAGTTAAACTTAAAACCAATAAAAGTTTGCAAACTAAATGATTTTGATTTTTTGTGATTGACCTGCTCACCACCACTCGGTGCACTACCACTGGGGGCATATCTGTTCATCAGCTGATATAAATCAGTCAACGCTTTCTGCATAGCGGATATCTGAGCCCCTTAGTCTAGAACTGTGGATCGTAGAGAAGAAATCTCCCTCTAAGCATCATCAGGTATGTGCTGACTATAACTTGGAGTAGACGCAGCTGGAATCCCTGATGGCCTGCTAAAGACCTCAGATGGTACGGGACCCAAACCCATCCCGCGCACTCTACCAGGATGCTCCTTCCCACGGACTTGAGCAACCGGGTCATCCTGGGAGACTGAGTAGGACTGCCCAGGACTGGCATCCCATAGTTCTTTAATTTATACCTATAAATCAAATATCAATACATATTAACACAGAAATAACTGATAATAAGTTATTATAATAAATATTTGACATCATAACCCAACTTCTTTGGTAGGCTCATTAACAAAAGAGCCATCTGATTTTCTGTGAACATCCAACCACAGTTCAGTCCTGGAGACTTCGTGCCCTAAATTCTTTGACTGCATTAAGCAAAGATAAACCAAAATTATATATATTAAATAGATAATATTGTATTATAAATATTTAAACTATTTAAAATATTACCATAGACATTCGGCTTCTAGAAAATATTTTTGAGCCCGCCGTGTGAGGGATGACTTGCTTCGCCCTGTTTGATGCATTCTGTCATGAGAGATCCTGAAATAAATTAAATCCAATTTAACATTAATGTATCCAATGTCATCTCCTCTTCATATACACGCATTAATGTAAAATGAGGATAATATAATAATATATATTTCAATACCATCAGCTTCTCATCACGATGCCTATCAACAAAATCTTTCCACTGCTCTTTCAGTACCCCACTAGGGAGCTTGTCATACATTTGTTCAAACGTCAACGAAGTATCGTTGACATCACACCAAAATCTCCATTTGAAATCCTTCCATTTTTTACCGAGATTTTTCAATGTCCACTTCCGTGCTATCACATCAGCAACTGTGAAGTGGAAGAACATCTGTATAGAGAAATTCATTTTGAAAATATTAGTAACATGACAATCAATTAAACCATAATGTAATAAAATTACCTTTATTTTAGAATCTAAAACTTCATTTTTCCAGTTTGGAGACATATGTCTCCAATCATCATATGAAATTGGAAGGGAAATTGGCTTCGCTTCCAACTGACCTATAATCTAGCCAAGTAACATTGCGGCATCATCCGTTGGGACCCCATAAGAATCAAATGGAACGACTATCTTTTCACCATTCATGTTCCAAACATCTGAGATTTTTAAGTATTTCTCCCCAGTTTTATTGTTTTCATCTCCAATGATCAAACAATTAGTATAAACAAAATGCAATAAAATTATTTAATTAAAATTTATACCTATGACTGTGACCCTCAAGTGTGTCCAAGATGAACTATAATGGGTCTGTCGCCGCCCAACTGATGAGGCACCTGTAGGGGGAGTCGACGACTCAACCTCTAATGGGAGGCCCTCTAATGTTGTGAGAGATGGTGTAGGGGGAGATGGTGCGGGGGTGTAGGCAGCTGGTGCCTCGGATGTCGTGGGGGGTCACCCAGATGGATCGGCATCCATCGTAGAACTAGAAGAAATAGTATACCGCTTCCTCCTTGGCATTCCTATCATTTAATCAAATAAAATTAAGATCAGAATATATATTTCAAAAAAATTATGCATAAAAAATAATTAAAAATGATAATAGATGTCTAGTACTAACAAACAAAATATATATAACAATGATAACGAATGGCTGCAGAAATGAAACAAGTGGTTGATGTATGAATGAATAATTGTACATACAATCATTTTCCCCTTCAATCATGTCAGTTTCCTACTCCATTGGTTCATCCACTTCATTCATCCGTTCAAAACTAATATTTTCAATATCATGATGGAAAAATAATTCTGCTTCCTGTTGTTGATGACATTCAATTTCAGAGGTCAAATCTTCCACTTCATCACCCACATCATACAAATCTCTTTGTATTACATGAGTAACTACACTCCACCCTTCATAAAAAACATCATTCACATAATATACCATTTTTTACTTGTGATGCCAAGATATATGGATCATGCATTTCACAATCACCAACATCCATCAAGCGAGAGAATTCACAGAAGTAAATTGCAATGAATCTTTTTTAACACCTCGGATAATATCAACCCATTTGCATTTTAATAAAACAACAGAAAAATGTCCATGGTAGTTTAATTCAATAATATCATGCAGCATTCCATAGTATCCCACTTCAGCAAATGTAAATATACCACTATTCTGTGTTTTCAAACCCACTTCTCGATCAACTGTACGAAATCTAAAGCCATTCACATTATAAGCGTCAAACTTTCTAACATGAATTATAGGACCTCAAGAAGAAACTTCAAATCTTCTGACAAGTCTGCTCGAGTATCAATATTCATGATCTGAAAAAAGAAATATAATTTAATAGTTTTACAAATTGTATGTGTCAAACTAATATTCTTATTTATTTCAATATTTATGAACTTACACGTCGTGCAAACCATTACACAAGCTCTTTATTCACATCTTTCGTTATATATTTCTAATTTCGTGTTCGTCCTCTCATTCTTATCTTTGTTTGTATCCTAAAATATTCAATAAATGGATCTAAAATTTCACTATTCAGAAGCACATATCTATGTGCCTGTAATAATTCTAATTCTGTCAGTGTCACATTTGAGGTCCTCCCAACTGATCGGCCAATAACAGGAAATATTTTTGATTTCTGATGCATTTGAGATTGATTTGATGTGTCGTCAACATGTCCAACTCAATTAAATCGTGTATCAATATCATCTAAATATCTGGAACAATAGGTAAGACATTCCTCATCCAAATAGCCTTCAGCAATAGAGCCTTCTGGTTGTGCTTTATTTCTCACGTATGATTTCAAATGCCCAAGATATCTGTGAAATAAAATAATAATATTATGCATTTATTTAAATGTCATAAATTGTTTACGTAACTGGAAAACATATAAATAAAATACCTCTCAATTAGATACATCCATCGATAATGAACGGGGCCTCCTAATTTAGCTTCTTCAACCAAATGCACATTTAAATGCATCATGATAGCAAAAAAATATAGAGGATAGATCATATCCATTCCACAAAGAGTCAATACAAACCACTCCTGGAGGTTGTCAAGCTGAAATGGATGTAAAATATTCTTAAATAATTGCCCGAAAGAAGTTCATAATTGGAGTACAACAGCAGTAAATTTTTAAGGTAATAATGTACGCAATGACAATGGTAGTAACTGCTGTAACAAAATATGTGAATTGTGACTTTTCAATCCATGTAATATAAGATTCTTAAAGTCAATACACCTCGAGATGTTACTCAAATACCCATCAGATACCTTCACATTCTTTAAAATTCGAAGGAATGTATCTTTATCCCTATTTTTCATTGTGAAAATGGCCGGAGTATACTTTTCATTCTCATCTGGCCAGAGATCGCGTTTTATGTTCGTTACATGTAAGTCTTTTTGATCATTAAGATGATCCTTCGACTTTCCATGCTCATTAAGTAATGTTAAAATCAAATTATCACAATCATTCTTCACAATATGCATCACATCAAGATTGTGGCACAACAAATTAAATTCCCAATACGAAAGATTAATGAATATACTTTTTTCCTTCCATTGTTACGTTCTGATTTCACGTGACGATGCACTTCGGACCCGTTTTCCACTATCATTGAAATGATGAACCTTCCCAAATTTTGTTTCATCATTTTCAAGCAGTTTCAATTTTTCAGAACCAGTTAACAACTTTGGATGTGGTCTACGATCAATGAAACCATTAAATTTTGATTTGTTCCACCGAAATCTATGAGATGCATCGAGAAATCTTCGATGGCATAAGAAGCACCATTTTCTACTGTGATGTAGCGGTTTGGGCTCAAAATCAAAGTTACAAACGGGAAAAGCCAAACCCGTATAAGTGTTCCAACCAAATAAATTCCCATTCCTAGGGAAGTCAGTAATGGTCCACAGTAAAGAAGCATGCATTTTAACATTTTTTTAGAAGAAACATCAAATGTCTCAACACTGTTACTCCATAACTCCTACAATTCTTCAATCAAAGGCTGCAAGTATACATCAATATCATTTCCAGGCATTTTTTTTCCAGGAATAATCATTGAAATGATAAAATATGATTGGTTCATACACATCCATGGAGGCAAATTATAAGGGATCAAAACAATTGGGCAAATGCTATAACTTGTACTCAAAGTCCCAAATGGGGTGAATCCATCGGCAGTCAATCCCAATCAGACATTCCTAGGATCAGCTGAGAAATCTGGATGTAATGAATCAAATGTCTTCCATGATTGGGAATCTCGTGGATGTCTCATTAAACCATCATTTTTATTATCTACAGAATGCCACTTCATGTGTTCGGTGGTTTTTGATGACATGAATAATCTTTGCAATCGCGACTTCAAAGGAATGTAACGCAAAAACTTTGCAGGTGTGATCATTTTCTTCTTCATGAAATTATGTTTAGTCAGACTTCCAACATCACCCTTTAACTGCCATCTAGAAGAAGAAAATTTCTTGCAATTCTGTCTACTTGAATCCTCTCCCCAATAAATCATACAATCATTGGGACACACATGTATTTTTATATAATTCAGACCAACCTTGTTAACAACTTTTTTCATATCATAAAAAGATAATAGGATTTTTGCTTCAGGAAATGCATCACGAATCAATTATAATATCATGGACATTGCATTATTTGTAATTCCACATGGACATTTGATATGGTACAACTTCAGCAGAAATAAAAGCTTTGAATATTTCAAACACCCACTATACAACTCTTGATTTCCATCATCATCTAAATCATGAAACACATTTTTCTCAGTGGTGTTTTCAGTTACATTTGGCTCTATAGAATAAATAGGAGGATCCAATGATATGTTCCAATCTTGATCTACTTGTGTTATAGTCCCAAAAACATCACTTGTCACGTTGCAATTTGTAGCATCCTCTTCTAATTTTTCTGATATGTTTTGATGCTGATAGTGGTGTCTTGTAGTGCCGAATGCATCATTTATGAGGTTTTTCATTTCATTTTCCATTGTCGACGATCTTGGGACCTCATTCTGTGGATTAACATCAGTGCTCAATCTTTCTATATTGTTCGATTCTCCATTCCAATTCCAACACAAATATTGACCAGGGAATTGCTTCAGTATTAAATGTTCATAAACTTCATCTCTCTTCAACCATGTTCTAAATTTACATTTTGGACATGGAAATATTATTGTCCTCTCAACAGATTGATTAGAAATCACAAAATCTAAAAACTCATTCAAACCCTTAACATACTGAGGTTTGTTCCTCGGTAATGTGATCCAGCTTTTATCCATGTATATCACAATGTTCCCACACAAAATATACGATAGTGTAAGATTTCAGAATCATAATATAATAATGATGACCCATTGATCATCAAGTATTCATAATATAATAATGATTATTCATTGATCACATTTACCACTTACTTAGCATGCCCAGACAAATCAAACAAGTCTGGTCCTTAGGAGACACCCTGAACACCTCATTGAGGTGCAGCAAGAATATCGGGTTACACAATTATCATAACACTTTCAATCACTCATTTATGTTACCTCAAATAATTTATATCCCCACTATATTAATGAGATACATTGGTCCACTCAGATTACTTACACACCCGCACAAAAAATACTTCAACTTTCCTGAACATCTCATATACTCACATGCTTGGTCATCTCAATTAAATGTTTTATTTTATTTTCCATATCTAGAAATGGGATACCAGTCGGTATTTATAACATACATCCAAAATAACTAATATAGAATACCAATGCATGGGTTCCCATTTCTATAGTTTCCCCTCATTGGATTATTTTTAATAATCATTACCTTCACTTATCAATATTATAGTTCAATAAAAATAATATGGAATATTTTTTTACCATATTTAGTTTGATAATTTGAA
Source organism: Viscum album (assembly GCA_963277665.1). Taxonomy (NCBI): domain Eukaryota; kingdom Viridiplantae; phylum Streptophyta; class Magnoliopsida; order Santalales; family Viscaceae; genus Viscum; species Viscum album. The sequence continues at coordinate 1,186,285,122 of OY728161.1, read as the reverse complement.
AAATGTTGTTGATACCTGTTTATAATCCAATGAATATTCTTCTCACTAGATCCAACATAGTTATAACACATTATGATAATTCCCCCACTTAATTTCAATGTTTTTTCATATATTAACCACTTATTTAGTAAGATACCTAAAACGGTGAAGTTAGATATTTTTTTTACATTCATCTTTAACCAGCATTTTCTACATGATTCAAACGTCTTTCACACTGTATAACTAGGTTACACATTGTGTAACTATTACTAGATACAAGTCATGAAAGGGTATTCATGTTGTGAAAGTTTACACCTCGGGAATAGTGGTTTCACATCGAAAAATTTTAAAATAATGGATTTTTAATTCTAGTTGAAGGATTTTTCAACATACTAGAACACCATGGATTTCACAGCAGGTAATAGTATTACACATCATAAAATGGCCCTCATGTAGTTTTTAAAATAGGCGAGTGGCTATTTTGGTTTCAGTTATTTTCTTCAGGCCCTTGGATCCCTACCTAGGGATCTTCTCGGGGGTTTTTTGGAGACTATTCTCCATGTAGATTGATCAATTCAACATTGTATTTTTTATTATAGTTGTGGCGCATCTCTTTGGGTAAGAAATATTTCTGATTCTTCATTTCTCTTGATAATGGTGGCACCCTAGGGTAACATTATCAGATCTGGTGGCCTAATTTTTTGAATCATTGTGTATTCTTCTAGATCCTTTGGGAGATCTCGTTATGGAGGCCATTCCTTGGTTAGTTGTGGTGTGGAAGATGTCTTTTCATGAGGTATTTAGTGTTTTCACTTTCCACCAGCCCCTTATTTTCTAATTTATATTAATATTAATGTTTATATTATATTCTAGGGACTTCGTTTTCATCATTGGGTTTTCATTGTTGGTGGATCCCATTATGGGAATGTGTGACTTGAGCGTTGAGGTAGGTGGTTCCATCTCAAGCCTATGATAATTAGCCTAATTTATCATAATTTATAAGTTGATATATCAAATTGGAATGACTATTTTCATTTGTTTAAGAAGGTGTTTTTGAGAGAAATGTTTTTCCATGATTTTTGATAAATGAAAATGAAATGGGTACTTTTAAAATGAATTGTTTTCCATCTATTTAATGTTGTTATGTCACATTGAGCATCAACAGTATTCCCATATCCTTTTTATGTTCATCCAAAAAATGGAGGTAAAACAATTGTCCCCATATGAAACGTTTCCTGATTGAACCCCATATAGTCTCACAAAATCTAGAATGATCATGCTTCATAATTATTTCACCATTGTCGAATACTTTATCATGATAAAATGGGTGGATTTAAATAGTTAATAATTTTACCATCCAATGGTGTAAATTCACTAAGGTAAAAGAAGAAACCTAACAATGAAATAAATAGTGACATAATCCTACATTTAGGTAGGAATAGGGAGTGACAAAAGAATAATTGAGGGTCTCTAGTGCTCATCCTAAATTTACAGACATATATCACATCTAGATACAATTTTAGCTACATCATGACTTAAAATTAGCCATCAAAACTAGTGAAAAATATCATAAAACATATTTCTAGACCAAGGATAAACAAACCATGGATACTGGTGGTTATCCTATATGAAATACTTTTATAGAGATAACTAAATCATGTAATAACCCTTGATGAATATAATTTCATCATATGACATTGAACACCTATCAAGAACATCCAAAAAATATATATTTTACTTTTATCATTTTCTTAATTCATCCTTAGGATGTTCATACTGAATTAGTTCTATAAAATGTGGTGTTAACTGAATACTAACTATGAATACAGCTCCACTATTCTCCTTGGATTCTTAGTGAATTTCAGAATAAGACTCATCGGATTCCAATCATCACTATAATCATTTAATGAATGGGTTGGATTTTTTATCCTTAAGGTATTGTCCACCATCTTTCTCTTACATAGGATATAGAAAATTATAAAAGTCAAATCTATAATTGTAATCGATCAATGAGAAATACCTTATACATAGATCATTTTTAAGGAAAATACATGCCATGATTATTCTTTCATAGTAGAATAATAATTTCTCACTGAATTGATATTGACCACATAATTTTAAAGAATGCATCACCACCAATTCCTCTAGTATATAGGTTGGATAATCCCATTAATTTTGTAAGATGTGGGATGATCTATGGACCACTAAATGGTCAAATTACACAACACGCTTCCCGAACCTATACCTAAAGCATCACAATAAACCACGTACAACATTATAGTTTACGTTAACATAAATATGGGTTAGTGTTCAACCATTGATTTTGATCATAAATGTAAGAATAAAATTATATATTCTTTTTTTAACCAAACCCATTTTTGGTAAATCTATTTTATTAGTTATGTAAGTAGAGATAAATTTATAAGAAAATCCATATAATATCTATTGTGTTTTAATAAGATCATGATATCAAATTCATGACTCAAATATTACCATAAATTCACTACCCTAATATCCATTGGATCAACTGACACCCAATGATTCTATGCCAGATTCTATATAAATTTGACTTCTCTAATCCAAAATCTATTCTTGGAGTACATGGAGTTAATATGGACATCCAAAGGTTTTCCCGAAACAATTATTTGATGATAATCATGCTCCACCTCAATGAAAAAGTATACTAGGATTCCATGCATATACAACACCATAATGTATTCAATTTACTTAGGAAACACACAGTTCATAAGGGCCATAAAAATTATAGGATCATTTTGCATCCTTAATGGATCAAATTTAAACTGAAAGTGGTTGTACCTTCTTCACAAATCATTATTGTGAATTCCAAATCCACTCACACTAAAATGAAGATTCCAAAAGTGAATGTTGATATTATTAAACCACATTTCCCCCATAATTTGACCAACTTGGTCACTGATGTTTGGAAAGAGCTATTTTTTATAGAAAACCTTTCAAACATCAAATAGTTGATACAAAATCAGAGTGATATATCATGCTTTATGTAATTCAACCTTGGCTGGACTACGATGAGATTCTTGGGTGACAAAATAATTTGCATTCTAATTCATCGAACCAAATAATTAATTCCCCTAACTCGATGGGGTCCATATTGAATGAGGGAAGATATGTATTATATGATTCATGTAACAAATCAATGTTTAATTTTAAATCCCATTACTAATGTATACCTAAAAATTACTCTAGAAACACCTTTAGGAACTCATATAAAATGAAAGGAAACCCATTTTCAGAACCATTATCATCATATTCTAGTATAAGGGAAAATACAAGGGTTTCTCATGGCTACCTAAATCACTCCAGCATATTCCCTTGGTTGAGTGGGATGTCTTTATAGATGAATAACACAAACAATATATAATAAAAGAAACCATAAATACAATATACCACATATAACCAGAAAATACCATAATTATAAAACTTTTGAAAAATAAAAATTAAAACCACCACAATCACAATTATTAATTTATAGCACTCCACCATTACTCAATGTCCAATCACATTCTAGAGACTATGTAGTTTACCTAAAATATTACTAAATCCAAATTACAGAAATATTATGGTCCCCTTTGGTCCATTATGTGTTGTGTTGGCAAGAAATCCCACTCACACCTAGATTCTTAAGCCCAAATAGTTGATGCTCTTGTCTATTGGAAATTACCAAATAAAAGTACCCAAAAGCAGGGAAAAATTTACTCCAATTCCAATTTTTCACATACTAGCCAAGGTTCCCTTGCAACCCAACACCTAGCATGTCCCATGGGATAAATCGAAGTTAATTCCAGTTCCACGTGGTCTTATAACCAGTGAATTGGATTCGAGGAACTCCATTGGGAATAATTTTCCTAATAGAAGAATATCAAAAGTAATTATTAGATTCACAATAATGAAAACCAATAACCAATAACCATAAAATTCATATATGCATTTCAAGATACACATATAATCTATATATGTAAGACATTATTTCCTCATATGTGTAATAAAGGATGGTAGGTACTTGGTGTCCACTATGATAATATCAAATTATATGTATCCCAAAACAAGGAGGTAGAAGGTGACTTCATGAAGAAATAATCCAAAAAAATCCAATTTAATTAAAATCTCCCCGATGATAGTACGACCCAAATTAGTAAGAAAAAATATGCTAGGAATCTGAATTTTTTTATATATATGTGGTTTATCATAATATGTATCCTTAGTGTGATTAGACACAATACCTCCAATGAAAAATTTAAATGAGTATAATAACACATCATTGAACAAACAACATAAATAGTAAGCACCTAGTAAGTAGGTCGCTGGAGATTGAGGTCACGGGGTCACTGGAGATGGAGGTCGCGGGGTCGCCGGAGGTCGCGGGTCGCCGGAGGTCGGGGGTCGCCAGATGGTTGGGAGTTGCGGGTTGCAGGTCGCCAGGGGGTTAGGGGAAGAAGGGAGGGCGCGATTTGGGGGAAAGATCAGGGAGGGGGAAGAAGGGTCGGGATTGTTAAAATGAATTTCAGGTTTCGCTGTGGTTTATTAAAAGCCATCGTGAAACCTTTCGGCGAAAACATTTAGCGGTGGTTTTGTGAACCTCCGCCACAAAACCGCTTCTAAACCTGGTTTTTGTTGTATTGAATAGTGTTGCATATAATAAAAGATAATACAGTGTTGTGTATAGCTCAAGATGATCTTAGTGTAGCATAAAACACAAGACATCAAAGACATTAAAAATAACATTTCTCATAAAACATCAGGGTGTTACATTATACCCCCTTTAAAATGAATTTCTCCATCGAAATTTGGCATGGTTATAATTGGAATACTACATGAAAGTTTCATTCATAGAAACCCACATCATAAAAAGGAATAATAAAACATAATTTTAAAATGTGAAGTATGAAACGTAATGGTTATGCAAATTAACTCATCACTGGGTTTCCACATTGGAGAACATAGGTGAAAATATGGATATGGAAGAGAAATCTGACCATTAAGTTTTGATGGAGAGTGGTTGGGAACATGGATTTGAAATGGCCAAAAATCACAAATCCAAAAATTAGAGATGATCTATGGTACTGTCTGATTCATCAGATATGAGGTTATTATGACAAAATTTTTGTTTTTAAAGATCATTTCCATAATGATGAAGAATTAAAAAAATATTTACTGGATTTTGGTAAAATCTCAACGTTGTTTGTGCCTTGAAAAATTTCCACTTCATCTCTTAGAGAAATGAAGTTGAATTTTTCTTACGTGATGTTTTCGCAGATCATGCGATAGAATAATAGGTCATTCCATCTTTCTGACACATAGGATTAAAAAAAATTATATACATAAGTCCATATAATAGTGAGATTAATCATATATGGTTCCATAAATGGACTAATACTTCATTTAGCATACCTATTAATAAAATAAAACAAATTTCTACAAACTATAGACTTCCTGTAGGATAGTGATAGGAGATAAAGGCCTGTCACACTTTGGTTGTGGGTTCGAATCTTGCATCCATGTCTGATGTGATGGGTTTTCCCCCATCCTATAGATTGTCCTTTTTCTAAAACTATAAAATTAAAACATTTCAGAAATAATATAAGAAATAATGTTCTATCCTTAAAAAATACTTTTTGATGTCCAACATAAGAAATTCCAATCATTAGGCTTATCCAAAATACATTTATCCAATCACATAAAACAATATTACTAGAGAGTTCATCTACCAAGCATGTGATTACCGTCATTTATCTCCCATATATCATATGATATATCTTTTTTTTGGTATCATTTGAATCACTAAATAAATTAATCATGTATTCTATGGAAAAATGAATACCCATTGATCCTTAGTGAAAACATTAATGCTTTCAAAAGTTATCTCATTCCACATACGAAAATCCCATAATTTCTATATAGTCAAACGATGATATCACTTTGTCCTTATATCAGTCATAACCTCATTAATACTATCAAACATATTATTTTCTTTTTATCCCTTCATTATGCGCATATCATCTTTATTCTAAAAATATTTCAATCACTTTTCATGGTTACTGGTATCATATAATTATTGAAAACCACAATAAACCAACACATAGATATTCTAATCTTCCATAATACTATAAATGAGATTGCAGAACATTATTTTGGAATCCTGTTACACAAACACATAATCATTCCACTCTGTTATTGTCATACTTAGCATCGCCAATCGTAATCGCATGTGACTACTCTTTGTCCATTACCTTAAGAGGTTGTTGAGGTCGATCATCATTAAACCTTGGATTAGGAAATTGGTCAGCATAATGCCCCATTTACTTACACTTATAGTATTGAAGAATTGGTGGAGCGTTCTCTGTAGTCTTTTCTCTATTCACATCATTAAAAATCTTCTTCCCATTACTTAGGAACTCAGCTGCTCGATGTCCTTCTTTGCAAAACATAAAACATTTTATAGTCCCTTTAAGACAATATCCACCATTCTTCTTTCCACACATTGAGAATTTTGAATTATTCATATTATTTTCATCATTTTTTAGATATTTTTTCTTTAACTCCATATTTCGATTCTTATCAAAACCATGAAATCGATATGTAACACCAACATCCAGTTCTATCTTGATAGGATAATGCAGAATTTCTTCATAGAAAATTATGTCTTTAATAGCTAATTCCCTTCGAAGACTTTGTTTTAAGCCACTGAAAAATCAATCAACATTAATTTCAGGTTGGATGATAAAGCCAGATGCATACCTTGAAATCCTTCTAAAATTTTGTTCGTATATACCTACAAATTCATCATCCTTTTTCTTAATCTCAATGAACTCCTTTTCCATATTTTTCCAAAGAATATGAGGGAAGTACTTATTGAAAAACAAGTTCTTCAACTCATCCTATTAAATGGATTCAATTTCATCTTGGGGCTTTGTATTTTAAACAAGATTCCACTACTGATCGGCTTAATCTTCTAATCGGTAAACAGCCAAAATGACATTTTCATGCTCTGAACATCGAAGTATCGAAAATATAATTTCAATGGTACTAATCCATTGTTTAGAAACATGTGGATCAGAAGACCCACTGAATGAAGGTGGACGATGCCTCATGATAGACTCAACAGAATATTGTATCTTTCTCTGCTCATTTGGATGTCCAGAATGATTCAAAGATTGTGTAAGTATAGCAATAAGGTTTTTAACTCCATATCCCATAACATTTGTCCATTCAGGGGTAAAATAATTGCATTTTCCATTAAATTGATCAACACGATTACATTGGGTTATATCCATCATCTAAAACTGAAAATGAATAGTGTGAGAGGCAAAAATAATTTTTGGAAAACAACCTAATATGGGGGAGTTCCTTCAATATATAACATATTGGGTTTAATTATAAGACTCTTACTGTAATTCTAGGACTATAACCTATTCTTATAATTAACCTTAGGGACATCCCTAGACATACCTTAGAAATATATCTAGGTATTTCACTAAAGATTTCGCATCTTAGTTTTCAAAGGTTAACTAATCATTTCCTCTAATACCAAATGTAGAGACCCAAGCTTGACGTACATGGAAATTACATTAATTTTTCTGAATACAAAATACATAACAAAAATGATATCGAAGGACCGTAATAGTTTAGTGTCTTTGGAAACTTGTAACATAATTTTTTAATCATGGTGAAATATCTGCAACATCTCCCATAAAGATCTTCCACTTTTGTTTTATTATCTAAAACCGTTCTTTATATCCCGGGAAAAAGAAAAAATATAAAGTGTGAGATAAAATTCTCATTAAGGGTAAACATGGATAAAACAAAACGAACCATTTCCATTTTAACATATAAACATGAACATAAAGTTTAAACATAAAGACCATGAGTTGTGAAATAAATCATGGAGTACGTAAGGCATAGATTATAAGGGAACATTAATCATGATAAAATATAATGGGAATAAAACATTTAATTGTGTCAACCATTAAGAACATGATATTATTTCCATAGTAGCCAAGGCATTGCAGCTAAGACCATCATAGTGGACAAAGTCACTTATATAATCGAGTTCACCCTTGTTCCAGTCTGGTATCACTGAACCAGATTAACTTTCCATTCCATCCATGTCTATCTAATGAGATATAAATCATTACCCAATGCACGGGGGGAGATATTGGTCCCAACAATCTCATAATGAAATCATTCTTACTTGTGCCACAAAATAACCATAAAACATTCATCATAACCCAAATAATAAAATGGTTTTCATAAGCATCATCCCATCATCAAATAATCCTTATAAAACAAATGGATATCTTTTTATTATAAGAAAAATATCACCATGTAAATAATAGAGGCATAATAAATGAAGCATAAACATGATAAATATTTTCATCTTAGATAGAAAATAGTTTTGATAAAACACTTGAAATGATTTCTTGATGAAAATATCCTTTCGTCATCAGAATCATTTTTTTTTTCACAAAATTCCACAAAATTTAAAAAAATGATTTTATTGAAAATAAACATGAAAAATTGTAGTGTAAGCTTCATGAACATTAGGCTTTATAAAAATGTAAAAATCCGTTCAGGCCGTAAATGTTAAAAAAACATTATCCTCATACATTTTCCTGAAAAGTCAAAAAGTTCAACGTATGGTAAACAAAAGAATGATTCTTTACATAACAACATGTAAAGGACAATGAGGGTTAAACATGAAATTAAAGATACATGGAATAATATTAACACTTTATGAAAAACATTTTTTTGGATATGGATGAAAAATATAACCCCATTTAAAACTTACGTAAAAGAAGTCTCGGGTAAAAAAGAGATTGCGAAATTATCCCTTACGATAGGTCCAATTTCATCTGTACATGTCTAAAACTCTTTTATAGTGGGTTTAAACATATTATTAACTTGTAAATAACCATAATAATATTTATGATATCAAATATGACTCACTTATGACTTTATATTACTCCTTCTTTTGTCAATTCCATGTTAAAGCAGTGTTTTGGTTAAAATTGTTTCATTTATCATACGTGATTGGACATGTTGTTCATGATATTATTATTACTTATATCATGATTTAAGTACATTAAGAATGTTTAAAATGATTTATATATCCTATATATTCAGTATATAAATAAATATAAAATATACAGATAAATGAAATGAAACACACCGTTAATGGAGACGGTGGGCCGTACCTACGCATGAACGCTGTTTTCCTTTCCTTATTGACATGAATAGAAGTAAGTAGATGACATATATATATAAATATACCCAAAAAAATAAATCACGGAGCATTATTTTGTCATATATATCACTATTATTCATTATATATACTTTATAATTATTCTTGAATGGTTAACATGGAGAATGAATCCCATTGCGTCGTGGAGGCAGTAATCCGTACGTACACATGAGCAGTGATATCATTCCCATAATTATTGAATGGAATTGGAGTGGTTTATATAATATATATGAATCAGTATTTTTTTATAATAACCATATATAGTTATTCTTTTCACCATAATACCCATCCATGAATGGTGGTGGTGGAAAAATAGATTACACCACGACATGGAGACAGTATTCTGTATGTACACACGGGCAGTGATTTCATTTCTATAGGATGGATAGAAGGTTAAATGGGGTTTTTAAAATTTATAATAACATATCATTATATTAGTTATACTGATGTTATTACTTTATAATGAAAAAAATAATGAAGATGGTGTAGAAGAAAAAAAACAAGAAAGAATTGGTTGCATATATTACCTCTTCTTCAACGCGCCTTCTCTTAACCTCCTCTTAGGTCACTAATGTTAGCCTTTAATGAAGAACAGAAACTATAGTAGGTTTCTATTGATGTGTAGATGTCAAATGGGTAGGGTTTGTCCTAGCTTGAAGGCTCAATGTTTTTTGAAGAATAGAGGTGGGAGGTGCCCTTTTATAATGGAGGAGAGGGGCACCTTTGGAATTCTCAGAAATTATAATTTAATATAAATTCAAACACCAAATAAAAACAACCAAAATGACTCAAATCAAAAGATTAGAAGATATAGGGTTGTAATCTCATGAACTAATAAAATTTAGACTTGTTAGAAATTTAATTTAAACCTTATCAACTTGATTTATCAATATTTAATATATTTAATTTTTTGTGGTAATAATATTCTAAATTGTAAATTGTTATAAATAATTACTTTTGTGTTGTTAATTGTCCATAATTTTATAAATTATGATATTTTAAACCATAAAAATTTAAATTTATAAATTTTAAATATTTTTGTGATTTTTAAAAAATATTATAATATGTAATTTTTATAAAACAAAAATAGTGTCAATTTTGAAACTATTCATTTATTTGAATTTTAATAAATTCCACAGAGCGGATATATTCGATCCAAAAAATTTATAATTAATGTTTCTTATTCATGTAGAAATTTTTTTGAGAACATTAATTAGCTCATATTATATATTTTTTAATATTTTTAAAACCATTAATTTGACATTTCAATCAATTAAATAATTTCTATACCACTAGTGTGTCATTATTAATGTGAATTATTAAATACATAAAAATACTAAATAAATCATAATTATGTATATAAATATATTATCTTTCTGGAGACTATTCATGTTAGAATATTTATGATGTTTATCACTAAATTAAAATTATTATACTTAAAAAATATAAGAGAGTGACATGTTTTCAATTTCTTTGGTTTTAATAATAATTATATAATTTTCCGGGCCAAAAGACCATTAAATGAACCTATTTTGACCCTTTGGTGATATGGGTCTACTTTTATTCATCAAATAGTATTTTGGCAGGTGTTAGTGTAATTTTATAATCTTATTTATACCCTTAATTACTCGATTTACCTTTAACTGTAGTAAATAAAAATTATTGTAGTTACTATACATAATATCATAAATTTAAAAGTAACCTATTAACATAATTTCGACCTACTGAATCCATGTATGGAAACAATTTTTCAAAATTCAAAACATAGGAGTTTCAGTAATTAATTTAAAATTAATCACACAGTTGAAGAAACGAGTTTTAAAAGTTAAAACGTTGCAAAAGATTGAAATGTTTCTACCAATGAATTCAATATAATTTTAATGATAATGAAATAAAATATATTAAATGGGAAAAATATATTCTATTTCTAATTTAAAACCATTAAATATTATAATTTAACCTTATAAATAATCTCAATGAAAAAAGATGTTTCTAATTAAAATTTATCTTATTTTTACTATTCATCAAAATATGAAGGTTATCAGAATATTCTCTAAAATTTATCCAATGTAATTTTTTATATCCTGATTCCAAGTAAGACATTTTATTTGTCAAATTGAACATATAGAATTGTAAAAAACTATATTTAAAGATGTTGTGCCATCAAAAGGCGATAAAACTGTATTTTTTGAAAAATACTTATCATACCTGAAAAATGTATTTTGTTCTGAGAGAATGTTCTATAATATGATTAAGATGAATTATAATGTCATCATATTCAAATTCTATTTACTACTATTTATAACACCTAGTACATAAATATATCATTGTTTAGTGAAACTCATTATTCCGTATAACACACGCTATCGGGGAAGGTCTCTCTTGCGTGCAACACAAGACAAGAATAGTGTTGCGTATACTATAAGCTAATATGGTGTTGGTTATAGTGCATGATGATCTTATTGTAGCGTACAACACATGACATAAACAAAGTAAAAAATAATATTTCTCATAAAATCCTTGGGTGTTACACTTACCGTCAATTCCCCCTATAATCTCGTGTAGAAACTAAAGGCACTCTATGGAAGCAGATAGGTCACATTCCCACTATAGCCTGCGTCGAGGAACAACATACTCTCTGAGAAGAATTCAACATCAATTCACCATGTGGTCTCACTGCATAATAAGTAAAGACACCCTAGATAATCCCTTACATCCATTCTCCATTTGGTCTATAAATCAGGTTCACACAACCCTAATTAAGTCAAGAAAGTGTCGCAGCACATATCAGCAAAGGTAACTCTCAAAAACAACTTGGCATGAATTATATAGCATAATAGATTGACAGAACAACAGTCATACCATTCAGTAATAGTAGCCATGGAAAAGTAAATAATATCCTAATATGAAAACTAGGACCAAATGTCAAAACAAGTAACACATTCACGTTCAACACATCCAAAGAACAACAATTCATCATATTCAAAATTAATTATCATCTACTCAAGCATAAAAGCATAGTAGGAAATCAATAGGGCTAAAATGGTAAACATGCAATACCCCATTCACAGGTATTGGGTATATTTTCACAAAAAAAATCAATTAAATTTAATAGAAAGGCACTAACCACCTACCTCAGGTTTGGGAGATCACTATATGTGAACTTCGAGAATTGTATCACCTTATAATACCAAATATATACAAAAACATCTAAAATGTTCAATAGAGGAAAACATGGGGAATAAGAGGAATCATAAATATAAGGACAAGTAGAGGAGAGGACTTATTGAGGAGATCCCAACACAATTGGCCTCGGCCCAATTGAAGATCAGATGGAGGCTCGGGGGCTCGGAGAAGGATCGTGGTCGTACATGATCTCTCTGATGAAGAAAACCTAGAAGAAGATGGTTCTGGTGATTAGACGCAACCATGGTACATTTAATGAAAAAAATAAAGTACATGACATGCAATTTTTAATTACATGGAGTGAACTCGTCATTTCTATACTCCACTTATGATATCCTCCAAGTCACCCCCCACACAATTGTGTGCATGGCCATTACATGGCCAGCACCCGAATTTTCCTAGCAAGGTGGCGTAGATGAATAAATCTCGAATAGCTCCGACCTCTATGATCATACGTCTGCCTCCCTCTCCCAAGTATCGTCCTATACTCACCTGTGCTACCAAATCACCCATACTAGAGGAACAAACCAACCATAGAGAAACATTGTACTATGACTGAAAATCTGGATAGGATGCTCCTCGAAAGATGTGTCCACATCCAACTCAACCTCCTCGTATTGGAAAACATCAGATGGTCTGAAAAGTAATGTTGAAAATGGGAAATGTGGATGATTTCCAGCATAACTAGGTACATCTGAGGTAAGAGCAACTAATAGGAAACCAGAACAACTCTCTCCCACACCTGAAATGGCCCGACGTACCTCGAAAAAATCTTACAAAATCTCCCAATCCTAATGTGTCACATCCTCGGTGTGACATGCTAGAAAACCTGATCCCTGACCTCAAACTCCAAAGAACGTCTCCTCTTATCATCATAATACATATGCCATGACTATGCGGTAGCCATACGCTTATGAATCAACTCTAACTGCAATGTGGTCCTTGGACAAGACGAGGTACCAACAAAGCCGTCTCCCCTACCACGAACCAACCTAAGGGTGATCGACATGTTCTACTGTACAAAACCTCATAATGTGACACCTGAATAGTTTCATGAAATCAATTTTTGTAGTAAAACTCCACAATAGGTATATTCTTCTACCAAATACCTCCAAAATCCAAGATGCATTCTCGTTGCATGTCCTCAAGAACATGAATCGTATGCTCGGACTGGACAGCAGTCTGGGAATGATTAGCTTTTCTCAAAATCCCATGCATACCCAAACCTTTATGGATCCCCTGTCAGACCCAAGAAGTAAAACGTGCATCTCTATCTGAAACAATAGATTTTGTAACTCCATGTATGTGCACAATCTCACGGATGTACAACTATCCCAGCTCATCAACACTGAAGGATTCCGTGATCGGCAAGAAGTGCCCATCCTTTGTGAGTCTATTAATGACAACCCAAACTACTTCATTCCCCCAAGGAGACCTTAGTAAACCTGTAACGAAGATCATCACCACAACATTCTACTTCCTCATGGGAATGGGTAACTGCTGCAAAAGCTCTGATGGTCGCTAATTCTCCGCCTTCATCTGCTGACAGGTGGAACACCTCATGACAAAACCTGCAATATCCCTCTTCATACCTGGCCACCAATACAGACGGTGTAGATCACGATGCATCTTGGTGACACCAGGATGATCTATCAAAATTTAGGAATGAGGGTTCTTCATCATCTCCTCATGTATGCCTCTTGGCACCCATATGCGTCCTTGGAAATGCAAGATCCAATCCATGCCTATGGTTTATATGGGAATAGGGTCTTCTCTGGACTCACATTCCTGCAGGACAATGACTTTCAAATCTGAAATCCACCTCATTCATACATGTTCAAGAAGGGTAAATGTAAAAGCTAAAATAGAAATGAAAGTCTATCCATATATTTCATGCTCCTCCAAATGCATCTCAAAGAACATATCCATAATCTTACACTCACTGCGGGCCTCCTGAACTCCCTGTATCTGAGTCCTTCTGCTCAATGCATTAGCCAATGTGTTGCCTTTCCAAGGCATGTAGGCATGCTCAAAGTCAAAGTACTGAAGGTAATCAACCCACCATCACTGCCTCAAATTTAGATCATGCTGAGTGAATATTTACATGAGAAGTTTTTGGTAGGTTAAAACCACAAAACGTACCCCCAGAAGAAAATTTCATCAACAATGTAATCCATGAAAAGCTGCAGCCAACTCGAGATCATGCATCAGGTAGTTCTTCTCATGTAGTCTTAACTGTCGAGACCTGTACACAATCACTCCATCTCTATGCATAAGCACAACTCTTATCTCAATACCTGAAGCATCACAATAAACAGTATAGCTCTTACCCAACTCAGAAAATACTAGCATTGGTGCAGAAGTCAACCATCCATTCTTTTTATGAAAGGCTCACTCACAAGAATCTGACCATAAGAACATTGCACCCTTCATATTCAGACTCGTCATTGGTTCTACTAAGTGTGAAATTTCCAGAATGAAACATCTGTAGTATCCAACCAGCCCTGGAAAACACTTCACCATAAAGATGTTCTTCGGCTGCTCCCAGAAAACTATTTCTATCACATTCTTTGTTCTACATAAGCTCTTGTATCTGAGATAACATGACCCATTAAGTGAATCTGATCTATCAAAAAGTGTTATTTTGAGATCATAGAATACATCTAATGCTCACTCAATGTACTGAGAATGATCTCAAGATGGGTAGCATGGTCTTTTTCAGTGTGATAGAACACCAAGTTATCATCCATGAAGACAAACATGAAAGGATCCAAGTATGGATGGAACACTCGATTAATCAGTTCCATGAAATCTACAGGTGCATTCATGAGACTGAATGGAATAACCATATACTCTGATAGACCATACCTACTCCGGAAGCCTACGAGAGGTATATCAGATGGTCTAATGTGCAACTGATGATAACCGGACCTCAAGTCAATCTTCAAGAACACCCTAGATCCTCGAATCTGATCAATGTGGTCATCATTCTTTGTTAAATGGTATCAGTTCTTGATTTTCAACAGGCTCTGCTTTCGATAATCCACCCAAAACAAAAGGGTGTTGTCTGTCTTCTTTGCAAAAAGGATAAGCGAACCCTAAGGATATGTATTTGGTCAAATGAAATGCTTTTCTTGCAACTCCTCTAACTGCATCTTGAGATCATGCAACTCCAGTGTAGCCATCCTATAAGGATTAATGGACACCAGTGCCGCTCCTGTCCTGAGCTTAATTGAAAATTCAACCTCTCTCTCTGGAGGCCAACCTGAGAAGTCCTCTAGAAAGATGTCCCCAAAATTATCCACCAATATGGTAAATCTTAACTGTGAAGTCCCCTGGTCATCCTGATATAAATTAGAAGTAGGGGTTATAACTCTTACTAAAACATGATTCTATGTACCCTCTCTGCTCACCTGGACATCCCACTCACCCTTATGATTAAACGATACTCCCTCTAGTGATGTGAAACCCTCCTTGTGACCATAACAGTCGATGACTGCCTATAATGTTTCTATCCAATCCATTCCGATAATGACATCATTGCATGTAATCTCTAGGACATAGAGGTCCCATAAGAAATGAAACCGACCAAACATCAGAGGGCACTCCCAAAACTGACGTACATTAGGCGTTCTAGTAACCAACAAAGTGTCAAACATCAAAATATCGACTTCAGAAATGATGAAAATCCCATGTTTATCCACAAAAAAATAGATATAAAGATATGGGAATCCCCTGTATTGAAATTAGTTAAAGATAAAACTGAGGCTGAGAAGATCGTACCTCGAACTATAGTAGGTTCTGGATACTACATCTACTGGTACTACTCCATTGCAAAGGTCTATCCTTCTCCATGGCCCAATGACCCTTCCGGACCACCCTAAGCTGATCCACTCTGTGGTTGCTGAAAGACCGGTGAATAATCACCATGATCATGACCCCCACATCAGCTTGAATGGCTATAAGAACTCCAGTTACCAGACTAGTTAAAACTAGTTGTGCTTCTCCAGAATGTGGAGTCATAGAAGAACCCCTATCAACAGCTTATGGGGAGAAGATCTAACAGAAGCGCTGATGGTGACCCATCATACCACATTATCGACACTCCAATGGGTATTTTGAGAAATTTTTCCTCATATTCCCGCTCTCTCCACAATGGTAGCACTTCACCTAGCAACCATAAGATGTGTCTCACATCTTGGGATCACCACGCGAAGACTCCATGTGGTTCTTCTTACTGTTAGTAGGAGGGGTACTGTCTCCAGATGCCCATCCACCCTTGATCACAACTCTGAAATCCCTCAGATTGTGCTCCGTTATCAGATCCTGGTTGACAATAGAAGTGATGGAATTCAACCTGATGATGTTCACATGTGAACGGATGTCGTGCCTCAGACTACCCTCGAACATTCTTGCTAGTAACAACCTATATCCCTCTAGGAATGGGGTAAAGCAGAAATTCTTGGTGAAGAAAGAGGAATACTCCATAACAGAAAGAGTACCTTGCTCTAGAATCATAAACTAACGGGCTCGACCAGACCTCAGGGTCTCTAGATAGAAGTAATCATAGATTATGTGTTGAAACTCCTCCAACACCATAACCTGCTAGTGTCCCGCATCTGAGATCACATCCCATCAACTCTTGGCATAGTCATGATGAATATATGTAGAGATCTTGACCCTCATCTCTTGAGGCATATACCAATGCTCAATGATCGACAGAATGACTTCTAGCCATGACTCTGCAGCCGGAGGTCCTCCTTCCCAAAAGGAAGTGAGAGGATGCTATTTCTGGAAAACCCACATCAAATCTGCCATAGATGGGGCAGGAGGTGGTGCTCCCTGAAAAGTTTGCATCATCATCATGAATCCTTTCCTAAAATGTGCATCATAACTGGTATCAGGTGTAACTGATAGTACCAAGACTTTCACAACAGGATGATCTGCAGGAAGTCCCTAGTCAGCTGTATCTGTCTTCTGATCACCACTGTGTAACTGGCAGAATACCGGAGGAAGTCTCAATGGCATGACTTTTCAAGGTCAAATGCACACCATAGATTAGTATTATCAAGGAATAAAACATTGAAATTTAAAAGTGTAACAAGAGAATAGGAACATTCATCTTTTACAAAACATGACTGCATGACATGTATAAACCCTACATGAAATATTCCCTTAAGTCATTCACATAGGTGTGTACTTTTTCCACCCCAAGACGTGTAACACGCCAAACACATGGATTGTTGTCTTAACACACAACATGTACATGAATCCTATTTCTCTACTAGAGTCCTTCATCACGGTTTGGCCACACAGTTCTCTTAATAAAAGACTACACGTCAGTTTCATACAAGAAACAACGTGTACCAGAAAAGCATCACTTGGACCGTGTTTTTTGGGGACATGGCAGGACACACGACTCACTCTACATGGTGTGTTCTAGGTGGACATGGAAAGTGAAAAAGATACTACACTGAATCGTGTTGTTAGCTAAATGGCCGGGTTTCTGGTATTACACCACATAGTGTTTTCAAGCTTGATATGACATGTATAACTGAAGATTTATCTATCTATGTCATTAGCCACATGGGAAGACAAAGGGTCAACACCACAAGGTGTGCACAACTGGTACACAGTGTGTTCTAACAAGAATTTCCCTATCTCGTGTCTCTACCCACACATCCAATGAAATTTTTAGACACTGCATGGAGTGTAACTAAAGTACATGACATGTACTTATTTAAAACTGTTTCTTCTCAAAATGAAGAAGGCTAGGTGGGTTGTCAAAACTACACATTGTGTATTATGGGTTTTTCCGAACAGTAAGCCCCAGAAACAACCCCAAAACCCATAAAAACACTAAAATAGACATTGAAGGAGCAACATTATGACTTGTGAAGGCCCATACTCCCAGTGATTAAAATCGTGGAATCTTATATGTTTTATAACAAGGTAAAAAAATTCAATGATCCACCACGTTCCGGTCCATGAGGGCCCATAACACCTCACGAACCAAAGCTTGTCATTCATTCAGATGAAACCTTACAAAAAAACCCTATCAAACAACAGTTATTTTATCATGGTATCTATCACAACAACATGAATATTCTACACAACATCTATCACTACAACATTCAATTGCTAATGCTCTCAAGATTGCATGATAATAATGCATGGGATGTGATTTTTAGCAAGTGGCTATATGATGCATGGGATGGAATACCCTCATATAATCGGGTTTCAATAGAAATAGAACCTCAATAACATTTATAATAACCATCTCAAAACATGGGAGTCACCTAAAAATGAAATTCAGGGCAACCATAAACAAGAAAAACCAGGAAATTGCATTAATGAGATAGATTGGGTTTTCCCTATACATGGGTTAGCTACTCCCTAGCACAACAAATAACCATGGACCAATTCCATCATCTCCCTTAATATAGGATCCCAGTAAGTCAAGGGAAAATAATTCCTCGGATACCACATTGTATCGTCCCTGTTCCGGAAGCCACCCAGAGATGCCCCATACCTGGTTGGTCACATGGCCTCAAGCGCATTTCTCCCAACACCAGAGGCTACCGTCTAGTAGTGAGGTCCTTGAGTTTGATAGTGGGGAAACTATGCCTTTATTGGAAGAGTAAATAGTGGAAGCAAACAAATACATACAAGGGTGGAAGTAGTAAAAATATCATACAAAAATAAACAGTGGATGACTGATAGAATAAACTAGATCACATATATAAAATGATGCATGCTACATATGTCTAGGAAAACAGCGAAACATATCACAATGATTAAATACAGTACTAAACCAAGTACAAATGAGAAAAAGTAATAGCTCCATACCATCACAAGCCTCATCTTGGTCCCATGATCTCTAGCTCCACAACATGTCATGTACCAGAAGTAGAAGGGTGGTTTCCCTTGTCTGTACCTGCAACAACAACAATATAATCTGTTGGGCCCAAAATCCTGGCCTAAATAGGGTGTGAGACTAAATTCCAGTAGGCAACCACAAGATGATCTTTGTCTAAAAGTCAATGAGTATATGGAAGATAAAATAATAGGAAACAGTAAATAGGAAGGTACTCTACAGTAAAGAATCCACATTATCAATATCAAGCAACAACTAACCAAGCAGATAACACAAACAGGTAACCCTCTTGGAAGTACCCACAATATATCCTCTCAAGTCAAACCTATCTAAGAGAGAATACTTCTAACACAAAGGTAACCCTCAGGGATTCACCCTCATCCAATCCCCTATGGTCATACCTAACAAATACATGGAACCCTCTGTGAAGTACACTCAGTCTAACCCCTCTAGTTCATCATAAGCATAGACTCTCTGAGGAAGAACTCGCCATCAGTCCCCCCTATAGTCTCGTGTCGTAACTAATGGTTCTCTATGGAAGAACATAAGTCACATTCCATCTGTGGCCCACACTAAGGAACTTCAAAATCTTTGAGGAAGCACTCAATGTCAATTCCTCATATGGTCTCACAATGAAATAAGGAAAAAACTCTAGAGAAGCACTTATGTCCATTCTCTTTGTGGTCTATACATCATGCTCACACATCCCTATGTAATTCATGCATGTGTTGATGTGCATATCAGCCATGGTAATCATCAAGAAGTATTTGTCTTTCATTATATTACATAGAAACAGAATATAACAATAGTCACACCACCTTACAATACTAGGCAGGGGAAAGTAAACACTAGGCTAACAGGAAAACTAGGAATAATGGTCAAAACATACAAAACATGCATGGGAAACAAATCCAAATCACAACAATTCAACATATTGAAAATCAATTATCATCCAATCATGCATACAAGCAATGCATGGAAATAACATGGATAAAACGGTAAACGCGTTGTACCCAGTTCATGGGTATTGGGAAAATTTTCACATAAAACTCAATGAATTTCAACAGAAAGGAACAAAATACCTACCTTGGTGATGGGAAATAAATATATGTGATCCTCTTGACTTTAATCACCTTAGAACTCCAAAGATATACAAAAATGTATAAAATGTTAAACGGAGGATAATGTGAGGAAGAAGATGAATCACGAAACGAAGCTCAATCTGAAGAGAGAGAATACCAAGGCGATCCCAACGCAATCGACAGCGGGCGAATTAGAGATCATATGGAGGCTCAGGGGCTCAATGAATGATTGCAGCCGTACGGGTTCTCTCGGACAAATAAAACCTAAAAAATCTGGTTCTGGCATTTAAATGTGACCCCAGTTTGTTTAATGAAAAAAAAGAAACTACACGGTGTGTAATTTTGATGTACATGGTGTGTACTCTCCATTTATGTGATCCACTTTAGGCGGCCTCCATGTCACCCCCACACAACCGTGTGCCTGGCCGCTAGACGACCAACACCCCGCTTCCTACGGTAACTAAGTACAAAGCGTGTACACATAATGTTCACAACGTCTTCTCATAAAGTACACAACGTGTATTTCAAAAATTTCTAGAAGTTACACTTTTTCTAGAAAAAGACCGGAAAAGGAAAAACGTACATAAACGAAGATCCGAGTTCTAACATCTTGATAATATATTATGTCTCTCCATCCATTTGAGTTTGGAATGTAGTAATATGGTGATCTGAGTATAAAAATCATTCTACAGTCTCTTCCAGACACTTGAAGTGAAATATGTGTCTTGATATTAGACAATGTTCTTTAAAACTCTATAAAAATTTACATCATGTTTAATATACATCCATTTCAAAATATCAATGTTTCCTAACAACATCATATATTGGAAGTGGGTATATATTTTTAATTGATCCAAAAAATCAAAGATATCACCCCATTCTCCCCAACCGCACAGAAACCAATAGATTAAATCCATTAATATGTAATATCATTTATTCATGGGAACATCCTATTTATAGGAAAATAATCATGTAACATGATTCTCATCATTTACCTGATAGAAAATTAAACACATCGCCACAAATTCAACAACCATCGATTTCATCTTAGATCACCAAAACATTCCCAAAAGGGAACAACATATCATAGAGAACCTTTGGTGTGCTTCAAAATAATATATAATAAAATCATGAAGGTATCCCTCCCACATAACTCTTAGAAAAAAGCTGCCTCACATCGAATATATCTGGGTCATTTCCTATTCCATCCATCCCTATAGTGAATCACTTTCGAAAACATGATCACGCATCATATTGGCCTCTATGCATCCCCACTAATACATATTATCCTACTTGATCATATAATAGTTCAAATTCATATGAAATAAATTTCCCAATAAACATAAACCCATTCAACCATGTATATGGATTTCAAATCATCCATCACATTAAAAATACATAATATTTTTGAACTGTAGCATTTCATGAAATCTTGATCGATATATCATTCTAAAAATTACCCTAACAAAAGGTTTAATATTCCTTGTTATCATAATAAATATGAAAATCCATCCACCTCCATTTCTACATTATCATATCACACTGATAAAATACATACATCATACACTTATGATATGTGATTACCAGAATACAGAACAAATTTTGTCAATGTCTCCATAACATCAGTGAAAACACAAAAACTACTACCTCCATATCATGAGGGGAATAGCTATTCTCATTGGGATGTAACGTCCTAGAACCATAATATATCATTGAATTCTTCTTATTAAACACACACCTAATTTCCATAATAGAAGCTTCAAAAAACACAACAATCACCAACCTCCTTGGGAAATTAATGAACTAGATAAGTGACTAATTTTTTATTATCATAACTAAATTCATCCTAACACAATTCATTCCACGTAAAATATATGTATTTATTTCTCAATATAGTTAATGAGGGTTTAAAATATGTTAAATTATTCCAAAAAAACATACAATACCCAGTAAAATAAAGGAATATGACATCACTAACCACATTCTTCAGTGATACCATATAAATAATTATGCCCACCTTCAGTGGGTATTTTAGAAACACCAAACTTAGACACTACATTCATGATTAAATTTCTATATTGTATATCTTACTTATGAGTAGACATATTTCCATTATGTTTTTAGTGTCTATGAATCTATAAGATGTCTCTGAGGTGATTAACATTCTCCCCCTCTATTGTCATTTATATAACTATGTCATCAATGAAAATTATTAAGAACTATTCAATGAATATAAGCCCCTAGCCTTAAACATTCAAAAATCTTGATTTATGTCTAGAATTTACATTTATGATCTTTTCAGGTTCATGGTTTTATAGAATTAGGCCATAACAATTGCATTACTTCTCAAATATTACAATGTATACACTTCTACTAAGTATCTATTTTTATATAAAATAATAACTCTTAAAAGAAACCAAGAAAAATTTTCATGATTTAAATCTTCTTGAATACTTAATTTCTCTTACCCTAACTTATACCTTATGAAAATCAATTCAAAAACTTTTTATGAGCCTAAAAAGATTAGTAAGGGTTATAAAATAATAAATAAATCATTATACCATTCATACATACAAAACACAAGATCCTTAACCCACATCATGAAATCATAAGATTTATTAATAACACCTAGAGATAATAAATCATACACGTAACTAGTGGAATCCATAACATACTTACATTGTATCTTTCACAACTACATAGGGAGTTACATTTAGAATACCCATCATAGTAGATTCCCTAAATCACTTAGGAGAAAAATTAAATTTTACCTCCATCAAATTACCTAATGCAATGGGGAGCTATCACATGCTCACTCATCTAGGTTAATCACGGAACCACCAGTATACGTAAAAAATTCTCAATAATCACTAAATATCACATAAAATAAGTATAAATGAACGATACCCATTATAAATTGAAATAACAATATATCAGTTCAACATATTTTAATAACAAAATCATTTAAAAAACATATTTAAAACATTTAAAAAGAATATTTTTGAATAAAAGTGCAGAATAACACATTGAAAAAATTAAAGTAATTCCATTTTAAGCCACTAATATCCTTATAAATAAATCCTAAAAACCCTTTTGAAATATGGACATTAATGAGAATGATTAATTTAAATAAATCTTTAAATCCTTTAAAATGATTTTTTAGTTAAAGATTCTTGTAACTCTTAAAAATCAAATAAATTCAAATAATTAAATAATGACCTCAAAAAACATTAAATAGAAATAGAATATAGAAATTTATGATATAAAAAGTAAAATGGGTTATATATACACCTCATATGAAAATAAAGGTGCACAAGATCAAAATAGGCATCAATGAAAAGAGATTTAGACATAGTCCCTCAGGAAAATTATGTAGCATAATGACATCACATTAAAATTTTGGAAATGTGTCGATGAGAAAGAAAAGGTTATCTCATGAAATAGACATAACATGTAAAAAAATAAATACATAGAAGATCATATCCCAAAATAAGAAAATTGAAATTAATAGACATAACAAAGAAGATGTCATTGACTAAAAGAGAAGGTTGAAAGGTTCCATAACCAAGATCATTTTGTAAATATAGTAGATTTATTATGTGTATTCACTATATGTACACATAAAGCAACTATAAATAAAATATATGATAAAAATTATTTCTCACATAATCATTGCATGACATAATCAGGAAGTTGAATTTTAACCCAAAGAATGGTAATTTGGTTAATGAGTTCCCTTACCTCGTGTCTGACTTGAATCATTAATTATTTAATCTCTGGAATAATTAAATAAAGCTAACTTATAATTTATTCAGAATCTTTTTCAAGTTTATTATTTCTTTTAAATAAACTATCATAAGTTTATAAACATTAAAAAATGATTTATGTTAATAACAATCATTTTGTCGATATTTGGTACTTGAGTAAAAAATTAACTTCTTATAATTACATGTTGTCCATGTTGCCAAAATTCCATTATCTCTAAAATGTTATTCATGATTCAATAACATATATATCATATATATCTAGTATGTATATATATGTATGTATTTATAATTGTACATATAATTTGGAGATATGAAATTAAATGCACCATTCATGGAGAATTTAAGTAGTACGTACACATGAATGCTAATTTTCATTTATATTTCATATTTAATGGAATGAAAAAATAATGATAAATAAGAATATTATAATTCTAGTATAATATAATATATTATTTCAATAACTCCATCCTTTATACATTCTACATATTGCAGAAACGAGTCATGTCACGACCCGTCCCCTGGGGCCCGTGCCGTGACTACCCCAACCCCGCCTTCCATAATCCAAGGGCTGGAGAAAATAACTAAAATGAATATTCCATAAAAACGGTAATGCATTTCCTTTATAAAATTTATACTCACAAAAACCAATCACACAACATAATATATGCACAAATTAACCAATTAGTAAAAAGGGAGTGTACGAAAGGTTAAGGGGCCAAAATCAAAGCCCAAATGAAAAGTACAAGTAAAACTGGAATGAACATGTAAACCTAAAAGCAGCTTCAGTGAACACCCACCAATAATACTACTAGAAGGGTAGTTACAGCTCTCAAATGGTCATCTCTGCGGTACGCCACATCTACAGTCCACCTCTAGGGAGTCTCAAATCCTAGTACCCTCATCCTCAGTCAGCAATGTTTTTCGTCTTCACAGGACGCAACAAGGTGCGGGTGTAGTCCGTGCATGGGTTTGTATAACAATACTAAGTAGGGATCTCTAGACACCTGAAGGTCTCTTATACCACAAAAAATGGAAACAAAAGTCAACCATACATAGGTATATTCCCATACATATAACTATGTGATCAAGATATACTCATCTCATATAAGAGGGTTGAATGCCACACATGTAACACAATGAAGGTAGGAGTACATCAAAGGTAACACCACAATGATAAAGAACAGCACATGTACACTGTGAAGTTATAGTACCACACAGGCACACCATAAAGATATAAGACTCATCTCATAAAGGTATAACTGAAGTATTGAAGTACAAATCATTAGTCATGAAACTAGATCATCTTATTCTGTCAAGAGGAACTGCTGCTGATTCTATGGAGTATGACCCACAAAGGATCGATAGTAATTAACCCCCATAATGACCTACATAGAATCTGACCCACATAGGATCAGTATGCACTGACCCACATAGGATTGATGAGCGCTGACACACACATGATCTTTCCCACATAGGATTTGTTTGCACTGACCCACATAGGATCATTATGCGCTAAACCACACAGAATCGATAGTTACTAAACCCAGTAATGACCCACATAGGATATGACCCACCCAGAGTCGATAGGTAACTATCCTCTATATTATCTTTCTCCATCATCTGACTCACTTCAAGCCATTGGATTCATCGCACTCGGTGCACTCGAGTTCTTTAGAATCTGTCCGTCGAGATACCGGTCATACCATTACCACCAGGAAGTCCCATGCAGAGGTATCTCAAAGGAAATTCATTTCATAAGGGACCGATCGCAACAGACGGTGCGTCAATTGGACGCTCGGTCTAAATGTTATTAGTGTTTCCGCTCCGAGGGCGCAGTAGAATTCAAGGTTCGATCCGACACGTCCATACTCCAGGATTATCCAAAACTCAAGTGTAGTATACCTAAAGTACTGTCTCGGTCCAAGGATTAAGGTGACATAGATGGTTCATCAAACATATTCCTGGTTATAATGTTATGGAAAAAAGGCGTATATCGGTCTAGTTGGGCCTAGGTCAGGTCCGACCTGGGTGGACAGACCCTGCCCAACCCGACCCGATTTGGGTTGACCTAACCCTATCCAGGTTCGGCCCCATTGGACTGGGCCATGGAAGGCCGGGAACACTGAGCCCATCCAAGCCCACTCAAGGTAGGACCTGGTGGCGTGGCCCACTGGGGGGGCTTTTTGTGTGGCCCGCAGTCAGGAGGACTGCCATGCAAGGGTCCTCCCTAGCTGATGCCCATGAGGGAGGCGCCTCCCATGTCACCCGAATAGAAAAAGAGCCATTATCCTTTTGCAAATGTGCCCTCTTAGAGTGGGCCCTGCTCAGTGTGCCACTACTGCCCGGTTCTCCAGCTGGTCCTACATCTCCTAGCGGTGCGACGATGCCACTATCCTCCGTGGTTGGTCGGGTGTCGGTCACCCTTCAGCCTCTACTGTGACCTAGCATCCATGGCCTCTTACTTCATCGGCAACCCAGACGCACGCTACTGCTCAAATACATTGTCGGCTGATGTGTCATGATCTCCTTCTCATCCGGTGGCACGGACGTGTGCCGCCCTACCTCCACTCGTCTAGCAGGTGTGTCAGCTACCCTCTTCTTCCGTGAGGCATTACAACTTCGTTCTATGCTTGAAAATTATGTCTTTTTCATATTCACGATCCTTGGGTCGAGGGATCCACATCTATATGTTTCGCACAGAAAAACATTGTGTTTCTATCATTATTTAATATTTTGTGTCGAAGAAGACACTAAAAGCACGCAAAGAACCACTGATAAGAGGCAAGGTGTATGTGTGGAACGATGGCCATGTTATTCTGGTCATCATTGTTGTGAATATATAATATAACAATTTATCAAATAAATTCAATTTAAAACCCCTACCTTATTGCT
This sequence comes from Viscum album, assembly GCA_963277665.1. Taxonomy (NCBI): domain Eukaryota; kingdom Viridiplantae; phylum Streptophyta; class Magnoliopsida; order Santalales; family Viscaceae; genus Viscum; species Viscum album. Next base: position 1,186,258,062 of record OY728161.1, on the reverse strand, counting down.
CTTTGGAGACGACGCGAGGATGGAGATGACGATGATGAATTCCTAGTCGTCTGCCGCTCCCACAAAATTCCCCAATGTCAGTTACTTGATCTTAATCCAGAGAACGCTCTTAGTGGGAGAGGTTGTTCATTTGGAATTTGTTTCTCCAAAGCCTCTCTTTTTCCAATGCCTCTTTCATGCGGGTGATAAGGATCCAAATTCATTATATTAGGATTTTCTCATTTAAATCTAGAACTAAAATTATGTTATGTTTGGAAAATTAAGTTTGGAGGATTCCAAATGTAAACTCACATTAAAGTGAGAGTTCAACGGGAAGCTAGTCCCCACCACTAAATCCAAATGGGAGGTTTCATGCTCGAGTTATCCCCACCAATAAATTCAAAATGGTTGGATTCAATTCCAAAAATAAAATAATGATTGTTTATTTTATATTCCCCCATGTAATATATGAAAACAAATATCAAACCTTGACCTACTACTGTCAAGGTATAGGTATCCATAAGAAAATATCGACCATGTTAGTTCAATGGTACCCTCAGATTTCAATTCTGATAACCAGTTCAAAAGTTACAAAACTATGTTCGCTCATTTACTGAACGTACCCAAAAATGATTAGATATTTATTTTGGGAACCCCTGGACTCAGAATAATGTGTCGTCAATTTTCTCGCACTCGTAATATTCCATATAATTAAAAAAATTACATGGAAAGATTATGGTCATTACATTCTTCCCATCTCTGGGCATTGTGTCCCTGAAAGCCACAACACTAACAAGAGAATCATGTGGGGCGGCTGAGCAAGAATCTAAGACTCCCCCTCCCATATTCTCATTTGTAAGTTCCTGTGTGGCCAAAAAACATGAACTAGATGTAAAAACTACCCACAAAAGAATATCCCTTGTTGATCCCCATTCTCTACTGGAACCTCAAAAAATATAACCCCATCATCGATATCTTGCTCACCCGAGTCAATGATGTGTGAAGCATCACGTACATATCACCTCAGCTGGGATACGTGGAAAATACCATGCACCGGGTGTAACTGAGGTAGAAGTGCTAAGTGGTAAGCCACCTCACCAACTCAGCTGAGGACCAGAATGGGTGTGATGAATCTCATAGATAAATTTCCGCCTCAGCCAAATCACCACAAACCTCATCGAGATGCGACCCATAGAAAGTCATGGTTTCCATCCTCGAACTCTAGAGGTCTATGTCTCCTATCTTCATAGGGTTTCTATTGGCTCTATGTAGTTTTCATCCACTATTGGATGATATGAACCTTCTCCGTGGTATCATCTACCATCTCTGGTCCCACCAGTGCTGACTCCACTTTGATAGTCCAACATAGAGGTGATCTGCAAAGTCTCCTATACAACACCTCAAATGGTGCAATACCAATGGTTGAGTGGTAGATATTTTTGTACACAAACTCCACCAAAAGCAAGTGATCCTCCCAACTGTGGAAAAAATCAAGGATGCATGTACCTATCATGTCCTCAAGGTTCTGAATGGTCCGCTTAGTATGACCATCCATCTGAGGATAGAAGGTGGTGCTCAACCTAATATGTTTCTCAAAATTCCACATGTAAACCCTTTCATAGTCAAAAAGTAAAACATGCATCCTGATCGGAGAAAATCCTAGACAGAACTCCATAAAGTCATAAAATATTTTGAATGTAGAGGTGTCCCAAGATCTCTACTAATCTATGCTCATTGATAGGTAATAAGTGGGATAACATTGTGAGACGGTCAAAGATCACCCAGATAGAATCATGACCCCAATATGTGCATGCAATTCATATCACGATGTCCATGGAAATTACATCCCACTTGCACTCTAGCACATCTAATGGCTAAACTAAGCCCGCTAGAACCAGATGCTCTACCTTCACTTACTGACAAGTGATGAACTATGAGACAATCTCTGCAACTTCATTATTCATTCCCGGCCACCAGTTCGGACGTTGAAGGTCCTGGTACATCTTCACCACTTTTAGATATACCTTTAGAGGGGATATATGGAACTATTTCCACACATCCTCCCAAAGAGCGGCGAGTACCATAGTACGTCCTCTGAAGTGGATGTCATGGTCCCCACCCTCAGAAAATAAACATGTGCATGTCATGTGGATATCTGAGCATGTCGAGCCTCGCATTCACTGTCCCCAAGTAGTGTCTCTCTAATTCATTGAGGGATTGGGAGTGTGACTATCAAAGAATGAAGATATGATTCACTATCTCAATCCATGTAAGATATACTAAAAGCATCTAGCTGCTCTATTGCCTCACTCAGTAACTGAATCCCAGATCTCCTACTGAGTGCATCTCCTACTACTTTCCCCATCCCAAGAGTATATAATATCTTGACGTCATAGTCCTTGATGAACTCAAGGAAACACCATTGTCTCATGATCAGTTCTTTCCATGAGAATATATACTTGAGACTCTTGTTATCGTAGTAGACTATAAAATGTTCACAAATAATGTTATGTCACCACATCTTCAAGGCAATGTCCACTTCTGCTAACTCCAGGTCATGGGTAGAGTAGTTCTGTTCATGCTCCCCCAGATGTTAAGAACCATGCGCAATCACTGCTCGCACCCGCATCAAGAAACATCCAAGATCACACCAAGATTTGTCACAGTAGACTACGTACCCAACGCCCTCCTTTAGTAGCATCAAAATGGGGGAACTTTTCAGTCTCTGCCTAAGCTCCTGGAAACTCTGCTATCATCTCTCTGATCATATGAAAGGGTTTCCCCTTCATTGTCAATGCTGATAAGGGTGTTGCAACTCTGGAAATGTCAGGCACAAACCTCCGGTATTTAATGTCCTATCCAAAGAATATATGCACCTCCATCAAGCTCTTAGGTGGCTCCCAAGAATGCACAACCTCAATCATTTCTGGATCCACTGCAGCTGCAGCCTCTAAGAAGACTTGTCCAAAAAATTTGACCTCTTGTGTAAAAAACTGGCACTTCAAAAGTTTACCATAATGCTGGTGCTTTCCGAGTTTTTCTTTAACTATATAGAGATGATAGCATACTCCTCCTCCGTTGCTGATTATATCCGAATGTCATCGACGAATACTGCCACAAAGGGACCATGGTAAGGCAGAATGATTCCATTCATGAGTCCCATGAAACCTATTGGTGTGTTTGTCACACCAAATGGAATATCCATAAACTAATAATGGTTATACTGACATATAAAGGTCGTCTTCTACACATCCTCATCTCGTACTCTAAGATGGTGATAGCCTGATCTGAGGTCTCTCTTTGAAAACAACCATCCTCCAATCTGTCCAGCAAAGAGATCATCAAATATTGATAGTGGGTATTGTTCTTCACGATCACTAGGTTCAGGTCCTGATATTCCACATAGAGTCTCAAACTCCCGTCTGCCATCAGGTCAAACAAAATTGGGGCATCACATGGAGAAACTGTAGGCATAATAAATCCCTTACTCGGCATGTCATCCAGCTGTACTCGCAGTTCTCAAAGCTCTGCGGGAGCCATCTTATATACTGGTGTAGATGTCAGTGTTTCCAAAGTGTATAAGTCGATGAAAAGGTCAACTTATATGCAAGGAGATATACCCAGAACATCATTTGGGAGAACATCTGTGTACTGGTCCACCACTACAGGATATCTCAGACTCTCTAAATCAACCGCTCTGAGGGTAAGGCTAGCCAACTAATGTGTGATCAGCTTCACCCACCTACGAGTATGTCCATCCTTCATTTCAAATGTTCTCTTCATGCCGATGATGGAAAAACATGTACCATCCATGCTGACACACCACACATTTTGCCTAATTCAATCAATATGAGCTTGGAATGTGGGTAAAAAGACCATACTCAAGATGACGTCATAAGGCCTCGACACTATGACTAGAAAATCCTACCCGAAGCTCTCACCTCGTATAGTAAGCTCACAATATCGCCACAAGTCAGCAATTGTCGAATCCACTCCGGTATGAGTCTCTAGATGTATGGATTGAGCCAACTGCTCCACTAGTATCTCCGAGCTCTGAATGAGGGCCATGGTAATATATGAGTTACTGAAACCTATGACTATAAGTAATTCATCATGGGTGGAGTAGACACATATCATACCTCCTATAATCATTGGAGGTCCATGGTCATAATCTGCAGCTACCTAGAGTTGAGCTCGTCCCTATCCACCAGCTCTCTATGGCCCGGGCGGACCACATGGAGGTGGTGGTGGTAAATCATCAAATCACTTCCCAACACCTGCTGCACGACCTGCTCCTCTACCATGCCCACATCCTGCCAGGAGAAATCTTCAACTGAATCTTCTCTTGAATCTTCGCCTCATCCCAAGAGTTCTTTCGACCGTCTACTGGTCAATTGTATGGACGGTCAGACAGTCACAAGACATGTTACCCAACCCACATCAAGAAAAACACTACTTGTTCCTCACTGTTATTGTTCTATCTTGAGAGCCCCACACTACCATCCCTATATCATTTGGTCATCCACTTTTAGGTATGGTCTTCTTGGACCTCTGATTCATCTGTCTTCTTCCAGCTGTTGATGACACTGCTACGTGTGATCCGGTGGTTGGTCTCGCTGTCGGCGACTGCTCAGAAAGGAAGCTATCCACAAAGAGTTCTAGATCTATCACACCCGCCTATGTCAGGTTGCTAAGAGAAAACATTTAAGCTCTAATCTCCAGTCTGATCCTCTACTCAATGGTCTGGGCCCTAATGAAAGGGTCATGCACCATGTCATTGGAGTAGCACGAGAGGCTGAAGAACCTCACATAATAATGAACTATAGTCATGCAACCATGATGCATGTGGAAAAGATCCAATATACGCACTCATCATAAGGTTAGTGGGTCAAAATATTCCCCGAAAAGGATCTCATAGTCCTCCTAGATGAGAGTCACCTCATTGTGAACCTGGAGCATCTAGCTTCCCCATCTTCCTTTTGATGCCAAAAGAAGACATGCAGGAAGGATCACTATTAGATGAGCTGGCGTCCATACCAGTCAAAAACTCTAACCATATCCTGAAACCAATCCTTATCTTCCATTAGATCTGTCTTTACACAGAACATCAGTGGCCTCTGGTTCTAAAACTCATGAAATGCATTCAAGAGGCGTGCACCATCTACTGCAGGGGACGGTGGAATCGGTTGCCCTGTGGGTAGTGGTGCTTCTAGTATACCACCTGATTTTACAACTACTATAAGGGGGGCTAGCACTGATGCCTCGTCACTCGGTGGGATATCATCTTGTACTCTAACTGGAACCCTGGCTAGCTATCTATGTGGAGGTATACTGAAAAAAAACAGTTGGTCCATTGTCATTATGTTTATATCTAGTGATCTGAATTGAATATATCGCAAAGAAAACATTTTAAAAACACATATGAAATCAGTGCATTCATGCACTATGTAGTAAATAATATGTCAACGGCTTTTTGTATGGATACGTCGGCCGCAGAACCTACACTGGTCTCCCCAAACTGAAAACCACACTCAAAACAATAAAAAATATTGGCACAAATAAAATATCAGAATCATAGTTCTTTAGTAGAATCGAACTCTTCTGATACCAATTTGTCGTGAACCGTCCCCCGGACCCCATTCCGTGATAAGCCCAAGACCTCCCTCCGTAGGCCAGGGGCTAGGGACATGAACCGAAAGGAATATTCCCTAAAAACATGAAGACATTGACTTTATAAACTTTAAACTCACACAAACCAAGCACAAATCACAATAGAAGCACAAAGTTGACTATATAGTTAACAGGGTGTCTAAAGAATGTAAAGGGGCCAGAATACAAGTCGAATTAGAATGTAACAGTATAACTGGATAGAACAAGTAAAATTGAAAGCAGATCTTGTGAACACCTACCATGGATCCTACTTGAAGGGTATGTATGTCTCTCAAACGACCATCTCTATTGTACGCCTCCTCTGAGGTCCACCTCTGAGTAGTCTCCTATAACATCCTAGTTCCGGAATCCACCCGAAGGCACCCCGTACCTGGTTGTTCTAATGGCCTCAAGTGCATTTCCCCAAACGATAGAGGCTGTCGACTGGCAGCCATGGCCTTGGGTGTGATAGTGGCGAAACTATTCCCTCATCGGCAGAGTACACTGTGGAAATAAAGAAACATGCAATAGCGGAAGCAGTGAATAACCAACAATAATAAATACCGGAAGACCAAATCAACAAACAGGACCACATGTGTATATATGGAATTATGCAGGATAAAAATCTAGGAAAGCAGCCTAACAAGTCACAATGCTGAAAACACCACAGTACCATCACAAGTTCTAAAGAAAAGAAAAAAACAGCTCGTCAACATCACAACCCAAGGCTTGGTCCCTTTCTCTCCTGCTCCAAGAAATCAAGTTCCATAAGTTGAAGGGTGCTTACCCTTGTCTATACCTGAAACAATATAGTCTTCTTGAGCCCAAAAGAATGGCCCAAACAGGGTGTCAGATAAAATCCTATTATGAAACCACCAGAATATTTGTGCCTAACAGTTAGTGAGTATATGGCAGGTAAATGTATAATAAGAAGTAAACAACAACAGCAAGTAGTAGGCAGTAAATAGTTAGTAGTGAAGCAGGATGATACACAACAGTAATCAATCCACATCCAATAACATAAGTGAGAAAATCAGCTAACACAAATAGGAAGCCATCTGGGAAGTACCCACAACCATCCCCTCTAGTCCTAACCAAGAAGTTGCGCAACCCTCTTGCCAGTGCACTCAGCCAAACCCCTCTAACTTGGTCATACGAATTTAATAGACTCTCTAGGGAAGCTCACTCGATCAATTCCTCTTATAGTCTAGGGTAGTCAGGGACTCTCGGAGGAAGGTCATGTGTTATAACCCTCTTAACCCCATAGTCTAGAGACTCTCTGAGGAAGCTATCGTGGTCAATTCCTCCTATAAACTCAGGTATACAACATACTCTCTGAGGAAGCTCACTCGGTCAATTCCTCCTCTTGCCTGGGAAGGTTCTTAAAAAGAAATCAAACAAGGTAAGACTCTCTGAGGAAGCTCACTCGGTCTACCCTCTTGTAGTCTATAAAATCTGAAGGCACTTTGGGAAGATCGCTCAGACTATCCCATGTGGCCTATAATGTCTAAGACTCACTGAAGAAGCTCCCTCGGTCTACACTCTTGTAGTCTATAATGTCCTGGACTCTCTGGAAAGCTCACCCGGTAAATCCCTTATATTCTATAGCACCAGGTTCTCACTGCCTCATGCCATTAAGTGCATGATAATTCTATAAGGCCAAAGTACACCTACATAGATACTTGGATAACCCATGTACACCTGTAGAGCTACTTGGATAACAGTCTACAAGGAAAAAAACAAGTAATGCAAAACACTCCATCCTATAGACACAAGGCATGGCAACAGTCATAACCGCCAAAGGCTAACAAGACCCAAAGGAAGTAAACAGATAAAAACATGGGAAAAACATCAAATCACAAAAAAATTATCCTCTAACATGACTAAATTACCCATACACAAGAATACATGCAAGGCAAGAAAACAACAATGGAAAAACGGTAAATAGGAAATACCCCATTCACAGGTATTGGTAGAATTTGCACATAAAACTCAAGGCGTTGAACAGTAAGGCACAAACCACCTATCTCGATCCTAGAATATCGATATACTTGAACCATGAAAACTGATTCTCTTTTGAACTTCGTAGATCTGAGAAAACGTCGAAAACACTCAAACCATGATAACTTGAGGAAAAGGAAGAATCTATAAATGAAACTCCATAAGAAGGAAGAAATCACTGCTTCGGTTCCAACGCAATCGACGACGATCAAATCAGCCAACAGATGGAGGCTTGGGAATCCATAGATGGTTTGCGGGCATATGACGTCTATCGGTCAAACAAGACCTAGAAGAAGATGTTTATGGTGATCGGGAGCGACCCCAGTCCGATTAATGAAAAATAGATTATGGCATGTACTTTTAGAGTACACGGCATGTACTAGTTATTTTCATACTCCTCAAAAATCGGTCTCCACGTCACCCCTACAGACCATGTGTATGGCCCATACACGACCAGCACATGGCTTCAAGCGAGAAAAGAGTACACATCGTGTACTCAGAAGTTACATGGCATGTACTTCAATAATTTCACGAAACAACATTTTTTCTCAAAAACTCCAAAAAAAGGAAATACATACCTGAAAATGATGATCCGGGTACTTACAAACATCCCCACTTAATGAAATGCATCCCCAAATTTCACTAGCGAGGCGTAGACGAAGAAACCCTGAACAACACCAGCCACTACAATCGTACATCAGCCTCCCTCTCATAGTTCTCATCCTATACTCTCCCATGCTTCCAAATCACATGTACTAATGGAATAGACAACCCACAGAGAACCTTCATACTACGATCGACAATCCAGATGGGATGCTCCTCAAACGATGCATCTGCTACGTGGTCAACCTCATCGGGCTGAAAGACATGTGACAGGTCGGAAATGTAACGTCGTAGCTAAGAGATATGGAAGACTTGATGCATGGCATGATACCTCTGAGGTAACTGAAACCGATATGTAACTGACCCAACTCTCTCCAACACCTCAAATGACCCGACGTACCACGATAAAAGATTAACCTCTCTTTGAAACCTCTTATGTCCCATCCTCGGTGCGACACGCAGGAAAACCTGTTCTCCGACCTCAAACTCCAAAGGTAATCTCTTCTGATCAGCATAAGACTTCTTCCAAGAATGTGATATATCCATCCTCTTCCAAATTAGCTCTATCTGCTCAGTGGTCTCTTGAACAAGACAAGGTCCCAGCAAAGCTGCCTCTCCTGCCTCAAGCCAGCATAAGGGTGATCAGCATACCTTACCGTACAAAGCCTCATAAGGTTCCATCTGAATTGTTGCCTGAAAACTATTGTTGTTGGTGGACTCCACTAGAGGGATATGCTTCTCCAAAGAACCGCCAAATTCTAGAATGCATGATCAGAGCATATCCTCGTGTACCTGGATTGTGCGCTCAGACTGGCCATCATTCTAGCGATGGTATGTTGTACTAAAAAGTACCTGCATACCCAAAGCCTTTTGAAGTCCCTGCAAGAACCGAGATGTAAGGAGCACATCACTGTCTAAAACAATGGATTGTGGAACACCATATAGACGTACAATCTCTCGAATGTACAACCATCCCAGATCATCTACACTGAAGGTATCTTTGATCGGTAAGAAGTGAGCAACCTTCGTAAGCCTATCGATGACAACCCAAAAAACGTCATTTCCCCAAGGAGACCTTGGAAACCTGGTCAAAAAGTCCATCGCGACATTGTTCCACCTCCAATCCAAAATGGGTAACTTCGTCAAAAGCCCCACTAGTCGTTGATGCTCTACTTTCACCTACTGACAAGTAGATTATCTCATGACAAAACCAGCAACATCTCTCTTCATACCTGGCCACATGTACTGGTGGTGTAGGTCACGATACATCTTGGTGACGCCAGAATGAACTTCCCAAACTGGGAAATGAAAATCCCACATCATCTACTCACGTATGTCTTCTAGCACCCATATGCATCCCTGGAAACGCAAGATTTCATCCTTAATCACTGTCCATCCAGGAAGAGGGTCCTCTCCTGACACACTCTCCTACAAGACTAAGGCCTCTAAATCTGATAGATGCCTCATTCGTACCCAATCAGGAAGTGTAGAGGTAACCACTACAGAAGAAAGGACATCATGTCCATGCATGTCATGCACTCCTAAGTGCATCTTAGAGAACATAGCCATAAGCTTCCACTCACTACTGGCTTCCTGAACTGCTTGAATCTGAGTACTCTTGGTTAATGCATCTGCCACTGCATTTCCCTTTCCCGACATATAGGTGAGCTCAATGTAAAAGGAGTTAAGGTACTAAAACAACCTACGCTATCTCAGATTTAGATCACACTGAGTGAAGATATACTTTAACTATTATGGTCAGTGAAAACCACAATGTGCTCTCCCAGAAGGTAGTGTCTCCAACAACGTAAGTCATGGACAATAGCTGCCAACTCCAGATCGTGCGTAGGGTAATTCCTCTCATGTGGACTCAACTGCCGAGACCCATACGCAACAACTCCAACTCCCTGCAAAAGCACAGCTCCCAGCCCGATACCAGAAGAAACACAGTAAACAGTGTAGCCCTTGCCCGGCTCTGGAATGACTTTTATCTGTGCTGACATCAACCTCCCCTTCAGTTTTTGAAAGTCTGACTCACAAGAATATGACCATAAAAAAATCGCCCCTTCTTGCTCAGACCTGTCAATGGTGCTGCTAGGTGAGAAAAGTGTTCTATAAAATGCCTATAGTATCCAGCCAATCCATGAAAAATCCATACCTCAATGATGTTCTTCAGCTGCTCCAAGGAAAATATAGCTCTCAGCTTCTCTAGGTCCACTAAAACTCTTGTCTATGAGATAACGTGACCCAAGAAGTGAATCTGTTCCATCCGAAAGTGGCATTTTGAGAGTTTAGCAGACAACTGATGCTCTCTCAGTGTACTAAGAACGATCTCTAGATGTGTGGCATGTTCGTGTCGAGGGTGAGAGTACACCCAGATATTGTCCATGAAGACCATGATGAATGAGTCCAAGTACGGATGGAAGACTCGGTTCATTAGTGCCATGGAAACTGCAGGCGCGTTTGTGAGACCAAACGGCATGACTGTATACTCATATACACCATACCTGCTACTAAAGGTTGTAAGAGGTTTATCTATTGTTCTAAGGTGCAACTAATGAAAAATGGACCTCAAGTCGATAATAGAGAACACTAAGGCTCCTCGAAGCTGATCAAAGTGGTCATCTATCCTCAAAAAGGGATATAAGTCCTTGACTGTCAACTGGTTCATCTTCCGATAATCCACACTAAGCAGATGGGTGCCATTTGTATTTTTCCAAAACAGGACAGGTGAACCCTAAAGAGAAGTACTGGGTCGAATGAAACCCTTTTGCTGCAACTCCTCTAACTGCTTTTTGAGCTCCTACAATTCATGGGTAGCCATCCTATAAGGAGGAATGGACACATGTGCCGCTCCTGGAACAAGCTCAATCGAGATGTCTACCTCACGCTCTGGAGTAAAACCTGAAAAGACCTCTGGAAAGTCATACCTGAAATGATACAACACTGGGGGAAGTCTAACTATGATGTCCCCTGGTCATCCAGATAAAGACTGGAAATCTGGGCTGTAACTTCCCCTTGCCCATGATGAGCAGTTCTAGCTCTACCCGCCTAGACATCCCACTCACCCCTATGAAGAAAAGTTACACCCTTTGGTGATACGAAGCTCACCCTGCGGCGATAGAAATCGACGGAAGCCTATAAAGGAACCAACCAGTCCATTCAGAGAATGACGTCATAGACCCACATCTCTATGACATAGAGGTCCCATTAGAAGTGACACCTCATTACCTCAAGAGGGAACTCTTTTCCCGGACGTATGATACATGTCCTTGATCCCAATGGTGTGTCCAGAGTCAAAAAGACGAAAAATTAAAAAATACCGAGCCCAAGGCTCTCTACAATCGCAATAGAGATAAAGCTATGTGAAGCACCAGTATAGAAAAGTGCTGAAGATAAAACTAAGGCTACTAAGATAGTACCTTGAACTATAGAAGGATCGGGATCCTGCTTCTGATAGGTCAGCTCCACGGCGAATGACTTGCCTTCGTCGTGGCCTTGCGCCCCTTGTTGACCTCTCTGAGTGATCCACTCTGTTGTCACTGATAACCTGTTGACTGACCACCATGGTCACGACCTCCACCTCGGCCCGAACGACTGGAAGAACAAAAATTCCATGACGGGTGGGATACCAGTGAAGCATCTCCAGAACGTGGGTTCATAGACGAACCCCTAACACCCGTTGAAGGTGAGAAGATGTGACAGAAGCGCTGAAGATGGCCCATCGTTCCACAAGATCGGAACTCCATCATATCTCTCTAGCACTGAGGCCTAGCATTCCCACTCCTACCGCACTGGTATCATACAACCTGGCTACCAGAAGATTCATCCCACAAACCCCAATCTCTTCGAGAAGACTCTCTGTGACGCTTCCTATCGTCTGTTGGAGGAACAATAGTTCTAGATGTCAAACCGCCCTGGCTCACTGCTCTAGAATCCCTCAAATTGTGCTAAATAATCAGTTCCTGGTTGATGATGGAGGATAGAGAAGTCAATTGGAAGATATTCACCTGGGAGCAGATCTCCTGCCCGAGACCATCCTCAAACTTCCTAGCAAGGAAGAACTCATCACCTGCTGGGATCAGTGTGAAATGTTGCAGCTCAGTAAAACGGGATGAGTACTCCATGACAGAAAGAGTCCACTACTATAGAATCGTAAACTCCTAGGCTCGATCGACGCTCAGGTTCTCTGGATCGAAGTATTCATAGAAGGTGCATCGAAATTCATCCCATGACATACTCTGCTGGCATCCTTACTACAAGATCACCTCCCACCATCTCATGGAGGTGTCCTAGAGCATATAGGTGGCTAGATTTACCCTCTTCTTTGAGGGTATCTCTAGATGCTCGAAGATAGTCAAGGTGGCCTCAAACCATGACTCTGCAGCCTGGGGTCCTCGATCCCCTGAAATGTAAGAGGATACTGCTGCTGGAAAACCTTCGTTAACTCAGCCATCGACGGGGCAGGAGGCAGCGCTCCATGAAAGGTCTTCATCATCCTTCGTAAATCCTCCATGAATTCTGTATCACACCTACGACGGGTATAACTACAGGTTCCAAGGCTGGCACAGTAGGAGGATCAACAGGAGGTCCTTGATCGGCCATATCTATTGTCTGGTCACCGTCTGGAAAATGACTGACTGTTGGAGGACGTCTTGGAGACATAACTCTGAAAGATCAAAACCACACCTTAGATCTGGGAAAAAAGACTGAAAACATAGGAGTATAAAATGGGAACAGGGGGAAGAAACTGTCGAGTTTTACAATACACGACTACATAGCATGTATAAAAACTACACGACATATACTTTTATCCATTAACATGGAAGTGTAATCCCGCCAGTACTGGTCGTGTAACACCGCAAACTACACGTCATGTTTTTCCCATACACTACGTGTACTTGAACACTAATCCCTTGCCCGAGTCTCCTTACACGGCTAACCCACATAGTCCAACTAACCCCAGACTACACGGCATGTTCCCTAGGGACACAGCATGTACTAAACATGGTCTCGGTGGCCCGTGTTGTTAGTTACAGGGCGGTCTACCCTGCTACCCTTACACAATGTGTTCCGAACAAACACAGCGTGTATAGGAGAAGATAACACCGACCCGTGTTGTTCGGGACACGGCCAGGTACCTGGTACAAAACTACACGGCGTGTTCTTTACCAACATGGTGTTTTCTACTCGAGCTTCCCTGACCCGTGTTGTTAGTGACACGGCCGGGTACACGACTCTAAACTAAACAGCATGCACCAACCTTACACGGTGTGTTCCTGAAGTTATTTTCACGACACCATGTTTCTACTCAGATGGGCTGGGACACGGCTTGGAAACTACACAGCATGTATCCAGAAAGTATCCGCCGTGTATTCTCGGATTTACTGGGTAGTAGCTCAGAAACTACACAGAAGCCCAGAAACACTGAAAACAAGGAAAACATGTGCCAAATTCCAATCTGTGAGGACCTAGACTCCCTGTGAATCAATTCTTGGAATCTCCTACAGTCTGGTATAATAGAAAACATGATCATGATCCACTCACTTGTGAGTCAAGAGGGCCCATAACACCTCAAGAATAAAAAAATTTCATTCATTTAAGCAATGTACAACACAATCATTTTCTATTTCACAATAGCTGGGATTCTATCAAGCATCTATCACAACCGCAAACATAATCTACATTGAGTTTATCACAACAACAGGAAATAGCTACTACACCCTATATGGCATGGAAAGAATGCATGGAATGTGATTTCTAATAAGTGCCTATATGATTCATGAGATGGAATACCCTCATCTCATCAGGTTTCAACAAAAATAGAACCATAATATCAAAACAATAACATCACAAGCCATGTAAATCACTCTAGGTGAAATCATATCAACCGTAAAATCTCAATACCAGAAAACTGCAATAAACGAGGTAGTATGGCATTTCCCTGTACACATGATAGCTACTCCGGGGCACAACTTATTAACAAGTACCGAATCCATCCTATCCCTGGGTAAAGTCACCAAACAGTAATGAATGAGAAAATACCTCCTCTGATACCACTTTTTAACATCTCGGTTCCGAAAGCCACCCAATGGATCCCCGTACACTGTTGGTCACATGGCCTCAAGAGCATTTCCCCAAACGCCAAAGGCCACCGACTAGCAGCGAGGGACTTAGGTGTGATATTGGGGAAACTATGCCCTCAATGGTAGAGTACACAGTGGAAATAAATAAACATGATATAGTGGAGGTAGTGAATAACCAACAATAATAAACAGAGGAAGACTAAATCAATAAACTGGAGCACATATCTATATATGCAATGATGCAAGATACATATCTAAGAAAGCATCCAATCATGTCACTATTCTTAAAACACCACAGTTCCAATACAAGTACAAAAGAAAATAAAAAAACAGCTCCTCAGCATCACTATCAAAAGCATGGTCCATTTCTCTCCTCCAAGAAAGATTGTTCCAGAAGTCGAAGGGCGCTTGCCCTTGTCTATACATGCAACAACATACACAGCTTGGGCCCAAAATCATGGCCCAAAAAGGGTGTGAGATATAATCCCAGTAGGCAACCACCTGAAGATCTGTGCCTAATATTTAGTGAGTATGTGGAAGGGAAAAGTACAATAAGCAGTACACAGCAACAACAAGCAGTAGGAAGTAAACAGTAAGTAGTGAAGCAGGATAATACACAACAGTAATAAATCCACAACCAACAACAGCAGTGAGAAAATCAGCTAACCCAAACAGGAAACCCTCTGGGAAGTACCTGCAGCCATCCCCTCTAGTCCTAACCATGAAGTACCCCAACCCTCTATGTAGTGAACTCATCTAAACCCCTCTGGATTGGTCATACAAATTTATGAGACTCTCTACGAAAGCTCACTCGGTCAATTACCCTTATAGTCTAGGGTAGTCAGGGACTCTCTGAGGAAGATCACATGGTCTAAAACACTTAGCCCCATGTTCTAGAGACTCTCTGAGGATTCTATCTCAGTCAATTCCTCCTATAGACTCAGGTATATGACAGACTCTCTAAGGAAGCTCACTCGGTCAATTCCTCCTCTAGCCTGGGAAGGTTCATAACGAGAAATTAAACAGGGTATGACTCTTTGAGGATGCTCACTCTGTCTACACTCCTGTAGTCTATAAAATCTGAAGGCACTCGGGGATACTACCTCGGTCTATCCTATGTGGCCTATAATTTCTAAGAATCAATGAGGAAGCTCACTCGGTTTACCCTCCTGTAGTCTATAATGTCGAGGACTCTATGGGATGCTCGCTCGGTCTATCCCTTATAGTCTATAGCACCAGGTTCTCATAGCCCCATGCTAGTTAGTGCATGATAATGCTATAAGGCCATAGGACACCTACATTGATACTTGGATAACCAAAGTATGCCTATAGAGCTACCTGATCGATAGTCTAGAATGAAACAATCAAGTAATGAAAAACACTCCATCATATAGAAACAAGGCATGGAAACAGTCATAACGGCCGAAGGCTAACACGACCCAAAGGTTGTAAACAAAGAAATGCATGGTAAAAACATCCAAGCTGAAAAAATTATCCTCTAGCATGATTATTTTACCCCTACATATGAATAAAGTCAAGGTAGGAAAACAATAAGGGAAAAAGGTAAACACGCAATACCCCATTCACGGGTATTGGTGGAATTTGCACATAAAACTTAATGACATTGAATGGTAATGCACAAATCATATACCTACATCCTAGGAGATAGATATAATTGAACCACGATGACTGATTCTCCCTTGAAAATAATAGATCTGAGAGAACATCCAAAACGCTCAAACCACGATAAATTGAGAATGAGGGAGAATCAAGGAATGAAACTCAAGAAGAAGTAAGAACTCACCACTGCGGTTCCAAAGCAATCGACGATGGTCTAATTGGACAATAAATGGAGGCTCATTAATCTAGAGAAGTTTCGTGGATGTACGATGTCTCTCAGTTGAAAAAGACCTAGAAGAAGACGTTTATGGCGACCAGGCGCAACCCCGGTCCGATTAATAAAAAAAAAGTACACGACTTGTAAATTTAGAGTACACGGCGAGTACTAGGTCCTTCAGTACTATGCAAAAATCATCCTCCACGTCACCCGTAAACACCATGTGTGTGGCCCGGACACGGGCAGCCCACGGCTTCGAGCGGGAAAAGAGAACATGGCATGTACTCAGAAAGTACATGATGTGTACTTCAAATTTTTTGAAAAACTTCATTTTTCTCAAAAACTCCAGAAAAAGGAAAGACATACATGAAAATGATGATCTGGGTTCTTAAATCTCTAATCCTGGAACCCTTGTCCTCAATCAGTGTGGTCCATCATCTGCAGTAGACACAACAAGGTGCGGGCGTAACCCATGCAGGGTTGAGTATAACAATACTCAGTTGAGACCCTGATACCCCCAATGGTCTCCCAAACCACAAAACATGGAAAAAACCGTCATACCTAGTTGGTTATATGCCCATATATATATATATATATAAGTTATCAATATATACACATCTCAGACAGGAGGGAAGAATACCAAACATGTAACACCACGAAGGTAGGAGTACCTCACATGTAACACCACAAAGATAAAGTACCACACAGGTACACCATGAAGATATAGTACCACACATGTATACCATGAAGATATAAGTCTCATCTCACACAAGTATTAGTTAAGTATAGATGTACATACGATTAGTCATGAAGCTAGATCATCTTATTCGGTAAATATGAACTTTTGTGGATTATACGGAGTTTGACCCACATAGGATCGATAGATTCTAACCCACCTAATGAGCCACACATGATATAACCCACACAGGATCTATCCCACACAGGATCGGTATGTTATGACCCATAGAAGATCATTGAGCCCTGATCCACACAGTATCTGACCCACACATGATTAGTATGCGCGGACCCACACAAGAACGCTGAGTGCTGACCCACACATGATCAATATGTACTAACCCCCTCAATGACCAACACAAGATCTGATCTTGATAGAGTTGATAGGTAACTAATCTCGGTATTATCCGTCTCCAACCTTTGCCTCACCGCTAGCCGTTGGATTCCTCACATACGGTGCACTTGAGTTTCATAGAATCTATACCTCGAGATATCAATCATACCTATACCACCAAGGAATTCCATGTAGATTTATTCCAAAGGTTGTCATGTTATAAGGGACCCAACACAATAGATAGAGCATCGATCAGACGCCCGATCTGATGGTTATTAGTGTTCCCGCTCCAAGGGCCTGGTGGGATTCCGGGTTTGATCCAATCTGCCCATACTCCAACTTTATCCAAAAATCAAGTGGAGTATAAAAAAGGACAATCTCAATACAAGGACTCTAGTTCCGTAGATGGTTCATCAAAAAAACAACCAGTTCTCATGTTACATCCTATACGGCGTATCTAGGTCTAAATGGTCAAATGTCCGGTCGACCCTACCTGACCCTGCATAGGCCGACCTGACCCGATTCGGTTCAACCCTACCTAGTCTAGGTTCAGGCCAGTGGGCCTAGGCCATAGATGTTCCGACCCACCGAGCGTGATTCAGTCAGCGCTAGGCGCGGCTCGGTGGTGCGGCATGTGGTACGGCCCGCAGTCCAGTGGACCACTGTGGTGGGGTCTTCCCTAGTTGACACCTGGGAGGGAGGCACCTCCCAGGAAACCAAAACAGCCAAAGGGCTATTCTGATTTTGGAAGCAGGACCCATTGGAGTGGGTCCTTCTCATTGTGTTGCGACCGGCTAGTTTGCTGGCGGAGTTTCGGGAGCCCTTCGGCCTCCGCCACACTCAAGCGGCCACGACCTCTAGATCAACCAGAGGTGCGGACTCACGCTGCAACTCTGCTAGGCAGCTGACTAGCGTGCTAATAGTGAAACTACTCTGCTAATGCCGATGGGATGTGGCCTTTAGATCATCGAGCGGCGCGTACGCGAGCCACCCTACATCCACACGGTCATCTGGTGTGCCGACCACCCTCTTATTCCGCGTGCCATCGCATATTTTTTCCAATCCCAAAAATTACTTCATTCACATATTCATGATCTTCGGGTCAAGGGCTCTGCATTCATATGTCACACTCAACAACAATTTGTGTTTCAACATTATTAATATTTGGCGTCGAAGAACGCACAAAGAACGTGCGAAGAAAAAAAGATCATAGGAATGGTTTATGTGCGGGATGATGGCCATGTTAGTTTGGCCATCAACATTGTGAATCCATATTATAATGATTTTTCATATTAATTCAATTTAAAACCCCTAATGTGTTTCTCGTTGGAGACGACGCAAGGAAGGAGATGAAGATGATGAAGTCACCGTCGTCTATCGCTCCTGAAACAAGCTCAAACATCGGCTCCTCGATTTTGATCCATATAACGCTATGTATGAGAGAGGTTCTTCGTTTGGAGGATGTTTCTCCAAAGGATCTCCTTTTACAATACTTTTTCCCATGAGATATGTGGTGCCAAATTAATAAGATAAGGATTAATTCAATCAAATCTTTCACTTTAATTATGTTAAGGATGGAAAATTATGTTTGCAGGATTCTAAAGGTTATCTTGCAATAATTTGGGATTTCAAGGGTCGGGTGGTCCCCACCACTAAATTCAAACGGGAGGTTTAAAGGTTGGGTGGTCCCCACCACTAAATTCAAAATGCGAGGTTTCAATTCCAAAAAATAATAGAATGAATGTTTATTTTATTTTCTCCCACAAAAACTCAGAAAAAATATTTCTAACATCGACCTAAAACGGTCGAGGTGAAGGTCTGATTAAGCGAATGCCAGTACTGTGAGTTCAATGGTACCCTTAGATTTCAATTTCGAGCCCCAGTTCAAATGTTACAAAATATCACTCTTGTGTTTACTGAATGTAACTAAAAAATATTTTTAAATAGATTTCAGGCACACCGGGCCTCAGAATCACATGTTGTCAGTTTTTACGGACTCAATATATTCCATATAATTAAAAAAATTACTTTGAAAAATTCGGGTCATTACATGTCATATCACTTTTAGGGGGTGATAGTTCTCACTCCCTCAAATAACCTTATCGTATTCACCAATTATGAAATCCAAAAATGTATGATATCAATTAAAAATATAGAAACATAGAGACAATATAAATATAATATATATAACATTTAAATACAGTTCCATAATATTGGCCACCATGAGTGGCGGTAGGAGATAATTGAACAATCGTCATTTCACGAGACCATAGTTTGTCGTTGACAGAAACAGTATGTTCGTATCCATTAGATGGAGGTTTATGGATGTTTATATCTAATCGGTCTCATAACAGAACAATAGTATATTGATGATAGTGGTGTTTTTATAAATTAAATTAATAAATTAATTTTAGGGGGGTGGACATGGAAAATAAAAGAAAAGAAATAGAGAGAAGATGTTACCTTTAAATCATGTAACCCCATTGGATTGAAACAAATGGATTTAATTTTCTTATGCTCAAAGTAAGGATTATAGTTGAAATAGAGGGATGTTGTGAGTAAATAGGTACATTGTATGGATGTGACATGGGTTTAGATATGTGTGAGTAATGTGTTATAGATGGGGGCCTTTTATAAGAGGTGGGAGGGTCACTTTATGAATGTTTGAAATTATTAATTAATTAAAAATTATTTTAGATTTGAAATGGTCCAAATGAAAATTCATTAGAACATAAAATGAAAATAAGTTGAAATAAAATAATCAAATAATAATTGAGTATGATTGGGAAATTTTTTAATCCTTAACGTTTTTATTTAACCATTTTTTACTCATACCATTTTATCAATAAATTAACACATTGAGAATAAAATTATTTAACTAAACATGAAGAATATCATATTAAAGAGTCAATAACAATGTTTTTGACTTATGTTAAAAATTTGTCTGAATTATGGATCTTATGGAATTTTATAATGTTTATTAAAATATTTTATATTTTAAAATATGAATTATATCAATTTTGACCCTATTCATATCAGAACTTTAAAAATCCATAACAACTTGATTGATTCAAAAAAACATCATTAATTAAAATATAACATGTAACTATCCTCTAGAAAATTCATGGATGATATCAAAATAAACAAAATACATATATTTTAACGATTATAATATAATTTATTTGATTCCTTTATTAATGAATTAATCACTAGATCACTATTCTATAATAATTAATTTTATATATTTAATGTCTAATAATTATAAATAAACTAAAGTGATGTAGGAAATGTTTTTAGCTTTATAATGTACATTTATGGTAAAAAAAATAACTTATATTACCCAATATAATTTTTTTACTAAACGATATTTGATTGTGTTACATTTTCTATAACTTTAAATTAATTTTAATAAAATGCCATTTTCAATTAAAAGTGCTTCCACAGGGTCTCCAAATAGACCCAAGGATTCCCATAGTAGGACATGTATCCTAAAATTGTGTTAAGACACATGTTACGTTATTTAATAATGTTATAATATTACTTTTTAATTTTTTTACTAGTTTTACCCTTTAACCATGGTAAATAATATATTTACGGGTGATACAATTCATAATGTCTCAGAATAAAAGGTACCTATTTACTAAATTTAGACCTCAGGATTCCAAATATAGAATCCATTTTTCCAAATTCAAAACACAAATGTTTCATAAATTAATTTAAAATTTATTAACATTGTCAAAACCAAAAAGCGCGATTTTAAGAAATAATAACTATAAAAAGATTCACATGTGTTTATGTATAATTAAAAAGTTTAATTTTTTAAAATTACCAAAAATAGATTAAATGGTAAAAATATGTTCCAAGTACACATTCAAACCAATTAGAAGGACATTATATCTCTATAAATTAATAATATTAAAATAAAGATTTGACATAAAATGCAATATTTTTAACTATTCATTAAAAAATGAACATTATCGGAAGAATACCAAAAATTTACCCAATGTAATGTTTGATGTGCCTGTTCTATAGAAGAATTTAATTTTGTAATATATAACATATTAAAGTGAAAAAAGCCATATTTAAAAGGTGTTCTTCATCAAAATGATGTAAAAATACATTTTAAAAATATTACTGTTGTTGTGCATTAAATTTGATCAATTATCATTTTATGACTCTAAAATATAGAATCCGTTTTTCCAAATTCGAAACACCAATGTTGTTAAAATTAATTTAAAATTTATTAACATTTTCAAATCCAAAAAGAGCGATTTTAAGAAATAATACCTATCAAAAGATTCACATGTGTTTATGTATAATTAAAAATTTAAATTATTTAAAATTACCAAATCTAGATTAAATGGTAAAAATATGTTCCAATTACACATTCAAACCAATTAAAAGGACATTATATCTATATAAATTAATAAGATGAAAATACTATTTTGACATAAAATGCAATATTTTTCACTATTCATTAAAAAATGAACATTATCAGAACAATACCAAAAATTTACCCAACGTAATGTTGGATGTAACTCTTCTATAGGAGATTTTAATTTTTAATATCTAACATATTAAAGTGATGAAAACTATATTTAAAAGGTGTTATTCATCAAAAGGATGTAAAAATACATTTTAAAAATATTACTGTTGATGTGCATAAAATTTGATCAATTATCATTTTATGCCTCTAAATTTTATTTGATAAATATAAATATATTTAACTAACTTGTTCAATCATATTTTAGTTTTTTATATTCATTCCCATTAATACAATGTAAAGGCATTAATCACCATTTAAAATTATATTATATTATTATTTTTTAGTATGAAAAAGAATTGTGTGCAACCATAGTTTTAAGAGAAACCCAATGTTAAGTGTCAGGTAATCCATTGAACATAGCATCCAAATTAAGGTAAAATTAATATTTAATTCATAAGTATTAATAAATATGAAAATATCATATCCTTTATTTACCTAATATGTTATATCATTCCTTCCTTTATGAAATTGCATCATCAGAATTTTTATTCACTTATAAAATAAGTTGGGGTATTCATCTCTCATAGAATTCTGAAATTCCCATCATTCCTCTTCAACCTTATGGTTTTTCCACAAAACCATTACTTGTTGAATTAACATAATCCAAAAAAAAATTTCTCTTCGGTCAAGAATCTGGACTAGTTTTTCCTCATCAAAATGATTCTCTTTCATCTAAACTACCTCTGGACTCAAAACATGACAGGGATGCAGCATATAATTTTTCAATATTGAAACATGAATAAATTTATGTACTTGGGATAAACTTCAAGATAAATAGACTCATTAAGAAACTTATCCAACTCTATCCAAAATTTTAAAACGTCCAATGTACCTCGGACTAAGATTTCCCTTCTTAACAAAACACATCACAGTTTTCCTCAGTGAAACTTTGAGAAATACATGATCACCTAACTCTAAATAAATATCCTTCCTCTGGTTATCTTCATAACTTTTCTTCCTACTATGTGTTATTCCAATGTGCTTCCGAATCAACTAAAATTTTTCTATCATCTCTTCTACCAATTCTTGTCTCATTAACTTCCATTCAGCAACTTGATACCAAAAATATGGAGTTCAACATCGCTTAGCACATAATGCTTCAAATAGTGTCGTGTGTTTACTAAAATGGAAAATATTATTTTAAGAAAACTCAACTAAACAATTTTGCATCTCCCAAAATCCATTTTAATCCATTAACAAGTCACTTAGAATATCGTCCAATGTATGAATTGTTTGTTCTAACTGCCCATCTGAATGAGGATGAAAATATATCATAAAATTTAATTCCGTATCCAATGACTTCTAAAGACCTTTCCTAATGTTAAATGTAAACGTCAGATCATTATTAGATATAATGGATTGGGGAACTCAATTTAACCTGACTATCTCTTTAACATACCATCGAGAATTTTTATCTAATGACAATGTATCTCAAATAGGAAGGGAATGAGATGATTTAGACAATCGATCCTCAGTAATGCAGATTGCATTATTACTTCAAGATTTCTTTAGTAATCCCACAAATAAGTCCATGGATATATTTTCCCATTTCAACTCTAGAACCTATAAATGCTGAAGCATCCCTTTCAGTAACATCCTTTCTTCTTTAATTTGTTGAGAAGTCAAACATATCATGGTAAAGTCAACAATATCTCTTGTTAATCCATACCTCCAATAATACTCACTAGGATCAGTATACATCTTAGTACTACCAGGATGAATTGAAAATAGAGAACTATGAGATTCACATAATAACTCATTATCAACTATGAATCTCGAGGCACCCATAATCTATTCCCAAATCTCAAAATAAACTCCTTATAAAAGAATAATTCAAGAAACATACCGTTATGTACCAACTCTACCTTTTTCAACAAATCACTATCCTCCTACTACACTTTCATAATTTTTTCTTTTATAGATGCTTTCACTAACACCTGAAACAAAACTAAGGATTATCCTACCCCAAAAACATCTATGCCAATGTTCATCAAATCATTAATCAATTTATCTTGTCCAAACGTATCATGGTTAATGTAACATTACTATTTCACCTCAAAGCATCAACAAATTTATCTTCCTTCCATGGAAAGTAATGGATAGTTCAACCATAATCCTTGAAAAAAAATAACCACCTCCACTGTATCATTTTTAATTCCTTCGGAGTTATTATATTCTTAAGGCTTTTGTGATCATGAAATATTTCACACTTTACTCCATACAGATAATGCCTCCATATTTATAAATAAAAAAAGTAGTTAACTCAAAATCACGTGTAGGGTAATTTTACTCATGAGGTTTAAATTGATTAAAGAATTAGTAATTAGCTGATCATTCTAAATTAGGACCCTACCAGTTCATTTCAAAAAATAATCACTATATAAAACAAATTCACCATCTCTAGAAGGTAATTCCAAATCTAAAGAATTCACCCATCTTATTTTCAAATCCTGAAAACAGTCATCACATTAGTTTATCCAAATACAAATAACACCTTCATGAGT
Organism: Viscum album; assembly: GCA_963277665.1. NCBI lineage: Eukaryota > Viridiplantae > Streptophyta > Magnoliopsida > Santalales > Viscaceae > Viscum > Viscum album. The sequence goes on along the minus strand of OY728161.1, from coordinate 1,186,233,788 downwards.
AAACCTATTCAATGGGATAGATAATAGTATTAAATTTCTCATCAATACTCTGGTAATAACCTACAAAACCAAGAAAACTACAGATCTGGGTTATATTTTTGGATCTAGTCCATTCATAAACAAGTTTTTTAGTAGGATCAAAAGCTATACCATTTTAAGAAATAATGTGACCAAGGAATGAAAATTTTTGCAACCAGAAATCACACTTATGGAATTTCCCATACAATTTAATTTCTTTTGATGTTTTCATGACAATAAATAAATGATTTTAATGATCCAATTTAATTTTATAATAAATAAAAATATTATCTATAAACAAACCCACCATTTATCACCTGATTCAAATATTCCATCACTGAAAAAAACTATTCAATTATGATTTCAACCATATCAGGATGCTAATTTGGATGGCCATTTCCCTCTATATGCCTTCCAAGCATAGCTTCCCTAATTCCTCTATGAAAAACCATTAAAAACAAACATATCGTAGATGAAGCAACATGGTAATATTCAAATGATAAATTATTTCAATATTACCACTAAATTTATTAATTAAATAATATATTAACTCCTAATGTTGTATAAAATGACCATTGATACCAACTATAAGGCCACTTCCTTAAACATTACTTAATCATTAGGTACGCCAATAATTCACATTTACGATCATTTTAGTTTTAGAGTTATATAGAATTAGGACATAACAATTACATTAAATATCAAATATTAAAAAGTAGACACTTATACTCAGTATCCATATTTTCATGAAATAAAAACTCTTAAAAGAGAATTATAATTATTTTCATGATATAAATCATCAAGATTTATGAATATCTCATACCATGCCATATAACATGTGAAAAACAAGAGAAAAACATTGAATGAGAATTAAAAGATCATCATTCGTTATATAATAAAGAATGAAATAATTAATCAATCAATATATTAAAAATATATACACCTTAACACACCTCATGAAATCATCAGATTTATTAAGAACACGTAGAAATCATTAATCATATAGGTAACTTGTCGATTCCATATCATACATACCATGTAGATTTCATATCTACATAAGGAGTTACGTTTGGAAAACACATCATTGTATATTTCATAAATCACTTTGGATAAACATTAACGTTTACCTCTATCACGTTACCAAATGCATTGGAGAGCCATCTTGGGCTCACTCTACCAATGTTTATCATGGAAACACTTGTACAAATAAACAATTCCCATGAAAAATAACATAACACATAAAATAATCATAAACGAAATATAACATTTCTACATTGAAATAAAAAGATATCAGTTCAAGATATTAAAATAATAAATTCATTTTAAAAAGCACAATTAGAATATTTAAAAAGAGTATTTTTTAAAAAATTCATACGAAAATACGTTGAAAAATTAAATGAAATTTCTTTTTAAAACCTTATTTTTTGTATAAATAAATCCTAAAACCATCTTTAAAACATGGATATTAATGAGAAAGAATTATATAAATAATTCCATAAAACTTTTAAAACAATGTTTTAGTTAAAGTGTCACGTAACACTTTAGAAACACTTAAACAAAATTAATTATTGAATGACATCAAGATAAAATTTAAATATCATGAGAATATAGATATTTCTGATATAAAATTTCAAAAGGATTGTATATAAATCTTCTAGGATAATAAATGTGCACAATATGGACAAATGCCTCAATGAAAAGATTTTGAGACATAGTCCTTTCAAAAATTTAATAGTCTAACAATGTCACATTAAAATTTATAAAATGATTTGATGTCATAGAAAAGGGAATCACATCACATTGACATTACATGTAAATAAATAAAGATATAGAAGAACATATCCTATCATAAGGAAATAGAAATTAAAAATCATAATAAATTAGAAGTCATTGACTAAAATATGAGGGTGAAACGATCCATTGCATTGATCATTTTTTAAATAAATTAGATCGATTATGTGTATTCAATATACTAATACATAAGGAATGTATAAATAAAAGATATGATAAAGCATGTTTTTTATTAAATAATCATAGGAAGACATAACAGTGAAGTGTAATTTTATCCCAAATAATGGAAATTGGGTTAATGAGTTCCCTTACCTCATGTCCAACTTGACTCGTCCGTTATTTAATCTCATGAATATGAAACTTAAGTTAATTTATAATTGTTTCATAACCTTTTTCAAGTTTAATATTCGTTTAAAATCACTTAATACCACAATTTAAACATTACATAATCATTTAAGTTAATAATGGTCATTTTGTTGATCCTTGGTAATGGAGTCAAAAACGAACTTCTTATAATTAGAAGTTGTCCATGTTCTCAAACGTACATTATCTGCAGAATGATATTCATGATTTAGATATCATATATTTCATATATATCGAGCATGTATATCTATATTTATAATAGTATATAACAATTTGAGATATTAAATGAAATGCACTGTTTATGGAGAAGCTATGTCGTTCGTATGCATTAAGGCTAATTTCATATCAATTTTTTATTTAATGGAATGAATATATTATTATACAAAGGTATATTATAATTATGGTATAATAGCATATATAATTTCATTAAATATTTCTTTTATACGTTCCATAAATTGAAATAACAAGTTATATCACTTTGAGGGGATGGAGCCCACACTCCATCAAATGACTGACTGAAAATTACGTTTTTTATTATCAAATCACTATTTTCGAATATGTGAGTTACCGTAAGACCAACAATACAACCAAAATACTATTCCATGGAAAAGCCCATCAGTTTTGTGCCCGTGTAGTCTTGCACAGGACAGTCTGCTGAGTGGTCACTGAATGGTGAAGGTTGGCCTTCTTGGGTTAGTTGCTAGAGAGGTGTAGATCCTGCATAGGACAGTCTGTTGAGTTTTCATGTAATAGTGAAGGTTGGTATTCTCCATTAAATGAAATTCTCCTGTTTTCCCATTATAGAAACCATAAAGGTAAGCTATAAATTGAAAACAAAGAAGCGTAGCGATAATAAAAATATACAATATATCACAAATAAATATTGTTCCAGCAAAACGTACACCATAAGAGATGGTAAAAGATAATTGAACAATCATCGTTTCGTGATGTTGTAAATTTCCATCAAAAAAACAGTATGTTTGTATCCATTAGATGGAGTTGTGTGGCAGTGTAGTTAGAATACATTTCAAAATAGCATACTAGTATATTTACGATAATTTTTTATAATATAATGTGATAAATAGTTTTTAGGTTGTTGGAGAAAGAAAATAACTTTAGAGATGGCGCTGCCTTTTAATCGGGTAACTACCATTAGTTTTAACCAAAAGGCTATGTTGAATTGTATTATTCCCAATGTAAGGTTTCTAGGATGAAAATAGGTATTTTAGGATCTTATTGAAGTATATTTTGAATGATTCACAGAGTTGGAGTAGTGTGAGTAATGGGTTAGAGGTGTTAGCATTATCTAAGAGGGGAGGGGATTTTAAAGAAAGCTTAAAAGAATTATTTTATTATAAAACTTTTTTCAATTTCAAAAGGTCCAAAACTCATTAGATTCAAATTTAAGATGAATATATGTCAAAATAAATGCACACAATAATAATTTCACATGTTTTGGATATTTTTTAATCCTAGAAATTTTTATTTAACCCTTTTTTTCTCATATAGTTTTATCAAACATTTAACACATTGAGAATAAAAATATTTACCGAAACAAGAAAAATATGAAATTATAGAGTTCGCAAAAAAAATTAGACTTATGGTAACCATATGGTATAATCTCAATTTTTTTAAAATTAATTAATATTTAATAAAATATTTTATATTTTAAAAAATGAATTGGGTCAACTTGTAATGGCCCGGACCTCTCTGATCGATTACTTTGTAAAAACGTTTTTTTATGTGGTCAATGCGGCAGACATCAAAAATAATAATAATTATTAATAATAAATGGTGACGTGTTAATAAATTTTTTTTGGGGTTTTTTTATAAGTGTTATACTAAATAATTATAATAATAATGTTGGTTTTTTTTGATAGATCTGGTAATAATGATTTAATGAGAATTATGTTTTGAATTAAATGCAATGAGATTTGAGATATGAGAATAAATTAATGATGTTATGATAATTGTGTAAAAATAAATAAATAAATGTTTAAAATGAATTTTGGGCGTGCCACATGGAGAATGAGGAGGAGCCATTTTGTTGTGGGCGTGATGAATATTTTGGTAGGAATGATATTGGAGAGAGAATATTAACAATATATTAATAATGATATGAAATAAAATGAGAGGCGCACCAATAAAATAAAGATTTGAGAGAGAATTAGATTGGAGAGAGAAAAGGATTAAATGAAATAAAGATTTAATATTTAAACCAATAAAATAAATAATTTAAAGAGGAGTCAATCATGGGACGTGTTGAACATGGAGAAAAGAAAGTGGGAGGCACCACTTGTGGAGTGAGTTAAAGATTTGAAATAAATTGGAAAGAGTGTGTGAGAATTAAAAGAGAAGTAATAAAAGAAAAGAAAAAGAAATCAATGAAGGAGAAAAGGAGAAAGGCGCACCAAATTGGAGAGAGAGTGTTGGGTGGATTTAGGTATTTGAAATAAATCAATTAAAAATAATAATATAATAATCATGTTAATGTTTTTGTAGGTAAAACACTTTTCCGACCATAACTTATTCGTGTGACCTCGGTTTCACGAACCGTCAGTGGAAGTGCGACCCTGACTATGAGACGAAAATTATGAGTCCAATTTTGGATGTCTTTTTCGGGTTTTCGTATTGGGTACCCGAAACGCTCATGAATTAATAGATTTAATATTGTTATTATTACATGATCTTGTATCCAACGTATCTCCCTCATACGGTATCAGATTGACGATCCGTCAGCGGCAGTGTAATCCTGTATTTAAGACGGTCATTTTAAGATCAGTGATGGATACCTTTTTTATGAGTTATGTCTCGGGTCAATGAAACACACATATTAATGAAATTGACGTTATTATTAAAACGCGTGGAAACCGCGTGACGTGTCGTGTGTTGACCAGTCAAAACACGTAACGGGTGTACAGTCACACCGTGTATTCATCAATACACGCTGCATACTATTTTACCTATTCGTTGCCTATATAAGAACGAGGTCATGTTTTATCTTCCATATCGATCGCTTCTTTGTCGCACGACGACGCTCTTGGACGATCGAGAAGTATTCCTCCTCTAACTTCTTTGTCCGAACTCCGATCGTCGATCCGTCAGCGGCCACATGATCGTAGCGACGAGACGAAGCTTCTAAGCCCGGACTTGTCACCTTTCCTTCTGGCCTTCCTTCTCCAGCTTCCATCCTAGGAGGCGTTTGTCAGTTTTGGCGAAGGCGGAGGACACCGAAGGATGTCGTCGGAAGCGACGTGATCGGGACCTTTTGAGGTAGGGGTTTACCTTCGTCTCTTATTTTGGTGAAACATGCAGGGTGGGATATTTTTCTTTTGTTCCATGGGATGCAGTTGAACTTTAAATAAAGATAATAACCGGATAAAGAAGGGTTTGGGGTTTTGTGCTGTTTCTATTGCCTTCCAGTTTCTTTATCTTCTGATTGTGATTTTGGATTGAAAGGCCTTTGCCTACTGAAAATCAAGGTCGTTGGTGGCCTTTGCGTGCGCAATTGATATATGAATTGTTTCTGTTTGGTTTTGTTAAAACATGGAAAATGGATAAGCACGTAAAGACTGTCTGATTAAATGAGAATGAAAACCTTGTGTGATCACCCCGGTTGAACAAAGATGGAATAATGAACATGTTGGTGGTTTGGTTGTTTTTGTGGAAAATGCCTTTATTTATGAAAAGTGTTTTGATTATGAAATGTGTTTTGAAGTAAAAGGTGTTTTCAAATGCGGAAATGTTTTGTGTGTGGAAAGGGGTTTATGTGTGGAACTTTGAAATAAATGAATGATGGAATGTTGTATGGTTGGGATAATATTTTGTAAATGAAATGGCATGTGGTTGCTAGAGTTTTACCTAACCTTGGTTTTGGATGGCAGGGATATGTTGTGAAAGGTTTTTTCTGGATGATAGTTTCCCAGTAGTAATAATTGTTAAACCATTTCATGAAACATGAAAACCTAAATGGGGTTGGGGGATGATTGTTTGGTTGTTGATGCATGGTTCATGGTAGCAGTTCCGAGGCACATGCTCAGTTTCTCTTTTTAAGAAGCCATAGGTTGGGATGTGTGTTTGGTATATGTATATATATAATTGTATCTTTGTGTTTTGTCGCACCACACCCATGTCAAGCACCTACTGCCGAACACTCCCATTTTATGGGAGAGGGTGTTCCCCCTTAGTTACTAGCTCCTTCCTGCTCCTTCTCCCATAGGCTATGATTGCTTGAGGTGACCTTACACCCAAGACTCTTCGGGTAGGTCTCGGAGGCTGTGATGGCTTGAGGCGACCTTTAGCCCAAGACTCTTCGGGCAGGCTTACCATTCCCAAGAACCTTCGGGATGTGGCCCAGGTGTCTGCGGGCGGGTTAGTGGTTGTGGACCAGGTGTGTGCGGGCGAGATGCGTGGTTGTGAGGCCCAGGTGTGTGCGGGCGGGATGTGTGGTTTGGCCCAGGTGTGTGCGGGCGGGAAGAGTGTGGTAGCGTCAGGACGTTTTCCGTTAGGAAGAGCATCATCTAATTAAGTGGGAAATGGTGCGGGGTACCCAATACTTTTGTTCTATATATATATACTCAACTTGTTTGTGTTACTTGGTGAGTGTGACCAGTGAGGCTGGGTGGATAGTTTTTCCTTGTTAGTTTCTGGTTCTTATGTTTTCTCACGGGACCTTAGGGTGTCTCCCCACATGTGCACGAGAGCTTTAGGTTTCCCTACTGAGTATACTTGTATGCTCACCCTACGTTTACTATCAGGTTTCCAGGAGGACTACCAGGGTTGTGCGGTACCCTACTAGTCGGACAGTTGGAGTTGTTGCAGTTGTTGTTCTCTTGTTTTCTTTGTCATTGTACTTTTGAGCTTCCTTGTACTTGTACCTTGTTATAAAAATTGTTTAAACATGCATGTGGGCTTGGTTTGGGTTTATTTATATACACTTGTTATTTTCCCTTTTTGGTGGTTGACTTTTCCTATTTCCCGATCCAAAATAATAAAAAGGGTAATGCCTCCCATATTTGTGAAAACTCATACCCTTGGTGCTAGTCGCCAACACGGGGCCTACTGGAGGCGGGACTCGGGGGGTCATTATCTCCCTTTCACCATTGCCAGCTCAGGAGGGGAATCTTTGATGGAAGGGGGTCGTGACAGAATGGTATCAGAGGAATGGTTGAGAGATAGGATGGAGTCTAGAGTTAGGCACAGTGAGGATTACATGGGATGGTAGGGCAACAGTGTTCGTTAATCTTGGTGCGTGATATAGGCCAGGGAAGACCGGCTAGGACACGGGATTTTAGGGCCCCCCGTGATCCGATGCAAAGACTCTGAGCCTACCGAACGACCAAGTGAGACTATATTGATTGTAGGGTAGAGACCCTAGGGAAGATACATGCATCATCATGTTTGTGTTTTACTTGATTTGGGTGTTCTGGGAAACAAATTGAAATAAAATGATAATTAAAACTTTGAGTTTTTCCTTACTACTTGGGCTTAGGCGATCCTTGTTTACCGTACACCTATGGCACCTGGACGTCATCCCCGGGTGGCTCAGATGGCTGAGGCCCAGCAGGTTCAGACAATCGATCAACTGAGGATCGATCGAGAGGAGGAAGACAGCCAGTGGCAGAAGACCCTCCGTTCTTTCCAGCGTCAGACTCTCAAGAAGTACGAGGGAAGTACATCGGACCTGGAGACGGAGGGGTGGCTTGAAGAGATAGGGATCGCTTTTACCTTGATCCGTGCTCCAAAGGAGTACTGGGTCCCCCTAGCGGTCAGTCAGCTGAGAGGCGCAGCACGCCAATGGTGGATTCTCTACCTCGGGGAGAGGAAGGAGGCAGAGATTCCATGGGCTGACTTCGAAAAGGAGTTCCGAGAGGAATTCCTTTCTTCTTTGATCAAGGCGGAAAAGCGTCAGGAGTTGCTCTCCCTTCAGCAGGGGAGTATGACTGTTCGAGAGTTGGGGATTAAGTTCAAGAATCTCCTACGCTTTGCTCCGGAACTCTTTCCGGATGAAGAGTCTCGGGCGAGACGTTTGGAAGAGGCGCTTCGTCCTTCGCTCCAGTATGTTGTGACCCCCTTTCACCCTTCCGACATACTTAGCCGTACAGAATAAGGCGGAAGTTGTAGAGAGGGAGGAGTTATAACATATTAATGGGAATAAAATTAAGTGTGAAATAAATAGTAAAGGAGAAAATTGGTGATGAATTTCCAGCGTGAAAAATGACAAATGGTGATTGATTGGAGTTAGAGAAAATAAAATTTATTGAAAAATAAATATAAGAGAGTGGAGCCACTTTTTGTGGGAGAGAATCTTTGGAGAAAGAATTAATAAGGATTGGAGAGGGTCCATGACGTCTTCCATGTCTCCCAGCTTCGTCAGTACTTACATGATGACTCTCATGTCATCAACTGGGGAGAGCTAAATGTGGGAGAAGACGCGACCTTCGAGGAACGGCCAATCAGGATCGAGGATCGCAAGGAGAAAGTGCTCCATGGACGAACCATCGGCTTGGTTCGTGTGTTGTAGAGGCATGACGGCCTTGAGGAGAGCACATGGGAGCGGGAGACCCAGATGCGCGCTCAGTACCCGGGGTTGTTTTGACTTGTACCTTCCTTTGTTTGTTGGTGTTACCCTGTACCTTTGATATATAAAATGTTGGCTTGTTGGATGTGAGATCTTTGTTCCTTGTTCATGGGAAGTGTGTGGCTTGTCCAGATATATGGGAAAGGAAAAACATGATCCTTAATCAAGATGCATTAATGAGGATGCGATCAAACCCGTGCAGGCGAGTCAGTGCCGCCTAAAGCAGATAGTATCTTGACATAGGAGAGGGAATTCCTAACTCATTGAGATGTTGGTTGGTTCCTTGTCATGACGAGAGCCCTGAGAGGTATCTTGTGGAGTGGTTCTTCAGATCCTTTCCTTCTTCAGGGTCAGTTTTTAATTCTCGAGGACGAGAATGTTTTTAGAGGTATCTAATGTAATAGCCCAGACCTCTCCGGTCGATTACTTTGTAAAAACGTTTTTTTTATGTGGTCAATGCGGCGGACGTCAAAAATAATAATTATTATTATTAATAAATGGTGATGTGTTAATAAATTTTTTTTGGGGTTTTGTTATAAGTGTTATACTAAATAATTATAATAATAATGTTGGTTTTTTTTGATAGATCTGGTAATAATGATTTAATGAGAATTATGTTTTGAATTAAATGCAATGAGATTTGAGATATGAGAATAAATTAAAGATGTTATGATAATTGTGTAAAAATAATTAAATAAATGTTTAAGATGAATTTTGGGCATGCCACATGGAGAATGAGGAGGATCCATTTTGTTGTGGGCGTGATGAATATTTTGGTAGGAATGAGATTGGAGAGAGAATATTAACAATATATTAATAATGATATGAAATAAAAGGAGAGGCGCACCAATAAAATAAATATTTGAGAGAGAATTAGATTGGAGAGAGAAAAGGTTTAAATGAAATAAAGATTTAATATTTAAACCAATAAAATAAATAATTTAAAGAGGAGTCAATCATGGGACGCGTTGAACATGGAGAAAAGAAAGTGGGAGGCGCCACTTGTGGAGTGAGTTAAAGATTTGAAAAAAATTGGAGAGAGACTGTGAGAATTAAAAGAGAAGTAATAAAAGAAAAGAAAAAGAAATCAATGAAGGAGAAAAGGAGAAAGGTACACCAAATTGGAGAGAGAGGGTTGGGTGGATTTAGGTATTTGAAATAAATCAATTAAAAATAATAATATAATAATCATGTTAATGTTTTTGTAGTTAAATCACTTTTCCGACCATAACTTATTCGTGTGACCTCGGTTTCACGAACCGTCAGTGGAAGTGCGACCCTGACTACGATACGAAAATTATGAGTCCAATATTGGATGTCTTTTTCGGGTTTTCGGATTGGGTACCCGAAACGCTCATGAATTAATAGATTTAATATTGTTATTATTACATGATCTTGTATCCAACGTCTCTCCCTCATACGATATCAGATTGACGATCCGTCAGTGGCAGTGTAATCCTGTAATTAAGACGGTCATTTTAAGACCAGTGATGGATACCTTTTTTTATGAGTTATGTCTCGGGTCAATGAAACACACATATTAATAAAATTGACGTTATTATTAAAACGCGTGGAAACCGCGTGACGTGTCGTGTGTTCACCAGTCAAAACATGTAACGGGTGTATAGTCACACCGTGTATTCATCAATACACACTGCATACTATTTTACCTATTCGTTGCCTATATAAGAACGAGGTCATGTTTTATCTTCCATATCGATCGCTTCTTTGTCGCACGACGACGCTCTTGGACGATCGAGAAGTATTCCTCCTCTAACTTCTTTGTCCGAACTCCGATCGTCGATCCGTCAGCAGCCACAGGATCGTAGCGATGAGACGAAGCTTCTAAGCCCGGACTTGTCACCTTTCCTTCTGGCCTTCCTTCTCCAGATTCCATCCTAGTAGGCGTTTGTCGGGTTTGGCGAAGGCGGAGGACACCGAAGGACGTCGTCGGAAGCAACGTGATCGGGACCTTTTGAGGTAGGGGTTTACCTTCGTCTCTCTTTTTGGTGCAACATGCGGGGTGGGATATTTTTCTTTTGTTCCATGGGATGGAGTTGAACTTTAAATAAAGATAATAACCGGATAAAGAAGGGTTTGGGGTTTTGTGCTGTTTCTATTGCCTTCCAGTTTCTTTATCTTCTGATTGTGATTTTGGATTGAAAGGCCTTTACCTTCTGAAAATCAAGGCCGTTGGTGGCCTTTTCATGCGCAATTTATATCTGAATTGTTTGTGGTTGGATTGTTAAAACATGGAAAATGGATAAGCACGTAAAGACTGGCTGATTAAATGAGAATGAAAACCTTGTGTGATCACCCCGGTTGAACAAAGTTGGAATAATGAACATGTTGGTGGTTTGGTTGTTTTTGTGGAAAATTCCTTTATTTATGAAAAGTGTTTTGATTATGAAATATGTTTTGAAGTAAAAGGTGTTTTCAAATGAGGAAATGTTTTGTGTGTGGAAAGGGTTTTATGTGTGGAACTTTGAAATAAATGAATGATGGAATGTTGAATGGTTGTGATAATCTTTTGTAAATGAAATGGCATGTGGTTGCTTGCGTTTTACCTAACCTTGGTTGTGGATGGCGGGGATATGTTGTGAAAGGTTTTGTCTGGATGATAGTTTCCCAGTAGTAATAATTGTTAAACCATTGCATGAAACATGAAAACCTAAATGGGGTTGGGGGATGATTGTTTGGTTGTTGATGCATGCTTCGTGGTAGCAGTGCCGAGGCACATGCTCAATTTCTCTTTTTAAGAAGCCATAGGTTGGGCTGTGTGTTTGGTATATGTATATATATAATTGTATCTTTGTGTTTTGTCGCACCACACCCATGTCAAGAACCTAGTGCCGAACACTCCCATTTTATGGGAGAGGGTGTTCCCCCTTAGTTACTAGCTCCTTCCTGCTCCTTCTTCCATAGGCTATGATGGCTTGAGGTGACCTTACACCCAAGACTCTTCGGGTAGGTCTCGGAGGCTGTGATGGCTTGAGGCGACCTTTATCCCAAGACTCCTCGGGCAGGCTTACCGTTCCCAAGAACCTTCGGGATGAGGCCCAGGTGTCTGCGGGCGGGTTAGTGGTTGTGGCACAGGTGTGTGCGGGCGAGATGCGTGGTTTTGAGGCCCATGTGTGTGCGGGCGGGATGCGTGGTTTGGCCCAGGTGTGTGCGGGCGGGAAGAGTGTGGTAGCGTCAGGACGTTTGCCGTTAGGAAGAGCAGCATCTAATTAAGTGGGAAATGGTGCGGTGTACCCAATACTTTTGTTCTATATATATATACTAAACTTGTTTGTGTTACTTGATGAGTGTTACCAGTGAGGCTGGGTGGATTGTTTTTCCTTGTTAGTTTCCGGTTCTTCTGTTTTCTCACAGGACCTTAGGGTGACTCCCTACCTGTGCACGAGAGCTTTAGGTTTCCCTACTGAGTATACTTGTATTCTCACCATACATTTACTTTCAGGTTTCCAGGAGGACTACCAGGGTCGTGCGGGACCCTACTAGTCGGGCAGTTGGAGTTGTTGCAGTTGTTGTTCTCTTGTTTTCTTTGGCATTGTACTTTTGAGCTTCCTTGTACTTGTACGTTGTTATAAAAAAATTTTAAACATGCATGTGGGCTCGGTTTGGGTTTATTTATATACACTTGTTCTTTTCCCTTTTTGGTGGTTGACTTGTCCTATTTCCCGATCCAAAATAATAAAAAGGGTAATGCCTCCCATATTTGTGAAAACTCATACCCTTGGTGCTAGTCGCCAACCCGGGGCCTACTGGAGGCGGGACTCGGGGGGGTCATTATCTCCCTTTCACCATTTCCAGCTCAGGAGGGGCATCTTTGATGGAAGGGGGTCAAGACACAACATTGAAATATTCATATATTGATTATAGAAATATATTACATCTTGATTGATTATAAAAAAACCTAATTCATTCAAAAATAATATGTATCAATCACAGTTAAAATTTGTTTATGATATTAAAATAACCAAATTAAATTATATTTAAAAATAATAAAATCATTTATTTGAATGCTTTATTAATGAAGAAATCACTACACCATCATTTTTTCATAATTAAATTTATTTATTAAATGTTTAAAAATTATAAATAAAATACCATGAATTATGAAATCCTTATATATTTTTAATGAATAATTGTAGTTGAAAATATCAATTATATATCCTCATGTAAAAAATTAGTAAAAGATATTTTTTTATGTATCAGTTTAATTAACTTTAAATTATTTTTTATAAAATTTCATTTTGACATAAAAGTGGCTCCATGGGGTCCCAAAATCGTTCCAAGGATTCCCATAAAAAAACATGTATAATAATTTTTTTATAAAACTTGTTATGGTAATTTAATATTATCATAATATTATTTTTTACCATGATTTACAAGATTTACCATTTAACCATGGTTGATAAATTATTTACTAAAACTACTATTCGTAATGTATAAAAATACAAGATACCTATTTACACAATTTGGAAATCCTAATTCCAAATATGGAATCCATTTTTCCAAAATCAAAATACAGAAGTTTCAGAAAATAATTTAAAATTTAATCATGTTGACAAAACAAAAAAGTCTGTTTTTATGAAATAATAACTATCATAAAATCGGCATGTGTTTCTGTCTAATAAAAACGTTAAATTACGTCCAAAAACCAAAATTGGTTTAAATCGTAAAAATATAATAAAATAACACATTAGTTCCAATTTACAGGATTATATAACAATATAAATAAATCAAATGAAAATACAGTTTTGACTAAAAATGTAGTATTTTTAACTATTAATTAAAAATGAACATTATTACAACAATGCCAAAAAATTATCCAAAGTTAATTTTGATGTCCCTAATCTAATAAAAACTTTTATTTTGTCAAATGAAACACATAAATGTGACAAAAACAATATTTAATAGTGGTTCCCCATCAAAAGGAAGTAAAAATACATTCTTAAAAATATTACATTATTTTTACTTAAAATTTGATTCATTCACTTTTTAAGCCTTTAATTTTTATTGGATAAATGTAAATACATATAAAATATATGTTTAATCATAATTTAGGTAGTCCTATTAATTACCACCAATAGAATGACTAGGAGTTAACTACTGTTGAAAAATAATTTTATATTGTTATTTTATAGAATGACTTAGCCATGTGTGCTGCATGGCATTTGGAGAATCCCACTGTTGCGTGTAAGGTACAACATTGAACATAGCATCCCATTTAAGGTAATATTAACATTTAATTCACAAATATTAATAAATATAAAAATATCACTTCTTTTATTACCTGGTATGTTACAATGATTTCATAGAACATAGTTTCCATGAGACCCATGAACAGAGTTGGTGAGTTCTGGATAACAAATGAAATAACTATGAGGTCAAAGATCCCTTACATAGATATGATGTTAGACTTTGGGAATTACGCACTATTAGACTTTAATTTTTGATCCTTCCAACATTGATCAATTGTAGAAAATCAACACTCCCATATCTACTGGTTTAGAATGTTATATTTCATTAGAAGTGTGTAATGACTTTAAATAGTTACCTGAATCAACATTTTATTGTCTATGAATATCCTCATTGTACAATCATCATTCTAGGAGAACAAAACTGGTTCACCCCATGATGAAACACTCTTCGAAATAAAACCCTTGTGTAATATTTCATTTATCTTAATTATAAACTCATGAAACTTAGATGGTTTTAAATAATAATGTTGCATCAAAATAATAGAATAACAAGGATGTAAGACTATATAGTAACCAATGACATGTCAAGGGGGTAAAATCATAAAACACATAAGAAAAAATATTTAGAACACCATAAATACCCTAGGAACATCTATAATCCCATCATCCACAAATTCATAATCTTACTCGACCATAAACAAAAAAACATTATTTTACCATTATATAACAACTGAAAAATACACATGTAATTTGAAACAAATATTGGTTATCCTAAAATATTTAGATGAATATCATCCAAATCAATTCAATTACATCATTCCCAAAACAAAATATTTTGATGCTAAAGAAGAAATTATATAGTTGACTCCCATAATGAATAGACCCATATCAGAATAATGTGTCAACATCATCAATTTACACCCACAAATAAAACAACTGTGCTAGTCTATCCATGCACTAGTATAGTCAACACTTGGGGAATGATATTCCCCTCTATATCTATCCCCATTTAATGGAATCTATAGGGTCAAAAAAATGAATTTAGTTATATTAAATCCAAATAGAAAAAAATTATACATGAAAAACTGTGAGAAACTCATAAGACATCTTATACCCTAGGCGATGCAACCTTGATTGAAGAAAACTAAACACACCTAGGGAATCTAACTTTAGACACATGTCCACATGGTATATGATCTTCCCTTAGTCCTTGAATAAAAACAACATCACATGTTTTTCGTCAACCTACTCCAAGTCCACTCAATGGAACATTATATTATAGCTGAACTAATATAACAATGTTAAGTGGTGAAGGCTCGCATTGATCCTATCCACTTTTGCCAACATAATATTTGGGACTCACTGGTAATTGGTTCAGTCAATAGCCGTAAATGACACAATCTAATAGAATTATCATGAAATTCCACAGAAAGGCAAAAAACCCACATTCTCCAAATGTATGAAAGGTAAAATAATGGGGTCAAGGCCCTAAAGACTGAAACCGTGATTGATGTTGAACCTGAGACCTTCCACCAAAAACATTACTCCTTGATCAATATTGGTAGTTCCAATATCACTATGAACCACCTCATGAGTTAAACTACATGATCACCACTACCATATTCTAATCCGCCGAATACATTAGAAATATAAAATGAGTAACTACATGATGAATAAAAGGATGTTGTGCCTCTATAGGATTACATGTATATGAATCATCATTAATAAAAAAATTTCGATGAAGAATAGGTATAAGAAATTGTTTCTCATATCTTTCACTAACATTTTCTTCTAGTGTTAGAAATAATATTCAACAGCATAACCACATTAATGGTTGAAATATGGAAATATTTTTTGAACTCTTTCTAAATGTAATCCATTGAAACATTTTCCTAAATTTTCTCACCCAAACACATCTTCCACTAGTTATTCACAACTCAGCCCTTCTAAAAAATACAATTACCATGAGATTCCCCCCATGTAAAAGATGAAACGAAATGTGATATCATGCAACAAAAAATTGATCTTTATCTCCTCACCAAAAAAATAACTTGTACCTCAACAAATGATGGTTTAAAAAGAGTTAAACACTCTTAGACAAGCCTGAGAATCATATATAGTATCAACCCAATGACTGTCAACAGGACTGGACTATTTAATATCAAATACCCAATCCAAAAGAAGATGATTTCCATGAGACCTAAATTAATGGAAAATAATAAATTCCTAGGATGTTATGTGTCGAATTTTATTAATATTTAATTAATTATTTTTATGTTATTTCATATTTACCAAAACCAAAATCAATCAAAAAAAAAAAGAAAAAAAATTCACTATGAGGTATGTACCTCAACAATTAATATACCCTTGAAGTAAGTATATATAATTTGATTATTTGGTAACATATTATTCTATGAACAACATCATGAGGGAACATAAAATCATATGTCCATCCCTGTATCCCTTCCCTATGTCATATACCAAGGAGAAATTCCACTATTTCCATACCAACCCATGAAATCCATATCTAAAAATATAAAAACTCCATATTATATTTTAAACATTTGATCCCACTCTTTAATAACCCCCTATAACTCAATATAAAGCATCGAAAGGGAATGAAATAATTAAATCCTCCCCCTAATGTATGGTATCTAGTATTACCTAGGAAGGATAGTAGCACCGATGATTTAAAAATCTCTTAAAACGTACACATTATATGCTCTATAATACCATGAACTAGATATATGATGAATCAATTTCAATAAAAATCAATCAAATAATATAAAATAATGTTAAAATCACCCCACAATTAATGAACAAATAGTTATTATATTGATAAAACACCACAATAGAATTTCACATAAGTAATTTTAATGCAGTGACAGAGTAATTAACCAAAGGTCCATTTATGTAATGATCATCATGGAAAACACAATCCTCACAAAAATCCGAAAAAAAATATTTTATATATATGGTGGGAATATAATTATAATAACATGAAAACACAAAGTACCAACTAAAAACAAGAAATAATCTTGTTAATTAACTTGTGAGAATGTAACAGAACCATCTATAACAAAAAATTTCTTCTAATTTTCAAACCACACAAAGGAACTCCCCCAAAATAATGAATGAAATGAATATTAAAATAATATGTAATATATCAACAAATTGTATAACTATCTACATTAACATTTATATTCTACTCTCACTCCCCTATATCATATATCGTGGCATTACAATTTCATTAGAATAAGATATGATACCACCCCAAAACACTGCCACATAATATCACACCCATAGATACGTTTTCTATCACTAAGAAACCACTACACCAAGAACATTAGTAGGGAATCGTGGACATGAATAATATCCACCTCATCACCACATCCTTCAATGGATTACCCCCACTATAATCCAAACCATATCAAGATCATATGACATATCATTAAAAACATGTTGAAAAATACCCTATAGCATGGTCAAGTGTTAACATGCCCATAAAAACCTATGGTATCACTAAGTTTAGCAACATAACATTAGATTTAACATCCTGAACATATCTAATTTCTAATAATAGAGAATGTTAAACTTTTTGTAGCCACCATACCATCCTCATCACTGGGATGTTGGGACCCCCCATGGAATTATACTGGTGTATGAACATAATTCATGATTCATGTCTAGTGTTTATATAAAATAAAAGGCAACATACAACGTATATTTATAATGACACACACACTAAAAGTCCCACAATATTCGTTTTTTACAATGCCCTAAAAACACACAAGGAATACAAATTTAAAACAATGTCAAAATGTAAAAATATGAAAATAATACACTGGACACAATACATTCAACAATAATTTCATACATTATTTATCAAAAATCACATTTAACAACACATACCATTATTAATTCCTTTATAAAAAAATTCATCATATTAACTAAAATAAACCATATAAAATTGAATAATTAGTAATAAATTCTATTACTACATTGTAAATTAGGAAAACACATCACCACAATTCCTAAATAAGAAACACATCAACCATGTCATAGATGGTACCAAAAGAAAAGATATGTTCAATTTTCCCCAAACTGTCATGTCACTACATCAATGGAATATACTGACAAACTATCACTTAAAAATCCTAAATGAAATGACAAATAGACACCACATCACATCTCACTAAATCAAAAACCACAATAATTCCCCCAATCATAATATCATATAGTCGGTGGGTATTTTATTACATTGAAATAATATATAAGGAATCTCATCATGATGGAAGAAATAATATAGTAATTCTTTAAAAATAGATAATTACATAAATCATACATTACAATTGAAAACAGAAAATAAATGATATAAATTACATTTAGAACACATTTAATATCCTAGATTAACCATGCATGTCAACCATAATAAAAATATATTCATTCTGTGGAAATAAATACTAAAAAAAATTGATCTGAGATGATCAGTATGGAAAGGTATATAAAAGATGATTTTATGTATAAGAAATCAAAATTTTGGAATGTAAAATAATATAACCACGTAAAATTGAATCAATAACATGAGGATAATATGGCCAAAATAAATGTGGATCATATAATTCTATATAAATATTCAAATGATATAGATAAAATAAACATGGATATTATAATAATATAATATTCATGGTGAATTTAGTAACTAATATCAGGTTGATGGAATGAATAATTCCAGACATTCGGAACATAAATTTTAGGATTCATTCAATGAATATAACATCATGATGGATTTTTTTCCATGAATCTTATTAATGTGTAAGGACTTGGAAAAAAGTAGTCTAACTTTTCTAATGAGACATAAAGATTCAACAAGGGTATATAGAGTGACTCAAACATCACAAACTATATCCAATGAAATAATTATATAATCTATGTGACAGAAGTTTAACAAATAAATTTTTATTGAAAATATCATATGAAATGTAATAAATCTTCCTGAATCCGTAAAAATAATAAAAAACCATCGACTGTAATAATGTGAATGGTATTAGAATATTGTATCTCTATGATAACTAATCATAAAACATTTAAAAAATTACTAAATATTTTATAATAATATCTCAACCTCAATGATTCATAATATTTATCAATGGATTTTTACAGAGATGAAAATAAAATAAATGATATCATTGAATAATTCACTAAGAAAATTTCTTTTTCAATTAGAAATTAAAATATGTTTAAGATTCCATGAAATAAAGAATCGACCAATATTCATTTAATATGTACTTATAAAATATAAATTTATTATTATTAAATTTTAGGATATATGATGATGGGAAAATATTTTCATCTTATATTTGTTTAAAAAAATTCATCTTCTGTATTTTTTTAATTCTTCATTAACCTTGTCGAGCAAATAACAAAATATAACCATAAATAAGATAAAAAATTAATGCATTAGATAATATGAAGGTAAAAATAATATTATAAATCTGAAAACATTTTTGGAATCATTTTATTCAATATCGTTATGGAATATGAATATACTTTTAAGATAATCATTTAAATGAATTTTGTTTAAATAATTTCCATTATAAATATCATATCATTGAAGTGAGAATTCAAAAAATAAATAAAATATGTGTGTTAGATATAAATAAACATTATAAACTATATATATAAGATAATATATGCATATTTAAAATACAAAATTATCTTAGTACGAAAAAATGAAAGAAGTACATGTTTAACCCAAAGAATTGTAATTAAGAAAATTACTCACTTAACACAATGTAATCTGTTTAACCCTATGAACCATAAAATTAAAAATTATTAAATAAAACATTAAATATCATGAATATAATTAGATTATTGACATTACATATCATATTTTATTATATACACCACACACAATAAATTATTGTTTAATAAGAAATATACCACATATAAGTAAAAGGGAGATTTGAAACCATTACCTCATCCAATGGTTTAATTTGTTCTTACATTACTCTCTTGTAAAAATAAATAATGAATTTAATAAATAATTTATGAATAATAATCAATTTGAAAATACCTTATATTACTATTTTATAACATCTTACCACCCATGCATTAATAATATTTAATGGTTTTCATTGTTGGGATTATATTGGTTTCATAGTTTCACGGTCAGTTCACTTTTGTATAATTATTGATTTTATATCAAAATGTAAATAAATCTAAATATAATAAATGGAAATTTATTATTGAAAGTTACAATCATTAAATTGTCCCATATATCACTTTCTATCATGAGTATGATTCATATGAGAAAATGTTAATGATATATTTTATTAATTTGTAGTCTTTAGACAGTCATAAGGTTGATTCATTTTATTCAATAACTAGTATTTATATTATTTCCAGAACATGAAATATGTTATAATATCAAAATTAATATATAATATATTCAAAATAATACATTTTTTACAATCATTTAATGTAGAAATGAAAAAAATAATTATCCACCAATATTATTAACAACCACTATTATGATATTGTATTATTTTATTTAAATAAGAGGATTTACTAAATGTGATCGATATAAGATATTTACTATACCAAAAACATTAAATGTTATAAAAAAAATTAATATTATTTTAGTAATGAATAAATTTATTTGGAGGAATAAAATGAAACAAAATTATCTGTGGTAGTTTAAGAAAATTACCTCTTGAATATTTCCTTCTAGAAAAAATCCTCAATGAACCCACAATTGGTATTTTAGTAAGACTATCAAAAAATGTAATTTAATATACTGAGGATTTGTTTATTTTTAGGACATTTTAATAGATTAATTTTATTAATGTGAAAGGGGTTGGAGAGTTGAATTATTTTCATTTGAGGTGTGGTTTTATTTGATTAAACAATGATTATTTTATTTTTAAAAAACACTACATTTGGGTGGAAGTTATTCAAATAAATTTAATGGTGAATAATTTTAAATAAGCAGGTAAATTTCAATAATCACATAAATAACCCATTGAATTGATTATTTTTTATATATATTTTTTTCTTTTTTCCTTTTTATCATTATCCTGTTACATTATTTTACGTACACTTGAATAAATCTTTTCTCTTCCACATCAAAATTTCTATAGATAAAAATAAAAAAATGATATGAAAACATAATATTTAAATCAATATTTCATATATCGAATAAATTTAAATTTATTAAATTTATAAGGGTGAAAAAATAATTATAAATATGTTATTTGAATAACCTAGACATAAAATTTTTATTTTCAAAATCACTGTTCACTAAATTGATAATCATTGCATTAGAAGATAAACATTTTGTATTCCGTAATTTAGTAAAAAAATCATTAAAATTAATAATGGTTAATAAGGTTAAAAACATTATTTTTTAAATAGTTATTTCACCAGAGGTATGGTATTTCATAAAAAAGTTATTTCCAATTTCTCCACAAAAAATAAACAATTCATTAAAAATGCCGTAAGATAATGATGATGTTATATGCCATATAATGATGTTTATTTTTTCAAATTAGTTTTCAATAATTGTCAAGAATTAATGAAAATTATGTTCTAATAGAATGTAAAACTTAATCATTTTGTATAAATCATTTATTTTCATGAATCGAATGAATTACTAAAAATATTGTATAGATAAACTAATACTAATTTAGAATATATAGAATATAAAATTAATATTTATTTCATAATATATATAATATTTTTCATGGAATAAAATTTAAATACTATTTAATAATAGTCATATTAAAATGATAAATTTTTTAGATTTTACATAAACTTGATATGTTGTGTAATGATTATTATAGAACATAACATTCTTTTAAAATCAGGGGATTTTAGATTCTCCTATAAAACCATATGTTGCATCATCTAAATTTAATCAAATGATATATAAAAATTAATTTTTAATTTGAAAATAGCATTGTATAAATCTTTCATTATTAAAAGTTTAATAAAAAATAAAAATAAAAATATTTAAAAAATATGTGAAGGTCACCAAAAAAACTGGGCTTCCATGTATAATAATATCAGTTGAAAGAGAAAGCATGAAAATTTAAAAGAAATATATTTATCATGTTTTTATTGTGTTTGATAGATAATATTTACATTATATGGATTTAAATTAAAAAATTATAAAATAATGAATTGTTGAAAGGGAATTGATTTCTTATTGAAGGAATTAAACAAATATTTTATTTTTCCATAAATGTTTTCCAATATTTTATGAATTATTTTTCTCTCAAGATAAATTAGTAAGAAATACAATTACATAATTTATAAGATCGATCTAATCCTTTGGATTTACATTAATTACATTCAACTTTATCTACTAATAAAGGAAATGGACATTTATGGTTGATTATTTATACCAGTATCCCTTTTCAGGAATCATAATTACTACAAGTCATTCTATCTTCCAGTAAATCTTTTTAGAAACAATAATGGTAATCACATTATATAATATACATTAACTCAATCATAGAAATAAGAAAATAATATCTAAATATTAAACATAATCTATTTTATAAGTAATGAACCCAAAAACTATTCTTAAATATTTCCAACCATATTCAAAATCCAAAAAATGATCAAATATTTGTCCCTAAAGAACATAAAGGACATCCGAATGTCACTTTCCAAACATGTGAAGTCCTTTTTAACAAATTATTCAATATTAGTTTAACATCCATAAATAGTTAATGAATAAAATCTTTGGTTGTTGAAATAAATTACATAAATATATATATATATAGTATACTCTATTAATGATAAACTATAATTACAAGTACTTACACATTTTTTGTGTTTTCATCCCTGAATAATGTTTTTTCCTAGAGTTTCAAATTTTGAATTAATCACTATTAATTTTAATCTATTCCATTAAACATATTCCATAAAATCCGTTATGAAATATAAATGTATTATTGTCCTTAAATTTGTTGAGAATAAAAAATTTTACAAAATAATTACTCAATCAAATTACAAAATCAAAATATTCATTCCACTTCACTTGTATCAATAAAATGGGGATGAACATAATCCATTAGAGTCATTAGAAGGATATATCATTGTTTCTTGATAATTTAACTTTTATAGTTCCCCATATCATTATATTGGAAGAATTACACATAAGAAAAAAAAATATTTTCCTTACAGTCAATAGAATGGTGTCATTGTTCACCAAACTAATAAAAAAATCCATTTTCATTTTAAGTGTATACCTTGTTGATTCATTCCATAGGTATAACATATTTTAATATATATTTTTACCTCCATACCTTTATTTATCTTTTTCTACGCCATCCTATTTATATAATTATTCCAGTTAAAATTACAGTACATCGAATATTATCTCTTGATTGATAGATCATGACACTATATCTCATTGGATGATAAAGAATGGTTGGATAGTTCCCTTATAATAATTATTCAATTCACATTAATGGAATAGTAAATAATTTTATTTGGATTATGTACATAGTTTATAGATTATATTTCTATACTTTTGAAATTCTCATCATATATAGAAACAATATCATCCACCTTTAGACTCGGACTTGTGAATTGTTTCTCCATATACACTCATTTTTTTCAGAAAAAATATTTTTTAATATATGTTCCATTAAATCATTCCATTATCTTATTTAAATTTTCAATGCATCCTAACTATTTTTAAAATTTACCAGAATTGATCTACATCCCCAAAGAGCCATTAAACTACCATTTCAACCTTCGCAATTTTATTGCTGCTCAAAAAAATAAATTATCTATGGAACATATCCATTACTCATCTATAAAGTGATTTATATTTAGAGGTAATGATGGAATTTTTTGTAGTATGACGGATTACAACAATTTTAATAATTAATGTGAATTTATTGGATGCTATATATGTCCATATTTATTTTTCATAAATTGAGTATGTTTTCTCAATAAAGGTATAATTTTTTCATTGTCACTATTAACTCTATCTGTAGTCGCCACAACAGTTCTATCTTAATTATTTTTCCATTAAGATATAACCATTTTTGAATTATTTTCATTGATTAATTTCAAAATTCATCTACCATAATCCAATTATAAATTTTGAAATACACTACCTTAAATCATAACATTATTAAACGTATTAAAAATCACAAAACTACATTATTTAAATAGAAAATCTATGTATAACTAATATAAAATTCAAACACTTTGTTACATTATGATATTTATGAAATAAGATTATAGGGTAATGTGTACCTAATAAATATTTTATTATATCATGTTCCATTAGCTTCGACTGAATATCATTTATTTCTAACTATAAACACACAAACCTGAGTATCTTATAGTTTGTTGTGACATAATTACATTTGAAAAATTTACAAGGAATCAAATCCCGAAGGACTGAATATATTATATGTTGTTTTAAAATTAGAATAATACATAAATCATATGTTATAGTTGAATACATAATATAAAACATATAAATTGATTTTATATCATCGTTATTTTCCCAACTAAACACTGAATATCTACCATAATAAAATTCTTGGACTCCTAAGGAAAAATAAAACATAAGAATGAGGTAAGTAGATATGCTCAATAAGGGTATGTATACAATTAAATATATTATAATTATGAAATAAATTCTATGTTAATGAAAATAAAAAAACAAATTCCTTTTAATTTATAACATGATCAAAATATGATGGGAATACCAAATTTTCATATATTATCATATAACTAATCACATGAGATAGAAAATATACCCATATATATTATAAAAAATTAATAATCACTCAATATTCAAAAAGTAATCACATAAGTGTAGAATGAATAATTACAAAGGAATTAATGAAACTAAAAATGTTTTATTCCATGATTATAGCATCATCAATGTTTTGTTCCATCATTTAGATAAAATGTGTATGTCCTTGGAAAAAACCATTCATAATATCTCTAATGGGACATTCTAATGCATCAAGGTTATATAGTTGGAATCGCCCAAGACTTACAATGTCCAATTCTATACTTATATAAATATTTTGATACAAAATCAACATAAACATATTTATTGAAAAT
Organism: Viscum album; assembly: GCA_963277665.1. Taxonomy (NCBI): domain Eukaryota; kingdom Viridiplantae; phylum Streptophyta; class Magnoliopsida; order Santalales; family Viscaceae; genus Viscum; species Viscum album. Next base: position 1,186,208,720 of record OY728161.1, on the reverse strand, counting down.
ATCCTGAAATTGTAAATAACATTCCTCAATCAGAAAACATTAACACAATCCTTCTAGATTAATATGTTGAATTTTTTCAAAGTATTATATCACCGATAAAAATAACCATAGAAAATTTAATAATGTATGGAAGATGTTATTATACTATATAAACCTCAATGAATCATAGGATTCAATATATTATGTTGGCATAGATAAAAATAGATTAATGATATCATTGAAAACATCATTAACATATTACCCTTATTCATATTAAAAATATATATATTTTTTAAAAATAAAAATTTTAAAAGAAAATACGTTATTAAATGATTTAATTTTATAATTTTAAATGATTTTAAAATAATTCACAAGTCATCATCAAAATAAAATGATGTTGTATATAGGAAAACAAATTTTCTTCTATATTTTTTGTAGAAAATACTTGAATAATATTATTTTGAAAATAAAAATGTTAATTTAAAACCATTACATATAAATTATGAAATGAGTAAAAATGAATTTAAAAAATCATATTAGATTATTAAAATAATTATCATAACATTTATGGAAATACTGGATGTGGGAAAAAAATAATATTTTTAGGGAAACATTATGAGAAAATTCTTAGAGGTTTTCCATTATAAATATATTATAATTGTTGTGAGAATTAATCAACAAAATTTAATATGTTTATTTTATTTAAATACAGACAAAAAAATAGAGGTAAACTATAAGTTATTAAAAAATCATTTCATATATAATTTATGAATGACATAATCAACGATATATAAGTATAAACCCATGAATTGATGTTGGGATAAAAATCATGATACCACATTGTAATCAGGGAAATCATATGCCTGAAAATCTTAATAATTATAAAAAGTAACATTTAATACCATTAATATAATTATATAAATAATATTAAGTATAAATGTGGAGTATATAAATAATTTATATGATATAATTATTTGATAAGAAATATATCTCATAAAAATAATGCTTAAAGAAGAATCCCATACAAGACACATAACATTAGTTTTTTATTTCATTAAAATAATTAATTAATGTTTTAAAAATTATATTATTTTACCCCATAACAATAATAATAAATATAATACCTTATGTGATACTTCTATAACATCTTACAAACCATTAAATAATAAAATTACTATATTTTCATTGTTTTTGGTGCTTTCATTTAATGGTTGGTTCATTTGTGGGTAATTAACGATTTTCATGTCAAATGAAACTAAAACACCAAAAGGGAAATGAATTATTATTAAATAAAATCTATATGTTATGATGGTCCAATTTATCAAATTCAAGCATGAGGGTGGATCCTTTGTTAAAATTTGAAATAAAAATAATAAGTATTATTTTGTTGGTTATTCGTCCATAACAAACTACATTGTTTTATTTAATAATATGAATGTATATTAGTTCCAAAATATGAAATAGTTTATAAAAGAACAATTACATTATAATTTAATAATAAAAATTCTTTAATGATCGGCCTTGAATATGGTAATTGGATATGAAAAATCCTTATCCCAACTAATGATTAACCTACATAATTTATAGAATAATATCATTTATTTGAAAAATATCGGGAAATAAAAGTGAATGATATACGATATTCCATTAGAAACATAACATTAAAATATAATAAGGATAATTTATATATTATGAATTTATTGATGATGTAGGATAAGATATGGTAGGAAAAAATTTAAATTAATAGAAATTTAACTATTGAATATCACCATCTTGAAGGACCCATTGAGGAGCATAGAATTTTCTATTATGTGGGGAGAGAGGCACATAGATCATGTTATAATGTTGAGAATAGTTTTTTAATATATTTTATGATTTCAATGACTTTTCAGAATAATTGGGGTTTAGAGGGGTTGTATTTATACAATAGGCGTGGTAGTTTAATGTGATTAAATTATGATTATTTAATATTTAAATCTAACTAAATTTTGGTGAAATTAATGAAAAATAATTTCTATTGTGATTAGAATTTTAAATCCTATTTATGGAAGAAAAATAAAATAAACACTAATTTATTTTTTAGTTTTTATTTATTTTATTCTTTTAGATTTTATCTTGGACCTGGTACATTATTCTACCTATATTGTGTGGGATTGTTTTTACCAGGCTTAATTTTTTATGCTTATAAATGAAAAGCAACATTCAACAATATTAAGAACACTTAATACCAAATATGGATTCAATTTCATGTTATTCAATTTAAAATAGTTATAAAAATCCTTTCTAAATTTGATATGTTTATAACTCTTAAATGTTTTGGTAATATAAAAAGCTAGTTTTCAAAATTACTATGAATATGTTTCTAAATGTATCATAATACGCAATAAGTAATTTTATTGAAAACTTTTAATAAATTATAATGGTTACTAATTATTAATCCTTTGTAATATAATAAATATTTCATATTAATTATGATAATTTATAAAAAAAATCACTTTTAAACCAAAAAAAAATTTCAATAAATTCTAAAAAGAAACATTTTAAATTTTGATTCAATGAATAAAAAAATTAATTTTTTTTCGTAAAATAATTCATCTATATGATTTAAAAAATTAAAAATATTTATTTTCTCATTGATGGAAAATGAAATAACTTTTTGTTGATTTTTTTTATTTTTGATTAAATGGATTCGCAGAAATTTATGTGATCATTTCCTAAGAATGATTAAATTTTTATTGAATATAAACAAATATATATTTTATAATATTGTTAATTTTATTCATTTTTGAGAATTAAATTATTATACGATAACATTAATGTTGAAAAAAAAACATTATTGACTTTATTTTATATAGGTGTTCCATGAAACGTAAGCTATAAAACACAGTGTTATTTTGAAATATCCGGGTATTAAATTCCTAAATACTAAAATTAAATCTTTTAAAATTTTTATGAAGTGTTATCATGAATTTTATATTTTAAAATGAAATATTTTAAATCCTATATAATTAAAAAAAATTTAAGAATTGACATCAAGAAGATGGAATTAAAAATGTGATGGTTACTGCAAAACTTGGATTACATAATGGGAAAATTTATTTAGACGATAAAACATATACATGGAAAATAAATTTATCAATCATGTTTTATAGAAGTGTGATATAGAATATGGTCATTAAAAATCATACCTTCCCATAACCCCAAATCTGTGATATTATTAATGTACACGTATTTATCAGTGAGAATATTAAATGAATAATTTTTTTATTCTAAAATCCATGTCAGAGATTTTAGGAATTATATTACTATACACATAAATCATTAATGAAATTTAATTAAATTATTTGTATGAATAATCTAATTATTTGTTTTTTCTTTTATCTATTTCCACTTTATCTCTTAAACCAGGAATTTGTTAATCACAGTGAAACATTTATACCCTTATCCCTATTAAAAAATCATATGATCCATAAATAATTCCCATAGCCTTTAAATAGTTAAATGAAAATATAGTGTTTATGAAATGTTATCTAATAAAATAAATCATACATTAACCACCAATAATAATATCTAAAAATTCAACTTCATATATTCCATAAGTAGTTTTCATTAAAAATATTAATTTTTTTAAAATATAATGTCAATTCAATATATTGATTAAAAATTTATCCCGGGTAAAAATTAATTAGTTAATAATTTCATATTCCAAACATGTGAATAATTCAATGAAATATTTTTTAAAAAAAATGGTATTCTGTGTAAAAACATAATTTACAAAATCTCGGGTTTTCAAATATTTTCTACAAATCCAAATATGTAGCAAACAAATGAAAATATAATTGATAAATATAACATCATGAGAAATTTATTTGTTATCCTACCATAATAATGTTTTTTAGAAGAGGATTATATTTTCAAAGAATCTGTTTTCTTATTCATCGGTTTTTCTAATAATATCCTATCATATCCATTCTGAAATGTAAATTCATTACAATCCTAATACGATTCGTGAGTAAATAATTTTACAACATAATTCTAGATTCCATTCACTCATGAAAAAAATCATTTAACTTAAAATATATCAACAAAATAATATTTACCATCATCCCTTAGATTCTTCTAAGGTATATTCTCTTGAATCTAGTGGAATTTATTTTCATATTTCTTTATATCCATATATTGGATTAATTGAACATTTTAAAATTCATTCCTTTCTATGAAAACATGAGAATGGTGGTCATTTTCCCCTAACATTAAACAAACTCCATTTAAATTTATTCACCTACATTGTTGTATCCTTCCTCATGTAAAACCCTATGGGAGATAATTATCTATGTTATTCTCATTATTTATTTCTTTCTCAACCATTCTCTTCTTCCCTTTCTTCCCATAGAATTTACAGTATATTTGGAATTATTTCATTTCCCTGATATCAAATTAAATTATATAATCATATGATGAGAAATTTTCAAAATCTAGTGACCAAAAAACAATTTATTTTATACCATTTACGTATTAGTCAATATTTGACTTTAGAGTAAAATGTAGGTCTGTTTAATTACTTAGTTATCTGGTGAAATTTTCATCATTCATAGAAACATCCTCACTACCTTTTTTATTAGTCTCATGAATTGTCACTTCATATATGATCATTTCCTGAGAAGAGAATATTTTTCAAATTAATGATAAAATAATCCTTCCATTATATGTTTTATATTTCCACCCATACTTATTATTTTTAATCAATTCAAAAAATTGATCTTCATCCCCTATAAGATGATAATATTCCATTAGAACCTACTACCATTCATTACATCCATGAATAAATATATATTTTATGTGGAACAAATCCTTTTCTTGGAAATAAATGGGTATATAGTTCATGTGTATGATAGAGGTTGTTTTCACATTATGTGTTCCAACATCATTAAAACAAAATGTGGTTTTGAAACCTAAATTATAAAAGAATTTTTATTTCATATAACGATATTCCATAGTCCAAATATCATTTTAATTTGTCCATAATTAGTAACATCTCTATCTCCACCCACAACTCCAGCGCAATCATTATAATGATTACTCAAAAGTAAATCCCCAAATATTTTTTTCATTATTATAGTTCCTATACATTCTACTATGGTCCATTTTATAATATTTTCATATAGTAGATTAAATCAAAAAATTATGAATCCTAATTTATAATCACAAAACTATTTAACATAAACTGAAAATTTAGGTACAACTACTCTAAAAATCATAATATCGATTATTTTTTGTTTATTTTCAATTATTATTAAATGTTTTTCACATATATATGTTATTTAAAAATCTTGTTCCCATGGTTTCTAATGAGATTATTTTTATACCAACTATTAGTACCCTATCCCATGTATCCATGTGGAGGTGGTTACATTATTTCATTAGTATAACATATATGATTCACATCCAGAAAGACTTAATAGTTTAATTGTTTTGAAAAAAAAAGATAAATAAATAAATATTAAAATTTTATAGAAGTTATAAAATAAAACATAAAAATCTTTTGAAAACGTATCTATCGGCCAACCATAACCCTACATATCAACCACTATAAAAATCTTTTCATCTTGGGAAAAAATAAAACATATGAAATGGGTGACCTCAAATCATCACTAGGGGAATATATATATAGTAGGTGATATCATAAATGAGATGTAATAATTATGTTTATGTAGATAGGTAAAAAAATACCATATAATCAACTAGATCAGCATAATATGGATAGAATAATAGATGATAATATGTATCCATGTAAAGAATCAAATTATATAGATGATGTAACCATGAATATTCTACTAATTTAATAATCACATTAAATGAAATGACTAATTTCAAAATGATGGAATGCATAACTCAAGAAAATTATAATCATACGTTTACGGATTCACTCTATGAATCTAAAATCATCAATGAAAAATTCAAATTATCTTATAAATTGGCAACACATAGGCCAAAACTCAGTCTAGTTTGACTTCTAAGACCAACCGATGCACTGAGAGCCTATAAAATGCCTCTCACATCCCATACTAAGTTCAATGAATTATATTTATAGAATCATTGACACATAATAAAGATATATAGTTTTAATGAAAATTGTATATGAAATATAATCAATTTATTTCAATTACTAAACAAAATAAAAAACCATCTAGATTAAAATGGTGAATAGTATTAAAATAAAATATCTCTAGTTCCACTAATAATAAAAAAATTTAAAATTTTTTTAATATAGTATTATAAAATATCAAACATAATGAATCATAAAACTCAATATAGCTTTTTGACATAGATGAAAATAAATTAAATTTTAAAATTGGTTACTTTGTTAAGAAAATAACATTTCCTCAATTAAAAAACATATTTTTTGAACAATAGTAAATTATAAAATTAAAAAAATCATTGTATATAAAATTTTAAAATTATAAATTAACATTCAAAAATTACAGAATCTTGTTGTAGGGAAAATATACACATTCTTTAGAATTAAAAAAATCATTTCTTCTATATGTTTGTCAAAAAAGCCACAAAGAACAATTTTTCAAAACGAAAAAAATCATATTATAATATTTTATTAAATGATAAAAAATGATTAAAAAATAATAAAAAAATTATTATTACAAAAGAGAAACACAACTTTGGAAAAAATTTTATAAATCAAGGATTTACGATAAAAATATATATTTAACGGAATGTTTAGAAAACTATTTTTTAGAATAATGCCCATTATTTATATCATATCATAGATGTGAGAATTAATAAAATGAGTCTTTTATGTGTAATAAATATAATGAAAAAATTTAACAGATGCAAATAAAACAATTGATATTCATGTTCATTTGACCAATTAGACTAACATGACATAGTCAAGGAAACATAATTTTATATTATCCAAAATACATTTAGTTAAGAATTTTAATACCACATTATAGATACTCTAATAGTATTCCCCATAAATGAAATAATTTTTATAAGTAACATTAACTAAAAATAATATTAAATTATTAATGATATGAATCGTCAAAGGGTAGTATATACACTGCAAACAATAAATATGTTGGGATGAAGAAATCTATCTCATAGAAGTATAAGTGAGATAAAAAATTGTCACCAAAAAAATATAATTACACTTTTCATTCATTTACCTCTTATATAATGACACAAATAATATTAATAATCAACTAAAAAACAACAATAATATTTATAATATCTTATATGATACGTTTATAACATATTACTACAAATTCATTCATTTTATTTAATGATGTTCATTTTCTAAAGTGTGTTTTATTCATGGTTACATAGTCGGTTCACTGGTGCATAATTATGGATAATGTTTTAAAATGGAACAAAAATTACAGAAGTGAAATTATATGGAATTAATTAACATGAATATATATAAATTTTCCCACATATTACATTATTACATAATGATTATTCCTTTAATAAAATTATAAAGATAAATGTTTAGTTTAATTTTGTTGTTTTTATTCCATCAGAAACAAATTTTATTTTATTTAATATTATGCCTATTTGTTATTTCATAAACCTCAAATACGATACAATATAAAACTTCAATACTTATTTATCTCTAATAATACATTAGGACTATCATTTAAGGTAGTAATATATATTATGGAAAATCAATTATTCATAGAGATGATTAACCACCACAATTTACACAATATTTTCAATTCATTGAGTAAGATCATGTAATAAATGAAATGTGAATAATATATTACATTAGAAACATAAAATCGAATTATATAATTGATAAATTATTTAACTGATAATGGAGGTGATGAGAATGTATAAAAATGATAATATGATAGGTTGTTTGAGAAAGATACATCTTGAATATCACCTCATTGTAGGACCCCATTAAGAATATGGAATTAAAATATGATTGATAATAGTATAAAATCGAAATTTTTAAGGGTTTTTGGATAGAAATTGGTATTTATTTGAATATATTAATGGAATTTTTTGAGAAATGGGTATGCGAGAAGTGGTATTTAGACATTAGTCGGGGTGAATTTTTTTATTTAATAATGATTATTATATATATAAATAGAACTAGAATTTGGTGGAATTAATGAAAATTTTATTATTATTAAATATATAAATGAGTTTTAATCTCAATAAATACAGAAATAGAAAATTAAATTCTCTAAATTTTAAGTGCATTAAACTTTTATCTTTTATCTTTATCCAGCAACATTATTTTACCTATAAAGTGGAAAATCACCTTTTGAAACTATAAAATTTTATACCTTGACTTTATAATCATTTTAAAAGCTAATATGGACCTCAAAATAAAAAATTGGAATAATATTTAAATTATTCCTTTGATAAAATTAACATAAATAAATTCATAAAATGTTATGTGTTTTACTCATAAGAATAATTTTTTTATAGTTAAAATAATTATTTTCAAATTTTATAAGAATGAGTTCATAAATATAAAAATGTATATATGAATATACTAATTAGGTAATTATTCATAAATATTAAGGTGTAATATGTTTTAAATGAAAATAAAATAATTTTTTTTAAGAGTTTTGGTATTATATAGAAACATAAATTTCACTTTTTATTCGAAGAATCAACTTTTTAAAAAAATCCACTGAAAATTAATCTATTATTATTTGTAAGTATTTAGTTGAAAAATAAATTTAATTTCATTAAATAAATTTTAGAAAAGTGTTAATAAATTAATTATATTAATTTTTCATATATATATATATATAATTTTGAAATTCCCATTATTTAGAAGAATAAAATGACTTTCATAAAATTCTGTTATCATTTTCTATGGATAATGAAATACGTATTGAATATGAAGTTCATATTTTATTATTTATGTTGTTAATATTATTCACACCAACAAATTTAATTTCTTTTTTATAATGGACATATTGAAATAATAATATTTTTATGTTCATTTCAGTTTATTATTATGTAGAACAAAATCTATCATTCATAGTGTTATTTTGAAATCATTAGGGTGATAAAACCACACATCACCTACATAAATAAATAAAATCACACCCCATGGAACACACACACATTAAAACATATAATAACAAAAAAATTATTTTTTATTGAATTATCAATGGTATTTATTAACCAATTCCACTTCATTATATTGGGCATTCTCAAAGATGACATATCTAAAGTGAAATGAATTTTATTTTCCAAATATATGTGATTATACAATATCAATAATTAGGGAGATGTCAAAATAATAATAAAAAAGGTTTTAATGACAAAATAACAAATTTTCAGTAAAAGTATCCTAATAACAATGATTTTTGATGTGGCATCATGCTCGTCAAACCACATTATCAAAAATAATTTCAAATATGCAAAAGATTTTGAATCATTAACCACCAAATATATTAAATATAAAATATTAATTATTGTTAATTAATATATATTAAACAATATTAATAAAATATTTCAAAATTATTCACCTCCTGTACGATTCACAAAAGTTGGAAATGAGGGATTCGATTCTAGAAGAAGAAAGCTTCACATTTTCCAATTTACAAAATCATTGGATGACCCCACGATGGATAATATATAGTTATAATTTTCAAAAAAATAGATGGTTTAAAAAAATATAGGGAAGATATTTTTAAACTCCTACCCTATTATAATACAAGAAGGATAGAATGAAGGGGTGTTTTATATGGTTTACATTCAGCATATACAAAATGATAGAGATTTTTTATTCTAAAGAAATTAATTAAATTATGTTTTGAAGGTATTATTATAAATGATTAATAAATAATAATTTACAGTGTTTCTAATAACATATATTCAAGGATATATGTATCCTCAATGAACATTTTAACACCCCTTGTTATTTGGATGTAATTTCTATAAAATTAATATAATGATTTTAATATTTTTCATTTCACACCACGTCCTGGTAATCTCGAATTTAATAAAAATAGTGTTTAACTTTTGTTACATTTAATAAAGAGTTCATCTTGATTTACATATATATCTGGTTATATAATTATTATAATACATGTTTTTTATCTTGTTTAACACAAAATACCGAGATTCAATAAAACATGGTATATAATTAGAATATTATTATTTAATATGATATTTAACAAAAAAACTATATGATTCGAGTGTATAAATATATTGTAAAAAAATTATGAAAATATATTGATTACACATGTATATAAAATGAATTATTTAGTGACATATTAATTAGATATGAAAATAAAAGAAACTTTAAAATAAAGGAAATCAATTTATAGAAAAAATTATTTATGCACAAATTTTTGTTTTACACCAAGAAATTAAAAAATCACTTTTGGGGAATTATTGTCATTAAAATTATAGATTACATATTTAATAAATATTTAACCATTTTTTAATTGTTTTTTATTCAATATATGAGAGTAAATCTACTTTTACACTTAAACAATGTATTTTATTTTAAAATAATCATTGTCTCCTATTGCACACATATTTAAAAATTAATTTATTCTAATTATTGAAAAATTTATAAAATAATAATATTAATTTTACAAATCATCATGTATAAATTATATTAGAGTTAATTTTTTTTTCATTTTCTCAAAGTATACAATTTTTGTGAATCATGGAAAATACTGGTTTCATTAAAATGATTCATTTCAATCCAACAATATTAAACTAGTATTATTTATTTAATAAGAGTTTAAATTTATAATTATATTAAATATAGAATTTTTTAATCTAATTTAGTATATTTTTATAAATTTCATATTTATCATTTATATAAAAACCATTAAATCATTAAACACAACTCACATCGAAACCCCACTTATTTAACAAGTCCACTGCGTTAATTTATAATTATTTTTGTCCCTTTAAGTAATTTAAATTATGATAAATGGAATAAAAATATTGAATCAGTTTAATTTATATAATATAAAATGTTAAAATTAATATTTTATTCCAATTAATGGAAAAAAATTTAAATTAATTACTACAGTTATGGTATAAATGGTTTTATTTGGGGATATTATAAAAGGATAAGGATTTAAAATTACCAAATAAAATTAAAACATAAAATTTATGGACGTATATCAATTTTATCACGTATAATGAATTATAATTTCCCATTTTAGTTTTGTAGGGAATTTTAATAACATAGTAATTAATTTTTCATTTGAAAATTTTAAAATTTGCCACTCAAACAGACTTAAAAAAGTCTACACCTTCTCAACTCCTATTTACACTATAAAGACCCATAAATATCAGGGATGTTTTTTTTCTTAAATTCTTTGGAATTTTACGAGTACGCAGTTTATGACGGCACCTGATTCCGAGGCTAGGAGTGCCCGAAATTATTTTCGGAAGTTTTGTTAAGATGAAAATAATGCGGGTAAGAAGTTTTCCTGAAAAGGTATAATAACTCTTAAACGGTTACTTGGATCAGAAATCTGAGGGTACCGTTGTGCTCAGGATGGCGGGTTTACCAAAGGCGTGACTTAAGTTTAGTCGGTTTAGGCCTCCTATGAGAAAACCCAAAAATGGAATAACTGTAAGTAAAATAATTAAATAAATTTATTTTATTTTTCAAATTCTTATAACTCACAAACGGTAACTCGGATTAAAAATATGAGACCACCAAAGAACTCATGAGGGTATGCTTTCTTTAAGCAGATACTAACATTGGCTGGCGCGGGACACCTGTGAAAGTTAGTTATTGGCCGTAAATAAAATAAATAATTGACAATTATTTTATTGTAAAATTCATAACATTAAAACGGTAACTCAAATTTAAAATATGATAGCACCGTTGAGTTCTTTGGGGCGTGTTTCTCCTAGGAAGAGCCTAACCTTGAAGGTATTAACTCGAGGGTGTCTGATAATAATTTTATGAACTTTTTTTCGTGTACGTTCATTTAACGTATAAGCGGCGTTTTATAACTTTTAAACCGGTGCTCGAAATCAAATTCTGAGGGCACTGTTGAACTTGCAGCGCCGATTTTCTTGGACGCATGTTATCAGATTAATGGGAGGGGTCCGGACCACGCAAACATTGTCGACCCTCCTCCCCTTTGTTGTTGTGTCTTGTTGCGGATTGGAACGGAGGCAACACGGTGGCGTCGCACCACGCGGGAATTAGGGAACCACGGCAGTAGAGGGCCACATCAAAGAAGTGTAGCGTTGTCGCACAACGCTGAAGATGAAGAACCCACGACCAAGGTCAGACCGTGGCAGAGGGGCGTGGATCTGGCGTGCCGCGCCGGACGATCAAGCGCCGCGACTGTGCAGGGGAGGGTGGCCGGAATCACCGACCGCTGGCGCTTCGAAAGGGCGGGAATGCGGGGTCCCGCGGTGGCGGCACCGACCGTCCAACCGGGCCAGTCGTTTGGAGGAGACCGGGGGTCGTAACCCCCGGTGACAGATAGGCGGGCCCCCTCCACGTGGGGGCCACTGTTTCAAGACATGGGGGGACAATGCCCCCCATTTTCCACTCGACTGAAATGGCCAACCTGCTGGCCACGCTGGCTGCACCCGCGCCTGGCCAACCGGCCTCGCCGAGCTGGACCGGCCGCGCCGGGCCCGACCGCCCGCACCAGGCCGGGCCGCCTGTGCTGGGTCGGACCCCCGCACCAAGCCGGGCCGCACCATATGGGCCATGCTATGCCATCCGGGACAAGCCACACCCTTGTGGGCTGGACCCGGACCCGGGTCGGGTTGACCTAGTTCGCACCGACCTAGGGGGGCTTGTGCCGGGTCGGTCCGGGCCCAAAACCCCCTAAAACGGATAGCTTTGTTCAAAGGCCCATAACATGGGCTAAAGATCTCCAATTGACGCAATTTCAATTGTGATGAGATCCTTGGATCGAGGCTGTCGTTTTGGAATATTATAATCATTGTTTTGGAAAACATTGGGTACGACCGGGTTGGTTTGAAGACGAAACCAACCGGGCACTCGGAGCGGAAATGCTTATAACTCGAGCTCCAGACATCCGATTGACGTGCCATCAACATTGTTGAATTCCTAAAAGTGAGACAGTTCTACTAGATTACTCCGATTGAGGTTTGGATGCAGTCGGAGTATGGTCGGGTTGGTTTTTTCTTAAAAACCAACCAATCCCCTAGAACGAAAAAGCCAATAACTCTTAGACCGGGCGTTCAATTGACGCGCCGTCTGTCGCATTGAGTTTCTATTAACATGACATAAATTTGTGATTCATCATCCCTGGACTACATGATTGTTGATGTCTTGACCCCATGGCTCGTGGAGTGGACACTCCAGGAACGAGCGTGTTGTGTACTGTAACCCTACTGCTGGCTGCGACTGCGACGAAGATGACTTCCGTACTAGGATCCTCATTGGGTTTGATGATGATGAATACCATACTGGGATCCTCTATCGGTTCGATATGGAAGACTACCATACTTGGATCCTCTGTGGGATCGACGAGGACAACTACCATACTGGGATCCTCTGTGGGCACGACGATGACGACTATCGTACTGGGATCCTCTGTGGGTTCGATGAGGATGACTTCCCTACTACGATCCTCCATGGGTTCTACGAGGATGACTACCATACTGGTATCCTATATGGGTTCGAGGAGGATGACTATTGTATAGGGATCCTCCATCGGTTTTACGACGATGACTACTCTACTTGGGTCCTCCGTGGGTTCGGCAGCGAGGACAACTAAACTTGGATCCTACGTGGGTTCGGCAGAGGAGATGATTCAGAGGCTACATCTAATCATCTCCAACCCTCTACAAAAATGGATACCTATGTGAGATGAGTCTTGACATTCAGTCATTATCTTCAATGTGATTGACTTGATATCCAATGTGGATTGGATTATGCTTTCCTGTGTGGATTGGGTTGTAATTTCCTATGTTGAATAAGTATTACTTTCCTGAGTGGACTGGATTGTACTAAAGCTCACGAGTTGGAGCTAAACTGGATTTGATGACCTAGGTATATGTATGTGCATATACCTAAGTAGTGTTGGATGATACTTCTTTATTTTATATTTCATTTTGATTTATCCTTTGTGGATTGAGGGATACCTTTGGGGGTCTTTGGGTCCCAACTGAGTATCATATACTCACCCTGGTACGGGCTTTTCCCGAAGTACGTTGTGTTGGTTGCAGACGACAGACATCACTGATCGTGGTTGTGGCTTGTAGAGCTGGACGGTACCCGGAGGAGGATCTCATGATGTGTCGGTGCCCAGAGGTCGATATCACCTCGAGTAGGTACTCGGAGGAGACGAACGGACGTGGAGTGCTGAGGAGGAGATTTGTACCTACCCTTTAGGTAGGAAGCTGGAGGACGATCCAGGAGCATCTTGTTACCTTTTAGCTGTTGTCCTTGAGTTGTACTTTACTTTCATTTTTAATGCACCTTTACATGGGTTTGTATTCTGGCCCATTTACTTTTCAGCACATACTTCTGTTTTTAGTTTACATAGTGTTTACTTCAGTTTGTGTACTCTATGGTGTTTTTTTTCTTTTATAAAAGAAATTTCATTTGTTTTTATCGGGATTTATTCCATTGGTGCTATTCATCGGCCCCTGGCCTATAGATGGCGGGCTTGGGTTAGTTGCGGCACGGGCCTCGAGGACGGGTCGTGACAAATTGGTATCAGAGCGGTTCGGTTCTACTACAGAACTCAGGACTCGGATCCTTCTTCTATGTGAAGAAATAGTGTCAAGGGTATTGACTGTGGTTATCAGTCCAGGGAGTCTAGTGTTGGTGCAGCGGCCGACATATCCATACACACGGACCCTAACTTCTGATTTCCAACTCAGTGCATGAAAACATTGATTTTATGTGTGTTTAAAAACTTTTCTTTGTGATTAATTTGTGTCAGCTCACCAGGTATACTGTGTTGACAATGGCACACCTGTTTCTTTTCTTGATGGCCCCACGATGGCAACCAGCTAGGGTTCCGAGCCTTGTACGAGACGAAAGCCCACTGAGCGGAGAGGACTCGGTGCAGGGCCCTATTATAGCGGGGCACCATCGGTACGTCTACCTGCTGAGCCACCGATGCCACCAGCCCCAGCCACTGAGAGTGCACATCGCCTTAGTGCACTGCACAAGTTTCAGTATCAAAGACCGCCCAGGTTCCACTAGGAGGTGGACCCTCATGTAGCTGAGGATTGGCTGGAGGGTGTTGTATGAGTTTTTAGGTTAGTAGGGATACCAGCTGACCTCATGGTGATCCTTGCAATGAGTCTCCTACACACGGAAGCAGGTAGATGGTGGAGCTTGATGCTCCAGGTGCACGATGAGGCATTTTTACATGGGATGAATTTCGAGAGCCTCTTCCACTTGAAGATCATTCCAACCACCCTCCGTGTGGTGCACATTCATAAGTTACTACAGTAGCGGAAAGACAACATGACCGTTCCCCACTACTTGGTGAGGTTTAATGATCTCTCGAGCTACTCCACATATATGGTACGAGACCCATTCTTCGGGCCCCGTACCTTCGATAAGTGACTAAGGCATGAGATCCGGGCTTCGATGATCTCCCTCAACATCCCGACGTAGGCGGGGGAGTTGGAGAGAGCCCTTCTAGTGTATAGTTTTATCGCCGAGCAATCACCAGTGGTGAGACCCTCCGCAGGTCGACCCATAGCACAGCCTTCCTCAGCGGGTAGTAGACAGATGACACAGAGTTCCAAGCAGGTCATACCATCAGATGAGAAATCTCAGGATGCAGATTCGATTGTACAGGGCACACGAAGGAGTTCCAGGCACACGAGGAGCAGGCAGTGCTATGAATGTGGTGGGCAGGGTCACATGGCTCGAGACTGCCTTACTTGTCCTGCAGATGATCAGCAGTTTGTTGAGGGACCTCCCAGGCAGAGGTTCAACCATGGCAGTCAGCAAGGAGTAGGAGGATGAGGTAGAGGAGCTGGCCAAGCTGCAGGTGGTGGGGGAATCTTTGAGGCTATACCACCACCACCACCAGTGAGACAACCCCGACCGAAGGGAACAATTTGACAGGGGAGAGGTCAGCTTCAGGCAGCTGAGTCTTACGACGACAGAGCTCCGGGAGCATATGGACATGAGGGACACCAGCTCCAAACTAGGGGAATTTTCTTCATGTTGCTTCTAGATTTGTTTATTTTTTGTGTCTTTGTACCATGGGATGCAGTAATAATAGACACTGTTCTTGTGACATTTTGTTCCCTGTCCTTTTTATGTAGTTGATACTAAGAGGTTCCGGTTTAAAACCGCTAACTTGACCATCACTTTTGAGATACTGACTTGAGGAGACCGAGTGACCACACACTGATGCCGACAGAGTGACTCAACCCTTGGGGGTGAGAGTAACGGTTGGATCTCTTGGTAGTAGCATCAAGGCCTTACGACAACACCCATGACATGGGTTGTACTGTTCGTGTCAGCACTGACTCTATTAGACAACGAACGTGGTTCATCCAGGGGATGAGACTAGATTTCCATTTTCGGCAATGGAGAAATCTTAGAAGCTCTTGTGGAACATAGGTGAGGTGGCTTACAACCTGGCCCTTCCACCTCAGTTGAAATAGGTGATGATGTCTTCCACATATATTCGTAGAGGGGATGTGTCCACGACCCTTTCCACATCATCGACCATGGGGAGTTGGACATTGATGATGGGGTGACATTCATGGAGGTTCCAGTGGAGATTGGGGATCGACAGGAGCAGGTCCTATGTGGATGATCGATTCCCATGGTGCATACTCACTGGCAATATAGGAACCTCTAGGAGAGCACTTGGGAGCAGGAGGCTCAGATGCGTGCTCGGTACCTCCTTTAGTTTCCCTAGTTTGTGTTGTAGCTTTATGGGGGCGTAAATCCCTGAGTTGGGAGTAATGTAAAGACCAGTAAATTTCAAGGAATTTTTTATTCTTAAATTATTTTTAATTTTAAGAGTAAACAGTTTCTGACGGCACCTGATTCCGAGGCACGATGTGCCTAGAATAATTTTCTGAAGTTTTTTTAAGCTTAAATTAACGCATGTAAGCAGTTTTCCTAAAAAAGTAGAACAACTCATAAACAATTACATGGATCAGAAATCTGAGGGCACTATTGTGCTCAGGATGGCGGGTTTACCCTAGTCGCGACTTATGTATAGTTGGCACAAGCCTCCTATGAGAAAACTCGAAAATGGCATAACTGTAAATAAAATAATTAAATAAAGTTATTTTATTTTTCAAATGCTTATAACTCACAAACGGTAACTCAGATTAAAAATCTGAGACCACTGCTAAACTCATGAGGGTATGAATTCTTTAATCAGATTCTAACTTTGGCCGGTGTGGGACACCTGAGAAAGTTATTTTTTGGCCGTAAATAAAATAATTATGTTCAATTATTTTATTGTAAAATTCATAATATTTAAACGGTAACACGAATTTAAAATCCAAGAGTACCATTGAGTTCGTTGGGGCATGTTTCTCCTAGGTAGAGCCTAACCATGACCGAAGTGGGTTGAGGGTGACTGATAATAATTTTCTGAACTTTTTTTTGGTTACGTTTAGTTATCATACAAACGGCATTTTATAACTTTTAAGTTAGTGCTCGAAATTGAATTCTCAGGGCGCCGTTGAACTCGCAGCACCGATTTTAGCTTATGAAGACTTTCACTTCAACCGAAAATGATCAAGTATGAAAGTTTGTTTTTTTGGTTTTATGTGGGTTATTAAAATAAAATAAGTGAATAATTTATTTTATTTTGTTAAACACATGTCGAGTGAAAAAAGTGGTTAGAAGCTCCACTTGGGAGTTGGTGGTGGAACTGCCAAACCCTAACCTCTCATTTGATGGGGAGGGAGAGGAATCCTTTCAACCCCCATCAATTAATTTTATGTGTCGACGTAATAATAATTGCACTCAATTAATTTTATGGGTTGATATAAAATAAATTGTTGTATGTTAATTTTATGTGTGGATGTAAAATTAATTGCTCTCATTTAATTTAATGAGTTGACATAAAATTAATTTCTGATAGTTAATTTTAAGAATTGATATAAAATTAATTGATGTCAGTTAATTTTATGCGTCGACCTGAAATTAATTGTTATCGTTTAATTTTATGTGTCAACTTAAAATTAATTCGTGTATTATGTTTTGAGGCAGGCTATGAGGGGGAAAATTCTTCGCATCCTCCCCTGTTATGTTGTGCAAAAAAACCTCTTAAATTGAGCCAACACAATTTAATTCGCCCAACACCCTTTTTAATTTATGTAACCACATCGTTGGAATTTAAAATGGTTCCAAATAAATGAACCGTCATAAATTCCACAATGTTACATACCCCTCCCCCTCTCCTATATATATGGAGCTTGGGAGAAGGTTTTGGGACGGCTTCACCAAGTGACGAAGCACTGGTAAAGTATCGCGACGTCCAATAGTTGGGGAAATATTGTCCTCTCCAACGAAGAACACGAAGAACGCCAACGTGGAGCTTCCACACGATTCCTCATCGACCTTCCTTCCCCAGAAACCTATCCTCCACAACATTGTCAACGAACCGATGCAGCTCGGAATTGGGGACATGTGGCAGACGAGACAAATGACGGTCTTCATCGTCTTCCTTCCGTGGCTCTTCCATCGAGCGACGAGCAAGAAGTAAGAGTTTCTCATCATTCAAGATTTATCAATTGATGCCCTTCTTTATTTACGGGACGCATGTTATCGGATTAACAGGTGGGGGTCATACTACACAAACACGACAGAACTTCCTCCCCTTTGTTGTTGTGTCTCGTTGCGGATAGGAATGAAGGCAACACGATGTCGTCGCACCGCGTGGGAACGAGGGTACTGCGGCCGGAGCTGGACGCGGCGAATAAGTGGGGCGCCATCGCGCTGTGCTGAAGACGATGAACCTGTGGCCAAGGTCAGGCTGCAGTGGAGGGGCTCGATGCTGTTGCGCTGTGTCGGATCTTCAATAAGGGCCACAGATGGGGTGGGCCGCATCGGAGGGGTGTGGCGCCATCGCGCCGTGCTGGACGGACAAGGGCCGCGGCTGTGCAGGGGAGGGCGGTCGGAATCACCGGCCACCAGCGCTTCGGAAGGGCGGGACCGTGGGGCCCCGCATGGGTGGCACAGACCGACCAACCAGACCGGCCGTTTGGAGGTGTTTGGCGGTCGTAACCCCCGACTGCAGATAGGTGGGGCCCCTCCACGTGGGGGACCGCTGTTTCGAGACAAGGGGGGGAAGTGCCCCCCGTTTTCTGCTCGGCCAAAACTGCCGAGCTGTTTGCCACGCGGGCTGCTCCCGCGCCAGGCCTACTAGCCACGCCGGTCCGGGCCGTGCCGGCAGTGTCGGGCCGCGCCAGCCAGGCCGGGCCACACCCTATTGTTCTGGACCCGGACTCGGTTTGGTTTGACCAGTTCGGTCCGACCCATGTGTGTCTTGCTCCGGGTCGGTTCGGGCCCAAAACCCCCTAAAAATGGACACCTTCGTTCAAAGGACCATAACATGGGATACGACCTATGAATGACGCACCGTTAGTTGAGATGCGATCCTTGGATCGATACAGTCATTTAGGTATATTATACTCAAGGTTTGAGATAACTTTGGGTATGGACGGGTTGTTTCGAACATGAAACCAACCATGCCCTCAGAGCAGAAACACGTATATCTCAATCTCCAGACATCCGATTGACGTGCCGTCATCTTTGTTGAATTCCTCTTAGTGATACGGTTCTTCTAGATTACTCCACAGGAGGTTTGGACTTAGTCGGAGTACGATCGGGTTGGTTTTGACTTAAAAATCAACCGGGCCCCTGGAATGAAAAAGCCAATAACTCTCAGACCGGGCGTCTGATTGACACGCCATCTGTCGCGTTGTGTTCCTATTGACGTGATGGAACATTGTGATACATCAAAAAATGGACTACATGATAGTTGACATATCGACCCCTTTGCTCATGGAGTGGAACCTCCTTGAATGATTATGCTGTGTGAAGGAACCCTTGAGCTGGCTGTGACTCCGACGAATATGACTTTCGTACTAGGATCCTCGGTGGGTTCGATGATGACGACTACCATACTGGGATCCTCTGTGGGTTCAACGACGACGACTACCATACTGGGATCCTATGTGGGTTCGACGATGACGACTATCTTACTGGGATTTTATGTGGGTTCGATGAGGATGACAACCCTAATGGGATCCTCCATGGGTTTGACGAGGAAGTCCACCGTACTCGGATCCTCCGTGGGTTCGACGAGGACAAATATTGTACTGGGATCCTCCGTGGGTTTGACTACCGTGCTAGGATCCTCCGTGGGTTTGAAGAAGATGAATACTATACTTGGATCCTCCGTGAGTTCGGCAGTGAGGACTAGTTAACTTGGATCCTATGTGGGTTTGACAGAGGAGATGATTTAGAGGCTACATCTAATCATCTCCACCCCTCTTCGCAAATGGATACTTGTGTGAGATGAGTCTTGACTTTCAATCATTATATTCGATGTGACGAACTTGATATCCTGTGTGGATTGTATTATGCTTTCTTTTGTGGATCGGTTCGTACATTCCTATGTGGATTATGCTTTACTTTCCTGAGTGGACTGGATTGTATTAGAGCTCGTGAGTTGGAGCTGAACTGGATTTGAAGACTTAGGTATATGTATGGGAAAATACCTTTGTAGTGTTGGATGATAATTCGTGATTTTATCTTTATTTGGGGTTTATCCTTTGTGAATTCAGGGAGACCTTCGGGGGTCTCGAGGTCCCTACTGAGTATCGTATACTCACCCCGGTACAGGCTTCGCCCGCACTACAATCTGTTGGTTGCAGACGACGGACATCACTGATCATGGTTGAGGCTTGTAGAGATGGACGACGCCCACAGGAGGATCACATGACGAGTCAGTTCCCGGAGGTGGATATCACGTCATGTCAGTTCCCGGAGGAGAAGGACGGATGAGGAGTGGTGAGGAGGATATCTGTACCTACCCTTCCGGTAGGAAGCCGGAGGACGATCCAGGAGCAGCTTGTCACCTTTCAGCTGTTGTCCTTGAGTTGTACTTTACTTTCAATTGTACTGCACCTTTAGTTAGGGTTGTATTATGGCTCATTTACTTTCCATCACTTAATTCTGTTTTCAGTTTACTTAGTGTTTACATCAGCTTGCGTACTCTGTGGTGTTTGTTTTCTTTTATAAAGGCAATGCCTTCCCTATTTTTCGGGATTTACGCCTTTGGTGCAAGTCGTCGGCCCCTGGCCTATGGAGGGCGAGAATGGGGTAGTCACGGTACGGGCCCCGAGGACGGGTCATGACCTACACATCCAAAACCATTTTTTTAGAAAACACCATCTCAAATACCTCAATTTAATCTCTATTATCATCCTATAATATTTATTTTCTAATAAATCAAACCTAATATCATCTTCATTACAATCAAAATGGAGTTGTTCAAAGAAGAGGTAATGTCCCTAACCAAGAATCTTATATTATTCATATTGTCATTCCATATTTTATTCTTAAAAAGGATTATATAATAACAGATATATATATATATATATATCTTATTATGTAAATTAAATAACTTAAATCATGGTTCTCTTTAATCTAATGTGATGAAATATCATCATTTGTGTGTACAGTTGACTGCATCCTCCCAAACTGATGTTATTCATTTTCCATTACCACTAAACATGTCTCTGTATAATGATTTATTTATTTATTATATTTCTTATTTAAGAAATCATTATTATTATTTAATCATGACTTCACATATTCTTTCAAAGATTCCACTCCATGGGATCTTGATAATTTCATTCGTGTGTATTGTATATTTCTACCTCGTGATGTGTTATGAATCATTCTTCACATACACATTATATAGAAGGAAATTTGTAATTTTTAAAAAAATAATGCGGTATATATGAATTAAAAAATATTATGTAATGGTAATTTATTTTTTAATCTTATTTCATTCCATATGTCAAGATAATGAAAACAATAATCATGCGTATGTACGCCCTACAATATAAATGAAAAATATACAATATTTTTTTATCATACATATATTGATTATGGTAAATCCATACATAATTAATATGTATGGTAATAATTTCATATTTACCATTCATTGTTTTTTGTAACCATGATAAATTGTTTTGACTGATATATAATAAATCAAAGCATAATAGAGAAAAAATTATTTATTTTCGAATACATTATAATAACATAGAATTGATAGAAAATAGGTAATTAAATTTCATAAGTATATTATATATTGTATCATATATATATGTATGGTTATATAACACATGAATAATAAAACCATATTAATTATAAACGAGTTTTATATTTTTACCAAGGAAGTCATGAGTTATGGTATGGTATTTTCATTCATCTTTTGAAATTCATGATAAAACAAGCCCTATTCCCCACATATTTCATTAAGAAAATTTATAAAATTCACATGGATTTATTTTATGATGATTATAATATAAGTAATTTTTTTATATATCACATTTAGGATATGTCTTTCATGGGAAATCTAATTAAATTTTAACAAATTTGTAATCAATTTATGATATAATCACATTGTTTTTCATGATAGATTATTTTTATTCTTTTTATTTATAAATATTAGGATCTGTATATCAAGGAATAAATGAATTTTTTCCCTAAGGTTAAATCATTGTAATAAAAAAATTTATGTTAACTTTCTTCACTCTATGTACATAATATGTCAAATGAATGTTTTAATGAAAATATACTTTATTTATCTTTCTAGTCGATTTTTTCATCTGAAAATCTAGTTTTCTAAGAAAAATAAAAACTACATGTATAGTATCCAAATGATTTATTAGTGACGTTTTTACACTTGATTTATTTTTTTAAAAAAATTATATGTATTCATTATGGAATTTAAAAAAAAATATTTTTATTAATTTACTATGGATTTGAATGGAATTGTAGTATTATCATGTACAACATGAAATGTATTTTTGACCACTATGAAAAGATTACAGTATTATAAATTATATTTTAAAACTCAAATTATATTTAAAAAAAATTATTTTTATAACATTTTATGAATTTATAGTTTTAATAATGTAATTTTCAATATAGAAAGTTTATTTTCATCCTAATGTGTTTTAATAGGATTTCTATGAATCCTTTTTTGCTAATAATATTAATTTTGAAAAAAATGATTTTGAATTTTCTTTATGTATTTCAATGAGTCTCTTCAATGTGTTAAGTATATTATACTCAATAAATTATTCAATCTATCATTTAAATAATTTTCCATCCTTGAGGACATCCCATTATGTCGCTTATAATTTATTAAAGAAATGCTATAAGGTGACCATGTGGATATTTCTCTGTATGGTTTATATTTATTATGACATGAGGTTTATGAATCTTGTTCCATTCAATGGGTATTGCTATGAAAAATATATTTTAAAATTAATTTTTTTAACATAGGTTATTATTTCACATATTGATAAAATGATTATGAAACCTGTTCAATTACCAAAAATAATTTTATGGTTAATTGTTTATGAAACACATTTTTTCATGGGACATTATAAAATGATTATTTTATGATCTTGTGGAAACAAATTGTATGATTTTTTTTATATGATTGTAGTTATTTTAAAAACAAGAATAGTGGTTATGTTATAAAAATATATCCAAGATGGTTCAGATATATATCTAAATCCAACTAGTGGGGTAATTATTAATATCTCATTACATAAAAATTAATGTAATGTGGTGTGAAACAATTTAAGTAATGAATTGCGTCCACTATGATAGTCTCAGAAGTTAGCTATGACTAGAAATGTATTTTTGGGGAAGGACATTTCATAA
This sequence comes from Viscum album, assembly GCA_963277665.1. Taxonomy (NCBI): domain Eukaryota; kingdom Viridiplantae; phylum Streptophyta; class Magnoliopsida; order Santalales; family Viscaceae; genus Viscum; species Viscum album. The sequence continues at coordinate 1,186,184,863 of OY728161.1, read as the reverse complement.
TAGAATTATGGTAAAAAATAATTGATGAACTAATGAATTGATTTTCAATTATGATTTTTATGGAAAGTCATCAATTATTATGTCGATATTTTGTTATAATTGTTCATAGTGTCTCAATAAATTACGATTCATTTAATATTTAATATTAGTATTTACTATAGGGATCATTTTTATGATCATGATACATAAGTTATGTTTTTCAAATGTTATTCACATGTTCTCATTCATCTGTACTATTGATATGTTTATATCACCCCTCTTTAACCTATGTGTGAATCTTATATCACATATTTACATATTTCCTTTCACTATGTTGTGATTAATGGTATTATGTTTGATATGTATATACATGGTATTAGTTATTAAAAAAATATATTTATTTTATATAGATAAATTATAAAATAATTTTTATGTGATATTATTTCAAATAGAAATATATTTAAAGGATCATGGCATGGACCTTTGTGTCATATTAAGTGTTTTCATATAATAAGATGTAATATATATATTTATATATTTATTAGAAGATTCATACCTTAATGTTTGAATTACATCATAGTTTAGTTAACCATTGGAAACAAGGATGATAAAAAAATAACTAATATCCCTATGGATATTTATTTTTATATTATATGTAATAATATTATTTATTAGTAAACGTACGAGTCAATGTATAAGTAAATTTCCCTCAATTTTGGTAATGGGTAAGGTTAGTGGTTTCTAGGATGATAAATAACTTTTTGGAATCTTGGTATGTATGTTTCTACAGAATAGCGGTATGTAGGGGAAATAAATAAAAATTGGATGCAAGGAGAGGGACTCTTTCATAATAAATTTCATGATAATTGGCATTGACTCACACCTGTTTTGACACTCACAGAGGATATATTTGGGAAATTTACCAACACTATTCATACCAACATGATGTATATGAATGATGACCACGCATAAAAAAGGTTAATCTTTAGGTGTCATACATTTACAATATGGTATAATGATTTATACATACTACAATTTATTGTTCATTATTCTCCAACTATGATTATATTTTTATCAAACTATATTTTACTGGTTATAAGATATGGATAAGATTTGAAATATACATTTAAACGATGAATTTAATAAAAAATTCAGTAATGTTGAGTGATAAAATTTGGATAATGTCCACCAAGATAAATATATATATTATTCTTGATTAGTTATCAAGATTTATGATTACCAATGTGAATTTTAGTAAAATTAATAATATATCAAATAAGTGGAATATTATCATTTATGAAAGTATGTTTGGTAATAAAAAAGAGGAAGGAATATTCCTATTTTTTTATTTCAATATGTTGGAATAAATTAACTAGAAGAATATATCAAATATATGGGAAGAATTAATATCTATTAAATAATGGTTATATAATGATAAATTTGATGATTTTTAATGTCATTTTTGTGGAACATCGATGTTATACAAGAAGAATCAATTTTTTCATGAATTAACAATAAGAAAAATAAGTACATATTCCATTTCAATCATTGATGTAGAGAGATTTAAATATTTATGTTAATGTATTTATGAATATTTTATCAAATTATGAATTTACAATGCTATCTATGTTGTTGGAATAATATAACATCATAGGATTATGTTAACTTTTGAAAATTATATTTTTTCATGTATGATTAACTGTTGAGTTGTGGATAAATTAATTATAATTCCCTGACATTAGTTACCCACAGTCGTTTCATTATTACATAACATTGGAATGATCAGAAGAGATCAACAAATGAATTACTAATTAGTTTAGTACCCTTGTAATTACTTAATACATACATAAGTATTACATTAAATCATGAAATAATAAAAAATAACATTGCATTTCCTTTGAAAACACTAATTTCCGTTGGCCTATCCATATAGGTTAATCATTATATATTTCTTTAAATCATGGGAAAAAATAAAGCATACGACATGTGTGACCTCATATGCTTAGAAGTGATAACAATATAGCATAAGCTATCATAAATAATGATAAACATTTAAGGAAATGTATAACACTAAAACACTAGCCATTTAATCATAAATATCAGTATAATATGGAAATGATAAATCAAATAATTCCATTTACTTATTCAAATGGATATTCTAATAGTTTAATAATCACATGTAATATCAATAACTAATATAATAATGATGGAATGAATAATTCCGGACATTATAACCACATAGTCAAGGTCTCATGCCAAGACTACAAATAAAGATTTTTTCAGGGCCTTGTGGTGAGACACTATTTCATATGATGAGACCTAATGATGCATCAAGGAGATATAGAGGGCTCCACACATCACATACTAAGTCCAATTCAATCTTCATATCAAAAGGGTTAAATATAATATAATTTTTTTTATTAAAAATAGAATAAGAAATGTCAATATTTTAACCACAAACAATGAATTGAATAAAAATAGCACTTCTGTAGTCAAACGTAACTCATTAAATAGAATATGGAATATTTTCTTATAATAAATCAACCTCAATCAATAATAATGAAGGATATTAAAATTGATAAATATAATCAGTAAAACTATTTCAGATAAATATTCGATTTTTCTTGAAAACATTTAAAACTCTTACTATTTATCGAGAAGCTGTTAAAAATTGTTTTTTAATCAAAGTGTCCCATACCATTTTGAAACTTTTAAAAGGAATTTAAATTTTAAAACATTCATGTCCATATAAATGATTCTTTAACACCGTTTTTAAAACATAGACATTAATGAGAATGATTTTGAAGATCAAATCATTAAAACATTTAAAATGACATTTTAGTTAGAGTTTCTTACTAAATGAGAGACACTTAAATAAAAATAATATAGGTAATAGAAACGTTATAAAACCATGAGAATAAAGGGATTCACAATATACAATGTCAATGTACAGTATATAAACCATATAAATGTGAATTGGTGCAGAACAACAAAGAAGTCTTAATCGAATGTAAATTGAGATGAAATCCCTAATAAATACAACATCCTTATCTTAAAGGCAAATCGATGGCATAAATATGTTTGAAAAATATATATACACTTAATATAATTGGGTATTCAGTGTAAATAAATCAAAGCTCATTCACACATATTCTTGTGAAAACAACACCAATGAATTGGATGTTTAACTCAATGAAAGGAAATTGACTTACGATTACTCTTATAATGTTCATATCGATGAGTTGATAATTTATCCACAGAGTGATTATTTTTATCAATAGATTATTCACAGAATGGGTATTGTAAATTACAAAATAAATGAAAACATAGTGATTTTACACAAAATTTTTTGGTAAAATAATCAATGAATATTGCGTAAAATTCTATGAGAGGAAATAGAAATTAGATTTTCCCTTAACTATTTGGTAACATATAAAACATACACCCAATGATAGAAGGAACATAAAATGAATATGTAAAGACCTATAAATTTATGTATATTACACAATTAATACAATCATGTGCAATAGATGTGATGATGAATGATGTTATAGATGTGATGATGGGAGTGATGAGATATTGGGTTGGTTTCTCGGGCGACCCTGCGGCACGTGGTCCATATCGGTTTGATGGATTTTTTTAATTTTAATTTTTGAAAAAGCCTAGGAGCGGTGTTTTTTTTCTTATTTGGGAAATGTGTTTTACTTTATTGATGGTTTTAATATGGTGAGATTTTGTGATGCTTTACACTTTCCCCTCATAAGCATCTTTAGAAAACAAAAATATGGATTGTAGTGGGGGTAGTATCATTGTTTTATGTGTTAAATAATTTATATTCCATTGTATGTTTTTAAACTAATTTATGATGGTTGTGGATAAGATTTATTTTATTCATATTAAATAAGTTATTATGTTCCTAAAAATTAATTTTAATCATCAAATGAAAATTATTTTTAAATGGGTATGATGGGGAATGAAATATTATCTCGTCAGGGAGATGGTAAGCGGTACATACATACGTGTGACGAAATCATTCTATTAGGGGTGAAATAATATATAATTGGATGGTATATAATATATAAATAATAATTAACATTATTTATTTATTATTTACATAATTTATTCTCATTATTACACACTTCCAAATAATGAAGTGTTGAATAACAAATGAACCCACTCGGTGGAGACGGTATGTCGTACGTATGCACGTAGGGTGAATTTTCCATTCATAGGTTGGATATAATAATGAACGTGTTTGTAACATATTTATAATTTTATAACATTATATATAAGTTACTAGAGTTATTATTTGGGTATGGAAACATCAATGAAAGAGGTAGTGTATGATTAAAAGAACATTAAAAGTTGTCATCAAATTATTACCTCTAACTCAAGTGGTTCCTTTTGATTTGATTAGAAGGGATCTTTAAATTGTATTTATTTTCCAATTAAGGCCAATAGGATCAAGGTTTGATAGTTGGGACAATATTTGAGTAGCGATTGGAAGTGCCAAAGGGCTTTTGTGGAGGTATTTTGTGAGAAGGTAAAATACCCTTTTATAAGAGTGGTGATTGTTGGTTTAGGTAAAAATTGAAATATTAATATTTTATACAATAATATTCGGTTTATAATGGATCCAAAAGGATTTATTTCGATAATAAGGTTGTGTTGGGTCGAAAAAATCTAATCCAAAAGTTTTTATATAGTTTTATGTCACCATATTACTCTTATTTTTTAGATTTAACTCTTTGTTAAATAGTTCTTCTTTTACCATGTATTCTTGCATTGTTATAATAAATGGTTAATAAACATAATATAAAAAGAAAATAGAACCCCAATTGGATTATTAATTAAATATATATCATTATATGTGTCATTTGGATGAACCTTATATTTTTAGGAATATTATATCATTCAATAATAGTGAATTCGTTTTAAAAACTCAATTATGCAAATTTTGACACTATTTAGTATTTGGTTTTTTTGAAAGTCAAAAAAACATGATTACTATAGAAAAAATAAATTAAATCATTCCCAAAATGTCAAATAATCATAAAAAATTAGTTTAACAGAATAGAATTCTCAATTAACATTTTTCAGATATTTATGATATCAATTATTATAATCGTTCATTAATAATGTAATTACTGCATCATCATTGTGTAATAAATTAATTTAATATTTTTATTTCTAAAAATTAAAAATAAAATACCATTATATATGAAATTTTATTATCTTTCTAATTAATATATTTATTCAAATTTATATTATGTATAACCATATATTAAAAATGTTTTAGTTATTAAACATTGAATTGTACAATTTTAACTCAATTTTATATAAAATAATAGTAAATTTCCAAATCTAATCGAAATGTATCAAAATGATCATATTTTATTCCTATTTTTTATTTTGGACAAAATACACTTATCGAATAGAATTAGGACTACTATTAGGGTAATTATAATATCATTGTTACCTTTAAGTACCCAATTTACTTATAACAGTAAAAAATAAAATTCAGAAGATACCATACAAAAAAAAATTCATCTTATTGAACAACATTTTAATTATTTTTATGAACCATCTCTCTCTGATTTTTTAATTTTAATTCACAGAAGTTGTAAAATTACGTTTTATTCAAATTTGCAAATGTGCGTTGCAGTATGGAAAAAACTTTAAATGTTCAATAAAATTTTATACTTCTAATTTTATTATAAAATGACTCCAATGAATTACATTGAACATATACTGGTATTATGTATCTATTTTGACTGATAATTAATTTTAATTAAATAAATATTTATTTAAATAAATGTATCTTTTAAACAATAATGTATTGGTTTTCAATATTCATAAAAAATTTAAAGGTTTCAGAAATTACCAAAAACTCACTGAACGATAATTAAGATATTCCAAATTAAAAAACGATTTCAATTTCACCCAATTCAAAACATAAATTTTTAAATAATTAATTTTAAAAAATATTCCTATTTTCAAAACCAGAAAGTGCATTTTTGAGGGGTTAGAACTATAAAAAGATTTATCTATGTTTATGTCCCATTTAAATGTAAATGTACTTCCAATGATATACAATAGATTAAATGATAAAAATATAATCTAATTATACTTAAAAAAATTAAAATTTATAATTTCATGTAAAATTATTTTGATAAAAAAATGTTTTCAATTTAAATTTAGTATTTTCACTATTCATCAAAATATGAAAGTTATCTGCAAAGTATCCAAAAATTTGTCCAAATTAAACTTTTATGTCCCACATCTATATAAAAAGTTTATTCTGTCAAATTTAATATATAAAGGTATTAAATATTTGATTTAAAAAGGGTTATCCATTAAAAGGTGGTAAAATCTCATTTTTTCAGAAAACTGCATCTTTTATCTGAAAAGGTGAATTTGGTCTTATATGAAGTCTAAGAAACACATAAAATGAACGTTAAAATTATATGGATTATATAAAATTTAATGTGTAGTTAATACTATCCATAGCTATTTTTTGAATGACTACTTTAGTAATTCGGTGTGCGCTTGAACTTGGTGTTGTGTGTAGAACTAGATATTTAATTACATAAAATAAAATAACTAACTTTGACATCTTGTGGGTTTACATTCCTCAACCTTTTGGAAATTTCATCTTAGCAGTTTTAAAAATGTTCTTGGGAACATCATTGAATGTCATGCATCAAAAACAAACTCAATAAAACTATCACTTTTAATGAACGAAAGAGATGTACAGAGGTCTCACGAGATAACCCGTACAAGAATTCCAGGTACGAAACCATCAATATTGAAGATAAACTATGTATCATGTTCGGATGGATAGTGATAGAAAATATGATCAAGAGAATGTTAAGAACATGAAAACCACAAACATCTGAGGGGTTAAACAGTAATTATTTTCCCAGAAGGAAAAATTAAAGGATAATGTTTTTTCGTTTTATGTTCCATTACATAAATTTGAGGAATTTATTTATGATATTGAAAAGAAAAACATAGAGATATACTAATTTTATAATAGATTTTTATCCTTTAATAAATTTGTACCACTAACTATTCTTTTCCACAAAAGAAGAGTATTAAAGATGACTTGGTCACACCTATAGTGCTAGAAACATTTTCTATAGAATCAAAAAATCCACGAAGGATGAACTATATATTTTTCTAGTCAATAGATATTAAAAAAAACCAAATGGTTAGTACAATATCAGAAGATCTATGAAATGGATATTCCTTTAAAGAATGAAATACTAATTTAAATTTCCAAAATTAAACAACAAATACCCAATGTTCAAGAAAGACTATTAAATAAACTATTGTCCTTAAAATCCATTAATATAATACAAATTATAATTTCAACCCAAAACTCATAAAAATTTAATTACATATTATTTTATAGTAAATCGTTCCATTTATCTCCAAATAACATCCAATACCTTAAAAGTCCCAAATATAATTATAATTAACCAAATAAATTATTCATTATGATAGATTAGTCATTTCTATTAATAACCTAAATCTTTATAAAAAATAGATTCTTCAAAAATTAAAACAATCCACCATTACTCCTCAAATGAAATCCAATAGTATTCAATTTTAATTAGGCATATAGTGATCCAAATAGATAAAAAGTCTTACAAAATAAAATTTTCAATTAATCACCAAATTTTTTTTTCAATACTAAGGATATTAATTTAATAAAACATATGATCCCAAATAAACTTATTATTGGTCAATAAAATAATTTATATAAAAATAATTAGTCATAGTCTCCATGGACTTCATGTATTCCAATGGTAGGAAATAAATACCAGTATCACTTTAGTTGTGGGTTCGATTCTATAAACTTTGTCTAATGTGATGGGTTTTCACATGGTCTACGTGTTGTCCATTTTTTCAAATCAATATTTATAACATTACAAAAATGAGATAAATTCTTCAAAAATACAACAACATAATTTAACCATAAATGTAATCTCATACTTCACATTTTCATCAAAAAAATTAATAATAAGTAATTTACTCAAATTCAAGGATCATATAAACACAAATGGAACTTTATAACCATGTCCACAGAAGAAAATTCAATTATTCATCAGATATTTTTTTTACATAACAAACTATAGAGTTACATAAACAATAGAAAAGTAATATAATTAAATCTCTTGAAAAAATAACATTAATACTATTATGAATATCTCTATCCCTTTATTTTCTAAATAATTTCTCCCATGCACTAGTGGTTAACCAATAGAATAAGTAATTTACTCTGGTAATCCCATGGTGCAATATATTTATGTAAAATGACTATAAATGGATTACTAGGTTCATTTTAATTTTCTTCCATAGTACAATTCATTTTCCATCAGCAATTCACTGCATTATTTTCTTATTTCCTACACATAATACATTTCTTGGCTCTAATGAGAAATTTTCATTAGTGTCTCTTTCCAGATTATGGAATGTTGGAAACTGGGCTTTCTTTTCTCCCCTATCTCTACTTCCAGAGCTCTAATCATTCTCTTCCATTATCTTCATTGTTGATTTGATTGTTTTGTGAATGTATATGTTGCTGATCATATTTTTGGAAACCTACCTAGGTATGGACCAGATATATTTTATGCCTCTCTAAATTTCATTTAGTTACCCTTCTACACCATAGTTCACACCATATATATCATGTTCATTGTTACTATGAATTCCTTGGAATCAAGTCATTGACTAAAACTAGAAAGAATAGTGTGAGTAACAATAGTTTGAAAAAAGTTTTCAGAATATCATAACAAAACATTCCCAAAAAATACCATATGATTAACCGAGGTTATTTATTCTCATATTATATTAAAATAATTCAAATAAGTTTGTAATGAAAATTTGAATTATCTTTAGCATATCCCCTGGGTTTGTCGTAACCAAGAATGCAGCTAGGTCTGTTGCCAATCACCAGATCCAATTTGATTCTAACTCAAAGTGGTGTTTTTCAATTTAACCTCTAGGTTTATCTATGCCAAATCCAAATCTACTGGTTGATATCTAGATTTGGATGTATTTCGTGGAAAACCCAAATATTATTTACATTACCAAAATTTTAGGATATTCTTCTATACTAATCCTCAATGTCTATTTTAGAGTAGATTTTCTAATTAGAGAATTTCTAAATCTAGCTTCCAGGGTTTGTACTAATCTTCCTCTGATACCAACTGTAAATCCTCAAACTAGTTACCCAGAGTTGTTGCATTATTACATAACATTGTCATGATCACGAGAGATAAATACTCAAAAGACCTATTAGTTTAGTATCCTTGGAATTACTAGTTAGATACATAATTTTTAAATTATATCATGAAATAGAGAAAAACAACATTTTATCCCTTTTGAACACACTCATTCCTTTGGCATATACCTTAATGTTAACCATTATATTTTTATTCACCTACTAAAGATATTAAAGAATAATAAAGGGTTGATCTTAGATGTTATTTAGGGATGAAAATATAGCAGAAACAATCATAAATAAGCATAAACATTTAAGGCAATGTATATGACTAAAACACAAGCCTTTTAAACTTAATCCTCAACATATTATGGTAGTGTTAAATCAAATAATTCCATTTACATATTCACATGGACATTCTACTTGTCGAATAATTACATGTAATATCAATAGCTAATTTCAAAATGTGTTATGCTTAATTATGGATATCATAACCACGTAGTCAAGGCCTCATGACAATACAAGAAATAAAATTTTTGTCAAGGCCATATTCCATGACACTAGTTTGTCTCTTGAGAGATACCAATGAATCGAGGAGCTTTAGCAGGCTCCACCAATCACTGACTAAGTCCAATTCATTCCTCATATGAAAAGGGTGAAACATAATTTAAACATTTTTATTAAAACATGCATATGAAATGTAAATATTTTAACCACAAATCATGAATTTTATAAAATATCACATACACATTCAAACATAACTCATTAAATACAATATGGAAGATGGTACTTTAATAAATCAACCTAAATCAATAATAATGACTTATATTGACATAGATATAAATAATCCGAAAAACTTTTTGAGAGAAATATCCCCTTTTTTAAACACTTAATAGTCTCACAATTTATCAAGAAGATATTAAAAATTCTATTTTTGAATCAAAGAGTCCCATACCAAATTGAAACATTTTAAAGTAATTTTAATTTTAAAACATTCATGTCTATATAAATAAATCCTTAACAACGTTTTTAAAACAGGTATATTAAGGATAAATATTTAGAATAATAAATCATTATATCATTTAAAATGATATTTTAGTTAGAGTTCTATCCAAATGAGAGACACTTGAATACAAAAAGTTGAGGTAATAAAAACATATTTATATTATTATAATTAATGTATTCATGTTATACAATGTCAATGTACAGTATATACACCATATAAAATTGAATTGGCGCATAAAAATAATGAAGTATTAATGGAATGAAAATTGAGATAAAACCCTTTATAAGGATAGTACCCATAGGTTAAGGATAAATTAATTCCATAATTATTTGTGAAACATATAAATACACTCAATATTATTGGGTATTCAGTGTAAATAAATCAAAAGACATTCACACATATTCTGGTAAAAACAACACCAATGACTTGGATGTTTAACTCAATGAATTGGAATTGAGCTAAGATTACTCTTATCATGTTCATATTGATGAGTTTAGAATTTATAAATAGAATTATTATGTGTATCTAATTTATATTCAAAAAAGGAGAGTTGAAATTTGTACATAAATAAATAAATAGTGATTTCACACATAATCTTGGAGTAAAATAATCAATGATGACTTGGTAAAACACTATGAGTGGAAATCCAAATTAGAAATATTATTACCATTTTACTAACATAAAAAATAATCCCCATGAATTAAGTATCATACAAGGAAGAGATATATACCCATAAATTAATGTATATCACACGACAAATAAAATCATGAGTAGCAGATACAACACACAATGTGAAATAGTGGCAATATTGCATGAATCTCATGGAAATAAGAAGTGAGATGGAATCCCCTTACCTTGAAAACTTCCTTCTTATATGATAGGTTAAATTCATGAATAATGGTGAAACAATTTTTTTTAAATTATACATGAACCACATACATATATATGTTATCATATATGATCTTCTAATATTTCTTTGTTAATGAAATTTCAGTAGTATCATCGTGTTGGATATTGACTGAATCTTTTTTCATAATATTTTTTGTTACATAAGTTATTTTATTAATGGAAATGATTTATTTGATTCATATACATAATGATATTATGTTCTTAAACATTATTTTTGATCATCAGATGAAAATTATTCTTGAATGATAGGATGGGGAATGAAATCTAATCGTGTTGTGGAGACGGCAAGTTGTTCGTACGCACGAGGGACACTATCATTCTATTAGTGGTTAAATCATATGTAATTGGATGGTATATTATATATATTAAATCAAAAAAATGTTATATTTATTATTGAAATAATTTATATTAATTATTAAATATATAAAAATAAAGAAGTGTTGAATAACAAACTACACCACAACGTGGAGACGGTAAGCCGTACATACGCATGTATGCTGACTATGAAAATCATAGAATGGATTGAAAAATGAATATGGGTGTCCCATATTTATAATAACATAAATTTTTGTTGAATTTACTAGAGTTATAATTTTTTTTATGTAAACAACAATGAAATAGTAAGTTTAAAATGAAAAGAACTTTGAATTAGGTGATGAAATTATTACCTCTTCTTCGGGTGCATCATTTTGATTTGATCAAAAGGACTCTATAGGTTGGATTTAAAATCATATTAAGGATTATAGGTTCAATTGAGGGTATTTGGTATGATATTTGGTAAGGGGTTGGCCTAGTCTAATGGATTTGGGGGTGTGATTTTTAGAGAAGGTGAAGTACCCTATTATAAGAGAGGTTAGGGCCACTTTTGGAAACGTTTGAAATATTCGGTTATTCTACAATCATATTTTGTTTATAATTGTTCCATAAGAATTTATTTAGAGGATATGGAGGGTATTGGAGAATAAAATCTCAACCCATATGTTATAGATAGGTTTATGTCACCATATTAACCATATTGTTTTGATTTATCTCTTAGTTAAATAGTATTTTTTTACCATGTATTATAAAATTTTTACAATAAATGGTTAATAAACATACAATAATAATCCTAGAGAACCCTAAGTGGTTCATTAATGACATATATATCATTATACTAGTAATTTAGGAAAACCTAAAATTTTTAGGAATATTATATCATTTAATAATATAGAATTTTATAAAAAGTCTTTTACGTCAATTTTGACACTATTTATTATTTGGTTCTAGTGAAAGTCAAAAAAACATGATTACAAAGAACCACATAAATTAACACACTAATAACATGTCATATTATCTTAGAAAATTATTTAAAAGAATCAAAAGTATCAATTTACATTTATTTGTATATTTAAAATATAAATGATTTTAATCATTCATTTATAAGATAATTACTCAATCAAAATTGTGTTATAAATAAATATAATTATTTAATGGATAAAAATTAAAAATAAAGTACAATTATGTTTGAAATATTTTTATCTTTGTAATGAATATTTATAGTCTAATTTATCTTATGTATTACCCTATATTAAAAATTTATTGGTTATTTAAACATTGAATATTACACATTTTACTTTTCTTCAAATAAAATAATAATAAATGTCCTCCTCTAATTGAATTTGATCAAAATGAAAATATTTAACTCCTAAGGTTGATTTTGGTCTATTTAAACTTATCCAATATAATTATTACATGTTTTAGGGTAATTTTAATATCATTTTTACCATTAATGACCCTAGTTACTTGTAACTATGGTAAATAAAACTCAAAAGTTACTTTTCACCAAAAATTATTTTCAAACTATTAAACCACATTTTACTTTCTTATTTATATAGTTTATCTCATATTTTTGAAATTAAATTCACAGAAGTGGTAAAATTACATTTTATGGAAATCTTCAAATGTGCCTAGAAGGTCGGTAAAAGATGTTAAAAGTTTAATAAAATTTTATACATCTATTTTTTTAGAAAATGAATACAATTAATTAATTTGAACTTATATCAGTATTATGTATCTATTTTTACTTTAAATAAATTAAAATAAATTATTTATTTATATAAAAAGTAGGTTTTAAACAATAACATAGCGTATTTCACTATTCATAAAAAATTTAATGTATTCGGAAAAATACCAAAAATTAACCCAAATCAAATTTTGATATTAATAAATAAAAAATAATATCTATATTATCAAATTATCATCATATATGTTTTATTAATTTATTTAAAAAAATATTCCCGTTTTCTAAATCAAAAATTAGGTTTTTTCAACAGTAAAAATTATAAAAAGATATATTTGTGTATATGACCAATTTAAATGTAAAATTACATCCAATGACAAACATTGTATTAAATGATAAACATATAATACAATTATACTTAAAAAACAATCAAATTTATAATTTAACACTCTAAATTATTTTGATAAAAAATGTTGTTTTCAATTAATATTTAGTATTTTTCACTATTCATCAAATTATGAAAGTTATCAGAAATGCACCAAAATTTTATCCAAACTAATTTTTTTGTCCCAATTTTAAATAAAAAATTTCTTTTTTCAAATTGAATATATAATACTGTAAAATATTGGATTTAAAAGGAGTTCACATTTAAATGGTTGTAAAATATCATTTTTTCTGAAAAAAAATTCTTTTCTTTAAAAAAATTAATTGGTACTTATATTATTTATAAGAAACACATAATATGGATGTTAAAATTATATGGAGTATATAAATTTCAAAATGCAGCTAATACTATTCATAACCATATTTTTAACTATGGGTTTGGTATGTCGTGGTGCCCTTCAACTTAGTATTGAATGTAGTGCGAGCAATTTAATTACATTGAAGAAAATAAATTACCATGAAACATTGGGGTGCTATAATATTGGGTTAATAAGTTTATAGTTGATACTATTTTTGATGAATTATATATATATATATATATTTAGGTATTATTTTACAGGTCTTTCTAAAGTCTATCAATATTTTTTTAGACAATTATGGAAATAAAACCAATTGATTTTGGTATATGTGTTTTTGGAGAAAAAAATTATTTTTGGAGGAATGACTATAGATTTAGAGGGTTGTAATTAACATTATATGAAATATTTTGAGGTAATATTAATTTTTATGATAATTTAATTTTTCTATATTTCAAATTTATTATTGTTTGGAATAATATTATTGTATTTTTTTAATGGTAATTTTCACGTCCATTGATAACCTATTACATTCAGTATGGAAGCTAGGATTTAATCCACTAATAAATGATGTAAAGGTTATATATCTTTATAATGAACTATGTGAATGATAGTGTTTTTGTGGAATATTATGAATAAATATATTATTAACTACACAAATCGGTAATTGGTTTGTCATTAATTTATTAAAGGGAGACAAAAGACTAAGGGGTTGCTCCAACAATTATTTATACAAGAATGGAATTGGGAGAAATTCACCCTAGATTATGACTATGGAATTCTCATATCATTTATATTGAATAAATAAATAATATATGTATTCGATCGCATTAAAAAGTATGTTGGCTTCATTACCATCAGAAATGATTTCTCCCCAGATCATCTTTCCATAGTATACATTAAAAACAGTTACGGTTGCATGGTGTACCACATTAATTTGATGATGATCCAAATATAATGATTCATAGGCTATCTAAAAGATTAATTCATAAGATATCTATATTTAGTAGTGTTATGTATCTTTTTGAAGACATTCTAAATATGTTATGTCTTATAGAAAAATTAAAAACATTGGGGATATATTATGATAATGTTCAATAGATTTATTGGGTTGTTCGGATCAGTACTCTCACGAACCGAATCTGGTCGCCAGTAATACCGGAAACAAAATGTTCCCATGAAAAGGCCCTAAGGGTCATATCAATCCCCACGAGTTGGCACAAGTTCCTACGTATCAATAAATTTTTTTTTGAATGATTCACTAGAGTATAAAATCTTAAAACATTAACAACAATCAATAATATGAATATGAAGATATTAAGCCAGACAAGACATAAGAAATACCCCAAAAATGAATAAATGGTTTTATATAAAGAAGAAGTGGTCCAAAAATAAATAAAAATAGCAGAAAATTATCCACAAATATTCTACACGACCAATAATCATAACCCCCATGTCGTCTCTACAACCCCACTCCATAGGAGGGGACTAACAACCTGAACCGCCAACACCCAGGGATTTGCCTTTACCAGAGTCAAACATAATCATTTCAAATTTCTAACAAGGTTTTTATTTCTGGAGTGATTCTATACCCAGTAGGATATCACTCAAAGATTAATTATATTATTCAATACCAGGTGAAAACATCCAGTTTTAGAAAGTAATAAAAAATGGAGATAACTTCCAAGAAATGAAACTTCAATTGTAAACTGTTTTCGAAATAAAACATTCATAATTTTAACACATTTAAATAATACTTTTTTGATACGATAATTTTCATCCAAACACACCCTAAGATAAGGTTAAACATCACAAATTCAATGAGCACCATAACTGGGAACACCCATAGGCACTCGACAGTCTCGGACCCTATGTACCTCATACCTCAGTGTAAAAAAATCATTGTCACAATCCTTTCTCATGAATAATACACTATTAGTGAACATACTCATAACTTAGTATTCCACAAAAATCCTCCTCATATTTCATTTAATGTTATCATGATCCAAAATGCTATGTGAAACGGGGGAAAAACTCATCCGGATCACTAGTCGTACTAGTACATATCCGCCCACCTAGGTACTCGGGATTCCCCCTTTGTGCTCAATAAATTTCAGCGTACTACATACATATATTTTCATATAAAAACCCAACTACTGGACATGAACAAACAATACAGGTGATATACAAACTTTATTCCACATAAGACACACAACACATTATTTTGATTTTCTATAAAACAACAACTCAAATACATACATTATTTTGCACCTAAATATACCTGAAATCCACACTTTGCACACAATTTGCACACTTACAAGTCACCAAAACAGAAATGGAAGTCGAATACCCTTCAATGACACCAAAAAAAATTTGATGGGGCAACACCATATGAACTAATAAGTTCAATCTTATTTAAACTCCCATTTTCACACAAACATGACACTTAAAGTCCCTATTTATCAGAAACACCATTAAAAAAACATTTTCTTCAACAACCAAAGGGAACAAAAATGAAAAACATGATTATATGAAATAAATAATTTCAATAAAATCAACTAAGTAATTATAAGTTATCCCCTAGTGAACCAATAAAAGATTACCATGAAAACCCCCCAATGTCACATAACAAAGGCACATAAAAATCATTTTCATTACAAATACCACTAAAATCATTTTTTTTCAAAAACAAACAAATAATATAAACATGAAAATACATTAAACACCACAATCGAAATCTCATCGATTGAATACAAATTGGAATCACCTAAAAAATGGTTAAAACCATGAATCCATTATGTGAGAATTCAATCGCACCACCATCGCACCTCAAGGATGTAAGATCAATCATAATACAAAAAAATGGACAATAAAAACTCTTGGATTAACATTAGGATTTAAATCCTATCGTCTGGTAAATTTGTACATCAATGAAATTAAATGAAACTTCATAGAAAGTGGAGGAACTAAGAGGGGGAGACACTCACTTGAGATAGTGTGAAAATTATCCACCAAATCCTCTTTAAAATACAGTTCAAATGACGGTTTGGGAGGCTTTGAGGGATTCCATGGTTGAAAAGGAATAATGGTGGAAGAACATGGTGAGTTAGGATAAATCTCAAAAGGGAAAAGAAGCAATTTTAAAACATTTTTAATGGCCTGGACATGGATGCACAATTTGTGTGCACGGTTTGGAAAACTATGCACCTAAACCATGCACCCTAATTTATCCCCTCATAACATATCTAAAAACAAGCAAAAAATGTGGGGGATTAGTGAATCATAGGGGGGGGGGTTGGATAAAAATATATGAAATATAAATAAATATAAATAAGAAATAAAATCTGAAAAATCTCCCAACCATGTAACTTTTCCATCCCAGAAAGATTAAAAGGGATTTGATAGGAAAACAAGAATGGGTATTCATCCTCAACCCATGAATTCTACTCCTAGGATTCATCTGTATCACAACCATGATTCTGAGAAACCTAGATGAGCTAAAAATATTTCCCTCTATGAACCTTATCTTGTGAGTCCACTATTTGAACTGGCTTCTCAAAAACTGACAAGTTAGGCACTATCTCTAGTTCTTCCCAGCTCAGCAAATGGGGAAGAACTGGGTTGTATTTTGTAAACATGTACATATGGAAGTAGTGATGGATGGATTTAAACTGAAATGTTAAGGTCAACTTATCATCAACCTTTCCAATATGCTCGGTGATCTCAAAAGGGCTGACATAACAGGATGTCCGCTTCCCTTGATTCCCCTATTGATGATGGCCCAGACGGGGAGCCACATTCAATAATAAACTTTCACCCATAGAAAGACCTTGGTCCTACCACCTCTATATTTCAAAACATAATGTCAAAAATTTGCTATAAATAAGAACTGTCAGATCAACTTAGCTACTCTATCGTTTCCTACACTAGACTCGGCCCTAGTAGTGACGTATCACCAGCCTCAGCCCAACACATGGGGGACTAACAACGCAAACCATAGAGCGCCTAAAAATGAGCAATTAGAATCAATGATTGGTATATGTTATTATAAGAAAATTCCAAAAATACTAAATGGCTATCCCAAGATCCTCTAATGTCCAAAACACCTAAACATAGAATTTCATCCAAATTTTTATTCACCTGCTCTGTCTGACCATCTGTTTGAGGATGGTATGTCATGCACCTATTAATTTGAGGCCATAGGGCCTTTTAAAGACCATCCCAAAACTGGGAAGTGATGCATAGATCCCTATCCGAGACAACTACAATAGCCCCCCCCCCCCCATTGAATTTTATCACCTTTTTAAGATACAAATGGCCCAACTCATCCACTTTAGCTATATATCTGATCAAAATGAAGTGGGATGATTTGGTTAGACCATATATCACAATCCAAATTGAATTATTAACCCTTGGTGTATGAGGTAATCCAGCAATGATGTCGATGTAAACCTCATCCCACTACAAGGTAGAAATGGGTAATGGTATGTGCAAACTGGAGGGACATTGATGCTCTCCATTCACCTACTAGATTGTGTAGCATCACAACATGAAGTCTGTGATGTATCATCTCATACCATGACTCCAGATCTGCCGATGGAAATCATTATACATCTTGGTGGAACCTAGATAGACATCCAAAAAACACTGCTAGCTATCCTCCAACACCACATTCCGTGGAGATAAAATAACTAAAGAACAACCCTTGATTCCATATATTCCCTCGAGAGATGACGATTAATCCATGAACGTCTCCCCACCATGAAGAAACTACTTTTACCACTAAAAAATATTATCACTGGGATGTTCCCATGGAATATAATCACACATAGAAGGAATCAACTAATATATCTCCAACAATGAACACCCATTTTTTGCTTTTTCCTCCATAAGCATCTGAGGAAAGAGCCATGTCAAAGTCAACTCATCACTGGACTTCCCCAAAGCCTGCACTAGAAACCTTTTTCTCAAGGCGTTGTTGACCACATTACCTTTTCTTGTGGTATAGTCAATGATAATGTCAAACCCTTGCAAGTGCTATATCAAACGGGGTGGCCTTAGATTGAAGTCAGTCTATGAGAAGATATAGGGAATGATTTTTTGATAATAGTAAACCCAAAATTTCTCCTCAATGAGTTAGTGATGTCAGGTCTTCATAGAATGCATCACCACTTCCAAATATAAATCATGGGTCGATTAATTATTTTCTATCAGTCAGAGTTGGTGAGAGCCATATGCCACCACATGATCATTATGCACAAGAATGCACCCATGTTCCATACCCGAAGAATTACAATAGACCACATAACCCTTTCTAGCCTCAAGAAAAATCAGAATTTGGACGGTAGTAAACCACCCCTTCAGCACCTGGAATGATTCCTAACATTCTAGGCCCCATAAGATCTTCACCCCTTTCTTTCTAAGCACGATCATCAGTAAAGCATGTCGAGATCAATCCCAAAAAAATTGCATGTATTATCCGGCCAAGAAAAGGAAGCTCCTGATCACGAACATATTATTTAGTTGCTCCTATGACCTTACCACATTGATCTTATTAGGGTCCACTATCACCCCCTACTCTGAGATCACATGTCCCATAAATTTAACCATCTTAATCCATAATGTTACCATTGACAACTATGCCTAGAGAGGGTCATCCCTCAAAGCTCCCAAGATGATCCTCAAGTGAAGTTAATGTTCCTCCTTAGATCTAATGTATACTATAATATAATCCATGAACACCACAATGATGGAATCGAGATATTCATTGAACACTCTATTCATGAGTGCAATAAATACCGTTGGATCATTGGTCAACTCAATGTGCATGATAAAAAACTCAAAGTGGTTGCACTTCCTTCAGAAGGCCATATTTGGGATATCTTCCTCTTTTACAATGAGTTGATGGTATCCAAAATGAATGTATACTTCTTAGAGACACTATTCCCACATGAACTGATCAAAGAAATCATCTATTATGGGAAAAGGCTTTTTGTTCTTAATTGTTACCTTGTTCAGCTTTCGGTAGTAAATGCACAACCGGAGAGATTCATTAACCTTATTCACAAACAATACATGAGATGTCAAAGCTGAGATGCTCGAGGGAATGAATATTTTGGATTCTAGTTCTGTTATTTTTATCTTTAATTACCTCATATCAGTGGGGGCCATGCAATATTATTGAAGAGATATTAGCTGTGTTCATTGAACCAGATCAATTGAGAAGTCCTCCTCCAACACTAGTTGAAAACATGAAAAATAATCTAGGAATACATCTGGAAACACGTTCACCACATGTGATAGTGCACCATCAAGAGAAAGAAAATCATTATCTAGCACAAGGGATGATAACTCACAAGTAATACTTAACAAATTTGGGAGTCTAGTTCCTACCTGACTTGGTCGAGAATCCCATTCTCCACGAAAAAAACTGATGAATCCCATTTGGAGCCAGGAAACTCCCTCGCTGCATGTGGAAATCGATGTGTGAATGTAAGTGTACTAGTAAATACATTACTTGTATAAATTAAAAAATATACATATATAAGACCACGTTATCCCACTCCATCTCAATCTCTAACATGGAGAGTGCACATGACAGGAACTTAAGGCCCTGCTCCTTCTTCTTTCCTAGCGGCATCTCCAACATCATCGCAAAAGTCAACAAATCGGTTGGAAAATTCAGTGTGTCCACAAAATGGGATGAAATTAATGAAAGAGAGGAACCTATATAAAAATTTTATTTAGTTATATAATATCCGAATAGAGTGGTACATTGAACTGTCGATGGTCCTGCCTCTAACCCTACTGGTGCCTAATCCACTGCATGGAGATGGCCGATCTCTACCTAAGGACTACCACTAGTCTATGGTTGTTCCATGAACTATATTTGTCCATATAATTATCCCACCATACCACAATAGGCTCAAAATCATGATCACCCTATTGTTGATTGCTCGAACTGAGCTAGTCCACCACTTGAAGCCACTAACCTTTCCCCACTCATAAGTTGACAAGCCACCCTGAAAAAGTGCTACAAATATCCCATACCATCAAACTAGTAATAAGGAATTAGAGGAATATGGAATGATGGTCTTATGTTCCTTGACCTCCCACACTAGTGGCACACAACAGATCTCGCATCAGAAGTCACAGATGAAAAATGCCTGGAATAGTGGCCTGAACTAGCACCTCCTCTCTTCACATGTTACTACTAGATCCTATTATTCTCTGAAGATCTTCCACTTCCCACTACTGATAAAAACCTAGAAAAACCATCCCATCCTTCATGGTCAATCTCCATCATACACTCCTGGTCAAATACCTCCGCCTAGGTTCTCAACTTGAACAAGAAAACCAATGAGTATATATCCTATCTCAAGCCTTTCTCAAACCTCTAGGCCTTATCTTATTCATTCGAGATGATTTACGGATCACACCAAACCAGCATAGAAAAATGGTTGGTGTAATCCAAGACATAAAATCTTCCCTTTAAAATAAATATAAACTCTCGGGGCCTTGCATGTGCCATGTCCTTGGGGTAGTACTATTCATCGAAGATGGCCTTGAAATATCCCCAGTGAATTTGCTCATTCATCCCAGAATGAAGTACCGATTCCCACCACCTGTCATTAGAACCCTCACAAATAAAGGAGGAACAGTTCACCCTGATCTGGTTGGGTGTATCCATGAACTCTAACATGCCCTCTATAATCTTGATCCACTCATATGCTTCTAAGGATTAATGTTTCCTCAAAAACAGTGAGGGTTATTTTTCAAGAAATAAGGGGCCTTTTACTTTAAAGGCCCCATGTCTTCTACCCCAACAGTAATTGAAATAGGTATTTGACCTTATTACAAATCATGTAAATCCCGTACCTAGCCTTCACTAGCCTATTATCAATTTTTTTTGGAGAACACTCACCGGATTACTTTGGTGGGTGCATGGGAGCCTTCTTGGGAGGATTGTGGCTACAAAATTAACCAATCACAAAAATAATAGTCAATAGAACAATTAATAAAATTTTAATACAATATATCAAATATAAATAATCTAAACACATTAGAGTAATAAATGAAACAACTACTCCACCTTCGCCTGACGTCCATATGTGGTATGCCGCCCATATGTCTCACCTAGATGTGATGTCAATCAAAAAATTCCAAGATCCACTGGTGACTCATGGTATTCAATGAATGGTGAGGGCTATTAAACCTACTTGTATCCAAAAACTCTAGACCCAAGTTTCCTATCATATATCTTTCCCAACTCATCCCAATATAGTAATATAACGCAAAAACAGTGGTCTTCTCTGATACCATTTTGTCACGAATCGAATCTGGTCGCCACTAATACCAGCACTAAATCGTTCCCATGACATGGACCGAAGGGCACTTGACATCCATACAGGCATTCACAAGTTACAGGTATCATAAATTATGTTTGGGAATGATTAAACTGAGTACGAAATCATAAAACACTAAAAATAATCAATAATACGTATCTGAATTTACCTTGCCAAATAAGACTTAAGAAAAATCAAGAACTGGATACATAGTTTTAATTAAAGTACAAGTGAAAAAAACATAAATAAAAATAGCATAAAATCTTCCAAAAAGACTATGCATGACAAAGGGTCGTCACCCCCAAGTCGTATCAACAACACAACACCATAGGAGGGGACTAACAACCCAGACCTCCTTCACTCGAGGATTTGACTTTACCCCATTCAATTATAATCATGTATACTTAAACCCATGATGTGTAAGTATGGTGTGATCCTAATCTTAGTATAATACCACCCAAATACTCCAATGAGTATGAAATACAGGTTAAAAATCATGTAGTTTTAATAAGTAAGTAAAAATAGTTATAACGTCAAAGAAATGCACCTTTCAATTGGAAATAGTTTTTAAAATTAATATTTCATAATTTTAACACATTTAAAAAAGGCGTGTTATATTTTGTAATGTGCATCCAACTAAACTCTATGGCAATGATAAACACCACATATCTAATGAGAACCCAAACTGGGAACACCCCTAGGCACTAGATAGTCTCACACCGCATATTTACCTCGTACCTCTGTGTAAAAATATCCTTGTCACAATCCTTTCATGTGAACGAGCCACTAGTATGAAATATACCCATAACCTAGTCGTCCAAAAAGGACATCCACATTGTTTAGTTTGAGTTTTTGAGATCTAAAATGATAATTTAAATATTGACAAAACCCATCTAAATCACTAGTTGTACGGGTACATATCTACCCTGCTAGGTACCTGGGCTTCCCACTTTGTGATCAAGGGATTTCAACATACTACATATATCTATTTTTTTATGAAAACACCACTAATGTTCATAAAAAATTACAGTAGCTATAGACACTTTATACCGCATAAAACACAGAACAAAACATTTGGATGATCAATAAAACAACTTATCCAAATCTCACATTCATCGGCACCCAAAACACCTTGAAATCCCCACTTTGAACACCATGTGCAAACATTAAAGTCCCCAAAATAGAAATGGAATCCCAATAACCTTCAAAAATACCAAAAATTAAGTTATTGGGGATCCCTATATGATCCATGAGGTTATATATTTTTAAAACCCCCATTATCACACAAACATGGATCTTTATGTCCTTATGCTTCTCAAATATCATAATATAAAATCTTTACAGCAACTATAAAAAAGAATAAACATTTAAAACATGATTTTAATCCCTAATACATTTCAATTAAATAAACTAACTCATTATTGGGATTCCCCAAATTATCCAATAAAATATTTTTTTAGAAAAACCCCAATTTCACATAAAAATGGAACATAAAATTCATTTGATTTATAAATATAACAAAAAACAATTTTTAAAGAAATAATTAACTGATATAAACATTAAAATACAATAATAAAAAAATTATAACTCACAATAATTTCATAAAAATTGTAATCACCAAAAAAAATTTAAAATATTGATTCAATTTTGAAATACATCAATCGCAGCATCGCTACACATCAAGGAAGGTAGATCAAGCCTAAAATCAAGAGATTTGATTATCAAAATTCAAGGATAAACCCTCGGATTAAAACCCTACCCTCTGGTCATTTGGGACATCAAATAAATTGAATGAAACTCCATGGAAATTGGAATAACAAAAACAAAGAAACACTTACTTGATATTGGGTGAAGTTCCTCCACCAATCTCTCTTCAAAATAGAGTTCAAATAAGGGTTTGAGAGGATTTTAGGGCTTCCATGGATGAAATGATTGATTAGGAGAATAAAGGGGTAATTTTGGTTCAATACTGGTAGGGAAAAGATGTAATTTCAATAGATTTTAATACCTGTACCTTGGCACATAGTTTGTGTGTACGGTTTAGAAAACCATGAACCTAAATCGCAAACCCTCCTTTATCCACTAAAAACATCTCCAAAATCAACAAAACATTACGGAAGAATAG
Organism: Viscum album; assembly: GCA_963277665.1. NCBI lineage: Eukaryota > Viridiplantae > Streptophyta > Magnoliopsida > Santalales > Viscaceae > Viscum > Viscum album. Next base: position 1,186,160,528 of record OY728161.1, on the reverse strand, counting down.
GGGGACATAGAGGGGATGTTAGGTTTTATATATATACATGCAATATAAACACCTTTAATGAATAACATGGGTGTGACAAGTACCGTCCTCTTATAATAATTTTATACGGTAATAAATTTTACTCAATAGATATGTTGCACCCTTATGAATAACTATATGGATTGGTGGTGAGAAATAAAATGTAATGTAATAATAAATACGTGAATGAATTTGATTGGGACCTCACCTAAAAGTTAAAAATGAAGGGAATGATAATTCCAATCAGTACTCCATAATGGTAACAAAAAGTGAACAGAAATGTTATGATAGTAATCATAGATGCCATATAGAATTTTAAATTGGGGTTAATATGATTCTACAAATCATTCATTGGAATAGTTACATGAAAACTATTCTATGTGATTATTGAAATTTTGAAATACTTGATCATATTTGTAGAGTATCTTATCATTTGGCACATCCAATAAACCGATATTTGGTTCTTAATTTGTTAAATGTATCCATATTAATGATATACATACTCAATTCATCAGTGGTAATAAATATAGTGGTAATAAAGACTGATTATTTTCATTCCTATAGATCAGAAGCAGTGGATATTCTGGATCATACAGAGAAGGTTCTAAGAATCCTGAAAACCCACCAGAGCATCTTTTTAGAGAAAAGTCCATATTAAAGATGACAAAAAGGAACCATATGATGTAATAAAGAAGATTTATCCCAAATTCTTATCACAAAAGTGATTAATTTATAGGGAGATATTCATTTTTTGGGGTTTGTATGAAACACAAAAATTTATTGTGAAATATATGTTTTCAAATAATTTAATTATATTTTATATTTTTTGTTATAATAAACAGTATGTTGATATTATGTTACAAAAATAATAATTTGATCATCCATTTCATGCAACAGAGTGTTTATTTTCCCTTGAATAAAACACAGAGATTAGAATAGGTTACACAAAACACAATGATTTGGTTTCCTTAAATGCAACCATCCGATAAAAAGAAGCATGACATACACTTAAAATATTATCCTTGAATGTGGTAGACATGTCATATCCATTTGAATAATTGGAATGGATAGTATTATCAAAATTAATAAAATATATTTTTTAAACATGTATATGAAACTTTTTAATTGATTAATTATAACAGAATATAAGAACCATTTGAAAACAATGAATTCCATTTCTGAATATATATTTTTATTTTATACTTTTTTTACCATAAATAATTGAATAAAATTGTATTTTTAAATTATTTTTATATAATTTATATATTATATAAATAAATATAATTATTACTAATCAAATTATATGTTTTCTGGATGAGATGTAATAATAAATCAAATTTTATGCTTTCAATAGAAATTTCTCAAAAAAAAAATTCTCACATATCATGAAATCAATATTTCAAATTTTAGAAAATAAAATTGAGATAATAAATTTCATTTGTCACTGATATTAAAAAATTAAATTTTTAGTGGATTTTATATTTTTTTAATGAATATTGAAAATTAAGGGTTTTATTAAGAATTTCCATTTATTATAGTGAATTAAAAACCATGACAATAATATTAATATAGTTTTCAAACAATATTATTTTAGTAAAATATATTTTATTCCATTTTATTTTATTGGAATCAATCTTCCATTTTTTAATTTTTTTAAATATTTAAACTATAGAAAATTTTCCCATTAAAATCTACATTTTCATCTCATATATGGGATTATTGTAAAAATATATTTCTGAAACCCTTATGAATATAACATCAAGAATTAAATTTATTATTTTTAATAAAAATAATTTATATATTGAAAAAATGTTGAAATACATTTTGAAAAAATGAATTGAAAAAACAAAAAAAAATAGTCCTGATTTTGGTAAAAATGTGTTTATTGTGGATTAAACTAATGTTATATAGATTAGAAATGGCCTGAAATATTTCAAAACACCATTTTATGTCTAAATTTAGAAAATATATCATATTTGGATTATTAATTAACAACTTTGGATCCATTTTAAATTTCAATAACGATAGTATTAATTTTTCTTTTAAAAAATTACAAGCATTCCACAATATGTTATATAAAAGTCCACACCCTCTCCTAAGATCATGAAACATAAAACCCTTTTAAATAATCCAATACATTACAAAATATGTTTATTAATTCTACTATATTATCCTAGATGAATTTATTTACAAAAAAATATTTCTTGTTATTCCATTTGGTTAAAACCAAATGAAGTTGTGAATCCATTTGGATTATATAATGTTAATATCCAAAATCCTACTCATCATCCATCAAATAGTATAAGGAATAATTATTCCTTTGTGTAGCAGATTTTCACTTCAACAACCAATGTTATTTATTTTCCATCACCTAATATCGTGATATGTAAAAATGACGTACTTTTTTTTCATATATTTTATTTTCGATATTAAAATACTGTTTTAATCAATATATAACATGTTTTTCCTTACTTCCTATTCTATGAGTACATGATAAGTTCATTCATGTCTGTGGAGAACTACCCCATATCTATACAATTAGATTTTTTCATAATATATTCATTAAGTTTAATCTAATAAATACATGATTATCTATAGAAATGTGATATATTTGACAATAAAATGGTTAATTAATGGTAATTTTTTATCCCTTTTTTATTTAGTTTGTGAGGAAAATGGAAACAACATTCATGCATATATGCAGTATACTGAATCTAATAATGATTCCCATTAACTTAAATATAATTATTTTATGTTATTTGTTAAATAAAAATATAAAAATTATATTTGAAATTTATATCCTATATAAAATTATATATATCTTTAAACCATGATCAATTTTTGTGGATAAAAATATAATAAATCCCATCATATGGAAAATTAATACAGTTATTTCCAAAATCATATTTTTAATATGGAATTTTTGATAAATTGATAATAAATTTTCATATACATGTCATAAATGATATGATATAGTTAAATATATTTATTTAATTGATTTAGGATAAAATTATACTTATTATATATAAGTTTGTAATGAGTATGAAGGATATTGAGAATTAAGGTAAGTTATTTCTTTCCTATATGGTTGCTTTTGTGAGACACATCACATCTTCACCACATATTTAATTACTGTGGCATATAAAATGAATAAAAAACTATTTTATTATTTTTATAAATAATATAATTTGTTTTAATATATCGACCTTTGGATCACTATATTATAGGGATTACGATTCAATGTTAATTTTTTTAATCTTATTATGATAAAATATCATCTTTAACCAGGATTACATATATCTATTATAGAGATGATGAAAATTTTGGATCAATATCACAATGAACACATGAATATTATTCGCCTCTTTTTATTTCATCAAAATACATATTTTCAATTTTCATTCCACTCATTATCTAAGGAATGGTTCAAAATAATTTTTTTAATGATAATAGAAATTATTTCTCTCTTATATTGAATCTTATTTGTATTTCAAATTCATGTTTCCTAATAATATATTCAGGTTATTTTGGAAATAAATTAATTATATTGTAATTATATTTAAATTCTTGTTTTAGTATTACCAAATGAAAATAAATCTGCATTTCATTTAAAATGAAATTCCATTTTTGATTTTACTAACTATGTGAAAAGAAAAGTTATTATAAAATGTATGGAATAAACACTATATTCCAACGTCATTAAAAACACATTGTGTTAAATATTATATTATATGATTCAATTACAATTTTCAATGAAATTTATTTGTATTTTCTTTAACTCTTGATAAAAATCTATTATCAACATATAAAACAAATTTCCATAAGAAATTTTTTAAAATATTTTAAAATATTGTTATATATGTCACCAAGGGTATATTTAATGTATATAAGTTTGAAAATAATGTATGTTCTTTAAAGCGGAAAACTTTTTTTTTCTCATGAAATTTTCTAATTTATTTTTCAAAATCAATTTCATTACTATATTGAAATAATTTGAGGTTACTTATGATTTAGTAGAGATGTGATCCATGGATTCAATTATTGATATTTATATAAATATTATGTGTTTATTATGAGAAGATTTTTAATAATTCCATTATCTTACACATGATATACCAAGAACAAATAATTTTGAAATCCTCTTCTTCATCAATGTGATGTTCTATGATTAAATAATGAAATTATTTTGAAACATAATTTTTTTTCAATAGGTTATCTTATTATTAAATGTTTTTGAAACCCATTAAATTTAATTGGTTCAAAGAAGATTATTTTTTATGACGTCAGGGAAAATATGTGTTTTATTTTTGTTATCTGTTGTTGGTTATGTTATAACAAAGGATAGTGGTAACATTATTAGTTAGAAAGGTGGTAACATTAAATTCAAGATGGTTGGAATAAATATCTACCTTCAATGCATTGAGTAAATATTGTTATCTGCTGAGATATATTTGATAGTAATGGGGAATGGGCCAATATTAGTAATGGAATCCTTCTGCTATTATATTATTTTGATTAATCCTTGACTACTACATTATCTTAGGGATTGAACATATTCCATTATGATATCCATGTTTATTAACATTAAACAAATAATGAAACTATGTGTATGATTATTTTCATGGTATAAATATATGGCGTCTAACAATGATATATTTTCAATGTTCATATTCATTAAATCTATTATGATTCGTGTTATATGAACCATAATGATTTATTCCAATTATCATATTTTTATATGTGATTTGAAGTAAATAATTTGAATTTTTTATTATGATGATATCATACCCTTACGATGATGATATGTTGATATATACCTTATTTAGAATTACTAATAATATGAACTCCATAATTATTAGAATTCTTATCCCCGAGTAATGATCAAATGTAGTATGTATGATATTTCTCTAAAGGGTTATTGTTAGGAAGTACATAATGGGAGATAATGTACATCAATTTTTGAGAATATGTTTATGTTTTCCAGTTTAGAGATGAAATAGAACTAAATAATTATGTCAAATATCATTATATTATGTAATGACAATTCATCTGTTAGTATATAATATTTACACCCTAGATATTTCTGTCACTAAAATATAGATGTTGAATGGGTCTGATTTAGGAAACCGAATTACCCACATAGATATTTTTAATATAAGAGATATGAAACTCCACAAGGATTATTTACATTTCCAAAATCCCCACATTTCTAAAAGATCCATATAAAATATTTCGCATTGAATACTCAAATATGTCGTCAATTAATCAATCTATCAAATTTTATATAAATAATCTATAAAATATAGTATTTTTGTTGTTAATTCATCTACATAGTGGATTCAGGTAAATAATACATTAGAATAGCCAATTTAGGTTGCTGATCTAGCCACATATCTGATTCACGTTGTTGATCTCTCCATTAATCAAATTCGAATGGTTGTGAGGAAAAAGGGTTGGTGAAAAATAACCCCATGACCAACCGAACCTCCTCATGAATAATTATTATCCATGACATAAAACAATATGAATAACCTACCAACCACATTAATATTTAACTAGCCATGCCAAACCAACAACTTTGTGAACCTAACTACCACATGAAAAATGAATTAAATATAAAAAATAACAGTATATCATGAAAAGTGTTAATAAAAAGGGGACATATAATATAAATAGAAAATTACATATATAATAATATCAATTCCAAAATCCTATGAAAAATCAAAGGAAATCATTTTATAAATATTAAAAATTACAACAAATACCTCTAAAATATATCCCTTCTTCGAAAATCCATGTTATATGATATATTAGAAATGAAATATATAAACTACAATACAATGAGATATCTCACAATTGTATCATTAGAATAGAAACACTACCCCTATCCAAACACTACAATAACAAGCCACTTCTCTTCCTCATGAAAACATATATACCCATATCATCCATTATAGTAACCAAACCATCTACTACTACAACTAAAAATTTGTACTGCACTAAAAATTTTAACAATGTAATTACATCCACCATGTAATGATTTTATCCACTATTGGTGATAGTGACTCACCCAAAATGATATAATCTCATCAATGTATAACGCATCCTGATTATTATTCATTTAATCACAGTTTTATATGTTTTAAATTATACTACACTATTCTAAAAAAGAATAAAAATTCAAATCACATAAAATTAACTAGAACAAAAAACATATAAAATATTAAAATATAGAAAAAAACAAAAAACACCTCCAGGTACTAAAAAAACTTCTAAGTCTCTCTCTACCATGTACTTTTTTCTTGGTAACTAGGTCACAATAAAATTGAAACAATTTTATAGTAAATCCATTAAAAACATTTTCTAAAATGACTTGGATACCTATTGAGAACACCAAAAAAATGTTTAACCATCCCCAATATCCATCTCTCTCCAACTGATGAACTATGATCATCATAAAGATACAGATGAAGTGGAGACACGTGATAGATGTTGATAACCGCCTCCAGACATGTTTGAAATTGAAATTTATATTCCCCCATAAAAAATTTACCCTAACACTATAAAAGACCAATAATGATAGAGTAATTACTAATACCCAAAGAACAAATCTAATACCATAATAAATGGAAAATATTTAAGAACACCTGATATCCAAACTAATACTATGACAGAATCCTCCTCTGATTAATAAAAGTATTATTCTAAAAAATTGATGATTATATTTTCTCAGAAATAGGTTGATCCATTTCTTTTAATGACCAGATCCACATCGATACCAAGAACTAAATCCTTCCTTACATCCATCCATCACAAAAAATACTAAAAAACCATCGACACATAGCCTAAAATTGGGATAATCACATGCATGTTCACTATCCTAGATTTCATAAATTATATTTATCCCTGAATATATGTTTTTGGGATATGAAATAATATTACTCAAATAATAAATAAATAGACATTTTTATATAATTATCAATGGTAATTATATTACTCAATTGAGAAACTAATTAAATTTCAAAATTTTACTTCTAGAGAAGATATAAAATAGAATATCTAAATTGGAAAAAATAAGATTTCACCAATATTCTATCATCATAACCCACATAGTAAATGATATAAATATGAGAAAAAATATTAGTAAACCAATAACTATCTTATGAAATGTAATGAGAACCATATTGATCAATTGTATTTAATTTTTAATTAATTAATGAAGTGGTATTTATTAGGTATAAATTAAAATTTGATCATTGTGATTCAATTGTAATAAGAATTTATTTTATCACGACCTTTTGGAAATATACCACATTTTAATAATTGTATTTATTGTTTATAAGTAGTAATGAGAAAAGATAACTAATACAGAATGATATAATTTTGGCCACAACTATTGGAGTCATGTAATTTAAATCCCATTTATTATAAAATGGGGAAGGTATCATCACCTAGGTATTCCCCTAAAAAAGACCTAACTTCCCATCAACAAGTAAGTCCTTAATTAAATCACATAGAATATATGTTTATGTTTTTTTATATTAACACAAAATCAATTTTACCTGAGAAAACCAATTAAACTACCACAATCACACAATATACCTTTTAGGAGTATGCAGGTGTAATAAATAGTTTTGTTTACCAGATATAGCTATAAAAAGTGAAATCACCATTGTATAAATAAAATTATTATTCTATAAATACCATTTGAAAAAATATTTTATCATATAATAAATTACTAATTTGGATGAATATGATAAATCAATTTCTAGAAGAAAAATAAAAAAATATTTTATTAAAAAATTTAAATTTTAATAATAAAATCATATATTCTAGATAATATTATATTAATTAATTTTTTTTATAAAAATCACCAACCTAAATATAAATTATAATATAATTTTATAGTGGCCTAAGAAATTTATTATATGTTGCATTAATATGATTGTTCCTTAATAATTATATTTCCAAATTAATAAGGATATTTATATTTAAATGTTAAATTTCACATATTTTGAAAATTATTCTAGTAAAATATACATTATATTTGAAATTACCATGTTAAAATGTTTTTATGGTGATTTTATGATATATTTCTAAAATAAATTATATTATTGGGAAAAGAAAAAAATTAAAATTTTGGTTTTTTAAATATTATTTGGACATAATTTTTATGTCATTATTTAGTAAAAATAAATTAAACACAATCTATAACTTGAAGAATTTTATTTTTTCAACATTAACAATTTTTTTATATTTTATTCATTTAGAAAAAATATATGTGACATTCTAATGTTGAAAATAGTAACATTGTCATTAAAAAAAATTACATTTTCGAATCTATACATTTTCATGACAATGATAGAAATAAAAAACGATGTTTTGTTTTGGTGATCTAGTCCCAATAAATGAATAATAAAGGAAGAAATATAGTAGATCATATAGGCATTTTAGTATGTATTAATAATGTGGTTTAAAAAAAAGTTCATGTTGAGATAATACAAGGGGTTGTGGCTTTGGTACATTGGTACCTATGGGGAATAAATGAAAACACTGCACTGATCTGTACTTAATTAGGAATTAGATCATGAAAACTACCCATGGTTCACTGCTAGTTTTATAGTCCCAAGGGATATGTCTTTCTAATAACATTTTTTATGAACAATTATGGTTCATATATAAAAAATTAAATTTTTATTAGTGGAGATTAATAATATTTTTTTGATGTATTATGACACAAAATTAATTTATAATTATTGAATTTCTAAAGGAATAACATTTCTCATTAAGGTGTTATTATTTCATAAAACTTTCTCGGAAATAGGAGGAACCACATAAATTATGAGTTCAAATGACAATGCATTAACGGTTTTATGATGGATGGGGGAATTGTAACCTTCATTATAATGATGAATCAAGAAACCAATATTTTGAACAATAAAATCACTAAATTTTACTTATTATGTTAACATAGATGTTAAAAATAATCTCTTGAATATGTTATGCATTAATTACTAATTATTTTAATTGTATGTAATGAACCATTGATTTATAATCACAGGAAAAACTATATAGAATAGTTTTTTTCTAGACTTTATTGTCAATAACATAAAAAATTCACCCTTATAGTATACATCAATGAAATATATTTCTAATAAGTTGCCTACACTGATTAAAAACATAGATCCATTAAGGTGGCTTGATTTAATATAGTGGTAAGAGTTCATGTGAATCATTTAAAAAAAATACTTTCCTCATTTAATGTGACTAGAATGGAGAAGGAATTCCCACAACAGATGATAAAGGAAAATTAATTGGTAAAAAAAATGATAGGAACATTTCATTATTTTATCAATACACCCATTGATTTTTTATCGATACTATGGGAAATTTTGATTGATTAATCAGGGGAATGAGACCCCATATGGAGTTGATTCTAGAAAATTGAGTCTAGTGAGGAGAGAGTGGGAAGCTCTATAATGGTTGAATTGAAGTTTGGAGAGATGTAGTTGTAACATAGGTAAACTGATAATAAGAGAGAGATAATCCCAACCTCAGGGAAGCACATTATTCATGGAAGCATAGAAAATAATGATCAACATACCACATGAATCAAATGTTGGAAAAACATTTGGGGAACATATTTATGGGGAGGTGGATGTTTTATAAGTGTAGAGGAGATGTGTCACGAACCAAATCTGGTCGCCTTAAAAATCGGCACCCGACCCGGTCCATGGCATGACCTGAAGGGCATTCTCGATTCCCTTGGGCAGGAAAAAGTGCCCGGGTATCATAAAATGAGAATTGGGAACGATTTACCCGAGTTTATAATCTTAAAACAAATAAATTATCTAATAAAATGAATCTGGATTTTTCAAACCAAACATTCTTTTACAAAAATTCAGAACTGAATTACATAGCGTAAAACAACTCAAAAAGACTATACCAAAGGTACAAAACCAAAATGAAATACCCCAAGAACCTCCACATGGAAAGAGGCACCTCCCTCAAGCCATCCCCACAAAACTTCACCACCAAGGACCTACTAAAAACCCGAACCAATGGCACTAAAAACTGTACCCAACCTGCGAAAACAAAAATAACCAAGTCTACTTATACCCAAGGGTGTATGTAGGGTGTGATCCAATACCCAGTATGATACCACCACTTATATATTCCATGTTATAAACATTTAATGATGAAAAGCATGAATGTTTTCAAAAACAAAAAAAAAACTATTTAGAATTTCTAAAAGATGCGACTTTGAATAAAAACAGTTTTCAAGTGGGCTATTTTAACTGGTTGACACTTTTGAAATAAACAACAAACTAATGAATCTTCCATCAAAATGTACCATATGTTGACGGTAAGTATAATGTAACTAATGAGCCCAAGCAATAGGAAATAACCCCTAGGCACTAGCTAGCTGTGGGTCCCAGGTACCTCGTATCACGGTGAGAGTAACCATCACAAATATCCATTCTCAAGCACGATCCACTAGTAGGGAACATACCCATAACCTAGTGGTCCAAAATCATCATCATTAATGTTTAGTTAGAGTTTTAAGCTTCAATCTTGCTAAGTGAAACTGAGGCCAAATCCCACGGATTCACTAGCATACTAGTACACGTCCACCTACCTCGATACCCAGGTTTTCCCGTTGTGCTCAAACAAGTTCAACAAGTCATGAAATATACATTGAACATGTAAATATCATTTCCACATCACAAATTTACCAAATATCCTATATGTATATCACACTAGTCCAAAAATCCATTTTTCATTCAAAATTATTTTGAATTCCGACTCACACCAAAATAGCCCACACCACATTTCACATTTCTTCAACTCTTCCACCAAATCATTAAACAATTTTTTAAAAAAATTATAAGATATTTCAACTCCTATAATATCCCAAAAACATGGAAAATAACACTTCTTTCATAATGAACAAATTCAATTTTTCCCATCACATTCACACAAAACACTCCACATCACTTTCACATCACTTTCACTCCTCAATATCTCCTTCAAAAAATTTAATAAAATATTTCCACGATGATACATATCACATAACAGCATTTTCACAAATTAAATGGACATATTAAAAATATACTCCTACCAAAATAGTTTTCTGATATAGTTTCACCTATTACACAACCCAATGAACCATTCAAAACATTCATACAAAATTTTTAAAGAGTATACCCAAACATTGCACATAAAACCCATTTCAAAAACTACTTTTTAATCCAAAATCACACCAAGACCCAACCAAAACAGAATTTAAATCCCAATCAACATGTAATAATCCACATTCAAATGTTATATAATCACCTTGAACAATATCACAAAAGATGCCCATGAGAACACACAAATCCATAAAAAACTTTCAAGGAGTATAATAATGTTATACACATAAAACCATTCAAATAAACCCACCTTTTAGGCCCACATGGCACTATATCATTACCCAACCATAATTTTCATCCCAATTCACGAACTAATAAATAACTTCCACATTTTACAAAAATACCACAAGAGATAACACATGAAATACATTTGAAAAATACAAACTTCAAAAAAAAATGTAACTTTAATACCAAATGCTTTACTATTGCTACCAAAAATGATTTTCTCATAATGCATAGCACATAAGGAACATGAAAAATTATTTAATCAAGAAAACTAACTCATCATTAAATGGTTACCCACAGAATCACCTACCGAAATTGACGAATCCCTCAAAACATGGTGCGAAACATCAACCGCACCACCCCGACACCACAAGGATGATAAATCCAGCCCTAGACCACAACTTTTCACTAAAACGACCCATGGTTAAACCCTAGGTACGAACCCTAGGTTTTGGACACTTTGGAACATCATGAAACAGGGATAAAACCCTAATGAAATGGAAGAAGTGGAAGGGAGGAACACTCACCTTGAAAAATCTTGATGCAATTACCCCGAATTAACCAAATTTTGAAACTCAAAGCTGCAAAACCTGATAGTTAGGATCAACTAATGTGGAGGAGGTCATGTGGGGACTGAAATTGGGGAAAATAGTAAATATTGAAGGAGATATGAAGGACTGAATTTACCTCTTCAAATCTGACCGATTTTAGAAACCCTAATATGTTCAGCATTCAATCGCAATTAAGAAGATCTCCAAAGAGGGGAGAGAGAGCTTGGACGCGCTACTGGGTTCAAGGGGCACATTTGAGTCTAGAATCACCGAAAAGCCTTAAAAATGAATATGTTATTAATTAATCAAATTTTATTTTTAAAACTGGAATTGGGCTTTCGGGAAGGCTCAATCCCTTAAATAATAACCAACATAAACGTTGTATATGGATTTACAAAGGCTCCAAATTTTAATTGCGGTGTTAATATATCAGGGGAGGTCATTTAAGAGTTGTAATGTGTGAAAAATATTAAAAAATGAAAATCTTATAAAAGAAATAAAATTTATTTTTAAATCTGGAATTGGGCTCACGGTTTGACCCAATTCATTAAAACTCACATATTCTCCATACAACCATTGGAAACCCCAAAAATAAAGAATTAATGGATATTAAAATAAAAATAAATTTAAAATAATCTATGTATGTGAAAAGTCTCCCCACCATGGAAACTTTCCACCCCAGAATGTCACAGTAGGGCCAAAGCAACTAACAAACCCAACTGAGAGACCAAGAGGTACTCCCTTGTCAGGTTTCTCCACCAAAGGCCAAAACACCTCAAGTGATCAATTAATGAAGGATTAATCTCACAAACAATACTTACACCACTTTTCTAAAATGATCAATCACATTCATAACTGATCCCAAAATAAAACTCATTAAACACTATCCGAACAAGACTCAATCAATTCACCCAAATGAACAACAACATCGAAGAAGGTTACATTTAACTTACTTTAACTCGACCATTGGGCACTCCCCAAGCCCAATGTTTACTAAAGGAAGATATAGGTAGCTTGATATATCTGAATGAGACGACCTACCGCCAAGCCACGACCATGGATAAGTCTATGTTACTAGTATGGGGGAATAGAAATTACCTCCCCACCATAAGAGACAACATATATTTGTTTTCTCGAGAAAGATTCAGGACACTAACAGGGGGAGGCCTGAATGGACTCCCCAGTAAAAAGGGTATACTTCCATCAAAAATTTACAAAATAACTTATATAAGAATCATAGTGTGTCTCCCCGCCATAAGACCAATCCATCTTTACCGATCAGCATGGACCGACATGAAGAGACCCCTAATTTAAAGAGTTGGGACGGTCGCACGGTTAGTCTGCACAGTTTTGGAAATTATGCAATAACTATGTGGATCCATATATATACATGGTTAATTTTTTGTTCATGGTTAGAACTAACTATGTGAAAATTGTGTGATCATCTTTTCTAGCAAAATTTCCACCATTCTCCAAAGACTCAATGAAAACCAAAGGGGGAGGGAATAACATTTTGTGATGACATGGGTACAAGACCCTCCACCTATTTCCACCGAATGGGAACAACAGAAGAAATATGATGACACCATAGGTTTAAACTCTTCCTATCATTCATACTGAGGATAGGACATTGTACAAGGGTTTAAACGACACTGATGTTTTCCCAGACTACGCGTCAACTTCTCTCCGGGGTCTATGGATGGAGATCAAAATATTGAAGCATCTTCGGCCACACAATTACGCTGTTGAAACCCCTATGTGGAACTTCTTCTTTTGGTGCCCCAAACAACTACACCTCATACCCCGATGGGTTCATCAAGATATAACACACTCCATAACCCACTTTACCAAAACCAGACATTTCACTAAAAGAAGGGATCAGAAGATGCACACACATCGCATCTTGTTTCGTTGGGTGAGAAACAACAGAAGGGAAGGACACGTATAAACACCTTCCTCTATGATAAAGGATTTGTCGTTTTTACGAAGGGAGAAATACTCCCAACATAACATAGAACCTCAAAGGATTGTTTGACCTTCACCTTTATAGTCAAAAGAGCACACAACATCCAATGTGTCACTGAACATGACCCTTGATATTGATAGAAACAATATATGGAACGAGACCATATTCAAAGTCCCTAAACAACAGACAAGTCCAAAAATTGGACACAATATCCTATCATGACCAAAATCTCAAAATTGGTTGTTTAATAATAACACTTTCTTCAAAGAAACTATAATGAAATCAGAGGCCCTCTTAGACACCATCAAGACACTCGTCCACACTAACAACGAAGGAACACTTCCACCTTCGATGAATCAGGAAACTTAAGAAACTAAGGTCTCTTTCAACCTTCCACAAGTTCAACCCCACTACAAGAGGATCCAAAAATCCACAAAATGAATGGGTGTATACACAATCAACAATTATCGATAAAATATTCTTTATATTGATCAACTAGAGGATTTTCCAATGGCGAAACAATACGGGTTCCACTTCAGTTGTGCATTATCCCTTAATGGGGGCGTACCTTATCCAATGATAGAACCCAATGACCCAACCAAGATGGTCCATTAGTCAAAACATGCCACAAACGAGATCTAAACACATGATGGGAACCACCGTAAAGGCATCCCAAAACATTTTTCAAAATAGACCACTAACCGTCCTTACAACATAACTTATCAACCAAACACAAACCCAAAACACAGTTCAAACAGAAGGGGTTCTTGAACTCAAAAAATCCCACAATATCAACATTTTAAAAAACCCATAATACAAACCATACCAAAATATTCATCAAGACATCATGTTTTTCTTTAAAACCAATTCTTTGAAAACAAACAGTTTAGCAGTAAGCGTATCCACCAATGGTACCCCATGGTCCTCACACAAGCATGTTTTTGTGCCACACCGGGCACCCTCCTCATATCCATCCTAGCAGTCATCCAGTCATGCCATCAACCATCCATCATCCCATATAACCCCATGCATGTGGTCACTCACGGAAATACCAAAGGTTAAAACAAAAATTCTTTCCATTTTTCAAAAACAAAATGGTCAACCAACCCAGCATTTTTCTCAAAACTGCTAACAATGAGATCAAAATCCCAATTCACATCTTACAAAACATTTCATAAAGACACAACCATTTGGAAAATAACTCACTTTCTAGATATTCATATCAATTTCGAAACATCTCATCCCATTAAAACACCCTTTGATTTTTTAGAAAACTCTATTGGAAACACTTTTCAAAACCAACTTCAATATAGTTCCTTCTTTCAAAAGAGGTGTAAGCACACCATTTCCCATTTCAAAACAATTCTAAAAATTCACTTCCACCATTTCATAAATCAAACCATTCCCTCTTTATTTGAAAATAATTTCACAAAAACTGTACACTTCTTAAAACCAAAGTGCGAAGATTTCAAAACCTAAGCACAAAACAATGCGAGAGGAAACTTGTTTCAAGGGGTCACTTGGAAATATTTTTGGCGGCCATATTCCAATTACTTCACTATCACAGAGAGTGTTCTAGGGAATATCCTTGCCTCCACTTGTCTTGCCAGGCCCTGCGAGCTCACTAGGACCATTAACCCAACTCTCTATTCATTTCCCTTAATCATCATCAAACCAAGAAAACCAAAGGACTTAGATAAATCCTGACTTCTCTTGGAAACATGAATCCCATTATGAGGTGTGGTGATCAGGAACACTACCCATAACTGGAATTCCATGTCCCAACAATCCTAAATCCAGACTATCTCGACTATTCCCCAAATAACATGACCCAAATAGTTTACCTGAACCTCCTCTGATAGCATTTTGTCACGAACCGAATCTGGTCGCCTTCAGAATCGGCACCCGACCCGGTCCATGGCAAGTCTTGAAGGGTGTTCCCAATCCCCCTGGGCTGGCACAAGTTCCCGGGTATCATAAAATGAGAATTGGGAATGAGTTACCTGAGTTTATTAGCTTAAAACAACAAAAGAATCCCATAAAACGAATCTGTATTTTTCAAACCAAATAATCTTTTACAAAAATTCATAACTAAATTACATAGCGTAAAACAACTAAAAAAGACTATAAAAAAGGTAAAAACCCAAAATGAAATAGCCCAAGAACCTCCACATTGCAAGAGACACCTCCCTCAAGCCATCCCCACAAGACTTCACCACCAAGGACCTGCGAGAAACCCGAACCAATGGTACTAAAAACTATACCCAACATGCGACAACAAAAATAACCAAGTCTAATTACACCAAAGGGTGTAAGTACGGTGTGATCCAATTCCCAGTAAGATACCACCACTATGAGATTCCATGTGATAAACATTTAAAGACAATAAGCATGCAAGTTTTCAAAAACATAAAAAAACTAGTTACAATTTCTAAAAGATGCGACTTTGAATAATAATAGTTTTCAAGTGGGTTATTTTAATGGGTTAACACATTTAAAATAAACAACAAAGCTAATAAATTTTCCATCCAAATGTATCATATGCTGACGATAAGTATAATGTAACTAATGAGCACAAGCAATAGGAAATAACCACTAGGCACTAGCTAGCTGTGGGTCCCAGGTACCTCGTATATCGGTGAGAGTAACCATCACAAATATCCATTTTCGTGCACAAGCCACTTGTAGAGAACATACCCATACCCTAGTGGTCCCCAATAATCACCATCATAGTCTAGTTAGAGTTTTATGTGTTAATCTTGCTAAGTGAAACTGAGGCCAAACCCCACGGATTCACTAGCATACTAGTACACGTCCACCCACCTAGATACCCAGATTTTCCCCTTGTGCTCAAACAAGTTCAACAAGTCAATAAATATACATTGAACATGGAAATATCATTTCCACATCACAAATTCACCAAAAATCACATATATATACCACACAAGTCACAATAATCCATTTTTCATTCATAATGACTTTGAAATCCAACTCACACCAAAATATCCCACAACACATTTCACATTTCTTCAACACTTACACCAAACCATTAACAATTTTATAAAACCATTATAAGATATTTAAACTCATAGAACAACCCACACACGTGGAAAATAACACTTTTTTCATAATCAAAAATTCAATTTTTTCACATCACATTCACACAAAGCAATCAACATCACATTCACATCACATTCACTCCTCAATATATCCTTCGAACAATTTAATAAAATATTTCAATGATGATACATATCACATAACAGAATTTTCACAAATGAAATGGACTTTTTAAAAATATACTCCTACCAAAACAGTTTGCTGATATAGTTTCACCTATTACACAACTCAATAAACCATTCTAAACTTTCATAAAACAATTATAAAGAGTATACCCAAACTTTTCACATAAAACTCATTTCAAAAACCGCTTTTTATGACAAAATCGCACCAAGACCCTACCAAAACAGAATTGGAAGCCCCATCAACATGTAATAATCCACTTTCAAATGCTATATAATCACCTTGATCAATATCACAAAAGATTCCCATGAGAACACACAAATCCATGAAACACTTTCAAGGAGTATAAAAATGTTATAAACTTAAAAAAATTCAAATACACCCCATTTTTAGGCCCACATGGAACTATATAATCACCCAAACATAATTGTAAGCCCATTTCAACAACTAATAAATCACTTCCACATTTTACAAAACTACCACAAGAGATAACACATGAAATACATTTAAAAAATACACATTTCAAGAAACAAAATGTTACTTTAATACCAAATGATTTACTATTGCTATAAAAAATGATTTTCTCCTAATGCACAGCACATAAGGAACATATAAAATTATTTAATAAAGAATAATAACTCATCATTAAATTGTTACCCACGAAATCACCTACCGAAATTGTCGAATCCCTCAAAACATGGTGTGAATCATCAACCGCACCACCCCGGCACCACAAGGATGATAAATCCATCCCTAGACCACATATTTCACCAAATTGACTGATGGATAAACCCTAGGTACGAACCCCAGGATCTGGAAACTTTGGAACATCAAGAATGAGGGATAAAACCCTAAGGAAATGGAAGAAGTGGAAGGGGGGAACAGTCACCTTGAAAAATCTTGAAGAAATTACCCCGAATTAACCAAATTTTCAAACTCAAAGCAGCAAAACATGATATTTAGGCTTGAATGATGAGTATGAGGTCATGTGTGGACTGCAATGGGGGAAATATAGTAAATATTTAAGGAGATATGAAGGAATGAATTTACCTCTTCAAATCTGCCCGATTTTAGAAACCCTAATAAGTTCAGCATTCAATCGCGATGAATAAGAGCTCCAAAGAGGGGCGAGAGATCTTGGGCGCGCAACTGGGTTCAATGGGAACGTTTGAGGCATAGAATCACCAAAAAAACCTTAAAAATGAATATGTTATTAATTAATCAAATTTTATTTTTAAAACTGGAATTGGGATTTCGGGCAGGCCCAATCCCTTAAATAAAAACCAACAAAAACCTTGGTTATGGATTTCCAATGGATCCAAATATTTATTGGGGTATTAATATATCAGGGGATGACATTTAGGATTTGTAATGAGTGAAAAATATTAAAAAATGAAAAATTTATAAAAGAAATAAAATTTATTGTTAAATCTGGAATTGGGCTCACAGTTTGACCCAATTTATGAAAACTCACCTATTCTCCATAAAACCTTTGGAAACCCCCAAAATAAAGAATTAATGGATATTAAAATAAAAATAAATTTAAAATAATCTATGTATGTGAAACGATGGATATATAGATTGGATCTATTGTGGGGAGGTAAAACCTCTTCATCACAATAATAATGTAAAAGCAATGATGGTGTAGGCCCAACATGACGTTCACTACTTTAAGTGTGGATATCACGGGGAAAATGATAATCAATGTCAAAACCTAATGATACTAGAGGGGATCCACGATAAACCTCAGTATAGGATCATAGATATGGTTAGTAATTTTCTATCACAAAAACAAATCTGGATGTTATGAAAGAGGTTGTGGATGGTACACTCATTGAGTTATCAAATCTAGCAAGTAATTTGTTTAGTTATGGTTCAATAATATCCATTATTTCACACAGTTTTTGCAAAAATATAGAATCAATAGATAAAAATTTAGATGTATATATTTTATTCAATACATATACATGGATTATACTAGCATCAATACTATATTCAAAGTCTGGTATTAATGTGGGAAAGTGGAATCTCATTGAAACCCCGTCAGTTATTCCCATGGTTGAATTTGATAATATATTTGGGATATATAAGATCTGAAATTATCATGCTAATATAAACATAGGAAGAAAAGAATTTTTTAATCATTATTTCACAACATATATTAATTTTTAGAGAAGAGATATCCCGCACTATTCTTTGTATAGAATCACCTCCCATATAATTCATTATAGATTTGATCAGTGATGTAAGATAAGTAAATGAATGTATAATGATAGATAATTTCCCAATAATTTAGGAATTGATTGATGTATGGAATTCTTACATAGATATCCCCCGAAAATATAGGTAGATTTCTACATTAAACTCATTATGTTATACTATCTGAAATGAAATATATCTTATAGAAAATAAAATATATAGTTATTGTAACTAAGGAAACATCAAAACAATCCTTTTAATAATGAATTTATTAAAAAATTAATTCTTCATTGTATATAACATGATATAATTTCAATAAAAATGTATGAATTAATGTGGTTATACATTGATTATAGGGAACATAATAAGTTCATAGTAAAAAATTACCCTCTCCCATAGATTCATGTCTTTTTAGACTTGGTTTTTTGGACTCAATTAATCTATATTATTGACTGATAATCTTGGGATAATCAATTTAATTTGAAGAATAACAATATTCCAAACACTACCTTAAAATCTAGATAACTGGATTCTGTGTTTTTTACAATTTGAATTGGATTTATGGATGCTACTGTTATATTTTTTGATTTTTTTAAATGAATTTATGGGACTAACATAAAAAAGTAATGGTTATTTTAATTTATGAAATTATGATATATTCTAATAAATCAAGGGATAATAGGGATAATATATGGTATATATTGAAATCACATATGTAAGAGTTTATTTTTTAGAATTATAGAAAATTTTAATTCTTTTTACAACCCGATGCAATCTGAGGGGACAATGTAAATAATGAAAGAATGTTAGATGATGATGTAATAAAAATGACATTATAAGAGTTGCATCATCCCACATTTGTAAGTGAGATTCAATGTTTCCATGGTTTTGTAGGATATTATCTGAGGTTTGAGAAAAATTAAATTGCAACATTAAATTCCACTAATAAAATTAACTCAAAAATTGATAAGTTCATTTAGAAAATGGATTGTTAGGAATGATTCCATGAACTAAAAAAGATAGTTTTTATTACACTGATGTCAACACTAACCTCTATCAATGATTGATTATTTATTAATATAATTGATTATATGAATGGTCTTTGGTGAATCATTCAGTATATTGATATGGTTTTGAATTATTCATTATGATGGTTAATGACTAAGGAGGATAATTATATTATCGCTGACCTAGAGCGTTTTATAATTATTTGTTCATTGAAGATGTGGAGGAACTGTCATTATGAGGAGAAATGTGGTATATAAACATACCCCCTTGTATGAAGAATATTTTCAAGAGAATAGACATGAAAATGAGACAATGGAGATGATATGAATTTCTTAATTTCTATTATGGTTCAATTCCTTGTTACATTAGAAGAGAAAATGAAGTCTTTGTTGATTTATGTAAAAAAGACCCGATTTTATTGGAACTGATGAAGATTCAAGGAGATCCATTGATAATATAATGAGAAATGTTTCACCTGTAATTTTATGGTAAGGGTAATAAAAACCTATATCCCATATTATATATCATGAATCATTAAATAATATGGTCTAGAGATATCAATTATAATGTCATTTGGTAAAAAAAGATAGAGGACTTGAAGAATATGAGGTTTCCGGAGTTATGTTTTTATCAAGAAAGGGTACATACATTTCATACAAGGATTTGTTTGTAATTTATACCATAGATAAAAAAATATAATTGATGATGATCATATCTCTTCATTATCTATAGATATTGAGAAAACTAAAATGTATAGGGACTATTTTGATCAATATTTGTGGGTAAATATGAAAAGTGATATTGATTACTATAATTTATGGTTATTTCTATGTCAAAAAGTGAAGGATGAGAGAAAACATATTAAAGGGGAATTAAAACTATAACTTATTTCAAATTGGTTGTGGCAAAATATCACTATGGAATTATTCATTGGTTTCCCAAGAACATTAAATTAAATCAATGTTACAAGGATTATAGTGGATTGACCCACCATGAATTCCCAATTTATCTCTATTTGAAAAGATTCTCATGTTCACCAACACTCCACCATATTCATAAATGATGTGGTGTTGATTCATGTGGTTCCATATTATATAATTTATGATCATGATCCAATATTCAAATAAAAATTATATCGATTTCATCAACATAATCCAAATACTGAATAGAATTTCAGTATTTACTATAACCCCAAATTGAATTCCAATCTAAAAAATATATTCAGACACAAGATTTCATACATAGAACATGTTTAATGGATTTTAATTGGAATTTTATCAAAAAAACAATTATTTTATTTTCCATATTATCATGAATTTGACTCGATTATTCTAATAAAACCATATAAATTTTTATAAGAGAAGAGATGTAGAAATCAAACATTGTGGGATATATTTGGTGAGAGAATGAAAATAATGGCCAATATTGTTAAACATAAAATAGAAGCATTTCAATTCATCCTATGATAAATAAAATCTACTGAATGTTTTAAGGAGAACAATAATGAAAACCATTGAATGGAGTAGGATTTTGATGTTAGAGAATTTAATTTTCAATAGATATCACCATGAATGAGAGCCATGTAGTTTTGGAAGAAAGTGATTCTTATCACTATGTATATTATCCAAATTATAAATATTTGATCTCAATGGGGAAGTGAAATATCAGCTAGAACATCCAAAAAAATATCGTTCAATATCTTGAAGTATTCAATGTATCTCTCTTGAGGAAGAATATACATGATCACTCACATATACAAAATCCTGAGGTGGTACAACTGGAACATGACTTATCATATGTGTAGAAAATACACGAGATCATGGACCATATATATAAGGTTATTTTAAAGAGTAGCACCCACTACATCAATGTGTTAAGGGGGAACCATAAATATGATGAATCGAAGCTCGTAATTGAGGAAAAAAAGAGATTGAAGTTCCCCCATATTTTCCCAACAGAGAAAATGAATAGAAATTTAATGGATTAATGTTCTTAATGGTGGAATAATATAATGACCCAGACATTTTAAATGAAATTTGTTTAATAATAAATGTCTGCTACATATTATATTATATTATACACTTAAAATATAAATAGAGGAATTATATAATGAACCATTATCGTCACATTAATCGATTATGAAAATAATTACAAGACACACATTACAACTAAATAAGAAATATATAATAGAATAGTTAAAGTGAAAAATATTATGACTGCCCCAATATTACAAAATATCCAACCCCCGCATAAAAATATATATAGATTAAAAAAATAGTAGACCAATGGACATTTTATGAACTTATAATATAAACATATGGAGAAATTGATGTGAATTTTTAATTAAAGAATGGAGTTGTATTTATAGGGAATAAATGGAAACAATTCCATTGTGATTCGATTATTATATAAACATTGGAAAATATGAATTATGGAAAATATAATATTGGAAGATAATTATAATTATTGTTTTTACATAGTATTGACAATAGATAATTGATAGATTGTGTAGAATTGATGGCTTCAATAATTTTTTTCATTCCATTTTAATCCAAATTATACTAATTTAGTAGGGAGGTAACACCATTGGATATCTCCTTTAACCAAGCTTAATATGAGAATCCACATGTGTGGCATGAGTGTAATTAAATTCTTGATAAGTTTATGTAAGTGTAGATTACCACCTGGTTATTGTTAGTTGCTACACCCAATGAAACAAAACCATTGCACACCTTACCCTTATGTCTTGTGCATGATTAATAATGGGCTACATGTCCATTATATATTTATATAATGATAAATGTTATTTTTATAAATAAAATTCATATTCAATTAATTTATTTTAGAATTATTTTATCTTAAAAAATATATTCTGAATTGTATAATATTTTATAAATCAATATCTTGATAAAAAAAACTTATGTGTTTTTATAAATAATATAAATTTGTTCATATAAATCATGTATTATGATAAGTTTTTTTTTCAATCAAATATTCTTTTAAAACAATCACATCTAAATGTAAATTATTAAATATATTCTCTAATGGCCTGGGATTTTTTTTATAATTGTCATCTAATTTTTTTGTTCATTGAAACAATTTTATTTTTTTATAAATATGGATGTGCAGAATTTATTTTAAAATTGTTATATTTATTGAATTATTCTATTATAATAAAATTTATATTTCAAAGAATAATTTCTAAATTGGTAAAGGTTAAACTTATTATATGTTTTAAAGTACAATTTTTTTATTTAATAGTAAAAAAATAATGATCTGGGTTTTGTGTGTTTTTTTTGAATTAATTTTTTCATAATGATGTGATAAATAATTCATTAAAAAGATATGTTATTTTATTGATATTAAATTTTTTAAATATATTTCACAAATTTACAAATCTTATACGTGACACTAAAATTCATAAAATGGAACCAATGGAATTTAAAACATTTTCTTATAGATGAAATACATTTCTGTTCCAAAAGAAGTAAAAAAAGTTTTTCTAGACTAAAATAACATAAAATGTGACCTAAATGGAAAAAACCATGGGCAAAAATTGGTGGTATAGAAATTGGTTTTCAATTTCTACAAAAACTATTTCCCAATATTATATTTGAAAATTATGAAACCAATTATCCACATTTGATATAATTACCCACCAATTTTTCCTACCCCCTTCACATTCATTCTTTCCTTCATATTTTCATTTTCATTCACCTCCTAAGGAGTCCCCCAAGGATTCCAAAATCCCGCCTGTTTCTAACTTCGATTATTAAAAACATATATTCATGGTAAAAAAATATTATTTTCTATTTTCCATTAGTGTTCATTTTAATGTGGTATATCTTATAGTTTCCAAAATAAGTAATTTTATACAGTTTAAATAATCTCATTTCTGTAAGAATAGTATTTAATTATTTTGATAACATTTTCCGCTGTCATTTTACCATAATCTAACTAAATTTTTTATACCGATCACGATTCCAATTTGATTTGTCAAATTTCCCACTTTTACTTGAGAAATTCCATTTTTCCTTTTATTTGAATAACCAAACATATTTGATTTACAATTTCTACTCATAATGGTTTATAAATTAACATTTCATTCAAATCATTACATATATTAATATTTAATATTCATTCATGGGTTACATATTATTTAATGATAATGTCAGTAATCTCATATATACCCCATGATTTTGGTAAGAAATATGTTCGTTATTCTCAATGGGATATTAATGAACTAATTGATTATGATTTAATTTGGTTACATTATGTTAAAAAATATTATGTTTTCACCCTGATAGAGATCCAACACATTGGGTGAGGAATTTAATCTCTAGAAATGACAAGTATTATGATTCCTTGTTAAATATCCATTTTAATTTTAATTTAGTAAGCCTTGGTGACAAACCATGTTGATATGATTATCATTGAATCATTTTACTATTTTAACTAAATTTCAATGTTAGGATTAATATTCTAATTATCCTGATATTCCACTTATTTGTGCCTTATTTTTATTCTATATATCATTATTTATATTTTTCAAAATCACATTTTATTTGTCTCTATTACTTATTCAATTATTGTTCATCGTGCTCACCAATTCCATTAATGTATTTCTTTGAGATATGAGGTAAAATAATAGTAATTCAGGGATAAAAAATAAATATAACATTCTATGGGATTTAGAATAATATTTTATGTTTCAATTTATTAAATACATTATTTACATGTAACTAAATATTGAAGATCCACTATTTGTACCATGTATTGAATGGTTATGTAATAAAAAGATGGGATGACTTGGAATTTGTATAGATGTTTTTTACTCAAAATATACTAATGGAATGATACTTAACCATGATCAATTGATGAATAATATTCATGACTTCTATATATCCTACAGTTTCAAGATAGTCCAATATATTTCTCAGTCAATATATGGTTGGAATGTATAAATAATGAAAAACTAAGTGACAAACATTATTATAATACCCTCAAGGATTGTAAAGAAAACATGATTTTATATATAATATAATAGAACTTATAACTCGATGTAATTGTATCACTGAATCAATATACCACCTTTCCACAAAATCTATTCATCCAAACACCATGATTTCTACCGTGTGGGGTGATTTTTTCAACACATCAATAATTACTCCAACAACATCACATCCTTAGTGTTCTTTGTGTCTCCCAATTATGAAATAAATTGATATCTCATACTATTTCAAGTTTATAACATCCAAATGCTACCAAACACCAACCACAATATGATTCTCAACATTTAGCTACTTGAAATTATATAAACCTCTCAAAAACTCATCCATTGTCTGTTTCGTCATGGGCCACCAAAATGGAACCCTCAATCCATAGTACATCATGGAAACACTTATTAGTATCTTCATGTTTATAAATGAAACCCATGATGCACTTCATTATTCAAAATTTTCAATAGAAATTCCCTCCCCCAATATAACATTCATCTCATTCTATCATTCGACATTCCATATAGATATTCACGTTGGCCTACATGATCATGTGTCACGATTTCAATTTAGTATCCCCCATAGTACTCCTCCAATTTATAAATCATATAATACTTAAATATCATTGGAAAAAAATATGATCTATAATCATATTACAATGAATCCATGTGTAGGTATCCAAACTCATTCATTGCTCTCCAAATATCCTCGGTCACCTATACCCCATCCATCTATATATTCCAACTAAATGTGACAACCATAACATTAACCATTCCTATCAATTATGATATATAATAATAATAATAATAAATAATAATGTCTTTCGACATATAATCCCATATATTAAGATCTCATATTGAAAATTTATAGCTTAAGTAATTGTGGTTTGTGAAGACTTCAAGGCACTCCCCGGTGGGGTAATTTCTCCATATCTTCAATGTAAAAAGAAAATATATTATCTATATATAATGGTTTCTATAGTTATAATCTATAGAAAGTAACTAACTTGGACCATAAGAAATCACATCTCTATACTACATAAACATGCATCAAAATTCCATATTGGAAGAATCAAAAAAATCCTTAAACTTCAACCCTCCTCTAGAATCTAATGAAAAAAAATCTTTAAAAGATCCTCATAATATAAATGAGTACTAAGAAACACTGGTCATGTCCAAAAAATATCATTATCCTTCTTTTTCAAAATTGAAAATGTGACTGTAATATTTGATTAATCAAGAAAAAATTTCTTATTCATACTAGAAATACCAATGAAAATGGAATCCTCTATAACATTCATGCATGATTCCATTGAAAAAATGTCATCAACATTCGTTGGGAATAATACTACTCTATAGTGATACAACACATGCCAATGGAAATTCACCTCTTCAATACATTACTTAAAATTCGACTATAGTTCATATAGTTGGAGGCATTGATGTACCTACACAAAATTTCTGAGTTGATCAACATTATCCTCTTATGACATTGAGAAGATAAATATGTTTTCAATGAACAATAATTTGAAGTAATATTAGAGATCATAGATAATTATGTTCATCTTCCCCATGTACACAATTTATTCATTCATGAAATTGAATTACATGAATATTAATTAATTTCCTATAAATTTATTGGCAGGTATACATTGGGATTCTTCCATACTTCACCCATAATGGGGGATACAAAAACCATAGATAGAAAATGAAAAACCCCATACACCTTCCAACCTGCTCGAAACGATTTTCTATCCTTTTAATTGGGTAATTAATTTTATAAATAACTAAATAAACCTACTTTATTGTATGATCGCCATCAGAATACTGTCATCCTTCTTAGATAATTAAACAAGAGAACCCATGGGGATGAATAATAACATCCTAAATCTTATTGTCCATCTGAATTATGAACTATTGAAATAGTGAATGTTCAAGATGATAAGAAGTCGTTGAAATAAAAATATAATTGAGCTAAAAGACAATACTGAACCCAAAATTATGTTAACGGGGTAGAATACAAACTACATTGGTAAAATATCTATTAACTCCTCCAACAACCATGGGAACATCCACCATCCCAACCATCCTAAATCACATATGGAGATCATAAATTGGAAAATTATGTGTCATCATAATTATACTTCCCAAATGAAAAATCCATATTCAAATAAAAAAAAATATCCATCAACTATTGAAAACATGACTCTTCATATGATTAGAGGATAACTTCATTGAAAAAATTAAACCAAATGATGTTAAGGGTGAAATCATATATCTAAATAATGATAACGAAAAGATCTATATCGGACAAATTTGGCTTCATTATCTTTTTAAACCCTCATCACACAACTACCATGTTGTACTGGACTCTAACAAGAATTGTAAACTCTAGGGGATCATGAATATTATCTATGCCTATCCCTATAGAATGAAATATATGTGTATAAATGAGGGAGTGTGAATATCTTAAATCAGTATTCTAAAAAGAACATATAATTGAAAAAAATTAAAAAATATTGAATATGATATTTCCCATATGGAAATGCTACATGCACTTCATGCAACTAAACACACATGGAACATTTTATTCTCTCAGGTTCTATACCTCTATTGACATGCTTCGGTTGAGGTCCCTAAACATGTGGAACATACCGAGGTCATCTTCAATGATCTCTATCCCCCCTCAATGGTAAATGAACTAGATAATATGTTGGTCTCACTGGAAACTACAACTAAGTATTTGATTGATCCCATCCACCTACACCAAAATGATTAACATAAAAACTATCAAATAGTTTTAGAGATTTCTAAAAACGCAAAAAAGAAATAAAATCAGTCAAATATCAATGGTAAACCACATAATCCATTTGATCTATTAGGCTATAATGGAAAATGTTAAGGTGGAATCCACACTAGATAAAACGTCAAATTACATAGTTCCAAAGAGTAATCAATTACAAATATTCTTCAAGAAGAAACCTATTGGTTTCTATCTCTCAAGGAAACCCTATTCACATGTGAATCTACAATATCAACTAAACCCTCATCTAAACCACTAGATAATTTTCAGCATAATAGGGGTCACTATATACTAGGTAAAATCATGGTACACCCCATAATACATCTCACATGAAAATATTCATCAAGAAAATGATAGAGTGAAAAATGATGAGGGTCTATAAAAATGTTTCCAAACATCCAAACTAATATTCTCCAATGATGAAAATTCTGAATCATATTCCCTATTATTAACATCATTTTTAATGAATGGAGCTATGCATAGAACACTTTAGGAAATTATACACACAATACAATTTCATCCTCCTACTAACCCCGATATATCTTCCATCACTGACACATAGATAACCACATTTAACTATCTACTAGTGGGACCCAGTATGCCACTATGGACTGGATTAAACTAAATGTGATATCAAGTCCCTCATGCCTCTCTATGTTATTAAATACAAAAAACATCTCTCATACTTCCCCAATATCCATTTCTAAATGGTTTGGAACAACCTAATAAAATACAAAACATCTTCTACTATATCAAAAATAATACAATCAACCATATCAATGTCATAAATGTTACATACCATAGCCACATATGGAAAATTTCAATGTCCATATCTTAATGGAAAACATGAATTTTCTATGTTCGATAATATGGAATTTTAGAAACGTTTATTTAATTGATTTTATCAAATTTCAACATTCCATGAATCATAAAGACCCACTTCAATGAAAAACATTATTATTGTATGACATGTACCATTCCTAGGTGACTACCCAGAAAATAGATTAAACTCACATGGTTATTTAATATGCTCAGAGTCCATGCACTAGACCTAGAAGAAACATACAATCCAATTTCCTCTCTTATAAAATGGACATATGTCACCAACCAAGGTCAGTTGGAATAGTTATAAAAACAACCCTTGAATTACTCAACAACCCTAACTACAAAATTCATCCAATATATAAACTATAATAAATGATGCACCATTATCATGAACCCTCCCACTAATGATTCTGTAATGAAATTGAGAATGATGATGAACCCCAATACATGCATCAAGAAGGACCCATGTTGGAAACTATCACAAAGTTAACAATAATCTCAAAAATGGAAGCATTATCCCAGTATAATTTTTTTCAGAAGATATGATTATTAAATTTATCCAAATACAAGATATATTATGAAATAATTAAAAAAACATACCACAAGTGATGTATTAGTAAATATTAATCAAACAAATTTATATAACATAAATCATATATTGTAACAATAAATTAGTGACACTTAAATTGACTACAAGTCCAATATAGTATAGATCAAATCTATCCACATAATTTTTCTCGAAGGCATACTGTATTTTATATATATAGTATTAGTGAACCATTATACCTATTAGGAAAACAAATGTCTCTAAAGATAATGTGAAATAAGAATAGTAATCACTCATGATTAAATAACATAACCAAATATACCACACCATGTCAACTATCATACTAAACACACAAAGGTACATGAACAAAATAACACAAGCATTGCAGAATAACATAATATTAATAATAAAATCAAAGTGTACCCATCAATGTTTTCCCACTAATATATTTCTCTTATAATTCCAATCGCGTATTTAACTGTGCTCTGATCTCTTCCCAATTATATATAACACAACCCCACAACCTAATCACATCCCATTACACTCGTAGACGCCTAGGCCATCATATTATAACCACATACCTAACTAGAGTAACTGTTTGTTGTGATCATGATCGACATGAACCCAATACCTATCTCCTACATTATACAACATCCTCTGTAAGGTTCCCAACCTCATGGTAATTTCACATCTCAACAGTAGACACCTGGGACACTTCCCCTTTATATGGTAACAAGATATCACTCCAATAGACACCCAATATATCGCATACTGCACTAATAGACCTTAGACCATCAAAAAATGTGCATATCTACTTGATTAAATGCATGTGAATGATATAGAGGGTATATATCCAACCATTATCATCATTGGGTTGTTAGAAAAAAACACCACTATGTGAATATATGAGTTTCAACAATGAGTGCATGATGCAGGTGGGGTGTGTAAATAATATCATGAAGAATATTAGAGGTATATATAACCACACGAAAATATATGCCAAACTTATGGGTATATATCAAGTAGAAAAACAACGCATAACGTTCAAACACTCACTACAATATATAAAATAAGAAAACCACACAACAAGCCACATTCCATAACAACATCTAAGCTAAATTCCATTATATATAGAATTTCATTCATTATATATCAATAACCATATTTAACCCAATATCCATTTATTAATTATATCATTTACCATTTCCATCCAATTCATCAAATAGTCACCCTAAATTAAAATCATTATTAATCAATTCTATTACTACTCATGAATCTATAACAGGACATCACAACACATCAAAACCAAAAAACAAAACATCCCCATCAAACCTTTTCCCACATAATGAGGCACATTCCATTTTAATCAATCCAACACCTCATTTCCCTATTCTAGTTGAAAAACAAAACGAAACATTTCACCACTAAAATAACAAAAAAAATAACACATCACCTCACACCACATTGTAGGAACACATCACTTCCCTATGGGGACACATCTCTACCCCCCATCATACCTACACTACAAAACATATCACACAAAATTTTTAAAAATTAAAAAATAGTTTTTTACTACAATACACCTAGTTTTAAATTTCATTCTCACAAAATCTATAATCATTGGGAAACAGTTTTATTAAGGTAATATAGGATATTATCCAATTAAAAATGGTTGTGTGATATCAAAACAACACACAATAGGGGTTCTATATCGCAAAAACTATAATCCATACAATAGATCGTAATGACTACTACATTTTTTGGGAATCAATCCCAACAATTAAAAATATATCAAATAATATCAAAACGATAAAAGAATTCAAATCAACCACTTCTCATTTATTATATATAAATGATTAATATATATTTATTAGGACTAATGCAGCTACCTTACCAAATGGATAAAAAATTAAACCCCTCACACAAGATACACAGAAGTGATAAAAGAAGGATACCAAACATGGATTAAAGAAGCCTAATGTAACTCGATGAACTAAGACTATGACTTCACACAAGATAGTATCATATATAAAGGAAAATAAACCCACTGAATTATGGTTTTCATTACTCGACGGTATGGGATTCAAGGCCTCCAGTATCGATAGAAATAGAGAAGGATGGATCAAACATATTTTACCATTTTATTGGAGTAAAAATATCAAATTATTGGTATTTCATAAGGAAAACTATATAATATACTAATTATTATCGATATAATTAAACTCAATATGTAAAGACACTTATTGAATCATAAACAAAAATTATTAATGTTTCTAAATATTCATTGTGAAACAAAATTTGAATGCCACTAATTCATGCTTTTGAAATATCAACATATATTTTTTTATATAACTGATGTGAAACACCATGTGAATGATTTTACATAGCCAAATACTACCTAGATAAATCCTAAATATTACCTTTTAAATGAAGATGATTTGGGTACATAGCTAATTAGTTTTTTATGGATTATAGATCTAATAACTCGTGTATTTGATTGTTATTGTCGATTTATCCACATAGGCAATTCCAATATACGATCCATCAGTGTACCTAAATCATGTAGAAGATCCATTTTGGTAGTTGAATAATATATCTTATTCAAAAAAATAACAAATTTACTTAGTCAATCCATCCTCGTAGAAATTTTAACATGCCATGAGAACAAATTACTGACCATAAAAGCTGACCATAGGAACAACATACGTACCTCATGTGACAAAATTACTGTAAAAATCAACTTAATGAACAATGTACCTACCACATTATAATATAACTAACTATTCCACCAATATTCATGAACATAAAACCTACTAATTTTATAGGCCGTAATACCAAAAAACTTTCCATAGGAAGAGAACATATGCTAAATAAATGAATAGACTAATAACAACCTCTCGAATAATAAAGACTTATTATAAAGAATGGATGATATTTTAGAAATCTATGACCTAGAAATATGTAGACTGAATTAGAAATGTTAATGTAAAAATTTTAATATTTTAACCTAATTAAATAAATTGATTCTTATAGTCCATAAGAATTAATTCATATGTATTTTTTGGGCCTTCTAGAGTGAAAATTATAAGTGGGATATAATTTTTGATGTGTTGGTTTATGATTTTTGAATGTTTACTTGTGTTATTCTAATTAGTGGTATGAGTATTTCGTCATCAATTTTATATGTTTTATCAAATTGGTTAGAAAAAGAAATATGATATTTTATAATATAATGCGACGTTGGTTGGAAATTTGAAAACAATGAGATCAATTGACATTTTTGAAAAAAAGGAATAAAAAAGAATTATTTCCCCCCATAACACCTCATCAAAATATTGATGTTTATTATATAAATAGGATATTGTATGAAATCACAAGAACAATGTTATATTATTATATCTTTCAAAATTATTATTACAACATATATGTGAATTCATCAAGTTATGTTATAAATATACTTATAGTTAGACCTATCTGTGTGAAAAAACAAAAACAATCCGTATTTTTTTTGAATAAATATAGATTCTATAATATATTTTTATGTATGACACTCTGATATAACGAACAAAAATAAAATATTAATTTATTATAAAAATATGAACTTTATTAGGTATTCAAAACATATAGTGATATGATTAGTAATAAATAAATTTTAATTATTAGGTATAATATATTTATATAAATAGGACATATTGATAAAAACTAATTAATTTTTGAGAAATTATTCATATTTCTCAAATATACTTTTGGTATCTATTTTTTTTGTGAATAATAATAATATGAAACTTGTCAAACATTAATTTCATCAAAAAATATATGTTATAGTGAAATTTCATTATTTTTCCAAAATGATAAATTTTAAATTAAATATTGTAAATGAATGGGTTTTATATAAAAGTGTTGTTTGATTAAATAAATTATAATGATAAATAATGTATTAATATTTTTAAAATTAAAATAATTTAATTATATATAAATTTTTCAAATAGCTCTAATTTTAACATTATTTATTTTCAATTTCTCTATATAAACATTTTTACCGTTTTAATAATTTAATTATAAAATGAAAAATATCTATTGTGTCTCTATGAATAATTTTAAATTAAAATATCTACATATAAGGAATAAATTTATAAAAACTATTTCCATATTTGGAATCATTATATTTCTCATATATAATATGTTCTTAATAATTTTTTTAACAAATTTAATTGTAAAAATGGAACAAATTATTTACCATTGTATGGTGAAAATGGGTTTATTGGCATGTTAACCAATCTAGATAATTATTCAAAATTAATCTAAAAATTCAAAACACCCATTATTTGAAAATAATTAGACCTTATATTTTATTGGATAAATAATGGTCGCTTTCAGATCTTCTTTTCATGAGAAAACAATTTTACATCTATTTGTTTTAGAAATTAACATGTGTGACACTAACCACACTTATAAAAGGGATATCGTTATCTAATCATCTTAACAAATACCTAACACATTTTATCATAATATAACTACTAAAATAACATATATTATTACATTACATAATCCTAGAATAAGTATAATGTACATAAATTCATCTTATGATTCCTTCTTGTGAAAATTGGGAGAAATTGTCTATTAAAGTGGTAACTCCCATAATTGACCATTTTATATAATTTATTTGTCAAAATTCAAAAATTATTACTAAAAAATTATTATAAAATAGCTTCATTATATTACATATACTATAATATTGTAATTTTTTTTCAATAACCTAAAATTATCTCTTCTTCAATTAAATTAGAATATGAAATCATCATTTCAATGAACATTGGACTCCTTCCTCCTGAACTAATCACTATCATTTTATCATTACCATCACTTAATAACAGATACAATAATTGTTTATAAATTTATATAATATATTAATTATATTTTTATAATTATTGAATTATCATATCAACAAAACCTTCTTACATTCCATTCTATGATAATACGAAAACGTTATTCATGTCAATGGTAAAATACATCTTTACAAAGCGATGTAACTCATTCAATAATTAATATAAAGGTTATATTGATGATTTTAATAATATATTTTCATATATATTAAAAAATTATTATAAAATGGTGATATATTATTTAAAATTCGTTAAAGCTTTTTTTCAGTATAATTGAAACAGCATTGACGCTTTCATACGGCCTACAATCTCAATGAATGGTGTATTTTATTTTATAATTATAAATAATTAGTATTACTCTAAAAAATATAATTAAAATATATATTATATTTATATAATGGTTATAACACTTTGTATTATGTAAGAATTATCAACGAATGAGGAAAATAATTATGATAAAAAATCCTATATGAAAAAATATCTATTATTACCTGAAACATAATGAAAATCTTTTTCATTACACTCTTTATTCAAAAAAATCATTTTTTAATGAAAATTATTTTCCCTGAAAATGATATCAAAAATGTTTTTTACATTTATTAAATAATATATAAATTTATTTTTTTCATATTATTTAGGGTTTTTTAATGAAATATTCTTATATATTTCAAATGAATTATATTTTAAATTTACTGAAAATAGATATAGAATAATCATTATACTATGTACATCAGGAATAGAGTTTTCTACTATTATTTTCATTGAAGATTACTGTATATTTTTTCAAGGATATTTTCAAAGGAAATAATTTTCCAAAAAAAGTTATTTTCTAAATATTTTTGATGAGTTATACATTATATCTTCATCAAGAATAATTAGAAATAATTTGGTAAATCATCGATTATATGTTTTAATAATTATTTTCAATTAAAATGATATCAAAAATGCCTTATGATTTTTGAAATATATTTATTTTAATGGAAATTTATCTTCCTCCCTAAATGACTAAAGTGATTTTTCATTCAAAACCATTCTTCAATAACGATGACACCCTTTTCTGTAACATATTCACTACTAGGTAGATGAACTAAATATATCATTCATATTAATTGTTTTAATGATTGATGATGAAAACCCATTTCACATTCATGTGTTATACAATGGAAAACATCTTATGAATCTGATATATTTATTTCATGGTTTCTTTTATGATTAAATGCATAAATGATTATCAAATATATCTCATTACGTAGGTTATGACATGGTGAAATGTTTATAAACCCCATTTCATTTCATGGGGTATTATTTATTCAAAGTTTTATTATCAGGGAACACAGACATATATGATTTTCGACAAGTGATGTGTGGGACCTATATATCCCTCTAATTTATTGGGTTGTTATTAAATCATATTATATATATAAGGCAAAAATTGGGAAGAAAATTGATTTAATTAATGATTTCGTCATTTATTAACATCTTGGGTGTGAACATTGACTGCATTGATGTACATGGTTGTGATCCTTGACAACTATTATAGTTTGAAGAGTGAACCTGTTACAATATTATTTCCATTTAAGTGATCCTTGAATACTATAGAATTTAATTTCAATTCCCATTTTTATGACATAAATATATGACTTAGGATAGTGTTATTCTATCATAGAATGGGTTCCTTGATTAAATTATGATTTATGTCATATTAAATGTTAATCATTATTTCATTAAATAATATCATTTTAATTTTTTTTCTCAACGTTTGGTTTCCAAATGTTATACCCATTTTTGTATACCATTATGTTCATTATGTGCTAATGTATTTATTTTGATTACCCTTAATGTGAATATGAGTACACATATTATTTTGTGAAATTTCACCTAATTATATAGAAATTTAGTATGTATTATATGAATAATAATGGTTATTGTTAAGAATATCAAAGTTGAATATTACATAATTTATCTATGTAAAATCATTTTAGGATTCCATATTTTGAATGGAATTATACATTTAATGTTTTCATTTGAGTGTTTGTGTAATTTAATGAATATTTTTTAATGTGATATAACATATATATAGGAAAATCATGGGTAACTATTGTTGATATTAGATGAGAGGAGTAGATATCCTATAGAAATTCATAAGAAAAAATGTTATTGATATCCCTGAAGAAATTTATAACGATATGTATAAGGATGAGTCTATATATAAGATTATGGCATGGATGATTGGTAAAGATATGATCATCTAGTTTTTTGAAATTACATCTCTATCTTGAAACTACTTGAGGAATTGGATTTTTCATAGATATATCTAGAATTAATATGTATATATAATTGGATCATTGGGATGGACTCAGTCATCACATGATTCATCCAAAATATCCCTTAGTAACAACATGGTAGACATTCATTGCCAATGTGATTTTAAAATTCAAAACAAAATTATAAACCATTATGAAGGATTTCAAGAGATGATAACTCCATATGTCATTGGATTAACCTATTGTTTCGTATATTATGAACAATTGGTCATGCCTAACACATCATATAATTAATTTATCATGATTTTGTGGTACCCCACTAGGAATATTGTTTCTTACACTATTATTTTTCATTTTAGTCATTGAATGGAACCCCAAAGAATCATTTTAATGAAGTGTGAAATACTAAATGAAGGGATCTTTGTCATATAATTCCAAACATTATTCAATATAGAATGAATATTCATTCATCAATGATCATAACACATAACCAAGGTATGAATCTTGGTGAACTTCTAATTGATGAAAGTAGCGAAAATGTTATATTGAGTTATTTCTTATGAAATTTCAGCCATCTATAATTATATCAACTGATATGTTCATTTTTGAGAAGTTGATAAAAATACTAAAATAATTTTTTCGGTTCATTAGTTCTCTAGAAAATGATAATATAAATATGGAAATCAATAATTTTGATGGATAAGTGCATAAATAGTGGAATCTCATCATGAGTATGAGGTAACATGATGAAATTTAATTAATGGACTGTTATGAGATTAATAAATTCTTTTCTGGTAAGAAAATACAGAATATTTTACCCATTAAGATAAGGAATGAGTTCCTTGATCTAATGAAAAATAATTGTGAATATATCAGTACCTAGGAGGATAATTTTAAATGATTTGTTATGTACGTTTCTGGTATAATCATCTAACATGAATTTATGGTTTATCAATTCATCAATGATATAAAACCAACCTCTCAATGGTAATTTGGAATAGGAGAATTTAGATGCTCTGATGATATTGTTTATTGTTCAATCATGGTTGGAAAGGAGGCTGTAGCTATGTATCAACCAAATTGTTTTTATTTCAATTTAAAAATTAATTTAAATAGAATATCCATGAACTAGAGAGAGAAGAAGATGGTATTTCTATTATCCACAAAATTATGGTAGGCAGTATAGTGTAAATTGTCTTTTGGGGCCTATTAAATATTTTATGTATAAAAAGTAGGTCATTGAAAAAGTTATTTCTGATGTAATTGGATAAATTTATCAAACAATATTAATTAATTGAACAATACATAGAATCCACACCCCACATTCCAGTGATTAAAATTCAAGGAGTATTAGAATTATTCCAATTAATTCACAAATATGATGATTAATTACAATGATAGACTATATGAATATGTAACATCATGTGGAAAATAGAAATATCACGTGATCTGTATTTCTAAGAAGAGGTGAAATAATGACCTAGTGAATGTTACGCTAAGAGTTAAATAATAAATTTATAAAGTATTAGTTGACTTTGGATTCATCAATTTATTCATATATGAAGATATATTATTATTTCATGGATCCTCCCAAATCATTATATTTATACTTAGTATTAAAAACCCCAAATGGAATGTCGATCATATTAGATGTTTATTATTCTCATCTAATTTATGTTTCTGAGAATGTTCTTTAACAAAATCGTTTCAGTCTTCCTTAGTTTATATATATTACCATCACATATTTTTATATAGGTACATATAATATTTGTATTACATTCCTTTTTTGGACCTAATAAATATTACTAAATAATTCATGGTGGTCTTGGGTGATTTTTGGGCTCATTTGGAGCCTGGATTCCTGAAATTGAACGAGGTAGACATGGTCGCATGATTAGACAAAACCATGCAGCAGTACCCGCATGGAATACCTAAATAAGACTTAAGAAGAAAGTGTTGTAGTGGGGTCTTTATGTTATTTATGTAACAATATGACCCTAGGAGCACACACTTGTGTCCAACTATAGGATATTGAAATTTACCTTTTTCATGGTTTTCACACAGTTGAAAAAACAGTTCTCATAATTGTATGAGGTGCCCCATTATGAAGATTCCATGCATATGGTTAGTGAATGA
Organism: Viscum album; assembly: GCA_963277665.1. Lineage (NCBI taxonomy): Eukaryota > Viridiplantae > Streptophyta > Magnoliopsida > Santalales > Viscaceae > Viscum > Viscum album. The sequence continues at coordinate 1,186,121,675 of OY728161.1, read as the reverse complement.
TTCGGCCAGATGTGACAAAAAACCATAATACACTATATTGGTGGGTGAAAATTCAAATTTTCCCTCATTATTTATTTTAATCCTAACATTATTTTTCTCCACGTACTCCAGTATGCATATTTTCCACCTGTGATGGGTTTTCACCTCCTCATAAGTATGTTTATATCACCATCATCTAAAAACTATTTCCATCAACATTAGATTCATCAGGAGGAGAGCGGAATGATTATGAAGCCACCCCCTCATATTTTAAGGTTCATATATAATCTTTTGCACTATCTATATGAAGTCTTATTGTGCCCATTTAATGGGTATTTGTTTGGTTCTTCAATTTCATCCATTCCAGCTAAAATCAATGGTCAACACTGAATGTGGTAAACCAAATGAGGTAAATACTGTTGTTTTAGAAAATTATACTTTATTTAATTTCATTATATAAAATTTTTTGATTCCCCATAATCTTGAACTTTCATGAAAAACCATTTAATTAGTAAATTATTTAAATTCAAATTCGTATAATGGATTTATTGGTGAGTAAACTCCCATGGAATTCATTTCTGTTTTACCATTGATTGATTTCATGGCTTGGGACTCAAACCGACCCCAAAGAAAGATACATTTAATTATTATATTATAGCCCTGGTTGAGCTCAGTGTGAATAAATATATTTTATTAAAAGGAGTAAATTGAATTAAAATATAAAAAATGGGTTTAAGTGATAAATGATCATTTATTTTGGAAACCTATGGATGTATCCTCCAAGGCCAAAGAAAAAGAGTGTGGGATATTCCAACTTCATTAAATTCATATCACTCACTTTAACATTTCGAGATCCCTAGGTTCAACTCATAGGGTTATTCTAGAGTGGGTAAATTTGATTGGTGTACAAGTGGATCCCATTATAATGTATGTTTTCATTTATTTCTATCTTTATTATTTATAATATTTATAAATTTTCAATTTATGATTCATGAAATTATATAACTAGAAACCATTGGTTATGGAAAAATGGGAATTTATATCACCGCCATAATGGTATACCATTGTTACATTCATTGAAATTGTTATTAAAGGTATAGATATTGTCAATAATCCAACTTCTGATGCTATATTGATAGTTCTACGATATCATATGGGGGAATGGATTGATGTTGTTTTTGAGAAGTAAGTCTTAGTATATTTTTGATTGTTTTATATTTTTTTATCATAATGTATATGATCATTTCACATGTACCTTACATATTCTTTTTTTATATGTATCTACATCACCATGACCATCATCATATTGTATCATCATTTTATTTACCTTCCACTAGTTATTTTCATCCATTTCAGGATTATGTATTCCAATTCCAATACATCAAATTCCTTATTTATTCAACTATGGTCTCTTATTACGTTATGTGTATATATTTTAGTGTTCCACTATTATAAGTATTGGAATAGTCTCCTCATAGACATAACCTATGTTTTTTCTGCTAGTTGGAATTCTATGGCATTTGGGGAGACACATTTGAAATCTTGTGGCCATAATCATGGGGAACTATAGTGTGGATTTCAGGGTGGGTAGCTTTATTTTTTTATGATAGGTGGGTGAGGAAACTATTCCATGACTTCATTCCATTCAAGGGTCCTCAATGCTTGTCTGTATAATTCAAAAAAATGTGGTTACAACACAATCAAGGAAAAATTCATATAAAATTATCTCCATTATCCTATACAGTTTGGGGAGGGAGTGTGGATAATTATTTTTGTATCACCAAGATTGGGTCAGAAAAAATTCGGAGATAGGTCTAGTTATATCGTTGATATGTAGACCATTTTGAGAAAGTGAAATGAGTTGGACCAGTATCATATCAGCTGATATTACCTCATATTTACAATTACATTCATGATATTTGTATTCTATAATATATTCACCAATATCATGTCCACCATTCTATTTCGGTCGAACCTAAAGATTTAGAGTTGGAGATAAATTCATCCTTCAACGAGCATCTGATACATATCCTAAATTAGAGAATGTAGGTTCTCTAAGGAATGTTACTTTATCTTGTCTCAGGGTTATGGAAACACATATTTGTATAGGATGTGACATATCAATGGGTGGTGGATGTAAATTTCTAGTGTCCATAACTATTTTCAGATGATATTTGGCCATCATCAAATTAGAATCCTAGGGATGAGATGTCTAATAGAGGGGAGGTTGTAACATAGCATATTAATTTAATTTTATGGACAATTTTATGGATTAAATTAATTTAATTGTCCTTAATAATGATTCTTAATGATGTAAAGGAGGTATCGTTTGTGTCCATGGCTCATTAAAAACCCAGGAATTGAAAGATACATATTGTACTACATAGTTAATAGAAACGACTCCACCTAATTAATGTGGGGGGGTTGGGGGATGTTAAATTTTCATATTACCCTGAAACTTTAGGAGGATACCCATGTTGGCAACTTAATGTTTTTGTAGTGGGTATTGTATATTTGAAGTCATAGTTTCACAAAAAGGGTATTTAACAGTGTGAGGTACCTATTGAAGTACTTGATTGGGGCATGGTTGGAACACGGATTGGAAAATAGTGTTGAAAATCCATAATCATAAATATTTGACTGTGAATTAACAATTTATCAACAATTAAACACATTTAACCCTTACTTTTATTTGGCATTTGTTCTATATTATCTATCATATCAAATAGTAGTGGTTTTCCTCCCCCACTAGGGTATGTTTATATCACCTTCATCCCCCCCCATTTCTATCACTATCTAACCCAATATAAGGAAATATGGAATATAATTATTCATCTTCCCTTTATTTCAATGTTATTCCATCATTTATTTCACTAAATATGTGAAAGATCAATTTTCCAATTTTTAGCTCGATTTTGGGTTTTCCCAATTTCCTTTATCCTATCTCGAATAAAAGCAATTTTTTGGATGAGGGATGATCTATGATGTCAAGGTATATTTTCTATGATCTTTGGTGTCATTTCATAGCATTATATAAAATCCCACACTATTCCATGATCCATAAATTTCTGATAACACATATGAACTATTAATTAAATTCAACTGATATCATTATCATTCATTTTGTGTCCAGAGATACTGGAGACTAATAAATGGTTTGATAACATTTTTTAATAACTCCCTGATGGGTGTGCTCAATGCTTGAGACCTCTTTTTTCCTTTCATTATTAGTAGATTAAAATCCCATAAACAGTACATTAAGTGAATTACGTAAGATGAATTAAGGAAATTGACCTTTTTCGACACATGTTATATATGTACATTTTTTTATTAACTAATTTACCGTAGTTTCAAGGGGGAAATAGGGGGTTACAGCTTGAGGATGATTTGAAAACCCTATTATTCATTTTGATTTTATTTTTTAATTTTTTGTAAACATGTCGAGAGAGACACAATATATGCTTGGGATTGGATCACCATGTCTTATTTCTTTTTACAACAAAACAAGTGACACAGTATCCCTATGGATGACACTTTGGACCGGATTGATTCCATGATGGCTATAACATGCCACAATATATACTCCGTACCCTATGTAAAATAAAATTGAAAAAACTAGAGGATAGTTTATGTTTTATTCAGACCATTCATTGATTACACTTGGGAATTTATTCTTAGTTATCTTTGTGTGAAATCCAAGGCATTAGACTCTTATTGAGCCCCTAAAGTGAAACAATTAATTCTATTATGATATCTATGGACTAGAATTTGGTGACTCACTATAATTTTGTAATAGGTTTTATTTCAATTAAAATTTAAATGAATATTCTCAAAGGAGAAATGATAATTATATTTGGAAACATAAGGATGTGTCCTCCAAGGCCATGAATACACTTGGGGGACAATGAATCTTTTTAAACATTGTATCACTCACACTTCCTTAGAATGATCCCCTGGTTTAGACTCACAATCAGAGTTCAAAATCAGTAATGTGTATGGGTGACCTGGTGAAAACCATCTCAATGTACATATTTATTAATTAATATTTTTAATTTTTTTTATTAATGCATACTTTTCATTTTATGATTCAAGAATAGATAGAGAAATAATCCATTGCATTTGGCCTACAAGGATTTTATCTCACACCCTAATATGAACAAATTTTGTACCTATATAAACCTTACTAATATAGGTATGGATAAATGAAAGTTGTAACGACCTGAAATTTTGAATAAATTTTTTTGCCTAACCTTGTGTGTTATTTTATTTTATACTCAACAAAACATTTTCATTTAATGAAATGAGTATAATTAAAATAATACCGTTGGGTTTCGATTGTTATATGACTGTTGGTCAATAAGACTATTTAAAACTAAATGTTTTGATTATTTTCTATAAATACAAGTGATCTTGAATTATTAATATAGAGAGAAGATTCAATGGACCTATCTAGTAGTATCGGGCCAATCGATGCCCATCTGACAGAACTCAGGAAAGAGGTAGCACATTTGGGTTTTGCTCTGGACCAAACCCAAGCCGCACTTCCTCATGTGAAGCTGGAACAGAATCTCCTTCACGAGAAGTTCAACCTGATATAAATCACTACTCGGTTAATGTTGGCTTAGCCACCCCAAGATTCTATCACCCTAGCACATCCTACTCTTTGGTCCTATGTTGGTGTTATAAGCGGCTATGTATCAAGACTGTAACTTCCATGTGTAATCCTTTGATTTAAATAAAAAAATTTATTTCTTCTTATGATGACATTTGTGAATTTTCAAATGTACGGATATATATAGTATGTAAATTATTGATGAATTAAAAAAAGGATATTTTAAAAATATTTATGTAAACATAAAATAATTAATAATGTGTAATGATTTTCAAAAAATGGTCTTCTACAGTTATATTCATTAAAAATTTTAGAGTCTAATAAGATCAACATAATTTTTGATAAATAGTAAATTATGAATAGTGATTTTTTCTTATGATTAGTAATGTGACCAGATGGATTAAGTAACTTCACTTAAAAAAGTATTAATATAATTTAGTAACCTTGATTAAATAATGTGATTCAATAAAATAGGCAAATAACAGTTTCAACAATATTTTGGTTAAGTAATAGTTTTTTTCGATTGAATAGTGTTTTTTATTTAAAAATTAAATTAAAAATTTATAAATTTTTTTTTTCATAAAATGGAGTTCATTTTTGAAATCCGAGCATCAATATTTCGATAAAGTGAATTTTTGGGATTTTTCTGAAATAGATGAAATTTCAGTGAATGGTGTTTTCATTTAAAAAATAAATTAAAAAGATTTTGAAAAATATTTTCATAAAATGGAGTTCATTTTTGAAATCATAGAATCGATATTTGGTGAAAGTGAAATTTTGGTATTTTTCTGAGAAAGTTGAATTTTCTGTTAATAGTGAAATTACAGTTTTTGAGTTTTAGGTTGTTAATGATATCATTAAGGATGCAATAATTATGAAATAATTCTGGTCGACCTACGAATAGTAAGATAAAGTATGAGGTGTCCAAAGTGGCCAATACCATGGGAAAATTCCATGGGGAATCCCATGTATTTTCCAATACCACCAATGAGGTGTCCCAAATGGCCAATACCATGGGAAAATACCCTGGGGAAGCCCATGGTTTTTCCAATACCACCAATGAGGTGTCCCTTGTTCATTAATGCCTTGTACCCTCACTTACCCTATAAATACCAAGCCATTCTCTCATCCGTTCCATTAAAAAAATCTCCTCAAAGAAGTTCTGGTCTCCTTACCTCCCAAGGAGTCCTCACATGGTGCCCTCAATCCTCCCAAGGTCCCGACCTTCACGCTTTTGAAATTTCTCTTCATGGTAAGGGATCTCACCTCTCTCTTTCTTTTTAAGTACTCTCATTTATGTCATTTCTTTTAATACCCATGTTCTAATGATGGGGGTTTTATTTTATATTCATATTTCTATCCTTTTCATGTTCTTATGATGAGGGACCCCCTCTTTCTCTCATCATTTAATTTTATGAATGTTTAAGTGCTAATTTTAGGCTTCCGAATTTTCTATGGGATTCTTTCACCCTTCTTATTTTCGAAATTATATTTTAATGTCCAGTATTTCAAGTTCCTTTTTCTAATTTTGGGGTTTTATCTCTATATCCATCATATTTCCCTCTTTATGTTCATATAAGGAGATACCCTATTTTATCTCATCAATTCATTTTTTTTAGTTGTAAGTGATGTCGTTAGGCTGCCGAATTTTCATAAGAGAAATCTAATTTTTTGTTCTTTCCTTCATGTTTTTTATCTCATATGGTATGTCCATAAAATTTCATTATCATGATATTATATCCTTCATATTCTGTCCCTATACTGTTTTATGGATCATTAATGAGTGGGTGACCCATGTCCCCTCTCTTTTCAATATTTTCTAAAACCATGCATCACAACCATTATGTTGCCGAATTTTTGTCTCAAAATGCATCTCTCCTATTCTCAAATAATTTTATATTATTAATTTAATACCCAAAAATCATTATTCTAAAGGGATATTCACATATCAGAGTTACATACATTAATCCCGCTATCCATTTCTTCGGGTTTAAAGTGACATAAAGATCATGTCTTTAAATTAGTTTTTAAAAAATTATGATTATGAAATGAAACCCATTTCGTTTATGTTATATGGGTTATTTATGAAATGTTTGATGAAGATATATTTGTCTCACATGATAATAATGAATAATTAAGGGTACGCCATGATAGAGCTCCAATGCATTGGGTAAATACTTAATCTCTAGAGATGACCATTTTAATGATATCTTGGTGAATAACCATGGTAATTTTTTTAATGACACTTTTGGGATGGACCATGGTGATATGGAAATTATTGTCTATGTTAAATGTTTTATCAAGATCTACATGTTATGAAACACATTATTTTTATTATGATATACCTCATGATTTCTTTCTCATTCATTAATGTTATTTATCATGACTATATTGAGTTATATCAAGTTCACATGTTAAATGATTCTCTTATTTCCCTTACTGGGCCTTATGATCACCCTTTCCTTTGATATTTGTCTCCAGGATATGAGATGCATTAAATGTACATAAGATGAACCTATGACGAAGCCTTAAAGGTGGTTTAGAAGATTTTTTATGTTTTTTTGATGTATTATGTTCCTAATTTCCAAGACACAAGACTTTAAAGATCCTCTGTATGTAAAATGTAATGAAAAGTTATGTATTAAAAAGGTGGGATGATATAGTTGGTATCAAAGTATAGTTTATTTATTTATGGAAATTAGGTTGTGAAAACATTATGAATAACCCTATATAAAAGTTTAAATATGGGAAAAATTCCTTTTATTTTGGTGAGTATAGAGTTAGTGGTTTATCAAATAAATACATCCATGTCTGGATACGAGCTGGTAGAGGTGGCACTGGCACATATGTATATAGGGAAAAAACCCGAAAACACTAATTTGAGCTAGACTCGAATGGGAACTGGTACACGACAATGGGCCATGCTACACTCTTGGTTATGACACTCCTGGGGTATATGATTGGTTAATAGCAAGATTTTTATGGATCATTATGAAAGATTTAAAGAAAAATTTAATTGTATAAGCATGATGTTTTGAGACATAAAATCCTTTTTAGTTAAAAGATTCGTAAATGAAATAAGTTTCTCACGAAGGATTTATTCTTTTAAAAAGTTTTCCCATCATCAAGGAATATATTGACTTGTTTTATGAGGAGTTTCACAGACCTCCCCAAGAAATTGAGGTAGTGTTTTCCATTGAACATGTACATGGATATCATCTGATGTCAAAGACCCCCTATAGTATGGATAATGTGGATCTAGAGGAAGTAAAGAAACAACTCTGAGATATTTGGGAGAATGGGTTCATCTGACCAAGTGTGTCTCATTGATGAGTGCCGGTTCTCTTTATGATGAAGAACGACATATCAATGCAGCTAAGAATTGATTATAGAGAACTTAATGGGATCACAGTGAAGAACAAATACTCTCTTCCAAGAATTTATGTCTTATTTGACCAAGTTCGTGGGACTCTATTCTTCTTTATGATTGATCTTCATTCTGGTTATCATTAATTGATGGTGAAGAATGATGATATTCCAATAACTGCCTTCCAGTCAAGATATGGGCATTATGAGTTTGTTGTTATGCCCTTCAGACAGGCTAATACACGTTCTATTTTTATGGATCAAAAATAAGTTGATTTTGGTAACTTATGTTTTATCAAATGGATATCCTTTGTATAAGAAAATTATTTGATCATTAAATGATAAAGGTTATTTGGGAAGATGTTTTCTATTTTGGAGTTCTATATGTCTAAGGGATATAAAATAATATAGGATTCAAATTGAGGAGGAATTTTTTATTTTTATTTTTTAAGAATTTATGTATTTATTGTGGACACATGGTGATTTGGGTGATTTCTAAAAAATGATTAACCTATCATAGAGAATATGTGAATAGGTTAATTACACTTTAGTATGAGACTTTAATAGTAGTCGATGTTATTTGGAGATAAATGATATGATTTATTGGGGATGACTATGTGATTAAATCCTTCTATGTTTTGGGTTCCAATATTAGTATAGATTATTCTGAATAATTTTAAGGATGGTTGTGTATTGAATGGAATTTCTGGAACTTTGGGTACTTTTATTGAATTTTGGAGATTAATAGTCACATTTCTTTTATAAAATATTATACTTTTGGGGGACTATATGATCTCGTACTAACCTTTTTAGATTTAGTTGATGACTAAAGACATGGGAAAAATATAGTTATTCTTTTGTGGATTATGTGATTCTCTATAAGATTAATCTAATGCTTTTGATAAGACCAATTCATTTTGAATGATCATTGTTTTGAGAAAAGATTTGTTTTGGTGGAATCTTTTTAAGGGATGAAACTCTACTTGAAGGTAAGTATATTTTCTTATGTTTTTATTCTATTTAGTAAATGAATTCCTCAAAATTTTGAAAATAAAAGTAAAACAAAAATGTTGTTGGAATACATTTCAAACTAGGTAATCAAAGATTGTTTAACAGATCATAAGTTTGTGATTTTCTTGTGGTTAATTTTCTCCTAATCATGTTTTCTATAACTCTCCATCAGAACTTGATACTTTTTTTTCTCTTCCATATTCATGTTTTCCTACATGGAATCCTAGTGTGGGTATACACGGGTGACCTTTGTACTTCCCTTTGTTTCTTTTAAAGTAATAGTTTTACTGACTCTTTTCCGATGTGGGAATTTCAACGAAATTTCCAAGCCCAATTTTAAAATTGAAAAAAATGTAATTTCTTAAGGGGGAAGATTGTAATGACCAGAAATAATGAATTAATTTTGTTTTTTAACTTTGTGTGTTTTTTTATTTTATACTCAACAAATCATTTTAATTTAATAAAATGATTATAATTAAAATAATACAGTTGGGTTTCGATTGTTATAAGATTGTTGGTCAATAAGACTGTTGTAAATTAAATGTTATTATTGTTGTCTATAAATACAAGTGATCTTGATTAATTAATATAGAAAGAAGATTCAATGTCCCCATACAGTAGTCTTGGGCCGATCGAATCCCATCTTACAGAACTCTGGATGGAGGTAGCACCTTTGGGATTTTATCTAGACCAAAACCAAACTGAACATCATCATGTGAAGCTAGAATGAAATCGCCTTCGCAATAAGTTCAAGCTGATAGATATCACTACTCGAGAAATGTTGGCCGAGCCGCCCCAAGATTCTATCACCCTAGCACACCTTACTCTTAGGTCCAATGTTGGTGTTATAAGGGTATATGTAACGAGACAGTAACTGCCTTGTGTAATCCTCTGATTTAAATAAAAATTGTGATTTCTTCTTGTGATGATGTTTGTGAATTTTCAAATTTTGGGATAAATATAGTATGCATATTATGGATAAATTTTAGAAAAAGTATATTTTAAAAATATTTATTTAATCCTTAAATAATTAATAAGGTGTAATGATTTTTAAAAAAATGGTATTCTTCATTTATGTTCAATAAAAAAATTTAGAGTCTAATTATATCTATATAATTTTCTATGAATAGTAAATTATGAATAGTGATTTTATGCTTATTATTATTAATGTGACCAAATGGATTAATTAACTTCACAATATAAATAATTAATATAATTTAGGCACATTGATTAAGTAATATGATTCAATAAAATAGGCAAATATCTGTTTCAGAAATTATAGGTTATGCATTAGTTTTTTTCGAGTGAATAGTGATTTATATATAAAAATTAAATTAAAAATATATAATTTTTTTTTTCATAAATGGAGTTCATTTTTTAAATCAGAGCATCAATATTTGGTTAAGCTGATTTTTTGGGATTTTTCTAAAACAGTTGAATTTCCAGTGAATAGTGTTTCAAATTAAAAAATAAATTAAAATTGTTTAGAAAATTATTTTCATAAAATTGATTTCATTTTTCAATTCAGAGCATCGATATTTGGTTAAGGTGAAATTTTTGGAATTTTCTGAGAAAGTTGAATTTTCGGTGAATAGTAAAATTGATGTTTTTGAATTTCAGGCATTTAATGACATCATTAAAGATGCAATAATCCTGAAATAATTCTTGTTGACTTATGAATAGTAAGATAAGGTATGAGGTGTCCCAAGTGTCCAATACCATGAGCATATACCATGGCCAAGCAAATGGTTTTTCCAATACTACCAATGAGGTGTCTCTCGTACATTAATCCATAATCCCACAACTTACCCTATAAATACCAATCCATTCTATCATCCATTCCATTAAAAAAATTATCCTAAATGATGTTATAGTCTCCTTATCTCCCAAGGAGTCCTCACAAGGTGACCTCAGTCCTCACAAGGTCCCGACCATCATGATTTCGAAGTTACTTTTCATGGTAAGGGATCCTACCTCTCTCTTTTTCAAGTACTCTCATTTATGTCATTTCTTTTAAGCCCCATGTACTTATGTTGGGGTGGTATTTTATATTAATATTACTGTTCTTTTCATTTTAATATGATTAGAGACCCCATATTTCTCTCATCATTTCATTTTATGAATGTTAAAGTGGCACTGTTAGGCTGCCAAATTTTTGTACGGGATTCATTCACTGTTCTCATTTTCAAAGTTATACTTTAATGTCAAGTCCATAGAGTTCATTTTTTTATGTTGGGGTATGATATATATATATATATCCATAATACTGTCCTTTTTATGTTAATATGAGGAGATACCCTATTTTCTCTCATCAAATCATTTTTTTGAAGTATTAAGGGACGCCATTAGTCTGCCGAATTTTCATAAGAGAAATCTTATTTTTGTCATCCTTTCAAGTTTTTCATTTCATATGGTATGTCCTTAAAAATTTCATTACCGTGTTCTTATATCCTTTATATTATGTCCCTCTACTGTTTTATGGATCATTTATGAGTTGGTGACCCATGTCCCCTCTCTTTTCAATATTTTCTAAAACCCTGCAATACAGTAGTTATGCTCCCAAATTTTCGTCTCAAAATTTCTCTCTCTTTTTCTCAAATTATTTTATATTATTAAGTGAATTCCCAAAACACTTTATTCTTTAGATGTATTAAAATATATACAAAAATTTTCTATTTTAAATTCTTGGAGTTACTTACATGAAATCCACATTCCATTTCTGTGGGTTTAATGTGATATAATGATCATGTCTTGAAAGCAGTTTTTTAAAACATTATGATTATGAAATGAACCCCATTTAGTTTATTCTATATTCTTTATTTATGAAATTATTGATTTTGTTATATGTGTCTAACATGATAAGAAATAAAAATTTAGGTTACTCCCTAATAGCGCTCTAATGCATTAGGTCATAACTTAATCTCTAGAGATGACAATTTTAACGATACCTTGGTGAATAACATTGGTAATTTTTTTTATTGAAACCTTGGGGATGGAAGTTGGTGATACGGAAATTATTTTCTATGTTAGATACTGTTGCCACCTATTCATGTTATGAAACAAATTATTTTTATTATGATATGGCTCATGATCTCTTTCTCATTCCTTAATGTTATTTATCATGACATTATTGTTGTATCTCAAGTTCACATGTAAAATGTTTCTCTTATTTCCCTTACTCTGCATTCGACTCACCCTTTCCTTTGATGGACATCTCTAAGATATGATATGCAGTAAATGTACATATGTTGAACCTATGATGATGCCTTAAAAGTGGTTTAGAATAAATTTTTATGTTGGTTTCATGTATTATGTTCCGGATTTTCAAGACACTAGAATTTAATGATCTTATGTATGTAAAATGAAATCAAAAGTTATGTACTAAATAGTCGTGACGTTATAGAAGTGGATAGCTTCAAATGATTGAATAAAAATTTTAGGATAGAGTATGGTGGAAGAGGACCAAGAATGTGATCAAATTATAGTCATAGATGGCCTTGTCCTTATTTGTATAATTTTTTTACCTTGTGTTAAATTTATTTATCCCCCACCATTTAATATTAATTTTTTGTATAACTACATCTTCATGATCATAGTTATATTGAATCGTCATATTATATACCTTCCTTTAGTTATTTAGTTCACAAAAATGATTCTTTACTTCATTTTGAACTATATAATATTACTTATTTGTTAATTAGTTTCTTCTAACAACATAGTATATATATCTATGTTGCACTATGATAGATGGGGGAATTGTCTCCACAGAGACATACCTACATCCCATATAGATAGTCTTAATCTTTGGGTGTTCTTGGATTTACTATGGATGTATTGAGGCCACCGTATCAAGTCACTATTGAGTGGAATATGGGGTAGGGCACTACATATTTGATGACATCTATATATGGGACTAGATTTCTTAATAGAAACCCAAAATAAAACAATTAGGAATGGATGTGAATTTTGATAATCAAAACAAAAATATGATCTTCTTTTAGTGGGAAACCTAATATGAAAATATAATGGAAATAAAATCAGCGGTATTATTGTTGATTCCAATAAAGAGTGGATTTTATCACATATATTTGGGGAGATGCACAACATTGATGATATGATTATGGTGTAGGAGTGTTTTATTGTTTCTCTAGAACAGTTTCATAGCCTTCCACCAAAATTTAAAGTTGTTTTATCAATAAAATTAATACTAGTATAACACAAATTTTAGATGCTCCCATCATAACATCACTGATTGATATGAACTAATTGAAAAGGAAACACTTTGATAACATTGAATATTTATTCAATCAACCATGTGTTATACCTCGAGGTTCTCATATTTTTATTGGTACAAATAATTTTGGATTAATGTGACTAAACATAGATGATTTGGATCAAAAAAAAAATATCACCATAAATAACAAGTATCATATATAATAATTTGATAACAAATTTTATCATCATCAATAAGATCAGTACTTTTCAATGATTACACTTCATTATGAATATCATAGATTAAGGGTCAAGAAGGTGAATATACTGAGTCCATAATTACATAAATGGTATGGAAACTATGGATATAAAATGATAAAATTTGGTATTAATAATATTCCATTATCTTCATGGATTATATTAACAAAAAATATATATAATTCCATGATTATTTTGTGGTATAATTTTCAAATGATGTCAATATATATTCAATGATCAAGAGAGAATATGAATGTTACCTGATAATTATACTATTGATTTTTTTGTTATAAAAACCAATATGTGTAATATATAATATTTTAATGTTTGGTATGAATGGATTCATTATTGGGTCATATAATATCATGAGATAGTTTTTGTGTATAACCAACAATGATGGAGGATATTATGTGTCAGTCAAGATCAAAGGTAGTGAAAGAGATCAATAGTAATCCTGATTTCTATTTGTATTATTGATGGATTAGGGAGAATTTATCATGACCATATAATCCCAACACCATGTTTAGATATATGGGATCTATGTTCCTATATAAATATGAGAGTAAGGAAAAATTCAAGGAACAAGGGAGAAGATTCATTGGTGTGCCTTGGTTTTAAGTAACCTATACTCTAGGTGTGGTTTTAATCTATAATAACCATTATTGTAAGGTATTGGGATATTTTTTATAGATAACAACGAGGTTATAAATTACAACCCCTTAATATATATTGACCCACTATTGGGAATACGTTGTTTTGAGAATTTCTAATGAAAAGATTATCTAAGAAACATCTCATCTGTAGGGAGTAGGTGGGGGTAGATTTGGTGGACCCAAATTTTTCTCTCGATGAATCATGATTCATTATAAAACTATATAATTAGTCAAATGAAAAATATTATTGTTCGACATTATAGGAAAGTAATTAGCATTTTAGACTCCTTTATTTTTGTAGACACAATGATAGGATTCAGAGCTAGAATGATTCTCAGATATTGCTCTAAATGGACAATCGACTATAATTGGGATATTACTCATTTATCCCCGTAAAATGTTCCTAATATGAATATTTCTTCTAAGATGCTTCACATTGAGTCATCTAATAGTTTTTTTTCTCATATTCGTATTTTAAAAACATTTTAACTATATAGAGAAACTCAACTCCTCATGATGGTGATTGAGATGTAGCCACACCCTTCCCATTTACATTAGTAGTGTTCTATTTGGATAGGTGGAAAGTAATTACTTGGAGGTACCAGATTTTTCACCATTATATAGTTCTAGGTTCAGACATCCACTATTGGTGATTCTAAATCACCCATATCTAGTGGTATATTTTCCATGATGTGGACCTCTACAATAAAACCTTGATCAATGTATTTCATGTTTAAATTGAAGACATTTACAGATTAAAATTGGTAAATGGTTATAGTTTCATTATATTCAAAAAAACAATCTTTCTCAAATATAAATTTATTATGGTAGATATTCAATCCCTTTTCTATATTGGGCCACTTAGTCATGTGACCATGGTAGGGTCTGTTCACATTCCCATACTCTTATCATTTTTATATATGAAGATTGATCTTGAAAGAGTTTCTGATCACTATTTCTAGATGAATTGTGAACAGAAGAGGTTCTTTTTGTAATGGGGGAACTGGTGGGATGAAAACCATTAATTTTTCCTCCCAACATAGTGAAAACTGATTTTCTCAATGGTGGTGATGATGATGAAATTTCCCTATACTTTGTGGTGGGGTTATTCAGGGTCACAATTCAAATTTATTGGTCATAACATTGAGAATCCAATGATTCCTATAATTGATTTGATAATTCCGAGATGTACACGAGGATATAAATTCTCCCATCCTAGTGGGGTGGGGTATATATATCGTCCATGTTGATTACCCCATTACCCAATAACGGGATGATGAATCTGGTGATGGTGATTGACATATAAATTCCCCCAACCCAATGGTTTGGGGTTTGATTATATCTATTACATATTTTTCTAAATTCTCATGCGAATTGATGATCTGAGAAGTGGTAGTGGTGGTAGATATTTCCATATCCCTGTGATCTGGGGATTTTCGGAGAAATTATATATAAAAGAGGGTACTATGTATTTTTTATGAGGTGGAACTATGATTATGTAGGATATCAGTGCGATGAAATTACATTATGAAAACCAGTCATTATGAGATGTTTTCTGGACGATTGAATCGCCATTGTTCTTTTTGAAATACTTTCTCATTTCTTCAACAGAACAGTTTTATGTCATTTTGGAAATCCTCCCAAAATTTCTTAATGACTATATAAATTTGATGTATTGTCATTTTATTATACTGAACAACTAACCCAAGAATTACCCCCTCCTTATATTTTGTTAGAGGCTATAAAATTACATGATGCTATATTTTTGGGATTCTACATTTTTAGGGGTTTGGAAAAGTGTATATTTGGATACACTCCCCATCCTCAAATATAGATGCATGATGTGGATTCAAAGATTAGATGTTGAAGGGTTTTTATTTAATGGTTGAAAGTTGAATTCTAGTATATGCATTTATATTCACATAATATATATCAGGCTATGGAGATAACAAACATATTTATCTGAAAATAGAGTATCTTTTTTGTATAAAGGTGAACTTTTTTACAGAATATTTATGCGGTATTCTTGTAATTAACTAATGATTATCTCATATATTCTAGTGTAGAGATGCCATGCACTTCTATTTTAGCTCATATAGGATCTTATAAATATAAATATTGAGTGGATATAACATTATGGGGAGGAGTTTTCTTGATAAATCCCCCCATATGTGAATTTTGGCCTCATAATATTCATACATTCATTCCTCCATATGGTCATAGATTAAAAAATTCATCTCAGGGTGGTCTACCTACTCGAGTTGTGTGATTATAGTTGTTGATGGGTAACTATATATAATTTACCTTGATGTTTTATGCACCACACTATACAAAGGAATCAGAGCTTTGAGTAACTCTCTATAGAATGATGTTTGAGATTTGAAAACCTTTATATAAATATGTGGTTTGAAAAGGTAATGAATTCCATGTCTATGTGATATATCACTGTGTCGAGGTTTACCTGTGTGTATGTCAGAAGTATAGTCCCGGAGATCTGTCTCTATGCTTCCATGAATAAAAAACAATGGTAACTCTGATCCTCTACATCAGTGTAAGAGTGGAACAACCCTTGGGGTGTTGAAAATGTGTCTCTAAAGAACTCAATGCCACTTTCATTTAGTTGATTATGGTTATGTTCATTTTTTCATTTTTTTGAATATTATGACCTTATGGAATTTTCTGGGATAAGAGCCTGTTGTATGATGGTTCCTAGAACACAATTACAACCATCGGTTTTTTTGGGAGTATGAGACAATTTTAAGATGGTATTATAATTTTTCAATAATCCATATCATTATTGATATGGATATGAGTGTTTACATAGGCTTGTTCCATTTCCATATGATGGGAATTAGTGATAATAAGAGTATTATCCCCATCACGAGCTTTTGGAATATGCTTCTATTATTTGTCGGAAGGTTCATGAGAATTCACTAAGGCATGTTCCACTATCACATGGTGATCCCCAGTTTGAATAATAATATGATCCTATTCCATATATAAATTCACTTCTAGAATATTCCAATGTTACTCTGGAATGAGTTAATGGATATACAAGTCATCTTCTATATCCTGGAAATGTTGTTGGTGCAATCATTATTTCATTGGTTGTAAGAATATGTGACCAGGTTCAGTTATCTGATGGAATATTTCAAGAAGATTTACTGATTCGAATATGAGAATTTATTGATCCTTAAGCCATTATCACCTCGTTATCCCAATATCAAACATTTATATACTACTGATCATGGTCTATTAGTGTATTCCACTTAAATCATTGATAAGAATATTAGCATTACCTGAGGTATGATCCCCTCTCATATAGTGATCCCTAACCAAAACAACCATGTGAACATGATACCATAACATTGTATCATGCCACTGGATCTAATTGAAAACCATATTCCACTATCCTTATTTTTGTTCCACTCACACCTATTGATCCCTAGTGAAAATGGGTTTATGATCCTGTTCTATTGCCTCATTCCTTATTGGAATATAATAAAAACCTATTGGAAGGTAGAATAAATGTGTGATTTCTAGAGTGAAACCATTTATTAATAATGATCATATGGAAGTGTTTTCCTGACTATAGGGATATTATTATGTGTATGGCACTTTATTTTAAATAGTGCTGTAATACTATAATGGAGTTCATCATCTGTTGCTAAAATATATTAAAATATTAATCAACTTTTGTTAAGGGATACAATCATATACATTTTCCATCTCCACTATGTATTTTAGGATATGTTTGAATGATGTAAGAATATGATCCCACACTATTCTATTATGCATAACTAGAATATGTTGATGATCTTCATGCATGGGGTAGGGATATGTGCATCACCCATTCTTGATGTGGTAATATGCTCACTGAAATGTTCTGAGTGAGTAGGGATATCAACTTGCATTATGGAATCTGGCATAATATGCTAGCATAAATAATTTATGGGAGTGTTGATATGATCCCACCCCTAGATATCCAGTGCCTTCCTCTTCTAATGATTCTTCCATGTTTCCACTTTATGGGTGTTAAAGGTAGAAATCTGTCCAGTGGAACCATAACAAGGGGACTAATGGGTCCTGGTGTAACGATTATAGTAATAATGACTGACTAGATCCCTCTTGGGGGGTTCTGAACTGGTCACGAGATTTATCTGAGTTCATATTCCACCTTCATTTAATATTTCAGGGAAAATATGGCATGCTATATTGATAAGAACTCGAATCAATTGGTCATATAAATGTGGTACACAAACATAGATTATTCATTACCCGGATGATGAATACACACTAGTGTTCATTCTTGGTGAGTTTTTTTGGCAACATCTTGTGTTAGGATTGTACTATGTCAATGGTACTCCATGAAAATCTTGTTTGCTGCCAAATTTTGGATCTCTCAAGATGGTGATATCATTTTGTGACCCACATGAGTTCATTTCAAGTGGGATTTACCAGAAAAATGTTCAGATGAATAAGACATTAACTCTAGTTTGGATACAATCAGTGAGAGTAGTATTTACAATCACAAATAATAGAATTAAGAAAGTAAATGTTTAGTTTAATATCATATACATGATGTTGTCAATCAGAAGTCATGTTTATCATAATATTATTTTTTTTCTAGATCTTACCATTCTGTTTTTCAGGTAATTTTCAATGACATGATGAATTATTTTTTCAGAACCCCAGTTACAGATGATTATCTTTAAAATTATTATTTTCTTACTGTTTAATTTTCAAAACAATGTGGAAGAACTCATTATTAACCAATCATTTTTTTATTTGATAGATTCATTTCAGGTTAATCATTTTTTTATTGTGTTAAAATATGATGGTCTTATGGATTATAAAACACTCATTTTTTTTATGGGGAGATTCACTTTGGGATGACTATTTTTTTTATTGCTTGAAATCAAAATTGTCGGATGAATTATAACATAGTCATTTTGTTTTTTGGAGATATTCATATCAGGTTCACTATATTGGATTTCATGTAGTGTGAAATCAATATAGTCAGAAGAATTATAACCCAAATATTTTGTAATTGGATAGCATCATGTTGAGTTCTCCATTTTTGTTTTGAAGGGGATGTGGTGACCGTAATAAGCATTCGGTTTGTACTGATGGATCATTATAGAGGTTCAATTATTTCCCAATTATTATCATCTAGATAAGTTTTTCATTAATAGTTTAAACTACCAATGGTTACCTCATACATAATTATGTATGGACCGACTTTCTAAAGGTATGAAGTCAATTTGGTGTCACACCCATTGTCTCATAGAGGCTCGCATTGGTTGAGATGAGGGGTTTTCGCAATCATCACACCCTTTTAGGGGTAATTTTTTACAACTATTAGAGTCTCTTAATGATTTAATATATGTTAGTGAATCTATTCTTTATCATGGAATGGTATTAGTAACCATAATAGAAGAATTATTTGATAAATATCATTTAATAAAAAAGTGAAGGGGGTATCATTTTATTAATCCATCTTTATATATATAGGGCTCAACATAAATTTTCCACAAATGAAAATACTCATTATATGATGAATACATATAACTAAATACTTTGTAATTTACTTCCATGCGAGGAGGTGATTAATATTTTGATGAGGTTATTGGGGCATTATGAGGCATCCTGTTTATCATAGTTATTGGAGGAATAAAGACCCACCTATTTTTTTAACCCTATACAGTTTAACCACATGAGGGGAGGACATATCTGTGGTCAGTTGGGTTCTAAATATTTGAGATAATGTATAGAGGATACATCGTAGGTATCCCTGTTATGGTAGGAATCAAATTAATTATAGATCTATCACACCATTGGAACTATCGCTATTGTGTACAACCTCATATGTTGGAGGTTTTATTATATCTCACATCTGGGATGAATTGATGAGATTTCCATGATTAATAGACATTCATGATGTTGAGGAGGTGTTCATTGTGAAAACCTAAGACCACATGATATATTCTCTTTTTTGGAAACAAAGCATAGTAGTTTATTGCTCTCATATAGTATGTATGTGGGCGTTATGAATTGGGAAGTACCTTATGGTATGTTAATATATAGATCATTCTTTAGGAAAGAGTCATTAGTGTCCTGATTATGGAATGAATTAGTGTAATTTTAGTTCATTTTGTATTGGTATATGGACTTAGGTTGACCGGAGGAACATGTCTTCCATGATGAATATATGAAAGGTGATCATTTCCTTGGATGGACATGGTGCCCTAGATTACATTCCTAGATGTTGGATGATATCCCAATTGTCTTGCATGTGATTCATTGTAGAACATGACTCTGTTATCCCAAGGGTGTCCCGTGATCATGCTGACATTCCCTGGTTTCATTGAAATTGATGGATTACACATATGCAGAGTGTTATGATAGTAAATTTGATATTTATTTAAGTGATTCACATTTCCTTGAAAATTTGTATATAGGGTAGTCCAAGGAATGGATGACATGCTAAGAGGGATTCATGATAGCCATTCGACATATGTTGGCACTACCACGAGACATAACTGACATGAGATGGGTCTGTTTATTTGGAGTAAGCTAATGTATCTGAAGTGAATTTTATGGTTTTTGTGATAATTCAAGAAGGATTTTATAGACTAAGGTGGTGTGACTAGGGGGACTATGAAACCATTTATTTCTTGTCTAGAAAGCTTTTCATGACTCAAATAATAGGTATAATGGGCATTGTGAAACATATTCGACATGTCCTAGTGTTGTCGTGTGTCGTGAATGGATCCCAAAAAAATATGAGTGACAAAGAACATATTTCTTTTTTTTCTTCCACCTTTATTATTTTTTATATTCCTTTTATTTCCAATTATTTATATTTATTTGGGGCTTATTTATTTTATGTCTCACATGATGTTGATATGTCTAGGATGTTCCTCATGTGTCCATCCAGAATCCCCTCGCATTATCTGTGAGTGATCACACGATGTGACTTATGAATATTTCATGATTAACAAGGATGTGTGTCAGTATATTACCTAAAAAAGTCATTCCAGTTGTGATATAAACCACTTTGGAAGCACACTCCAGCACCAGAGAAATATTCCAATAGTTAATCACCATTTTCACAATCGAACCTCCCCCTCTGGTGGTCCTATATTTCTAGGATGGGTTGGTGGATTTATTGGCTGATCCACCACAAATTTTCACAAATTTTCCTAGAATATCTCACACATATCCAAGATAGTGTTGATAAAGGACTTCTATGTCATGTTTCTATATGATAATTTTTCATGTATCGCTCTAAGGGAGTCGCCTAATTTTCTATGACCATGAGTGTACTCCTTCAACACCGCTATTACTGGATTTGGCCAATTAAAGCGACATTGATGAATTATCGGTGTATGAAAAAAGGAATTATATATTGTCTAATTTAATTCTTCATGTTCCGTTGTGTTATTTGGATGTCTGTTGAACGGGATTCCCATGAAGTTATGTGATTTGTCTTGGAATTTCTACAAGACAAGGATTAATTGTGGAGGAACCTTCGCAGGATCAATATGTCCTATTCAGCAGTCCCTAATAACCATTTAATAACCATCCATTGTTTTTTACATGAGTTTTATGACGGAAAGGGGTTCCATCCTCTAATATATTTTAATAACTGTTGTCTATATTAAAAATAAAGGGTTTCATAAGAGATTGATTGTTTACTACCTAGGAAATTTACTCTATTTTTTTTGATTCATCATGTAACCTACAAATTTCATAGGTGAATGCATGAACATTTTTTGGAAAACATTATTTTTTTTCCATTAGGGATTCGTAGAGTGAGTGAGGGGTTTATTGGACATACCTGAGGCCAATTCATAGTGTAAGAATGAAAATCATTAGGGCTTTTAAGAGATGTGTAAATCAGACAATTGAGGATACATAATTATTTGAAGACCACTATGGGTGTGCCTCACGTCTTTAATGAAACCATGTGGATCCCTACTCCTCCCCTATTATTTTTCAGTTTTATTTTATTGATGAATGGGGTATTAAATATATTCTAGATTGTTGCAAATTATAATCATTCTTCTTATCATTTATCCATAAATTAAATATTACGACTGCTGGAGGGCTCTATCTTTATGATATTCCTCTCTCATTGTAGAAGTATTTTGGATTGGTTTTCATGCATATGGTAGGTAATGAGTTTTCATGACACAGGAGAACACACATATCTACCACTGTATAAAAAATGGTCATCAGAAATTACTTCATTAAGGTAATGTAACTTTTTTATGAATCATCATGGAATCCGTTACAGGCTATATGCTTCACGTGGTTTATTTATGCAACCATTTGATGTTCATCCGATCATGTATCACTTGGTGGATTAAAAAATTAATGATCATCTCTCTCTTTCTTCTTCCTTTATTGGGAAAATAATACCATATTCAAAAATTCCTTCCTTCGTGAATTTGTTGATGATCATTTAGTAGAAGTAATCATTCTCTTATCTCGAGTTTATAAATTTTAGGAATCTCCATTAAAAAATTATAATAGACTTATATGAATTATTTTATTTTATTTGAAATAATTTAAATGATAAATTACTTATCCTTACCCCAGAATTTATTTATTTTTAAGGGCATATTTAACTAATATCTCAGTTAATTCCATATCATGTGTATTTCTAATATCTAGTTCATAGTAGATAAATGAGTTCGTTATATTGTCTAGGCAAGATAGGTACTCATTTCACAATTCCATGAAAAATGAAATTGAAATAATTTTAATTTGTTAAAATTAATTGTAACACCCTTAAATTTTATGTGATATATTCTTTTTAATTTTTTTTATTTCTTCTATTGTACACTACACCATGATTATGTTGTACTTTACAAAACACCGTATTAGCTTGTTGTATACACCATACAATTTTTGGCTCGTGTTACACCCAATTTCAACTTCATTTTGTGGAAATCATTCTACGCAACATTATGTATAGATTTTGTCTAATGTATACATGAATTATGTTTTGATAATTTTATATGCAACACTAAAGTATATTTCTCTACATGAAGACCTTACTTGGCATGCATTACTGGTAATCAAGACCTTCTTCGATAGTGTGTGTAGAACGCAATACCGAGTTTCACTAAATGAGATATTATTATAATATTATTATGAACTAGACATTATGAATAGTAATAAAAACTTTTTTTAAATTTTATAAATTCTATCTTTCAAAATGGAAATAATTTTTGGATTCAGAATATCAAAATTGGCCTCGGGTGAATTTTTTCTAGTTTTCTGAAAACATTCAATTTCTGATGAATAGTGAAAGCAATAGTTTACTATTTAAAAACCCAGTTTTTATTTAAATAATTATATATTTTATTTATATTTATTATAGGTAATAATTGATACATAATACCTACATATGTTCAATGTAATTCATGGGAGTCATTTTATAATAATTTTACATATACAAAAATATTATTGAACTTTTCACCGTCTTTCACCCACCTCCTAGGAGAATTTGATAATTTACATAAAAGTTAATTTTACCACTTCTGTGAGTGGAATTTAAAAAATCCAAGTGGCACGGTTAATATCAATTAGTAATATGTGGTTCAATAAGATTTTTTTGGTGAATAGTAACATTTTACTTTTATTTACCACAGTTAAAAGTAAATTTTGTAATTAAGGGTAAAAATAATATTATTATTACCATAAAAAATTTACTAATTCTATTGGATAAGTGTAATTCGACCAAAAACAACCTTATGATTAAAATATTACCCTTTAGGTCCTCTTGGATTAGATTTGGACACATATTATTATTTTATTTAAAGAAGAGTTAAAAGAGTTGAAATCAATGTTTAATAAATATTTTTTTAATATAGGGTTATACATAAGATAAATACGACTATAAATATTCATTTGAAATAAAAAAAGATTTCCTACACAATGATATTTTATTTATAATTTTTAGACATTAAATAATTTAATTTATTTATGACACAATGATGATGCAGTAATTACATTATTAATGAAATATTAACATAATTGATGTTATAAAAACCCAATAAATTTAAATTGAGACATTATATGAATTAAAAAAACTTATAGGTTAATATGACATGTTAGTATTTATTTAACAATTTTTTTCGAACTAATAACTCTGTTATGATTTTCACAAAAATCAATTACCAACTACTGGAAAAATTGACATAAACTAGTTTTTTAAACAAATATTATATTATTACATGTTATTCTATTCATAAAAATTTATGGTTTGGACAAATGACTATGATAAGGATATATATATTAATAATCAACAATTTTGGGTTTTTTTGTCATGTTATTGCATGTTTATTAAACATATAGTTTAAGAATATAAGAAGACACGGTAAAAGTTAAATTATTTAACTCAGAGTTAAATCTAAATGATATGTTTAAAATAGTAACCTAAACTTGTCTAAAACCTATTGGTTGAGAGGATTTAAAACCATCCCCACATTAGATTTTAAAATAAATAAATTTTGAGCTATTATAAACCGAATATGACTTTATTATAAAATAATATTTTATGTTTTTTCTAAGGTGTCCCTCTCCTCCATTATAAAAGGGAACCTCCTACCTCTTCTGTTTACACAATCTTGAGCATTCATGCTCGGCCAAAAAATTACCATTTCCCTTCTAAAATTTCCTAGAAACATTATAGAGGTTCTGGTCTCCGCAAAAGACCAACTCTAGTGCCTTAAAAGGATACTTAAAAGAGGCGCGTCGAAGAAGAGGTAATCTCTTCTACCGATTCTTTCAAGTTTCTTTTTTTCTTCAACATCTTCTTCATTAGTTGTATAATTATAATGTAATAACATCAGTATCAAAAATATACTGATATTTTATTATAAATATTAAACAACCTCATTTCACCTTCTTTCCATCCTATGGAAAACGAAATCATCGTTCGTGCGTACGTATGGAATATCGTCTCCACGCCGTGGTGTAATCTATTTTTCCACCACCACATAACATGGATGGGTATAATGGTGTAAAGAATATATATATAGTAATTATAACATCATAATGATTCTGATATATTATATCATCCACTCCAATTCCATTCAATTATTATGGGAAGGATATCATCACTCGTGTGTACGTACAGATTACCATTTCCACGACGCGATGAGATTCATTCTCAATGTAAACCATTCAAGAATGATTATAAATTATATATAATGAATAATAATGAAATATGTGACATAATGAAGCTACTTTATTTATGTGTATTAATATATATGTCATCTACTTACTTCCATTCAAGTTAATAAGGAAATGAAAACAGTGTTCATGCGTACGTATGGCTTACCGTCTACATGAACGGTGTACTTCATTTCATTAATCTATATTATATATATAATGAATATATATTATATATAAATAATTATTTAAATTCATAAAGTAATTAAATCATGATATAAGAAATAATAATATAAAGAACAATAATTCCCAACACATATGATAAATAAAACGATTTTATCCAAAACGCTTCTTTAACATGGAATTTACAAAATAATAGTTAATATAAAGGCATATGTGAACCATATATGATATCATAAAATTGAATATGATTCTTTAATAAGTAAATGGAATTATTTAATTCATTATACAGGAGGTTCAAATACATACGAAGCATATCAGACCTAATGTAAGGGATAAATTTTTAAGCTCATTTTTATCCAAATTGCTTATATGTAACTATTTACAAGGGTTATATTTTTCATCCATATCCAAAAAAATGTTTTTCATAATGTGTTGAATATTCTTTCATGTATGTTTAAATTCATGTTTACCCATAATTTAATTATACTTTTTCTTATGGATGAAATATTTTTTTTCTTTACCATACATGGTAATTTTTGACTTTTCCCACAAAAGTATGAGGAAAATGTTTTTTTAAATATATGGTTTCAATAGATTTTTATGTTTTAAAAACGCCTTACGTCCATGAAGATTACTCTACAAGATTTCATGACTATTTTCAACAAAATCCATTTCTTTTAAAATTGCATGGCATTTTGTGAAAAGAAAATGATTTTGAAGAAGAAAGGAAATTTTCTTCATGAATTCATTTCAAATGTTTTATCAAAACCATTTTCCATATAAGACGACATTATTACATATATATATGTTTGAAGTATAATGACTCTATTATTTACATTTTTTTATTCTTCTTATGATGAAATTATATCAATTTGTTTTATATGGATGAAGTTATGATGAGATGATGTTTATGAAACCCATTTTATTCGTTGGTTTATTATGAATGATGTATGTTTGTTTGATGGAACATTAAAGAATGATTTCATTATGAGATTGGTGGGACCTATATCACTCTTAAATGAATTGGGTAATGATTTATATCTCATGAGATAGACATGGTTGTAACGGTATGTTAATCAGGTTCTGTGATACAGGATTGGAACGAGGAGTCAACGCGATTCAGAAAGGGACTTTGTTCTCTAAGATGGTATTAGCAGTAATGCCTTGGCTACTAGGGAAATAATATCATGTGTTTAATGGTTTTCCACAATTAAATGTTTTATTCCCATTCTATTTTATCATCATTAATGTTCCTTTATGACTTATTCCTTGCGTACTGCAAAAATTTATTTCACAACACTAGATTTTCATGTCTAATCTTTATGTTCATGTTATGAAGTTCAAATTTATATGGTTTTTTTGATTTTCTCCTTTCTTACCCTTACTGAGAATTTGATCTCACCATTTATATGTTTTATTTTCCCTAGGATATAAAGAATGGTTTTAGTTAAGAAAAAAAGGAGGATATTTATGGGAGATGTTTCAGATCTTTCACCATAATTAGAAGATTATATTCCGTGTTTCCAAAGTCACTAAACTATTACGGTCCTTTGGTGTCTGTTTTTTTTGTGTATTAGGTATTCCTTAAAATAAATGTAATGTCTATGTACATCAAGTATGGGCCTCTACCGTTTTTATCAGAGGAAAGATTTAGTTATACTTTGGAGACTAGTATGAAAAAACATTAGTGAGATCCCTATAGATATATCTATGGTGTGTATAGGGAAGTCCATAAGGTTAAGTGTAACTATAGGTTATAGTACTAGAATTATGGTAACAATCATAAAATTAAACCTATAATGTTATAGACTAAAATTACTCCCCATGATTTTTTTTTCTACTACTAGTTTTTCCTCCCATACTATTGTTTTTGGGTTTCAAGAAATGGCAGGAAACCGGAGGATTCATGTTAATGGATAATATGGGGGAAAATGGAATGATATTATTCATGAGAAACCAAATGGAATGGAATTTGGATGTCCAAACATTGTTATTATGCCAAATAATAAATCTCTTAATATGACCAATAATATCAAATTTTGTAAGTTTCCTGACTCGGCTAATAAGAGAAATATGGAGATTCATAAAGATCATAGAGGAAAGAATGTTAAATTTACCTCATGTAAATCATGTAGGAAGCGACATCATGGAGAATGTTTCAAAGGAACTGGAAGATGATTTGGGTGAGGAAAAGAAGGACACAAAGCCAGTAATTGTAAAGGAAAAGGTTCAGTTAACACCATGGATAAGGATACTGGTATTTCTTTGACGTCAACAACGGTTAAATGATTTAAATTTGGAATGTACGGGTAATATTCAAACCAATTCCCTAAGGGAAAATCTCATGAAGAGAATCAGAATGGTGAGATGGGTAGTATTTATGAGGATGATGATGATGTGACTACAAATGATATATGAGATGAAAGAAATGATAAATATCATTCAGTGGTTTAAGAAGGTAGTGCAATGATTTTATATTTATCAAGAATAATGTATGGTACAATGGAATAAAGAAAAATCTAGGGATTGTTATACTGTTGTCTTTCCATGAGTTTTTGAAAGTATATGATAAATGGTACCGGTAACCATGAATGGTTATTCAAATATTTTTGGAGGGTAGATGATATGATCATAACGATTGGATTAGGATATAATGAGATGTTTTAAAATATTAATGACCTCATGTCTGGTATAAGGATAAAGTGATATCATGGTTGGAGTATATAGAATTTTTTTTGATTTTGGTATGTTGAAAGAGTTAACATTTTACTTCATTCATGTTATCAATAAGGATCAATGGGTATTCATTTTTCAAGAGAATACATGATTAAGAAATTCACATGTTTGGAATGCGACCAGCATGATATATATATCTTATGATATACGGGCGATAAATGATTGTATTCAATGCTTGGTAGAAGACCTTTCTAGTAATCATTTTATTTGTACTATGATGTTGGACGGAAGTATTTTGGATAAACCTAAATATTAGAATCGATTAAGTTAGACATCAGATAGTATTTTTGTGGCTAGAACATTTTGATATTATTTTTGGAATGTTATAGCAGTATATTTTTATAAAAAAATGACAACCCGTAGGACGGGAGACAACCCGTCATGTCGGACAAGGATGTAGGAATCAAACCCACAACAGAAGTGCGACATGCCATTATCACCTACCACTGGCCTACATGAATTCCCTGGTTAGTATAAACTAGTTTTATTTTATTAAGAGCTATGATAGATGACGTATAAGTCCATTTTTGGAATCATATACGATTAACCTCACCATAGCTGGACTTATGTATATTTGATAACATTTTTAACCCTTTTTCGAGATAGATGGAATAACCCGTCATTCTATCACATTACCTGCTAACACATCACAAAAGAAAAATTCAACTTCATTTCTTTAAGATATGAAGTGGAAATTGTTCAAGGCACAAACAACAATGAGATTGTATCAAAATCAAGTAAGTATTTCTTTTAATTAAAAAAATCCTTCAAACATTGGGAAATGATCTGGAAAACCAAAAATGTTTTCATAGTGCCCTCATAATTGATGAACCATATGGTACGATAGATCATCACAAATTTATGGATTTGTGATTATTGGATTTTTCATAGCCATGTTATCCACCACTCTTCCTCCAAACATAATGGTTTGATTTCTCTTCAATATCTATATTTTCACCTATGTGGAAACCTAGTGATGAGTTAATTTGGATAACCGTTACATTTCATACTTCACTTTTTATAATTATGTTTTAGTATTCCTTTTTACGATGAGGGTTTCTATGTATGAAACTTTCAAGTAGTAAACGATTTATAACCATGACTAATTTCGAGGGCGAAATTCATTTTAAGGGGAGTAGAATCTTAGAACCTGAGATTTTTTGTGATCTATTGTTTTTAATTTCTTTTATGTCTTCTATTGTACACTACAACAAGATTATATTGTACTTTACGCAATACCAAATTTAGTTGCAGTATACGCCAAACTATTCTTGGATCGTGTTACACACAATTTAATGTTTGTTTTGTCGAAATCATTCTACGGAACATTAAGTATAGATGTTGTTTAATGTATAGATGAATTATGTTTTGATAATGTTATATGCAACACCAAAGGGATATTTCACTACATGAATCCCTGACTAGGCTTCAATTACACGCAATCAAGACCTTCTTTGATAGCGTGTGTAGTATTCAATACAGAGTTTCACTAAACAAGATATTATTATAATATTATTATGAACTAGCCATTATGAATAGTAAAACACACTTTTTTTTGATTTTATAAATTTTATTTTTCAAAATGGAATTCATTTTTGGATTCAGAATATCAAAATTAGCCTAGGTTGTGTTATTTGTATTTTTTTTTTGAAAACATTCAATTTTTGAGGAATAGTGAAAACACTGGGTTACTATTTAAAAACCGAGTTTTTATTTAAATAATTAATTATTTTAATTTAATTTATGTGAGGTAAAAATTGATACATAATAACTATATATTTTAAATTCAATTAATTGGAGTCATTTTATAATAATTATATATATATAATTTTATTGAACTTTTCACCGTCTTTTACCCACCTCCTTGGAGAATTTGAAAATTTTCATAAAAGTTAATTTTACCGCTTATGTGAGTGGAATTTCAAAAATCCTAGAGACATTGTTAATATGAAGGGGTAATATGTGGTTCAATAAGATAAAAATAATATTTGGTGAATAGTAACTTTTTAGTTTTATTTACCACGGTTAAAAATAAATAGGGTAATTAAACGTAAAAATGATATTATTATTGCCTTAACACATGTAATAATTCTATTGGATAAGTTTAATTATACCAAAAACAACTTTACGAATAAAATATTACCCATTAGTTCCACTTGGATTAGATTAGTACACTTATTATTATTTTTTTTAAAGAAGAGTTAAAAGAGTGAAAATCAAAGTTTAATAAATAATTGTTTTTTACTATAGGGTTATAAATAAGAAAAATGAGACTATGAATAATAATTAGAAATATAAATATATTTCCTACATAATTGTATTTTATTTATTATTTTTAGACATTAAATAATTTAATTTATCTATGACACAATGATGATATAGTAATTAGCTTATTAATGAAATATTAACATAATTGATGTTATAAATACCCAAATAAATATAAATTGGGACTTTTTATTAATTCAACTAATTTTACAGGTTAATATGACATGTTAGTATTTATTGGATTATTTTTTTCTAACTAATCATGCGGTTATGATTTTCAAAAAAATCAATTACCAAATAGTGGAAAAATTGACATAAAATAGTTTTTTAAACAAATATTATATTATTAATTGTTATTCTATTCCTAAATATCTAAAGATCGGTCAAATGACTAAGAGAAGGTCATATATATTAATAATGAACTATTTGGGGTTATTTTGTCTTGTTATAGTATGTTTATTAAAAACATAGTGTAAGAATTCAAGAAGACTCGGTAAAAGGTAAATTATTTAACATAGAGTTAAATCTAAATGATAAGGTTACAATAGCAAACAAAACGTGTCTAAAACCTATTTGTTGAGATTATTTCGACCCATCCCCACTTTAGCTTAGAAATAAATAAATTTTGAGCTATTATTAACCGAATATGACTTTATTATAAAATAATATTTTACGTTTTTCCCAAGGTTCCCCTCTCTTACCTTATAAATGGGAACTCCTCCCTCTTCTCTTTACCCAATCGTGAGCATTCATTCTCGGAATAAACCTTCCAATTACCATTCTAAAATTCCCTGGAAACATTATAGTGGCTATGGTCTCCTCAAAAGACCAACTCTAGTGCCTTAAGAGGAGGCGTAAAAGAGGTGCGTCAAAGACGTGGTAATCTCTTCTACTGATTCTTTCAGGATTCTTTCTTCTTCAACTTCTTCTTCTTTAGTTGTTTCATTATAAAGTAATAAAATCAGTATCACTAATATACTGATATTTTATTATAAATATTAAACAACCCATTTCACCTTCTATCCATCCTATGGAAAATGAAATCACCATTCATGCGTACGTATGGAATACCGTCTCCATGCCATGGTGTAATATGTTTTTCCACAACCAACTTACATGGATGTGTATAATGGTGTAAATAATTACTATATATGGTTATTATAACATCATACGGATTCTGAGATATTATATCATCCACTCCAATTCCATTCAATCATTATGGGAAGGATATCATCGCTCGTGTGTACGTACAGATTACCATTTCCATGACGCGATGAGATTCATTCTCCATGTAAACCATTCAAGAATGATTATAAGGTATATATAATGAATAAAAATGAAATATATGACATAATGAAGATACTTTATTTATGTTTATATATATATGTCATCTAATTACTTCCATTCATGGTAATAAGGAAATGAAAACTGTGTTCATGTGTACATATGGCCTACCGTATCCACGAATGGTGTATTTAATTTAATTCATATATATTATATTATATATATACTGAATATATATGATATATAAATCATGATTTAAATTATTAATGTAGTTATATCATGATATAAGTAATAATAATATCATGAAAAACAAGTCTAAACACGTACGATAAATAAAATGATTTTACCCAAAATGCTGCTTTAACGTGAAATTTACAAAAGATTGGTTAATATGAAGGCATAAGTGAGCCATATATGATATCAGAACAATGAATATGACTCTGTAATAAGTAAATGTCATTATTTAAATCATTATACAGGATTTTCGAATACATATGAAGCATGTCAGACTTAATGTATGGGATAATATTTTAATCTCATTTGTTTCCAAGATTTCTTATACGTAAGTGTTTACTAGGGTTATATTTTTCATCCATGTCCATAAATAGGTTTTTAATAAAGTGTTAAATATTATTCCATGTATGTTAAAGTCATGTTTACCCATATTTGACCTTTAATTTGTGTTATAGAGGAAATCTTTCTTTTGTTTACCATACATAGAAATTTTTGGATTTTATGACAAAATTATGAGGAGGGTGTTTTTTTAACTTTTACGGTGTGAATGGATTTTTATGGTTAAATAACCAATTATGTTCATGAAGCATAATATACAAGATTTCATGACTATTTTCAACAAAATCCATTTCATTTATAATTTCATGGAATTTTGTGAAAAGAAAACGAATTTGAAGAAGAAACGATATTTTCCACAGGAATTCATTTCAAGTGTTTTATCAAAACCATTTTTCATCTAAGATGAAATTATTTCATATGTGTATGACTCTCGTATAATGACTATATTATTTACTTTTATTCATTCTTCTTATGATGAAATTATATCAATTTTTTTATATGGATTAAGATATGATGGGATGATGTTTATGAAAACCATTTTATTCATTGGGTCATTATGAATGATGTATGTTTATTTTCTAGCACATGAAAGAATGATTTAATTATGAGATGGTAGGGACCTATATCTCCCGTCAATGAATTGGGTAAAGATTTATATCTCATGAGATAGACATGGATAGAATGGTAACTTAATCCAGATCAGTGATACATGACTGGAACGAGGAGTAAACTCGATTCAGAAAGGGACTTTGTCCACTGACATGGTCTTGGCAACAATGCCTTTGATACAATGGAAATCATATAATGTTATTAATGGTTTTCCAAAAATAAATTTTTTATTCCCATGCTATTTTATCATCATTAATGTACCTATATGACATATGCATTATGTACTGCCATGATTTATTTGACAACACAATATTTTGATGTGTAAACTTTATGTTCATGTTTTGATGTTCAAATGTATATGGTTTATTTTATTTTCTCCTTGGATACCCTTACTGAGCATTTGAGATCACCCTTTATATGTTTTATTTTCCCCAAGATATAAAGAATGGTTTTAGTTATGAAAAAAGGGTTGATATTAATGGGAGATTTTGAAGATCATTCACCATGATTAGAAGATTATATTCTGAGTTTCCAAAGTCACTAAACTATTACAGTCCTTTGGTGTCTGTTTTTTTTATGTTTTAGGTATTCCTCAAAACAAATGTAATGTCTATGTACATCAAAAAGGGGCCTCTACAGTTGGTATCAGAGGAAAGGATTAGTTATCCTATAGATACTAGGATAGAAAACTTTTGTGGGATCCCTATAGATATTTCTACAGTATGTCTAGGGATGTCCATAAGGTTGAGTGTAAGTATAGGTTATAGTACTAGAATTATGGTAACGATAATTGAATTAATCCTAAGATGTAATAGATTGATAGTACCCCCCCATGATTATTTTGTTTTTCTAGTACCAGTTTTTCCCTTCATACTATTTTTTCGGTTTTAAGAACTGGCGGGACACAGGAAGATTCATGTTAATAAAGAATATGATGGACAATGGAATGATATTCTTCATGAGCAACCAAATGAAATGAGATTTGGATGTACAAACATCGTTATTATGCCTAATCATCAATCTCATAATATGACCAATAATATCAACTTTGGTATGTTTCCTAACTCGGATAATAAGAGATAGATAGAGATTCATGATGATTATAGAGAAAAGAAAGTAAAATTTACCTCATCTAAATCCTGTAGGAAGAGGAATCAAGGAGAATGTTTCAAATGAACTGGAAGATGCTTTGGGTGTGGAAAAGAAGGACAGAAAGATATTAATTGTAAAGGAAAAGGTTTAGTTAACACCATGGATAAGTATAATGGTATTTCTAAGACATCAACAATAGTTAAATGTTTTATATGTTTAATGTAAGGTAAATATGTAAACCAATTCCCTAAGGGAAATCTCATGAAGAGAATAATAATTGTGATATGGGAAGTATTTATGTGGATGATGATGATGTGAAAACAAATGATATATGAGATAGAATAAATAATAATGCTCATTCAGTTGTTTAAGAAGGTAGTTGAAAGATTTTATGTTTATCAAGAATAATGTCTGTTACAATGAAATAAAGAAAAATCTAAGCATTGTTACACTGTTGTCATTCCTTGAGTTTTTGAAAGTATATGATGAATGGTACTAGTACTCATGAAAGGTTATTCAAATATTTTTGGAAGGTAGATGATATGTGAATAATGAAAGGATAATGAGATAATGAGATGTTTTCTAATATTAATAAGATCATGTCTGGTATAAGGACAATCAGATATCATGGATTGAGTATATAGAATTTTTGGGATTTTGGTATGTGGAATGAGTTAACTTTTAAGTGCATTCATGTTTTCAATAAGTGTCAATGGGTATTCATTTTTCAAGAGAATACATGATTAAGGAATTCACATGTTTTGAATGTGACCAACAAGATATATATATCTTTTGATATTAGGGTGATAATTTATTGTATTCAATGCTTGGTAGATGACCTTTCTAGTAATAATTTTATTTATACTATGATATTGGACATAAGTATTTTGGATAAACCTAAAGATTGTAATCGATTAAGTTAGACATCAGATAGTATTGTTTATGGCTAGAACATTTTGATATTATTTTTGGAATGTTATAATCGTATATTTTTATAAAAAATGACTACCCGTAGGATGGGCGACAATCCTTCACATTGAACAAGGATGCGGGAATCGAACCCACAAACGAAGTGTGACATGCCTTTATCACCTACCAATGGCCTACAAAATGTCCCTAGTTAGTAGAAATTAATTTTATTTTATTAAGTGCTATGATAGATGAAGTATAAGTCCATTTTTTGAATCATATATGATTAACCTCACCATAGATGGACTTATGTATATTTGATAACTTTTTCTAACCTTTTGTTTGAGACAGAAGGAATGGCCCATAATTCTATCACATGATCTCCTAACACTTCACGAATGAAAAATTCAACTTCATTTCTTTAAGATATGATGTGTAAATTTTTCAAGGCACAAACAAAAGTGATATTGTACAAAAATCAAGTAATTATTTCTTTCTATTCAAAAAATTATTCAACATTTGGGGAATGATCATGAAAACCAAAAATGTTTTCCTAGTGCCCTCATATCTGATGAATCAGATGGTACCCTAGATCATCAAAAATTTATTGCTTTGTGATTATTGGATTTTTCATAGCCATGTACTTTACCACTCTTCATCCAAACATAATGGTTAGATTTCTCTTCAATACCTATATTTTCCCTTATGTGGAAACCCAGTGATGAGTTAATTGGGGTAACCGTTACCTTTCTTACTTCACTTTATAAAATTAAGTTTTAGTATTCCATTTTACAATGTGGGTTTCTATGAATGAAACTTTCAAGTAGTAAACGATTTATAACCTTGACAAATTTCGAGGGAAAATTCATTTTAAGGTGGGTAAAATGTAACACCCTAAGATTTTTTGTGATATATTCGTTTTAATTTCTTTTATGTCTTCTATTGTACACTACAGCAAGATTAGCTTGTACTTTATGAAACACTGTATTAACTTGCAGTATACACCACACTATTCTTGGCTTTTGTTACAATCAATTTCAAGTTTGTTTTGTAGAAATCATTCTATGCAACATTAAGTATAGATTTTGTTTAATGATTAAATGAATTATGTTTTGATAATGTTATATGAAACACCAAAGGGATATTACACTACATTAAGCCATGACTTGGATTCCATTACACACAATCAAGACCTTCTTCGATAGCGTGTGTAGTACGCAATACCAAGTTTCATTAAATGGGATGTTATTATAATATTATTATGAACTCGCCATTATGAATAATAATACCAACTTTTTGAGATTTTATAAGTTTTATCTATCAAAATGGACTTCATTTTTAAATTCAGAATATCAAAATTAGCCTAGGGTGAATTTTTGGTATTTTTTTTGAAAACATTCAATTTTTGACGAATAGTGAAAACACTGGTTACTATTTAAAACCCGAGATTTTATTTATATAATTATTTATTTCATTTAAAATTATTTTAGGTCAAAATTGATACATAATACCTATATATGTTCAATGAAATTAATTGAATTCATATTATAATAATTTTAGATATATGATATTTTATTTAATTTTTCACCGTATTTTACCCACCTCCTTGGAGAATTTGCAAATTTACATAAAAGTTAATTTTACCTCTTTTGTGTGTGGAATTTCAAAAATCCAAGAGAAACGGTTAATATCAAGGAGTAAAATTTGGTTCAATAAGATAAAAATAATAGTTGGTTAATAGTAACGTTTTACTTTTATTTACCATGGTTAAAAATAAATAGGGTAATTAATGGTAAAAATGATATTATTATTACCCTAACACATGTACTAATTCTGTTGGATAAGTTTAGTTAGACCAAAAATAACTTTAGTAATAAAATATTACCTTTTAGGTCCACTTGGATAAGATTAGGACACTTATTATTATTTTATTTAAAGAAGAGTTTAAAGAGTTAAAATCAAAGTTTAATAACTAAAAAATATTTACTATATTGATATACATATGATAAATTTGACTATAAATATTAAATAGAAAGATAAATCATTTCTTACATAATGTCCTTTTATTTATAAATTTTAGACATTAAATAATTTAATTTATTTATGACACAATGGTGATGCAGTAATTACCTTATTAATTAAATATTAACATAATTGATGTTTAAAATACCAAAATAAATGTTATTTGAGACTTTTTATTAATTAAAATAAATTTATAGGTTAATATGAAATGTTTTTATTTATTTATTTAATTTTTTTCGAACTAATCAAGCTGTTATGAATTTCACAAAAATCAATTACCAAATAGTGGCAAAATTGACATAAAATGGTTTTTTAAAACAAATATTATATTATTAATTGTTATTATATTCCTAAAAATATAAGGTTAGGCCAAATTACTTAGATAAGGTTTTATATATTAATAATGAAACACTTGGGGTTCGTTTGGCTTGTTATAGTATGTTTATTAACCATATAGTCTAAGAATACAAGAAGACATGGTAAAAGTTAAATTATATAACTTAGACTGAAATCTAAATGATAAGGTTAAAATAGAAACCTAAACTTCTCTAAAACCTATTGGTTGATAGGATTTTGACCCATTCCCACTTTATCTTATAAATAAATCAATTTTGAGCTATTATAAACTGAATATGACTTTATTATAAAATAATATTTTATGTTTTCCCTAAGATGCCCCTCTCCTCCCTTACAAAAGGGAACCTCATCCCTCTTCTCTTAAGTAATTTGGAGCATTCATTATCGGCCAAAACCTGCCGATTTCCCATCTAAACTTATCTAGAAACATTATTGAGGTTTTGGTCTCCTCAATAGTCCAACTCTTGTGCCACAGGAGGAAGCATAAAAGAGGCGCATTGAAGAAGAGGTAATCTCTTCTACCGATTCATTCATGGTTCTTTCTTCCTCAACGTCTTCTTCATTAGTTTTTTTGTTATAAAATAAAAAAATAACTATCACTAATATAATTATATGTTATAATAAATATTAAAAAACTTCATTTCACCTTCCATCCATCCTATATAAAATGAAATCACCGCGCGTGTGTACGAACGGAATACCATCTCGACGTTGTGGTGTATTCTATTTTTCCACCACCACCTTACTTGGATGGGTATAATAGTGTAAATAATAACTATATTTGGTTATTATAACAATATACTAATTCTGAGATATTATATCATCCACTCCAATTCCATTCAGTATTTATGGGAATGATATCATCGCCCGTGCGTATGTATGGATTGTCATTTCCATGACGCGATTAGATTCATTCTCCATGTTATCCATTAATGAATGATTATAAAGTATATATAATGAATAAAAATGAAATATCTAACATAATGAATTTACTTTATATATATATATATATATCATCTACTTACTTCCATTGAAGATAAAAAAGGAAAGGAAAACAGCATTCATGTGTACGTATGACATACCGCCTCCATGAACGGTGTATTTCACTTCATTCATCTATCTATTATATATATATATATACTAAAATATATGATATATAAATCATGATTTAAATTATAGAAGTTTGTAAATCATGATATAATTAATAATAATATCATGAACAACAAAATCAAACACATACGATAAATAAAACGGTTTTACCCAAAACACTGCTTTAAAATGGAATTTACAAAAGAACGGGTAATATAAAGGCATAAGTGAACCATATATGATATAATAACAGTGAATATGATTCTGTAATAAGTAAATAAAATTATTGAAATCATTATACAGGAGGTTCAGATATGTACAAAGCATATCAGTCCTAAAGTGAGGGATAATTTTGTAATCTCATTTTTATCCGAGATTGCTTATACGTAAGTATTTACTAAGGTTATATTTTTCATCCATGTCCATAAAAATGTGTTTAATAAATTGTTTAATATTCTTCCATGTTTTTTAATTTCATGTTTACCCCTCCTTGACTTTTAATTTGTGTTATGGAAGGAATATTTCTTTTGTTTACCATACGTTGTACTTTTTGACTTTTCCGACAAAATTACGAGGAGAATGTTTTCTTAACATATATAGTGAGAATGGATTTTTACAGTTTCATAACGCCTTATTTTCATGAATATTACTCTACAAGATTTCAGGACTATTTTCAACAAAATCATTTTCTTTTAAAATTGCATGGCATTTTTTGAAAAGAAAATGATTTTTAAAAAGAAACGATATTTTCCTCATGAATTTATTTCAAATGTTTTATCAAAACCATTTTCCATCTATGATGAAATTATTTCATATGTGTAGGTTTCAAGAATAATTTCTCTATTATTTTTATGGTCTTATTCTATTTATGATTAAATAATATCCATTAGTTTTATATGGATTATGTTATGATGGGATGATGTTTATGAAACCCATTTTATTCTTTGGGTTATTATAAATGAGGTATGTTTATTTTGTGGAACATGAAAGAATGATTTCATTCTGAGATGGTTGGGACCGATATATCCTTCAAATTCATTTGGAAAAGAATTATATTTCATGAGATAGGCATGGCTGGAATGGTAAGTTTATCTATTTCAGTGATACATTACTAGAACAAGGAGTAAACTCGATTCAGAAAGGGAATTTTTCCACTAAGATGGTCATGGACGCAATGTCCTGGCTTCTATGGAAATAATATGATGTGATTAATTGTTTTCCAAAATTAAATATTTTATTCCCATTCCATTTTATCATCATTGATGTTCCATTATGGCCTATTCTTTACGTACTGCCCTGATTTATTTCACAACTCAATATTTTGATGTGTAAACATTATGTTCATGTTATGAAGTTCAATTGTATATGGTCTATATTATTTTCTCCATGATTACCCTTAAAAATAATTTGAGCTCACCATTTATATACTTTCTTTTCCCCAGGATATAAAGAAATAATTTAGTTAAGAAAAAATGAAGATCTTCAAGAGAGATGTTGAAGATCTATCACATACATTATAAGACTATATTTCAAGTTTCTAAATGCACTAAACTATTATGGTTCTTTGGTTTCTGTTTTTGTTATGTATTAGGTATTCTGAAAAAGAAATGTAATGTCTATGTACGTCAAGTATGGGTCTCAACAGTTGGTATCAAGGGAAAGTTTTAGTTATACTTTGGAAACTAGGATGCGAAAACTTTAGTGAGACCCCTATAGATATTTCTAAGGTATGTCTAGGGATGTCCCTAAGGTTATGTATAAGTATAGGTGATAGTCCTAGAATTAAGGGTAATGATCGTAAAATTAAAACTAAGATGTTATAGATTGAATGTACTCCCCAATGATTATTTTATTTTTCTAGTACAAGTTTGCCTCTCAATCTATTCTTTTTAGGTTTTAAGAAATGGCACGAAACAGGAGGATTCATGTTAATAGAGAATATGATGGGCAATGGAAAGATATTCTTCATGAGAAACCAAATGAAACAGGATTTGGATGTCAAAACATCATTATTATCCCTAATCATCAATCTCATAATTTGATTAATAATATCAACTTTGGTATGTTTCCTGACTTAGCTAATAAGAGAAAGATGGAGTTTCATGATGATCATAGAGGAAATCAAGTTAAAATTCCCTCATCAAAATCATGTGGGAAGAGGCATCATGGAGAATGATTCAAAAGAACTGGAAGATGATTTGGTTGTGCAAAAGGACACAAAGCCAGTAATTATGAATGAAAAGGTTCAGTTAACACCATGGACAAGGATAATGGTATTGCTATGACATCAAAAATGGTTAAATTATTTAAATGTGGAATGTACATGCATTATGGAAACCAATTCTATAAGGTAAAATCTAAAGAAGAGAATCAGAATGGTCATATGGGTAGTATTTATGTGGATTATTATGAAGTGACTACAAATGATATATGTGATGAAAGAAATGATAAAGCATAGTAAGTTGTTTATGAAGGTAGTGGAATGATTGTATGTTTATCAAGAATAATGTATGGTACTATGGAATAAAGAAAAATCTAAGTATTGTTACACTGTTGTCTTTCCATGAGTTATTGAAAGTATATGATGAATGGTATCAGTAACCATGAAAGGTTATTCAAATATTTTTTGAAGGTAGATGATATGTGCATAATGAAAGGATAAGGATATAATGAGATGTTTTATAGTATTAATGAGCTCATGACTGGTTTATGGAAAAAGTGATATCATGGTTTGAGTATATAGAATAATCGGGATTTTGTATATGGAAAGAGTTAACATTTAACTGCAATCATGTTTTCACTAACATTCAATGCGTATTCGTTTTTCAAGAGAATACATGATTAAGGAATTCACATGTTTGGAATGTGACCGACAAGATATATATATCATA
This sequence comes from Viscum album, assembly GCA_963277665.1. Taxonomy (NCBI): domain Eukaryota; kingdom Viridiplantae; phylum Streptophyta; class Magnoliopsida; order Santalales; family Viscaceae; genus Viscum; species Viscum album. The sequence continues at coordinate 1,186,080,384 of OY728161.1, read as the reverse complement.
TTATATATGGGTGATAAAGGATTTTATTCAATGGTTTGAGGATGGAATATCTAGTAATATTTTTATTTATACTATGATATTAGACAAAAGTATTTTGGATAAACATAAAGATAAGAATCGATTAAGTTAGACATAAGATAGTATTGTTTAAGGCTAGAACATTTTGATATTATTTTTGGAATGTTATAAAAGTACATTTATAGAAAAAATGACAACACGTAGGACAGGAGACAACCCGTCGCATCAGACAAGGATGTGGGAATAAAACCCACATCAGAAGTGCGACAGGCCTTTATCGCCTACCACTGGCCTACAGGAAGTCCCTAGTTCAATGAAACTAGTTTTATTTTTTTTAAGTGCTATGATAGATAATGTATAACTCAATTTTTGGAATCATATATGATTAACCTCACCATAGATAGACTTCTTTATATTTGATTACTTTTTCTAACATTTTTTTTGAGAGAGATGGAATGGCCCATCATTGAATCAGGTGATCTGCAATCACTTCACGATTGACAAATTCAACTTCATTTATCTAAGAGATGAAGTGGAAATTGTTCAACGAAAAAACAACAGTGAGATTGTACCTAAATCAAGTATGTAATTATTTTAAATCAAGAAATTATTCATCATTTGGGAAATGATCATGAAATAAAAAAAAAATTCCTAGTGCCCTCATATCTGATGAATCAGATGGTACCATAGATCATCACAAATTTATTGCATTGTGGTTATTGTATTTTTCATAACCATGTTCAATACCAATCTTCATCCAAACATGATGGTTAGATTTCTCTTCAACATCCATATTTTCACATATGCAGAAACCATGTGATGAGTTAATTTGGGTAACCGTTACATTTCTTACATCACTTTTTAAAATTATGTTTTAGTATTCCTTTTTACGATGTGGGTTTCTATGGATGAAACTTTCAAGTAGTAAATGATTTATAACCCTGACGAATTTTGAGGGCGAAATTCATTTTTGAATGTGACCAACAAGACATATCGTGTGATAAATGATGTTATTAATGTTCTTGTTATGTGACCTTTCCAGTAATTTTTTTCTTTATACTATGAGCTTGTACCGATGTATTTTGGATAAGTCTAAATATTGTAAAGGGATTTTTCGGACATCATATAGTATTGTTTAAGGCCAGAACTTTTTTCAAAATTATTTCTGTAATGTTATAATAGTATAGTTTCAGAAAAAGGACAACCTGCATGACGGGTGACAACCCGTCATGTCAGACAAAGCTGTGGGAATCGAACCCACTACCGAAGTGTGACAAGCCTTGATCACCTACAACTGGCCTACAGGAAGTTCCTGGTTAGTAGAAATTAGTTTTATTTTATTAAGAAGTATGATTGTTGAAGTATAAGTCTATTTTTGGAACCATATAAAAATAATATCACCATAGATGGACTTATGTATATAACTTTTGCTAACATTTTGTTTGAAACAGATGGAATTACCCATCATTCTATAAAATGATCGGCTATCACATCACGAATAACAAATTCAACTTCATTTCTTGAAGAGATGAAGTGGAAATTGTTCAGGACACGAACAACAGTGAGATGGTACCAAAATCACATAAGTATTTCTTTTAATTCATCAACATTATGGAAATGATATTGGAAACCAAAAAAAATGTTGTCCCAGTTCCCTCATATCCGACGAATCAATTGTCACCTTAGATCATCACAAATTTATGGCTTTGTGATTGTTGGATTTTTCATAGCCATGTTCTCTACCACTCTCCATCAGAATATGATGGTTATATTTTTCTTCCATATCCATATTTTCACCCATGTACTCCTATATGGAAACCCAGTGATGAGTTACTTTGGGTAATATTTAGGTTTCATACTTTAGTTTTTAAAATGAAGTTTTAGTATTTCTTTTTACGATGTGGGTTTCTATGAATAGTAAATGATTTATATCCCCGACTAATTTCGAGGGAGAAATTAATTTTAAGGGGGGTAGAATGTAACACCCCGAGATTTTTTGAAAAATATTATTTCAAATTCATTGATATCTTGTGTTGTACACTACACCAAGATTACATTGCGCAATACGCAACACCATATTAGATTGCAGTATACGCAACACTATTCTTGGATCATGTTACACACAATTTAGATAGTAGTTATTCTACACAAAATTGAGTGTGTATATAAAAATATTTATATTCAATATATAAATTAAATATGGTTGTATTATGTTATATGAATCAACGAAGGAGACTTGCATCACATGTAACCCTAACATGGCTTGCATTACACGCAATTGCGACCTTCCTTGATAGCGTGTGTAGTACACAATTCCGAGTTTCACTAAACAAAGATATATGGTTATAATATTATTATGGACTAGCCATTATGAATAGTATTAACAAAATTTTGATTTTTATAACATTATTATTCATCTTACATATTTTATAGAACATGGTATTAGAACAAAATAAATTTTTCGGGTAAAATAAGTATTTTTTAAAAAATGCAGTTTTGCCGCCATTTAATGGAGCACCCACATTAAATCTAGTTTTTGACATGTTTATAAGTTAAATTTAACAAAATAAAAATATTCCTTGGAATAAGGATATAAAAATTTAATTTGGATAAATTTTTCAAAATATTCTGATAACTTTTATATTTTGATGAATAGTAAAAACATGCTATATTTTAATTAAAAACAACTTTTTTAATCGCAATACATTATATGGATAGATTATATTTTTAATTTGTTTTAAAGTGTAATTAGAATATTTTTTTACCATTTAATCCAATTTAGTTCATTGGAATTTATTTCACTTTAAAATTGGACATAAACAAGTGATGATCTTTTGATAGTTATTGTTTCATAGAAACACGTTGTTTGTTTTGATAACAAAAATTAATTTTAAAATTAATTAATTTCACTTCTATGTTTTGAATTTTTAAAAATAGACATCATTTTTTAATTCAGAATATAAAATATAGATTAGGCTGAATTTTTTTTATTTTCTGAAAAACATCAATTTTTGATGATTAGTGAAAACACTGAGTTTTTTGATAGAACCAACTTTTTATTTAAATATTCATTTAATTGATTTAAATTTATTTTAGGTAAAAATAGATACATAATAATTATATAATTTCAATGAAATTCATTGGAATCTATTTATAATAATTTTAGATTTATAAAAAGTTTATTGAACTTTTCACCGTCTTTTACCAACCTCTTAGGAGCTTTTTCAATTGTTCATAAAACATAATTTTACCGCTTCTGTGGGTTGAATTTCAAAAATCCTAGATACACGGTTAATATCATGGAGTAAAATTTGGTTCAATTAGATACAAATAATTTTTTGGGATTAGTAACTTTTTACTTTTATTTACCACAGTTAAAGGTAAATAGAGTAATTCAATGTTAAAAGAATATTATAATAATTAAAATTACCTTAAAACTTGTCCAAACATTATTGGTTGAGTAATTTCCGTCCATGGGAATACTTGGGTCTATTTTGCAACCCCATGGAGCCACATAGGAAACACAATGACACATTAGATTAATTAATGTAATGTAATGACAAAACATGCATTAACAAAAGTCCTTTAGTAATTAATTTTTATAAATAGATATATAAATTATATTTGAGACTATAAATATTCATTAGAAAGATAAAACTATTTCCTACATGTTAGTTTTTTTCTATAATTTTTAGACATCAAAGGAATTATATTATTTATGACACAATAATGATGCAGTATTTACCTCATTAATAAATGATTTAAATAAATAATATTAAAATGATTAAAATATCATCCAAAACATGTCCAATTTCTTTTGGATGATTTTATTTCGAATACGAGTCACCTTATCTTTGACATTAATCTGTTTTGGACCTCTTTAAAGTGATCATATGTTTATAATAAAATAATGTTTTGACACTTTTCTAAAGAGCCCCTCCAATCCCATATAAAAGGAGACAACTTCTATTCAATTCCTCACAGCTCTCAAGCCTTTTTGCTAGTTCAAACTCTTTCCAAATAAGCTCTCACAATCCCTCTTTTCTACTTAGGAGCCTTACATCAGGCATAAGGCACTAAAAAGAGACTTTTTGGTTCAACCCAAAGGAAGTTACCCAAATTAAAGGTAATAGTTTCTCTTAAGTTGTTTTCTTTTATTCTACTTCCCCAACCCCTAAACTATTTTTAATTAATTATTTTGTAATAAAAACAGTATCCTAAATAAACTAGGATGTTATTATGGGAATTATTAGAACTACACTTACACGAACCTCCATCTAATAGATGATGAACATAATGTTTCTGTGATGGAAAACTAACGCATCACGAAACGATGATTGTCCGGTTTTCTCCTACTACCTTTCATGGTGGCCATTATGATGGAACTGTATTTATATATGATATAAATTATGTTAATTATTTTCTTATGCTTCTTTACTTCCCAATTATATCAAGCATTTATGGTTTCCATTGTGGGTAAATACGATGATCTCATTTGAGGAAGTGCGGACTACTCCCCCTCAAAATTATGTGATTCATTAATGCTTTAAGTGGGATCTATAAAGGATGTAGTTAATTATATTATATATGATATTATAAGGTATTTATAATATACTTATGTATAATTATGATTTAATTCCATAGAAATGAATGTATTGTTCATGTGTACGTACGGCTTACCGTCTCCATGAACGGTGCATTTCATTTCTAACCACCATATGTTATGTACTATTATAAATACATGTATATGCTGGATATATAATGAATATATATGATATATAAATAATGATTTAAATTCTTGAAGTAATTAAATCATGATATAAATAATAATAACATCATGAACAACAAGTCCAAACACGTACGATAAATAAGATGATTTTACACAAAACGTTGCTTTAACATGGGATTTACATTAGAACGAGTAATATAAAGTCATAAGTGAACCATATATGATATCATAACAATGAATATGATTCTTTAATAAGTCAATTTCATTATTTAAATCATTATATAGGAGGTTCAGATATGTACGAATCATATCATACCTAAGGTAAGGGATAACTATTCCAATCCCATTCTTATCCGAGATTGTTATTCGTATGTATTTACTATGGTTATTTTTATCATCCAAGTCCATGTTTTATAAAAGTGTTTTTATCTATTTTTAATGTCATTTTTACCCAATTTTTCTTTTACTAAATGGTATTTAAGGAATATTTCTTTTATTTACATTACAAGGATCTTTTTTACTTTTCTGACAAAAGTACGAGGGGAATGTTTTTTTAACTTATACGACATGAAAGGATTTTTATGGTTTTATAAAGCATTATATTATTGAATCATACTCCAAAATATTTCATGACTATTTTCAAAAACATATCTTTCTTTAAAAATTGCATATATTTTTGAGAAAAGATATTGATTTCGAAGAAGAAAGGATACTTTCCTCAAGAATTCATTTCAAGTGTTTTATCAAAACCATTTTTTCCATCTAAGATGACATTATTTCAAATGTCTATGTTTCAAGAATAATATCTCTTTGATTTAAATGGTTTCACTTTTCATATGATGATATGATATCCATTTGTTTTATATGGATTAAGTTATAATGGGATGATGTTTATGAAACCCAATTTATTTTTGGGTTTTGATGAATGATTTATGATTATTTTGTAGAGCATGTAAGAATGATTTCAATATGAGATGGGTGGGACCTATATCTCCTTCTAATGCATTGGGTAAAGATTTATATCTCAAGAGATAGACCTGGCTGGAACGGTAAGAAAATCAGGTTCAGTAATATAGGGTTGGAACGGGAAGTAAACCTAGTTCAGTAAGGGACTATTTCCAGTAAGATGATCTTGAAAGTAATGCCTTGGCTACTATGGAAATCATTACATGTGATTAATGGATGCCACAATTACATGTTTTATTCCAATTCTAGTTTATCATGATTAATGTTCCTTTATGATCTATGCCTTATGTACTTCCATGGTTTATGTCATTGCCCAAGATTTTGACGTTTAAACATTATGTACATGTTTTTAAGCTCAAATTCATATGATTTGTTTTATTTTATCCATGCATACCCTTACAGATCATTTCAGCTCACCCTATATATGTTTTCATTTCCCTAGGATTTATAGAATGGTTTTAGGTAAGAAAAAAAGGTGAAGATCATTATGGGAGATGCTGAAGATCTTTCACCATGATTAGGAGATTATATTCCGAGTTTCCAATGACACTAAACAATTACAGTCCTTGTGTTTCTATTTTTGTTAAGTATTATGAATTCCACAAAAGTAATTTAATGTCCATGTACGTCATGATTCGGGTCTCCACAATACAGGATATCATTCTGGATATGAATAAGATGCATTCCATCTATAAAAAATATGACTTATGTAAAAAGCATATATATGAAAAAAAAATAAGTTAACACCTGAAACAACGATAATTATAAGATTTTATTAACAATGAAATTTTAAAAGATCATATAAGATATCATATTAATGTTTATGAAACTTGTATTTTTTAATAATGATTATTTCATAATTATATAGGTGGTTAACCTACCCTCGACCAAGGAAAAGTACAATGTAAGGGTAAATTTCACAATCTCTTTATTATCCAAGGATGTTTTTACGTAAGTATCTTCGGGGGAATATTTATTATCCCTATCCCTGAATCACGAAGAGTTTTCAATGGGATTATTTTAAGGGAATTTTTTACTAAAAAATCAATTTAATTGATTTAAATATTTATTCTTCTAAATCATTCACATTAATGTCCATGTTGTCAAAAAAAATTTAAGGATTTATCTATATGGACATGAATTTTTTTAAAATGTTAATTCCATTCAAAAGTTTCAATGTGTTATGGACACTTTGATTCCATAATTTCATTAAATTTTTTCGTTTCTAAAGTGTGTGACTTTTAAATGTTTTCATGAAAAAGGGGTATTTCTTTCAATGAGTTTTACGAATAATTTTCATTTATTTCAACATCCTTTGATGGATTTTAAGCTTATTTGAAGTTGATTTATTATGATATAAAGCTTACATATTGTATTTAAGGGTATTTGATATGTTTTACTATGGATTTGTTATTTTTACACCAATTTTGGTTTATGTATATTGTATTGACATTTCGTATGCTTGTTTTAATATGAATGTTTTTGTTATGATTAAACCTTTTCATATGAGGAATTCATTGGACTTAGTAAGTGATGTGTGAAACCCTCTATAGCTCCTCAATGCATTGGTAGGTCTCATGTGACAAACTAGTGTCTTCCCATAAGGCCTTGACAACATCTTATTTTTAGTCATGGCACAAAGGCTAGACTATGTGGTTATAATATTCAGGCATTATGCATTCCATCATTATGAAAGTCGTTATTGATATTGCATGTGACTATTAGACTAGTATAATATCCATGTGAATGAGTAAATGGAATTATCTCATTTTATTTTGGCGATATTATACTGATGTTCAGTTTTAAATTCTTTTGTTTTATTTATATATTGCCTTAAATGTTTATGCTTATTTATGAATGTTTTAGTTATATTGTTATCCTAACGGAGCATCTGAGCTCACCCCTTTCTATGTTTTATTTTTCCCAGGATGTGAAGAAGTATTTTATGACTACTCTGCAGTGATAGTCTGAGGGGATATGATTGTGAACAATGGATACTATTTTGTTTTTGTTTTTCACATTATCATGCAATGTAATACTTATGAATGTATCTAGTGTTTCCATGGATAATAAACCGATTGGTCCTTCGGGACTTCATTTCATGTATTCATTCCAATGTATTAAAATAAAGCACCTACTCTGGGTAACTGCGGTAGGGGCGTTACATTAGAAAGATGGTATTAATGATCAAGGATATAAATTAAAATTTAAATGAAGGTCGGTTATAATGAAAAGCGATAACACATGATGTTAAAAATTATCATAAATTAAAAAAATTTATTTATAGTAAATAATTATAAATAATTTATATTAAAAAATATAGTTATTTATATGGTTTTGAAATATATTATCATTATTTTAATGTATGTTTTACATGATGTTATTATTTTAATATCATATCAGTGAAATAAGGTGCAATATTTTTTCATGAAGATAAATTTCTATGACACATTTAACCTTATTTACAAATTTACATTTATATGGTGATTATGATGCCAAATTGTTATGTTACCATGAAATATATTTTATTCATTGTATTTGAGGTTCATTTTATTTCCCTTTTTAATTCATGGATTTTAGTTAAAATGTTATTCTATTCAAAACTCAAGTTCTCTTATTAGAATAATGAATTTTCATCATGTCATTGATCATAAATTTCTCATTCATCAAAATATTTCAAATTAGAAATTCCTATTTTTCTTTCCCATTGATGAAATTTATCCATTTGATTAACATTTTTCATATGGGTGATAATTTCGTGTTTATAAATTATTCAATGAAATTAATGTTTCGATGACAAAGAAATAATCTTTTTTCTTCCATATAAATTTTCTCTAAATAATGTTATTTTAAATAACTTATAATTATCTGATAATAATTCCCATAACATCTCTTAAATAAAGTATTTTTTCCAAAAAATCTATGATTTTTGTATCGATAATTTTTTTAAAAATAATTTTATCATTTTCGATATAATTAGTTTAAAAAATTAGTCTTTTTTTATTGTTTTTAAATGATCCAAAATAAAATACATCAAAATTTATTCAAAAATAGATTTTCAAATTCATAGAATATCAAAACGAACTTTTTTAAATTGATATGTTTTATATTTTTTGTATGCTTTATTTTCAATCTAAGATTTACCATTTTATATATTTCTTTGTGTTTATCTATTTCATCCAGCACAGATTTTTTCTATGAGACATCCACAATATGTTATAGTTCCATTTAAAACCTAAAATCATGTTCTAATGATACAACAAAATATTCCTTCTATATATTTTCAATGGATAAGGAAAATTGTTATTTTTAATTTAAATTTCAAAATACTTTTATGAATTTTCATCAACAATGATGTTACAATGATCTGCAATGTTTTAAAATTGTAGTATCCACCAAATTTATCTTTATCCAATATGATATTATTTGTTTCATATATTTTTAGGTCCATTATTTATTTTCACATTACAAATCATTCCTTATTTAGGAAATATTAACCTCTAATTCATTTACTCTATGAATGTCATATTTTTTTAATGCATGATTAATGGTAAATCACTATGACTACCAATACATAAATTGATTTGGGTTTTTGTATTCCCAACACTTCATCCATATCAATTATTATGTAATTAATAATTTATCAGTAATATAAGATTTGTGTTTATTAATAATACTTAATCATAAATTGTAACACCCCGACCCCAGAATCCCGGATTTAGTTAATTATTTTAATATATTTGTATGATTACCAGGAATCATGTCCCGAAGGACCGATCGATTTAGCAGTCATGGAAAATAGATTACATACATGAATGTTACATTACACATTATAATATATGAATCAACATAAATAATTCTTTATTAATGCCATTATTCCCTTATCTTAACCCTGCATATCAATCACAATACACTTCTTGGAATCCTAGGAATAATAAAACATAGAAAGGGGTGAGCTGAGATTCTCAGTAAGGATACAAAAATAGTGGAAACATTCATAAATTAGAATAAACATTTAAGGAAATGTTTAAAACTAAAAAAAATCTTTTCCAACATAAAATTCATCATAATATGGAAAATATAAATCAAAATAACGACATTTACTTGCTCACATAGATACTCTACTAGTAGAATAATCACATGAAATATCAATAGCCACTTTCATAATGATGGAATGCATAATTCCAAACATCATAACCACATAGTTAACGCCTTGTTACAAGACTAAAAATACGATTTTGTCCAGGCCTTCTCCCAATAGACTAGTTTGTCTCATTAGACCTATCGATGCATCGAGGAGCTATAGTGGGCTCCACCCGTCACTTACTAAGTCCAATGAATTCCTCATTTTAAAATGATTAATTAAAAACATATGTATTAAAACTAGCATAATAAATTTCGATACATTATCCATAAACCATGAATTGTATAAAAATAACACATCCACATTAAATGATATCACAAAACCATCAATACATTATGATATATTTGTATCATAATAAATCAACTTCAAACAAGTTTAAAATCCATCCATAGATGATGAAGTAGAAGAAAATGATTTGTAAAAATCTTTTATAGAAATATCCATTTTTCATGAAAACATATAAAAGTAACCCAATCTAAAAAGGATTAAAGACTTTTTTGAATAAAAGTGTCCCATAACACTTTGAAACATTTTAACGTAATTATCATTTTAAAAGCATTAATGTATATATCGATAAATATTTAAAAACCATTTTGAAAACCTGGAGATTAATGAGACTGATTTAGATGAATAAATATTAAAAAATTTAAAATGATGGTTTAGATAAAAAATTGTCTTAAATTAATCCCTTTGAAAACTATTTCATGAAACATGCCCATGGATAATAAATATGTCCTAGTAGGGTGTCCGGGTTGAGCTCGGTGCTGGGCCTGCTTCCTGGTTTCGTTAGCATGCATAGCATAGCTGTAAATAATGACAGAGGAACTATGAAGACCCATATTGATACGACTTCGTCAATGCTGAAGACAATTGGGGACATTGAGGGGATTTGTCTGGAACTCCTCATTGTCAAGAATTATGTAAGTGTTTACCAGCTCTACAGTATTAACTGAGTCTTCCTAAGTACCATGACTTGGAAAGGATAAAATTCCACATTGTACAGAATGGTGTAGAGCTTACACGCTATGGTAGCCCATAAAGGGTGCCATGGACGGTGCCTACTCAAAGCCCATGTGAGTCATACTCTTTGTGAGAAACAAGAGGAAGCAATGACCTGAAGATCATATCTCAAAAGGCACATCTATGGGAAGTGGAGTGGTGCTCACATGTAGTTAGTGGATGAATATAGAAACATGAGATTACACATGGTCCATGACCCAAAGAGGAAACATGGGCTTATGCGTGGTTTGCATCCCAAAGAAGAAACAAGGGATTACTAATGGTTTACCGCCGGGAGAGGAAACAAGGGCTTACGTGTGGTTAGCAGCCAAATGAGATGAAAATTGGGACTTACTCAGGGGTGGAGGCCCGATGGGGAAAATGCCTAAATAGAGTAGGATTTGACATGGAAGATACTAGGGAAATAGTGCACATCCCCCCCCCCCTCTGTGTTCTTTGGCTAGGAAGAAGATTGGTGGGGATGGGATGCTACCTCTTGTAAGTAAGTCTCTGGGCTTACAACAAGGTGGTTTTCCATTCCCCATAGACAGACACCACTCCAGCAATGAGGTTATCATTCTCAATGTAGATGATCCCACTCTAGGGGAGACCAGTGCACATTAGTAATTTCCGAGATGTGGAACCCTGCTTATGATGCACAGGATTGGGTCACAATTTAACGACATGTGCTAAGGATGATGTTGTTTGAAAATTTAATGACCTACAGCTCAGACGTGGTGGGTTTACTCTGCTCCCATAGGACATACATAACTGATACCTTCCTTCCCTTGAAAAAAGTAAGGCATCAGCAATGCTGGGGTGAGGGAGTATTATGGATTAATCCATTGAAGGGTCCACATTAGCGTGGCTATGAAAATGATCCATTTCCGTTAGTTTTATTATGCATAGTGTCATGAGGTGACACATTGCAATGGGAATCACTTCCCTAGGTACATTAAAATTACTTCATGAAAACATGGAGGGTAGCATGAGAATAGGAGTTTCAGATAAAAGGGGTTCATAGGAATAAACCTTTTGATATTTTGGAGGTCTATATAGTGGAGGGGCTTTGTGAAGTGGTATTCTTCGTGAAGGGAAGTGTCCTATCCTAGTCATAGATAATATGTGCATATGAAAGGTGCTTCGTGAAGTCGAATGTCATTTGCGGGGCAGGGATTCAAGAAGCAAGGGTGCCCTGAAAAGCGTATCATTGTGAAGAAATGTGCTTCACGAATAATAGTAACCCTGCCTTAACAAGATGGTCACATGTTAATGGAGGGTATTTTTCAGAGCATAAGTGCTCCGTGAAGACTCGAGTCCCCTTGGGGATACCCTTCCTTCATGGAGAACTGTGGACTATTTGAATGGAATCTCTCATTGAATAGGGGTTCAATTCAAGCAAAGGGGGAGGCACTTTGAGATGCTAATGTACCGTGAAAATAATGTGGTTATCAGTGCATAAATTTCCTCTTGATTTGTGAGGTAAGAAGGCGAATGGTATAGGGATCCATCAATTGGGATCAAGGAGAGCCTAGTTTTTAAAAGCTATAGGAACAACGAATCAGTGCTTGTAGGGGGCAAAGACACGTGGCATCTGGCCATAATCGCGAAGAGTCGCTCCACTTTGTTCCACGGTGGCTTCGCAAACTATAAACTGGTTCACGGAGTCTCCTTCCACCTTGCACTTTGGCAGTTTCACAAATGTATAACTGGTTTTTTGAGCCTCCCGCATCTTTACTCCACGGTGGCATTGTAGAGGGGGACGTTCAATCTAGCCACGATGGTGCGGGGCTACCTAGGAATGTTTCACGGGGCAGCCCCAAGGGCCCCATGTTTTCTTCTTCTCATCCCAAATTTTTGATTCAAAAAATGACCCCACTACAACAGAGAGATAAAGAGAATGTGAGGGTCAATGAATGAGGGTTAATCACCTAAATTCCTCGATCATTTGCAAAGCTGACTCGTGAATGAGGCCATGAAGTGGAGAGGCGACTTTCAGGCTGAGCGTGCCATTAAGCTAGCCTCGGTCAGAAAATTTTGCGAAGCGCATGGGGTCATTACTGATAAATATGGGATTCATACCTTTTATTTGTCTTTTCTCAATTCCTTGTAATGGAATTTAGTGCTCTCGATTCATGAATCTCCTCATACTCCATGATTGCTTTCTGCAAATTGGGCATTATACTTCACGACGCACAATGAGTCTTTGACTTCACGATGGTGTGCTTTGTGGCATGCGTCTGATGGCCTGGGAAAGGCTTTGTGAACAACCTTCATGAACGAAATATGAAAATGATCTTTTTGAACGAGGTCTGCAAAAGAGATTCATGAACCAAACCAAAAAAAACCAAACTCAAAAACTGAATGGCTCTCCAAGAGGCTTCCGGGGGGCCCTTGCAGATGCTAATTGAAGAGAAGAGATATTGGATTGCTCTAGTATAGGAGAGTTTGTCTGATGCCATTATAATCATAAATCACTGGTGGTATTACTATTAGAATTCCTGATGGAATATCCATTTTGCAGGAGGATTCCTTTGTATGGCATTACACTGAGGGAAGACATCTTTATCCCTGAAGCGAGCAAGAATGAACTAACATACATGTTCAAGAGCACACTGTGTCAGCGTCAGTGGTTTAGGGAGGCTTACGGCCATGCTTGGGAGGAAATTGCACCTGTCAATGTTTAATATCTATATGATCATCTGAATTTTGTTGATGGGAAGGAACTGTAGCTGGAGACATCTCCCTTGTTTTACTATAACATTTTTATGGCAGCCCTGAGGAACCCAGAAAAGGGGAGGTTCGGTGAGTGGGATCAACTCCAGGGTGGAAAATTCACAGATGATTGGGCTTGGGACTACTGCGTAGGTACTTCATGCAAGAAATTTAGTGCATAGATGAGAATATTTGCCCATTATGAGGCATCATGGGCCTCCAAATTTTACATTTATCTACCAAAGTAGTGGATTTTGGAGTTAATGAGATGATGCTCATCAATGATTAATACATTCCACCTGCACTATAGAGAAGTCAACAACGGTTTATGATACCAAAATTAGATCTTGGGGGTACTGATATTGGGGGTGATGTGTGACAAGATCATCCCTGTTATGGGTGTGTGGGAGGATCTAGAGAAAATTCCACTGCTAGTGATGGTGTTTATGAACCTATTACCGAGAGAGGACAATCTTTCAAACATGCACATTGACTTCAAATGGATGTTTAAGATGTTATTGAACATCCTAGAAAATAGGAAGATCCCTATGAGGCCTTAGACCTCCTTGAAAGGGGATCAACGAGGCATGTAGCACTCGTACTGGTGGATCTTGGAGGGTATCCACTGAAAGATGTTGGTATTCAGCGTAAGTACCAAGCAGAAACTGATATTCAGGTTGGATGCATTCATTGGGGTGCCCATATTCAGTTAGATCCTGCCATTGAGAGACACGAACATGGGAGTGTGACTAAGCATGTTTGTCATGTCATCAATGATAGTGACAGGTTGAAGGGTCAACCTCAAGATCCCAATGCTCTACATGATATTAAAGATGTTGTGGCATATCAACGATGGGTAGAAGCCACATAGAATATGTGGGCCATTACACCTCATGTATGGGTAGATAGTGGCACACGTCAGGGGGGTCAATGAATATCCAAACCCAATCTCCTCTCCAAGAATGAAATTTCATTGACTATTCTGAATGTTTTGGGGAGATTTCTGACCAAGATGACTATGCATGCAGTACATAACGGGCATGGAAGGTTGAAGAGTTCAATTTACACCCATTCCCATTACCAATATGCATGTTCCCTGATGACGGTCGGTGAATGGAAGGTTATTTTTCCAACTTCAAGTCCTTTCAAAGTGGAGTCTCGGTGGCATGGGTGGACCGCTAGTCCTTATATGTGATGTACACACTACTATGATTTGCAATGAAATTTTGTTTCAAGCATTGAATGACCCCACATGTCTATTTGGGGATGCGCTATGAGGACCACCGATGTATGATGATACAGATGTTGCTCATGTTCACATGAGAAGACGAGAAGATGTAGAACGACCTACCTCTACCCACGACCATCTTCAGACTGATGAAAGAGTATGCCAAAAGAAAGGTTTCAGAAAACCCTTGGGAGATACTATAGCATCCAACTGTTTTGGCCATCGATGGTGAGCCTCCCCAACCTCATGGAATGGGATGGAAGGTGGTGATGACATCTTTTGGTGGTGGGGTTGCAGTGGTGGTGATGCCTGCACCGGTCGAATTGGAGGTAGTAGCGGATCAGGTTTCCGTAGTGAACCCAATGGTCCCAAAGGAGCAGAGTCATCTGGAGGGGAGGCCACCAAGCGGATTCCGCAGGATATCCACCTGGGGTCTAGGGAAGTGAGTTCACCATATAGACATGCCTAAGAATTCCATCTTCCCGGAAGCTTCGGAAATCTAGGAAGTCAAATGGAAATTCCTCAAACCATTTGAGATGCAAAATCACCTGAACCATCTCAATATGTATTTTCCCGGAACTGGCCAGGTCACGACCAGATTTGAAGTATCTCAGGAGGAGGTTGTTCAAAACCTGGTTGAGTTGGAGTAAATTGTGCAATCCCATGGTGCTCCACCACCATTGACAGATCATATAAAGGGATTTCTCTATTGTATGATCCATCCATAGTTGTCGGCTACTGAATTGAGGGAGCACTTACTTTTCACAGAAGTATAGGATTAATCTTCTTGGGGGGAGGGGGCCGGTAGAGGGATCCCATTGGAGGAGGGTGATGTTTGCAATTCAGATCCAGAACCTAAAGAGTTTTCAGAGGCTCTCGAGGTAAAACTCTATGTCCCTTCCCCAGGATCTTCTTCATGGTTACTTTGGATCACTCACTAACCATTAAACTTTTCAGTATGGACACATTTGAAAAACCTATTCTCACAACTTAATAGATGTAGATGATGGGCCTTTGGGATATATACTCGATTATATGGAAATTTCCATATCTAGAGGGCCCCAGAAACTTGTGGCTATTATTCAAGAGTTTTCAAACATCCCGACATTATATTGAGGGCCACGCCTCGGGGTCCCGATGGCTACTACCTAGGAATGAGACCGAAAATTTGATTTCGTTATAACCCCTTTACAGAATTCGTGTTTTCCACCAATTGATGAAGTAAACTGACATCTGTGCACTTCTTAGAATCAATAATTCTACAAATGGCATGGGATACCTTGGCATGTTTTGTTGGTACTCCTAGTAGAGCCTTTCCTAGGGGAATGATGGTGGTCATAGAAGGGGACACCCAAACTGACAAGGCTGTGGAACTCCCGATCATTGGTGGGACTGTTAGCAAGGGAGATCCTAAAAATATTGACGAAAGATCTGATGATGTAGATCAATCAGATTGCACGAGCCCTTCCATACCTGACCAGAAAGCTGATGCATACCCAACTGACGAGATCTTGGGGGCGTTCCACGCATATGAGCATGAAAATCCCATAGAATGGGACGAGACAACCTCTGATTAAGAGGATAACAAGATAGTCTTTCACCACTCATGAAAGCTGATCAAGCACTTTATCGATGACACCCCTCCAACACAATTGATATACCAGATGGAGAGACTTATTTCATAAAAGTGTGAATTGTGCACTGGGGGGAGTAGATTCTAATTTTCACCACAGGCTCATCCGATATCTCATGGTGGAGAAGATCCAGGAATATGACTGTGGCATTGGTGTGGGTTTGCAACGGAGAAAAGTGTTGAACATCAAGAGGCTCTAGGAGGAAAAAATTAGATTCCATGGCTCCACGTCTGGGCAGATGAAAATTATGATTTATTGAATGTGAAATCGGATATTATATCACTGCTAAAGGACCAGCTAGAAAATGCCAACGAGTGCATGAGGCCAGCCTCTGAGGAGTTAAGCATCATTTGAACCAATGGGGAGAGATCCTGGATCACAGTTGACAAGCTACACCCCATTTCTACTGACCATGAGTGGAAACATAATAGGGGACAATGAATCTTGGACGCCACATGCCAGAGGGTGGCAGAGCTGCAGAACACTTTTAATGGGGTCAAACCATCCATGGGAGGGGTCAATCATCAAGTTCTGTAATGCATTATCTTTTGAATGCGCCTTCATTTTTTGATTATTCATGCTAGATTCATGCATGATTTATGTTATTCATTTTTTGGTCTATTGCATTTTTTTTACCTTTAGGGAATATCCATCGATCATCCCATAAGCTCACATGGGTAGGGACTGATGTGAGAATCAATGGATGGACACTTTTTCATTCTATCAGAATATAATAGTGCAAACGAAGCTTCCTTCATTTGGGGTTTGAACATCAAATCAATATTTGCAGGACGAAATGGAGAGGTCTCACTGGAGGACAAATACCTTAGAACAATTGATGTTTCATCCCCCGAATATGCACTATTGAATGATCTGCGTAACACTGGGGGAGTTTGGAATCAACTTGAACATAAGGGATTGAAAATTTTGATTCATGATACCCTTGATTCGGAACACTATAGGGGTGGGGTGACAATGAAGGATAACATTTGACCAAGTTTGAAGCACAGTATCCTTATTGTGTTAGCCTGAAATTAAGAAAAAAATGAGGTATGATCATTAACCATATTCTAAACATGTGTCCTTACTCAAAATGATACCCATTATTTTTCCAAAATGTTGGCCCATGGCAGTAAGTGATCCATAGGCCAAGCATCCATACTGTTAGGGGATTCTTATAGACATCAAATAGGATGATGGTCAAAATAAACAGCATACAAATCATGGAGTGTAGAGTGATGGGTTGTTCAAATGGAGTCAATCACATTTTAAATCATGCCACCATGGTGGAAGCACATTAGGTGGGAAGATCTGTCTGATCAGGGATCAGGCATAATTCCGAGCATGACCTCTATTGAAAGGACCGAGAATTATCTATAGTTTTATGTAATACTAATAAGGATGACTGTTGTCTTGTTTAAACTTCGTACATTGAGGATGAAGCACATTATTTAAAGGACATTCTAGCTATAATTGAAATCATCTCTAGCAAGGGATTCAGTGCATCCCATGACTGACATGTGGCACCCTAAACATGTCCAACGTAGAACTGAAGTTTTGTGTCATGCATTAAGGCCATATGGACTTGTATAGATTAACATCATATGATTGGACGGGGAGTGAAAGATAAATATCCCATGAAGGGAGAATGTAATGTGGTAGCCATAAACCTAACGTGAATAAGGATGTAAGAAGTCCACAACACACCATATATCTATGGAATACGTTCCTTAGGTCACAGGACCAAAAATTAAAGATAGTCA
This sequence comes from Viscum album, assembly GCA_963277665.1. Taxonomy (NCBI): domain Eukaryota; kingdom Viridiplantae; phylum Streptophyta; class Magnoliopsida; order Santalales; family Viscaceae; genus Viscum; species Viscum album. The sequence goes on along the minus strand of OY728161.1, from coordinate 1,186,062,188 downwards.
TGGCCAAAGGAAGAGTATTTGTCGGTTCCTATATATCCCATGAGGATGGTAATCAAGCCGCATGTAGTTCTGATAGCACAGTTTAATGTCATGTGGGACCATGAAAGGAATGTGTGGCATGGCTACGCCAGTACGCGTACTTCCCAAAGTACAATGCCCATATGAGACATGATAAATGTGGAAAACAAGAAATAGTGATAGGAATTCGAAGCATTGTAAGGCAGACATTAGGGGTAGTGGGATTCTATGTGAGTGACTTCACCATAATGATGACACGCCTACTTAAAGCACCTAAATGCACAAATGTGTATAACTGAGTATGATAGAATTCCCAATAATTGTAAGGATGTAAAAAATTTGGAGTTATGAGGCACAAGATCTATCCCATAGTGATGATAGCCCGATTATAGGGTAGTACTATTTACCGTGTTTGAAACACAGTTTCCATAGTACATTATCCTAGAATGGGGTCAAAAAAATGAGGGTTGACTGCGGACCATGTTTGAAACAAGAGACCTTTCGCAAATGTTCTCCAAGGTCCTCCGGGACATTGGACCATGATGGTAGTTAAGCCAATGTGGCTTGGGATTAGACCATAAAATGGGGTCCCTTCAGATGTGGAAGAGGATGGGGATACAAATAATGTCTCTCCATGCTTGGAAATGGAACAAGGGGAATGTCCCAGTGAAAATTTCCACACATCGGGTTCTTTGTCACAACACATTTGAGTATGAAAATAAGATGTATCAGACAGAGGGAGTCGATTCACACTCCAAGGACAAGGTTCCTGAGTTTGTAGGAGTTTAACTTAATGGTCGTATCATGGGACATTCAGTAGGTTCTGGATTTAATGGGATATGCACATGGTAGTGATGTTTCCAAACATGACAAGTAGTTCCCATAGATAGATCATAGGTTAGGGTCATAGAATATTGGCCATCTTGGAAAATGGCATCGGAGGCACATGGTGCTACTATTTCAAAACCTGGTATGAATGAGAATAGAAGAGTTAACCTCCATATCACATTATCCAACATGTGTTTTGGCCAAGGGGATAAATAGATGGGTGAGGGATTTTAGATTCCTTGTGCTGGAACTAGAGACATGATTTTGGAGTGTTCCTATATATCCCATGAAGATGGGAATCAAGTAGTAAATAGTTCTATAAGATGTCGTGTTGTTTAGCGTATTGCGGCAATGATGTGGAGTGTTTCTTGTATATGGTCATAGAGATCAGACTGTGATGAACTGTAAGAATTATACACATGGTGATGTAATTCAAAAAACCCAACTTGAATGAGGACAACAGGAGTCTATATCACCAAAATGTGATCCCCGATAATCTTATAGGTCAGGGGACTAAAAGTGAATGTTATCCTGGGACTGGAGCAAAGTGTGAGATCATTAAAACGTACTCCGAGAGGATGGGAATGATGCCATACATAGTTATGGAAGGGTATTGGTAAGAAACCAGTGCCAAAAAAATAAGGACGTGCGGGTTTGGCCCTTGCACCAAAAAAAGTAGCGTTTGATATATCTCGTTTGTTCATTAGGATGAGTGTGTGGTTTTGTTTTGGGAAGAGAAGGACCTTGGATGGAATGTCGAGGCATTTCCAAAATAATCAAGCTATATACAGGAATTGAAAAATTGTATGGTGTTTGACTGATACAACACATGATGTCCCCTCGTGTGAGGACACCATGATGAAATGTTGTTTTTCGTCGTGCGACAAAGATGATAATGTCACGGTTTAGGGTCATGTGATTGGACCATCCATGAATTTTAATTTCTTGTAGTATAGACACAATAGTTTAATGTATCATGGGACTAGGAAGAATAGTTTAATGTCATTTGGCTAAGACGTATATAGGCGAAATGAGGTTCAAGAGGGGATGTGCATGGAATGATAAAGCATAAGAGAAATGATTGAGGACGAGGTCCAAATCACACCATGCATGATTCCAAGAAATATATATCAAGACGAGTGGATAGAAAAGGTCATATGATATGGGGAAGGAGATACTATCTTCCAGAAGGGATGTATGTGGTTCAACTCTTGTAAACCATTCGTGAATAGAGACACAAGTCCACACATGCCACACTACACAATCCTATACATGTTGGGGGATAAAAGTAAAAACAGAATTTATAATTAGGGAAATTTCATATAGACCTAATGATGAGAAGTTCAAAAATTCCGATATATCTCATGATCATGGGAACCAATATTGATTTTGTTCTAGAGGATGACGTATATGGAGATCTTATTTTATGGACTTTGTGCTCAGACCATGACGAAGCAGAACTCTTCCATTTGATGCAGAACACGATCCAGTCCCAAAGTCCACGTGAGTCAATCATGGTGGGGAACACAAGGGAGGAAGAGGTCATTGTAACACATGGAATACACGTAAAGGGGATGTCAGCATGGAGCCCCAAAAAATGGCTTACTGTGGCTTTGTCCTCCTAACCTGAAAATGCTCATTGAGGGATAGTACCAGGAGTGTCGAAATTCCACTTGGAAGTGATGCTGTGGAGAATGATATAAATCATTTAAATGAAATTAAATTCTTGATGGGGTTTGAGTGATGATGGAGGATAGCTGTTGACCATGTTCAAGACACATCATCCATATCATGTGACCTGAAATGGGAACAAAAAATGAGCGTGAACCACTGACCATATTTGCAATGCAGGACTTGTATAATTTTTTTTATTAAAACCCAAGAGGACGTTAGCCCATAATGGTAAGAGAGAACTTGGACCAAGCATCCATTACACATGTGGGTCCCTTCGAATGTGACAGATAATGAAATCTCGAATGAATGGGAACACTGGGTATGAAAAATGGGAGAAATCATGTCTAGGTAGAATCTGACACTTCTAGTTCTGAGTGAATGTACTCTTAAGAACATTGGAAAATAACCGAATAGGGTCGAGGCACCCACCCTAAGAGAGGTCGACTCAAAAATATTGAGTTTAGGGATAGGGAGTGAAAGGATCTCATGAATTAAAGGAACACTATGTTTATGTTAGAAACCCGATGTGAATGGGGACACAATCCCCTACCACACTTCATACCCCTACCCTATAAGGACTCAGGCCAAGAGGCCAAAATGATACAGAGTTTTCTACGAAATGGGTATGGGCCCGAAGGTCAGAATTTTTGGCAGTCCTATGTATCCTATAAGGGTGGGAATCATGTCGCACATAGTTCTTAAGAAAATTATTTTGTGTAATTTATTATCATGTACAAGGAAGGTGGTCCTCTTAGTTTATGGTCGAAGGTATCAGACCGCAGATTCCAAGTTTAATTTCATATTCATGGTATATCTGAGTTGATAAAATGAATCATCGTGCCCCTGAGAGACCATGAAATGATAAAAATGATAGAGGATATTTTTTGAACATGTTCGCAACACATTATCCATATTTATGTGACCAGAGGTAGGGGAAAAAATTTACTGCCGACCATTGACCACATTCAAAACATGTGACTCATATCTATTTGTTGATTGAATTCCTTGAGGATGTTGGTCCCAAATGATCGGAGAGTGCTTGGGCAAAGCATATATGTTTTTCGGGAGTCCATCAAGATATAAAAGGTGATGGAAACCCATGTGACGGTGCTTTCAATGCATGGCAGGGAATGTTCTCATGGAAAGTTCGGTAAATGAAAGGAGGATGTCTCAAGGGGTTACGTGTGGCATGGAAAACTAGCCCGACATGAATGATGATGCGAGTTCATATAGTACCACACAATCCAAAATGAGAACTAGTGACAAGGGGCTAGAATGGTGGAGGGAACATAGGATGGTCATCCTGAGAAACTGTAGCCATATGACCTCTCATGCATATAATTCCATACCTCAGCTCCTAAGCCCACGTGGGAAATGATCGGTGTTGGAAAAAAGAGTATGACTAGGGTATCCCCATCATATACTAGTCTGGTAGATGGAATCACACTCCTGCCTGAGGCAGAATGATGCATGGAGAGACAATTGGGATGAAAAAACTACTACACTCCATTTTTAAGACTTATGGGGGTGATGACAACAAAAAAGGATAGTTGTTGACTAGTTTCAAGACATAAAATCCATATCGTGTGACCTGAAATGGCAACAAAAAATGATCATCAACCACTGGACATATTATCAATGTGGGATTTGTATGAATTTTTTGTTTGAAATCCTCGAGGATGTTCTCCCATATCGGTTGTAGAGTTCTTGGGCCGATCATCCTAGCCATTTGGGGATCCCTTTAGATGGGAAAGATAATGGATTCCCACGTATAGGGAGTGCATGAAGCATATATGTGCTCATGTAGTTTAAAGTCAAGCTGGACAGTAGAAGGGGTGGAGATCTTCTGGGGAAGGGATACATGGTACATTCACGATGAGGTCAACGTGAATGAGTGAAAAATCCAACCCCACATCAAGTGTTTTGACCCAATGGGAGGTCTTTTTCTTTGGGGATGGGCATATGAAAGAAATGTATGGGAATTTAAATATATCCCATAAGGATGGGAATCCATACATATGTAGTTGTTATAGTTTATCGTCTTACAAGATGGCATACTGTTTGACGTCATGCGGGATGACATACAGTTTAACATCATGCAGGACGACATAAAATTTAACGTCATGGGGGATAATATAATGCTTAACATCATGCGGGATGTCATAGAGTTTAATGTCATCTAGGTCATTATACATTTTAAGGTCATGAAGGACCATACAGTTTAATGTCATGGAGAACACAATAGTTTAATGTCAGGGTGGACCCTACCGTTTAAGGACATGTAAGACCTAACAGTTTAAGGACTTGTGGGACCCATATTTCTCAGGAAAATTATTGTTTGAGGAAACTGGAATTGGTGGTGGGAGTTATACACTCTTCATTCTTGGTAACTAGGAAGAATGTTCCATTAGAGTAAACCTTTTGAATGAGGTAAATGGAATTGCATTTGGGATCAAACTTGGGTGGATTCCTACTAAGTATCATTGGTGTATTTTGGGCCAATATAGGTCCCCTTGCAAGAAGGAGCATAGGCAATCATTCTTGTTGAAATCACTTTTTATCATGTTATAATTCATTTTTAAATTGTGTAGGGCACAAATCCTATTCTCATCGAGTGCTTCCAACTCATCCAGACAAAAGTCGGCTATATTATCTGGTGATTTCTAACCATCAGAATCCATTATTATAGAGGAAAAATGAATCTCAACGTGTAGGATGACCTCCATTTTGAATTACAGGGAATTTGGGGTCACCTGGGAGGAATTAAGAGCCGTCGTTCCATAATCCTAGAGGGTGTTAGGGAGCATGTCCGACCAACTCTTCATGTTCTACCCAACCATCATCTGCATAATGTGGAGAGGGTTTTTTTGAATGCCTTGATCTGTCCATTTTCAAGCGCATGATAATGGAAGGTATGGTTAGAATAATGTTGTACATAGCATACAATTTCTTCAGCTCATTTTCCCATATGTTCATGTTGTTATCGGTGAGGACGATGTTAGGGAATCTAAATTTATAGATGATGTTTGATCTCACAATGTCATCAATGGAACTTTCCTTGACCTACTTGATCAGAATTGCCTCTTCCCACGTGGAGAAGAAATCCGTAGCAGTCGGGATGAACCTACATTGGAATGCTGCAACCGATGGATATGGTCTCATGACAATGAGTCCCCATACCGCAGATGGCTAAGAGTACTTGGTAGTGTGGAGAGGCTCTAGCTTCGGATGAATAATGTTTCCATGAATATGGAAAGCAGGACACCTTTCAGCGCACTTGATGTAGTCATGTATCATGTATGGACAAAAAACCCTAGTATTGAGATCTAGTGAGATTGTTTCAGCCAAGTCTAATGAGCCCCATAGGAACCAGTATGAACCTACAACATGACTTGGGAAATCTCATATCCTTGATTGCAATGGTAGAGAACCCCATCAATACTACACCTGTAGAGGATCTTCTCATGAACAATATTTTCCTGGTGGGTAAACTGTAAGGTGCGACATAGAATTTGATCGCGCTCGGAATGATTTTATGGGAGATTACCATTTTGGATATACTTTCCATTGGAGGTCCTCCTGTTGGAAGTTACCACAAACATTCCATCCACGGGACTTGGAGGTCCAAATGTGGAGGAGCTGGTGGTATGGTGGCTTAACTGTAGGTTGTCATCGTTATCTCGAGTGATAGGAGTGATGACTCTCTGGTGTGCCACATGGATAATCAGATTACCTTGTTTGGGCTCCGCATGTGATGCAGGTAGGCTGTCCAGGGTATCAGCTTGACTATTATATGATCGAGGGATGTGAGTAACTTCTGACTGAGATGGGAACTGGGCCATTAGCTTGAGAGTGCATTCCAACAATGGTATTAGCTCTGGCTTTTTTACGACATCGTCATCATTGATTTTCTCGATGACTAGTTCAGAGTCCCTTTTCATGTTCAAGTGGGGGAACATCAATCTCATGGGCCAGCTCGAGGACAGTAAGGAGAGCTTGATACTCTACATAATTTTTGGTTCAGCCTTCCAACAAAAATAATGAATATGTCAGAATGAATTGCACCTGGGTAATGAAGACTATACCGTATCCTGCTATATTCATCCATGGTCATTTATCCATCTTCCAGTGGGGATTTGGAATGCACCATCAATGTGAATTTTCTAGCACTGCATGACTAGGACTACCGAGAGAATCCCTTCATCGGGGAAATAGAGATCCAAGGTATGGTTTGTTGGATATATATGGGTGGAATGGATGTCTTCTAACACATGCCCCTTAATATTCTTATAAGGAAAAACCAGATATATAATTATTAAAGGATTATTTCCCACAGAGATAGACGTCTCGTCATCATCGGGGGTTCAAGATGTACTTCAACTGATACACATGGAACACTAGCTATATATCTTGGTGCTTCAATTAATGTCACAATTAAAATATTGAGAATACTAATTCAAGACATCTCTTCTTGAAATGGGAGTATCTGGTCTTTGTATCAAGGAGCATTTGAATGATATAGTAGAGGCTTTTCTACGTCCCCTCATTGTTCATCTAGGAGAGAAGGGTGCTGAGAGATCACTACATGGTGGTCACGTAAAGAACCAACTACATTCTTGAGACATGTGGTATTATTACTGGAGGATGGAGCTGCTACTTCTCGATTTCCTCTAAATTAGTGTTACATTCCCCATCGCACTCATAGACAGCTCCTTAATACTAGTGGTGAAAAAGGGGCTTACACTTGCAGTCCAGATTCAGGATGAATCGATGGGTGTAGGCCATGTGGCCTTGAATACCTTGATGATACTAGAGGTTTTATGGGGGATACACTTGACTCATGGCCTTGATCTTCCCTAATATGATCTTGATTCCATGTATCTGACAATGAAGCTGATGAACTTCCCAGAGATGACCCTGAATGCACACTTCAAGGGGTTCATGTTCTAGTTGTCGGAATAAAGAAAGTCGAACACCCCCCCAATTAATTTGAGATGTTCCTTGAACTGAAGATATTTGACCTCTATACCATCCATGTATCATTCAACCAATTTACTGAGGATTGCATTAAATATGAAATGCATAGCCCATAGATTGGTCGCACATGCATTCTTTAAAACGAAGGGCATAATGTGGTAATTGAAAGTAGCTTGTGGTGCCCTGATGGCTGTAGACTCCCCATACTAATTTTCCTTTCAGATCCTGTTATAACCAGAGTACCCATCCATGAAGGAGAGGGCCTCAAACCTAGCTATAGTGTCAATCAATAATTCCATCACAGGAAGGAGAAATTAATCCTTCAGACATTGACAATCGGGATCTTGGAAATCAATGCATACTACGATCCATCCTTTATTCTTTATGAATGGGAAAATGTTGGCATGACACATGGGGTGATGGACCTCCTTAAAAAAATTAGATCTGATGGGCTTATCAACCTCTACATCAACCATGGCACTATGAAAAGGGTGCATCTTTCTAAGATACATCTTTAACCCATGATGATTTTCTGAGAGATCAAGGTGGTGGATGTCCACCTGAGAATATAGTGATGAATTCTTATCATAATTCTCAGTGAATAGGTAATAGGGAGGGCTAAGAAAGTTTATGTACTACTTTTGTTCCTCGAGTGGTATGACCTCACTCATTGAAGAGGGTTTTGGGTCTACCTCACTACTGAGTTTATTTGGTCCAATTCATTTACCAAGGGGGAGACACCCTCTTACAAGGTAGGGGAGAATCCTCTAAATACTCTTTTTTAACATATGAAGGAGGGATCCCAAGAAGTAGGAATTTATTATGAGTCAACATATCCGGATGGTAGGCTGGTACTAGGTTGAGTGGTAGTGGAAACTGCATCGGGGAACTCATGTGCTGCAGAAACCGTGGCGTTGAAGATTGTGGATCTAATCTCATCTAGACAATGACCCAAGGGGCTACACTTGACGATATCAAAGCAATAGTGGTGCATTGGTTGGGTATAATTAATTACATCTCTATGAAACAAGCACGTATGAAATTTTTCTATTACCATGGGGTAGACATCCCAATACCTTATAGATGTAGGAGGCTCCGGGATCACCTAAGACTGATTTCGGTAGCAGTATGAGGTTATCTTCCTATTTCGCTTAGACATGGGAATGTGTTCCCCCTATTTCAAGAAATAATGAAACATTGTACCATGATGGAGGTTATAAACTCAAATTAGTGGATCAAAATTATGTAGGCATCATCTAGAAATTTATACGGGTCGGTCACAGCTATGGCATGCTCAACCTCGTTAGCCTGAATCATCTTGTCTTTTCTCTTGCATTATTCAGAATCTAGATAGTGGGATTTAAAAGAGAAAAAGGGAGACACATCACCTTAAATCACACCCACTCGACCATTAAGGGAGCACATGAGGCACTGGTCATAATATGAAGGAACCGCCGCATGAATTTGGTGCCTTGGAATTCCCATCACCGCATTGTTGGTTGTGTCCTGGGAGACATCCATAAACTAGATAATGGAAAATTGGCCACTGAACTAGGTCTTCAAGAGGATTTTGCTAACCATAGTCTGTTCTGTCTTGTCATATCATTGGATTCACAGGCCAGTGGGACATAGACCATCCTCAAACTACCACATTTCTCAAAGTGTCTCGGTCGGGAATAGGTTGATCTCGGAGCCTATGTCGACAAGACAATAGTGAACCTATAAACCATTAAACTGACCGGTGATGTACAATGTTATAATGTGCTCCTCTAAGGAAGATCCTTAATATAATCCATAAAACTAGATGATTTATTGGCATTCCGCATGCTTGACTGCCTCTGCATGGAAGGATTATACGGCTGCTACCTCAATATCAAACTGGAGGGGGGCTTCATAATGCCTCAGAAAGGGCCTCATGAATATTTTAAGATAGTTGAAGGGCCTCAATGATAGAGATAATAGATAGAATTCTTGATGTATGCTTGAAAAGATAATACTTCCAAGCTAGGCGTGAGATTATTCTTACAGGTCGCACTGTGACAGGTGGAATGGTGGGCCCTACCAACTAGACTAGATGCTGACATGGTGCTTGGAATATCCCGTAGCTCACTAGTCGAAGCATGTAGAGCCACTACTATGTGAGGTCCCAATGACGAGGACCAGTCTATAGCAATGCGTGGCTGATAAAGACGTAGTCAAGGTGGCTCTGCCTAATCCAACAGCAAGAATGGAGGCAAAGGTGGACCAGATGACACTAGATGAGAAGGGTGTGCACGCTATGCTCTGTGTTGGGAATACTTTCTAGTTTTGTTAGCATGCTTAGAATGGCTGGAAATACTAATAGAGGAACTCTGATGACCCATATTTATACGGCTTCATCAATTCTGACAACAACTGGGGAAATTGGGAGGATCCATATGACACTCTTCATTGTCAAGAATTAAGTAGGGGTTTACCATATCTACAGTATTAACTATGGCATTCCCTTGACTGTTACTTAGAGAGTCATCCACCACTTCATGGATTCTAGGAGGAATCCCCATATCTCAGTGAATGAAATCAGAATGAGTACCAGATGGCGACGACATTGGCTGGGATGTTTGATTTCCATTACGCCACCAATGTTTTCTCTTCTGGGAAGAGGACGACTGAGATGATGATTCATAAGTAGTAGATGAATATTTTGATGGATATGGATGATTCAGGAATTCAATGATAACACCATGGGAACGATCAATTGTTTTACTAGACATCCATTCATCATTCTTCTAGGACCTGCGGTTCGAAAACTGATGAAACTCACCTTCGCTGTCACAACTGTTGTTCGGCTTCACAAAGGCACATGCGACTAGTGCTGGAACTAGGCCCAACTGAACTGTGTTTTTATCTATGTAGTCGTGAAGCTATTATTTATCCACATAGTTTTGTTTGAGGGTCTCCCCCAGTATCTAGTTATAGGGGCAGTAATTAGAGAGATTAGTGATATTAGCCTCTTCTATCCTCCTGCACTCATGAAAATGTAGAATCCAATGCTCCAAGGCACTGCAGATATAACTGGGGAACTGAGCCTCATTGAACAGGTAGGTTTGGTTCCTCCTATCTGGGGAGGATTTCCTTGTAGCCTAACTCTAAAGAGTGGTTGTAGGAGCCTATCATGGATGTGGATCCCAGTTATCTCGCCCAGGTGGTGGCAGCGCATTGCACGTGGGCACCTGCAGATTTTTAGTTGGGTGCTGCTTGGCCAGAGGCTGCACTATGGTGGGGGGCCTTTGTGAGACTATAGAGTCATTTCCAATGGTAACATAACTATCTTCCAAGGGTCCTATATTTTAGCCACTACTCTACGCTCAAACCTGGTGTCCCTTCTCAAAATTATTACAGTAGGCCATAGTCGTTCTTGGAAGGCTTTTCATAAAGCATTCTCTAGGCACTGTGCCTTATCGGATATGTCTCGAAATCACCATGGAAAATTATGATTAATAAGGGATGGGACAAGTTTTGTCTTGACATTTTCATCACACATCATAAGTAGTTTCTCTTGAGTCAGTGGAATGTCAGGGGAATTTGAGAGCCCTATCCACCGGGCGACAAAGTAGGTAACGTGCTAATCAGGCCTCTGATAGCACTTGAAGTGGTCCAAGATACTCATCTTCCTAGTGGTGGAACTGAACAGGTAGAAAAATTCCCTTTGGAGGTCTTACCATAAATCTAATAAACCGATGGGGAGCTGGTTGTACTAGACAAATTCCAACCCCTCCAATCATTGTATGATGAATTAGAGTTGTAGGCCACCTTTTGCGTTGGGGATCCCAACATGGGCTCAGACCTGGAGATAGAGTGGTCTACGTGCTGCGGTGGGTCCCTTGTCCTATTTAAGGGGGGGGGGGGGGAGGAAGGTGGGATTGTGGAAACCCGGGGGTGGTGGCATATCTTCCACCCCTGCCGGATAAGGCTTTCCATCAGGTAGGATTTCAACATTTCACCTATCCAACGCCTCGATACAGGAAATGAGGGTCACCATTAGAGCATTCCAGTGGGGGTTCCTATCTTGATGGGGATCCCTGACCACCAGCATGGTGGATGGTTCTTCAACATGACAAGTTGGCTCAGAAACTCATTGTGCATCTGGTAGAATGACATGCAGAATAGCTTGGGGAACCTTTGCTGGGTCTTGGAGATTTACATGCTACTCGGGTGGATTTGGATACTCATATCACACCCTCTTTCCTTAATATCCACCCTCCAACCTATCTATCTAGGAAGGATGTTCAGGGTCACCTAATGCAGGTTCGCTAAGGGGAAGTTGTACCTGCCCTACCTTACCCAACCGAGGATCACCGTAGTTTTCCCATCGCTCTACAGCACGTTCAGAAATGAGGTCATCAACCATCTTCTTGTGTTCAATGGGTTGTTGACGCAACATGGCTTTTTCGAGATCATATTTCACCTTCTTCACTGAGTCAGACAGGTCGGAGTGTTTGATAGCTCCGAGTTTCTTCTTACTTTATTTGGGATTTCAGCTAAGGACCAAATCCTCGATGGGAACTAAAAGACCTAATAGATTAATTTTTGGATGATTAATCATTACCAATGAGTTCAAGAGGTGTAAAAATCCCCCAGGGGGGGGCCTCTTCAAGAATCTATAGCTCATTATTACCCACGGTAGTTTTACCATGTTAACTACAACCCTATCATGAGGCATATCCTCTATGTCACCTAGAAAATCTGGATGGCACTAGATGGAACAGAAATGGAGGGCCACGTACTACCCCGAACCAAGGATTTGCACGTGGAGGGAAGCAACCATGATTATCCTATAGATCACTCTATTGCACTGGACACATTGTTGTTGGAGGATCCTATGGATACATTGTGACTAATGGAAATGGGCCACAAGGGGTGCAGCCAAATCAACCTATGACATTTGTTGGTCGAATTCTTCAATGTGTGCCTGGCTCTTTGGGTAGGTCACTAGTCGAGGATGAAGACAGAAATGAGTTGCCCATAGGGATTGGGAAAAGCATCCAACCTCCTCATGGGTGAGTTATTCTGGTGTCATGAAATTTCATGCTGCATATGGCCAAAACATCTCTGGGAAATGGTCCACTGCGAGAATGTCCCACAAGCTCCTTGGTCCAGATTCGGGGTCTAGCCCCTCATTTCCCCACTCGTCAACTAGAGGAAGCTGGGGATCCGGTTATAGTACTGATGCAGATGGTAAAGAGGGAAGGCTAGCTGGAAGAGAATATGACGAGCAAGCTAACAAACCGTAGCATCTCAGGCTATCTTCTAAAGTGTGTGTTGATATATCCAACACATCGTGGTAAGACAGGCTGATGACTGAAGATTTCGGTGCATGGGACTACAAAACCCAGCGAGTGACCAAATTGTTGCTCATCCTCTATTGGTCCCCAGAATTGTTCTTCGTGAACTCTATTCATGGTAGAGGGTGTTTCCGGTGATGATGGCGGTGATTGCACGACCGAAACTAGTGTAGTTGCCAAGTTTTTGTCCTCCGAGTTGTACCTGAAGTGGGTGGTGGGAATCTGATGACATAACATTCTGGAAATTTGAGGCTGATGGGAATTGTTCATACCCCAGCCCTTCACACAGAGGATCTAAGAGAGGGTTCCATCGTTGAGTCATATTCTACCTTAGAATCTGAGAAACAGACTGGCTTAATCATGTTCTAAATATTTTCGGTATTCTTTTTATGGCAGAAAAGAACTACCCTCCTGCCCCATGGTGGTTCTTTGGGATAGTGTAGATTTCCAGCGTGAGGAGGACCTTCAGCCGTACTAGTGCTCAGGTTGGTAGGATTTCTGCCTCTGTGAGTTGTGGTGTGAGGAGTACCTGAGTAGATATCAAAGGGAACATAGGGAGGATCATTGTGTCCACTAGATGATGTGTAGAGGGGATCTCTGCCGGATGTTATGGAGTGGGTAAGACCTCCATCGGAGCTGATATGAGCATGGGTAAGACCTCCATGCTTATGTCCCCTTGCAACATAAGTGCGAGGATGGTTTTCATACTGTTCAAGCCGAACACGGGTAGGACCTCTGTGTTGGGTTCCAATGAAGCGAATATGATCATCAGTCCTCTGATTGCTGTGGCGAGAATGACCTTTTTCATCTACTATATGGACATGGGGAAGGCCCCCATACTGAAGATTGATCGGATGTGAAATGTCCTCACACTGGAAGCCTACATTAGGTGGTACAACTCCATAACCGATATAATGAGTTCTGGAGAGGTTTTCATACTAAGTTCCATGTTCATGGGGAGGACACTTGTTTGGTTTGATGGTAGCACGGGGAAGGACTCCATGAAGATATTGGACGTGGGGAGGACCTTCATTCTCAATGGTGTAGGTATGGTGAGGACCTCCATATTGGGTGTCATTGTTGTGACTTAGTCTACATCAGCCTCTACCTATGCCGATGACCAATAGAGTTGACCCATCCTTCCCATGGGGCGGTTGGGGCCTCAATCGGGGTCGGGTATATATGTTACCCTACCCATTGTACACAAGGGTATAATGATATACATCAGGGGTGACATGAGGTGTAGTAGTTTTTGACATTGAAAACCCTCGGTGGGCGTCGTCCTCAGCCTGCAGCCGATGCTAGCATCTGGTCTGCTAGACTGGGAACAAGTGTAGGCACATGGCTTACCTTCAGTCAGGGGAGAAGTCACATTGGACATCACTGGCATGTCTGGAATCTAGAACACTAGAACTTCTCGGTTTTCCATTTATTAGAGGGATTCTTATGTTCTTAGAACCCCTAGGAATCCCATGTTTAATGCGGGTAATTATATACCATAGAAATGTCTCTAAGTTTTTCATCAGCTTCCCATGTTTAAAAAATGGTATTACACGAGTTTAACATCAAGTGGAGACCGATCAGACTAATCAGAAAACTAACTAGATTAGATCAGATGGGTGGAACCCCTGGTGGTAGCACTTATTCTAAGTGGGGAATTGGCATGATGTCATTGGGATGTGGGATCCTAGGTACGAATCAATACGTATAATGGACGGTTACATGATGTGGAATGAGAATGAGATGGAGTCGACTCGAGGGTGAGGGTGATGTTGGGATTGAGCCTCAAAAAGACCTCCTACCTATCCACATGTTATGGAATCATATTCCACATTGTTCAGGATGGGGTATAGGATTGGGGTGTGTGCAGAGGATAGAGACTTGATGATATATCAAGGCTTATTCTTGGTTAGTAGCGTTAGGTTGGTCTTACAACATTGGGGTGGAGAAGAGATGCGGGTCCCAAAAAAGGGATGACAATAACTTACCATTGATCACAGAGGAAAATAGCTTACCACTAGATGGGGGCACAACAGTTTACTATAGATAGGGTAAAAACGGATTACATCTAGATGGGGTCACAATGTCTTACCCCTAGATGGGGGATAGTTATGTGTCATGTGGGAGAAAGGGGGAATACAATTTAACATCATGCTGCATGGGGGTGGACCGATGTGAAGTGGCCGGGTCTAATGGGTTTTCAGATTGAACCTTAGAAAGGCTTCCTACATATCCCTGTGGTAGGGAATCAATGTCCATGTAGTTCGGGAGAGGTTTCTGTGAAACGATGTGAAGGGGTTTCAAACCAATGGTTTTTGGGCTTGAACCTATAGAAAGATTCCTACGATCATTTCCTTGTCAAGGATTAAAGTCCCCATATTTTGGAATTGTGTTTGATGAACTGTCGTGAAGTGGGTCAGGACTAATGTAACACCCCATGCTTCTACGGTACGCTTCTTTTTGAATAATGTGATAGCGTGTGTTGTACGCAACACCGGGTTCTAACACACCATAACCAATCACACAAGCCATTATAAATAGTAATACCTAATTTTTGAAATTTTATAAATTCTATCTCTAAAAATGGACTTCATTTTTGGATTCGGAATATCGAAATTAGCCTAGGTTGAAATTTTGGTACTTTTCGGATAACTTTCATATTTTGATGAATAGTGAAAATTACTAAATTTTAATTAAAAACAACTTTTTTAATCAAAGTAATTAATAGTGATAAATTATGAATATGAGTGGTTTTAAAGTATATTTAGAATATATTTTTACCATGTAATACAACGTGGGTCATTGAACATAATTTCACATTTAAACCAGACATAAACATGTGCAAATCTTTTGATAGTTATTATCTCTTAAAAACACGCTTTTTGTTTTAACAACGGGAATTAATTTTAAATTAATTTCTACCACTTCGGTGTTTTGAATTTAGAAAAATGGATTCCATATTTGGAATCAGGATGTCCAAATTGTGTAAATAGGTAACTTTTATTTTTAGAGATTTTGAATAATTACTGTGGTAAATATTTTATTTACCATGGTTAAGGGTAAATCTAGTAAATAAGGGTTAAAAAATAATATTATAATAATAATAAATTACCCTAAAACGTGTCCTAGCCTTATTGGTTGATACATGTTCGACCATAGGCATCTTTGGGTCGATTTGGGGACCCCATGGTGCCACTTGTAGGTGATAGGGACACTTTATTTTATTTAAGTTAAAATGAATACAAAAATGACACAAGCATATATATTTTAGAAAAACAATTATTACATAGGGATATATAAGTTGGATTTTAGATTATAAATATTCATTAGAAAGATAAAACTATTTCCTACATAATGATGTTTTATTTATAAATTTTAGACATTAAATAATTTATTTTATTTATGACACAATGATGATGCGGTAATTACTAAAATAGTGAAAAATTAAATTAATTTATATTATAAATACCCAAATAAATATAAAAAAAACTTTTAATGAATTAAACTAATTTTATAGGATAATATGATATATTAGGATTGATTTAATTTACTTTTTTCGACGTAATCAATCTGTTATTAGTTTCAAAAAAAATCAACTATTGAATAGTGTCAAAATTGACAAAAAAGAGTTCTTAAAACAAATATTATATTATTAATTGATATTAAATTCCTAAAAATATAAGGTTCTGCCAAGAGACTTATATCACGATAGGTTCATCATTAATGGACCACTTGGGGGTCTCTTGGATGAATATAGTAAGTTTATTAACCATATTATATAAAAATACAAAGAGACATTGTAAAAGTGAAACTAATTAACTTAGAGTTAATACTTAAAGAAAAGGTTAATATACATACACAAACCTCTCTAAATTCTATTGGTTGAGTTGTTTTCGACCCCTACCCACCTTAAACTCTGAATAGTCAACTTTGGAGCCATTGGAAACCGAATATGAATTTATTAGAAACTAATATCTCTAGCTTTTCCAAATGTGCCCCTCACCCCTCTTATAAAAGGGCACTCCTCCTTCTCATTTATTCACACCTTCAAAGCCTTTTGGTTCGGAAAAACACTGCCCAAATACTCTCCCAACTTCCCTCACTAAAACCTAGAGGCCTTAGTTTGATCAGAAAGCCAACCTAAGGAGCCCTTTTTATCAAATCAAAAGGAAGAACCCGAAGAAGAGGTAATGATTTCACCACCCTTTTCCAAGTTCATTTCTTCTTCCACTTCTTCTTTCTTTGTTGATACCTTTCTAAAATAATAAATCCAGTATCATATATATACTGTGATGTTATTATAAATATGGTACAACCATATTCAGTATTCTATCCACCCTTTGAATAACATGTCACCATACGTGCGTACGCACGGCTTACCGTCTCCACGTCGTGGTGTAATTGTTATGCAATATATTATTATTTGGATGGGTATAATAATGATGTGTAACTCATGTAAATAATAAATATAACATGATAATGATTCTGTATATATGATATACCATCCAATTATATATTATTTTAATATCAAAAGAATGATATTGTCGCTCGTGCGTACGTACGGACTACCGTCTCCACGAACGCGATAAGATTCATTCTCCATCATATCCATTCAAGTATAATTATAATTTGATGATTTAAAAATAGTATCTAAGGACTTGATATAATTCTGGATGTGAATAATATACAACCCATTAATAACGAATATGGCTTACATAACAAATAATATAAAGGAAAATGAACCCGTTAACACCCGAAATGACGATAATTCTAAGATATTATTAACAAATCAATGTTAAAAGATCAAATATGATATCATATTAAAGTATATGATTCTTCTATAATTAAATAACAATTATTTCACCATTATACAGGAGGTAAACCTACCTTCGACCAGGGAAAAAGTACAAAGTAAGGGTTTTCTTATCTCACTTTCAATTCCGTGAGATTTCCATTGTTCGCCACTAAATTATTGAAAGTGGTGTATTGTGTACTGCCATTTGATATATATTATCATGATTCTCTTTATATTCATGCTATTCTGTAAATCATTTGGTGGTTATTAACTTTTGGCCATACGACTCATTTTCTTAACATGGTAAGGGGTTTCTTAACTCACTCTTAAATTCGAGAGAATTCCAATGTTCACCACTTAATTATTGTATGTGGTGTATGTGTACTGCCCATGATTGTATTCATTGTGTAATATACTTTAATTTATGGGTATTTACATCATCATGGTTTGATACTTCTTTCGTAGGTTTATGTTTCGTATGTTACCTAATCGATAAGGGAATTTGAGATTTCAATTTCCACTCATTTGGCATTACGCATATTTCATTGATTATATTACCCCAAGATTATGTGTGGAATCACTATTCATTTGATTATGTCATAATTTCCACTCCCCTTCCTGTGGATATACTTTTGATACACATAATCACTCCATTGATAATTCTCAAGTCATTGATATGAACTTGATAAGAGTAATTTTTACTCATTCACCATTTGTTGAGTTAAACATCCAATCGTTGGTGTTGTTTTTACAAGAATATGTGTGAATATCCTTTGATTGGTTTACACTGAATGTCCAATCATATTTAGTGTATTTATATTTTTCACACATAATTATGTCGTTGATTTATCCTTAACCTAAGGAAATGGCCTTTATGAGAGATTTCATCTCAATTTACATTCCATTGAGACTTCTTTGTTGATATACACTAAATAACTTTTATGTGGTGTATATAATGTACTTTGACGTAGTATATCATGAATCCCTTTATTCTCATGATATTACAATGTTTTGATTACCTCAATTATTTGTATTCAATTTTCTCCCTTTTGGTTAGAATCTCTAACTAAAATACCATTTTTTAAAATGTTTTAAAGACTTATTCATCTAAATCTCTCTTATTAATGTCCATGATTTGAAAAATGGTTTTAAGGATTTATTTTTATGGACATTATAGTTTAGAAATTAAATGACATTTTAAAAAGTTTCAAAGTGGTATGGGACACTTTGATTAAAAAATCTATTTTTAAATGGCTTCTCGACAAATAGTGTGACTTTTAAATGATTTCAAGAAAAAGGGAGATATTTCTCTCAAATAGTTTTGATGATTATTTTCATCTATGTCAACATCCTTCATTATTATTGATTGAGGTTAATGTGATACAATACAATCTTCCATATTGTATCGAATGAGTTATGTTTGACTGTGGATGTGCTATTTTTATACCATTCATGGTTTGTGGTTAAAGTATTGACATTTTATAAGTTATTTGTAATCTGAATGTTTATGTTATATTTCAACATTTCATTCAAATGAATGTGTTAGACAAGTAAGTTCCGGGTTGGGGACCGGTAAAAGTAAGCCCTCCAGTTTGGTCTCTGGTTATTAGAGGAACTCCGGTTTGGTCTCCGATTACTAGAGGAACTCCGGGTTGGTGTACGGTTACTAGAGGCACTCCGGGTTGGTGTCGGGTTATTAGAGGCACTCCAGGTTGGGTTCCGGTTACAGTTAGCCACTAGGTCTTGGGACGAGGCATTGAAAAAGAAATTAAAGTTCAGAATTATGAATTCCATCAATATGAAAGTGGTTATTGATATTGCATGTGATTATTCGATTAGTAGAATATCCATGTGAATAAGTAAATGGCGTTATTTCATTTTACTATTTCCATACTATGTTTAAGTTCAAGTTTAAAAGGCTTTTGTTTTAGTAATGCATTGCCTTAAATGTTTATGCTTATTTTTGAAAGTTTCCGCTATATTGTTATCCTTACTGGGCATTTGAGCTCACCCCTTTTTTATGTTTTATTTTTCCCAGGATGTAAAGAAGTAAGTTATGAATGACCTGCATGGATTTTATGTGGGGATATGAGTGTGTAATATAGAGACTATGTTGTTCTAGTAGTTTTTCACTTTATGATGTAATGTAAAACTTTATGAATATATCTAGTGTTTCCAAGGATACTAAACCAATCGGTCTTTCGAGATTTGATCGTTCTTGTGATCATGCCAATGTTATGTAATAATGCACCGACTCTAGGTTACTGGGGTTGGGGCATTACAGTTGGTATCAGAGGAAGTTTAGTAAAAAACTTGGAAGCTATATTTATATAAAATTTGATTAGAGCACGTAGACTTAAGATGAACTTTGAGGATTATTATAGAAGAACTTTCTAGAATTTTGGTTTTTTAGAAGATTTTGTGAGTTTTCCGAGCAATACATCCCTATCTGGATACAAGCAGGTAGAGGTGGATCTGGCACAGATGTACCTAGGGGTAAAACCCGAAAACACCTCTTTGAGCTAGACTCGAACGGGAACTGGTGCACGACAACGGGCCTTGCTGCACTCTTGGTTACGACACTCCCGGGGGATATGCTTTGGTGAATTCACAAGATTAGTATAAACCATTATTAAGGGAATACAAAAAAAATTCCCCTAAGAATATATGTCAGCAAATAGATAGTGGATAACATAGATTTAAACATAGGGTACCCCAAGTTAGGATATATTGTTCAATTACAAGATTATCCTATTATATCTATTTTTTTACATTCTTATTAGATAAGTATTCAAAAACCCTAATTGTATTTTCTTTTGTTAGTTGAAACATGGAGGGAGCAAGATCACGAACAACTCTTCTCTCTCTTCCTGAAGAACTACTTGCAATTATTATCCATAAGTCATGCGCAGACGATGTTGAAACTTTTTCAAATGTCCAAGTTACTTGAAAACAACTTTATGAGACATCCAATACCTCTAGCATTGCACGATTCTTTCAAGGATCATGTACCGACTATGGGATAATGTTGCGCTCTCAACATTCTTACCACGCTAAGCGGGGGAAGTACCATCAGGGTCTTTTAAAATTATTCACTTTATCTCAAAATTACGATGCACTAAATGATTTTCTAGATGCTGCAGAAGAGGGAGACCTTCGAGCAGCCTATATGTATCCAATTATATATTTATGTCTTTTGGGATATACGAAAACTGATTTACCAAAACCTTATTTTGAAATATTTGAAGATGAATCAGTGAGAATTTCTCTAAAAACATGTTAAAGACGATGTCTCAAAATTATATATAAGAAATACCTATTTTTTTATGATGCATCGATGCTTCCATCGATATAATCCAAAATGGATGAGGAGTTTTTGGGTAAAGGAAGTAGATGAGTTTGAAAAATTCCTGAGGTACCATTGTGACACATGAACGCATTCTACCAAAAGGCAAATCCGCCTAGTCTCTCCAGAGTTTATGTTGTGATCCACATATCTCTAGTGACAAAATACATGCCTGACCCAACGCATGTACTCACCTATGAAGAATTATAACTGGAACCCGATCTATCTTATTGTGGAGAGCCTATCAGAATTATTCATACCAAAGATCAAGTGTTGCAAAACCGGATGACTCGTCTGGTAAAAGATCTATGGAGAAATCATAAGATGGAAGAGGCAATGTGGGAACCCGAGGAACATATGATGAAGAACCTGTGTGGAAATAAATGGATGGTGAAATGTTTAAAAGTGTTAGTTCTCTTTATTGATGGGATTACTTTGGAATAATTTTCTCTTGTATGTGTAAACCTGCAATTTATCATGTGAAAATGATATTTGAGGAAGAATTATCTTCTCTGTTGCGGATATAGTTATAAATAACCATTTGGCCTTATATGATCATTGGGTTTGAGGAAATTATAAGTTATTATAATTTGAGATGAAAATGCAAGGTATGAGATAAGATTTGTGGTTAAATTGTGTTATGGTATTTTGAGGAATTTATCTCATTTTGGTAATATTATAAAATATAGTTTTTGAAAAAGGACAACACATAGACCGTGTGACTACCTGTCGTGTCGGACAAAGCTGTGGGAATCCAACCCACAACCAAAGTGTGATTTGGATTTATCGCCTACCACTGGACTACGTGAAGTCTCTGGTTAGTGTGACTATTATTTTTAGTTAAATGACTTTATTGATCAATAATAATTTGATTTGGGATCTTATGTCTTATCAAATGTATACCCTTGGTATAGGAAAATGATTTGGTGATTAAGTGATAAATGTTATTTTGGAAGATGTTCGCTTTATTGGGAACACTATATGCCCACAGAAAATAGAATACAATGGGGTTTCATTTGTAGAGTAATGGTGGATTTTTATCTACGTTTTTATTGTGGATTTATAGTGATTTGGGTTATTTATGGAAATGATTAACCTATAACAGAGAATATGTGATGATATTATTTACTTTTAAGTATGTGACTTTAAGAGTATTTGATGTCATTTGGAGATACAATTTAACATGGGAGACTATATAATCAAATTCTTCTATGTTTGGGGTTTCAATATTAGTTTGGATTATATTGAAGGATTTTAAGGACAATTTATTATTGAATGGTATTTATTTAACTTTGGGGTATTGTTGGTTTAATTTTAGAAATTAAGATTAGTGCATATTTATCTCAAGGAATATCCTTTTGGGGGATCATTAGATCATTCACTAACCGTTTTGGTTTTGATTAATCTTCAAAGACAATGTAAATATATAGTTTATCCTGCATTGATCATGTGATTCTATAGAAGTTTATTCAAGCTCTTCCAGTGTGACCAAGTCTTCTTGAATACTCATCGTTTAGAAAAAATTTAGTTAGTGGTGGAAATTTATTAAAGAATGAAACTCTACTTAAAAAGTAAGTATATCTCTTAATGTTCTTAGTCAATATCATAAATGAATTCCTCGTCCTTATGTAATGTAACATAAAAAAAATGTTGTCCGTTTACTTTCCTACTAGGAGACTAATGGTCGTTTGTCCCAACACAAGTTTGTGGTTTTCTTATTGTTAACTTTCTCCTGATCATGATTTCTATCCCTCTCCATCAGAACTTTAAACTTATTTTATCATCCATATCCATTTTTTCCTACATGGAATCTGAGTATGGGTTATCTTGGATGACCCTTATACCTCTCTTTCTTTCGTTTAAAGTGATAGTTTTATTGACTCTTTTTACGATGTGGGACTTTCCATTATATTCCCAAGATCAATTTTAATAATTGCGAGGACCCAATTTATTGAAGGAGGGTAGAATGTAACACCCCAAGCTTCTACGGTACACTTCTTTTTGAATAATGTGATAGCGTGTGTTGTACGCAACACCAGGTTCTAACACACCATAACCAATCACACTAGCCGTTATAAATAGTAATACCTAATTTTTGAAATTTTATAAATTCTATCTCTCAAAATGGACTTCATTTTTGGATTCGGAATATCGAAATTAGCCTAGGGTGAAATTTTGGTACTTTTCGGATAACTTTCATATTTTGATGAATAGTGAAAATTACTAAATTTTAATTAAAAACAACTTTTTTAATCAAAATAATTAATAGTGATAAATTATGAATATGAGTGGTTTTAAAGTATATTTAGAATATATTTTTACCATGTAATACAACGTGGTTTATTGAACATAATTTCACATTTAAACCAGACATAAACATGTGCCAATCTTTTGATAGTTATTATCTGTTAAAAACATGCTTTTTGTTTTAACAACGGGAATTAATTTTTAATTAATTTCTTCCACTTCTGTGTTTTGAATTTAGAAAAATGGATTCCATATTTGGAATCAGTATGTCCAAATTGTGTAAATAGGTAACTTTTATTTTTAGACATTTTGAATAATTACTGTGGTAAATATTTTATTTACCATGGTTAAGGGTGAATCTGGTAAATAAGGGTTAAAAAATAATATTATAATAATACTAAATTACCCTAAAACGTGTCCTAGCCTTATTGTTTGATACATGTTCGACCATAGGCATCTTTGGGTCGATTTAGGGACCCCATGGTGCCACTTGTAGGTGATAGGGACACTTTATTTTAATTAAGTTAAAATGAATACAAAAATGACACAAGCATATATCTTTTAGAAAAAAAATTATTACATAGGTTTATATATGTTGGATTTTAGATTATAAATATTAATTAGAAATATAAAAAAATTTCCTACATAATTATATTTTATTTATAATTTTTAGACATTAATTAATTTATTTTATTTTTGACACAATGATGATGCAGTAATTACTAAAATAGTGAAAAATTAAATTAATTGATATTATAAATACCCAAAAAAATATAATATGAAAGTTTTAATGAATTAAACTAATTTTATAGGATAATTTGATATATTAGAATTGATTTAATTTACTTTTTTCGAAGTAATCAATCTGTTATGAGTTTCAAAAAAATCAACTATTGAATAGTGTCAAAATTGACATAAAAGAGTTCTTAAAACAAATATTATATTATTAATTGATATTAAATTCCTAAAAATCTAAGGTTCGGCCAAGAGACTTATATCATGATAGGTTCGTCATTAATGGACCACTTGGGGGTCTATTGGATGTATATAGTATGTTTATTAACCATATTATATAAAAATACAAAGAGACATTGTAAAAGAGAAACTAATTAACTTAGAGTTAATAATTAAAGATAAGGTTAATATAAGTACCCAAACCTGTCTAAATTCTATTTGTTGAGTTGTTTTAGACCCATCCCCATATTAAACTTTGAATATTAAACTTTGTAGCCATTGGAAACCGAATATGAATTTATTATAAACTCATATCTCTAGCTTTTTCAAAGGTGCCCCTCACCCCTCTTATAAAAGGGAACTCCTCCTTCTCATTTCTTCACACCTTCAAAGCCTTTTGGTTCTGCAAAACTCTGCCCAAATACTCTCGCAACATCCCTCACTACAACCTAGAGGCCTTAGTTTGATCAGAAAGCCAACCTAAGGAGCCCTTTTTATCAAATCAAAAGGAAGAACCCGAAGAAGAGGTAATGATTTCACCACCCTTTTCCAAGTTCATTTTTTCTTCCACTTCTTCTTTCTTTGTTGTTACCATTCTAAAATAATAACTCCAGTATCATATATATACTGTGATGTTATTATAAATATGGAACAACCATATTTAGTATTCTATCCACCCTTTGAATAACATGTCACCATACGTGCGTACGTACGGCGTACCGTCTCCACGTCGTGGTGTAATTGTTATTCAATATATTATTATTTGGATGGGTATAATAATGATGTGTAACTCATGTAAATAATAAATATAGCATGATAATGATTCTGTATATATGATATACCATCCAATTATATATTATTTTAATATCAAAAGAATGATATTGTCGCTCGTTCGTACGTACGGACTACCGTCTCCACGAACGCGATAAGATTCATTCTCCATCATATCCATTCAAGTATAATTATAATTTGATGATTTAAAAATAGTATCTAAGGACATGATATAATTCTGGATGTGAATAATATACAACCCATTAATAACGAATATGTCTTACATAACAAATAATGTAAAGTAAAATGAACCCGTTAACACCCGAAATGACAATAATTCTAAGATATTATTAACAAAACAATGTTAAAAGATCATATATGATATCATATTAAAGTAAATGATTCTTGTATAATTAAATAACAATTATTTAACCATTATACAAGAGGTAAACCTACCTTCGATCAGGGAAAAAGTACATAGTAAGGGTTTTCTTATCTCACTTTCAATTCCGTGAGATTTCCATTGTTCGCCACTAAATTATTGAAAGTGGTGTATTGTGTACTGCCATTTGATATATAATATCATGATTCCATTTATATTCATGTTATTCCGTAAATCATTTGGTGTTCATTAACTTTTGGCCATACGACTCAGTTGATTAACGTGGTAAGGGGTTTCTTAACTCACTCTTAAATTCGAGAGAATTCCAATGTTCACCACTTAATTATTGTATGTGGTGTACGTGTACTACCCATGATTGTATTCATTGTGTAATATACTTTAATTTATGGGTATTTACATCATCGTGGTATGATACTTCTTTCGTAGGTGTATGTTTCGTAAGTTAGCTAATCGATAAGGGAATTTGATATTTCAATTTCCACTCATTTGGCTTTACACATATTTCATTGATTATATTACCCCAAGATTATGTGTGGAATCACTATTCATTTGATTATGTCATAATTTCCACTCCCCTTCTTGTGGATATACTTTTGATACACATAATCACTCCATTGATAATTTTCAAGTCATTGATATGAACTTGATAAGAGTAATTTTATCACATTCACCATTTGTTGAGTTAAACATCCAATTCGTTGGTGTTGTTTTTACAAGAATATGTGTGAATATCCTTTGATTGTTTTACACTGAATATCCAATAATATTTAGTGTATTTATATTTGTCACACATAATTATGTCGTTGATTTATCCTTAACCTAAGGAAATGGCCTTTATGAGAGATTTCATCTCAATTTACATTCCATTGAGACTTCTTTGTTGATATACACCAAATCACTTTTATGTGGTGTTTATAATGTACTTCGATGTAGTATATCATGAATACCTTTATTCTCATGATATTACAATGTTTTGATTACCTTAATTATTAGTATTCAATTGTATCTCTTTTGGTTAGAATCTCTAACTAAAATATCATTTTTTTAAATGTTTTAAAGACTTATTCATCTAAATATCTCTTATTAATGTCCATGTTTTAAAAAATGGTTTTAAGGATTTATTTATATGGACATTAAAGTTTAGAAATTAAAACTCCTTTTAAAATGTTTCAATGTGGTATGGGACACTTTGATTCAAAAATCTATTTTTAAATGGCTTCTCGAAAAATAGTGTGACTTTTAAATGATTTCAAGAAAAAGGGAGATATTTCTCTCAAATAGTTTTGATGATTATTTTCATCTATGTCAACATCCTTCATTATTATTTATTGAGGTTAATGTGATACAATACAATCTTCCATATTGTATCGAATGAGTTATGTTTGACTGTGGATATTCTATTTTTATACCATTCATGGTTTGTGGTTAAAGTATTGACATTTCATAAGTTATTTATAATCTGAATGTTTATGTTATATTTCAACCTTTCATTCAAATGAATGTGTTAGACAAGTATGTTCCGGGTTGGGGACCGGTAAAATTAAGCCCTCCGGTTTGGTCTCCGATTATTAGAGGAACTCCGGTTTGGTCTCCGGTTACTAGAGGAACTCCGGGTTGGTGTCCGGTTACTAGAGGCACTCCGGGTTGGTGTCTAGTTATTAGAGGCACTCCGGGTTGGGTTCCGGTTATAGTTAGCCCCTAGGTCTTGGGACGCTGCCTTGACAAAGAAATTAAAGTTCAGCATTATGAATTCCATCAATATGAAAGTGGTTATTTATGTTGCATGTGATTATTCGATTAGTATAATATCCATGTGAATAAGTAAATGGCATTATTTCATTTTACTTTTTCCATACTATGTTGAAGTTCAAGTTTAAAAGGCTTTTGTTTTATTAATGCATTGCCTTAAATGTTTAAGCTTATTTTTGAATGTTTCCGCTATATTGTTATCCTTATTGGGTATTTGAGCTCACCCCTTTTTTATGTTTTATTTTTCCCAGGATGTAAAGAAGTAAGTTATGAATGACCTGCAGGGATTTTATGTGGGGATATGAGTGTGTAATATGGAGACTATATTGTTCTAGTAGTTTTTCACTTTATGATGTAATGTAAAACTTTATGAATATATCTAGTGTTTCCAAGGCTACTAAACCAATCGGTCTTTCGAGATTTGATCTTTCTTGTGATCATGAAAATGTTATGTAATAATGCACCGACTCTAGGTAACTGGGGTCGGGGCGTTACAACTAATGGTTGTTGGTCTTGAACCTCCGGGAGTCTTCCTATGTACCTTGAATTTCCAAGGATCAATGTTCGTGTAGTTCGATATGGGGTTTGGTGAACCGACATTAAGGGGGTCGGGACCAATGTTTGTTGGTATTGAAACTTAGTGAGGATTCGTACATATCATCATGAATGGGAATAAAAGTACGCATAGTTAGGGATGGGTTGGTGAACCGACGTGAAGATGGTCAGAACCAATTGATGGTGGGATTGAACCTTTGGGAGGATTTCTACATACCATGCCATGGCAAGGATCAGAATCCATGTAGTTTGGGATGGTGTCGGGGAATCGACATGAAGCTAATCTGGATCAATGGGTGTTGGGATTGAACCTCGGGGAGGAATCCAAAATACCTTTCATTGGTAAGGATCAACATCCACATAGTTCAGGAGGGGTTGGTGAACCGACGTGAAGACGGTCGGAACCAATGGATGGTGGGCTTGAATCTCAGTGAGGATTCCTACGTACCGTGCATTGTCTAGGATCAAAGTCCACAGGTTAGGAATGGTTTGTGGCTTACACACTAAGGTGGCCTATAGAGGATTCCATGATCGATGCATTCTCTAAATCAATGGTAGTCATACTTAGTGTGAGAAACAATAGGCAGTCAAGACCTGATGAACACATCATGAAATGTGCATCCGTGGGAAGTGATGTGGATCTGTCACATAGTTAGCTACCCAAAATGGATATAAGGGCTTATGCATGGTCCAAAACCCGATAAATAAATTCGAGAATACACATGGTTATCATCCCAAATAGGAAACAAAGGCTTACATGTGGTTTGCAGCCTATAGAGGAAATATGAGGCTTATATGCCGTATGAAGCCCATGGAGATGGATATTGGGACTTACTCCAGGGTGGAGGCCTGATGGAGACCAAGCACAAAGGTAGACGGATTTGGGATGGAAGAGGGGAGGGTTCTAGTGCATATCCATCCTTCTATAGTCATTGTCCACGAAGAAGATAGGAGGAGAAATGGTACTATCTCAAATAAGAATGACTAGAGACTTACACCAAGGTGGTTCCCATTCCACATGAACAGACGCCAGTCCAGCAAAAAGGATCTCATTCAATTTGAGGATGATCTCACTCTCATAGAGACAAGTGGATGTTGGGAATGTCCATGATTGGGCAACCCACATATGATGCATGATGTGGGTCACAATTTCACATCATGTGCTATGGACGACAATGCTTGGAAGTTTAATGTCCTACATCTTAGACGAGGTGGGTTCACTCCACACCCATAGGACTTACATAACTAATACCTACATTACCTTGATGAAAGGAAGGAATCCGTAATTCCATGTTGAAGGGGTTTTTAGAACTGATCCATTAAGGGGTCCTCATTAGTGTGGCTATACGAAGAAGAAATATATGTTAGTGTGCCTATGCGAAGAATAATGAGGTGAAGCAACAAAACTAGAAGCAACTCCCGAGGTACATTGAAAATATTCCATGAAAACCTAGAGGTCTAATGGGATAAAGAGTAGTAGTGAAAAGGGGTTCATATGTAGAAACCTCATGATGCTCTAGAGCTCCATGTAGTGGAGGGACTTTGCGAAGGGGTATGCTTCGTGAAGGGAAGTGGCCTAGCCTAGGCATTTGTCATAAGGGCATATAGAAGGTGCATTGCAATGTGGAAAGGAAATCGTAGAGCATTTCATTGCAATGCAATGTTTCCTTGCTATGCATATCATTGTGAAGTAGTGTGCTTCTCAAAGCATAGTGTCATTGCCTTAGCATGTGTGTCACAAGTGCGTGGAGGGTATTTCGTGAAGCATTAGTGCTCCGTGAAGACCTGAGTCCCCTTGGGGATCCACATCCTTTGCAGAGGTATGTGGGCTCCATGAAGGGAACCCATCATTGAAGATGGGTGGAATTCATGAAAAAGGGGAGGCACTTCTCGATGATAAAGTACCTTGAAAATATCAAGGTTTTAAGAGAAGAAATTTTCTTCGTGATTTGTGAGCTATGAAGGAAAAAAGGACGGAGGATTCATTATTGGGCTTGATGGGAGCCTTGTATTTACAGGCAAGAGGAAACATGAATTAGTGATTACTGGGTGTGAAGATACATGGAATTTTGTTGTAATCTTGAATTATCCTACATTCTTTCTCCACGGTAGCTTTTCAAATTTCAAACTGGTTCATGGAGCATCCCTCCTCCTTGCTTTGTGGTTGCTTCACAAACGTTGAACTAGTTCGTAGAGCCTCCCACCTCTTTTCACTATAGCGGGTTCCAAATCTAAAACCAGTTCACAGAACCTCCCACATTCTTGCTCTGTGGAAGCTTCATAGAGGGGCATCATCGCGCTGACCACAGTGCTACGGGGCATATGGGCAAGCTTTGTAAGGCATCTCTAAGGGCCCTGCGTTTGCTTCTCCTTATCAAAATTTTTTTTCACCAGCAGTGTGATTCGATCATAAACATATTTTTAAATAATAATTTAGTTGTTTACATTAATATATTAAAAAATGATTAAATATGAATATTTTATTTATTTTTACACACGTGATTAATTTTCATCATAAACCCTTTGTAGAAAAAGGATACATAACACATTGGGTAAACACCATGTTCAATACTCAATAGTTCCCTACAATTTCTGATATGAGCTACATTTTTATAATTTATTTTTCCTTTATTAGGAAAATATTATGTACATATTACTTAATATATATAATATATTTAAAAAATTTATTTTTGGAACCTCAAGGTTCACAATCATACTCCATCTCAGCGCCCATTCCAGAAAATAATCTGTAAAATTTCAAAAAGACAATATATGGGAATTATAGTTTACAATAGGTATGGACCTGGCCTAATAGATTGTGGAATTAAAGTATGAAAACAATATTTACAAATTTCAACAAGGTGTAAAGGGGATCTCACTGACTCTACTGCAGACCTTATGTAGCCATTTCAACTATTGGCTCAGGTCCACAGATGAGCCCATATCTAGGGAGGTGTTTTAACATCACAAATCAAAACAAAATCTCTTTCCCAAAACCTTAAAAGTTGTTACACATGCATAAAAACAACTAATATATCATAAAATTAATATATCAACCTTAAAAACCTGACGATCAAATAAATACCAATAACAATAAAAAAAATATTTTTGTCATAATGTCAAAAATATGTCCATGATAATTTCTTCCATCCATTATAATTCTACTAATAAAAATTTTACATAGTGTGATGAGGCAACTACTTATTCACCATATCCTTATACAAACACTTATTTTCAGAAACATAACCATTTTCCACAACCCCATAACAATGTAATGATATTCTCATGATAAACCATAATCGTAGAATAAATAATCTGAGTAGACTACATAATAATGGTCAAACCAGTTTCCAGATCAGGGTCCTCCCAATTAAAAACTTGATAGGGATATGATTGGTATTTCTTATCATATGGGGCATTAAACACAATATGGATAACTATAATTTGGGGATAAAATACAAAACGAAATCCCACATCAGAATTCAATGATCAATCGCAACTAGTCCCACATATCTCAGTACAAAAATAACTTATTTTGGAAGATTTATATCACCATTTTGAGGTTTTACTCTCATGATATCCATTTCATAAATATAGAAATCCAAATAATATCTATAAATATTGATATATGAATTATACCACCTATGTTGTATTAACATTATTTAATGAATTGTGATTATTTTAATTTTTATGTCATAGATCATGATAAGTTCTATATGGAAGGTTTCAATAATCTCTTTACATTAATTGTATTGTTTATAGTGGTTCCTATAAAAGGCCTCCAATAGTTCCATATTATTCAATTAATTGTTGATATTATTAATGAAAAAAATAAACCACAAATTTTAATCCACTGTAACTCCATTGATAAGAAAATTGGAAAAATACATAAATTTGTGAAATTGCATAACCCACTACGACTGACCATCCATTCAAGGATTGAATGATGGATAAAAATACTGTAGGAACCAATAAACTCGTAGATTACTATCAAATCAGAGATGGTATCCTTGTATCACTACTAGAAATATAGTATAAATATCTCCATTAAATCTAAAAATTCCATACAAATATAAATTTTATAGATTTTTAACATTTGTGGTATAACAAATGTGAATATTTTGAGATGATTTATCCTATTAGACACTCAGAATAATAATGTTTCCTTCTTTGATGGGTACATGGAGAATTTTCAATGGACTCCATTAATATCTCATCTCATATCAAATTCATAATTGTATGTCATAGGATAAACCAATAATACTTATAATGTTCAACCATAATATTCTAGTATGTATAAGAATGTAAAAAACATGCATTGTTGTATCTTGTTCAGTAGTAGAAGAATAGAAACCTCAAATAATAAAACAAAAATTTTGTCCAGGTGTGAACCACCCAAATGAAATGAGGAACATCTCCCATATTTTTCATTCTCAAAGGTGATGGAATGAAATAGTAGTTCTTATTGAAATAGATCTCATCAGAAGATAAGAATCATTCAATTATGATATCCTAGTGGTATATAGATTTCACAATTCCTCAAATCCCATCATTAATAATATGTTACAATGGATTCAAATCCAATAGTGGGATGTATATTAATCACATTTCGATACAACATCAGTATCATACTTTTATACTCGAATGTATATATAGTAAATTATATCCATAAAATTCTACTCTTATGAGGATTTTTCCATGGTCTAGGAGGAAAATTTCCAGTTCAAATAAAAAAAATTCACCCTTCCCATGGATATAAAAAAGTAATTTTTTTTCATTTACATTAATCAATTCCAAAGTTATAATTCAAATATTTTTGAGAGAAGGTATTAGTAATTCTATTTTGATTAGAGTATATGGTATAAATTTTTCAAAAAATCTATTGATATCAATTGCTATGACATTTTATAATTTCAACATGTTATATAGAACATATGGGATATTTCCACACATGTGGCTAATGGAAACATGACCTATACTCATTGTCTCGATCACCGTGAATGGGATCACTAGCCAAACCCAAACATGATGAATTAAAAGATACTATGTAGAACTACCCAGAAAATGAAAGATCAGTACATGGGCCAATGTGAATCGATGATTCAACTCATCAATGGAATACTGACTTATCAAATTCTAATCGAACATCACTTCATTCTGATTTGGAGTAGTTAGAAAAGAAGTAAAACTTCAAAAAAATTATGAACTATAGGTTATAAAAAGTCTAACAAAATAATATTAATATTATTATTTCATTTTGTGGTTCATCCTATGATATTATCCATTAATTATTTTATGATTTATATGGTATCCATGTTCTAAGACCACATTTTCTAGTAACATCACAGTCTAAATCCGAAAATTGAGCTTTGATATCATGGAAAATTCTTGATGACTCCTCCTGAATTACTAATCTTCCCTCAACTGAAATACATGATCTACATGAATGATATAATAATATATGTTTTTGTTAATTAATACCCACAAAATTTATACTACTAGTATAGAATCATATTAATTAATGAAAAACAGATCAGAAGAATGGTCATTCAAAAAACCATAAAAAGATACGCATCATGGTCGTAAATGTTTTTGAAATTTATTGCCATGTATATTAGACTCCATGATCCTAACTGGAAAAAATTGGGTATGATATCATTTATAGATATCCAATTTCACTCAATCAGCTGATAAAAAAATTAATATTGGGAAACCTATTCCTATTCTTGATTGAAAACAGATTTATATATTGGTAATAAACCTAATCATGAAGGGTTTCATCGACCTTCATAGAATACAGTAGCAGTTCAATGACAAGAGATGCACAATGTTGAATGAATCCATGAGTAATAAAGTCATCAAAATTAGTATTTAATTAAAAATATTTTTGTGGATCAATTTATTTAAATTGAATAGATGTATGTAGTCATCATTAAACTTACCAAATATAAATCCTCAACATTACCATAGATGGTAAACATGATATGTATGAAATTAGCACATCCCGAAAACAAAATAAATATGTGGAAAGTAAATATATCATACATCATAATTTGGTTCAATATCAAAAAAAAATATAACCCCACTATAATTCATAAAATTATAACTGGTTAATTTATCCCTCAGATCTAATTCTCTCTCAAAATCAAAACACTTTGAATCTGTTGTAGTAAAAGAAACATTAAGATGAGTATTATCAATATTAATTTCTTGATCCTCCAATTATCTCAGAAAATAATTTTTTATATATGATAAAAATCAATAATTAAAAGGCCACATACATGCATATCATCTTGTAAAAAACATAAGAGGGACGTAAGAGTCCATACTCCCTCTTTGACTTGAGTGGGGTAATATTTACATCACATAAAACATGAATTGTATTTAAATATTAAAAAATTATAATTTTTTAGGTAGATAAAATGAATGAGTGAAATTAAAATAAAATATATCATTCATAAAAGGGGAAGAAATAGTATTGGTTCCCTTGACAATCATATGAGAAGAAATTATTTCGAATGCATACTCTACCAATGCATTACGAAGATTCATTCCAGATTTTTATGGAATGAATCCCAATTCTCACAAGGTATATTAATATTAAAATTATTTTAATGGTACTGATTAGATCATAAAAAATTTAGATCTATGTAATCATGGAATCACATAGCATGTGACTTGAAAATCCATAATTTCTATAGAACTTCAGTGTTTTTTTTTTGAATTCATTCTTAATGTCTTTAACCATACTATACTAGAAAAATGTTAGTGAGACCTTTAAAAACACCAATGTAGAATTATATGAGGATTTTTTTATGAACACTAATACATTCTTCTCTGTGATACTCATCATGTTTTATCTTCCCTATAATGGGACTATTTTAACTAAATGTAAGTGTAGGATTTTGTCCTGTAAAACATAACACACAAGAAATGTCAATTATAATAATTAGTGATAAATCAAGAGAATTAAAAGAATTTTAGGGTTTCAAAAATGTATTATTGATCATATGCCATATCAAATACCCATATGATCTATCTAAGCCAAATAAAATTACCTCTCTACACAAGCACAGGTGAAAATTGAGAATGTTCTGAATATTTTTTTAATACTAATTTAATGAATAGTCACCATGATTAATGTAGATATAATACATGTATATAGAACAAATTCAATGACTATGGATATTATTTATGTAAAAAAATATACATGATGTAATTTCAAACTAATATATCACTTTTGATTCCCAAATATTACGTTTCTAATCATCTTATTTAATAACACATGAGTTATAAGGAAATATATTACACCATAATTGATTCTGGAATCTCAGAAAACATAATAGGTCCCTCAATCCTTCCCAAATATTCTACACATTCCAAATATTATTTATTCTTGAGAATTATAGTTGTTTTCAATGAAGATAATATTAAGAATGATTTATACAATGATCCACCTAAGGTTCCAATTATGGATCCTTATCATGAATTGGTGTAGCTCTAAGGACCAGATATTGGATTAAAAAACTTATTGTCAATTTTACATTTATGTATACAATGTGGTTCACTTTCTATGAATCATTTTGAATTTCCTCCTAAAGCAGGATAAAAAATCATCATAAGGACATGGTTCTACTAATCATTAAAAGAATAATAGATATATCATATTTGAATCACAAGAAAACAAAATAAATTTTCCAAACCAAAACATGGAAATAAAATTATAAAACTAATGATTGGGATATGTCTAAAATTAAATAAATTAAATTACACAAGGATTCCCCTTCTAACCATGCATGTTATGATGGGACATTCTATGATGAGATATTGTCAAATACTTAATCGAAACCTAACCCTTACGCCCTAAAAATATTGTATCATATCATCAATGGATTAACAACTATATAATTATATCACGGATGAGATAATACAACATATGATAAAAAATTACATTATTTGACAGAGAATCACAACAAATCTGGGAACGTAATCATTCCCAACGTGACACGTTGGGAATTCCAAATCACCCAAAGGATAGTGATGGGTTCGTGGAATGATGAAATAATCAAGAAAATATTAATTTAAAACATGAAAACTAAAAAATAAGTAAATATAATATTTAAATTTGTTAAATTTTAAATGAATTATAAATGTAATGATACTCTTCATGGAATAAAAACAATAAACCTGAAGAAAATATCAGCACGCAATCTTCTCACAATAGAAGAATGATACAGTACACCTATCACTAATATATATCATATTTACAATATAATGTTTTTAAACAACATCCAAATGGTTCATTCCCATTTCATAGAAATTAAATAATAATGTCTATAAACACATATATAAAAACTCTGATTATGGGAATCACATTATATGTATGATTCTACCACGCAATTTTATAAGATGTAGATATAAAAGAAATTAATCATGATCAATTAATAATAAAATATATTACTATAATAATTTATGAAATTATAATAACACATGCCTTTTAAATAATTTTGAATTATTAATTAAATAGGTCTTTAAAAAATAAATGAATAAAAAAATTTATCCAACATTAATGGATAAATATTTTTAAAATAATTCTAATCTGATAGTAATTTCCAATCATATCACCATGGTTGGTAGATCATGGGTGGGTTTATTGAAGGATTTTGGTTCCACACACTCTTAATGAAATACAGATATTGGTATGAACATTTACCTTATCCATAAGCCTAGTGGGAATAATAATATATCCAAAAGAATGGACCCCATATACATAATTTTTCATTCAATTAAATATCACCATCACTAAATTTCTTAGAGGAGATAATAAATTCCAAGAAGATATATATGAAGACAATAACCTATCACACTATTAACTCAATTTCATTAAATAAAGCATAAAATGGTAAAATAATAAATCTAAAAACATTTTCATAAATCAATGTACAATATGAAGTATTTAAAAATTCATACATTTCATTTCAAAAAATAAAATAAAATTATTTTCATCAATACACATTCCTTTAAAATCAATTATTTTGATTTCAAATTAACTACCATTCCATTCCATAAATATTTATGAAATAGTTATCAAATTATTTCTTCCACGGATTCTTTTATATCAAATAAAAATTACTTTAATTGATAAAATTTTTTATAATCCACAATAAATGTTGTTCTATACACAAAATAGAATAGATAAATAATTTACCCGGATTCAAAAATCGATAATTTTTATAAATTATATAAATATTTAATAATAAACCCCAAAAACTGTTCTCATTTTATATAATTCACTAATGAAAAAATCTACCTCAATCTTTATCTGGAAAATATGTTTAAAATATTATACATAAAAATAGAGTTGAATGGAATAAATCGATCAAGTGTGATATTTAAAAAAAAATAATCCACATATTAAAAAAATCCAACATTATCCAAATAGTTTTTTGAGATATTATAATATGAAACATTAGAGGGAATAAAATTCATCAATATATTTGGGACACACTAACCCCTAGATAATCAATGTGTCAAATGGAAAATATTTCTCTGATTATTATAGGATAAATTGATAGAATTACCTTAAATATTATTCATGATCATTTTTGTTGAATTTGGTTCAAGGGAGGTATATTTAGAAATATAATATTTATTAAGAGAAAAAATTTATGTTTCTTCCTAGGGAATACATTTCCAATATATATCACTAACTAACAACTAGATCTCATTATCCTGGTGGGGGGAGAAGAACTTTAATAGCATTGGGAACCCCATAACAAGGCTAGTTAGCCTAATCAGCTGAATGACTGGCTTCATGTAGGAAAATCATACTAATATCTTCCCACTGGTTAGAGGGTGTCTCTCATCAGATAGAGAGTGAACCTCTTATGACTATTTTGGATTCATACTCATTTATTCCATTGATCCAAGTTATCGATAGGGCTCTCATCATCTTAAAAAAACAAACCTCACTCCCAGACCATATAATGTATTAAAAAATTTTAAATAATCAATATTCAATAATCAATGTGTATAATAAAGGATTTACATGGAAAAAAGAGGATAAAAAGATAAATTAAGTTGTAATGAAATTAATATGTTGATATAAAATATTTAAGTGTGGGGTAACATTAAAACAATTTTGGATCACATTTTATAAAAAATATGATAATTATTAACTATTTTATAGAACATCGAACTCAAGGCACAATACAACATCACTCAACAATAAAACATGATATTATTAATTTTA
This sequence comes from Viscum album, assembly GCA_963277665.1. NCBI lineage: Eukaryota > Viridiplantae > Streptophyta > Magnoliopsida > Santalales > Viscaceae > Viscum > Viscum album. Next base: position 1,186,024,295 of record OY728161.1, on the reverse strand, counting down.
AATAGTATGAAGGAATAAATATATTGAGATTATTATTGTTATAAGTAAATATAATCAGTAAATACCTCATTATAAAAGTAAATTTCTAATAATATTACAATATAGCAATTTTGCAACAATAATTTTTAATAAATTAAAATTTGTGAAAACTATATTAAATGGTGGATAATTTGGTGTCATGATATTTGAAAATATATTTTCATTAATGAAATATTTTGTTTGTATCATATTACACACCATAAAAAAAATTTAAAAAGTAATTTTTATATTTTTAATATTAAATAATCTATTAGAACATATCTAGTAAATGTGAGGGTATAAATTGAATTTCGCATAAAAAAAATCAATAATGAAATGAAAAAAAGTAATTGAGTATAGAAGTGAAATTCATAATCATCATTAACATAGGATTAAAATTGAAAAATATCATCAATAACAAGAAAAAATATATGTTGATAAAAAATATATAAGAATATTTTCAACCTTATGATGATTGCCTCAAGATTTATAGTAACAGAATCGCCATATAAAACTGCAGCTACAAATAATTTGATTCTTAGATCTTATGAATATATAACAATGGATAATATATGTATTAATTAGTTATATAATAAATTTTAATAAATTTATTTTATTTATATATAATGATAAAATATATTTTTTAATAATATCATTTTTCAAAAAAAAAATATTATTATCTAAATTTTATTTTTAGTATATTTTCATATTATTTAATGGAACTGTATTTATTTTGTCATTGATTAAAATATATAATAAAAAATATTATATATAATTTATAATATAATACATTCAAATATAAATATTTTCCCTGAAAATAGTTTATTGTTATATTTTAAATTTTAAATTCTAAATTATCAAAAAAAAATTAGGCCTGAATATTTTGAAAATTACTTGAATTTGGGATTATAAATTTCCTTAATAGTTATAATGAATTTTTTATTTTTTCTAAAATTAAATATTTTTATAACAACAGTTGACATTTATATTATTAAAAATAACATAACATTTATAACACGATTCATGTGTATGTTTGAATTGAAAATTTAGATAACCCTTTTAATGGAAATTATATTATATGTGAATAAATAAATTTAATTTTTTTTATTACTTATAGTGCCATTTAGAAAATTTTAGAATTTATGATACATTCATTTATATAATTATTATAAATACTCTCTACAATTAGTATTTTGGAATTAATTTATTTAGTTTTAATAATTTATTAAGAAAATAAATTTGGAATTTGGAATCATTGGGTAAAAATAATTTGATAAGGAACATTTTATTTTTAGTCGTAAAGAATAAATTACCCAGGTAAGGGCTGATATTCATAGACAAAATGAAAATATTTAAATTAGGTAAACTTATATGTAAAGACCCAAACAAATTAAAGATATTTGGATATGTACACAAATGATAATACTTTTAACATATAATAGGGAATATTAAATTCTAACTATCCCTTTCAAAAAATAATTATATTCATTCAAATAAACAACCCTCCATTCTCATATATGCATCTATATACTATATGTTTGTTATAATATTCTCAAATTAGCAAACATTAATGGATTTATCTTCATCATGAAGGAGATAATAAAAAAATTTATATATATTTTATGAACACCTATTTATTTTTTTATTATATCATTATTTTCTTCTATTCTGACTAAAATTTCATTACACCATATTTTTATGATTACATACTTTTTATTAATATGAAACCAGTTTATTATAAGATTATATAATAATTATCCACCATACACATTTTCATTAGTGTAAAAAACAAGAATAAATCATTATAAGGGATACCACCTCAATGATGATTTTTTTTTGTTCTCAATGACCATCATATAAATTTGGTTATTATAAAATATTTAATATATAATTATTATATTTTTGAGATAATTTATATTCTTCAATTATAAAAAATTTTAAACATTTATTCATTACAATAAATTGTAATCAATATCCATTCATCTGTGTGGACTACCATCTCCATTGAATAATGGATTTCAATTATCCATTAAATATTTTCATTACATGGATGGCCATTAGCGTGGGTTTAAAATATAATTATGATACATTTGATATTATTATGGTTTTTATGATAACTCAAAGAAAATATTAATGAAGCGATCAAAATATTATAATAATAAATTCAATTTGGTAAAACTAGAATACTCAGTGTAAAATCAATAATTCAAAATTTTTAATTCATTCATATAAAAAACAACACCTTGTGATTCCCATGAAATCATAATCTATCAGAATATTGATCCAAGGATTGATCATGTTTTGGAGAATATGATCAACTAATTTAATAATACTATGAAATTATATCGTGGATGATTATGAATTAAAAATTAATTATATAATATACAATAATCATGTAAATAATTGATTTATTTATTGATAGCATATAGAAATATTTTACTCATTAATAGAGAGAAAAAAATTAAAATGGGGATAATCATTGAAAAATATTAATTTTTTTATTTCATTATAAACAATAATTTCTAAAATATTCTTAAAACTGAATTTTTAAATCTGAAATAATTATAAGAAAACATTTCAAAATCATTAAATTAACTGAAATTATAATCTTTTTAGGAAAAATGGCATCCAATACTTATCCTATGAAAGTAAAACAGACATTCAGAATGGAAAAAAACATATACGTTACTGTTGGTAAAAAAATTACTAATATTCATGTAGATATTGATTATAAATGAAAATAATAATTTTTTTTCTATCAACATGGTTTATAAATTTATTATTAAAACATTTATGTCTTCTATGAATAATATTATTTATAATTTGACAATATAGGTCAAAAGAAAAGGGTTTCTTTATCTCATTTAAACTATATGGGATAAATTTTACATTATTTACCATATTTTCATTTTTATTTTTATTCAATAAAAAATTTCTTTAAAATATTAAATTATAATCCCTTACATGAGATTTTAAAATTTCATTTCATGATCATCATCTATTTTATCTATGAATCATATATTATTATGTTTATAAGAGTTTAATGGACTCAATTTCTGATTCCATGGGGTGTCGTCTTTATTACATGATTATAATATTTAGGATTAATTTGACCAATACATTAAAAATTATATATTATATTTACAATTTTTCATAGAGTATGTTACATATCATCATCAATAACAACATCTTGGTTAAACTACTAAAATGAAATTAAATTATCATCTTATTAATAATAACTCATATTCATAATAATGAATATCTTATTCAATGTATATTTTTACATTCAAGAAAATTTTATCCCCTATTTTTTAGAAAAATAATAATTATTGTTTTCAATGTTTCATATATTTATTCATGACCTGTTATAAAAATACAAATTAGTATATTTTATATAATGTGTTTAGTTAAAAATATATATATATTAAAAAAATATTAAAATAATTTTATATCATTTCAAAAAACATTATTGATCATACAGTACAATATAATATTTTATAACCATTTAGCATTTTAAAAGGTATTATATTTTAAGGTGTATTGAATTAGTTTTAAACTATCTATTCCTTCAAATCAGAAAAAATTTCATTGATGTAATTTTTATATTATCATTTATCTATATTTTTTAAATGTTTATGTTAAAAAAATTATTCTCCTATCCATTTTCCTCTATTATTTAACTACCATGGCATGATGTCTTTATTCATCATCTATATATTATTATATTATAAAAATATTTGTAAATTGAAATTTTTTATATGATATGATCTTATTTGTTTGTGTTATATGATGATTTTAATTTGTTTTGAAGAATTATTTTTCTATTTATTTGATAGGAAAAGATTATAGTTGATTTATGGGGAACAAATATGTATGTATGATGATGGGTGTTGTCCTGTGTAACTCAAAACAATTTTGGGTTGTGTTTATATATCATTTTATATTAATTCATTGAAATAATGATTTCATTCACAATGGACCATGGATAATGGGTTTTCTTTCATGGTCAGAAATATACACAATGAATTTTACACGTATGTGTGGGAATAATGTGTTTCTCATAAAGTACATACTATTATTATTGTTGTATCAAATTTTCTATTTTTTATGATGTTATCAAAAAACATCATAATTTATTTCATTTACACGAAAATACATATGTTTATCATTATTATATATAGTAAATTTATTCCAAACAATTATGTTAAAAAAATATGTCATATGATAATTGAGATATATGATTTAAAATAACACATATTTTACACATACGTAAATAAATTTTCAGGAACATATATTACTATAACATGTCCTACGAATATCGACTATGGTATTTAAAACGTTTCATATGATATTTAGGACATCATTGTTTTTGATGTTATGTTATGAATGGTTTTCCTCACTCTGAGTGTCTAAGTGCACTAATATTATATGTTTCTATTCCCTGTGATATAATACTTTTATATAGTATGAGATATATATATGTTTTTAGATGATAAAAAAATAATGAAATGTCTATAATTTTTTTTAAATAATATTTTTATAAATTCAACACACAATAAATGGAATATTTATGTCATTCGGTGGTCTGGCTATTTTGAAATATATTATCGAATTCAATAGATAAATATATAAATTATGTTTTATTTATATTCGGTTTCTATAATTGATATCATAGTAGGGGTTGGTAATTTTGGATAATATTCTGATTTTTTTACAAAACTATTTTAGGGACCCATAAAAAAGGGGAAATCATAGGAATGAGTCTATATATATGATAACATCCCAATTTATTGGAAGTTTATAGTTTTTTTTCTTCACCAAATAATTATATTATTTTTCAGATAGTATAAGTAGATAGAGGTTCATTAAAAGATGTATAGAGGTGTATGAACCGCAATAGAGAAATTTTAGTTATTAACTCTCTAATGAATTGGTCCATGATAAGGAAAAAAAGTTCAGATTAGGTATGATAATAAAGGATGTTATATAATGGATGGTAGTATGATTTTTACAAACTAACATAATTATTTCAGGTCATAGTTAAATGGTGGTGTTAGGTTGAAAAGAATAAGATAATCCAATAAAATTTAATATAGGATAAACTATAATTAATATATGTTTATGAAAAGGAACAGAAGGCCATCAAGAAAATGTAAAAGAAAAATATGTTTTAAGGTTGAATGAAATTAACTAATTTTTTAATTGAAACATATTTTTATTGGTTATTAATTCTTGTAAACCATTTTGGTTTTATAAATGGTTTTAATTAAATATATCTATGGGTTTTATTAATAAGGTAAATATTTAAGTAATGAATAAAAATAATTATTCGGTGCTAAAATGAAAAATCATAGGATTTTATCTAACAAAATTTTATAAAATATCATTAAAAATTTAAAAATAGAGTATTTCACATACAAAAAAGATAATAAAGATAGATTCTCATGAATGGTCAGGAGGAAAATATGTTGAAGGAAAAAAAATAAAAAATAATATATATCAGACAAGTGTGTTGAATCATCAATGGGATTTCCTAAATGGTACTAAAATATTCATTACATATTTAAAATGGGGTTATTTAGAACAGAAATAAAATAAAAAAATAAATAGCATAGTTATCATGATTTCTGTTGAAAAATTGAATTCAAAATAAATAGTAACTAACTAGTGCATCAACTATGTCAAATGTGGACCATACCAAATTCAATTTTATAAATCCATGGATGAAAATGATGCAAGGGTCAAATTATAAGTAAAATATAGGGACCATGATGGACTATAAAAAATGTCTTCTGATGTGGATTGTTATATCAAATGAATCATATAATTATGAATTTTGAAAATGATTTATTCATTAAGGCCACACAATTATTGCTATAATTTTTTATGTGTACCACCGTGTTGTTTACTTATTAAATAAAATAGCCCATTTTATTGTGGTTTCTTTTATGAAAATATAGTTTATGAGAATATAAGTCATATTATTATTTTAATAGATGAATTTTCATAATAAATTACATATTTTATCAGGGACTCCAAATTCAATGATCACAGTAATATTACCCAATAAATTTAAACTAAAAAACATGAATGGATGGATAGAAGATAATTTATCCATCATGGATAGATATAAACATCAGAAAAATAGTTTATGATATTAATGAATCTACTTTGGATTTATCCCACTATTCACTACTTTTTCATGTTGACTAATTTTTTTGGTAGGTTATGGAAGAACAATGATAATGGTTTATAATTAATATATCCCCCATCCCCCACACTATTATCCCATGACATTGCGTTTAGGTGAAATAGGTGGATTCCTAGTTTAATTAGAGCTAATAGTATTTATAGAATCTGATTTGATTCTATTTTGAATGTTAGACCATGTGATTTGTGTTAATAATAATTCATGTATAGGAAGGCCCAATATAGGAACATTAATTTCCAACCAAATGGGCAATGGAAAGGCATATATCTCTTATAATGACTTATCTGATAGGGATTTATATTAGGAATATAGAATATACTGGTGCACTAATTATGGGAATAGATGGGTGGCCATCTTTTGAATAATTAATTAAAGGTGGGGAATGAGGTATAAGGGGAACATGTTGGTCTAATAGAGAATAATATTCCAGAAAGGGACGAGAGGATTTTAAACAAGGATCTCAATGATCCTATGAAATGTGGAGCATTTTATTATCAGAATTACTCATTCATCCTCAATGTTTATCACAAAAAATCAGGTTTAGAAACCATAGAGGATGGTAGATCAATGTGTTATGTATATATTTTATCAAAATATGGGTTTCCAGTCCATTCATTTAATAGAATTATGATAATTACACTCAATAGTTATAAAATAAAAGTGTATATAACAATAAAATAAGTCCTATAAATCACTAGGAAGTATTTAATTTAAATTTTAATAATGAGAAAAATTATTAGGAATAATATTTTAATGTGTAAATAAATGTTTATAAAAATTAAATATTTGATCCCAATACAAATACCCTTTGATACATTAGTTAATTAATATAAATCATATTTTTATTAATGAAATTGATTAAAAAGAGTGTGGGATGGGGGTTTTGTGGGTGAAGATTATAAGGACCTCAGGCTTCAATAAATATTAACATTACATAAATATAATGTTATAGATTGTCTGACTCTAAAATTACTCTATAGAAATATTTTAAATTTTTAATATTAATATAGTTTTAAAAGAATTAAATTTTAATTTTTAGATATAAAATGATGTGGCTACACTATAATACCCAATAGGTATGTCAAAATAATTAGTAATCCGAGAATAAAAATCATATTATGAATCCCATATAACTTAATATAAAATGGTTGCATATTCACTAGTATATTAACGTTATCAAAGTAAACCTAAACATAAGAAATAATGGGTTTGGAAATACTACATATGTTAGAAGACCAATCTCATAGAGATTGAAAGAAGAACCATGCAAGATAAACCACCACACTAAATAAAAATTAAATCTTCTCAGATAATTATAATCTACATAAAGGCTATTAGTGCTTATGAAATTAAAATTTAGGGATATATAAAAATGAAATTAAATATTTCTATAGATATATCATGATTTAATGTGTTTTTAAAATGTTAATTTTTGTAAAAATCACATTATGATTAATAATAATTTTTTAGAAATTAGAATATTATTATTACTAAATATATTAATTTTTATTGAGTAATAATATAATATATTAATACAAGATTGTTTAGTAATATATAGGAAAAAATAGTAAATATACAAATATGTGGTATTTTCAATAAATGGTAATCTTATCTATATTTTCTAATATTATCTATAAAATTAATTTTAAAATATATAGATTTTAAACTCTAAAGAATAAATTATTTTTGTTATTTATCTCTTCCATATTTACATGAGATGATATATCGTAATTTTCTAATAAAATTGATTATTAAGTGAATACTTTCAAATACCATTTTTTAAAATAACATTAATTTATTTCATTATTCCAATGAGTAAAAAAATTAAAATTTATTTGATAATTTTGCAAGAACAAATATTAATTTTATTGGTTAATTTTTTGGATATTTTTTTAATCTTATAAATCTATATTTTATATTTTATTAATTTATTACAAAAATAAAAAAAATTATTTACATACATAATATATTTTTTCATGTAAAATTAATAATCAAATAATATTTAATAGTATAGTTTTTTAAAAAAAAATTATATAATTTAGAAAAAAATATAGAATAATGAATATATTATTTTATCATAATGTATAAAATATCTCTTTACAAACTAGTAACATCGCTGAATAATAAAATTTTAAAACTGAGAATAATTGAGGAAAAGGGAAAAAACATTTTAATATTGGTTTCATATTATATGGTGGTAATTTTTATTGATGATAAATATAATAAATTATATTATTTATCAATTCGAAGTGCAAAATCCCATGGGAGTGACATCCCAGTATAGAAATATATTTGGTATTCACAAAAATGGAACTCCTTTTCACATATAAAATGACCACTCCTCAAGTATATTCCCATCACATGAGAGAATCTCATATGGTTATCTCAATATTTATCCAAAACTATTATACAAACTCTAAAACACCTTTGGTATTATCTTGTATTATCATCATTTCATCCCTCATAAATTTTATTCCGTTCAGTTTCTATTGATTTAAGATTTGTGGTATATGTTCACAACCACTTATTATTTTTTAAGATTCCATTATGTTACATTATTCATAGAAACATTTATATTAACTATTGTAAAATCACATCCTCATTTATATTTTAATAAATTTCTGTTATTGAAATATTATACATTCACAAACAACAACAAAATTTTTATTAATAAAAAATACAAATGATTTATTATGTGAACTACCACCTTTATAATGCCATATGTGTTTTTATCAAAAATAACTATAAAGATTCCAACAATTTTTAATTTAATATATAATTATTATATTTAGTATGGAATCTATATTTATAAATTTTAAACCACATTATTCATTTTCCCCATACAATGGAATGTAAAATCAACAACCATTTGTATAGATAGACTAAAACTACCAAACAATGATTGTTTTATATTTTTTATTAAAATAATTCATGAAATGGATATTAAGTATAATTGTTTTAAAAGATAAACATTTTTTTATTATATTGTTAATGTTATTGATAAAGAAATTGTTAAAACAATTTATGATATGATCCCCAAATTATTATCATCAATGAATTCGTTTAAAATAAGAATATTTAGGGGAGATTAATTTATTAAAATTACCAAATATTATCATATATATTAATTCAAATTATTAATACATTATAATAATCATATATAATATTAATAAATTGTAAATGATATCATTTTTTATATGATAAATCACCTCATAATTATTAATAATCTTTCAATGTTTTTATTTGGGTATGTTTGAAATCCTTCATGAAAAGTTTTATGAAATTATATCATGGATTGTAATGATATATTATATCTTATTGTCATATTCTATATATATTTATACATTTTTATGGATTTTTTTTAAAAATATAAATAAATAATTATGAAAACATTGTTCATTGGTGGAAAATCTCAAAAAATTATCATTATTCATTTATTCTTCAAGGATAAACACTAAAGTACCCATGAATAATAATTTAAATTTAATAAGTAATTATATATTATTAATTAAATTAAAACTAATAAATTTCAATTTATGAACTTTTAAATTAGAATGATCTAGAAAAATTCCCTTTCTAATCTATTACAAATAATCAAAACTATATACACATCATAAATGAGAATATGAAAATTATATATATTATACATATATATAATTATTAGGAATTAATATTATAAACATAGTTATTTTTCAATATTTTTATTAAATAAATGTTTAATATATTAAATATTTTTATAATATATCTTCTAGTGAATTGGTTTATGTTGTAAAAAAAGGTTGGATAACTTTTACCAAAATTATACTTTACGTGAGTATTTGATATTATGTACTATAATTTATTTTATATAATGTATTGAATAATAAATTTGATTAATATATGGGAATATCATCTATTATATATTATTTTAATGTTTATCTAAATTTTTTTCCTATCATGGTCTATTAATTCACATGTTAATAACATCATAAATTTTTTAAAGACTCAATTTATAATTCATTACGTCATAGTATTATTTCATTAATACATTCATAATGTTTTATTTGATCCAGAAGTCCCAGATTTTATATGTTATTTTCTTTTTAATTTGGTAAAATTATATCTCAAAAATAATAAAAAATTACATGAATTATCTTTTTTAAAAATAAATGTATAATATTGGAAAGAATAAAATCCATTATAACTAGAGATTATTTTCTTACATGTAGATATTCTTTCATCTCATGACATCCTCTAGTTTTTTTATTGATAATATGGATAGTTTATTATCAATATAATAATCATATAAAACAATTTTTCAAAGAAAAATATAAAAATATTTTTTTTAATATGGGATTCAAAAAATGAATTTTTTTAATGATTTTCAAAAATAATTTTTCATCCATACAATGTAAAATTTTTCTTCATCCATTCAATGTTTAATTTTAATAGCCATTTTTTTCATTTCAAGGTTTTTTGAGTAGTATAATATTTAGTTATTGAAAAAAATTTCCCCCCATTATTTTATTTTCACTAAATTTAGCTTTCATACAATATTTAAAAAATGGTTAATATGGTTTTTGAAATAATAATTATTTTCAAATATAAAATTTCTCAAATTCTATTCTATATTAATATGTTTTTTGATCATTTTAATAGAAAAAATAGAATGTAATTACAAAATAACACCATATATAAGTGAAGATCAACATTTAATGAATCAGGTATGTAGGGTATGTAGTGAACCATCATGGGGAGGCCGGAACCTGGAGTTATGTTGGTGATGTTTTCCACCCCATAAATCACACTAACATGTAGTCAAACTAGTATTATTTATGACATCAGTTATGATTACCCCTTATGCTAGAGGTTTGTTAGAAAATGTGATGGTTTAATTGAGAATTTGGGGAGACTATACAATTATTATTAGATAAAATAAATTGCATAAATCAAAATAATTATTGGTAATAATTATCTATCAGTAACCACAAATCTCATAACAAAATCAAGCCAAAATCCATTACCGGAGTGGTAGAAAATCTTGGTTTGATTCTGAAACAAAATGGATAAAATAACGGTGGGGTTGAATTTTTAGGAATATATAGTATAACTTTATTAGTCATTAAAGCACGTAGAGTTTGGTATTGTTACAACCGAAAAGATTCATCTAACTCTAGAATTCGAGCAACTTGTTAGGTCCTATGGGAAAAAATGCCTTCTAGAAAACAAAACTTATCAGTACATAGGGTCTTTAGGAAACTATTTTTTATGAATACATTAGGACTCTGGTTCATAAGGATGATAAGAAACTTAATAAGATAAAATAGTAGGAGGCCCCTCATTAGAATTCAAATCAAGTAGTAACCTGTATAGAAAATCTATTAAGATTGGAGAGATGAAACTATATAGAAATTAAAAATTGTACAAGGAACCGTGGAAATCCTCATGGAGAAGTACTAAATAATTATCCATGTACGGTGGGGAGCTATATTCCATGAATGATGTATATTCTATATATAATAGTTCATGAGTTTTTTGGTCTTGGACCATTTGCTCTATTATTAGGCATTGTGCCTTGGGACATGGAGTCATGTAATAGACCTCGTTTCAAAGGGTCTATGGGTCATTGTAGGGTTACCCTCAATCAATAAATGTGGGGTTTTGAAAAAAATAATAACTGTGACAGATATTTGATTAGGATGGCCGCCACTACATATGTAAATCTCACATCTTTGTAAATTCCAACAATCAAATATAGTTATCATATAGTTTTATAACAGTTTCATGTATAAATTAAAAATATAAATAAATATGAATTGAAAATAATAATATGGTTTTGGAAATTATGCTCATTCCCCTCATCGATGGTCAATGTTAAGCCCCAACTCAACCATTTATCTGAGAGACTTTTCTATTATCGAGACCTGTATCCATTATATATACTCAGATACCCATCAATTCAATAAAATAATTTGAGAAAGAATTAGTATAGATTGATAAATGGTGTATAAATAATTTTCCCATATAAAAAATATTATATTTTTTAAAAACCTAGATTTCCCTGAAACTTTCCCTTGGGAAAATATATTGTTTGTGGTTTTCTAAGAGATTTTGGTGACACGATTCAAGAGTATTCAAAATTTCCACTTTTCCATCAGTACCTCAGTATGTTGCCATCATCATGATAATGTGTTATCATGTTTTTTTGTCAGTACATTTGTGTTTTGGAATTCATGTGCATCACTGAGTCAAAGGCATCGGTATGAATGAGTCATGAGCAACGACATCAGTGAGTATGGAGTGTTTGTGTTGGTGGGTCAGGGCATCGGTTTGTCACGGTGTCTGTAGGTCAAGGTTATGGTAGATCATTATAATAGAAGCTCAGTGGTGGTGGATCAACAGCAGAAGTTTGATTCGATAACTCACCTATCACAAGCTCCACATTGGTGACTCAGCCATCGATGACTCATTTATTGATATCCTAGTCTTTCCCAGTTTTCCAGATTCTCCCCTCTTATAACATATTTGACATAATAAGAGTTTAAATATTTTTTTGAGTATTTTTAAGAGTGTTTTGATGAATTTCAACTATATCATTAATATCCTGACATTCTCGGGGCTTTGAGATACTCAAACCATGTAATGAAGAACCTGATCCCATGATAAATGTATTATGAAACCATTCTTCCATTAATATAGGATCTGGCACTTCAAAGATAAGATATTCGCTTTTCTATTTTTTATTCAATCCATTAGGGTGCACCTCGAGTCTTCTTTACTAGAAGAGTTGTGTGCCTTTGCTAGATCCTCACCTACTCCATTGTCTTGGAGTTCTTTCCTACCATTGGCACGGTCCACTATTCTTGGCGGAATGATGAACATGGATCCCTTGATCACCCATGTTTGGTTTTGTTCTATCTAAATTTAATTTTGACTCATGTGGGGTGGGTTTATAAATGATTATTTGTGAAAAAAATATGAATACATTATTAAAACAAGAAATAAATAGGAAGGGAATATGATCAAGAGATAACAGTGTAACAATATAATGGGCTGGGAGTGGATTGATGTTTTATTGTCGATTTTATATTGGTATCCTTGATTACTTATGGATTGTTATTTCTTCTCACCTTCTAAAAATCATGGTAATTGGTGGTCTTTGATTGAGCACTAGTGGTGTTCTGTTTTTTTCATGTTGTTGATTGATAATGGGTTGTTACATGAAATCATCTTAAACGCATACTTTTGGTTAATTGAAATCGATTCACCATAATGAAAACCATTGTATGATCACCCCTTTTTATCAGGTGGATTAATGAATAGATTTTACAATATATATATATATATATCCAATTTATAGGGGAGGATAATTGTTTTGTTCAATTTGGTTTTTGTGTGAGTTTGGGGGTGATACTATTGGGAGCATGGTTGTGGGTACATGGGTGGATGAAGGACTCGGTTCAGTGAGAAGAGTGTGGCACATGTGTTAAGTGGGGATGCTCTTTAATGGTAGTTTTTGTGGTTATGTTGTGTGGGTGGTATATTTTGATTGTTGGTATCTATGTTTCATAGATTTATTGATTGTGTAATTGATGGGCTTTTTGGCTATAGAAGTACCATTGTTTGTGTTGTATCCATCGAGGGATATTGGGAAGTGGGCCTATGTGATGGTTAGAAACTTATATGAAGTGGGAATTTGTCTGAGAATTTTTTGGTAGTGAGGATGTTGTACCAAGTTGTAATATACGGATTTTGCAGTATGGAATTGAATATTGATAGTTGGAGGTGGTTGAATGGGAATGTGCGGTGGGATAAAAAATCGGGTTTGGGTAGGTGTTCAGACATGGTTGTGGTTGGAAGTTTCCTAGTAGTTTAATAATTAAATTAAATTAAATTCCTTAAATAATAAATGGTAGTGGTCTAATAAAAAGGTGGGTTTTTATGATTTAGTAGTGGTTGTTGTATGGTTGTGCATATGAGGTCACAGAAATGTGGTTCTGCATGAGTTGGTAGTTTTTTTGGTATATTTAGGTTTGGAATAACTGTTTGGTTACCTATATATATATATTGTAGTTCCTTGTCTTTTTTATCCTCAACCCACCCTTGTTGAGAAAAAAAGTTTCAGACACCACCATTTCATAGGGGAGGGTGTCTTTACCAACATTCCAGAGGAATGATGAATGGATTGTTATTGAATTTCTCCATCACACCCACTTCTGGTTCTTTTAGCTTGAGTGTATTTAATTAGACTATAATGTCTTGAGGATTACCATATTCCATTATTCCCTGGTCTAGTTTGTTGAAGATGATTTTCCAAGGTGTTTTTGGGCTATGATTTATTTCCCATTTTCATTGGGATGTGGCCTAGGTGTCTTTGGGAAGGAGGCATTGTTGTGGTGGCCCAACTATCTGCGGGTCGAATTTTGTGTGGGTTGAGGCCCAGGTGTGTGTGGGAAGGATATGGTAGTGGGACTGTATAAGGGATTTGTGGTAGCATCAAGATGATAGCCATTACGAATGTTCTTTCAACCAGTAGGAAAGTAGTGTGGGGTGCCCAAATGTCAATGTGCTTATACTACTACATTACATAAATTGAATTATTTTGTGAGCATTAATTGGTGAGGCTGGGCTAGTTAGTACTCATCGGTAGGTTCATTTTGGTTCTACTATTTTCTTTTTGAAGCATTAGTATATCCCCCCACTTGTTCCCAATTTGAATTAGTTTCCCTAATTAGTATACTTGAATGCTCACCATACATATAGAAATTGTTTTTCAGGTTTCTAGTTGGACATCAAGGACCATGATAGACATTACTAGCTCTAGAATTGGGATTAGTTGTTGATACTTCGTAGTCTTGTTTCTTTTTTACTAGATTTGGTAAATTTTTTTCTTTTTATCAGCTTTACTTTTTAAACTTGCAAGACGAAATTGATTTTTGATTTACATTTACTTTTAATATTTGTAGTTTCATTGTATTTACCATCTTATCTCTGATTTTTATTCTTATAAAAGGATAATTCCTTCCATATTATGTCAGATTCTATACCCATGGTGTTATTCACTACTCTAGGGACTATTAAAGGTGGGACTTGAGGGGTCATTATCTCTTCATCATCTTGAAGAAGGAAGGGTGTGGGACTTTTTTGCCGCTTTCCTCATCTTGAAGAAGGGTGATCAAGAAAAAATGGTATCAGAGGAATTTGTTGGGGTTTGAATGATTGGATAGAGTTTGGAGATAGTCATTGTTACATTTTCATGGAATGGCAGGTAAATAGTGTTATGTGACCTTGGTGTGTGAAATAGGACATGGAATTAAAGATAGTACATGGGATATTAGGGCCATGTGTGATTCGATGAAAGGAATTTGTACCTATTGAATGACCATGTGAGACTACACTGATTCTAGGGTCATGAAATTAGAAAATGTAAATTCATCATAATGAATTGTGTTCTTGTGTTTCATTGGTATATTGGGAATTTAAAATCAAAGATCATTTAAAATTATTTGAAAATAAAATTTCCACCCTACCTGGGCATACGTGTTCCTTGATTAAATTTTTAGAGTAGATCCTAGACATTGTCTATGTGTGGCTTGCGCAATTGAGGTCCATTAGATTTTCCTGGTTGATCAGTGGAGGGTTGATCGATAGGAGGATGATGACAAGTGGTAGAAGAACCTTCATGACTTCTAGCTGCAGACTATGGGAATGTGGGAGGGAAGAGTCTTAGACTTCTATAATGGGAGTTGGATAGAGGATATGGTGGTTTCTTTAAACCATATACAGGATATGACCAAGTACTAGGTTCCTCTATTGGTGATACAGGTTTGTGGAGTAGTGTGTTAGTGGTGGAAATATTACCTCGGGGAGAGAAAGGAGACTGTTGTTTCATTGGATGACATTAAGAAGGAGTTCTCGGTGAAATTCCATTCATCTATGATGAAGGCTGAGAAGAGGCTTGAGTTAATGTCCCTTAAACATGGGATTATGTTACTTAGTGATCAAGGGATCGTGTTCAAAGATCTCCAACACTTCTCACCTAATTCATTTCTAGATGAGGAGTCCAGAGCAAGACACATAGAGGAGGCCCTCTGACTTTCTCTTCAATATTTCATCACTCTTGTTACTCTATCGATATAAAAAAAAGTTCAATAGAAGGATGAGGTAGTGGAAAGATGATCTCATTAGGAGGTGTGATATGGGAGGGATGCTCACTATGTATTTCAAAGGTGAAGTCCATCAGAAACGTCTCTTCATTGTAAGGGTAATCCATGTGTTGTCCAGTGGGATGTAGGCCTCATCAATTATAGTTTTGATCTCATGGAATTTACCTGTTTGCTATGGGCCTGGTATAGAGGTACACTATCTATTGTGGAAATGGGAATCTTCAGAACCGGTTCCCAGTTCAAGTGTCGTATAGTGGGGGTGTACTGGTTCCTCACCCACCTTAGTAGCAGTATTTTCTAATCCGGACCTTCCAGTGGCAGGGGTATCCAGCTCCCCCTCCACATAGGGTAGACGGTGGTGGGGGAATCCAACTTTATGGTTATCCTATGGTAACATGAACATGGCTTGTTCAGGGTGGTAGATACTAATATAGTGGTAGAAGCACTGGGTGTTGGAAGCTACACACCGCCGTAGAAATAGTTCCATTGTGGCTGTAGGTTTATCGATGTGCAATCAGTCTGTTTAGTAACATTGTGTGTGATTTGTCAGATTCAAGAGATTCTCACTCTTTTGTTGAAATCAGACTATTATATACTCTTTTAATTGACAAAGAGATACTTCCCATACCCCTGGTGTTGAGTATTCTAGTTAGATGTCAGACAAGTTTGGATGATGTTTTCTGAGAATGTAGAATATTGTTGGGGAAACATCAGTCCAGTGGGGGCCTTATTATTATACATGTGTAGCCATACGATGTCATCCTAGCTATGAATAGGTTGTTTTCTCACTCCATTATTGACTGATTCTTGAGTATAATCAGCTTCTTAGATAAAGATGGTCATCCAGTAGTATTAGTTAGTGAGTGGGGATGTCATTTGGGAAGTCGGTGTGCAGAGCCTCTTCCTTCCTTGTCTTCTGACCTGTTAGAGAGATCAGTAGACACAATGAAATTTGATGTTCTAAGGGTGTCAGATACTTCCTAGTTTACTTTTGAATCATGGTTGTGGCTCTACCGCATTGACATGAAATTGACCTTGGAATATACTTGCAACGGAGTTCCCATACAGTTTTCTTGGCTCCCTATCGTATAACACCTTCTAAGTAGTGGAATCTACGAATTCATGTTAACAAACTGATGAAGAAGTTATTTATTTTGTTGAGTGTGTCATCGTGGGGTCCTCCAATATTATTCTCAATGATGGTAGATGGTGGTTTAAGACAATGTACAGAAAACCAGATACTGAAACAGTTGACGGGTATGATCCTTTACCCTACGCCATGAATGACCATATTTTTTACCAATTGAAGGGAGAATGTGGGTTCTATATGGTCAACCTACTATCTAGATATCATTATTTGAGGGAGTAGGAGGGTGAAATCCTGAAGAATAAATTAAGATGTAGAAATGGGGATAATTATTCCATGGTTATGAAATTCGGTTTCACGAATGCACCAGCAGTGTTCATAGAGATCATAAACTACATTTTCCATGAGTTCCTAGACGTGATCATCACTGTTTTCATCAAAACATCCTGATATACTCAAGGATAAATGAATATTATTTTGATCATCTAAGGAATATCATAGAGGTCCCCCCATCAAATCTAGTTCGACGTTATTTTGTCCTATTGGATGTTTTGGATGTGGGAGATTAGTTTCCTTGGACACATGGTGTCTCAGAAATGAATAATTGTAGATCCAATAAAGGTCAAAGCGGTGTTTCTTGGGTAAAAACCAAGAATGTGGTGGAGTTTCATTATTTATTGGTACTGCAATGGTTTAGTGTCTTTGGAAACTCAGAATATAATCTTCTAATCGTGGTGAAAGATCTTCAAAATCTCCCATAAAGATCTTCCTTTTTTTACCTAAAACATTTCTTTATATCCTGGGGAAAAGAAAACATAAAAGGGTGAGTTGAAATTCTCAGTAAGGGTGAACAAAAGAAATATCAATCACATCATATACATAGGCACATAACTTTTGGAAATCGTAACCTGCAAAAGAGATCATAATTTCATAACATGTGATAAATCATGGCAGTGAAACGTAGTAACAATAATCATAACATAAAACATGAAACTTTGTGTCATTCACACATAATCATAGAGAATCATTTCTTGTTAGTCAAGACTCATTTCCAAGACTATCTTAGTGGACAAAGTCCCTTTCTGAACCGAGTCACCCTCGTTTCAGTCCTGTTTCACTGAACCGGTATGACCTACCGTTCCATCAATGTCTATCTCATTAGATATAAATTCTTTACCCAATGCATTGGAGGGAGATATAGGTCCCACCCATATCATAATGATACCATTCTTATGTATGCCACAAAATCATAAATCACACATCATTGCATAACCCATGTAGTAAAATGGGATTCTTAAACATCATGCCATCATAATAGATAAACAATTGATATCATTTCATCATAAGAAAATTGAAACCATTTAAATCATAGAGACATTTTACTTGAAACATAAATATAAAATAACGTCATCTTAGATGGAAAATAGTTTTGAAAAAAAAAACACTTGAAATGAATTCTTGAGGAAAATATCCTTTCTTCTTTAAAAACATTTTTTCTTTCTTAACATGTCATAAAACTTTAAACTAAAAGAAGTTGATTTAAAATAAACTTGAAAAATTGTAAAGGAAGATTCTTGGAAATAATGTTTTAAAAATCCATTCCTGCCGTATAAGTTAAAAAACATTCTTCTCGTACTTTTGTTGAAAAAGTCAAAAATACCTCGTTCGAAAAACGAAAAAAGATTTTTTTTATATCTTTTACTAAAAACATGCAGAAGGGTAAAATTGGATTTAAAAAATTATATGTGGATGGAAATAACATTACATAATGAGGAATCATGGATGTGGATGATAAAATACACCCAAGTAAATACCAAAGTATAAGCAATCTCAGATAAAAATGAGATTGTGATATTTCCCTTACATTAGGTCCGATTTTCTTCATAAGTGTCTGATCCTCCTGTATAATGATTTAAATAATGTCATTGACTTATTACAGAATCATATTAATTGTTATTATATCATATATGGTTCACTTATGACTTTATATTACCCGTTCTTTTGTAAATTCATGTTAATGTAGCGTTTTGGGTAAAATCGTCTCATTTGTCGTTCGTGTTTTAACTTGTAATTATTCATATGATTACTGAGATAATTATTACATAATTATAGAATATAAAACATGATATATATATAATATATATTCAGAATATACATATATATAATGGATCGATAAATGGAAAGAAATACACCGTTCATGGAGACGGTAGGCCGTACGTACGCATGAACGCTCTTTTCATTTCCTTATTGAATTGAGTGGAATGAAGTAGATGACATACATATATATACACATAAATCCAGTAGCTTTATAATGTCATATAATTCATTATTATTTCTTATATATACTTTATAATCATTCTTAAATGGTTAACATGGAGAATGAATCTCATCGCGTCGTGGAGATGGTAGTCCGTACGTACGCACGAGCGATGATATCATTTCCATAATTATTGAATTGAATTGGAGTGGATGATACAATATATCAGAATCATTATGATGTTATAATAACTATGTATAGTTATTATTTAAACCATAATACCCATCCATGTAAGGTGTTGGTGGAAAAACAGATTACACCACGACGTGGAGACGGTATTCTGTACGTACGCACGCGCAGTGATTTTATTCCCGTAGGATGGATAGATGGTGAAATAGGGTTGTTTCATACTTATTATAACATATCAGTATATGAGTGACACTGATGTTATTACTTTATAATGAAACAACCTAATAAGAATAAGTGGAAGAAGAAATAAAGTTGAAAGAATCGGTAACAGAAATTACCTCTTCTTTGAAGCACCTCTTTGAGACCTCCTCTTACGGCACTAAAATTGGTCTTTGAGGAAGTCCAGAACCTCTAGGATGTTTCTAGGGTAGTGTATAAGAGGCTTTTGAAGGGTTTGGCCGAGCTTGAAGGCTAAAAGTTGTGTGAGGAAGAGAGGGAGGAGGTGCCCTTTTATAAGGGAGGAGAGGGGCACCTTTGGAATTCTTAAAAATATTAATTTATAATAAATCTAACCCCACTTAAAAACCTCCAAAAATGACTCATATTCGAATATTAAATGAGATAGGGTTGTAATCTCATCATCTAATCAAATTTAGACATGTTTGGATCTTATTTTAAACCTTATAATTTTGATTTATCCTTATTTAATCTATTTATGTTTATTTGTGGTAATAAAGTTCTAAATTTTAAATTATACCAAATAATTACTTATTTGTTGTGAATTTTCCATACATGTTTAATTTATAACATTATAGGCCATTTAAAGTTAAATTTATAATTTTTAAATATTTTTGTGGTTTTTAATCAATTTTATAATATGTTATTTTTATAAAATAACAATAGTGTCAATTTTGACACTATTCATTTATTTGAATTTAAATAAAATATATACAGAAGCTATGTTCGAACTAAAATCTTCAATATATCAATAAAAGGTCATATGTATCTATAAAATTAGTGTATCACATTAAATAGTTCATATATTATTTATTTTGTTATTTTTAAAACCATTTATTTGGTTTATCTCTTAACAAAATAATTACTACATCATTTTTGTATAATTATTTAATATACGTATTTGTTGCATAAAAATTTAAAATAAAATCCTATGATGAATATAAATATATTACCTTTAAAAATAATACTTTTACTCTAATTTATCATCTTAAAATCACAATATGTAAATTGTTATATTTATTAAATTATGAAGGTGACAACTTTGGCATCATTTAAAATAAAATAATATAAGTGTCATAATTTCTTGTATAAGACTCCAAATGGTCAAATATTCTAAAATTGGATGCTTATAGTTTATATTTACATGACCAATAAGTTTTGGTCAGGGTTTTGTTCCTTTTATGGTCACTATTAGTTTAATAAAAACTAAGTTTTTAATTTTTCACTAGATAAATAATTTCTGCATCACAATTGTGTCACAATTAATGATAATTATGTAATCTCAAAAAATTCTAGATAAATTCTCATGATGTAGATAATTTTGTTAGCTTTCTGGAGACTATTCATGTTCTAAGTTTTATGATGTTTATCACTATGTTAAAAGTATTATACTTATAAGATTTACGAAAGTGACATGTTGTCACTTTCTTTGGTTTTAATAATAATTAAATTATTTTCATTGTCAAAAGTCCATACAATGAATCTAATCTGACCCTTAGTTGATATGGGTTTACTTTTTATCCATCAAATAGAATTTTGTCATGTTTTATGGTAATTTTATAATATTATATTTACCCTTAATTACACAATTTACCATTAACTATGGTAAATAAAATTTACCGTCGTTACTATTCACAATTCCCAAAAATAAAAAGTAGCCTATTAACATAATTTGGACCCACTGATTCCAAATTTGGAATCCATTTTTTAAAATTCAATACACAGATGTTGCATAAATTAAATTAAAATTAACCTCGTTGTCGAATAAAAATGGGTTTTTGTTTAAAACATTGCAAAAGATTGAATTGATTTAAACTACGAATTCATGGTAAAATCAATTCTAATGAAATTCATTATATTAAATGGGAAAAATATATTCTATTTATATTTTAATACCATTCAATATTATAATTTAACCACATAAGATATTACGATGAAAAAAGTTGTTTTTAATTAAAATATAGCGTGTTTTTACTATTCATTAAAATATGAAAGTTATCGGAAAAATATCAAAACATTATCTAATGAAAATTTTTATATCCTGGTTCAAAAAAAGAATTTTATTTTGTCAAATTGAACATATAAACATGTCAAAAACTAGATTTAAAGTGGGTGTTCCATCATAAGGCGTCAAAACTGCATTTTTTAAAAATACTTATTTTACCTGAAAATTTTATTTTGTTCTTATACCATGTTCTAGAAAATGTGTAAGATGAATAATAATGTTATAAAATTCAAAATTTAGTTAATACTATTCATAACAGCTAGTTCATGACAATATTATAATAATATATCATTGTTTATTAAAACCCGGTATTGCGTACAACATACGCTATCGAGGAAGGTCATGATTGCGTGTAATGCAAGCCAAGTCAGGGTTGCGTGTTGTGAAAGAATCCTTCGTTGTTTCGTATAACATAATCCAACCATATTTCATTTATACATTGAATATATATATATATACTCAATGTTGCGTAGAAAAACTATTATCAAAATTGTGTGTAACACGATCCAAGAATAATGTTGCGTATACTGCAAGCTAATACGGTGTTGCGTATAGTGCAAGGTAATCTTGGTGTATAATACAACACAAGACATTAATGAAATTAAAAGAATATTTTTCATAAAATCTCGGTGTGTTACATTCTACCCCCCATAAAATGAATATCTCCCTCGAAATTCGTCGGGGTTATAAATGTTTTACTGCTCGAAAGTTAGTTTAATAGAAACCCAAATCGTAAAAAGGAATACCAAAACACAGCTTTAAAAACTAAAGTATGAAATGTAACGGTTACCCAAATTAACTCATCACTAGGTTTCCACATAGGAGAACATAGGTGAAAATATGGATATGGAAGAAAAATCTAACCATCAAGTTCTGATGGAGAGTGGTCGAGAACATGGCTATTAAAAAGCCAACAATCACAAAGCTATTGATTTGTGATGATCTAGGATACCATCCGATTCATCAAATATAAGATCACTAGGACAACATTTTTGGTTTTCAATATCATTTCCCTAAAGTTGAAAATTTTGAATTAGAAGAAATACTTACTTGATTTTGGTACAATCTCACTGTTGTTCGTGAATTGAACCATTTCCACTTCATCCCTTAAAGAAATGAAGTTGAATTTGTTATTCGTGATGTGTTAGCAGATCATGTGATAGAATGATGGGTCATTCCATCTCTTTCAAACAATAGGTTAGCAAAAGTTATAAGTCCATATTATGGTTAGATTAATCGTATATGGTTCCAAAAATGAACATATAATTCATATATCATACCACTTAAAAAAATAAAACTAGTTTATACTAACCAGGGACTTCCTGTAGGCCAGTGGTAGGCGATAAAGGCCAGTCGCACTTCGGTTGTGGGTTCGATTCCCGCAGCCTTGTCCGACACGATGGGATGTCTCCCGTCCTGCAGGTTTTCCTTTTTCTAAAACTATATTACTATAACATACCATCAATAATATCGAAAAACAAACAATACCAACTTATGTCCAACATAATCCATTCCAATCATTAGGCTTATCCATAATACTGCAGTCCACTCTAAGAGATTTAATACCATCGTTTATCCACATATATCATAATATATATCTTGTTGGTCACAATCCAAACATTCAAAGGCATTAATCATGTACTCTCTTGAATACCCATTGAACCTTATTGAAAACATGAGTGCCGTTAAAAGTTAACACTTTCAACATACCAAAATCCTCAAAATTCTATATACTCAAACCATGATATAACCATCTCATTATATCAGTCATGAGCTCATGAATACCATCAAACATTTAATTTTCTCCTTATCCCATCATTATGCTCATATCATCTACATTCCAAAAATATCTGAATAACCTTTCATGGATACTGGTAACATTAATCATACACTTTAAAAACTCAAGGAAAGGCAACAATGTAACAATCCTTAGATGTCTATTTATTTTATAGTAACATGAGATTACTTATACAACATTACACGTGATAAACATGTAATCATTCCACTACATTCTTAGACCATTGACCGAGCTTCAACAATTCTTTCATCTCAAATATCATTTCTAGTCTCTTCATCATCAACAACATAAATACTACCCATACGAACATACTGATTCTCTTCATGAGACTTTACCTTAGGGCATTGGTTTTCATAATGCCCTGACATTCCACATTTAAAACATTTAACCATTGTTGATGTCGTAGCAAAACCATTATCCTCATCCCTGGTGTTAACTGAACCTTTTCCTTTCCACTTACTGGCTTTGTGTCCATCTTTTCCACACCCAAAATATCTTCCAGTTCCTTTGAAACATTCTCCTTGATTCCTCTTCCCACATGATTTACATAGGGGAAATTGAACTTTATTTCCTCTATGATCATCATGAAACTCCATCTTTCTCTTATTAGCCGAGTCAGGAAACTTACCAAATTTTACTTTATTTATCATATTATGAGATTTCTTATTCGGCATAATAATTAGGTTTGGACTTCCAAATCCCATTTCATTTGATTTCTCATGAAGAATATCATTCCATTGTCCATCATATCCTCCATTATCGTGAATCATCTTGTTTCCTGCCATTTTCTAAAACCCAAAAAGAATAGTGTGAGATGCAAAAATCATGCTAGGGAAAACAACATAATAAAAGAGGGAGTAACCTTAATATATAACATCTTAGGTTAAATTCTAATATCTTTAGCGCAATTCTAGGACTATAACCTATATGTATACTTAACCTTAGAGACATCCCTAGACACACCTTAGAAATATCTCTAGGGATCTCACTAACGTTTTCACATCCTAGTTTCCAAAGGTTGACTAAACCTTTCCTCTAATACCAACTGTAGAGACCCGAAGCTTAATGTATAAGGATATTACATTAATTTTTCAGAATAATTATTACATAACAAAAACACACACACAAGGACCGTAATAGTTTAGTGTCTTTGGAAACTCGGAATATAATCTTCTAATCGTGGTGAATGATCTTCAAAATCTCCCATAAAGATCTTCATTTTTTTTACCTAAAACCTTTCTTTATATCCTGGGGAAAAGAAAACATAAAAGGGTGAGCTCAAATTCTCAGTAAGGGTAAACAAAAGAAATATCAATCACATCATATACACAAGAACATAACTTTTGGAAATCTTAACCTGCAAAAGAGATCATAATTTCATAACATGGGATAAATCATGGCACTGAAATGTAGTCACAATAATCATAACTTAAAACATGAAACTTTGTGGCATTCACACATAATCATAGAGAATCATTTTTTGTTAGTCAAGACTCATTTCCAAGACTATCTTAGTGGACAAAGTCCCTTTCTGAACAGAGTCACCCTCGTTTCAGTCCTGTTTCACTGAACCGGTATGACCTACCATTCCAGACATGTCTATCTCATGAGATATAAAATCTTTACCCAATGAATTGGAGGGAGATATAGGTCCCACCAATCTCATAATGATACCATTCTTATGTGTGCCACAAAATCATAAATCATACATCATTTCATAACCGATGTAATAAAATGGGATTCTTAAACATCATGTCATCATAATCCATAAACAATTGATATCATTTCATCCTAAGAAAATTGAAACCATTTAAATCATAGGGACATTTTACTTGAAACATACATATCAAATAACGTTATCTTAGATGGAAAATAGTTTTGAAAAAAAACACTTGAAATGAATTCTTGAGGAAAATATCCTTTCTTCTTTAAAAACATTTTTCCTTTCTTAAAATGTCATAAATATTTAAACTAAAATAAGTTGATTAAAAATAAAGTTGAAAACTTGTAAATGAAGATTCTTGGAAATAATGTTTTAAAAATCCATTCATACCGTATAAGTTAAAAAATCATTCTTCTCGTACTTTTGTTGAAAAAGTCAAAAAGTACCTCGTTTGAAAAACGACAAATGATTCCTTTTATATCTTTTACTAAAACTCACCGAAGGGTAAATTTTGATTTAAAAAATTTTAGGTGGATGGAAATAACATTACATTTTGAGGAAACATGGATGTGGACGATAAAATACACCCCAGTAAATACCAAAGTATAAGCAATCTCGGATAAAAATGAGATTGTGATATTTCCCTTACCTTAGGTCCGATTTGCTTTGTAAGTGTCCGAACCTCCTGTATAATGATTTTAATAATGTCATAGACTTATTAAAGAATTATATTAATTGTTATTATATCATATATGGTTCACTTATGACTTTATATTACCCGTTCTTTTGTAAATTCATGTTAAAGTAGCGTTTTGGGTAAAATCGTCTCATTTGACGTTCGTGTTTTAACTTGTAATTATTCATATGATTTCTTAGATCATTATTACTTAATTATAGAATATAAAACATGATTTATATATAATATATATTCTGAATATACATATATATAATGGATCGATAAATGGAAAGAAATACACCGTTCATGGAGACGGTAGGCCGTACGTACGCATGAACGCTGTTTTCGTTTTCTTATTGAATTGAGTGGAATTACGTAGATGACATAAATATATATAAAAATAAATCCATTATCTTTATAATGTCATATATTTTATTATTATTTCTTATATATACTTTATAATCATTCTTAAATTGTTAACATTGAGAATGAATCTAATCGTGTCGTGGAGACGGTAGTCCGTACGTACACACGAGCGATGATATCATTTCCATAATTATTGAATTGAATTGGAGTGGATGATACAATATATCAGAATCATTATGATTTTATAATAACTATGTATAGTTATTCTTTACACCATAATACCCAACCATGTAAGGTGTTGGTGGAAAAACAGATTACACCACGATGTGGAGACGGTATTCCGTACGTACGCATGCGCGGTGATTTTGTTTTCTGTAGGATCGATAGATGGTCAAATAGGGTTGTTTCAGACTTATTATAACATATCAGTATATTAGTGATACTTATGTTAGTACTTCATAATGAAACAACCTAAGAAGAAGAAGTGGAAGAAGAAATAAAGTTGAAAGAATCGGTAACGGAAATTACCTCTTCATTGAAGCACCTCTTTGAGACCTCCTCTAACGGCACTAAAATTGGTCTTTGATGAAGATAAGAACCTCTAGGATGTTTCTAGGGAAGTGGAGAGGAGAATATTGCAGGGTTTTTCTATGCTTGAAGGATCAATGTTGTGTGAGGAAGAGAGGGAGGATGTTCCCTTTTATAAGGGAGGAGAGGGGCACCTTTGGAATTGTTAAAAATATTAATTTATAATAAACCTAACCCCACATAAAAACCTCCAAAAATGACTCATATTCGAATATTAGATGATATAGGGTTGTAATATCATCAAAAAATCAAATTTAGACATGTTTGGATCTTATTTTAAACCTTATCATTTTGATTTATCCTTATTTAATCTATTTAAGTTTATTTGTGGTAATAAAATTATAAATTTTAAATTATAACAAATAATTACTTATTTGTTGTGAATTTTCCAATATTGTTTAATTTTTAACATTATAGACCATATATATTTAAATTTATAATTTTTAAATATTTTTGTCATTTTTAAACAATTTTATAATATGTTATTTTTATAAAATAACAATAGTGTCAATTTTGACACTATTCATTTATTTGAATTTAAATCAAATATATACAGAAGATATGTTCGAACTAAAAGCTTTAATATATCAATAAAAGGTCATATATATCTATAAAATTTGTGTATCACATTAAATAGTTCATATAATATTTATTTTATTATTTTTAAAACTATTTATTTGGTTTATCTCTTAATAAAATAATTACTACATCATTTTTGTGTAATTATTTAATATACGTATTTGTTGCATAAAAATTTAAATTAAAATCCTATGATGAAGATAAATATATTAACTTTTACAATAATACTTTTACTCTAATTTATCATCTTAAAATAACAATATTTAAATTGTTATATTTATTAAATTATGAAGGTGACAACTTTGGCATCATTTAAAATAAAATAATATAAGTGTCATAATTGCTTTTATAAGACTCCAAATGGTCAAATATTAGACCATTGGATGATTATAGTTTAAATTTACATGGACAATAAGTTTTGGTCAGGGTTTTGTGCCTTTTATGGTCACTATTAGTTTAATAAAAAATATATTCTTAATTTTTCACTAGATAAATAATATCTGCATCACTATTGTGTCACAATTAATGATAATTATATAATCCCAAAAAATTATAGATAAATTCTCATGATGTAGATAATTTTGTTAGATTTCTGGAGACTATTCATGTTCTACGTTTTATGATGTTTATCACTATGTTAAAATTATTATACATATAAGATTTAAGAAAGTAACATGTTGTCACTTTCTTTGGTTTTAATAATAATTAAATTATTTTCATGGTCAAAAGTCCATAAAATGAATCTAATCCGACCCTTAGTTGATATGGGTTTACTTTTATCCGTAAAATAGAATTTTGGCATGTGTTAAGGTAATTTTATAATATTATATTTACCCTTAATTACTCGATTTACCTTTAACTACGGTAAATAAAATTTACCGTAGTTACTATTCACAATTCCCAAAAATAAAAAGTAGCCTATTAACATAATTTGGACCCACTGATTCCAAATATGGAATCAATTTTTTGAAATTCAATACACAGAAGTTGCAGAAATTAAATTAAAATTAATCTCGTTGTCGAATAAAAACGGGTTTTTGTTTAAAACATTGCAAAAGATTGAATTGATTTAACCTACGAATTCAAGGTAAAATCAATGCTAATGACATTCATTATATTAAATGGTAAAAATATATTCTATTTATATTTTAAAACCATTCAATATTATAATTTAACCACATAAGATATTAAAATGAAAAAATTTGTTTTTAATTAAAATATAGCGTGTTTTTACTATTCATTAAAATATGAAAGTTATCGGAAAAATATCAAAACTTTATCTAATGTAAATTTTTATATCCTGATTCAAAAGAAGGATTTTATTTTGTCAAATTGAACATATAAACATGTCTAAAACTAGATTTAAAGTGGGTGTGCCATCAAAAGGCGGCAAAACTCCATTTTTTGAAAAATACTTATTTTACCCGAAAAATTTATTTTGTTCTTATACCAGGTTCTAGAAAATGTGTAAGATGAATAATAATGTTATAAAATTCAAATTTTAATTAATACTATTCATAATGTCTAGTTCATGACAATATTATAATAATATATCATTGTTTATTAAAACCTGATATTGCGTACAACACTCGCTATCGAGGAAGGTCGTGATTGCGTGTAATGCAAGACAAGTCAGGGTTGTGTGTTGTGAAAGAATCCATCGTTGTTTCGTATAACATAATCCAACCATATTTCATTTATACATTGAATATATATATATATGTGTATACTCAAAGTTTCATAGAATAACTATTATCAAAATTGTGTGTAACACGATCCAAGAAGAGTGTTGTGTATACTACAAGCTAATACGGTGTTGCATATACACAAGGTAATCTTGGTGTAGAATAACACACAAGACATTAATGAAATTAAAATAATATTTTTCATAAAATCTCGGGGTGTTACACTATTATTTGTGGAATGAGGAACATCAATCCCTTGATCATCAAAGTATGGATTTATATTATCGAGCATTAATATTGAATCATGTGGGGTGTGTGTACTAATGATTCATTGTGATGAATCTATGTATACATTCTTAATAAAAAAAATAAGAAGTGTATATGATCTAGAGATAACATGGTAATTAAATAATGGGTTGGGAGTGGATTAATGTTTGATATCATTTTTATTTTTTTATCCTTTTTCCTTTTGCATGGTTGTGGCTATACGCCTTCTGAAAATCATTTCCATAGGTGATATTTTCTGGCGCACTACTGGTGTTCTGTTACTTTTCATCATGTATTTTTGATAATTTGATGTAGCATGAAATATGATTAAAAACATAAACATGGTTAATCGAAATGTTTTATCTAGCAAGAAAACAATTGTATGATCACCCATATTTTTCAACTGGATTAAAGAGAACCTATCACAAACTAGCCTGGGTTGATCTTGAACCAGTCACCTGAGATGGTCTGCGGTATGACCCAATGGCTGTTCTTAGTCATCACGGGCTGGAAACCAGTGCCAGTAATTAAATATACTATAAGGGAATGATTTTTACCATATACAAGATATAAAAATATAACTAAAAACTAATAATAAAAATAAAACTAGAAGAGAAAACAATGTCAAACTATGCATACCTCTAGGGAAACATATAGGTCACCACCCACCCAAAGGTCTTCCTTTCTCTAGAAAAGAGAAATATATTTAGGACAACATATGAAAAGTAAACCATCAACAGATGTTATAGAATATGCATGAGCATAAAAATGCATAGTATGGATGCCAAATGTGTATCACTAAATCCAAGAAATCTATAATTCCAAAATACATCAATAATACTTGTGTGAACTAAAGTTATAGAAAAAATATGTTTTTCATATATATGTATATATAATTATTTTTGAAAAATAACAATTATAATTCCATTTCAGTTATAATTCAAAAATAGGGAATGAAATAAAGAGGGGAACATACAAAATTTTCCAAAACAACAACCTTGAAAATATTTTTAAAACCAACCAACCATTTAAGGTTTTTTCAAGAAAAAATCACTACAAAGTTCAAGGGTATGATCCCACACAAACATCAGGGGAATTGTTAATAATATTAATTGTATGAAAGGATCACAGAAAACCTTGGAACTCTTAAGAGGACCAAATATTACTAATACCTATGACTCCATCCCTAGAAGTATGCCACACAAGAGAAAAAAAATGACAAAACTTCCATCCACCAATTCTTAGGTTAGACATAGGGGCCCAATCCTATAGTAGTAATATAGAATATCCACCGACAATGGGATACTAGATATTATGTGAACTTTTAGTGTATAAATCATTATCAGTAAACCTCCTTACTATACTTGGTATCTGTTCTATGTTCAGAAATATGTGTTCCACACATTCAACCAAAAATCCACATAAATATATATATATGACCAAGATTACTAGAGAATCCAACACCACCCTGACCACATCAATGATACTCTCATGCTTTAAAATAAATATTCTCTAATGGAGGCTCATACCGTGGACCCTCTTGTCTTAATATCAAACTACGAGGCAACAGACATAACCGAAAATGATTTTTCCAAAAAACCCATTTGGAAGATGCCAACTTTTCCTTTCATCATTTTTACAAAACCATACGTTTATAAAAAACCCGAAAAGAAAATCACATTAGTTCCAAATATTTAAACAATGGAAAAAGCGGCTACACTTCATGCATATAATCAGAAAAACCATTTGAAAACACCTATCATCGTTTTTCATTCTGGTAAACTACACTCATAAAAATTGAAAGATATTTCTATAGATCTTAGACTATATGCAAGAGAAAACTAGGAAACACAACATTCATTTGGTGTGCAAAACCCAGAAAAACACATGAAACGTTAAAAACAACGTTTAAAACTATACACACCCCAAAACATCCTCCAAACATGATTCTCAACCCTTTAATTATTTAGTATGCAATTAAATCAATTTATAAAACCATTTAAAGTAACAACCCATTGTTTCTATATCAATAGACTTCCGAATTCAATTTGAAAGACCAAGAACATTCCAAAACCATTTCCAAACAATGAATTCAACTTTTACATAAATATGGCCAAATAGTCCTTTAAACCATGAATTTACAAAAAAGGTCCCATGTACTTTTTTAAGCCATGTAAATACACACTAATCATATGAATGTTCCAAATGGTCCCTTGAGTTTCGAACACACACACACCCAAACATTTAAGAGTTTCCAAAAGAGCCCTTATAAATTCAAAACAAAAAGAAAATCATTTCCATCAAAATCAATCAAATATTTCAAACAATGACACATTTATAAAACAAGTCCTGAAATTTATCATCAATTACATAAACAATCCAACCAATTTACAAATAGGTTTCTAACAGTACAACTAGTTTATAAACAATTTTTATAAAAACAAAAAACAAAGTAGAAATAATGTTATAAGAAACCCAAAAATTTTACTAGAAATTATTTAAACAAATAAAATAGTTTACTAAAAATTTATTATCAGATCAAACAGTTTACACAAAATAGAAGACACTATAACAAACTACTTTTAACAAAACAAACTAACATGAAAACACTATATTTGCGTGTCTGGTTATTTTTCAAAGATTAAAATCAAGTAAAAGAGTTATTTAAAAACTAGAAATCATTATATGTAAAAATTTTGAAAGGAAAAAATAATATTCACATACCTCAAAGCTAGATCAGACATGACAAACCCACAATGGAATGAAGAAAAATTCCCTACAGAACGAGTGCACACCAAAAACATAGTGAAAAATCACACAGAACATAAACCAAACCATGGGGTTTTCTAAATTTGAATGATGAACTCAAATCCAAATGAAGAACACAGAAGAAGGGAGGAGTCATTGCACTGGAGTGGTGGAAGAGGATTTTCAAAGGAGGTTCACGTTTTTGCTTGACAACCACTAAAAATACTACTCACTGGGTAGGGTTTGGGCTTTCCGGAGTAGTCCGCTTCCAGTTGGAGTGGGAGAGGAATTCATATTGGCTATGTGGAAGAGGGTTCGGATGCACTGCTGGATGGAAAAAGGGGATAATAGTATTACATGTATTGTTTCATAGATAAAGGAGGCCAGAGCGTTGCCTGGATGGAGGTGTGAAAGGATGGAGGCTAGAGTTAGCCTTTCTAGATGTGCAGAAGGCTAGAGGCTAGGGGGTCGTGTGATGTGGATGGAGGACATGATCCATATGGAGAAGCTTCTAGGAGAGGGATAGGTTGGGAGATAGCTACTGACTGAAGGTTAGGAGGACCGGTGTGGGGGTTAAGGCCCGTACTGGTGGTCGAGGGTGAGGTCAGCTACAAATGACGAGGGGGTGGGACAATTCAAGGGGTGAGGTAGGGGATGTGGAATGGGGGAGAT
The DNA here is from genome assembly GCA_963277665.1 of Viscum album. NCBI lineage: Eukaryota > Viridiplantae > Streptophyta > Magnoliopsida > Santalales > Viscaceae > Viscum > Viscum album. The sequence goes on along the minus strand of OY728161.1, from coordinate 1,185,991,104 downwards.
TGACCTGGGTGAGAGGGAAGGGGTAGTAGGAAGTTCGGGTGAGTGCGGGATGTCGGGACCCCCTAGGGTTTCGACCCTTATTTTCATTTTACTATAATAATAATAATAATAATAATAATAATATAAAATATAATAATAACTATAAATATAATAATAATTAAATAATAATAATAATACCATTAAGAATAATAATAACTATAATATGAATAATAATAATAACAATAATATTTATAATATAAATAATAATAATAATAATAAATAATAAAAAGAATAATAACAATTATAAAAATAATACCGTAACGAATAATAATAATACAACAAAAATAATAATAATAATAATAGAATAATGATTAAGGAGAAATTGCACGACCTGTTGGCTGACTGTGCGGATACCGCCCACCGCCCGGTGAACGTGCATAGTTTGAAAACCCAATAAAAAATAAAAATGACAAAATTTTTTAATGGGTCTTAGCCCGACCCTTGGTTAAAAGACATAGAACCCAAAATATTAAAATAAAAATAAATTTATGGGTCATCTGTGAAAATTCACCCCACCATAGACACTTTCTGCCTCCAGAAAGTCACCCAACCTAACAATGGAAAAACAAAAATCCATGCCCAATTGAAATTTATATAAACCACAATACAAGATAATTGAAGAACATGAGAGGGTTATCCCCACCATAATAACTCAACTGAAATGGAAATTTAAGACCCAATCATTCCAAACCGAGAGATTCGGTCGACGCTTGATGTAACACCCCAACCCCTGCTACCCAGAGTCGGTGCATTACTTCGTAACATTGTCATGATCACAAAAGGTCATTTCTCGAAAGACCGATTAGTTTAGTATCCTTCGAAACACTAGATACATTCATAAACATACTTTACATCATAAAGTGCAAAACTACAATAACAAAGTCTCCATAGTCCACAGTCATATCCTCTTCTGACTATCGCTGCAGGTCATTCATAAAATGCTTCTTCACATCCAAGAAAATATTAAAACATTGAAAGGGGTGAGCTCAAATGCTCAGTAAGTTTAACAATATAGCGGAATCATTCATCAATAAACATAAACATTTAAGGCAATGTATAACTAAAACAAAAGCCTTTTAAACTTGAACTTCAACATAATATGGCAAAAGTAAAATGAGATAATGCCATTTACTTATTCACATGGATATTCTACTGGTCAAATAATCACATGCAATATCAATATCCACTTTCATAATGATGGAAAGCATAATTCCAGACTATCATAACCATGTAGCCAAGGCCTCGTTCCAAGACCAAAAATAAGATTTTGTCAATGCCTCTGGCCAAGACACTAGTTTGTCTCATGAGACCTGTCGATGCATCGAGGAGCTAGAGCGGGCTCCACCCTTCACTTATTAAGTCCAATGCATTCCTCATATGAATAGGTTTAAACATATCATAAACCATAACATAATCATATCACATAAAATATGCATAAAGGAAACACAACATTTCCACATTTCAATCACAAGATATAAATACAACACATTGATATAATATAAAAGACTTTCAAAACCATTTTCAATACCAAAATAAAAGAAAATTAAAACTTGATATTTATTTTTCATTTAAAAAAACGTTATGGCTTGTAGAGGAAGCCGAAACAAAAATAATGGCCATGGCGGCGGAGAAGTCATTGTCTCCGCATACGTACGACAAGAAAAACATTACTTTTTGTCGTTTAGTAAAACACTTCATATAAAAAGATTCCTTTTGAATAAATGTAAATGTGTAAGGGGTTTTGACACCATATAAAAAAAGGTTGTGTAAAAAACAAAACATGCCTCAATGAAAGGAGATTGAGACGAAGTCCCTTAGAAGATCATTTTTTAAATAAAATAGATATATTATGTGTATTCACTATATGTACACATAAATAAAGTACAAAAAAAAGATAGTACATAATAATATCATGACATAATTTGAACGTAGGAGATTAACCCAAAGAATGGAAATTGGGTTAAGAAGTTCCCTTACCTTCCGTCCTGTCTTGACTCGACCGTTCATTAACCTCCTGAATAATAAACTAGAGTTAATTTATAATTTCTTAAGAACCTTTTTAATATTTTTTATTCCTTTTATATCACTTATTACCATGTTATGAACATTATGTATTTATTTATGTTAATAACAGTCGTTTTGTAGATCTTTGGTACTTGAGTCAAAAATAAAATTCTTATAATTACAAGTTGGAAATGTGGTGAAATGTCCATTATATCCAGAATTATATTAATGATATTGATATCATATATCTCATATATATCCAGTATATACATGATTTTATAATATTCCATAATGTTTATAGGTAATAAATGAAATGCACCGTTCATGGAGACGGTAAGTCATACGTACGCATGAACGCTACTTTCATTTCTATTTCGTATTTAATGAAATCATAATGATATAAAGGTATATTATAATTCCAGTATAATATCATATATAATATCATTTACTCCATCCTTTATACATCCCACATATGGCATTAACGATTCAAATCACTTTGAGGGGCGGTAGTCCGCACTTCCTAAAATGAAATTATCGCGTTTACCCATAATGGAAATCATAAAGTATGCCACAAATGAAAAATACATAACCTTAAATAAAACATAAAAATATTATCTATAATATATAAATATAGTGAATTCTTAATTTCCACCTTTGAAGGTGTTATATGAGTGTTGAACAATCATCATTTTGTGAGGCAGAAATTCTCCATCCACAGAAATAGTATGTTCTTTAACCATTAGATGTAGGTGTGTGTATGTGTAGCTCGAATAATTCTCATAAAAACATCCTAGTATATTGAGGATACTGGTTCTGTTACAAAATAAATTAATAAAAATATTTTTGGGGTTGGATAAGCAAAATAAAACAAAATAACATAAGAGAAGACATTACCTTAAAATCGGGTAACTCTTTTGATTTGAGCCAAAGGCATCCTTGGGATGAATTCTGCACATAGTGAGGCTTCTAGGAGTAAGGGAGGGAAGTTGGGAGAGTATTTTGGCAGAGTTTGGCCGAGCCAAAAGGCTTTGAAAGTGTGAGTAATGTGGTAGTGGTGGGGGCCTTTTATAAGTGGAGAGGAGGGGCACTTTTGGAAAGTAATGAAATATTACTTTATTATACAATGCTTTTCAGATTCTAAAGGTCCCACACTTCTATAATTAGAGGATAAGGTGATAAGGTTTCGAAATATACCAATATAATAGGATTTGGACAAGTGTATGCCTTGGATTTTACATTATCCTTTCATTTTATTTAAATCGTTAATTAATGAGTTAATCGTTGCATCATCATGGTGTCATAAATAATTTACTTTATTTAATGTCTAAAAATTATAAAAAAAATGTCATGATGTAGGAAAACTTTTTATATTTCTAATGAATATTTATAGTCAAAAATATAACTTGTATAACCCCATTTTAATTTTTTTTAGTAAAACAACTCTTGTTTGTGACCTTTTTATTTTAACATTAAATAAAAAGTTATTTGTGTCTTTTTCCTACCAAAGTGGCTCCATGGGGTCCCCAAGATGACCCATGGATTGTATTGGTCGGAAATCACACATCCAATAGTGGTTGGACAAGTGTAAAGGTCATCCCATATTTTTATAATATCATTTTTACCTTAAATGTCACTAATTACCTCTAATCGCGATTAATTAAACTTAAAAGTTACTATTCACAAAAAAAATTATTTTAATCCCATTGAACCAAATTTTACTTCCTAATGACAACCATTTATGTCGGATTTTTGAAAATCAAATCACAGAAGTGGTAATATTTCATTTAAATGAAAAATCAATTATTTAACTACCACTTAGTGGTTTCACTATTCATCAAATATTGACGTTTTTCAGAACAATGCCAAAATTTCACCCTAAGCTATAATTGATATTCCGAATTCAAAAATGATGTCTATTTTAAAAAATTCCAAACATATAAGTTGAATTAATTAATTTTATAATTAATTCTCATTATCGCATCAAATAGCGTGTTTTTAAGAAACAATATATATGAAAAGATTGATAATTGTTTATGTCCAATTTCAAAGTGAAATTAATTATAATGACCACCATTGGATAAAATGGTAAAAATATATTCTAATTATACTTTAAAACCACTAAATAGTATAACTTATCACTATAAATTATTTTTAATAAAAAATTTGTTTTAAGTATTTTTCACTATTCATAAAAAATTGTAAGTTCTCAGAAAATTACAAAAAATTTAACTTTGGATAATTTCGATATTACAAATACAACAATGAAGTCCATTTTGAAATATAAAATTTCTATAATTTTAAAAATTGGGTATTACTATTCATAACGGCTACTTTGATTAGTTGTGGTGTGTGTTAGAACTCGAAGTTCCGTACAACACACGCTACTGCATTATTCAAAGAGAAGTGTACCGTGGAAGCTTGGGGTGTTACATTCTACCCTCCTTCAATAAATTGAGTCATCACAATTTGAATTTTTTCTTTGAAAATAAAAGGTTGAAAATAGAAAATACCTTTGTGGAAACCCACATCAGAAATAAGGTTAATAAATAAATTACTTTAAAAGAAAGAAAGATAATTACAAAAGTCACCCGAGATAGCCCATAATAGGATTATATGAAAATATGGATATGGAAGATAATCAAACCATCAAGGTCTGATGGAGAGTTGTAGAGAACTAGATTATGAGAAAGTTAACCATAAGAAAATCACAAACTTGTGATTGGTTAAACGGTCATTGAATCCCCAGTTAGAAAAGTTAACCGACAACGTTTTTGTTTTATGATACCTTTTATAAAGTTAAGGAATTTATTTAAGAGATTTTACAAGAATGTAAGGAAATATACTTACTTGCCATGTAGACATTCATTCCTTAATAAATTTTTACCAAAAACACATTTTTCACTCCAAATGGTAACAGAACTGAAAAATATTATCTTTATCCTAATTGTATAAGGTTCTAAATATTACCACATACCATTTAGATTAGTAAAACTATTTTGTAATAACCAGGAACTTCCTGTAGGCTAGTGGTAGGTAATAAAGGCTTGTCGCACTATGGTTGTGGGTTTGATTCCTATAACTTTGTCCAACGCGACAGGTTATGACCCACCCTCCAGGTTGTCCTTTTCCTAAAAATATAGTTTTATAGTATTCCAAAAATAATCTTCAGAAATTTTTTAACCTTATACAAAACTATTCAAAGTTCAACTTAATCCATCCCAACATTTATAGTTATCCAAAGTAACTCTATCCAAACTTTCACTAAAAGGTATCTTAATTCCAAAATCATTTTATCAGATTCCCCAAACAAAGTAAAGTATCTCTTATTGTCACATACTAAAAATATGATTACCTTCATCATATTAAAACCTTACTGAAACAAAAAGTACTGCAGTACAATCCTTATATATATATCACATTATTCTAATAACCAGAATATAATCCATGAGTCCAAAAGCACCAATACATTAATTATTCCACTTCAACTGTAGTAACAACATAAGATTGTCCTTGATCCCTTGGCATTTTATTATGTATGTTTCCCTGACGCTTAGGACATTCATTTGCATAATTCCCCGTTTCTCAACAATTGTAGCATTCAACATTGATAGCCTCTTTCTTTCCCTTGCAATCACATGCCTGGTGACCTTTTTCTCCACATTTATAACAAACTCCCATTCCTTTTAGGAAAGTACTAGGGTGATTATTCCCACAATTATCACATAATGGAAAATCCTTCTTTCCCTTTTTCCCTTTATCTGTCTCTTTCTCCACAGTTCTCTTCTTCTCTTGCTTTACTTTATTGTCATAAGATTTAGAGAATTCCTTTTCTGTCTTGATAGCACATGAGACAATGTCTTCATATGACGAGAAGGTTTGTGAGACTAATGCTCGACGAAGAAATGGTTTTAACCCATCAAAGAAATGATCAATCTTACTTCTTGGGTTATGTATATAATCTGCTGCATGCCTCACTACCCTTGTAAAGTTAGCCTCATACATTGCGACATTCTCATCCTCCTTTTGTCTCAGACTCAAAAATTTCCGTTCCATATCTGCTTGATGGTCATGTGGAAAGTATTTTTCTAAGAAAAGATCTTTGAACTCTATCCATTCCATACATGATACTTCTTCATCTTCCTTTGTATTTTTAATCAATGACCACCATGATCGGCATCACCAGTGAGACGGTACACTGCCATGATAACCTTCTCCCTTTCGTTACTCCCCAAGGCGTGGAATATTTTCTCTAAGGTGTTTATCCATTACTCAGCTACTAATGGATTTTTACCCCTATTATATGTTGGCAGTTGTTGCCTCATGAAGCGGTCTGACATTGATCCTCCACGTTGCGGATAAGTGTGCTCTATACGAGTAAGGTTATTATTCATAACCTGAGTGAGTTGTCCCAGTATGGTAATAAGTTTATCAGCACTAGTTGTATCTCCAGATCCACAAGAATTATCTTGAGCAGGAGGGCAATCCCTACACGGAGTGCGTGCATTGATATGGTTTCCATTCCTTACACAAGGCTCCATTTCTAAACAATGGCATAAACTAGATTGGTTTATGAATAAAAATACACAATTCCATACTTTTAAAATACATAACATAAGTTGAACTATTTATGGATATAATCCATAATAATTCTTTCTTTGAGGAAATATATACTCATAGCCCTTCATAGTGGTTTTTAAAGAAAATTAGAATTCTCCTTAGCATATCCCCCGGGAGTTTCGTAACCAAGAGTGCAGCAAGGCCCGTTGTCGTGCACCAGTTCCTGTTCGAGTCTAGCTCAAAGCGGTGTTTTCGGGTTTTACCCCTAGGTACATTTGTGCCAGAGCCGCCTCTACCTTCTCATATCCATACATGGATGTATTGCTCGGAAAACTCAAAACATCTCTATAATACCAAAATTCTAGGAAGTTCTTCTATAGTAATCTTCAAAGTCTATCTTTGGGATATGTGCTCTAATCAGAGCTTATCTAAATCTAGCTTCCAAGGTTAGTACTAAACTGCCTCTGATACCAACTATAACGCCCTGACCCCAGCTACGCAGAGTCGGTGCATTACTTCGTAACATTGGAAAGATCACAAAAAATCAAGTCTCGAAAGACCGATTAGTTCAATAGCCTTGGAAACACTAGATACATTCATAAACATACATTACATCATAAAGTGAAAAACTATAATAACAAATTCTCCATAGTCCACACTCATATCCTCTTCTGACTATCCCTGGAGGTCATTCATAAAATACTTCTTCACATCATGGAAAATATTTAAACATTGAAAGGGGTGAGATCAGATGCTCAGTAAGGACAACAATATAGAGGAAGCTTTCATCAATAAACATAAACATTTAAGGCAATGTATAACTAAAACAAAATCCTTTTAAACTTGAACTTCAACATAATATGGGAAAAGTAAAATGAGATAATGCCATTTACTTCTCCACATGGATATTCTACTGCTCGAATAATCACATGCAATATCAATAACCACTTTCATAATGTTGGAATGCATAATGCCAGACTATCATAACCACGTAGCCAAGGCCTCGTGCCAATATCACAAATAAGATTTTGTCAAGGCCTCGTGCCAAGACACTATTTTGTCTCATGAGACCAGCCGATGCATCGAGGAGCTATAGAGGGCTACACCCGTCACTTATTAAGTCCAATTCATTCCTCATATGAATAGGTTTAAACATATCATATACAATAACATAATCATATCACATAAAATATGCATAAAGGATACACAACATTTCCACATTTCAATCACAAGATATAAATACAACACATTGATATAATAAGAAGACTTTCAAAACCATTTTCAATACCAAAATAAACGAAAATTAAAACTTGATATTAATTTTTCATTTAAAAAAAAGTTATGGCTTGTAGAGGAAGCCGAAACCCAAATAATGGCCATGGCGGTGGAGAAGTCGTTGTCGCCGCATACGTACGACAAGAAAAACATTCCTTTTTTGTCATTTAGTAAAACACTTCGTATAAAAAGATTCCTTTTGAATAAACATAAAAGTGAAAGGGGTTTATACACCATATAAAAGAAGGTTGTGTATAAAACAAAATATGCCTCAATGAAAGGAGATTGAGACGAAGTCCCTTAAAAGATCATTTTTTAAATAAAATAGATATATTATTTGTATTCAACATATGTACACATAAATAAAGTACAAAAACAAGACAGGACATAATAATATCATGACATAATTTGAACGTAGGAGATTAACCCAAAGAATGGAAATTGGGTTAAGAAGTTCACTTACCTTGCGTCCTGTCTTGACTCGACCGTTCATTAACCTCCTGAATAATAAACTAGAGTTAATTTATAATTTCTTAAGAACCCTTTTCAAATTTTTTATTCCCTTTATATCACTTATTAACATGTTATGAACATTATGTATTTATTTATGTTAATAATGGTCGTTTTGTAGATCTTTGGTACTTGAGTCAAAAATAAACTTCTTAAAATTAAAATTTGTTCATGTGCTGAAATTTCCATTATATCTAGAATTATATTAATGATATAGATATCATATATCTCATATATATCTAGTATATAAATGAATTTATATTATTCCATAATGTTTATAGGTAAGAAATGAAATGCACCGTTCAAGGAGACGGTAAGCCGTACGTACGCATGAACGCTACTTTCATTTCTATTTCATATTTAATGAAATCATAATGATATAAAGGTATATTATAATTCCAGTATAATATCATATATAATATCATTTACTCCATCCTTTATGCATCCCACATATGGCATTAACGATTCAAATCACTTTGAGGGGGCGATAGTCCACACTTCATAAAATGAAATTATCACTTTTACCCATAATGGAAATCATAAAGTATGACACAAATGAAAAATACAGAACCTTAAGTAAAACATAAACATATTACGTAACATATATAAATATAGTGACATCTTAATGGCCACCTTTGAAGGTGTTATATGAGTGTTGAACAATCATCGTTTCGTGAGGCAGAAATTCTCCATCCACAGAAACAGTATGTTATTTAACCATTAGATGTAGGTGTGTGTAAGTTCAGCTCAAATAATTCTCATAACAACATCCTAATATATTAAGGATACTGGTTTTGTTACAAAAGAAATTAATAAAAAGGGTTTAGGGAGTTGGATAAGCAAAATAAAACAAAATAACATAAGAGAAGACATTACCTAAAAATCGGGTAACTCTTTTGATTTGAGCCAAATGCTTCCTTGGGAAGAATTATGCACAAATTGAGGCTTCTAGGAGTAAGGGAGAGAAGTTGGGAAAGTATTTGGGCAGAGGTTGGCCGAGCCAAAAGGCTATGAATGTGTGAGTAAGGTGGTAGTGGTGGGGGCCTTTTATAAGTGGAGAGGAGGGGTGTAACGCCCCGACCCCAGCTACCCAGAGTCGGTGCATTACTTCGTAACATTGGCATGATCACAAAAGATCAAGTCTCGAAAGACCGATTAGTTTAGTAGCCTTGGAAACACTAGATACATTCGTAAACGTTACATTACATCATAAAGTGAAAAACTACAATAACAGAGTCTCCATAGTCCACACTCATATCCTCTTCTGACTATCCCTGCAGGTCATTCATAAAATACTTCTTCACATCCTGGAAAATATTAAAACATTGAAAGGGGTGAGCTCAGATGCTCAGTAAGGATAACAATATTGCGGAAGCTTTCATAAATAAACATAAACATTTAAGGCAATGTATAACTAAAACAAAAGACTTTTAAACTTGAACATCAACATAATATGGCAAATGTAAAATGAGATAATGCCATTTACTTCTTCACATGGATATTCTACTGGTCGAATAATCGCATGCAATATCAATAACCACTTTCATAATGATGGAATGCATAATGCCAGACTATCATAACCACGTAGTCAAGGCCTCGTGCCAAGACCACAAATAAGATTTTGTCAAGGCCTCGTGCCAAGACACTAGTTTGTCCCATGAGACCTGCCGATGCATCGAGGAGCTATATCGGGCTCCACCTGTCACTTATTAAGTCCAATGCATTCCTCATATGAATAGGTTTAAAAATATCATAAACCATAACATAATCGTATCACATAAAACACGCATAAAGGAAACATAACATTTCCATATTTCAATCACAAGATATCAATACAACACATTGATATAATAAAAATGCTTTCAAAACCATTTTCAATACCAAAATAAAAGAAAGTTAAAACTTTGTATTTATTTTTCATTAAAAAAAATGATGGCTTGTAGAGGAAGCCAAAACTCAAATAATGGTTACGGCGGCGGAGAAGTCGTTGTCGCCGCATAAGTACGGAAAGAAAAACATTCCCTTTTTGTCATTTAGTAAAACGCTTCATATAAAAAAGATTCCTTTTGAATAAACGTAAAAGTCAAAGGGGTTTATACACCGTATAAAATAAAGTTGTGTATAAAACGAAATATGCCTCAATGAAAGGAGATTGAGACGAAGTCCTTAAAAAGATCATTTTTAAAATAAAATAGATCTATTATGTGTATTCACTATAGGTACACATGAAGAAAGTAAAAATACAAGATAGGACATAATAATATCATGACATAATTTGAAAGTAGGAGATTAACCCAAAGAATGGAAGTTGGGTTAAGAAATCCCCTTACCTCGTGTCTGACTTGACTCAACCGTTCTTTAACCTCCTGAATAATAAAATAGAGTTAATATATACCTTATTAAGAACCATTTTCAATTTCATTATCCTTATTATATCACTTATTACAATGATATGAACATTATGTAATTATTTAAGTTAATAACGGTCGTTTTGTCGATCTTTGGTACTTGAGTCAACGATAAACTTCTTATAATTTCAAATTGTTCATGTGGTGAAATATCCATTATATCCAGAATTATATTAATGATGTAGATATCATATATATCATATATATCCAGTATATACATTCATTCATAATATTACGTAACATTTAGAGGTAAGAAATGAAATGCACCGTTCATGGAGACGGTAAGCCGTACGTACGCATGAACGCTACTTTCATTTCTATTTCGTATTTAATGTAATGAAATCATAATTATATAAAGGTATAATATAATTCCAGTATAATATAGTGTATAATACCATTTACTCCATCCTTTATACATCCCACATATGGCATTAACGATTCAAATCACTTTGAGGGGGCGGTAGTCCGCACTTCCTAAAATGAAATTATCGCGTTTTACCCATAATGGAAATCATAAAGTATGCCATAAATGAGAAATACAGAAGCCTAAGGAAAACATAAACATAATATATATATCATATATGAAAATAGTGTCATCAAAATGGCCACCATTATAGGTGTTAAAATAATTTGAACAATCATCGTTTCGGGAGGCAGAATTTCGCCATCCACGGAAACCGTATGTTCTTTAACCATTAGATGTAGGTGTGTGTAAGTGTAGCTCGAATCCTTCTTATAACAACATCCTAGTATATTGAGGATACTGGTGTTTTTACAAAAGAAATGAATAAAAGAGTTTAGGGGGTTGGAGAAACAAAATAAAACAAATGAACATGAGAAAATGAATTACCTTTAAAAGTGCAACTCTTTTTCGTTTGAGCCTAAAGGCTTCCTTTGAAAGGATTCTGCCCAAAGGGAATCCTCTAGGATGAGGAGAGGGATGTGGAGAGAGTAAATGGGCAGGGTTTGGCCGAGCCAATGGCTTTAGAAGTGTGTGAAATGAGGTAGAGGTGGGGGCCTTTTATAAGAGGAGAAGAGGGGCACTTTTGGAAAGTAAAGAAACATTACTTTATTTGAAAATGTGTTTCGGTTTTAAAAGGTCCCACATTCATATAATTAGTGGATAAGGTGATAAGGCTTCGAAATCCACTCATCCAATTGGTTTTGGCCATGTGTAAGTTTTAGAGTTTTCATTATCATTCCATTTTATTTAAATCGTCAAATAATGAGGTCATCGCCACATCATAATGATGTCATAAATAATTTAATTTATTTAATGTCTAAAAATTATAAAAAAACAACTATGATGTAGGAACTCTTTTTATATTTCTAATGAATATTTATAGTCAAAATTTGGACTTGTGTAACCCTACTTAAAAATAGTTTTAGTAAAACAATTTATGTTACTGTCATTTTCACTTTAATATTAAATAAAAAGGAATTTATGTTATTTCCCAACAAAAGTGGATCCATGGGGTCCCCAAGTTAGGCCATGGCTTGTCTTGGTCGGCCATGACACAACCAATGAGGATGGGACATGTGTCTAGGTCATTTAATATTATTAAAGTATTATTTATACCTTAAACAACCCTAATTACCACTAATCGCGATTAAGAACTTAATACGTTACTATTCACCAAAAAATTATTATAATCTCATTGAACCACATTTTACATACTAATGACAACCATGTATGTCGGATTTTCAAAATTCAATACACATTAGTGGTAAACTTTCATTTAACTGAAGAATCAGTTTGCTTGATTACCACTTAGTGGTTTCACTATTCATCAAAAATTGAAGTTTTTCAGAATAAGGCCAAAATTTCACCCTAAGCTATAATTGATATTCCGAATTCAAAAATGATGTCTATTTTACAAAATTCTAAACATATAAGTTGCATTAATTAATTTTATAATTAATTCCCGCTGTCACAACAAATAGCGTGTTTTTAAGAAACAATTTATATCAAAAGATTGGCAATTGTTTATGTCCAATTTCAATGTTAAATTAATTCTAATGACCGCCATTGGATAAAACGGTAAAAATATATTCTAATTATACTTTAAAACCACTAAATATTATAATTTATCACTATAAATTATTTTGATTAAAAAAGTTGTTTTTAAGTATTTTTCACTATTCATAAAAAATTGGAAGTTCTCGGGAAATTACAAAAAATTCAACTTTGGATAATTTCGATATTACGAATACAAAAATGAAGTCCATTTTGAAATATAAAATTTCTATAATTTTAAAAAGTGGTTATTACTATTCATAACGGCTACTTTGATTAGTCGCGGTGTTTTAGAACTCGAAGTTGCGTACAATGCAAGCTATTGCATTATTGAAAGAGAGGTGTATCGTGGAAGCTCGGGGTGTTACATTCTCCCCCCCTTCAATAAATTGCGTCCTCGCAATTTGAAATTTTTCTTTGAAAATAAAAGGTTGAAAAGAGAAAATACCTTTGTGGAAAACCCACATCGGAAATAAGATTAATAAAATTTAGCCTTAATAAGAGGGAAAGGGAAATGAAAAAGTCACCACCCAATTATGATCTCGATTAGGAGAACATTGGTGGCAATTAGAGACATATAATTGAAGGAAAAACGTAAATATTTGTAGGGAGTGATTAAGGTCATCAATCACAATCAACTGTCAAATTGAGGGCCTCAAAGACATCAATCTATGTTGATTTAAAATATCATCAGTTCAACAAGACATAAGGTATTAGGATAACACATTTTTTGGTTTTAATATCCCTTTACTAAAGTTTAAGAATTAATTTATTCATTGAATAAGAGATAGGTATATATATATTTATGCTTGAAAATTAGAGTTTCAACCTTCAACTCATCTTTCTCTCAAAAAGATAATAGAACTCAAAAATATTATACTTATCCTAATTGTATAAGGTTCCAAATGTTAACACATACCATTTAGATTAGTAATATTATTTTGTAATAACCAGGGACTTCCTGTAGGCTAGTGGTAGGAAATAAAGGCCTGTCGCACCATGATTGTGGGTTCGATTCCTGCAGCTTTGTCCGACGCGACGGGTTATGCCCCACCCTGCAGGTTGTCCTTTTCCTAAAACTATAGTATTATAATATTCCAAAAATAATCTTCAGAAATTTTTTAACCTTAAACAATACAATCCAAAGATCAACTTAATCCACTCCAACCATTATAGTTATCCAAAATACCTCTGTCCAGACTTTCTCTAAAAGGTCTCTTAATTCCAAAATCAATTTATCAGATTCCCCAAACAAAGTAAAGTTTCTCTTATTGTCACATACTAAAAATATAATTACCTTCATCATATTAAAACCTTACTGAAACCAACAAGTACTGCAGTACAATCCTTATATAGATCACATTATTCTAATAACCAGAATATAATCCATGAGTCCAAAAGCACCAATACATTAGTTATTCTGCTTCAACTGTAGTAATAGCATAAGATTGTCCTTGATCCCTTGGCCTTTTCTGAGGTAAGTTTCCTTGACGCTTAGGACATTCATTTGCATAATGACCCATTTCTCTACAATTGTAGCATTCAACTTTGACAGCCTCTTTCTTTCCCTTGCAATCACGTGCCTGGTGACCTTTTTCTCCACATTTATAACAGACTCCCATTCCTTTTAGGCAAGTACCAGGGTGATTCTTCCCACAATTATCACATAATAGAAAATCCTTCTTTCCCTTTTTCCCTTTATCTGTCTCTTGTTCCACCGTTCTCTTCTTCTCTTGCTTTACTTTGTTGTCATAAGACTTAGAGAATTCCTTTTCTGTCTTGATAGCACATGAGACTATATCTTCGTATTTTGAGAAAGATTGTGACACTAGAGCTCGACGGAGAAATGGTTTTAACCCATCAAAGAAACGATCAATCTTACTTCTTGGGTTACGTATATAATCTGCAGCATGCCTCGCTAACCTTGTAAAGTTAGCCTCATACTTTGCGACATTCTCATCCTCCTTTTGTCTCAGACTCAAAAATTGCCTTTCCATATCCGCTCGATGGTCTCGAGGAAAGTATTTTTCTAAGAACAGCTCTTTGAACTCCTGCCATTCCATGTTTGTTAATTCATCATCTTCCTTTGTGTTTTGAATTAGTGACCACCATTGATCGGCATCTCCAGTGAGGCGGTAAACTGCCATGACAACATTCTCCCTTTCACTACTCCCCAGGGCATGGAATATTTTCTCTAAGGAATTTATCCATTGCTCAGCTACTATAGGATTTGTACTCCCATTGAAGGTTTGTGGTTGTTGCCTCATGAAACGGTCTAGCATTGATCCTCCACGTTGCGGATCAGGGTGCTCCATACGAGTAAGGTTGTTATTCATAACCTGCGTGAGTTGTCCCAGTACGGTGAGAATCTGATCAGCACCAGTTGTATAACTAGCTCCACCATAATTATCTTGATCAGGAGGGAAATTCCTACACGGAGTTCGTGCATTGATACGGTTTCCATTCCTTCTACTAGGCGCCATTTCTAAACAATGGCATAAACTAGATTAATTTATGAATCAAAATACATAATTCCATACTTATAAAACACTTTACATAAATTGAACTATTTATGGATATAATCCATAATCATAAAAAGGTTTTATTTGAGGAAGTATATACTCATAACCGTTCATAGTGGTTTGTAAAGAAAATGAGAATTATCCTAAGCATATCCCCCGGGAGTGTCGTAACAAAAAGTGCAACAAGGCTCGTTGTCGTGCACCAGTTCCCGTTCGAGTCTAGCTCAAAGCGGTGTTTTCAGGTTTTACCCCTAGGTACATCTGTGCCAGTGCCGCCTCTACCTGCTCGTATCCAGACAGGGATGTATTGCTCAGAAAACTCACAAAATCTCTACAATAACAAAATTCTAGGAAGTTCTTCTTTACTAATCCTCAAAGTCTATCTTTGGGCTATGTGCTCTAATCAGAGTTTATCTAAATCTAGCTTCCAAGGTTAGTACCAAACTGCCTCTGATACCAACTGTAACGCCCCGACCCCAGCTACCCAGAGTCGGTGCATTACTTCGTAACATTGGCATGATCACAAAAGATCAAGTCTCGAAAGACCGATTAGTTTAGTAGCCTTGGAAACACTAGATACATTCGTAAACGTTACATTACATCATAAAGTGAAAAACTACAATAACAGAGTCTCCATAGTCCACACTCATATCCTCTTCTGACTATCCCTGCAGGTCATTCATAAAATACTTCTTCACATCCTGGAAAATATTAAAACATTGAAAGGGGTGAGCTCAGATGCTCAGTAAGGATAACAATATTGCGGAAGCTTTCATAAATAAACATAAACATTTAAGGCAATGTATAACTAAAACAAAAGCCTTTTAAACTTGAACATCAACATAATATGGCAAAAGTAAAATGAGATAATGCCATTTACTTCTTCACATGGATATTCTACTGGTCGAATAATCGCATGCAATATCAATAACCACTTTCATAATGATGGAATGCATAATGCCAGACTATCATAACCACGTAGTCAAGGCCTCGTGCCAAGACCACAAATAAGATTTTGTCAAGGCCTCGTGCCAAGACACTAGTTTGTCCCATGAGACCTGTCGATGCATCGAGGAGCTATAGCGGGCTCCACCCGTCACTTATTAAGTCCAATGCATTCCTCATATGAATTGGTTTAAACATATCATAAACCATAACATAATCGTATCACATAAAACATGCATAAAGGAAACATAACATTTCCATATTTCAATCACAAGATATCAATACAACACATTGATATAATAAAAACGCTTTCAAAACCATTTTCAATACCAAAATAAAAGAAAGTTAAAACTTTGTATTTATTTTTCATTAAAAAAAATTGATGGCTTGTAGAGGAAGCCGAAACTCAAATAATGGTCACGGCGGCGGAGAAATCGTTGTCGCAGCATAAGTACGGAAAGAAAAACATTCCCTTTTTTTCATTTAGTAAAACGCTTCATATAAAAAATATTCCTTTTGAATAAACGTAAAAGTCAAAGGGGTTTATACACCGTATAAAATAAAGTTGTGTATAAAACGAAATATGCCTCAATGAAAGGAGATTGAGACGAAGTCCTTAAAAAGATCATTTTTAAAATAAAATAGATCTATTATGTGTATTCACTATAGGTACACATGAAGAAAGTAAAAATACACGATAGGACATAATAATATCATGACATAATTTGAAAGTAGGAGATTAACCCAAAGAATGGAAGTTGGGTTAAGAAATCCCCTTACCTCGTGTCTGACTTGACTCAACCGTTCTTTAACCTCCTGAATAATAAAATAGAGTTAATATATACCTTATTAAGAACCATTTTCAATTTCATTATCCTTATTATATCACTTATTACAATGATATGAACATTATGTAATTATTTAAGTTAATAACGGTCGTTTTGTCGATCTTTGGTACTTGAGTCAACGATAAACTTCTTATAATTTCAAATTGTTCATGTGGTGAAATATCCATTATATCCAGAATTATATTAATGATGTAGATATCATATATATCATATATATCCATTATATACATTCATTGATAATATTACATAACATTTAGAGGTAAGAAATGAAATGCACCGTTCATGGAGACGGTAAGCCGTACGTACGCATTAACGCTACTTTCATTTCTATTTCATATTTAATGTAATGAAATCATAATTATATAAAGGTATAATATAATTCCAGTATAATATAGTGTATAATACCATTTACTCCATCCTTTATACATCCCACATATGGCATTAACGATTCAAATCACTTTGAGGGGGCGGTAGTCCGCACTTCCTAAAATGAAATTATCGCGTTTTACCCATAATGGAAATCATAAAGTATGCCATAAATGAGAAATACAGAAGCATAAGGAAAACATAAACATAATATATATATCATATATGAAAATAGTGTCATCAAAATGGCCACCATTATAGGTGTTAAAAGAATTTGAACAATCATCGTTTCGGGAGGCAGAATTTCGCCATCCACGGAAACCGTATGTTCTTTAACCATTAGATGTAGGTGTGTGTAAGTGTAGCTCGAATCCTTCTTATAACAACATCCTAGTATATTGAGGATACTGGTGTTGTTACAAAAGAAATGAATAAAAGAGTTTAGGGGGTTGGAGAAACAAAATAAAACAAATGAACATGAGAAAATGAATTACCTTTAAAAGTGCAACTCTTTTTGGTTTGAGCCTAAAGGCTTCCTTTGAAAGGATTCTGCCCAAAGGGAATCCTCTAGGATGAGGAGAGGGATGTGGAGAGAGTAAATGGGCAGGGTTTGGCCGAGCCAATGGCTTTAGAAGTGTGTGAAATGAGGTAGAGGTGGGGGCCTTTTATAAGAGGAGAGGATGGGCACTTTTGAAAAGTAAAGAAACATTACTTTATTTGAAAATGTGTATCGGTTTTAAAAGGTCCCACATTCATATAATTAGTGGATAAGGTGATAAGGCTTCGAAATCCACTCATCCAATTGGTTTTGTCCATGTGTAAGTTTTAGATTTTTCATTATCATTCCATTTTATTTAAATCGTCAAATAATGAGGTCATCGCCACATCATAATGATGTCATAAATAATTTAATTTATTTAATGTCTAAAAAATATAAAAAAAAACTATGATGTAGGAACTCTTTTTATATTTCTAATGAATATTTATAGTCAAAATTTGGACTTGTGTAACCCTACTTAAAAATTTTTTTAGTAAAATAATTTATGTTACTGTCATTTTCACTTTAATATTAAATAAAAAGGAATTTATGTTATTTCCCAACAAAAGTGGATCCATGGGGTCCCCAAGTTAGGCCATGGCTTGTCTTGGTCGGCCATGACACAACCAATGAGGATGGGACATGTGTCTAGGTCATTTAATATTATTAAAGTATTATTTATACCTTAAACTACCCTAATTACCACTAATCGCGATTAAGAACTTAATAAGTTACTATTCACCAAAAAATTATTATAATCTCATTGAACCACATTTTACATACTAATGACAACCATGTATGTCGGATTTTCAAAATTCAATACACATTAGTGGTAAACTTTCATTTAACTGAAGAATCAGTTTGCTTGATTACCACTTAGTGGTTTCACTATTCATCAAAAATTGAAGTTTTTCAGAATAAGGCCAAAATTTCACCCTAAGCTATAATTGATATTCCGAATTCAAAAATGATGTCTATTTTACAAAATTCTAAACATATAAGTTGCATTAATTAATTTTATAATTAATTCCCGCTGTCACAACAAATAGCGTGTTTTTAAGAAACAATTTATATCAAAAGATTGGCAATTGTTTATGTCCAATTTCAATGTTAAATTAATTCTAATGACCACCATTGGATAAAACGGTAAAAATATATTCTAATTATACTTTAAAACCACTAAATATTATAATTTATCACTATAAATTATTTTGATTAAAAAAGTTGTTTTTAAGTATTTTTCACTATTCATAAAAAATTGGAAGTTCTCAGGAAATTACAAAAAATTCAACTTTGGATAATTTCGATATTACGAATACAAAAATGAAGTCAATTTTGAAATATAAAATTTCTATAATTTTAAAAAGTGGTTATTACTATTCATAACGGCTACTTTGATTAGTCGCGGTGTTTTAGAACTCGAAGTTGCGTACAATGCAAGCTATTGCATTATTGAAAGAGAGGCGTATCGTGGAAGCTCGGGGTGTTACATTCTCCCCCCCTTCAATAAATTGCGTCCTCGCAATTTGAAATTTTTCTTTGAAAATAAAAGGTTGAAAAGAGAAAATACCTTTGTGGAAAACCCACATCGGAAATAAGATTAATAAAATTTAGCCTTAATAAGAGGGAAAGGGAAATGAAAAAGTCACCACCCAATTATGATCTCGATTAGGAGAACATTGGTGGCAATTAGAGACATATAATTGAAGGAAAAACGTAAATATTTGTAGGGAGTGATTGAGGTCATCAATCACAATCAACTGTCAAATTGAGGGCCTCAAAGACATCAATCTATGTTGATTTAAAATATCATCAGTTCAACAAGACATATGGTATTAGGATAACACATTTTTTGGTTTTAATATCCCTTTACTAAAGTTTAAGAATTAATTTATTCATTGAATAAGAGATAGGTATATATATATTTATGCTTGAAAATTAGAGTTTCAACCTTCAACTCATCTTTCACTCAAAAAGATAATAGAACTCAAAAATATTATACTTATCCTAATTGTATAAGGTTCCAAATGTTAACACATACCATTTAGATTAGTAATATTATTTTGTAATAACCAGGGACTTCCTGTAGGCTAGTGGTAGGAAATAAAGGCCTGTCGCACCATGATTGTGGGTTCGATTCCTGCAGCTTTGTCCGACGCGACGGGTTATGCCCCACCCTGCAGGTTGTCCTTTTCCTAAAACTATAGTATTATAATATTCCAAAAATAATCTTCAGAAATTTTTTAACCTTAAACAATACAATCCAAAGATCAACTTAATCCACTCCAACCATTATAGTTATCCAAAATACCTCTGTCCAGACTTTCTCTAAAAGGTCTCTTAATTCCAAAATCAATTTATCAGATTCCCCAAACAAAGTAAAGTTTCTCTTATTGTCACATACTAAAAATATAATTACCTTCATCATATTAAAACCTTACTGAAACCAACAAGTACTGCAGTACAATCCTTATATAGATCACATTATTCTAATAACCAGAATATAATCCATGAGTCCAAAAGCACCAATACATTAGTTATTCTGCTTCAACTGTAGTAATAGCATAAGATTGTCCTTGATCCCTTGGCCTTTTCTGAGGTAAGTTTCCTTGACGCTTAGGACATTCATTTGCATAATGACCCATTTCTCTACAATTGTAGCATTCAACTTTGACAGCCTCTTTCTTTCCCTTGCAATCACGTGCCTGGTGACCTTTTTCTCCACATTTATAACAGACTCCCATTCCTTTTAGGCAAGTACCAGGGTGATTCTTCCCACAATTATCACATAATGGAAAATCCTTCTTTCCCTTTTTCCCTTTATTTGTCTCTTGTTCCACCGTTCTCTTCTTCTCTTGCTTTACTTTGTTGTCATAAGACTTAGAGAATTCCTTTTCTGTCTTGATAGCACATGAGACTATATCTTCGTATGTTGAGAAAGATTGTGACACTAGAGCTCGACGGAGAAATGGTTTTAACCCATCAAAGAAACGATCAATCTTACTTCTTGGGTTACGTATATAATCTGCAGCATGCCTCGCTAACCTTGTAAAGTTAGCCTCATACTTTGCGACATTCTCATCCTCCTTTTGTCTCAGACTCAAAAATTGCCTTTCCATATCCGCTCGATGGTCTCGAGGAAAGTATTTTTCTAAGAACATCTCTTTGAACTCCTGCCATTCCATGTTTTTTAATTCATCATCTTCCTTTGTGTTTTGAATTAGTGACCACCATTGATCAGCATCTCCAGTGAGGCGGTAAACTGCCATGACAACATTCTCCCTTTCACTACTCCCCAGGGCATGTAATATTTTCTTAAGGAATTTATCCATTGCTCAGCTACTATAGGATTTGTACTCCCATTGAAGGTTTGTGGTTGTTGCCTCATGAAACGGTCTAGCATTGATCCTCCACGTTGCGGATCAGGGTGCTCCATACGAGTAAGGTTGTTATTCATAACCTGCGTGAGTTGTCCCAGTACGGTGAGAAGCTGATCAGCACCAGTTGTATAACTAGCTCCACCATAATTATCTTGATCAGGATGGAAATCCCTACACGGAGTTCGTGCATTGATACGGTTTCCATTCCTTCTACTAGGCGCCATTTCTAAACAATGGCATAAACTAGATTAGTTTATGAATCAAAATACATAATTCCATACTTGTAAAACACTTTACATAAATTGAACTATTTATGGATATAATCCATAATCATAAAAAGGTTTTATTTGAGGAAGTATATACTCATAACCGTTCATAGTGGTTTGTAAAGAAAATGAGAATTATCCTAAGCATATCCCCCGGGAGTGTCGTAACCAAGAGTGCAACAAGGCCCGTTGTCGTGCACCAGTTCCCGTTCGAGTCTAGCTCAAAGCGGTGTTTTCAGGTTTTACCCCTAGGTACATCTGTGCCAGTGCCGCCTCTACCTGCTCGTATCCAGACAGGGATGTATTGCTCAGAAAACTCACAAAATCTCTACAATAACAAAATTCTAGGAAGTTCTTCTTTACTAATCCTCAAAGTCTATCTTTGGGCTATGTGCTCTAATCAGAGTTTATCTAAATCTAGCTTCCAAGGTTAGTACCAAACTGCCTCTGATACCAACTGTAACGCCCCGACCCCATCTACCCAGAGTCTGTGCATTACTTCGTAACATTGGCATGATCACAAAAGATCAAGTCTCGAAAGACCGATTAGTTTAGTAGCCTTGGAAACACTAGATACATTCGTAAACGTTAAATTACATCATAAAGTGAAAAACTACAATAACAGAGTCTCCATAGTCCACACTCATATCCTCTTCTGACTATCCCTGCAGGTCATTCATAAAATACTTCTTCACATCCTGGAAAGTATTAAAACATTGAAAGGGGTGAGCTCAGATGCTCAGTAAGGATAACAATATTGCGGAAGCTTTCATAAATAAACATAAACATTTAAGGCAATGTATAACTAAAACAAAATCCTTTTAAACTTGAACATCAACATAATATGGCAAAAGTAAAATGAGATAATGCCATTTACTTCTTCACATGGATATTCTACTGGTCGAATAATCGCATGCAATATCAATAACCACTTTCATAATGATGGAATGCATAATGCCAGACTATCATAACCACGTAGTCAAGGCCTCGTGCCAAGACCACAAATAAGATTTTGTCAAGGCCTCGTGCCAAGACACTAGTTTGTCCCATGAGACCTGCCGATGCATCGAGGAGCTATAGCGGGCTCCACCCGTCACTTATTAAGTCCAATGCATTCCTCATATGAATTGGTTTAAACATATCATAAACCATAACATAATCGTATCACATAAAACATGCATAAAGGAAACATAACATTTCCATATTTCAATCACAAGATATCAATACAACACATTGATATAATAAAAACGCTTTCAAAACCATTTTCAATACCAAAATAAAAGAAAGTTAAAACTTTGTATTTATTTTTCATTAAAAAAAATTGATGGCTTGTAGAGGAAGCCGAAACTCAAATAATGGTCATGGCGGCGGAGAAGTCGTTGTCGCAGCATAAGTACGGAAAGAAAAACATTCCCTTTTTTTCATTTAGTAAAACGCTTCATATAAAAATGATTCCTTTTGAATAAACGTAAAAGTCAAAGGGGTTTATACACCGTATAAAATAAAGTTGTGTATAAAACGAAATATGCCTCAATGAAAGGAGATTGAGACGAAGTCCTTAAAAAGATCATTTTTAAAATAAAATAGATCTATTATGTGTATTCACTATAGGTACACATGAAGAAAGTAAAAATACAAGATAGGACATAATAATATCATGACATAATTTGAAAGTAGGAGATTAACCCAAAGAATGGAAGTTGGGTTAAGAAATCCCCTTACCTCGTGTCTGACTTGACTCAACCGTTCTTTAACCTCCTGAATAATAAAATAGAGTTAATATATACCTTATTAAGAACCATTTTCAATTTCATTATCCTTATTATATCACTTATTACAATGATATGAACATTATGTAATTATTTAAGTTAATAACGGTCGTTTTGTCGATCTTTGGTACTTGAGTCAACGATAAACTTCTTATAATTTCAAATTGTTCATGTGGTGAAATATCCATTATATCCAGAATTATATTAATGATGTAGATATCATATATATCATATATATCCAGTATATACATTCATTCATAATATTACGTAACATTTAGAGGTAAGAAATGAAATGCACCGTTCATGGAGACGGTAAGCCGTACGTACGCATGAACGCTACTTTCATTTCTATTTCGTATTTAATGTAATGAAATCATAATTATATAAAGGTATAATATAATTCCAGTATAATATAGTGTATAATACCATTTACTCCATCCTTTATACATCCCACATATGGCATTAACGATTCAAATCACTTTGAGGGGGTGGTAGTCCGCACTTCCTAAAATGAAATTATCGTGTTTTACCCATAATGGAAATCATAAAGTATGCCATAAATGAGAAATACAGAAGCATAAGGAAAACATAAACATAATATATATATCATATATGAAAATAGTGTCATCAAAATGGCCACCATTATAGGTGTTAAAAGAATTTGAACAATCATCGTTTCGGGAGGCAGAATTTCGCCATCCACGGAAACCGTATGTTCTTTAACCATTAGATGTAGGTGTGTGTAAGTGTAGCTCGAATCCTTCTAATAACAAAATCCTAGTATATTTAGGATACTGGTGTTGTTACAAAAGAAATGAATAAAAGAGTTTAGGGGGTTGGAGAAACAAAATAAAACAAATGAACATGAGAAAATGAATTACCTTTAAAAGTGCAACTCTTTTTGGTTTGAGCCTAAAGGCTTCCTTTGAAAGGATTCTGCCCAAAGGGAATCCTCTAGGATGAGGAGAGGGATGTGGAGAGAGTAAATGGGCAGGGTTTGGCCGAGCCAAGGGCTTTAGAAGTGTGTGAAATGAGGTAGAGGTGGGGGCCTTTTATAAGAGGAGAGGAGGGGCACTTTTGGAAAGTAAAGAAACATTACTTTATTTGAAAATGTGTTTCGGTTTTAAAAGGTCCCACATTCATATAATTAGTGGATAAGGTGATAAGTCTTCGAAATCCACTCATCCAATTGTTTTTGGCCATGTGTAAGTTTTATATTTTTCATTATCATTCCATTTTATTTAAATCGTCAAATAATGAGGTCATCGCCACATGATAATGATGTCATAAATAATTTAATTTATTTAATGTCTAAAAATTATAAAAAACATCTATGATGTAGGAAGTCTTTTTAGCTTTCTAAGGAATATTTATAGTCAAAATTTGGACTTGTGTAACCCTACTTAAAAATTGTTTTAGTAAAACAATTTATGTTACTGTCATTTTCACTTTAATATTAAATAAAAAGGAATTTATGTTATTTCCCAACAAAAGTGGATCCATGGGGTCCCCAAGTTAGGCCATGGCTTGTCTTGGTCGGCCATGACACAACCAATGAGGTTGGGACATGTGTCTAGGTCATTTAATATTATTAAAGTATTATTTATACCTTAAACTACCCTAATTACCACTAATCGCGATTAAGAACTTAATAAGTTACTATTCACCAAAAAATTATTATAATCTCATTGAACCACATTTTACATACTAATGACAACCATGTATGTCGGATTTTCAAAATTCAATACACATTAGTGGTAAACTTTCATTTAACTGAAGAATCAGTTTGCTTGATTACCACTTAGTGGTTTCACTATTCATCAAAAATTGAAGTTTTTCAGAATAAGGCCAAAATTTCACCCTAAGCTATAATTGATATTCCGAATTAAAAAATGATGTCAATTTTACAAAGTTCTAAACATATAAGTTGCATTAATTAATTTTATAATTAATTCTCGCTGTCACAACAAATAGCATGTTTTTAAGAAACAATTTATATCAAAAGATTGGCAATTGTTTATGTCCAATTTCAATGTTAAATTAATTCTAATGACCACCATTGGATAAAACGGTAAAAATATATTCTAATTATACTTTAAAACCACTAAATATTATAATTTATCACTATAAATTATTTTGATTAAAATAATTGTTTTTAAGTATTTTTCACTATTCATAAAAAATTGGAAGTTCTCAGGAAATTACAAAAAATTCAACTTTGGATAATTTCGATATTACGAATACAAAAATGAAGTCCATTTTGAAATATAAAATTTCTATAATTTTAAAAAGTGGTTATTACTATTCATAACGGCTACTTTGATTAGTCGCGGTGTTTTAGAACTCGAAGTTGCGTACAATGCAAGCTATTGCATTATTGAAAGAGATGCGTATCGTGGAAGCTCGGGGTGTTACAAGGGGCACTCTTGGAATGTAATGAAATATTACTTTATTATACAATGATTTTCGGATTCTAAAGGTCCCAAACTTCTATAATTAGAGGATAAGGTGATAAGGGTTCTAAATATACCCATCCAATAGGATTTTGACAAGTGTAAGCCTTAGATTTTACATTATCTTTTCATTTTATTTAAATCATTAATTAATGAGGTAATCGATGCATCATCATGGTGTCATAAATAATTTAATTTATTTATTGGATAAAAATTATAAAAAAACGATAATGATGTATGAAATCTTTTTATATTTCTAAAGAATATTTATAGTCAAAAATATGACTTTTATAACCCCATTTAATTTTTTTTAGTAAAACAACTCTTGTTTGTGACCTTTTTATATTAACATTAAATAAAAAGTTATTTATGTCCTTTTCCTAACAAAGTGGCTCCATGGGGTCCCAAAGTTGACCCATGGATTGTATTGGTCGTCCATGACACATAAAATAGTTTTTGGACAAGTGTAATGGTCATCCCATATTTTTATAATATCATTTTTACCTTAAATTTCACTAATTACCTCTAATCGCGATTAATTAAACTTAAAAGTTAGTATTTACCAAAAATTTATTTTACTCCAATTGAACCACGTTTTACTTCTTAATTAAAACCATGTATGTAGGATTTTTGAAAATAAAATCACAGAAGTGGTATATTTCATTTAAATGAAAAATCAGTTATTTAACTACCACTTAGTGTTTTCACTATTCATCAAAAATTGAAGTTTTTAGAACA
Organism: Viscum album; assembly: GCA_963277665.1. Lineage (NCBI taxonomy): Eukaryota > Viridiplantae > Streptophyta > Magnoliopsida > Santalales > Viscaceae > Viscum > Viscum album. Next base: position 1,185,964,469 of record OY728161.1, on the reverse strand, counting down.
ATGCCAAAATTTCACCCTAAGATATAATTGATATTCCAAATTAAAAAATGATGTCCATTTTAAAAAATTCGAAACATATAAGTTGAATTAATTAATTTTATAATTAATTCCCGATGTCACAATAAATAGCGTGTTTTTAAGAACCAATATATATCAAAAGATTGACAATTGTTTATGTCCAATTTCAATGTGAAATTTATTATAATGACCACCATTGGATAATATGGTAAAAATATATTCTAATTATACTATAAAACCACTCAGTAGTATAACTTATCACTATGAATTATTTTGATTAAAAAAGTTGTTTTAAGTATTTTTCACTATTCATAAAAAATTGGAAGTTCTCCGAAAATTACAAAAAATTCAAATTTGGATAATTTCGATATTACGAATACAAAAATGTAGTCCATTTTGAAATATAAAATTTCTATAATTTTAAAAAGTGGGTGTTGCTATTCTTAAAGGCTACTTCGATTAGTTGTGGTGTGTGTTAGAACTCGAAATTGCATACAACACACGCTACTGCATTATTCAAAGAGAAGTGTACCGTGGAAGCTTGGGGTGTTACACTTGAACTCCCATCTAATCCAAATATACATCCATAGAAATAGTGAAGAAACACCTATGCTAGAACTTGGAACTCCCGAAAAAAACCAAAAACCCCCACCACTATTGAAAATCCACTGAGATAACAAAACCTAGGTAGTGATCCTGAGCATAACAATAGACATTGATTCACCCACAAAAACTTACATCTCCAAACGAACATCGCTAAACCGTGATAAACCCATACAAGGTACAAACACAATTTTAATGAAAACACATGATTCAGAAAACCACATCTACAAAAACAGAACTGCATATATTATAATATAATGATTTCAAAAGTACATTAAAACAAAACAACAAACATACAACAATGTTAAAACAATAATAGTATTAAAACAAGAGCATAAAAAGGATTTAAATGTTCTACTGCCAACACAGATCACATAACCCGAACAGTGGCTTCACACCCCAGAAACCCTTGACTGCACACAAGAATCACCACGTGACCTATAGGTGGGGATCTTAGGGCTGAATAATCTCCTTCCTCACATTCTAGAAATAGAATCCTCCCTTAATAGTGTTTTCTTCATGTGACGCTTCCCGCTGAACTTATATAGGTGACCCAGACACCCACAATGATGGAAAGTCTCCATAGGGGTGCAACATGATTACTTTATGTGCCCTATACGGCCATTCTTATTTCACCCCATTGAATGGTCTGATGAACTAAAATCTAGAACAACAAAATGGGACTCCATATAAATAGTTCCAAGTGGAACACTTTGATTTCCATATTTGGAACCTTCACAATTAACTGGATATTGTGGATTTCCAACCGTCTGTGCTCCGAAGAACAACTAATCTTGGAACACCGCATCTAAAAACGTCTCTAAATGATGGTCTGTTGATGGTTGGACTGACTGCTGGATAATAAAAAAATATTAATTGAGTACCCTCTCTTTTACATGACATGTGTTATTTTGGAAGACTATCATGGTGAGCCAAGGCTAGTCAGTAATCCATTGTAGGAGCATTGAGGTTCTACTATTTTCTCAAATGGGCATTAGTATGTCCCACCACTTGTGAAAAAGTAGAAATAGATTACCTACTGAGTATTCTTGTATAATTAACCTACTTATATAATTAGTTTTCCATGTTTCTAGGAGCTCTTAAAGGGACCACTCTAGACATTAATACCACCATAATTAGAATTAGTTGATGATTCTTCATAGTCTCTTTTCATTGGAATTTTTTTGTACATGTGTTTTTCATTGAAGTAGCTTTACTTTTGAACATACATGTGGGAATGGATTTTGAAGTTACTTTTACTGTGTATTTGGAGGTTCTTTGGATTTACCACATTATCTCACGATCTGGTTCTAATAAAAGGGAAATGACTTCAATTTTATGTGATATTCTATACCCTTGGTTCTAGTATATACTGTAGTGCCTATGGAAGGTGGGAATCAGGGGACATTATCTCTTCTTCACCTATAAAAAGGAAGGGTGTGTTACTTTTTTCCCATTCCCTCGTATTGAGGAAGGCGGTTCATTCCAAAATTGTATTAGAGGCTAGTAATTGTGGTTGAGGGATGGGATGGAATTAATAGTTAGTAACAATGAAAATTTCATGGGATGATTGTGAAAAATTGTTATGTCACATTGGTGCATGATATAGGTCCGGGAGGACCATCATGGACATGGGATTTAAGGTCCATCTTGATTTGGTGCAAGGAATCTGGACCTACTAAACGACCATGTGAGGATACATCGATTATAGGGCAGAGACCCTAGGAATGGTATATGAATAACACTAACTTTTGTTCTAGTACATTTAGCGTTTCGGGAATTGAAAATTAATGAAGAGTTAAAATGAATTTATAAGATAAAATCCAAATTTCCCGATCTTAAGAGTTCATATATTAATTTTTCAGATATGGAACACAGATTTCATCCATGTTTGGTAAATGTTGATTAGGCTTAGAAGATTGACCTTGTTGTTCAGCGGAGGGCCTATTGAGATTTGGTAGACGACCAGTGAAAGATGTTGTTTTTTTACCTTCCAATAGTAGAATCTGAAAATTTATGAGGGTAGTGTCTCAGACATAGTGATGGAGAGTTGGATCGAGGAGCTGGTGATCGTATTCAGCATGTTCCGGGTTTTGACATAGTTCTGGGACCCATAATAGTGATCTAGGAGTGGGATTTCTTATGTTAGTGGAGGAAACATTACCTCATTGAGAGGAAATAGACTAATGTCATGTGATTTGACATTGAAATGTAGCTCTGAGTGGAATTTGATTCCCCTATGATAAATTCCATGAAAAGGAAAGCGCTACTCTTCCTCCAACAATTCATTATGTCGATAAGAACATTGGTGATCAAGTTTATGGATTTTATATGCTTCGAACTGGATATCGTTCCAAAGAAGGAGTCCTGAGTGAGAAGCATATAAGAGGCACTATGACATTCTCTTTTTTATGTGGTCACTCCCATTACTCTATCGGTATACAGAGAGGATCAGAAGAATATTTTGGTTGTTGTAAGGATGTACATTTCAAGTGGTGTTATGTGAGAGGTGATCCATCTGAGTTCATCAAAGTTGATGTTTCTCATTACCAGGTCATTGACATTAGGGCCCACAGTTTTTTTCTAGTGGGAAGAAGGCCTCAGTTGTTACAGTTCCGATCTAAGGGTTCTCACCCATTCCCCGTGGGGTTTGGACCAAGGTGAGTAGTCGATGGAGGTAATGGTCTGCATCTGAACTTGTGTATTGTTCGAGCGTTGTACAGTGGGGTTGGATGGCTTCAACGCATACCTCAGTAGTAGCAGTTCTCAGTCAGTCCCTTCATATAGAAAGGGCAGCAAGCTCCCTCTCTACTGAGGGTAGAAAATACTTGGGGAGGCTGACCCCTAGGTTCTTTATAGGGACCTCAACCATGGAATGGTCATGGATGCAGATGACAGTAGTGGGGTCGACATGGAGGGAGTGGGATGTTCCCCTCCACTGAGGAAACAATTATAGTGTGGTCAAAGGTTGTTCAAGGTATAATTAGTTATTTTTGTACACTTGTATGTGCTTTTTTTGATATAAGTATTTCAGACTCCTTTTCTAAACATGGAATAAACCATGGTTTGGAACTATATGAATAGAGTCTTCCAACTACCCTAGTTTTTAGTACTCTAATTGGAGGTCAGACTAGTTTTTATAATGTTTTCAGGGGATGCAGGAAAAATTTGGGGTCATCTCTGTCTACAAGGGACCTTCTTTTTCCACAGAAGAAATCATATGATGTCATCATAGGGATCAACAATTTGTTTTCTATGCACACCCTTATCGTCTAATTCTAGAGAAGAGTTGTGTTCTCCGATCTGAATGACCACCACGTAGTTTTCATTGTTGAGTGGGGCTGTCAGGTGGGCAGTCTTTGTGCTGAACATCATCTCTCCATACTGGCAAAACAATTAGATAGATCAGCAGGCCCATAGTTATTTGAGGTATTGTGGGGTTTTAGAGAGTTATTGTATGTCTTCCCAAAGGAGTTTGTGAATCTACCTCTCAACATGACATTGAGTTCAGAATACAAATGAAACATAGTGCTCATCCGATTTCTATGGATCTCTATCAGATGTTTCCTTCTGATTTGTCTGAGTTACAAATTCATGTTAATGGATAGAGGAAGACGTGTTTTATATAAATGAGTGTGTTCATGTAGGGTTCTTTAGAAATTCATGGAATAAAGGTAGATGATGTTCAATGATGGTGCATAGAAAACCTGAGCCTCAATGAGGTGACAGTTAGGAAACGTTACCCTATTCAAAAGATCAATGGTTATTTTAACAATTAAAGGAACCATGAGGGTTCCTTATGATCGATCTATGATCTGGATATCACCAGTTAATGGTGAATTGGGGTGACATCCTAATGACTACATTATGAGACAAGTATTGGAACATCATGTTCATGGACATTCCTTTTGGTGTCACAAATGTAGAATCTGTTATCATGGGGATCAGTAACTCAATTTTCGGTGAGCTCATGGACTGGTTCATTGTTGTGTTTTTGGATGGAATATATATCTAATCATGGCTAGAGATGGTGAATGTAGATAATTTGAGTACTGTCATAGTGGTCCTCCTGCACCAACAGTTCTATGGGATATTCTCCAAGTGCAAGTTCTAGATGCAAGAGGTGATCATCCATTCACATGTCGTGTCCGGGCATGGGAAAGAGGTGGAACCATGGATGGTCAATGTATTTTTTTCATGGGTATCAACCAAAAATGTGGGAGTGGTTCATTGTTTCCTAGGTATGGTTTCCTATTACTGGAGGTTGGTACCCAACGTCTCGGGGTTGGAGATCCTTTGAAAACATTGACCTAAAAAGATTAGACCTTCATGTAAAGTAAGCAGTGTTAGATTTTTTTTTCTACCTTAAGGGGATGAGGGATAATTCAAAATTTCTTTGATTTACAGAGGAATGGGTGATGTTCTAGTTTTTTTGTGACACTTGCACCCTAGGATTTGGATGTTTGATAATGCAACAGATGTTAGTAATCTCTTATGGGTCTAGGTAGGTACATAATGAAAACCATAACTATTCCACCACTGATCTAGAGCTTTCAACATTCATGTATTCAATAATGTTGTGGCGACATTACCTCAATGGGGAGAACTTTGTGGTGTTCACAGTTCACACGATATTGATGTATATCTTTTACCAATGATAAATTAACATGAAATATCGAATGTGGAAGGGGTTTCTCCTGGACAAAAAATTAATAATATCTTAATCCCCGTGAAAGGGGAAGTGTTTGATGATGAATTAAAAAAGAAGTCATTGTAATATGTACATTGATAATCAAATGATGCTTTGAAGGCAATGGAGGAGTTTTCCACGTTGCATATGGATGCGAGAGTGGATTGGAGAAGAGGTTTTCTATTTCAGATGATACCACAATATCCCTTAGTAGGATTAGTGGAGGAATATTAGTGGGGAGAATCAATAACTAACAAGATTTGCGATCATGCGGCCAAAATAGATGCTCTTGGGCATGGTAAATGAATTGACAAAATCAGATGTTGTTCCATGGGAATCTGTTAGTCTCATAAACAATATATGTGTTAGATCACAATGAGTCCTATAGATCACCCATGGGGATGCATTTATGAGTTTCTAATTTTTAATGAGGATTGAGGGAATATTTTTGGACGATCAGGATAAAGCGGCCATTGGCAGAATTTGTGGAAAGGTGGATACTGTGTCAAGAGGTGAAGGTCGAGGACAATGCTCCCCAAGGACTGTTGCAACCCATCGATGTTCTTGTGTTGAATTGGAATGAAATATCAATTGATTCCATCATTGAAATACCTATGTGTTAGGCAGGATGTGATGTATTTTGTTTATTTGTGAATCAATTGATGAAATCGGCTCAGATCATAGAAATGAAGTGGTCCAGGTTAGTGGATTCCTTAGCATAGAGGTATATCGATGTTGTGTTATGGATGCACGGAGTTCCAAAATCTATTGTCATAGATCTGGATATAATTTTTACATCATATGTATGGTATTGATTGCATCATGTAATTGGAACCCATTTATGCCTTAGCACCTCATCCTACCTCAGACAGATGTGATGACATAGAGGAGAATCCAATCATTGGTGGATGTTCTACGAGTGTGTGTTCTGGACATTGGATGATTGTGGGTATGAAAGTTTCCCCTGGTAGACTTTTCATACAATAATAGATATCACTCTACCATTATCATGGTTCCATTCACGACTTTTTATGAACGGATGTGTTGTTCTCCAATATGATGGACATTAGTTGGGTAAGAAACCCTTCTTGGACCAAAGGTAGCGAAAGGAACATCAAAAAAGTTTCATCTTGTGCATGAGAATATGAATCAACCACATGATCGAAAATATTCATATGTTGATCATACGAGGAGGCCTTTATAGTTAATTGGTGTGGCCATGTTTTCTTGATGGTTTCCCCTCAACGTGGGAAGAAGAGTTTGGTAAAGAAAGATATGTTCTCCAAGATTCATCAGACCATTCAAAGAGGTGGTATGAGTTGATGAGGAGGAATATCTGTTGGTGCTTCCACTATTGATGGATAATATTGAATATGTATTCCTTGTATCACAGCTCCAATGATATCTACACTCTAAATCATACATCCATGACTGGGGAGAGTTTGATATCTAGGACGACACAATGTTTGTGGAGGGACCAATAAGAATTGAGGATTGTGAAGAGAAAGTGCTTCATTGATGGGTCATTCCATTGGTTCATGTTCTCTAGAGGCATGGTGGCCTCAGGGAGAGTACATGTGAATGTGTGGCACAGATGCATTCCCAGTACAAAAATATGTACTATGTTTTGTTTATTTGATTTACTATTGTTCTTTATTCTTTGACATAATGCATGACCTTGTTCATTATCAAATGAGTTGTTTCTATGTTTTATGAATGATTGTGAAATTTCCTAACTATGGGGAGGTTAGGACCAGATCCATAATCAAGATTCATGAATTTGGGTGTGTTTGAACCGATGCGGGCAAGACAGGGCCTCCCAAAGATGATTTTGTCTTGACATAGAGGAAGGATCTCCCTAATCCATGTGTCTAGACACAATGACCTTTGGTGTTTGTGTAGTTGTTTAGGGAAGTGAGGAAATTGTTTTTTACCAGTAATTCAGTAGAAATATTTCCCAGTGGTTTCCATGGATGTTGAGTTTTTCACTCCAGCTTTATAAATAACAAAATGAGGTTTTCTCATAGGAATTATCATAGGGGTGGTTTTTTTAAACCCTAGTCCTTTAGGTTAGTTATTGAGACAGTAGTTTAGGTGGTATATGATGTAATTACCATAATTTCCACCAGCCTTTCCCTTGTGAAAATATTGTTTTTGGAGTGTTATGGTAGCTTTTAGTGACTTGTTTCAAGAGTTTTCCATATTTTCAGTTTCCCGTCTATAAGTCAGGATATCAGCATTGGCATGTTAGTGCATCTAGATGTTAGTGTGTTGGAATCCTAGTGAATCTACATGTCAGTGCATCATTCATTCAAAGTCATTGGCATTGGTGAGTTAAGAGCATTGGCATTGTAGAGTGGGGGACATTATTGTTGGTAGTTCAGGGCGTTGGTTGGTCGAGGAATCAGATGGTCATTGTGTTAGTGGCTTAGAATTTTTGGATCAGTGTTGGTAGGTCACATAGGTAGATCACCGATCATTGGATCCACTTAGGCGACTCATATATCGGTGACTCACCCATCGGCGACTCACCCATTAGTGAATCAATTTCATTTTTCCCATTTTTTCCCAATTTTCAAGTTTCTCCCACATTACGTCTTATTTGATGTAAACCGATTTCATAGACATGTTGGGGTATCATTAAGATTGTTTTGAAAAATATAATGTATATATTTAATAACCAGACATTCCAATGGATTTTAGATAATCAATCCATATTATCTTGACAATGATCCCATGATTAATGGATTTTGAAACCATTCATACTTTAATATAGGATTTGTCTCTACAAAGCCATAATCATCCCCTCCCAGGATGATTTTTTCCCACGTGGTGAACCTAGATTATTCCTTCCTAAATGATTCGTGCACCCTACTAGAGCCCCACCTACTATATTTTCATGGAGTTCTTTCCTCCTCCTCGTACGACCCCCTTTTCATGGCGCAAAGAGGAAGTTCGATCCCCCGATCTTCCATGTAGGGATTTCACTTGTCTCTCTCTAATTTTGAAACATGTGGGGTGAGTTTACTAATGATTTTTTGTGAAAAATATTTGAATACATTATTATAAAAATAAATAAATCATAAATAAATAATAATGTAATATGTTCAATATATAACGGGTTAATAAAATAATGGGTTGGGTTTGGGTTGATGTTTTATTGTCTGTTTCATTTTTCTATATTTGTGTCCTTAAGGTTTGATGTGGTTGTAAACCTTCTGAAAATCATGGTCGTTGGAGTTAATTTTTTACACACTAGTGGTGTTTTGTTTAAATACATCAGGTTGTTTGATAATGTTTGTAACCAGAAATTTTGATTAAACATGTACACTGGATTAATTGAGAAGAATTCCTCAGGATTAAATCCATTGAATGGTCACCCCTTATAATCATATGGATTAATGAATAATGCATAATTTTTTTTGAATATATATATATATAAATATACATATCATATTGATAGGTATAACTGAGTGGTGGGTTTTATTGGGTTTTTGAGTGAGTTGTGTGGTGCTATTGTTGAGAGAAGGATTATAGTTACAAGTGGTGAACATAAGAGTTGTTTTTGTGAGAATGGTGGGGAAAATGTGTGTATAGGGGGTGTGGTATAATGGTAGTTGTTGTTGGGTTTGTGGGTGGGGTTCTATGTATGGTGTTTTGGTATCCCATATTGAGAGACCGATTGATGTTGCAATTGATGGACAAGTAAGCAGCAGAACTTCCTTTGTTTATGTTGTGGCCATCGAACAACATTGGGTAGTGGGACTGTGGGGTGGTTCTGAACATGTATGCAGTTAGCCTACATAAAGGAATTTTTTTGGGTAGTTTTTATCCAAGACCGTATTGTGAAAGAAGGAATGTGTAGTATAACATTGAATAATGAAAAATGGAAGTGGTTGAATTTCGGTGTGCAATTGGAATCCAAATCAGTTGTTGGTTGTGTTTATGACATGATTTTGGTTGGTAGCATCCTTGTAGTGACGGAAATAAATTAAATTGAATCCCAAAAACATTAAATGATATGTGGTTAAATTAATACGGTGTTTTTTCATGCTTTAATAGTGGGTGTTGTGTGGTTGGTCACATGGGGTAAAAAATGAGGTTCTGCATGAGTTGGTTGTTTGTTTTGATATTCGTATGATGGAACTGAGTCTTTTATTACACACATATATATATGTGGTATTTCATTGTTATTTCTATATTCACCTTTCCCTTTTTATGACAATGTTTTGAACACCTCAATTTCATGGGGAGTGTATTTCCCAAAATCCCTATGGGAAGATGGATGGAAGGTTACTAACATTCTTCATCACATACTCTTCTAGTTCATACCTATTTAATGTATCCAGACATGCTGTATGGATTGAGGCATACTATAGTCCGATATCATTTGGGTAGGTTTGTTTTGGATGAGTGGCCTAGGTTTTTTAAGGCCAGTGTTTCATTCGAAAGTTTCTTCGGGATGCGGCTTATGTGTCTTCAGGCGAGATTCATTGTTTTTGTGGCCCAGATGTATACATGTAGGTTTGTGTGTGGTTTTGAGATGAAGTGTGTGCAGACGAGTTGTGGTAGTGGGACTATGTATGGGAAGAGTGTTAGACTGCAGGCATTAGCAATTAGGAATGATCTATTATCCAGTAGGAATGTGGTGTTGGATTCCCAAATTCCGATGTGATCATAGTACTACATTAACTGACATGAATTATATGGTGAGCATGCATTGGGTGGCTGGGCTATTTAGTACTCTTTTGTTAGGTGTTTTTAGGTTCTAATTTTTTATGATATGGGTCTTAGTATGTTCCTGAAATTGTGCATATGTATCTTTAGTTTCTGTACTACGTATACTTCTATGCTCACCCTTCATATATAAACGATTTTCCAGATTTAAAGAAGTACATAATTGATGTTATTGTACTTTACATGCTTTGGAATTGGGATTAGATTCGGTTTCTATATAGTCTCTTTTCTTTGGCAATTGTTTTGGTACTTTTTTTTGTATTGTATCATCTTTACTTCAGTACATTCATGTGGGAATGGATTTTGGCAATAAATTTAAATTTTAGATTTAGGATTTTTTTGATATTCACTATCTTATTTCCTAATTTTTTTCTAATAAAAGGGAAATTCCTTCAATATTATATGAGATTCTATACCCATGGTTCTATTTTCCACTCTAGGTCCTTTTTAAGGCAGCACTCATGGTTTATTAACTCTTCTTTATCATGAAGATGGAAGGTTGTGGGGCTTGGTTTCCCCTTACCATGTCCCACGGTAGGCGGGTGGGGAAATATTCATATATATAATTAAAAAGAGAGTGTTAAATATTGTTGAAAAATTTCATAGTAAATTAAAATAAATTTACATTTGTGGCCCTAATATTCTATTTAACAAGTAATCCAATTAGAACAACTTCATCCACTGATAGTCATCTTGAAAATCAAAAATAAGAGAATTTTTTTAATTAATTTTGAATAATTCATTATTCTATTAAATTAACTAGTTGGGATATAAGAACATTATTTCAAGAATATATCTTCATTTGAAGTCATCATTACACAGATACTCATTCCAAAAACCAAGACATTCATAATAATAGTCGTTCTGAGAGAATCAGTCTTTCCAAAACCAATGATAACATTCATCATACCAACATCTTATCACAAATAATATTTCACATTTACGATGTAATTTATTTATTTAAATTTAATCTCAAATTAAAAAAATGGGTTCACATTTTTTTGGTAGCGAAAAACATGATTGAATGAAATTTCACTGCTGATGTGTTGTCTATTAAAGTGTGTCAAGGATAACAAATAATTTTATATAGATATATTTATATTCACTTCATAATGACTATAAGATAATTTTCATGGAACCTTATCTCTATATTAAGCAATTTTTCCACTATGAGCTGGCTAATGTTGCTACTTAATTTTTGTTTGAAATAGTAAATAAATTATTCTTCCTGTCATTCATTTTTTCCATCATCATTTACAAAATTTAAAATTGGACCATTATAAAACTATTCATATAAAAAAATAAATTACAATCGAACATAACCATTTATGAACATGTACATTTATATTTATCCATTTACCACATCATCCAATAGTTACATCAAAACACATATAATTTTATATCGTTATCCAGCAACCCTCTATTCCATGATAACATTCCATGAAAATGGGTAAACAATTTTTATTATAAAAAACTATATTTTAACATTTAAATGACATTTTATCATTTTTAATTGATTATAACACCACATGGGTTGATATAAGACTAGTATAATAGTCGTTCATTTATATATTTGGATTTATGAAGGGTCTAACAGTACATTTAATTAGCATTATATTTTTTATAAACAATGAATTAGTATTTAATCAGGTTGCATCAAAACCATATAACATGATCACATGGTCAACATTAAGACTATGATTTATATATCATATATAACCTATCCCATTCCCATTTATGACAACTAAACTGATGATAAAATTTTATTCAAGTTAAAACAATGATAAAAAATCAATGAACTAACTAGAATTATGGTTAATGAAATGTAAAAATATAGTAATATCTATGTTATGAATATTTTATAAAATATAATGAATCATTCTTATAGGCATACTAAGGCATTCTAATGACATTAAACTACACTTTTGATGCCGCTGAATTGAATGAGATCCACCAATGGGGTTGGATGTAGTGTTTGGTTGACAACATAGGACGATGTGAGTGAAATTAGTGAGAAAATCATTAGAGGGATTTATAAGATAAAAAGTTAATTCAATCAATTTAAACTTATATGGTGACACACTATTTGGAAACACAAATTATCAAACCATGCACCAACCATGAAACATCCCATTTCCAAGGAAAACACATGTCACAAGGTTTCATGGGCCACCGTTAAATTTTCAAAATTTGTGATGTTGATCAAGTATTGGAACATGAAAAAAAATAAATTGTGTCTTGGAAACATCATGTTTTCTATGAAATTGTTTTTCCCTCTAAATATGTCCACACATTCTTGGTCAATGGTTAAAAAACTATTCACCATGCAATGGATGATTCATTGTCAATTTTTTTTGAATACTACAAAATTATTGTTATTATGAAATCCTTTCATACTCCCTAGATGAATTACCATATAAATTTAAATTTATCGCAATAAAGATTAAAAACAAAATTCACCTATTAAAAGGATTAGAGATCATATAATTATTCAACTATAATATAGGTCATTCGGGAGCTTCACTGATCAATCTGTCGAATCCTATATGTTTAAAGTTCCCACCCCAAGGATTTTGAATCACGTTTCATCTCAAAAATGTACTATTAAATATGGAAATACTTTAATAGAAACCTAAAAAATGAAAAAAATCATAACATAAGAATTTTATCACTCTGATCCACTGTATGAATCAAATTATCCTTAATGGATGCATCAACAGAAAGTGCAACAATGTCAACATTAATCCTAAGTGAAGGGTATAGATGATACCACTAATACTATACCCTAGGAATAAAATCAATAATAAAATCATTCATAAACGTAACATATAATCATTATATTATTTAACAGATCATATCCACAATATTGAATAACCCTACATAACAAGAGCTAATGTACAATGATATTCAATGTATCAGTGTCCCACTCTCATTGAACATCACTAGAAGACATTTTCAGACAATATAAAATCAATTAGTTAGTTGAGTTGATCTGTGAATGAATGTTTCTATGGTTGGGAATTTTCATTCTCTCTGATATTATTTATACAAATTATAATATATCTTATATGAGGGCCAGATCCAAATAAATATACTTCTCCATTTACCATCAAGTGAATTAGGGATCTACATGGCCTACCATAGAGTTTCTAATATGGTTCCTTATAAATAGTCACCTTATAAATATTATAATAGGAAAAACTACATGAAGGAAATACGAATTTTTAGTTCCATAAAAATACATGACATATCTTATCAACATGACCTCTAACACATTTATAGTGCATTTAAACTTCAAATCCTTTATCTTTTTGTAAGATGTAATAATAACCATATGTGTAATAAGAATCATCTTCTACCTTACCTACAATAATAAATTAATAAATTGTTCATGATATAAAACAACACTCTAAGGACCCATATGAAAATGTACTCTATCCCGAACATAAGATTCAACTAACTAATCGACAGTTCTTATCTAATGAATTGGTAAGAAATGGAATTCCTTTAAAAAATAATTCATAAAGAACCATATCATTATTGATTTATTTCTATTCCTTGGATAACCCTCCATGAAATTACTGATAAGAAGTTCCATTTAAAATCGAATTACCGTAAATGGTTTTAAATGACTATGATGCCACTATTAACCAACCATAGAAACCAGATATTTGTAACATCGAGAAACAAAATCAACACTATCCTTTTTAACTCATAGACATTTATAAAGTTAGAAGAGATCACAAAATTATTAATTCAAACCAAGGAACAAAAATGAATAATTGTATGAACATTATGAATGAAAACCTCTAACATACAAGTAGAAATTCATCAATGATTTTGGACATTTACAATATCATTAGCAATAATGGTCAACTGCAGGGGGACCTCCCTACTATTAATGTTGTCCCCAAACCCCAAGTACTCCATATCGTCCTATTTTCACATCTAGATCTGTTTTATAATATAGATAATAATATATAATGACATTAGTTTTTCTACTTCCTACTAATAAAAGACACCTATATACATGTTATTGAAAATTAAGTCATCCTCCATCAATAAATATTCTCCCAATCAAAAAATCCCTATGTTTTTTAGAAAAAAAGAATTAGAACGACTATTTCCTTTCGGTATTCTATAGTCTTTATGATGGTGAAAATATTAAATTTAATAAAACAATATATTCTGATAGAGATTTATATCTTACTAATATATGATATAAAAAAGTATCTAATTTACAATATAAATATTAAATCCCACAATTTTTTATTATATTACAAAAATTTTAAGGAATGAACTACTATGGGCACATTGAAATTGTGTGTATGATTGTTCAATAACTATTGGATAAAATGATTCATATTCCTTGTAATGATACTTCTTCATCAACGCAAACCCATTTCATCTTCCATATTCACTAAAGAACATAGTATATCCCATAAATGATTTAGATAAGATAAACATTGTTATTATGTTCAAAAACCTCATCAGTACATGGAAATTATATTTTCATGCATTAAAACAATAAAACATTATTTATTTTAATTTTAGATATAATAAAACATATTCTATGATATAAAATAATTATGAACCATTATTTGTAAACTAAAATACCAAAATAAAATCATATTTCAAAACAATACGTTGGAAATACCTATAAAATAACTTATTTGGCCTTCTTAGGGTCCACTGAAAGACCTTCTTTTGACATGATATGAAGTAATAAATTAACTTTTTCAATCATGAAATGACACTTAGATAGACTTTAATATTTATCATACCCTATCATTATACTGTTTATGTTATCAATATCTTTAACATGGGTATATCGAGATACCAAGTCTTGAAAATTTTCATCAGCAAAGGGAATCTAAATACTAATGCATGTATAGGTGAATGATTTATTTCATAAATCATGTAAATATGGAAATATATGTCTTAGAAAAAATGATTAAATTATACCCTATTAAATATATACCTAAAAATAAATTATTTTCATGGTATACTAGAAGACTTCACTATTAGTCGGTGATACTGAGTTATCAAATTCGTCTAGCAAAATACATAGACACATCTTAGATAATCAAGAAGACCAATAATAAAAATTAGATGATACAATTTTTTGAACATGATATGGTTCATATATCAATAATAGTCAAATAAATTCAATGCAATTTTACTCTTCATTGGAAATAGAACTTGAAAACCCCAAATTGATTTTCTAGGAAAAATGAAATATTTAACATCCAAGACCTCAAACAATGTTTTAATATCTTAAATCTCAAATGGTTATTTTATATAGGGTGGAATAGAAACATCATAATCCCAATTAATTTTCTAAATAATAAAAAATGTTCATATCTTATGTGTAAATCAAGACATCTCACCATTAAACACATCCTGAATCCAATCCACTATAGTTGGTGAGAAATCTTGCATCATATAACAACCCTACTCATTATTTCATACAAAAACAGGATTTTTTACATAAAAAATTCACTAGATAAAATATAGAATATCAATAAGTATAGTGTATTTGTGGATTAGTAACATTACATAACACTTTATAACATAGACTATAGCATCATATTGAAAACATCCATTACCTGACCACTACATTGTCTCGTACTTAGCATTGCATGGGATAACCTGAGGACATGCAAAATAAAAAGGTGAGCAATAAATCCCAGTAAGGGAGTAAACAAGGAATAACATGAAGATTAAAATACATTTTAGTAAATAGTAATATCAATAGTAAACAAGGGAGACATTAACATAAAGTCATGATAAAGTTGGATAATAATAACATGTAAATGTTGCAACATCACTTAACATGGAATTAGCTTGAGCCAAGGCTCATTTCACATAGAGCATGAGTAAACCCTCATTGCACATGAAGTGTGAGAAAAACTACATTGAGAATTAATTATCATGATTCAACACAAATTTCACATGACTTATCATGATACTATACATTACCCAATCGATTTGAGCGTTATCAGGGCGCACCATTCTTAAACATTTCATTTAATGCATAAGTGTGTGACATGTATCACACAACACAGAATCAATCATAATCAATTAATCCACGATAATGGGAGGTATTCAGAATGAATACATGAATAATTATAATCAATAAGTAAATTTGCATAATGGTTAATACACTTTATAGTGAAATGGGCATGGTATTCACTACACAATTACATTGGTTTGGAAAATTATAGGGCAATTTCGGCAGCATAACGACCTAAATTAAGAACTAATAAAAAATAGTTTATTGGAGATAAAGGGGTGTCTCATAATATTTACATGAAATTGAAAATAAGTTAGTCATATAGATACATTTACCAATAAATTTTATATAATTTAGATGGATAATACAAATGAGTTACTTGGATGTAAAATAGGATACCCAAATCTCTCACAGAATTTTGGCATGGTAACAGGTGTTTGTGGGAGGAATTTAATGAGAGACAAAGGGGTCTCTAATCATTAAAAGAAATAATTTAGTATAGGGGAGGTTATAAATCATACTCCAACATTTATAATAGAAAATAAAATGGCAATACAATATTAAAAAACAATGATAAAAAGAGAAAGGTAAAAATCTGTTATATGGAAGTGTGCTTCTAAAGGCTTGGGGGAGGCTTGAGAAAGGTTCATGGGATCTTGGGGAACCTTGGGAGGATTATAGAGATAGGAGGATAGATTTGGGAAAAACTAAAAATTCTTTGAGTGAAGATTAGGTGGGATCGTGTGGGGGTTGTATTGGAAAGTAGAAGGAATTCATTATTATTTAGGTTTGGGACACCAAACATTAAACTAATGAAATCCAAAAACCAGCCCATAGTTTTGGCCATATTTTATTCCAAAGGGGAGTGGAAATCCATATTTTATGAGAAAAATGGATGATCTTCTTAAAATAAAAGGGTTTCTTATGTGGAGGTGAGTCATACTCAAGGAAAACAATTTAAAATGACAAAATGTTTCGTATGACTTTGAGGGTACACTGAAGCATTGTAAATTAAATAAAACAAATATAGAATCACATTATTTCAATGGTAAAACATATATCTTCCGAATATAATGTTTGTGATATTTTATTACATCACTATTGGGTGATTAGGATGTCAAATGACACAATATATATTTAAATGGTATTTAATTTTTACACAAAAATTCGACTATCTCAGAAAATTATGAAAAATTATCCATTGGATAATTTTGAAATCCTGATTTTAAAAATAGTAATCATTTTAGTTACACATTTATCTAAATATTTGAATGTTTAATTTAAATATGAAAAAAGATATTTATCGTAAATTTATTGGTTTTGACTAAAACAACTTTCAAACCATAATAAAAATTACAATTGAATTCATAAAAAATTGTATGATCATTTATATATAATAAAAAGTAATTATTAATAATACTTTTAAAAAAAAATTTAAGTAAAAAATCAATTAAATAATCAAAATAGATTTATTAGTAGAATATTAACTAAAACTATAATATTTGTGCTTTAAAAACTATTTACAAAGTAACAATAGTAAAATGATTTCATATTCTATATACAAAAATAAAGTACATAGTAATAGTTCTAGGTTCTTATTACATAACCCCTTATAACACCTGATTAAGACTGAATGGTAAGGTCTACGATGGTGAAAAACTCTTGGGGTGGCCCAGATAACATCACTCAGGTGGTAATCTCTATTAACTTCTACTTCTCGCGTAGTCGGTTCCGCTCAAGCATAACTTGTTCAATATTAGATTCGGCTTGGTGAAGTGAAAAGACCAATGATGCACCTATTATTCTGAGCTCCATCAAATGGGCTTTGGGCATGGAAAAACTACTGGACGAGGACATTGTTTCCTCTGTCTGAGGATATTGGATTTGTTAAAGCCTTGTATTTATACTAATCACGTTATTTCTATTCAACGACTATATTATCAACAGTCACAATTCATAATGATATTTTAATATCCCGAAACATAAAATTAATGAATTTTACATTTTACACAACCATAATAAATATTTAATATGATTATGATGAATTTTCCTTAACGAAAGATTGGGACCTTAAAATAATTCTCCATGAAGAAATGTCTCCATAAACATTTACTTTTCCCATAGTAAAATAGATGTGGGTAACATTACTTAATCACTTCCTCCAATTCCCACATATCTTCTTCAAACTTGTTGTTTCTCCACAACACCATGACGAGGGGCATTGTCCTATTTCATATAACTTTTTCTCTATTATATAATATCTTCACTAATTTCTCCTCATAAGAATGATCATCCTATAACTATACTACCTATAAAACGAGTACATGTTATGGGCCTCATATTTACTTCCTTAATAGGGATACATGAAATTCATCTTGTATATTGGCTAGGGTAGTTGGAAATTCTAGTCGATAGGCCATAACCCCAACACAATCAAGAATCTCATAGGGGGAGACATACCTTGTAGGTTACTTCCCTTTATTTCCAAAACATCATGAACTTATTCCATGGATATATGTGTATAAATTCAATGTCTCCAACATTAAACTCAAGGTATCATCAATGGTTATCTGTATAACTCTTCTGTCGACTCTGGGATGACTTGATTTTCTACTAAATGGTTTTCACCTTCTCTACCATTTCGTCAACAATTTCTGGTCCTAACTTTTTACTATCACCAAAATCATCCCAACACGTCGGTGTTACGAACCTCTTCACATACAATGATTCATAAGGATCTATTTGGATGCTTGAGTGGAAACTGTTATTGTTGGATAATTCAACTAGTAGAAGATGTTGGTCCCACACTCTTTTCAATTCTATATAACATTATCTTAACATATCCTCTAGTTTATTAATAGTTTGTTCATATTGGACATCCATTTGAGGATGATAGGAAGTAACTATGTTCAGTTTCGTATCCTGAGAAAATTGAAGACTCTTCCGAAACATATGGGTGAATATTAGATCTCAATCAGATAAAATAGTTAGTGGTACTTCACGATTCCTTACCACTTCTCTAATAAATATCAATTCTAGTTGGTCCAATAATAATTCCTCCCTAAGTTCAATACAGTGTGCATACTTTTTAAGATGATCCCCAACAACCTAGATTGCATTGTTTCCTTTGGATGTCTTTTGAAGTCCAGTGACAATGTTAATGGTGATGTTCTCCCATTTCCATGATGGTATGGTCAATGGTTGCATCATCCCCTTAGAAATATGCCTCTCTGCCTTTACTTGATGAATCACCATGAACATTTATTTATACTCAACAATCGAGTTCTTCATATTATCCCACCAATAATGCTATCGGAGATCACGATACATCTTTGAGTTTCATGGGTGATAAATTTGAACTATGTGCATCATCCAAAAGATACATCTTCATCTTCGGACATGATGAAAGACATAGTATTTTCTGAAAACTCACAATTCCATATTCATTGAAATTGATCATTGAGGATTTCCCTTCTCGGATAGCTTCCACTTTCTTTTATGTTCCCACATTATCCTTTTGAGAATCCATTATTTCATCAAAAATTGATCGTGGAGCAATCATTTTTGAAAGGATTGATGGTGTTCCCTTATTTATGATTCCCATACCCATCTTCATCAAATCTATGAAGATTCTATCCTTTTCAATTCTCGTTAATGATAGAATCATTGAGTCCATTCTACTTAGAGAATCTTCCACCTTGTTTGCTTTTGCTAGGTGGTAATGGATTGATCATTCAAAGTCTATGATAAGCTCTAACAATCATCGTTGGAACAAGTTCAACTCTTTCTATGTGAATATATAATTCAGGCTTTTGTGGTATGTATATTTTTCACACTTCTCCCCAAAGAGATAATGATGCCAAATTTTAAAAGCGCAGATGACCGCATCCAACTCCAAATCATGTGTTGGGAAATTATTCTCATGAACTATCAATTTCATTGAAGAATACACATTGAATTTGTCATTTTTCATCAACACACGACCCATTCCATTCATTGAAGCATCATTGAATACCAAAAAAATTTCTCCACTTATGGGTAATGTGAGCATGGGTGCAGTGATAAGCCTCCTTTTCAACACATTGATGCTTTATTCTCATTCACCACTCTATGAAAACATTACTCCCTCTATTTTTATCTTGAATCGAGGGTTGGAAAATCGTGAAATTTGTTTTATAAATCATCTATAGTATTAAGAAAACCTTAAGAAGCCATGGAAATAAGTTACTGATGATGGCATCATTCATCCCTTTAGTGTATTTGTCTTTGAGGGATTCATGGATATCCCATTTCTTGTGATGATATGGACCAATAATGAGACATCCTTCAACAAGAACTCACACTTTTTGTTCTTTTCATAGAGCTTCTCCATTCACAAGGTCTCTAGTACAGTTCATAAGTGCTCCTCATGATCCTCCTTGGATATTAAGCCTATTAGAATATAACATATAAAGTCTACAAAAAACTGTCAAGGTAATCTCTAGAGACTATTCACAATGTACATGAATTTTTCTGGAGCATTAGTGAGTCTGAAAGGCAATAATTTGAATTAATAGTTCTCGTGTCTTGTACGAAAAGCAGTCTTGGTGATATCTTCCTTATTCACACATACTTGACAATATACTGACAGCAAATCTGACTTGGATAAGTATTGTGCTCCACACAGCTGATCGAAAAGTCATCAATTAATTAGAGGTGATACTTGTTCTTTATCATGACTTTCTTAAGCTAAATATAATTGATGAAAAGGATCATTGAACCATCATTATTCAAGATGAATATGATAGGTGGACCCCATGGTGAAGCACATGGGTGTATAAAACCTTTATCCAGATTCTCATGTAGTTGTTTCATTGTATCCTCAAGCTCTATAGTAGATATTCTACAGGGAGTATTGGATAATATCAATGTCCCAGTTATAAGATCAATGAATAATTAAACATTTCTTCTTAGAGGAAGAACGTACAATTCATTGGGAAACACATCAGTGAATTCCCTCACAATAAGCATGTATTAAATAGTGGTTGCCTCCATAGACTCAATCATCTGAGAATGATACGTGTTCTCATAGAGCGGTAATATCCATGTTAGAGATAATGGATCTAAAGAAGATTCATCTTCCTATTTTCACTTTTATATAATCGAGGGTTGATTCTCCACATGGATAGTGATTTCCCTCTAACATCAATTTATGTAGGCTCTATTTAATTAAATCTAATCCATGCCATGAGTTGCATCATATTTCACTAGAGGGAGTATGAAAAGGTTCGCAGGGAAGTTTAATCCATCGATTAAGATATGGTAGGAGTTATATTCAAGGGATTCAATTATTGTCCCATTTTCCGTACTCACCAACATCATTACTTCCATGATTTATGGTGGTGTTGGGATTGTTTTACTAAACATTTGGGATATAAAATAATGCATAGAACCTAAAAAAAGTATGTTCACTATTCTTTAATGTATAACTTTTGTACCTGTCACCACATCGTTTTTGGGGATCACATCGGTAGTAGTGATGTAAAAAGATTACCCTTTCTGGATTGGAGGTAGTTAGTTGCCCTC
Organism: Viscum album; assembly: GCA_963277665.1. Classification (NCBI taxonomy): domain Eukaryota; kingdom Viridiplantae; phylum Streptophyta; class Magnoliopsida; order Santalales; family Viscaceae; genus Viscum; species Viscum album. The sequence goes on along the minus strand of OY728161.1, from coordinate 1,185,942,840 downwards.
GAAAACACTTTTCTTGGGGAACTAATCTACATGAAACCATGGTTTGTTGCAATTGAAGTGATAAACCACATGTGGAGAGTTGAACAGAGCGTTCCTCTATTCTATCGCATCCTCTAATTTTTTTATCAGCAGTTACTATCTAGGCGCCCTTCTCTTCCACAACTAATTCATTTCCTCATCCCCTTCAGTCAATTTCAAGGTGCTTCATTCTGTACCTTTACCAATTGGGGTGCTGAATTTTCGTAGCACTATTTGATTTATCCATCATACCACTAGAATTCAAGTCCACCTTATGTTTCATAACCCCAGGATACCCATGATGTTTTATGATCTTTATTTCAAACTTGAGAGAACATCATACAATTTACACATTGATTTCGAAGTCGTAGATCGTCAGAGATTTCTATAGGATAGGTTTCAGCCCATGAAAGAAGTGTTCAACCTTGCATACAAGGGTAACAACAATGCCAAAAGTGTATCATGAAAGACTTGTAATGACTTCCTCATAAACATTGATAGATTCATCTTCTTTTTTTCTTATGGTAAAGGAAGTCTTTTTGCAACTTATGTTGGATGGTGCATGGAAAATATTTATAAAAAAATCTTCCCGAAATCCATCCATTCCAATGCCTCGATATCCTCATCAGGAATTTTACTTTTGATCAATGTCCCCCTTTTATCGGCTTCACCCTCAATATAATAAGTATCAAGAACAACCGTATCTTGTTCAGAAAAATGAATAATGGAGAAGATCATTTCAAGGGAGTTGATCCAACGTTTGGAAATTGAGAGATTAGATGTTCCATTAATAGTAGGAGGCCTTTGTCTCATTTTGATCATGATAACGACTTGTTCATTCTTAGGGGGGGTTGAAAGTACTTCATGACCAATGATTATATTCAATGGTTGAGTTAAATGATAGATTACTATGACAAAGTTCATGATTCCCACTCCCATCATATTGAGAATCTTATTAGATCAATCATTACATTGGTCTTCACATTGGATGTTTTCCTGATTCCTCTTATTATATGCCATTGGATAGAATAAAAGGAATATTAGGGATAACACAAACACGATAATCCATGGAAAAAAATATACTACTTATAAATTACTTTTGTTCCATAACATATGGATATATAGTCTTCAATGAATTCTATCCATGATCTACATTCTAACATATATTCATAGGAGAATTTTTTTTATTCCCTTAATAATGGTTAATACATGCCTGTGAATTTACCAATACATATCCCCTAGGAGTGTCGTAACCAAGAGTGAATCATGGCCCATTGTCGTGTACCATGATACCCCAGGTCAGCCTGAAACTCCTTGTCAGGGTTTTCACCACTAGGTACATTTGTGCTAGAGCTGCCTTTTCCTTCTTGTATCCAGATAGAGATTTATTTTCTTGATAAACCACTTACTCAATACTCACAAAAACATGGAGATGTTCTTATTATACGTAGTCATATACCAATGGATTTCACAAGGATTTTCTAATCCTAATACCAAAAATTACTAAAACTATCCTTTAATTCCAACTATAAACACTTTTCTCTTTATTTCATACTTAAACATGATTTATTACACAAGAACTTCACTAGATAAATCATAGATTAAAGAGAGGTCTAGTGTCTTTAGTTATTAGGAACATTAAATAACAATACAAAAAGAGAATGTAAAATCATATTGGAAGAATCCTTTACATTACCTCTACATTCCCTCATACATAGCATTGCACGGGATAACCTAAGGACATGCCTAAAAAAAGGGTGAGCTATAAAGCCCAGTAAGGGAGTAAACAAAGAATACAATAAATATTAAAATAAATCTAATGAAATATTCATATCAATGGAGCATAAGAGAAACATGATCATAAATTCAAGATAATGCATTATAATCATAACAGGGAAATGTGGCAATATCACTTTCCATGGATTTAGTATGAGCCAAGGATCATTGCACATAGAGCATGAGTAAAACCTTACTGCACATGAAGAAATAGTAAAACCTCTTTGAACATGAATTAGAATGAGTCAAAACACATTGCACAAAACGTATCATGATACTATACTTTAACCATTGTATTGTAGCGCAATCAGGGTGCACCCTTCATAAACATTTAACTTCATGCATAAGAATTCCACGTGGATCATAAAACATGTAATCAATAATCATCATTTATTCCACTATAAAGGAATTTTGAATATGAAAATAAAGTTTTATAATCAATAATTAAATTTTCATAAAGTGGAATACCCTTGATAGAGAAATGGGCATGGTATTCACTACACAATGTCAATGACTTGGAAAATTTTAGTGCAATTTATCCAGCATAACGACGTGTAATTAGAACTCATGAAAAATGCTTTATGAGGGAGAAAGGTATTACTCGTCGTATTTAAATGGAATGGAAAGTATGAGGTTAATATAGATATCTTTCCCTACCAATAAAATGTAATTTTGATGCATAATACAAACTAATTACTTGGATGTAAAAGGGGAGAGGGAAATCACTCACCAAATTTTGGCATATTAACAGGTGTACAGGGGAGGAATTTAATGAGAGAGAAAGGTGTATCTCATCCTTAAATAATAAAGAGGGAAGTACGGGGGAGGTACAAAATCATAACACAAAATTTATAATGGAATGTAAAATGGCATAACAATATTAAAAAACATTGATACAAATAGAAAGGTAGGAATCCCTTACATAGATGTGTGCTTCCAATGGATTGGGAGAGGCTTGAGAGAGGCCTAATGGTAGCTTGTGCCACCTTTGGAGGATTCTATAGAGATGAGGGTAGAGGATGTAGGAACTCAAAAGGCTTTTTATGAAGTTGATGTGGGAACTCGGGTGGGTTTATATAGGAACAGAGAGGGAATTCTTTATTATTTAGGTTTGGGAAGCCACACATTAAACTTATCAAAACCACATACCAGACCATGGTTTTTCCCATGGTATTAGTCAAAGGGGAGTTGAAATATATATTTTATGTGGCCAATTTCCAAACTTATTAAAATAATAGGGGTTCTTATATGGTGGTGAGTCACATCTCATGGTAAATAATTTAAAAAGAAAAATGTTTTATAATTTTGGGAGGGTCCACTAAAACATTGTAAAAATATTAAAACAAATGTAAAATCACATTATTATAATGATAAAACCTATATTGTTCAAGCATAGTTTTTATATATTATTATTACATCACTATCGGGTCCTTATGATGTCATTAATCACATTATATATTTAAATTGTGTTTAATTTCTACTCAAAAATTTGATTGTATCATGAAATTATGAAAAAGTCACAATTGGATACATTTGAATTATAGATTCCACAAATAATATTCATTTTATCTAAATAATTTTTAAAATATTTAAATATTTAATTTTAAAATAGAAATCTACATTTATATAAAATTCATGGGTTTATACAAAAACAGCTTTCAAACCTTAATAAAAATTTCAATTTTATTCATAAAAAATAATATGATCATTTATATTTATCAAAAATTAATTCATCAATAAGATTTTATTAAAATATTATATAATTTAAAAATCCATTAATTTATCAAAATAATTTGTTTAGTTGAATATTGACAAAAAATACTTTTGGTGCATTAAAAACTATTTACAAAGTAAAAATAATAAAATAAAGGCACATTCATTTATAAAAAAATAGAGTATATGGTCATAGTTCTAGGGTCTTATTACATAACCCCTTATAAAAACTACATAACACCGAAGGGTAAGAAGTGTTATAGTGATATAATCTTGGGGTGGCTTGGATAACATCGCTTGAGTAGTAATTTCTATTATTATCCACTTCTCTCGTAGTCGGTTCCGCTCATAATTAACGTTTTCAATCTCGGCATGGCCTTGGTCAAGAATGGAGCCCAATGATGCCACCTACTTTTTGAACTCCAAAATATGGACTTGTTTGGGGCATGTGTAATGGATGAGACCATTACATTCTTTTTCTGAGTAAATTGGATATGTTAATGCCCTATATTTATACAAATCATGGGTTCACTGTTCAACAACTATATTAGAAATAATCACAATTCATAATGATATTTTAAAATCCAGAAACATAAAACCAATGAATTTCAAATTTTATATAACCTTAATAAGACATTTAATTAGATCAAGTGGAATTTTCATTAATGAATGTTACGGTCATTTCACTTCAGATAAACATCATCTAGTAACAAAATCACATTATGTGTTGTGGTATCACACAATTTCTGATAAATTTCTCTTGGATAAATTGAATTGACATACCATTCACAATTATGAACATTTTTTCAAAATTAGTAGATGTTAATGTAACTATACAAGAGTAACAGTCAATGTAATCCATATAAAAAAACTGATAAATCACTGATAAATATCATGAAAAATCATAACACTTCAAGAAAAAATTTATTTTAATGAAAATTGTAATTCACAACCTTGTAGGAATGAAATATAAAAAAAAATCCCACAAATCACATCCTTAACATTTATTTATCGATATACCCCAAAAATAAACTCTACATCAACAACAAACACATTCAAAAAACATGAAGAAATATAATAATGTGATGATACTATATCTAAAAAACAACCATAAATTTTATAAGATACAATAATTATACCTTTGAATGATGATGTCATATCCTAAGATCAGATGGTCTTGTTATGAACATCAAGATGATGTATTGTCACTTTACCATGAACTCAAATGTCAGTCGCATCACATGAACTACTCAATCAATATGTCCATTCATACCCTAAACTACACAATCTTCCCCAAAATGTGGTATGGCTGGTAGACCACTACTTTTAGAACTAATATGTCTTATAAGTCATCCTTCCATTACACTATATTGGCCTATTTCAATTATCAACATACAATCATTGAGGGTCCTTTAATAACATCTATATGTTCCCTACCTTTCCATAATAACGACAATCTGCTAGTTTCCTAGAATAATGAACTATAATGTGACAAGGAATGCTACAGTGAGAGAAAAATACTTGATCAAAACCATAAGATAAATCTCATTTTACTTAGATATTATACCATTCAAAACCTTAGGGAATGATCTCATAATTATTCTCAATGATATTTGAGGACATACTACTAAGTCACCAACTTATACTATATATCTTCCAAAACAATACTTCTTAACGTTCCCCTCTAAATTGATATCATCATTTATAGCCTCTGTGAACTTCTTCGAATGTTATATATATTCACATGTTACCTGATTTCACATCATTTTTTCATCCTAAAAACTTTTATCTATCAAATTTTCATATCGTATCATTATTGAGGAAAACATAAACATGTTATTGACATGTCCAACATAATATATTACTAAAATATTCTTTTGGGATAAAAAAATTACTATGTACCTTTCTCATGTATCAGATATTCTTTGGAAATATTCTCCGGGAAAATCTCACAATATTCATTCCTAGCCATTCAATTTATTCTCTCATCGAGGATAAGAATATCACACCACTATAAAGTTAGTGCTAAAATCATATATATTTAAAACATAGCCCCTTGATTATTGGAGACTCCATGTCATTCCAAATAATCATGATAGAATAAATCTAGAACATGGAAACCTGAGATCACACTATCTAATAATCACGAAGGGATTCTACAACATGACCTCTCTAGATAGTTCAAACATACTACGATGACCAAGAAATAAAACATATATAACTAAATTCATGATTTGGGTGAAATTATAATTAAAATTACATACATCTCCATCAATTATAACTAAAGGTGAATGTATTCCACTACTAGGGAAACATTCAAAAAAATCATCATATAACTGTACTGACTATCGCTATAGTAGAGGAATCCAACTAAAATTTAAAACACAAATTTCAAGCCATGTATAAAATAATATTCCAAGTTAAACCATATTGGTACCATAATAAAACATAAAAATATATACCACATAAAATATTCCATTATACATTATAGAAACAATATGATGCCACCAAATATATCTTTCTCACATGTCATGAAAAATGCGGTAAAAAATTAATATTTTTTATCGTATTTATTTTCAATAAAATTTTAACCACTTAAATTAACATAATTTAAATTTAAATAATTTTAATATATTTATTATGATATTTCTCTATAAATAAAAAATTTAAACATAATATAATGTCAATTGTTAAAATAAAATATTATTATTCTTCTACATATGTTCCAATTAAAATTAATGTAACATATATACATGAGTTTCTTAAGTGTTTCATAATAGAACAATGATAATTATTTTCAAGGGAATAATTAAATTAATAAATTTATCATATCATAATATGGTTATAGATAATTATAAAATAAACTATCTAATATATAATTTTTTCATAAAAACTGCAGTCCCACCATAGATATTTGAGTTTTTCTTACACATGGGTTTTCTTCTCCCATTGCCTTGATTATTTTCATGTCCATAAACATCATAGTCTCATTTATACCATTACCAAATAGTAATGTTAAAAGAAATACCACTATAATAAATTTTTTTAATTTCTCATCCAATATTATTTGAACATGTAGGTAATCATTTTCACCACATTACCTCATTTGGACTCCCTATATGGAAGAGGTCACTGACTTGTTCTGAGGACCTAGATATGAATGTGTGGAGACTATACCACCATTTTTATTTAAATGAAATTATTGAATCATAAAAATATAATATAATATTCAAGATACAACCATGTATCAAATAACCAATCCCCAAAATTTGGTAAATTCAATCATAGAAATATATTAAGTATACTATTTCATAATAGCTTAACTTGTCAAAGGAAGAATAAAAATATAGTGACACTAACAATCCAATGAAATAATTATTGAGATAACATATTTTCCCCTCATAGATGGTCCATAAACTATCTCTATTAAACAATTTTTCTCAAGAACTATTGTCTTTCCCCCACCCTCCAAAGAAAATGAAATGATGTGAGAAATATAATAGTCATTGAGTCCCACCTCCACCTTTAATTTGTATGGAGACTGTGACTGAGGGTATTAAAATATCATAAATGAGAGATATGTTTCTATATAAAATATATATGATATATATTATACAACAATCAGCCATTATAAACTCTATTTCACTTGAATAATAAAGCCAAGAATCATCCCAAAATATATCTATAAATTAAAAGGATATAGAAAAAGGTCTACAAAGAAAATACCCAAAAACCTATTTGAGTGACACAAAACATTTCAAAAATATTTATTTTTAATTTACTTCACTATCTACAGAGACTGCATAGAAGCCAAATAATTAATTTATAAACATAACATGAGTTTATAGTTATACTCATAAGAAAAATGAAACATTGTCATGCACAAATGAAGGGTCCATATTAATTCACCTATGATAAAATACAATAAATAAACAGAACCTACCACAGTATACAAACCCACCATAACCACAACATTCCTCACTCACAAAATAACGCATCCAAGTTAAATAATGTAATATGAAAAATACAAATGAAGGGTACCCCATAATGATATCCCAATTATTTTCCTATCTCACACCCATCATCATATGTGCTAGTTCTCCCACTTCTTTAGAATAATATCACAAAACATCACATCTAACCTATGTAAAACATGTACATCACATCACATCTCATTACTAGTGTAGTAGGGTATACTTAATATAAAGGAAACCAACCTCATTCCTGCCTTATACCATGAAAAACCTCCTCCATATTTTATGTCAAAAAATATTTGTATATGAAACTTTCAACATCACTTGACATCACATCACATGTAGAAATTTGTTTTCTGAGCTTTTTATATCATATATCATCTATATGACTAAGTCCATGAAGAGGAATCTGGGAAGAGAAGTCATCTAGTCATCCAACCTCCTACTAGGATGTTGGAAAACCCTCTAAATATATGTGTCCATATTTGTATGTTAGAACATGGTTCTCAAAATGGATGGGTCATGTTAAAAATCATAAGGAAATACATGGTATATATTGTAGAAAATCACAATCCCATGTTAGGGGTTTACAAAAATGTTTTGAACTAGCTGAATTCTTTCAATCACTTTGTTGCTGCAACTAAATGCATAACACCCCACAACAATACAGAAGCCACAAACCATATACACTTAATTGAAGTTTCTTAATTATCTATTATCAATATATTTAATTTAAAATATATTGTACATTAAACACCTTCAATCCAATTAATTAAAATTAACATCACCTCATTAATATCATAATACCTACTACAACATATTCATATTTTTGAAAAATAATGTAAATTGAAATTCAACTTGAGAAACCATTCCAGTATTTGACAAAACTTGAATAAAAACATCTGCATACCAGTAGCCACGTCCTCATATCCCTTACATCACATTGAAACCAATTTAGAAACCTCATTGAACAACAGTACTACAACCTCCATTGTCGCCCTACTGCACATGTTTCCCAACAAATCCTTTTCCATTGTATCTAATTAACAAAACTGAGGCACAACACACAATTAAATTGATAAACATATTTTTGTATACATAGAATTTTCAATATTAGTGATATGTGTTTTAATTTAATTCCACTAAATTATTGATAATAATTATCACAATAGTCATACAGTCATTGCGATTCCAATTCATTAACCTTGTATATGTGACTAAAGAAATTATATTATATTGTTTAAATAACCACACAATATGAATTACAAAAATCGTAAATTATTTAACAAAAAGGACAACAATGACCATGATTTTTAGCATGGTTTATAACCATAATGTTTCAATAACATAAAGCATATCAAATGGATGAATGATTATTGAATTACATATACCTTGTTAATTTCATTTCAAGAAATTATTTTTCTTTTTTATATATGATGAAACTAGTTTAAAATTGAAAAAAATAGTAAACATACAGCAATAAAAAACATAATTAAGAAAATAAATAATTCTTATATGGGATGATTGAATATTCAAAACAACATTCAACACTAGAAATAGGGTGTTTGTGATCAGGTGGATACCAATTCGGGGTAACTCCTATGAATAGTAAAAACAATGTTTCCTGAATATATGTGATGAAGGATTTTGGATGCTAAAAAATAAATAAAATGAATTCCTGAAATAATAATAGAATGAAAATCCATTTTGAAATACTAGATCCTGATCTACTAAGATAATATATGGTTTCAATTTTCCATTAGTATCTGATATCATTAAATACATTCATTTTATGAATATAAAACATCTAATGTTTTTGGGAATATGAATATATGATGGATCCACTTTGAAAACGATATTAAAATCATATATAAAGGTTTTAAATATAAATTTTTAAATATTAGCATCGAAATAAAAAAAGTATAAATTTCATAAAACATGATTAAATGATCAAATTGATCAACTAATTTTTATCCACTATTATCTTAAAATGACCTTATTTTGGTTGTTTAATATTAGTTCAAAATTAGATACCACTGGAGATCAATAATTTTTAAAAAATGATCCACTATTGGTGATCCACCATTAGTTCAAAATGATCTATCATTTGTGATGCATAGTTAGTTCAAAGGCTTCCATAGTTGTTGATCTACAAATAGTTACAAATGGGCCACAATAAAGATAATCTACTAATTAAAAATGTGATAATTTTTTTGATCTACTATTTGTTCAAAATGACCCACCGTATATTATATAACATTATAAAAAACTGTGATACCACTGATGATCCACCACCATGTTAAAAAACACAAATTATCTAAACAATATTCTAAAAGAAGATCACTTCATCGCCAATTATAAAAATATTTTCCATGGACCCCTCAAACACATGACTTCCAAAAAATAATTGTTTAAAATAGTCCATGACATTATATTTGGTACATTTTTTATTATTATCACCCTCATAAATACAAAAAAAAAGAAGGAATGTGAAAAATGGTTTGAACAATTACACTCAACATACATCTCAGAGATCTTATATCATTTGAAATCCTCAAAAAACCAAACCAATTAACCTAACACCTATTTAAAATAAAAAAACTGTACATTCATGAACATAAGAATAAATGAATTCTATCATTTAGATAAATATAATATCTTCAATGGGTGGCACAAACATCCCGATATGGTTTGATTCATATTATATTCCAATGCATTCTGATTATGAATTAGAACCTCCATTTTTATGTGTCAAAACTATATCACACAAAATACATAAGAGATAAATATATAATCAAATAAAACAACATGGATTTCAAAGATCACATCATCCAAGAAAAACATAAAAGTGAACATAATGATTATTGATGCTTTGGGTATTTGTAATTCATTTCTGTCTCTTATCCTAACTACTCTACTCTATACCACTGTTCATCAATTACACCCAAATAGAGGGAATGATTCTTCCTCATTGAACATTATATTGATGATCATTGGTCTACACTTGTAACATCCCAACCCTAGTTACCCAGAGTTTTTTCATTATTACATGACATTGGCATGATCACAAGGGATCAAATCTCAAAATACTGATCAGTTTAGTAACCTTAGAAGAACTAGATACATATGTAAGATTTACGTTACAATATGAAATAAAAAACAAACACGTTGGGTATGATTTGAAAATATTCTTATACCTTATCTTATCCCCGCATGTTACTCATAATATACTTATTCACATCCTATGAAATATATAACATTTAAATGCTTGATATCATATGCTTAGTAATGATCAAAATATCACAGAAACATTAACAACTAAGAATAAAATTTTAAGGAAATGAATATTATTTAAACAGAAGACTTTTAAACATAACCATTAATATAATATAGAAAAAAAATCAAATATTTCCATAGTCATATTCACAAGTATATTATACTAGTCGAATAATCAATTGTAATATCAATATCCAATTTCATAATGATAGAATGAACAATGTCAGACATAATAACCACATTGTCAAGGACTCATGACATGACTATAAATAAGTTTTTTTCAAGGCCATGTGGCAAGACACAATTATGTCTCATTAGAGCTACTGGTGAATCGGGGAGCTATAGTGGGCTCCACCAGTCACTTATTAGGTCCAATGCATTCTTCATATGAATGGATGAAGCAAAATTTAACCATTTGTATTAATACATGCATTCAAAATGTTAATATATTAACTAAAAAACGAATGGTATAAAAATAACACAAACATAGTAAATCATGTCACAAAACCTTCATAACAAGATGGAAGATTGTATAATAATAAATCAACTTAGAAAAGTGTAAAATCCATCAAATTATGTTGACATAGATGAAATAATAGCTATTTGAGACAAATATTTTTATCTATTTGGACATTATTTAAAAGTCATATAATTATAAAGGAAAACATATATTTTGAAAATATTCTTATAATCTTGTAAGGGAAGATTCTAATGTGTCATAACGGTGGAAAATAGCTACACCCACTGTATAACATAAAAAAATATTCTTACTTTAATTTTTCGAAATGGACATAAATTACCTTATTTGGAAAATGACAGAATAATTCCTTCAAAAAAATTATATAAAGTCAATAAGGGATATAAATGAATTTAACCAATATTCAATGAAATAGAAATAATGTTTTGAAATTCCTTTTTAAGAAACAGATATGGGGATGATAAAAATGTCCCAGTAGATACTTATGTATAAACAACCTCAGATAAGTAAATATATTGTAAAATTAACCCTTACCTGGTATATTCCATAGTGGATGGTATGTTAACCTCATGTATAATGGTGAAATTATTATTATTATATTATACAAGAACCACATATATAAATACTATATCTTATAAGATCTTGTAATACGTATTTTTTAATGATATTTTACTAGTACCATCATTTCGGGTGTTAACGGATTTGTTTTCCATTATCAATATTGTTATGGAAGTCATGTTAATTACGGATAAGATGTATTTTTTTTCAAATCCAGAATTATATTGGGTTTCTAAACGTTATTTTAAATCATAAAATGAAAATTATTCTAGAATAGTGACAGTGGGAATGAATTTCATCACGTTTGTGAAGACGATAATATGTATTTACGCACAATAGATAATATCATTCTATTGATGGTAAAATCGTATGTAATATGATGTAATATCATATATACCAAATCATTAACATGTTATATTTTTTATTTACATAAGTTATACTCATTATTATAACCTTTCAAATAATGATGTGTTTAATAACTAACTAAACCACCATGTAGAGACGGTATGCCGTACATATGCATGTATGATGACTTTGTCATTCATAAGATGTATAGAATAATGAATATTGTTGTAAAATATTTATAATAAATTCACAGTATGTATTAGGTAATTGGGATATTATATTGTTATGGAAACAACAAAGAAAGTGGACGTGGAAGATGAAAATAACTTTAAAAGAGGTCATTAAATTGTTACCTCATCATCAGGTTCTTCCTTTTGATTTGATCAAAAGGGATCCATAGGTTTGATTTCTGATCAACGTAAGACATCAAGGATTATGTTACAATAGTTGGGGATATATTTAAGTATACTTTTCCCACGAAAAACGTATTTTTATGTGTTCAATTAATAGAATGAAAAGTTCCCCTGTATAAGAGAGTTTAGGGTCACTTTTGGAAAATCTTGAAATATTATTTTATTATAAATTCATTTTCAGGTTATAGAGGCACAACTATGATATATTGAGAGGATAATGTGGGGATGAGCCGAAAACCTCTCATCCAATTGGTTTTACAAAAGTTATGCCAGCACATTTACCTTATCATTATGATTTAACTCATAGTTAAATAGTATAACTTTGATAATGTCTTCTTTTATTTTTATAATACATGGTAAATAAACATACAATAAAATGTCAAGAGAACATAATGTTGTTCATTTATGATATATCTATCATTATATAAGTCTTTTGGATGAACCATAGATTTTAGTAACATTATATCATTTAGTAATATAGAATTTGTTTTAAAAACTGATTTATGCCAATTTTGACACTTTTAAGTATTTGGTTTTTGTAAAAGTGATATCAACTTTATCACTTTAAAAAATTTATTTAATCAACCCTAAAATGTCATATTAACCTATATAATTAATGGAATGTATAAAAAGTCTCAATTTATATTTATTTTGATATTTATAATATCAATTATTTTAATCTTTGGTTAATAAGGTAATTACTACATCATCAATGTGTAATAAATAAATTTTATTATTTAATATCTAAAAATTATAAATAAAATACCATGACGTGTGAATATTTTTTCTTTCTAATTAATATTTATAGTCGAATTTATATTTTTTATAAACATATATTAAAAATGATTTAGTTATTAAACATTGAATTTTACACTTTTAAGTTTAATTTATGTAAAATAATAATAAATGCTTCAAACTAATCCTAGTGGATCGACAAGGATCTAATTTTATTCATAAGGACTATTTTCATCAAAAAATCATATCTAATAAAATTTGTACTTTTTTTGGTTAATTATATTATAATTTTTACCTTTAATTAGACTATTAACTTTTAATAGTGGTAAATAAAAATCAAAAGCAACTATTCACCAAAAATTACATTCATCATACTGAACCACATTTTACTTAATGATGCATATCGTGTCTCTCGGATTTTTGATATTCAATTCACATAAGCGATAAAATTGTGTTTTATGCAAATTTTCTAACGTATATAGATTGTGGGTAAAAGGTGTTAAGAAGATCAATACAATATTGTCCCTCTAATCATATTATAAAATGACTCTAATGAAATAAATTATACAAATATTTGTATTATATATGTATTTTTACTTAAAATAAAATTAAAAAAATATATAAATATTTAAATAAAAAGTTTATTTTAATCAATAACACATTGTTTTTCAGTATTCAAAAAATTTTAATGGTTTTAGAAAAATACCAAAAATTCACCCAAATCTAATTTTGATATTAAAAATTTAAAAATTATATCTATTTTACCAAATTTAAAATATATGTGTTTCATTATATAATTTAAAAATAAATCCCATTGAAAAAAACATAAAGTGGGGTTTTATAAGTAAAAACTATAAAATGATTGATATGTGTTTATGTCCATTTTTAAAGTAAAATTACATCTAATAACCAATATTGGATTAATTGATAATAATATAATATAATTATAATTCAAAACCCACCAAATATATAATTTAAAACATTAAATTTTATTTATTAAAAAATTTATTTTTAATTAAAATTTATTATCATTCACTATTCATTAAAATATGATCGTTATCATAAAACACCAAAAAATATATCCAAAATAAATTGTTAGGTCCCTATTCTAAAGAATAATTTTATTTTTTCAAATTGATTATATAAATGTCTCAAATATTTGATTTAAAGATTATTCTCCATTAAATGTTGGTGAAATTTTATTATTTAAAAAGTACTTATTTTATCTGAAAAGTTGATTTTGTTCTTATATTATTTCTAATAAACATATAATATGGCTGTTAAAATAATGTGATTTATATAAAATTCAATATTTAGTTAATATTATTCATAACATCTTTTGAAACGATTAGTTTGGTAAGTCATAGATCGATCGTACTGAGTGTTACATGTTGCGCATGATATTGAATTATTTTAAATAGATAAACTTATTTGAAATTCTGGGGTGTTACATTCACCTCTCGTTCAAAAAAATGCATTTTCTCCATTTGAAAATTTTCTCTGTGAATAAATGTTTATAAATAAGAAATACTATTGGGGAAAAACCACATCATAAATAGGGATAATAAAATTTAGACTTAAAATTATGGAAACAGAAATGAAAATGTCACCACCAAATTTGGATTTCAAATAAGAGAACATTGGTGTGAATTTGAGACACATAATTTTTAGGAAAATGTAAATATTTATAAGTAGTGATCGAGGTCATAAATCACATACAAAGTGAACAGTAAATTGAATATTGAGGGCCCAAAATCGTTCAATATATGATGACTTAAAATATTATTGATTCATCAAAACATAAGGTAATAGGATATCAAATTTTGTGTTTTAAAATCCTTTCCCTTAAAAAACACTTGACAATTAGTGTTCCATACTTTTAAAAATTTCTATCACAAACTCATCTTTTATTCCAAAGGATAATTGGAATAGAAAATATTCTATTTATCCTAGTCATATCAGGATTCAATTTTTTTATAATTCATATATCATATTATTAAAAAACTACATTATAAAAACAATGAGATAACACGGGGTAGTGGTTGGTGATTCCCCCTTTTCACCATTCGGTTGTGGGTTCACATCTCGTGGCCATACCAGACATGATGAGATGTTTCCTGAATATCAAGTTTTCCTTTTTATAAAATATACAAAAATACTCTTAAGAAATGCTTTATACTTAAACTATAGCATTCAATGTCCATCTAAATCCATTCCAATATTTATACGAATCCAAAATACTTGTATAAAAACACGTTGTACAAAAAATTATAAAGAAGGTCAACATATCATAATGAAGATATCTTTTTCCACATAATAACACGAGAGTACCTTCATAATGTATTCTCCAAAAACATGTTAAGACCATGAATAACCATAAAACATTATTGATTGCATCATTCCCCATTATTCCTTATAGAATACTAGATATATTGCTTATATAATTTTTTTGAATACTCGGTCATTAATGGAATGAAAATACCATTAATCTGTTTCAAGATAGTCATGAATATCCGTTATAATTTATCCAAATCAACCATATCTTATTCCAAAATCATTACCCCAGTATGACGGCAATATTGTGGTTTACCTTTCCTTCAACCTTTTATTTCACAAAAATATTATATTTTTGTTGAGTCACTTTTAATAGTACAATATAATCCAAAATACTCGATCAAATAGTACTACATTAAAATATTTATTTATTTCCATAATTAATATAACCAATACTTCATTGGTACAACAATCAAATGTCAAAATTCATTAATAAAAATATAAGAACACTAATTATTCCTCTTCATTTGTTATAGTTTCACAACTTCATTATTATCCAACAACATCATTTGGGGTATACTCTAATGATTGGGACCTTGATTCATGTAGTGTCCCAACTCATTGCAGGTGAAGCATTGTACATTTGAAGCCATATTCTTAACCCTGCGATCATGTAATTGGTGTCCTTTTTCTCCACATTTATAACAAACTCACATTTCCTTCAATTATGTTCCTAGATGAGTTATTCCAATGTAATCACATATGGGAAAATCTTTCTTTCCCTTCTTCCCTTTATCCATCTTTCTCTTTACCATTCGTTTCTTCTCTAGCATCCCTTCAAAGACATAAGACTCCAAGAATTCATTACTTATCTTATTAACATATGATATGAATTTCTTCATATGATGAGAATATGTTGGAGACTATTTCCCTTTTAAATTTTATCATAATACCATGAATGATATGATCTTTCTTAATATTTGAATCATGTGTATTGCTGGAGTTCTCATACCTTCTATTGGGCGCCATTGCTAAATGATGAAATACACTAGGTTAGATCATATCATAATTAATAAACCAAAAACCTGAAAAATTATCCACAATAATTGAAGAGTTTCATACATCTTATCTCATAATCAATTTTTTTTTTCTTTGCTGACATATTTACACATAAATCCTCTATAATGAGTTATAATGAAAATTTGAATTATCATAATAATATCCCCAGTGAGTGTCACAACCAAGAGTACAGTATGACCCATTGTCATGTACTGATATACCCCAGGTCAAACCCCAAGCTCCAAGTTATAGTTTTCACCCCTAGGTAAATCTATGCTAGAGCCGCCTCTACATTATCATATGTTTATGAAGATGTATTTCATTGATAATTCACAAAATATCAACAGTACCATAATTCTGGGAAATTATTTTATAATAATCCTCGATGTCTATCTTAGGGTAATGTTTTCTAATTTGAGGTTTTCTGAATCTAGATTCTATGGTTTTTACTAAACTTTCTCTGATACTAATTGTAACTCTCTGACCCAAGTTACCCTATGTTGGTGAATTTTTACATAACAATGGCATGATAACAAGGGATCAATTCCCGAAGGACTGATATGCTTCGTAGCCTTGTAAGTACAATAAGAATACATAAGTTTTAGAATAAATTGTTAAATGAAAAACAAGAATATTGTTTCTCTTTTTAACAAACTCATATCACATATATTTCCTCTACAAATAAGTCATTATATACTTCTTCACATCCTAGAAAAAATAAATCATTAAAAGGGTTGAGTTTAGATACTCATTAAGGATAACAATATTGTAGAAACATTCATAAATAAGCCTAAACATTTAAAGAAATGTATAACCCTAAAACAAAATCTTTTAAATCAAAAAAATCAGCATAATATGGAAAACATAAATCAAATAATTCCATTTAATTATTCACATTGATATTCTACTGGTCAAATAATCATTTGTAACATCAATTTCCAATTTTACAATGATTGAATGCATAATTCCAGACAACATAACCACATAGTAAAGGCCTCGTGATATGACAACAAATAATTTCGTTTTCAAGGAATTGTTCTAAGGTAGTAGTTTTCTCAAGATCTTTTTTGATTTATCAAGGATATATAGTGGGCTCCACCCATCCCATACTATGTCTAATGCATTCCTCATATGAAAAAGTTGAAACATTACCTAAAACATTATATTAAAATTAGCATACAAAACGTTAATACATTAACCATAAACTATGAATGGAATAAAAATAACCCATCCACAGTCAATCATAACAAAAATCATTCAATACCCTCTAAAATATTGCATCAAAATAAAAAATCTTCAAATAAGTGTAACATCCATCAATGTATGTTGACAAAGATGAAATCAAAACTATTTTAGAGAAATATCACTTTCTATTTTGAAATCACTTATATGTCACGTAATTATAAAATAAAAAATTTATTTGGAATGTGTTATTATAATATATTAAGGGAATATTAGGTGGTGTTATGATAGTGGAAAATATTTCCAACCGCTTTTATGTTTAATAATATATTCTTACCATAATTTGACGAAAAGGTCATAAAGTACCTTTTTTGAGAAGGACAGAAAGATCACTTTCAAAACATTTTATATAAATTCAATAAAGGTTATATTTTAAATTAACCAATTTTATATTAAATATTAAAAATGATTTTAAATTCATTTTTGAGAAACACGGATGTGGATGATAAAGAAGTTCTATTAGATACATACATATAAACAACATTGGATAAGTAAAGAGATTGTAAAATTATCCCTTACCTTGTAATTTTTCTTTGATGATGGTAGGTTAAACTAATATATAATAATTAAATAATAGTTATTAAATTTTAAAATAACCAAATACTTAAAATATGATATCATATGTGATCTTTTAATACTACATTGTTAATGATATTTCAGTGGTACCATCATTGCAAGTGTTAACTGATTCATTTTCCTTAATATGTATTGTTATGTAAGTAATGATTTTTATGGATAGAATGTATTTGATTCATATCCAGAATGATATTATGTTATTAAAACTTATTTTGAATAATAAAATTAGAATTATTGTTGAATGGTTACGATGGGAATGATTATCATTGCGTTTGACGATATAGAAATTCGTACGAATGCAGGAGCAAAAATATAATTCTATTGAGGGTAAAATCATATTTAATTGGATGTTATATCATATATAAAAAATAATTAACATGTTATATTTATTATTTACCATATTTATATTCATTATTATACCTATCCAAATAATGAAGTTTTGAATAACAAACTACACCATGATGTAGAGATGGTAAGTCGTACATACGCACGTATATTGACTTTTTCATTCATAGGATGGATAGAATAATGAATATGGTTATACATTATTTATAATAACAACATTATAGGTAGAAGGAAATGAAGTTGTTTTCTAGGTATGGAAATAACAAATAATGAGGATGTGGATGAAAAAAGAACTTTGAAAGAGGTGAGGAAATTATTACCTCTTATCTGGGTGCTTCCTTTTGATTTGATCAAAAGGTAACCATAGGTTGGATTTATGATCAATATAAGGCCTCTAGGTTGATGTTAAGGTAGTTGGTAGGATATTTGAGAAGGGATTGTCCGAGTAAAATGGATTTGGGGTTTTGAAATTAGGATAAGTGGAAGTACGTTTTTATAAGAGAGATGAGTGTCACTTTATGAAAAGCATGAAATATTATATTTATCTCTTAGTTAAATAGTATAACATTTACAATGTATTCTTTTATTTTTATATTATTTGGTTAATAACCATATTATAAAATTCCAAGAAAACCACAAGTGGCTCATTAATGACATATATTTCATTATATAAGTCATTTGTGAGAAAAGTTTATTTTAAGAATATTATATCATTTAATAATATAGTATTTGTTTTAAAAACTCATTTATGTCAATTTTGAAAAAATTTAGTATTTGGTTTTAGCGAAAGTCATAAAAACATTATCACTAAGAAAAAAATTATTATTCAATAAAAAACGTCATATTAACCTATAAAATTTGTGGAATGCATAAAAAGTCTCAATTTACATTTATTTTTATATTTATAATATCAATTATTTTAATCTTTTGTTAATAATGTAACTACTGCATCATCATTGTGTCATATATAAATTTAATTATTTCTTGCTTAAAAACTATAAATTAAATACCATGATATATAAAATGTTTTTATATTTCTAATGAATAAATATTGTCGAATTTACTTAGGTATAACCCTATATTATAAATTTTTTAGTTCATAAACATTGAATTTTGACACTTTTAACTTTTCTTTAAATAAAGTAATGAAAAATATCTTAATCAAATTCATTTGGATAAAAAAGAATCATATTTTAAACCTAAAGATTATTTTGTTCAAAAAAATTATCCTATAGAATAATGACTTGTGTTAGGGTAATTAAAATATAATTTTTGCTTTAATTACCTTATATACTTTTAACTGGGTTAAATAAAATTCAAATATTACAATTCATCATAAATTATTTTTATCATATTGAAGAAAATAATACTTATTTTTTTAAATAGTGTATCTCATATTTTTGAAATTCAATTCACAAAAGTGGTAACATTACATTTTATGAAAATTTGCTTACGTGCAACGTAGGTGGGTGAAAGATGATAAAAAGTTTAATAAAAAATTCATCTATTATTATTATAAAATGACACCAATTAATGACAGTAAAATAATATACGTATTATATATATATTTTTACTTGAAATAAATTTAAATAAATTTAATATTTAGATTCGAACAATAACACCATGTTTTTCACTATTCATCAAAAATGGAATGTTTTCAGAAAATTACCAAAAATTCACAGAAAGATAATTTTGATATTAATATCCCTATATTATTAATATATTACTGAATTAAAAAAAATATTATTTACATTAAATAATTTAAAATTAATTCCCATTTTTTAAACTAGAAATTTTTTAGGGATGTAAAAACTATAAAAAGAGTGGTACGTGTTTATACCCAATTTAAACGTAAAATTACTTCTAATGACCAATATTGGACTACATGATAAAAATATAATATAATTATACATCAATACCATTCAAATAAATAATTTAGCACTATAAATTATTTTGATTAAAATAGTTGTTTTCAATTAAAATTTATTATCATTCACTACTAATGAAAATATGAAAGTTATCATAAATACATCCAAAATTTATCAAAACTAAATTTTTATGTCCCAATTCTATATAAGAAGTTTATTTTGTAAAATTTTATATATTAAAGTGTCAAATATTGGATTTGAAATTCCTTATTCTTAAAAAGTTATAATATTTTATTTTCTAAAAAATAATTATTTTATCTAAAAAATTGCATTTGTTCATATATTATGTATACTAGTAACATAATATGTGTGGTAAAATTATATGTAGTATATAAAATACAAATAAAGTTAATACTATTCATAACTAATTATTTCAATGCTAGTTTGGTATGTCATGGTGCACTCGAACACGGTGGTGTGTGTAGTGCATGATATTTAATTACTTTAAATAGATAACGTACTATGAAATCCTAGGGTGTTACAACACTTGTATCTATAGTATTTTTTCTAATCGTAAGTATATCAATCTCCTATACAAATGAATCAATAGACACTGGGAAGATAACAATGGGGTATAGAGAAGTTGATATGGCATAGATCCAGCCTAATTGGAGTAATGGGGAAAGATGGTAAGCCACCTAACTATTGAATGAAAGCACATTAAAGATCCCAAAAAACAAGTGCGAGAGATAACTCCCCTTCTAGAACCTATTTGTACGGCATATAGGATACCTATATAAAACACATGGTGCCAGTCCTAAATCTTAAGGGTCTCCGCCTATAATTAGAATAACACATTCATGAGTCTTGTTCTACTTTAATCATCTCTATAATTAACTAATCCTTCGCTGTCATGATCTACATGACATATTCTTCAAGAACAGATTAATCGCCAACTCTTCCCAGGGATAAGGATGAGGATATAATTTCCCATACAAATCCCCAAATCGGTCCATTCTTATTTTCGAGTGATAGATGTTGTTATATGATTAAAAAATAAGGGTTGGAAATGGGAAATAATAGACATACAAAGACATGGTAACATCCCATATAGACCCACAAGGTATAATATGCACCTTGATCCAAGAAATTGCATCTCTAATTTTTTTTGTGTTCTCGACATATTATTTACATAACCTTTCTCCAAAACATACACTAAAACTGACTCTTTAATCGTTAGGATGTGACCCAATTTTTTCACCTATAAACAATTTTCTAGACAAAATAAGAACCTAAATTAAAATGTTGCAACACTGTGATAAAATACATGGATAATAAAAATCATTAATACTATATAACATCCATTGGATATAGAAAACCTCCATGAACATGATGCATTTACATTAATGATAGGAATACCATACACTGATATATAAAATCACCCAAGACTCAATTCATTCCAATCCACTAATACCGCCCCTTCGATCCAAGGTACATCATAGTAACTCTAATCTATACCTCCAATGTTGATATAGGAATCACATGGATAAATCCTTTTCACTGCACTACTAGAACAAACATAATCCCCTAAGACACCATTCGGTTCAGACCATCCATCTAGAGCATCACCCTTTCCAACATGAAAACCCATTACCTCTATATCTGAGTTTCACAATTATTAACCATCCACAAACATTACCAGAGAACATTAAACTGTAATCTAAAATTGGAAACATATTACATCAACCATCAATGAATTTAATTTAATGTCTCTTAATTCATCCATTTCTCTCAAAGAATCAATAAACTCTTGAAAAATAAACATCCAAGATATTATTTCCAATGAATTAGATACAAAATTCCATTTTCTTTTGGGGTTATTGATTTCTAAAACATAATACTCATGAAACATAATCCACCATGACATCCAAAAATTCTTTTAATGATAATTTATTATATTATACAAGTAGTTTTGATCCATATTTACAAAATGTGCTCCCTAATGTGGAAATTCCACAAAAAAAATATAACACCAACACACAAAATTCAATATCTATATCCTAGTTTTAATAGTTAAAATCATGAGGGATAACATTTTAGAACCATAATAGATCACTTAATTTTTCTTTATCATGATGATCCATAAGAATATTTGAGTTTTTTTTTGAAGAAAATCCAAACAAAATTCCCTCCTCCAGTAGCTGAAGCACTTGTGTGATGACCGAAATCCCATTAAAAGAGTTGATTGATTCCAAAAACTGATCAATCCAGATTTAATCCTATTCATTTATAGTTATTTATTTCCCTTATTCTACATGTCATTATAAATTGGTGAAAAACATCTGATAATATCCTAGGACACCAAGGAGTCTAATAACATCTTCAATATTCATGGGAAATTCCCATGAAATAGCATCTTAGACATTCAATGGGTGCATTTTAAAAAAATTCAGAGACACCACATTCCTGACAAAATTGACCTCTTATGTCCAAACCGTACACATTGACAACTATCCATAGAGATAATGTAAACAAAACACATATAATCCAAATAAATGATGCTTATTATGATTCAACTATGAAATTGATTATTTTAGGATTACATCAATAAAAAACCATGAACTTGTCCATGAATTTGTGGAACACATTGTTAACGATCCCAATGAACACTATATTTGATTTATTAACCCCAAATATTTTTTAACACAAAGTCAATGTTCACATACCTTCATGTAAATATAGTCTTCTAAATTTCTCCATCATTGACACTCAATTGGGGACATCAAGAAAACATATCAATCTTGGAGAACCAAAAATAATTTTTGTTAACTAGTTTAAAAGATCACAAATCCTTCAAAGATGATATTGATTAATGATAATCAATTGGTTCAAAATTTGAAATTCCATACAAAATGTCAGAATACAATCATCCATCTTATATAATAACACCAAATTACCCCAAAATTACACATTAGGATAGATGAAACCCCTTTACATAATTTCATCAATCCAAATCCTCAAGTCCTATAAGTCATATGTGGTCATATTATAGGGTTTTATCAGAATTTTAGAATCAATAGGATTCATGTAAACACAGATATCAACATTACATCATTGGGGTAGTTCCATATCCTAATTTTGGTAAACATCAATGAAATTCGTGATAACTCATGATCTTACTCTAAACATATTAATAATAATTAAACAACACCCATAGATACCATGGATTTAAGGGGCTCAATATGGCCATTATCCTCCTAGAAACCTTTCATTCCAATGTATCCGAGATGATCTACATTCAAATCCATTAATTCCAATATACTCTTTATTATGATGATAAGAGCACACATAGTATTCAACCGTTCATCTTCACTGATGAAATCTTATGGGTGTATGTAAAATAGGAAAATTTCGACACATGATAGTTTTTCCCCATAGACTATGTGTGTTCCCATCACTAATCAAACAAGATGTTTTGGCCTTCAATTGGCACAATCAACACCATGTGGAAGTGAATCCTCTATTTGTCATTTCCTAAAGCATTGACTGGTGAGGGTGAAACAAACGAGTCCAATACTACCTAATCAATAAAATAATTATTTATATTACTTTATATTATGAGCATACCTCAAACGATCTATAGGCCCTTTTTTCTGGCTACATCCACTTCTGATAAGTAACCATTCACAGATCCACCAATACATTACTAAACTATACCTACATGAAAATTCCCCAGTCAAGGTCCTTGATTATGATGTACATCTTTTGGTTGAACCCCAAAAACCATGTCCTTTGGAATCATAGTATAATATGTCATCCCTTACTAATGGAATGGCCTACCTGATAATTGTTACTAAGGATGGAATTGATCTGATCAACCATTACCAAACATAGATCGAGTAGAAACAGGTCACTAATTTGGATGATGGAAATGATCCCCAAATAAGAAACAAAGTAGTTTTATGTTCCTAGTAGGATCCCAATAACTAATGGGTCTACAATGTATAAAGGGTGGCTATTGAGATCAACTACATTCTGGTAGATACCTTGATGGCTCTAGTTCTTAATTCATACCTTTCAAAACACTACTCATGGAACACTACTGGTTCCCATCTCATGGTAATTCAACATGTGAGTGAATCTACTTGATCACATATTCATTCTTCAAAGCCACTAAATATTTTAGAAATGGAAAATGAGTAACTAGATACTAAATATAATGATGGAGTGCCTCTACAAAACACCTCATATGAGAATCCTCATCTAAATTTTTTTTGTGGAATAGTTTATAATATCCTTAAACATGAAACCCCGATCCTGAATGGAAATGATCCCCTTTATAAGGGAGAGTATCAACTAAATCTTCACAACATTCATGTTTATTGAATGGAACTCCAACTAGATCATTTTCTTATAGTCAACCGATGAAATATCTATCAACTTTCAAACAACTATAAAAAATATCCACCATATACACACATCTCCTCACATCAGACTAAATGTCAGGGAGAGCCAGTACCCCCACAATTCCAAGATCGTACTAAAATTGATCTCTATATACACAATATGTATCAATGTATCCTCATCACAAACTATTCCATCATATTTCCTTGAATCATGTTGTTATATATTTTAAAATTTCATATTCCACTGATCGTCATCCTCAGTTGGATTAACTCTCTAGTGATGAAATGGGTCATCCATATAATCCAATGAGACTTGGAAAAACATCTGTGATTTCAAGGATCTATAATCAAGATGTGAAACATTGATTTATAAGGCAACGTAGTATATTAATTTATGGGGTTTTATTTAATTCTCACTTAACATACATAAGATTTTTGAAATCCAAAACCACCCAATTCATCTAAAAAACCATCATTATGCATGTACCTATCTTATATATCTACCCTTCAAATGGTTCCCCCTCACATGGTTATTCGATAGTCTTAGAGTCCACATAAAATATGACATCTGGGCCTATACACGCATTTTTAAGAGGGTTTCCCCTAACAATGACATGATCCATGGTCAGAAAGCATTATATCCATAAAAGTGTTAAATCCACAATATAGATAACTATATACTCCATGATATCTCTCAACCATCATCAACTAAAACTAGAATCTCATTACCCCACCATCCAATTATACAACAATGTGGAGAGATAGATTATAAGCCACATGTACCACTACATGTCGACCCAAGTTAGGTGATTGTCATAGAGGGTATATAAATATAATATATGATATAAATTAGGCATAATAATATAAATACATTTGAATAATATTATGAATAAACACAATAATCAAAATAAAATATATAAAATAAATCAAAAAACCATCCAACAATGGATATTAAAATAATATTGATATAGATAAATATCTCAAAATTAATACACAAAATATAAACATAAGAAATGATATAGAGACTGTCCAAATGTCCCTGATAGGGATGTTTGACATAGTCTGCGAAGACATCCTATAAACCTAAAAATTAGTTCATAAACATAGTGTGAGAATATTGGTATTATTTTTATGAAATCCAAACACTATCATGGAGATGTGAAAGGATTATACTAATAAACCCATGACAATATAATAGAATCAAAGCTAATATACACAGTTAATCTAAAAATCCCATCATCCCCATTGATCACTCACCAAATAAAACATAAATATAAAATATTATAATATGTAATATATTAATGATGGGTACCACATATAGATTTATATATAATTTACCACTCTCAAACAACAATTTCGTACGTCCTGGTTCTCCTACCGCTTTTGAATGACATCACATCATATCAAATAATGCATGTAGACACCTAGGAAGCCACAAAAAATATCATTACTAGTGTCATACCGTATGATAAATATAAAGGAAATGAACCAAATCCCCCATCCCACCATCTATTACCACCACCATAATCTATATCATCACATCCTTCACAACAAATCGAAGTCCATCACATCTCATCTCGTCATATATAGGTAGTGTCGCATTTGATGACTGGATATCACAACCCATGCATTTATTCAATGCATGGTAGATGCACCATGGAAGAGTAGGAATCCATCCACCCTCATCCCACAATGATTATTGAGAAAACACACCCTAATTTAATTAATATTTATATGATATTATAACTTTATGGATCATTTTTTGGTGTGCATCGGAAAATATTAAAAAAATACAACTGATGTATAATTTATACACCTAGGTGAATCCTAGTTGTCCAAAAATTGCTATCAAAAAACTCTCCACTTTGCAATTTCCTATAATAACATAAATAAACACAATAAAATTGTAGCCAAAACCTATCTTAAAATAAATCCAATTTCCAAATTATATATTCACAATCCATTTCAGATAAACTTGTATGTTCATTAATCACTATCCAAACTAGTAAATCATATTTAAGATCCCACTGTTTAATGCAAATATCCTACTAAAATTTTTATTCTATTATAAAATTCATGTTAATTGAAATATTACCCAAGAATCCATCACAACATAACACATGATGTGACATGAAACATAAACATTCAAATAACAGAATCCATATATTCCTTCCATATAATCACAACCACATTCACAACCTCCCTTTTAATCCTCACAACAAACACCATCATAGCCCCACTACACACACATCACAAAATATCCACTCCCATGAATTTTGTCAACAAAACTGCAAACAACATCTGCAATCATATTTCCAAACACACATTTCATTTTATAGATTATACATTGGGTAGTTCCTATAATTTAAGTTCATTATTACATGTTTTTATGACACAATTTAGAATATATTATGGTATCAAATTCTTTAAACATTTATACTTGACTAGAAGAATTAATATTATGTTTTTCCAAATTCAACCGAACGTGCATTCGAAAAATCAATATATACATTAAAAATTGGATCCCTAATGGACATAATTATTAGTAGAGTGTAAGATTGTAAATTTTAATTATTAAATCCTTATCATTTTGTAAAAACATGATTTCATTCACATAACACTTATTAAATTCATTAACCAGTATATTTACCTCTATAAATATGGATTAACACATTATAGTATAGATAAACATACAAACCCATCCTTGCATGGAACATATAAAGGGGAAACGATGGATTAAATATTTGGAATAATGATTCTTTACTCCAATATGGAGCAAAAAAACAAGTGGTGTGAAAATAAGAAGAAACCTCTTCGGGGAAACTCAATCCAAATACAGCCATATGGTTCCAAAAATCCATGTTCAGAAGGATTTGAAACCTACCTTTGAAGGATAAAGTAATAAATAAATAAAAAATGAAAAATTATTTCTTTTAATGTATTAGATCCATAAGTAGTGGGATTATATATGGATTTAAAGGGATATAATGTAAAATAACATTAAATACAAAATTTTAAGCTTATTAATGTTCCCATGAATTTTTAGAAGTTGTAAATATGATTGATATCCTTTAAAATAGATTTAAAATTCATTAATGAATTCATTAAAACCATTTAATTTTATTTCAACAAAGTGGTCATAAGGGAATTAATTGGAATATCAAGAAAATAGATTCACTGTTCAAAACAATCCACCCTTTTATATCCATCCCAAGTTTAAAATGTTATAACATTTATGATATTCCATTAGTTTAAATAGATCAACTATCAGTGATCATTTTTTAGTGAAAAATGAATAGAAGTCGGTGATCCACCATTAGTACAATGTGATCTATTGTTGGTGATCCACCAATAGTTAAAAATGATACATTTTAAGTGATCTAAAATTTATAAAAAATGATCCAATATTGTTAATTGATGTATACTTCAAAATGTCATACTATGGATGAGACCCTTTCTATTCATAAAGAGCCACCCATGGTGAACTACTATTAGTATAAAAATGGTCTACCATTAGTTATCCACCACAATCTTCTGAAGCACCCATTTTTACCACAAAACAACTCAAAACTTGACCATTCACCTAAAAATCACTCATAGACATTCCATATACACCTAAAAAATATGATTTACCA
This sequence comes from Viscum album, assembly GCA_963277665.1. NCBI lineage: Eukaryota > Viridiplantae > Streptophyta > Magnoliopsida > Santalales > Viscaceae > Viscum > Viscum album. Next base: position 1,185,914,149 of record OY728161.1, on the reverse strand, counting down.
TAATGTATTATGGTTTATGTTCTAGGGCATTGAAATTTTTCCCATATTCATTTCTAATACCCCGAAATCATAATGATTACTAATAATGTCTTGAGTAGGGAGTGTGTCAGACTTAGTAGGTCCACACCAATGGTGTCTAAATAAATATCTACAATAATAATGATTTATTTTCTGTAAAAGGGATATAATATTTAGATATGAAATGTAAACACATTTTATAACAAAATGTATCTAATTAACATTTATAGTCTCCGTGTTCCAATTGACACCTGATCTATTCAAACATTCTTTGGCCCCTACTAGATGTATTGAAAGCATACCATACTGGTTAGGAACATGATGTCAAAAAGGGAATTCATTAATCTATTAAATTTATTTAATGGTATTGAAGATAATTTGTCTAAAAACATTCATAATGTAAAATAATCTTATCCAGAAGCATCAGTCTATTAAAAATTACATGTATAAAATTTATGGTCCCTAGTGAATTAGTCTAGGGAAAAAAAATAAAAATATTAACTATCCAACATTGTATCCCATAGGATTATTCAATTTTACCATAGGTTATAATAATTTAATATAAAAAAATTGTAAACAATTTGAACTCATTTTACAATCATTATTACCGTAGACCAAAATATACAAAACATTTGACTGAAATCCATAATTAAAACACTTTACTCGTTATTAAGAAAACAGAACCATTGGAATTTCATTGAAACTGGTTAACACACAAAACATTCCAATTAATCAATTTACAACATCTAAAATTATTCATATAAAATCATATTAATTTTTTCATAATAATCAAAAAACCCATTAAGATATGATAGTAATATGAACAACATTTAAAACTTTTTTAAACTCATAAGACCTTTATTCCATCATTTACACTATATATTACCATTTCATTGGATTGGAAGACCCTATGGGTTTTTATAGGCATGGTCCTATTATTATCGATAGGCCAAATGATTCCTTGAATTGTAAAACACAACATAAAAAACCTATTATAATAATATTAAAATTAAAAGGAATGAGGAAACACTATTTAACAATAGAACATACCATATATATTGGAACAACATCAAAATGAAATGAAATGACATATATACCACCTTCTTATTACATTATGTAAACCACTTATCCAATACTATACATTGATTCAGTGTAAAAATGTCACACCCAAAAATGAAAAAACCCCATATAATTAAGGATTGAAAGATTTAGAATAATAGGAATAAACATGATTCGATGCTCAAAAATAGATGATAAAAAACTCATATACATACATGGGGATTTAAAAAACATTCAATATAACATAGATATGTTTATAATAGAAGGAGATAAAAAATTGGGTGAGGTTAGATAGATTAGATACAAAAATATGATTATGGTTGTTACATATGGAGAAAAATTCAGATGATATATTTATATTCTTGGTGGGTAAATGTCATAAAATTTAATGTTTTAGTAATGTACGTGATTTTTACACATGGGTTTCCACAAAAATTCAAAAACCATGTCACTTATTCTATATAAATAAAATCAGGGTTTCATGATTTCATAAGACACCCTGTTAGTTTGAAATACCTTTAAAATGCCATGAAAATGATTATAAGAAATATTCATAGTTTCTAGGAAACCATTAATGATTTTTGATACAATGATAAATCCTGAACATTTTGATATTGTTTTGGGAAATGGTTCTCACTAAACTTGATATAACCACTTTTCGTGAAATATATGTTTCATTATCCATATTATTTCTATCTTAGACATTGGGATACATGTAATACAATTATTACTAAAAAAAATAATTATAAAATCAATTTAAAATGAGTAAAAAATATAAATGTACATAACCACAGATCATATGATCATACAATATTTAATTAGGAGAATCCCATTGTGAACTATGATAATTGAAATTGGCTGACAAAGGAATCTACATTTATAGTATTTTATAGTGAGTTTCCATATAAGTTAATCATGGGAATTATAAAGATCTATTATAACTCAGTATTAAAATTTTATGGACAAAATACTAGTTGTCTGAAGAAAATGTACCGATTCAATATATTATCATCTTGTCATCTTCCTCAAGACGATATATCAATGTAAAATCCCCTAAAATAACCAAATGGGATAAAGTTAAAATATATATTTTTTTGAAAAAAAAGATATTTGATTGACCACCATTCTTATATTAGAATGAAAATGACATGTTAAATTGAAAATAAATTTATATCTGGTCTACCATAAAATGAATGAATCAAATTCATGGCTTACTAGATTCCCCATATGACTATGGTAATTTGATATTGTGATATTCTTATTGACCAATCATTAATCAAATATAACACATGTGGAAATGTTCATCGACCATATTTGTTGCATTGATATAATATGAAATGAATGTCTTAACCACAAGAGATTTTTGTAACAAACTACATGATATTTTCAAGTCATCTAATATACCAATAACATTGTACCATCACTAAATCATTCGAACACATATAAAAAAGGTTCATTCATTAGTTCAATTCTTCAATCGATGATATATATGTAAAGGTATCAACTATAAATATTATAATTGAATTCATAAATCATTGATCATTCATGAGTTTTGTTAAAACAATATATCAAAAATATAAAGAGAGGGGGTTTGAATTAGGGTATGGAAACTAAATACAATTATCAATATAAGGATAGAGTTCTCCAACCTTGGGGAAAAATTAAATTATCCCAATCCTTTCAATAAATTAGCACATACCGAATTAGATATCTTTATGTATTTTTAATTATTCAATTTTATTGGTCTATATATAAGGTTAAGGATTTATAATGTGTCTTTGCATAAAATTTGATAAATCACAATAAATTGAAGGCACATTTTTTATTGGTCTCACTAACCCTCTTGGTTAAATAGAATTTAAAATTAGATACATTAATACTACCCATCAACATGTAATTCACATAACTTTTAGTTAATATTACCATCATTATGTGAAAATGATTTGAAAATATAATTTCTTGGATGTTTCAATTTATAACACAGAAGAATTCCTTTCAAGGGTAATAGAAAAAGAAAATTTATTTCTCTAATGCGGTATGGGAAATGACATGGTTTTTATAAAATAAAGAGAATCAAAATTTTTCACATTGATAAACTAATATACATTGACTGTTATTTTTTACTCTTCTAATTTTTACTTGGAATAAATAAAATATTTATTAGAAAAATGTAATTCTACAATTTATACTAAAAGGAGATGAAATAATGTGATTATAATGAGATAACTATACCTTCTAGTTTTTTTATTTGTTTCCAACATTAGTCATTTATATTTTATGTTTAGTTTGATAATTCAGTTAGGAACTCTAATGAATTAACTATCAGCAAATTTTTCCTAGTCACATTCTCTCACAACCTTCCCTCTCTCCCATGTTTGGTTCTATCCTTTCCCAATATTCAGTTTTTCTCTAGATAAGGCACAATGGTTTCTTCCCCAGCAATCACAACCTCAATATAACATCATGTTTCACCACTCCTATACAAGTAAGGTCAAGAGTGACATATTCTTAGAGGTTTTGGGCATCACAATTTAGTGATCATGGGTCTTCTCAAAATATTATATCATTTACTTTTAGTGAGTCATCCCTGCAGGTTCCCCCTTTATTCAACACCATTCCCATTTCTTCTAGGATGAATGTTTCTTTTTTGATTTTATTTTGATTTATAAAGGATTGTTGGTCTTAATGGAATGGATTTGGTCTATTGGTGATGATAGTTTCAAGTTATTCTCACAATCATTATGCACAATCTTCATCCATTAATTTCTCAGCCCTTGGTACAGAACTCCACCACTCTCACTATAAAAGACATGTGTTGTGGTTGTCACTATGCATTTGATCGATAGTTTGATAATTTTTCTGATATCATTGAATCTTCGGTTGCATTTCTTATCTAGTAGATGGTCATCACTGGTTCTCTTGGTGATTATCAAATGGTTATGTGGATGGCGATGTGAATCTGGTGGTGTGATGATTTAGTGATGGCTCAGTTTGGGTTCACCAATAGATGATCAGCAACATTGATGTAGTGATGCAGCCTATGAGATACATTAGTGATGTTTTTGTGTTGTTGGTGTGGGGAAATTCCGAAAAATACCATGGTTTCAACATCATCAAAAATGGTGATGATGTTGTCCTGGGTGATGTGTTTCCACAATTCTCCCAAGGAATAACACTCAAGGTGTGTTTTTTATCTTTGAATTATGGATATTAAATGTGGTTATTAGGTTTTTTTGAATTTTCATTTTGTATTATAGGATGGCTAGATTAATAAATGTTGAAATATATGTTCGCTCCCACTGCTAGTTAAAAGATGATATTTTCCAAATCAATAAAAAATAATTTGGAGTGATTTAAAAAAACTATATACCCCCCCATGCCAGTAATAGAGTTAGACCCATATTTTTGAGGATATTCATTCATTATAGAATGAAAAGAAAATATAATATGATGAATAAAATAGAGATTTAGAGAGATAAAATAAAATAATATATATGTACAATAATATAATGAGAATAGTAAAATTATACATATATATTATTAGAGTAATAATAAATAAATATTTAAAGTGATGGGGTATAAGTGGATAAGTGGGTCATGGAAAACACTTTTAATGAAAAAGTTGAAATCAAGAATTATATTAAAAATTAAAATAAAAATGAAAATAAAATTTAAAATAAAAAAAATTATTTTTTTCAAAATAATATTATGACAAAATGAAGAATATAATGTAAATTGTAGCATCTATTATTTTTTTTGCTCCCTTACTAGAGGGAGTCCAAACACCCTTCATGGTCATTCATTTCCTTTAATTTGGTAGGGATTCCATTGTTTCATCCTTTGGGGGTTAGTCTTCCCAAATTGTATGGGATATAAATATAATTATTAGTATAATCCAACATGAAATGTAGTTTTTAAAATGGATACACCCATGGTATTTATGTTTAAATTTATATAGTGTACTATGTCCATGGTGAAATTTCATCATCTTGGATGCAATAGTTATGTATGTATTTCATGTCCTGGATGGGAAATTGAAGCACTTTGAAGTAAATAATCAATGGTGGCAGATAGATACTCCTCTATAAGACCATATAAATGGCATAATGGAGATTTGGATGATCTAGGTAGATTCGAGAAGATCCAAGAATGATTAGTGGTGGTAGAATTTATTTTTTGTGGGAGGTGGTATCGAGCTAAGATCTCTTGAGAGCTTCAATTTTTATTGTATTGTAGTGTAGTGGAGTCTATGATGGTGCTCGATGAATATGATGGGCGAGTACATAATGTCTCGCAACATACAGACATGTGTAAGTGTGGGGTTGGAAATGTGGTACAATGCATCAACATTTGTTACTATAAAAAATGAATCATGAATCCTAATTAATCATACCACGTATAAATGGTTAACATGAGGGTCGATGGTTTAAAAAAATCCCCAAAATTATTGCCCAAATATCGATACCATGGTGGGATTATAGAAAACACTTTAACACTTGGGCCATGCACATGATGTGGCCATCGTGAGCATTCACACATACTATACATCCCCACATTATTGACTATACATACGCCCCCGCATGGGATTGATTCCCCAGTGTGGTAACCTCTTTTTCAAGTTCAGGTTGGTCGTGGTAGTGGCCATTTAGATTGGTCAGCCCCTTGGGGGCTTGCTATATTGAATGATGCCAGTAGATTACAGATGGACAACTACGGTATAATTTCTGATTGTACGTGAAAATTAAGAATCAAGATAGAAATGAATTAACAAATAAAATTCAAATACATATTTCATAAGTCTATAAATATTTATAAATTATTAAAAAAATTACCTGTTAATAAATTTGAATCAAATATAATTCCAAATTCATAAAAAGTCAATTTGGACTGAAACGTAGATTTTTCAAGGATTTTACATCAAAATTAATTCATAATCTCATTGGATATTTATATAAATAATACATGAAATATGATTCGATAAAACTCCCCAAAAAATTATCCATGAATTTCCGCAATCAGAAACTCTAAATAAGGTATTATTTGGGCCTAAATCATTCCCCTAATAAAAATTAAAATTAATAATATTAAAAAGTTTCCATTTATTTTTGATTTATTCAAATTCAACATAAAATGTAAATAAGATTTTATATATTTCATTGAATCATCTCGTTAAATTATTTTAAATATTCCCATATAAAAATGATGGAACAGATCTTCTCATTAATCCATATTTATGAATTCATTATTGCTAATAATCAAAATTTTGATCCATGCCCCATTAGAATGTTTTCACTAATCCATCATAATATTAAATCATAACAAGTTATATCCATATAATTAATAAAATATCTTTATCCTTATACATTTAATAGTACTAAATTCTCCAAATTTTAAATAAAAATGTCAAAAAAATCTCAAGGACATTCCTTTAAGGTTAATATGAATATTATGAGTATAGTTGGAAGTAATTTATGATTTAATAATTAAGAAACGAAAAGGCTATTGATATCATAATTTACCAAGCATGATAGAAAATTTAAAATCATTATGAAATTCTCACCATAAAATTAAAACTACTCCCACATTCAAAACACTCAATATTAGGTTATCATACTGAAATAATAAAGAATGATGTGTATCTTATTAGTTTTTTTCTATTTTAATCATTTTTTATATTAATTAAATTTTTGAAATTTATCTATATTTATTCTTATAATAAAACTCACATCCACCATATAGCAAAATATATTATAAATCATAGGTCTAGTATTGAGGATTCTTTATTCCTATAAGGCACAAACCTAATTTATATTTTATTTTATTTAAGAGGGGAAAATATGAGTGTACAATGTATGAATCAAATGAAATTCATCCTTAGAGAAATTATCACATGAATCTTTTTCAATTCAATGTATTTAATCTATTTTAAAATAAATTTCTCTACCCCCATATTTCATCCATAAATTTTCATATAAATTTCAAGATTGTGGTAAGAACATTTTAAAATGGATTGAAATATGGATCAACCATAAAAATGACATTTCATTGATTATAGGGGAAATAAATGTTTGATGTAAATGTGGTCACAAGGATAAGAGATTTTAATAAATTTCCTAAATCATTTTAAATATAATTCTACAAATTCATCTCATTTACATGATTAAATGCATGTAATAGTATGTGGCATGTCCCGAGATTACTAAATAAAAATGATCATGAATTAATATTATGTACATGTTTTATAAATCAAATTATTATTGGGGAATATTATTTTTTAAAATAAGTCATTGAATTAAAAATAATAACAAATGAATTCATATACATTTTATAAATTAAAATCCTGAAAAATTGTTGAGAAATGTCATTTAAATGAATCAATTAATTCCATCAAATCTCATGTCCTCATTTAAATACCCATTCATCAATTTAATAATTAAATTATCCATTGTAATAATTCATACATATTTAAATTGAAATAAAAAACAAGTAATCACATGATTCCTATGAAACTAATGTCTCTTATGCTGTTATTATAAATCCTCAATTAATGAATAAAAATTAAATTAATACATTAAAAATCAAATAATGTGGATTGAAAAAATATAGATAGTTTAATATATATTAATTAAATGATAACCACCTTTTCCCTGAAACAAATTTCCCATTCTTCACTTGGTTGGGGATTACATATGGCGTCATGAAGCAATAAATTAAAATCACTCAATTAAACACAATGATCATGTAATTTAGGAAAATTATATATATATAGTGGGGATTTGAGCTAAAAAATTTCTAAAAATTAAAATTTAAATCCATGAAATCCATTAATTGGGATGAAATCAAATGATTCCATATGAAGGACCTGGATCATTACTGCCTCTAAAGTTTTATACCAGCTATTATTCATATTATAATGGTAGGTGGAGTATTATTTATCATAACAAACCACATATGAAATTTCACATCTTTAAGTTTTCCCATATTGTAGAGGATCTACCAATAGCCAAAGTATACCAGACCCATCACCTTCACAATAATATATTTCTCATAGGGATGGGGTTGGATGATGTTTATATCATCCCCCTCATTTTTTTCTAATTTTAAAACTCCTTCTTTATTTCAAGTGATTTGTCAACACGATTTGTATGAATTGAAAGGTCAAAGGGAATGGACGGACATATTATTAGTTGAATAATATTTAAATTATATTTTTTATTAAGAAATTGTAGACATTCATTATGTGAATAATGAATCTTGGTTCCCTTATTCTTATAAACATATGAATTCATATGGGATTCCTCATATGTATTCTCATCAAAATCAAGGATCTCCTATTCATCAATAGGTGTTTGTTTTTTTCCATCATCATCCGCTAAATAATATAAATTCTTTAAAAATTATGATAATAAAATAAAATAATAATTGAATCAAAAATAAAAAATTTTTACTATAGAATTAATAATTTAAATGAAGATATCTCCTAGTTTTTTTCTGGATCAATCACTTCTTCAAAGGTTTGTTCCCCTTTCGATTGATTATTAGTGGAAAGAGGTAGGTAGTTAGGATGATTTATATTTTACTAAAATTCCAACACCTTAAGGGAGTCCTCCTCAAGAAAAAAATGAATTAGATAGTTAGGTGGTAATTTATTATTATTGTAGATGAGAAGATTTTATTTCATATCACATTCATCCATGTAACTCCAAAATTCATCTTAATCATTTTGTTATTTATATTAGAATGTGAGATATTATAATAACTCTTAGTAAATTCATATTATTATAAAATCTATTTATTTTGATGATAGTTCTGTTTATATTCTTCTAGTTTGGCCACAACAACATTCAATTCCTCAATAAATTCATGCAAAAGCATTGTAAAGTCGCTCTAGTCCATGAATATTTGAAAGTCAATTTTGAGTTAATTGACAATGCACATCATATATCATTGTGATATTCCTATATCTATATCATTATTCATTTTATTTAAATTTAACATTAAATAATTATCTATTTTTTGATGAACTCCTCAATATAGTATATTTCTTCCTTTTGAACCTTTTATTATTTTTTCCATGAAATGAAAAAAATTAATCATTTAAAAAATTAATGAAAAAGAATTTCTTATGGGTTTTTAATCAAAAAAATGGAAGTATATCAACAATGTGGATGTTAAATAATTAAATAAACTATTTATTATCTCCCCAAAAACAATGCATTTTTTTACACAAACCCGTCATTGGGAGTGGTAAATGAAATGTTATTTTCCCAATGGAATATTGTGGATAACCAATGTCATATTAGATCAAGGGACACAGAACATTTCACATATACTTTATAATATGAATAAACTAATTATTTTTTAATAGTTTTATTAATTCAATTAATCTAAGGAATTTTGTGAGAAAAAAATAAAATATATCTTTTATACTAACATGAAATAGTAGAATGTTATTTTAATGGAAGAAAATATCCTTTTTTTGTATTAAATCACATGTTCTATCATTATCCAGGGTTTTGTTCAAATTTAGTTTGATAATTCAACTTTGAAATCTCATGCATGGGTTATTATTGAATTAATTAGTGTTGTGAAATATTCGATGAAATTAGGAATCTTGATTTAACTTCATTATATAAATATGATTGATGACACAAATCAATCAAGAATATGAAAACATCCAGCAATTGAATATATCATATCATTATTCATACAAAAATTGAATAAATTCATCACATAAATAACAAGTGTTATGTATAAGGGAGGGTAATTTTTTTCCAAATAATAAAAAAGTGTTTGAGTTTTGTGCCATAGTTTGATACCACAACACTCAGGCTGTTAACTTTTACCCATAAAAAATAAAACATAAGTGTTATGTCATATAAATAATGAAAATCATCACGTACCTCCCATAGTTAAAAATACATTTTTAGGGTAAGATGTCACTACGTAATGAATATAAATGAGAAGAAGAATAATGAAATAAAAAACATTAAAATAGATAAATATTGATTGTGTTTGAAAATAAAGAATAACAATAGAATAATTAAATTTTACACATATTATAATATAAAAATAATAATAATTTCGAAAACCAATATAGAAGATAATTGGGTGAGAGGGATTGAAAAACACTTTGATTGAAGAATTAAAATGCTTAAATTATGATTATAAAAAACATAAATTAAAATTACAATTAAAAATGAAAAATCAATCAATTGGGAATAAAAGATATAATATATAATAAACACAAATGAAATGGATGTATCCTACCATGGGGCTTCTCCCTAGATAGTTGGCATTGACCCTCCCCCCTCAAGGTTGAGCCCCTAATTCTTATAATTGTAGGAATGGGTGACATGGACACTTCCATTACTGAGTCATCTTCTAAATTCATAGAGATAATATGTTTTTTAAAATTAAATCCACCTAGACCCACATTTTGAAAATGGAATCACAGGTGGATTTGGGATATAAAACATTTTATTAGACTATGTACAAGGGGATGTGAATTCGTTTCTGATTCATTAGTTTTTTTGGGATATTCATAGACTTCATAGGATCTATAAATAATGAAGTTATGTTTGGAAATAGTGGAATCATACTCATCTATCCATTTAAAATCAATATGATTGAATTACTTCTTGAATAAATATACAGTGGTCATAATATAACCAATAGATGATTAGTGGAGGCATCAGAATTGTCAGTAAGAAGAGAGAATGGGTTGAGATGCTATGTTGGCTTTAATAGTTGTTTTAAAGTGGTGTAATCGAATCAGATATGGTGGTTTGTGAGGATGGTGGGAGGTATTGTTGAAGTGCATGGTTGGTTTATCTATCCGAGAACATGATATTGTATGCAGTGTGGGGTGGCATTGATTTTGTAAAAAATTAACATTGTATAGTAAATCTTCACCCCATATCAAAAATGTGATTTTATGGTATGATATATTATTAAAATTACATGTAATGACTAGATAGATCACCTACAATGGGTTTGGATCTTAGAAAAATCATGCACATATAGGTCGCCTACACTACACCACCCACACATGCCATTGGGAAGACTATTCTTCCTCATGGGGTTCACTCACCATATTCCACCACACATGCTTGATTCCCCTATGTGACATATATGACCTCATGAAATCATTCCTAGTGTCCATCTTCTCCGCTCTACCACTTTTCAAATTTCAAGGAGACTATATGCCACTGTTTGAGGGCATCCATCTTTGGCATACTTTTTTTCACATGATAAATATGATACATGATAGAAATCAATTGAAACAAAAAACTAAAAGTCCGATTTCATTACACCAAAAATAAATCTAAATTTAAAATTAAGCACAAATTTATCCACTAGTATCATCTTCAAAATATCATTCATAAAAACCAACTTTTGAATATCACATTAATTTTCGTGGGTATTTACATTCATATTAATTTAAATAATAATTGTAAAATTCTATAATTAATCATTTAATATGAGTATTTAATATATATAGTGTCAAAATATAGGTAGAATTGGACACCATGAACAACATCTTCACCAACCAGAAACATTATTGACAAGATCAATTATAATGATATGAGATTAATAAATAAATATCATTCATATTACATCCTCCCGATATTTTAAATAGATGTAATATACAATTATTAATTTCAATCCAATGATAAAGATTAATTATCCTTCTTTATATTATTGTTCCAAATGTAACTAATGATTACTAAAGTCATCATTAATGGTTTAATTTAGGTGGACAATTAGTGTTTTCAACATTTTACTCCCATTCATTTAGTTTCTAGAAGATTGATCCATCTCAAAAAAAATCTTGGCAATAACAATGTAATATTCACTATGATGTAGTACTAAATATTTTTTATATACTATGGAAATATCCTTATCTATGTTATGTTGTATCATAATATTATCCATCAATTTGTTTTGGATAAAAAAACAATGAAATTGAGTCCTATAGTTTACTACATACACTTCTCCTACAATTTTAGTTTCACAATTAATGCACAAATCATATATAAAATATATCATATAACATGTTATTATGTGAAATTTACTATTAAATAAATATATAATTATAAAATACCAATATATATTATGGTGTGAAGTCCTATAGGAATGAATTTCCAATAATTCATAGCATCTACTAGTTTTGGACCCTCTAAGTCACAAGCTATTGTTTAACTATGGAATCAGTATATTCCCCTATTATTATATAAATTACTTCTATCTCTGTTTTAGGCACATCAAGATAACACTATATTGAAACACTATGGTTATATTGGGTCTACCCTATTTTGTAGTTTTCATTTATTGGGTTTACCAAAGGGAATAAAGGTTTTTTACTTACCTGATATAGTGATGATTTCATAATATAACATGATATTTATACCATTATACAATATGTGATAAAAATTACTTCTTGGGACACGGTATACCATTCTATGACATGAAAATTTACATACAGTGGAGTTTATTAAGATGTTATACATACATTTGAAACACAACATATTCTATGAATGTGTTAATGAACTATTTTGTGGGATAACCAACCATGTAATAATCATATAATTAAACAATAAAATATTAAAATATCCAAAGTGTTTTTATGAAGATATAATTTTTAATTTCACTCAATACTATGTTATAAACAAAATTTTAATCAAATATTACACATGATGGAGATTGATTGAAGACATGATTATGATTAAGGAGAAATTGTTTTTCATCCAATATTAATATATTAATTATCCAAAAATATATAAGAGCTTAGTTCACTAACAAATGGCAGGGGGTGATATGTTTTATAGAATACATGATTGAGTTTATGATATTCTGATTGTAATATGGTTAGATAAATGGGAAGAGTAGGAAAAGCATCTTCTTAAAAAAAAATTAATCAATGTTGTATTATTATGTTTTTAGGTATATGGGAATGCGATAAACTTGAGTGAACATACGATCATGCGTGACATCGAGGATATTATTTTATTTTAACACATGAGGAATTGACAATATTTTAGGTCAAAATAAATACCTTGGTTTTTTCATGTGAAGTATGTGAGAATTATTTTGAAGTAGCCTCAGATGTTTACTACTTAGTTATGTCCATATATATAGTTCTTGATATATTCATCTTCACTGATACATGAATAATATTAACAATGTAATAAATGAAATGTTATCCATTTTTTGACGATGCAACATTCTTACTTACTATTTCAATTACATTATCATATAGAAATATTCAAATTCATACATATGGAAGTACCATGAGGCATGGATATTGTGGGTAAATTAATTCAATTTATATGTTTAATGTTGAATATAAATTATGAAGAAGTAATATTCATGCATTTATGATAAAAAAATTATTTAAAAACATAATATATGGTAAATTTGAAAATAATTCTAGAATAGATATGATTTTCTCAAGGTTTGTTGATATATAAATAGTGCATAATATTTATTAATCCCCCTGATGAATTATTGATTTTATTAATGTTAAATAAGATCTAAAAGTCTAAGAAAATAATAATGGTTATCTAAATAAGGAGTTATTGGATATAATAGATTAATAAATAAGTCTAGTTTTGAAGAAATTAATTAATTTAATGTATTTTGAATAAATAAATGAGGGATAGTTATGATCACATTTAATTATCATAATAAATTAAATTTTGAATTTATTGGTGTAACTAAATTAGAAACTACCAAGACTTTTTTTAATTTAATAATTCATTCCTAATGTGATTTAAATGACTTAAATTTTTTATTAAATAATTATTTTATAGGGAATATAAATTTGAGAATAATGAGATTTAATACTTTTGGTTCAATGAAATTTTTATAAAAATAAAACTTTCTGTGTCATGGAATCGATCTAATATAGTTTCAATTTTATCCATGGAAATATTAATGAGATTAAATATAATGAAACAGAAATAAATTTTTTATGAATCATTATTGGAACTGAATAATGACTAATAAAATTATAAGAAGAATATATTTTTGGTGGTTCAATAAAATTATTTAATCAAATGTATGATTTTACGATTTTGAATTATATAATCATATTTAATACTGTAATATCAAATAAATTAGAAACAATTGCATCCTATTTGTATTTATAAGAATTAGGTTAATCTATATTTTCCATGGGTGACTCATGATTACACATATGATCATTATTAAATGTGGAAAAATCCTAATATATTTCCCAAATGGTTTATAAACCCTCTCTATATTTTTAGCTGGTATGTGAAATGCTAATGAGTTCATGTCCACACCCATTCCCACTCATTATTTGATGACAAGAAGGACAATTTTTGTGTATTTGGGATAAAATATACTATATTATAGGGACATTATCATCAATTTTTAGTGAACTACTTCAAAAATCAATGTGTTCTTTGGTTCTACATTCATATTCCATGATTTGATTCATGCAATAAAAGGATGTGAAGAAATGATATAGTGAGAAACAAAATTTAATAAGTGGGGATGAAATGATGAGATAAATGTATTAATAGTTCAAAAGGAATGAAAATATGTTTACTTCATCTCTTTTAGATAGGTTACATCCATTTGAGATCCTATTCAACTAGAATCTAAGGGATGTTACAGATATATTTAATTCGATTTTGGTTCCACATTAGTTTTTCATAATGTAATATCTATTGATGTATAACTGTCTAATGTGTCCAAATTAGGTTGGTTAACAGAACAAAATAATTCCTCCCTACATTACTGGGGTTTCCGAATAGAGGTGGTGGTGTGATGAAAATAAAGGAGAGACTATACCACAGGGCGATGAGTTATAATATAAAAGAAATAAAAAATATCAACGGAACATAAACAGATGAAATAGTACAACATAGAATTTGAAATTAATTGAAATTGAAAAATAGAACAATATTTAACCATGTAAAGATATGGTGTAATGTTTCCAAATAACAAACGAGAAGTATTACACAAAATAGGAAATGTTTACTAATCCCATAACACCACTATGTTTGTCCCTATATTATTACTAACACCATCCTCCATCAAATTCAACATGAAAGAATCAAATAATATTTCACATTCATTCATCCAGTCGTGTATCCATGTAATATTCCTGGTTAGAAAAACATATAAAAAAATGTTTATGAGTAATTCTCAGCATTTTAAAACTACCATGTTTAAAAAAATATATTAATAATAGAATGAAATAAAGTGATAAATAGTTGTATTATTGAATCATTAAATAGAGTATGTAAAATAACTAGATTCAAAACCATGATAGAATTCCTATGAGATTATAGGCTAACTATTTCAATAAATCCACATATCCATGTCATAATTTTATCGTTGTTCATGTACCTATAAGATTTTTAGAATTTGGAAAAATCCCTATATATATATATATATTACAGTATCCCTTCAAATGCATATATATAATCATTTCATCATGAGACAAGTCCAATTCCACTATATAAGAATTAATGTAATATATTAATCCAATCACTCTATATAAGAATTAATGCATCAAACTAGTAAAATTTTAACAAATACGAATTGAAACAAAAATCAAAATGAATGTAATAATAGAATGGATATTATAATATCTTATTGTTAGCATTAGTGGTTAATTCTAGAAAATACCATTGGTATTTTAGTTACACATATCCATAACTATATGGGTCTTATTCAATTAACATTCCATTTTTCACCCTTTCACACCATCTAAATCATATAAATTTCTATAAATAATAAGATTTAAACAATGATATTTAATATCAATAATTCACCAGAGGCCTCATTTCATGGTAAAAACATTTATCTAGTTAATAATTATTCCACTAATTGTCTCACCTAATGGTTAACCAAATTCTTAGTCACATCACCATTGAATACAAATGTATAAAACAAATAAAAACACTTGAATTATCGTTATAAATTATTCAAATAAACAATGAACACATATTGTTAATGGAATAAATTTATTTCACATGCATAAAAAATAATTAAAATATACTGTTTGGTTGTAGACCATCATCCATTAATATATGTTTATGACAACATATCCAAAAAATCACCTAAAATTGAATAAGGTGATGATGATTATGAAGATAACATAGATCACATAAGATCCTGATTTGACCCTTGAATCGATATTGGTCAATATATTTATTATAATTATTTTGAATATGTTGAATCTAATGGATAAACCAAAGAAAATAATTCACTATGGAATGAATGATTGATTGAGGTGACTATAAAGGAAAAAAGCAGAAAAATTTCCTTGAAATTTGCACATATCATAAGACAAGGAATATAAAATTATTCAATCATAAACCCATTGGAGAGGTTAAATATATGGAGTGTAATACTCACACAATGTTTAATTATAGATCAATGAGTTTTCCAAAGAAATAAATTTCCTTGTGTTTAAATAACCTTGATCAATAATTACACTATATGAACAATGGTCATGATGAATATTTACATCAAATTATAAACCATTTAATGAATTGTTCATAGTGATATTTAAAAATAATTTAGTATATATATACATGTGAATGTTTCATGAAGGATCATTAATTTACATCTTAATTTTCAAAATCCCAAACTGTCTCCAATGTCATCCAAAATCTTGAAAAGCCCTCAAAATCCCCATTAACATGTTTATAAAAAGAATATTTTCATTAAAACTAACATACATCTGTAAAAATTATGACATTTCCCACATAAAATTATATTTATCAATGAATAATACTCGTCCAACATGAGTAAATATTAAATGAAGAACATAATGAATAGGCTATGTGAAATGTTTAAAGTGTACCAAAACTAGAAAATTAAGGGATCCTAAAAATTCCCCACCATTTAACAGCGTGTCACTGATTATAAGTGCACGACCTTAAATATTACTTAATCTTGAGTTATTACAAGATTACACATTAAGAATCTTTTCAGGTTTAGAGTTTTAGAAAATTATATCATAAACCATGCCTTACATTCCACATTTAAACAAGGTGGTTACATAAAAGACAATATTCATTTTCTTCCCATCAAAGGAAACATATTTAAAATAAAACATGGATTCTTTCTTGACACTTCATCGACACTATCAACACATCATGTAATTTTCCCTTGACCTTTGAAAAACATTTCAAAAACTTGGGATGAGCATAAAAATCTCAGTAAGGGATATAAAAGTACGAAATGAAAACATTAGTCCATGTACACATAAGAATTAATAAAATCATACTTTACTCATAAAACATAAGAACATTAACATACCTCATAAAATCATGAATAAATCATAGAAATTATAAGGCATAAAGGTAACTTGAGGCATTCATAACATTATTATGTAGGGAGTAACCCTCTTGGTTATGTTTGGAATACCAATCACAGTATATTCCCTAAATCTTTTCGAAGAAACCATAACGTTTAACCACTTCGTGTTACCCAATGCATTGGAGAGCTATATCGGGCTCACCCGCCCATAGTTTATCAAGGAACCACACATCTTCATAAACAATGCCCAATAACCATAACATAATAATAGCACATAAAATAAGCATAAAGGAAAGATAACATTACCACATTGCAATAACAATATATCATTTTATGATAATGAATCCTTTCTAAAAACCATTTTCAAAACCATTTAAAACATTTAATAATGTGATTTTTGAATCAAATTGTCCCATACCAATTTGAAGTTTTTAACATTTTAAAACATTAATATCCATATAATTAAGTCCTTAAAACCATTTTTAAAACATGGATATTAATCAGAAATATTTATAAGAATAAATCATTAAAACAATTAAAACGATATTTTAGTTAAAGGGTTTAAAAAAAATGAGAGACACTTGAATTCCTTAATTAAGGAATAACATTTAATCAAAACATTATAATATCATGAAAATAAATGGATTCATGAAATAATATTCCAAGGGACATTATATACACCATATAAGAGTGAATTTGTGCATAACATCAATGAAGTCTCAATTGAAAAGTAAAATGAGATGAAATCCTTTATAAAGAAGGTATCCATAAATTAAGTTTAAATAAATCTCATTATTATGTGTGGAAAATATAAATACACCCAATATAAGTGGATATTAAGTGTAAAACAATAAAATTTCATTCACACATATTCAATGGATGACATATTCAATAACTACATGTTGAACCCAAAGAAATCGAAATTGGGTTAAGAAGTTTCCTTGATAAAATTCGACAGCCTAACGGCTTCACTTTAAAATTAATAAAACTAGTTGATGAGAGATAAAATGGAATCTCATTACTTGGAGAAAAAATTTACATCAATAAGGATATATAATAACATATCCCAACAAAATAAGATGTAAATTAAAAGACATATCAAAAGAAGTCTTTTAAAAAGAGTAGGGTGAAAGGTTCCCTTACTGATTTGGGAAACTTTCGAAACGTAGACCCCATGAAAGAAGGGTCATACAACGAAAATGTAACTACCCATAAATGAGAGTATATTTTACCAATAGTAAATTAATAGGCAGTACATACACCACAGAAAATGAAATAGTGGCCAATGTAGCATGAATCTAACAGGAATAAAAATTGACATGAAAATCCCCTTATGAATCTTCGGCAGCCTAACGGCGCCACATAAAACTTCCAAAAATGAATTGATGAGATAAAATATGGTCTATCGTCATATTAACATGTAATTTACAGAATTTGGAATATAAAATAACATCTCCCAATATAAAAAAGAGGATCTTAATGTAAGTTACATAAAAAGAGTACTTAAAAATAAAGAGAGAGGTAGGATCCCTTTTGAAAATTCGGGAGCCTAACAGCGCCAATCAAAACATAAAAAATGGATTGATGAGAGATAATAGGGTTTCTCATCATATGAACATAAAAACTTCAGTAAGAGTAATATAAAATAACATCCCAATCATAAGAAATATGAGCATAAACGGAATGACATAAAAGAGTGTGCTTAAATGAAAGAAAGGGGTAGGTTCCCTTACCTCTTGTCTGACTTGACTCGATCGTTATTTAATCTCTTGAATAATAAACTTGTATTAAATTCTACTTTCTGAAGAACCTTTTTCAAGTTCATTATTCCCTTTGTATCACTTATTACCATGTTATGCACATTATGTAATCATTTAAGTTAATAACGGTCGTTTTGTCGATACTTGGTACTTGAGTCAAAAGTGAACTTCTTATATTTACTAGTTGTTCATGTAGTAAAATATACATTATATAAAGAATGATATTAATGATTTATATATCATATATAAAATATATATATATCCATTATATACATGCATTTATAATATTACGTAATCATTTAGAGGTACGAAATGAAATGCACTGTTCATGGAGACGGTGAGCCATACGTACGCATGAATGATACTTTCAATTCTATTTCATACTTTAATGGAATGAAATAATAATGATATAAAGGTATATTATAATTCCAGTGTAGTATCATATATAATATCATTAACATGATCCTTTATATGTCTCACATATGGCATTAACAAAACCAATCACTTTGAGGGGGCAGTAGTATGCACTTCCTAAAATGATGATATTGTGTTTTACCCATAATGGAAACCATAACGGTATTACATAAATGAAAAATACATAATCTTAAGGAAAATATAAACATATCATATATCATATATAAATCTAGTGACATTATAATGGACACCTTTGAAGTTGTTAAATTAATATTGAACAATCATCGTTTCGTGAGGCAGAAATCCGCCATCCACAGAAACAGTATGTAATTTAACCATTAGACGGAGGTATGTGGAAGTGTAGATAGAATAAGTATTATAAAAACATACTAGTATTTTTAAGATACTGATTTTTTTACAAAATAAATGAATAAAAAGATTTTAGGGGGTTCGAGAAGCAAAATAAAACAAAAGAACATTAAAAAAGACTTTACCTTTAAATCGGGTAACTCTTTTTGGTTTGAACCAAAAGGGTTTCTTGAAGAGGTTTCTGCCCAAGTTTAGGCTTCAATGATGAATAGAGGGATTTGTAGAGATGAAATGGGCAGGGGTTGGTAGAGACAAAGGCTTGAGATGTGTGGGTATAGAGGTAGAGGTGGGGGGCTTTTATAAGAGGAGAGGAGGGGCACTCTGGGATAGTAAAGAATGGATACATTATTTTCAAATGAGTTTCGGATTTTAAAGGACCCACATTGATATATTTCTAGGATAAGGTGATAAGGGTTCTAAATCCACCCATACAATAGGTTTTTGACATGATTAAGTATTAGATTTTACATTATCTTTTCATTTTATTTGAATCGTTAAATAATGAGGTAATCGCTGCATAATCATAATGTCATAAATAATTTAATTTATTTAATGTCTAACAATTATTAAAAAACACTATCATGTAATAAATCTTTTTATATTTCCAGTGACTATTAATAGTCAAAAATTGGACTTGTATAACCCCATTTAAAAATTGTTTTAGTAAAACAATACATGTTTCTGTCATTTTTACTTTTACTTAAAATAAAAGGCATTAATGTCATTATCTTACCCATGTGGCTCCATGGGGTCCCAAAATTAGTCCCATAGGTTTTCTTGGTCTTCCATGACACATACAATAAGATTTGGACATGTTTCAAGGTCATTTCATATTATTAAAACATTATTTTTACCTTAAACTACACTAATTACCTCTAATCGCGATTAAAAACATAAAAGTTACTATTCACCAAAAATTATTTTAATCCCATTAAACAACATGTGACTTCCTAATGACAACCATTTATGTCATATTTTTTGAATTCGAAACCTAGAGGTGGTAAAATTTCATTTAAACAAAAAATCAGTTTATTAAGTACCACATAGTGGTTTCACTATTCATCAAAAATTGAATTTTTTTCATAAAAATAACAAAACTTCACCCTAAGATATATTTGATATTATGAATTCAAAAATGATGTATATTTTACAAAATTCAAAACATGTAAGATACAATAATTAATTCCCGCTGTCAGAACAAATAGTGTGTTTTTAAGAAACAATATCTGTCAAAAGATTGACACTCGTTTATGTCCAATATCAAAGTGATATTAATTACAAAGACCACCATTGGATAAAATGGTAAAAATATATTCTAATTTCATTTTAAAACCAATTAAAAATATAACCTAACTATATAAATAAATTATATTAAAAAGCGGTTTTGAATTAAAATACAACACTTTTAACTATTCATTAAAAAATGAACATTATCAGAAAAATACAGGAAATTTATCCAAAGTAAATTTCAATGTCCCAATCATAAAGAATAATTTTATTTTGAAAGATATATCTTATAAAATTTTCAAAAGATAGATTTAAAAAATGGTTTGCCATCAAAAGGCGGTAAAATAATCTTTTAAAAATATTAGAGTATTTATTCTTAAAATTGGATTCATTTGGATTTTAAGCCTCTAATATTTATTGGATAAATGTAAAAATATTTAACAATCATATGTAATAACTTTGTAGTTATTTCTGTTCATTCACACCATTACAAAGGCTAGGCATTAACTATTATAATATAATTATATTATTAGTGTGCAACGTAAGATTTCAAAGAAACTCGTTGTTGTGTATTGGGTATGCCATCGAGCATAGCATTCCCTTTAAAGTAGTATTAACATTTTATTCACAAATATTGATAAAAATTATAATGTAATATTAATTATTTACCTGGGATGTTACATCCTTCACCCCTTTTGGGAATTGCATCCTCGCAATTTTAAAATTGGGCTTGGAAACTCCATTGAAATCCCCACATCAGAAACTATCACATAAAAATAATGGGAGAGAAGTACAAAGGACACCCGAGTTGACCCATACTAGGAATCCATGTATGAAAATTTGGATATGGAGGAAAAAACAAAGTGTCATTTTCTAATGGAGAGTGATAGTAAACATGTCTAAGAGAAAGTTAACCGCAAGAAAATCACAAGCCTGTGATGGGTTAAACGGTGTTCGATTCCCCAGTAGGAAAAGTTAACAGACAACATTTTTGTTTTAAGTTACTCATAATTGATGAATTTATTTTTTAGCTTAACTAAATCAAAATGAAACATATATACTTCTCACGTATAATTTCAGATTTTACTAGATTCCTAATGAAACTCATATTTTCTCTAAAAGACGAGTATTTAGGAAGACTTGTTCGAATTAAGAGTACTATAATCAACTTCTTGAGAATAAAACATTGCACAAAGGAGAACTATATATTTCCCAGGTCTTCTGATATCAACCAAAACCAAAACAAAAATTTTATTATGAGATCAGATAATACCAAAAAAGGATTTTTTTTACAAAAAGAAAAACTACTCCTAGTCTCCAAAATTTTTCCAACAATACCCAAAGATCATCAAAGACTATTCAACAAAAATATATCCATAAAATTCATCAAGGTAATCCAAACTAAGATTGAAACCCAAATATATGAAGGATTTAATCACATTGTCTTCCAATGCAAATCTTAACATTTATCTCCAAATAACACCAGTTACTCTTAAAGTCTCACATTGAAAAGTAATTAGCCTAATCACATATTCTCCATGATAGGATAATCCTTTCCATAGATAACCCAAAATAAAATTATTCTTGATTCATAAAATCATCTAACTATAAATTATTAGTCAAACTAACCAAGGACTTCACGTAGTCCAGTGGTAGGCGATAAATAACAGTTGCACTGTAGTTGTGGGTTCGATTCCCGCAGCTTCATCTGACACGACGGGTTGTCACACGGTCTGCGTGTTGTCCTTTTTCCAAAACTATATAATTTTATAAAATTCCTCAAAAAGAGATAAATTCATCCAAAATAACCATAAAATATGTTAACCACATGTTTATCTCATGCCTTTAATTTTCCATCATAACATATGGTAACCCATAATTACCTCAAAAGTAAGGATGATATAAAACTTAATGGTTACCTTTATAATTATCACATGAACATCCACATCGAGTTGGCTCTCTCATAAAAGATGCATTATAGAACTCACCATGGTTCAAGTGGTTGATCATGACTCCTGATAGTCTGTGTAGAATAACCACGAGATTTATCATTGAATCCCCCATTTCATCCAATCTCTTAATCATAGAACCACCACAGTTTCCTTCAAACCCATTGTCACATTGGTGCCTGGTAGATCCATCCATTTACTAAAACCAAAAAGGTCAGTGTGAGTATATCAACAAAATCATCATGTGCTAAAAAGGAAGATAAACACTAAGATATACATATCCAAGTTATCTCAAACTCATTCCAACATTCAAAAATGAAAATGTCTCTATCTAATATAATAACCATTGTGGTTATACACAAATTGTCACTTATGATTAAAGAATACCCTAACCACTAAAGTTATCTAAACTGAACTCTGATACCAACTATAAGGACCCGACATTAAACATTATTTAATCTTGAGTTATTACATGATTACATATTGAGGATCTTTTCAGGTTTAGAGTTTTAGAGAATTAGATCATAAATCATGCATTACATTCCACATTTAATCAAGGTAGTTACATAAAATACAGTATTCATTTTTTTCCCATCAATGGAAACATATTAAAAATAAAACATGCATTCTTTATTGACACTTCCTCGACACTATAAACACATCATGTATTTTTCCCTTGAACAGTGAATGTTTTTTCAAAAACATGGGATGAGCATAAAATACTCTGTAAGGGATATAAAAGTAAAAAATGAAAACATTAGTCCATTTACACATAATAGTTAATGAAATCATACTTTACTCATAAAACATAAGCACATGAACATACCTCATCAAATCATGAATAAATCATAGAAATCATAAGACATAAAGGTAACATGAGAGATTTATAACATTCTTACGTAGGGAGTAACCCTCTTGGTTACGTTTGGAATACCCATCCCAGTATATTCCATAAATCTCTTTGGATAATCTTTAACATTTATCCCTTTCACGTTACCCAATGCATTGAAGAGCTATATTGGGCTCACCCACCCTTCGTTTATCATGGAACCACCCGTCTTCATAAACAATGCCCAAGAACCATAACATAATCATAGCACATAACTTAATCATAAAGGAATGATAACATTCCCACATTGTAATAACAATATTACATTTTTAGATAATGAATACATTCTAAAAACATTTTTCAAGACCATTTAAAACTTTTAATAAAGAGATTTTTGAATCAAAGTGTCTCATACCACTTTGATGTTTTTAAAATTTTAAATCATTAATATCCATATAATTAAATCCTTAAAACCATTTATTAAAGCATGTAAATTAATGAGAAATATTTATATGAATAAATCATTAAAACATTTAAAACGATATTTTATTTAAAGGGTTTTTAAAAAAACGAAAGAAACATGAATAAAATAATTGTGGAATAACATTTAATCATAACTTTATAATATCATGAGAATAAATGGATTCATGATATAATGTTCCAAGGGACATTATATACCCCATATAAGAGTGAATTGGTACATAACAACAATGAAGTCTCAATAGAAATGTAAAATGAGATGAAATCCCTTATAAAGAAGGTATCCTTAAATTTAGGATAAATCAATTTCATAATTATGTGTGAAAAATATAAATACACCCAATAAAATGGATATTAGGTGTAAAAAAATCAATGTTCATTCACACATATTCAAAGGATGTCATATTCAATAACTACATGTTGATCCCAAAGAAATTGAAATTTGGTTAAGAAGTTCCTTTGGTTAAATTCGATAGCCTAACGACGTCACTTTAAAATTCATAAAATTAGTTTATGGGAGAGAAAATGGTATCTCATCACTTGGATATAAAATTTACATCAATAAAGATATTGATGATCATATCCCAACATAAGAAGATTCAAATTAAAAGACATAACAAATGAAGTCTTTTAAAAAGAGGAGGGTGAAAGATTCCCTTACCGATTTGGGCAACTTTCAAAACGTACACCCCATGAATGAAGGGTCAAACAATGAAGATGTAACTACCCATAAATGAGATTATATTATAAAAATAGTAAAATAATGGGTCGTACATACTCGAAAAAAAAGTAAATAGTGTCCAATGTAGCATGAATCTCAAAGGAATAAAAAGTGACATGAAAATCCCCTTGTGAAAATTCGACAGCCTAACGGTGCCACATAAACCATCCAAAAATGGATTGATGAGATAAAATAGGGTCTCTCATCATATTAACATAAAATTTACAGAAATAGGAATATAAAATTACATCACCCAACATAAGAAAGAGGAGATTAAAGTAAGTTACAAAAAATGAGTACTTAAAAATAAAGGGAGGTAGGATCCCTTACGAAAATTCGGCAGCCTAACGGCGCCAATCAAAACATCCAAAATGGATTGATGAGAGAAAATATGGTCTCTAATAATATTAAAATAAAATATAAAGTAAGATTAATATAATATAACATCCCAATCATAATAAAGACGAGCTTAAAATGAATGACATAAAAGAGTGTTCTTAAAAGAAAGAGGGGTAGGTTCCCTTACCTCGTGTCTGACTTGACTCGATCGTTCTTTAATCTCCTGAATAATAAACTAGAGTTAATTTATACTTGATTAAAAACCTTTTGAAGTTAATTATACCTTTTATATCACTTATTACCATGTTATGCATATTATGTAATCATTTAAGATAATAACGGTCGTTTTGTCGATACTTGGTACTTGAGTCAAAAGTGAACTTCTTATATTTACTAGTTGTGCATGTAGTAAAATACCCATTATCTCAAGAATGGTATTAATGAATTAGATATCATATATACCATATATATATATCCTGTATAATCATGAATTTATAATATTTCATAATCATTTAGAGGTAAGAAATGAAATGCACCGTTCATGGAGACGGTAAGCCGTACGTACACATGAACACTACTTTCATTTCTATTTAATACTTTAATGGAATGAAATAATAATTATATAAAGGTATATTATAATTCCAGTGTCGTATAATATATAATATCATTAACTTTATCCTTTATACGTCCCACATATGGCATTAACGAATCAAATCACTTTGAGGGGGCGGTAGTCCGCACTTCCTAAAATGAAGATATCGTGTTTTACCCGTAATGGAAACCATAATGGTATGCCATAAATGGAGAATACAGAAGATTAATGAAAAAATAAACATATTATATATCATATATAAAAATAGTGACATCATAATGGCCACTTTTTATGGTGTTAAAAGAATATTGAACAATCATCGTTTTGTGAGGCAGAAAATTTCAATCCAGAGAAATAGTATGTTCTTTTACCATTAGACGGAGGTGTGTTGAAGTGTAGATAAAATACTTCTTATAAAAACATCCTAGTATATTTAATATACTGGTGTTGTTACAAAAGAAATGAATAAAAAGATTTTATGGGGTTGGATAAGCAAAATAATACAAAAGAACATTAAAGAGGAATTTACCTTTAAATTGGGTAACTCCCTTTGGTTTGAACCAAAAGGTTTTCTTAGAGATCATTATTCCCAAGGTGTGGCTTCAATGAATAATATAGGGATTTGGAGAGATGAAATGGGAAGGTTTTGGACGAGCCAAATGCTTGAGAGGTGTGGGTAAGGAGGTAGAGGTGGGGGCCTTTCAATAGAGGAGAGGAGGGGCACTCTTGGAATGTCAAGAAAGGTTACATTAATTTCAAATGGGTTTAGGATTTTAAAGGTCCCACATCGATATATTTAGAGGATAAGGTTATAAGGGTTCGAAATAATCCCATCCAATAGGTTTTTTACATTCTTAGGTCTTATATTTTACATTATATTTTGATTTTATTTCGATCATTAAATAATGAGGTAATCACTGAATCATAATGATGACATAAATAATTTATTTTATTTAATGTCTAAAAATTATAAAAAAAATACTATGATGTAGGAAATCTTTTTATATTTCCAATTACTATTTATAGTCCAAAATCGGAATTCTATAACCCCATGTAAAAATTGTTTTTTCAAAACAATACATGTTTGTGTCATTTTTACTTTTACTTTAAATAAAAGGAATTAATGTCAAAATCATACCCAAGTGGCTCCATGGGGTCCAAAAAATAATCCCATGGGTTTTCATGGTTAGAAATGACACATCCAATAATAGTAGGACATGTGTCAAGGTCATTTCATATTATTAAAACATTATTTTTACCTTAAACTACATTAATTTCCACTAATCACGATTAAAAATTTAAAAGGTACTATTCACCAAAAAATTATTTTAATCCCATTGAAAAAAATTTACATCCTAATGACAACCATGTATGTATGATTTTTGAAATTCGAAAAACGATGGTGGTAAAATATCATTTAAACGAAAAATCAGTTTTTTAATTACCACTTAGTGGTTTCACTATTCATCAAAAATCGAAGTTATTCAGAAAAATATAAAAACCTCACCCTAAGAAATATATGATATTCCGAATTAAAAAATGATATCTATTTTAAAAAATTAAAAACATATATGTTACAATAATTAATTTAAGAATTAATTCCCACTGTCGTAACAAATAGCGAGTTTTTAAGAAACAATATTTATTACAAGATTGACACACGTTTATGTCCAATCTCAATGTGATATTAATTCAAATGACCACCATTGGATTAAATGGTAAAAATATATTCTTAATTAACATTAAAACCAATTTAAAAGATAATCTAACTATAAAAATAAATTAGATTAAAAAGAGGTTTTGAATTAAAATACAACACTTTTCACTGTTCATTAAAAAATGAACATTATCAGAAAAATACCGGAAATATATCCAGAGTAAATTTCAATGTCCCAATCATAAAGAATAAGTTTATTTTGAAAAATATAGCTTATAAAATTTCCAAAAGATATATTTAAAAAATGGTTCGCCATCAAAAGGCGGTAGAACAATTTTTTAAAAATGTTAGAGTATTTATTCATAAAATTGGATTCATTTGGATTTTAATCCCCTAACATTTATTGGATAAATGTAAAATATTTAATAAACATATGTAATCATTTTGTAGTTATTTTTGTTCTTTCCCTCTATTACAACGGCTAGGCATTAACTATTATAATATTATTATATTATTACTGTGCAACATAATATTTCAAAGAAACTCGTTGTTGCGTATTGGTTACGCTATCGAGCATAGAATTCCATTTAATGTAGTATAAACATTTTATTCACAAATATTGATAAACATTAGAATGTAATATTATTTATTTACCTGGGATGTTACACTGATCACCTCCAAGAATAACTTTGGGGTCCTAGCGAAAAGTCTAGATGATGTTCTACCATATCATACTCCCTCTCATAGTTATCACATTGATTATTCACATTCTTCAAATTCACACAAACTAGATGTATGATCCAATTAAAAATATACTAATTAGATGAATCAGCAATATGTTTTTGATGTTCCAAAATGGACACATCTACTCTAAGATCAATGTTTTTTGTGTATACTATATGAGAGGCTCAGGAATATAACTCATATGTTGAATCATGTGAAACTCATTGTGAATTTCACTACTGTTCTATGGAAGGTATACCAGTTTTCCTAATATACTCACCAATTCTAATATCACTAATGTAATGAAAATTTATCTATTCCTTCCACTATTTATTGATATAGAATTTTTTCAGCATAGGTTACACCAAATGGAATACAAGGTGACCACCCTCAAATTTCAGATGTTATATTCCTTTCCTTGTATAGCATGTGTTCCTACACATCATTATCACCAACTGTATCTTGATCAATAATACCAAAATATAAAATTCATACATGAGACCAGCTCTAACAAACACTGTATCTCCAACCTCCATCAATAAAAGATGTGAATGAGCCATCCTTCCATAATAATCCTCAAAAATAAATATTTGTATTTATTCTATGATTCCATTATTAAATGGGAACACTACGAGTTATAGATAATTCTCATAGGTATGAATTAATTCCAAACCATAGTGTCTAAAATATCATAAAATATTATAATATTTCACACTGATTGGTTGTTAATTAATGGATATTAGAATAATCTCAGATGAAACTGAAAAACTAAATCCATAAATGGACCCAAATAGATATATGATTCGAAATTAAAATATATATGTAAAAACATTCTCATCGGAACATATTGAAAAAATGTATCTCTCCCATGTAGAGACTGCCCAGACAATCCATGGTGAATGAGTCCCTTTAAGGAAAACTACGAGGTACCATTATCTATGGATCTATGACCACCCATAATAAATTGTACTTATGAAATGTTCTGGGTAATCCTAAAAAAATGCATAGTGACATCATCACATTTAAATTATGTAATTGATAGAGGGTTACGCATCCCTGTTGGCCTCAAATTCAAATTCTTAACCTCCAGACCTGTGAAATTTCACACCACAAATCCCGCTACCTCCTTCTTCATTTCTACCATCATGTATTTTATATAGAGATCATCATTAAATTTTTTATATAACGGAATTAAATCCCATATTTATGAACAAAAATATATCATCATCTCCTCATGAAATCCCATAATAACTATAATGACCCACTTATCCTCATTGGCCTGAGTATACAGAAAGTCATTACTTGGCCTTAAGAAACAACCCCAAGATGCCAAAGGTTGTCAATAAATACCGAAGGGTTTAAAAACAAGTGGGGGATGATTTACCCTTTTAAGACATACCACATAACCAAAAACCATAACCAAACAAATCAATTAAATGATGCATGATAAAAGCTCAGACAACTCATCAATTAATTTTATCATAAACCAAAGAAGAGTACCATAGCAGAAACCAACAATATATTAGAGTAAATAGCAGATAGACAAACTAAAAGACTACAAGAAGACAACCCCACTCAATTCTCTATAAGCTCCAAGATTCAACATCACGAACCAGCCCAAATTTCATGATATAGTGCTATAAACATGTGACACTTTTAATTTTCAAACATCCCGGTATATGACATCTGCAAAAGCAAAAATGTGTCAAAGAATGGGGTGAGTAATGAAACTCAATAGGTTTTCCCTGATGACATCCCCACCCATACCTCTAGGATAGAACATGATAGCACATTTATATAAAACAATTTATATAAAACAATTCAAAAACATTTCGCCATATAACTAGTTCCATGTCAAAACCATTTTCCAAAAAAACCATCTTTCTCAAGAAAAGATACCAATCAATGTTTCCAATCAAATTCCCATTTCCGTTTTGGCTCATTAATTCCATTTCACAAATCCACACAACCATCCATCCATGCAACCTTGACCTCGCAATACTAGCGAGTAGTGAGTTATCATTCCACTAAGCTATCACGTAGTGGACTACCTTGATGGGGGTACTTCACGCCCATATCCGTCCCTACCTTTTGATGGGTGTACTTCTCACCCTTATCCATCCCAATCTTTTAATGGGGGTACTTCTCACCCTTATCCATCCCAATGAATATGAACACACACCACAACCCATGCAAATCCATGACAAACAAAGTGTGTTAAAAACCTTTCAATAAAGCATCAAACCTTATATTGAAAACCATTTCATTCAAGCAGCAAAATAATAACCAGTTTAAAATCACCATTTTAAATTCACATCAACAATGAATTTATAAAAACACAAAATTTCAATCACTAATTACATAAAGGGGTTTCAACCATTCGTTCACATCATATAAACAAACCATTTCAATCATGGAAAACAATTTGAAACTATGCCTTCAAGTTCTAAGAATGTGGAATCATGAGTGAAGCCACCTACCTCAACAAATTAGGCGAAACCAACCAACGGACTAAGAATGCCAACAAAACTGAGTCCAATACTACCTGAAACATCGTTATATTTCTTCCCTATTACCAACAAAACTGAAACCCGACTTAAAATTCATCCACTAAATTACATCTACCCACCATGGGCATAGATCTAAGGATCCATAAAGAGGGAAGAAGGAGATCTAATAAAACTAATGGAAACAAGACTTACCTCGATAAACCAGACTCTAAACACCATCGAAAACATACGGATCGCTTCCAAATTGGAGGGTAAGTGTTCTCCCACCTTCAGTAGAGAGAAATCTTGAGTTAGGGGCATCTCGGGGAAATCGCGAGTGGGTTTAAAGATAAAATAGAATAGATCCATAAAAATAGGATCTAAGTTGACCAGACGCATGGTTAGTCCACATAGATAGGACAATCATGCACTAACCTTGAGGTAGTAATTGATTGGAAGGGGTGCTCTACATGGCCTCCTTGCACGGTTTTCCCAAACTGTGCGCACACTGTGCAGTCTCCTCTGTCCAAAGTGACCACCACCTGCACGGCATCCGCACGGTTTGGGAAAACCGTGTGAATCCCATACGTCACCACTTTTTTCCCATTAACACTTTAAAATTATCCAAACATTCCCATCCATTTCTCATATGATTCATGTAATTAAAAATCATAAAACAATGGTTACTTACCAGAATCCGGGGGTACTACATTCTCCCCACCATTGGCCTTTCCGTCCCTGGAATGTTGAAAATGATCGCTTGCCTGAAAGAGTTCTGGCCCCTTCTCTATCATTTCTTTCTCGTGTTCACACGTCTCTTCCTGAATCTGACCATATTGCCACCAAACCCACACTAGACCGATTCATTTTCCACAAAATAATTTCTCCTACCTATCCACAATCTTCACTAGAATATGTACTAACGATGTAGTCAGATCTAGGTCAATGCGATCCCATATGATCACATGGTCAGGATCAGGATGATACTTCTACAACTGAGTTAAATGGAACACATTATGCACTGCACGGAACCATGTTGGTAATGCCAACTGATACTCCCCGTCACCATCCCGTTCCAATATCTCAAAAGGGCCTATATTTCGAGGAGATAATTTTCCCTTCTATCCAAAATGACGATGTCCAAACCATGGAGTGATTCTCAAAAAAATATGATCACTCACCGCAAACGACAACTATCTTCGGCGATGATCCGCATAAGATTTATGATGACTCTATGCCATCCCCATTTTCTTTTTATCAACTGAATCTTCCTTGTTGTTTCATGGGCAAGGCACAACCCAACTATTGAAGTATCACCTGTTTACACAAAACAACGTGGAAAACGATATGGATGCCCATACAATGCTTCAAATGCAGCCATAGGTATCTAGGCATGATAAATGTCATTATTTAAGAACTTCACTAAAGGCACATGTTATTCCCATGATCCACCAAAATCCATTAAAAAAGCCCGCAACATTTATTACAATGTATGTATCAAACTTTTAGATTGTTCATCCATATGAGGATGATATGCCGTACTCATACTCAACTGAGTTACCAGGGCTTTCTGTAAGGATCTCTATAAATGAGATGTGATCCTCAGATCTCTTTCTGTGACGATTGAAACTGGGATTCCATGTCTCTTTTCCACTTCTCTAATATAGATATTAGATAGATCCTCCATCGTATTAGATTCATGAATTGGGATGAAATGGTCAGACTAGGTAAGTTGATCCCCTATCACCCATATGGCATTGTGCTTTAGAACCATTCTTGGGAGACCTGTATCTAAATACATAACTATCTTCTCCCATTTCCCCACTAGAATTGGTAGAGATTGCAACATATCCACTGGATGCTGATTTTCTACTTTAACATGATGACACGTTAAACATCTTGAAACAAATTCAGCTACCTTCCGTTTCAGGCCGCTCCACCAAAATTATGCCTTTATCGCCTTATACATAATTTGTATTCCTGGATGAACATCCCATATGGAATGGTGGTAAGGGCGAAGGATTTGTTCCGATGTAGTTAAATGTACAACTATCCGATCTCAAAACCACAAAACTGAACTCCCAACCAGCTTTCATTCCTCAATGGTCTCCCCACCATTGAGTTTTGAACACATTGCAACATAGTCTACATTGGAAGCAAGTGCCTTTATTAATATCTCCACCAAATAAGGAACAAGAAAAAATGGATAGAAAAATTCAAAATCTGCTCGGTCTTCAGATTACATATGTATGTCATCTAGGATCGACAGTAATTTCCACTCGTCTAAAGCTTCTTGTACCAACTGAGCATATGACTTTTTGCAAAATGCTTCAACCACCAAATTTCCCTTACCGAGTTTATATATAAAGTCAACATCAAACATTTGACGATACTCCATCCATATCCTCTGCCTCAGATGCAAATATATTTCTTAAAAAATATGCATCAAGATCTTATGATCCATAAACATAGTGAATTTCTCACCAAAGATATAATGACGCAATGTCTTCAAGGCATGGACAACTATAGCTAACTCAAAATCAAGTGTTGGGTAGTTCTTCTAATGAACTCTCTATTATCTTGATCCTTAATCAACAACATAGTCTCCTTGCATGATAACACTTCCCAACCCAGATCCTGTAGTGTCACAATACACCATGTATCCCTGTCCGGATTCCAACAAATTCAAGATGGGTGCAGATGTAAAGTAAACATTCAACTCTTGAAGAGATCTCTGAAATTCCTCAGTCAATTAAAATGCACTGTTCTTCTTTGTCAATACTGTCATAGGAGAAGCTAGTCATGAGAAGTCATGCCCAAAGCATCGGTAATAACCATCTAGACCAAGAAAACATCATATTTCAAAGAAATTCTTCAGCAGTTTCCAAGAAATAACAACTTATATATTTTATGGATCCACTGAAATGCATTTCTTAGAAACAACATGGCCCAAAAAGTGTACATATTGTATCCAAGAATTGCACTTTGATAATTTGGCATACATGTGATGGTCTCTCAAGATTTGCAACACTATCGCCAAGTGTTGCTGATGCTCAGCCCTTGTTCTTGAATAAACCAATATGTTGTCCACAAACACCACAAAAAAATAATCCAAATATCACTGAAATATCTGATTCATCCATTCCATAAAGAATGCTAGTGAATTTTTAAGACCAAAAGGCATGACTACATATTCTTAGTGACCATATATGTTTCTGAAGGCTGTCTTTGGAATATCCTCTTTCCGAACATGCAACTGCTGATATCCTAACCGCATGTCAATCTAAGAGAACCACTGATCTCCCATCAGTTGATCAAACAGGTCATCAATGCATGGAAGAGGATATCTATTCTTTGTCGTTACTTGGTTATGTTTACGATAATTTACACATAGCCTCAAATTTCAATCTTCATTCCTTACAAACAAAAACGGTGCTGCCCACAGAGACACGCTTGGCCGAATAAAACCTTTGTTTTCCAGTTCTTCCAACTGCACTTTCAATTCATTTAACTCTGTTGTTCCATCCTATAAGATGGAAGTGAGATAGGTCTAGTACCTAGAAGGATATCAATCATAAACACTACTTCTCTTATAGGTGGTAACCCTGAGATGTTTTAAAGAAAAACATCAGGAAATTGATCCACAACTACTGGAAAACTTTTATTCAGTATTTCATTCATCGATTACATGTATAACTCAACCAACTAGTAAGAGATCGTTTCCACTACTAGTTCCATCAAACTCGTTGCACCTTCCCATACCACTCTTTCTTCTCTAAAGAGATTCTCAAGGCCATCCTTAGTCGCGAAACTGAATATTCTGCTAGAACAGTTGACGTGAGACCTGAACTCTGTCAACCAATCCATACCCAGGATTATGTCATAGACATCCTTCTCCATCACAGAAAAATCCCATTTCATCTCAGCTCAATCAATAGTTATAAAACATGCTCTACACACGAAGGATCTACATTTTCATTCACCAAGAGGATTTTGATGTTTTATCATAGAAGGCATCATTTCAATTTTTAAGTTCATAAAATTATCAATACGAGAAGATAGAAAGTAATATGATGCACCAGTATCGAAGAACACTTACATGAGGGTAGAATTCAAGAGAATTGTACCTCTCACTGTAGATGGTTCAGACTGGTCATCCACAATCACCTGTTCCGCTCCATTGAATTGCTGTGTTGCTGCATTTTTTCCCTTATTTCCCTGTTGAGATTACCCTACCTAAAGAGTCATGGTATTCCTGGAATCACCATATCTAGATCTGTTCTGCTGGCGAGACTGATTTTTATGTCCTCGCCCTGTCGAAGCATAGTATTATTGTGACACCTGAGAAGTGTCTTGAACACTCGACCGTGGAGCACTGCGAAAATAACACTGAAGATACCCTTTATTGTTGCAATTATGGCATCCTCTTGGTGGTTCTTTACATTCTCGTTTCAGGTTATCAATCAAGCCACATTGAAAACACCCCGACATTCAATATGGGTCCTGGTAGAAGATTTACTGATCCAGCCATCTGATTCTGATTATCACTCCCACCGTGGAATTAGGTGTCCCTCTTCTGCTTGTTCCCATCATTAGAGTTACTACTCGTTATGTGGGTATCATATTACATCCTCCTCCCATAACTCCTGAGATGTCTCTTTCATCTATTTTTTTTATCTATTTACCATCTCCATATAATTTTTAATACAGTGCATAACTATCTTTGAGAGAATCTCCTATCGCAACCCTGATTCAATGATGCATGCCTTCAGTGACACACTTGCAACAAATTACGGTACAAATCACACTAAACTCATGAATTCAGCTGCATACTCCACGATAGAGAGATTCTACAACATCAGGACAAAAAAATCCATTGTCCTCTCGATGTTGAATGTGTGGGGATAATATTGTTTATTGAACAATTCCTCAAATTCCTCCCATCCCAGTCCTTGTTCCACCTTAGCGAGCAACACTAGAACCCACCACTGTCATGCAAGATCCTCCAGCATATACGTCGCCAACATTACTTTCACTTTTTCTAGTGTGCCGATGAAATCTTAGATAGGATTCATCCTAGTCATCCACATCTCTGTCCTTTATGGTTTAGAATCACCCAGAAAGATGAGTGGATTATGCTTCTAGAACTGGATAGAATGGTCTACATGGATTGAATGATCCCTCTGATTCCATGTGTCCACATCCTGAAATGTTTGAACTATACTTTGGACTAGCTGCTTGTTCACCAGTGGCTCTGCTGTGATGAAATTCTCCACAGCCTCTTCAGTTTGGTTTCTACGATACCTAACACATTCCATTTTCTATATAAACAAATCATGTCGTTAGTCTCACTTCATAGCAACTGAAGGATTATCATGTGAGTTTCAATCACATCACTATAACAACATTTATTTCCAACAATCATGATTTTACACATTTACCCATTTCTAAATAAAATCATTTCTTTCTTTTGAAAATCAATATATTTTCAAAATACATCAACCATTCTCTTTTAAAAAACATTCATTTAAAAATATGTTAAAAAATTTCAGAAATTACGATGTTGCAACATACCATAATCCATTTTTCAAAATGATATATGCACTTCTAGTGGGAATTCATTCCTATAATGCATGTCATGCTCATCTCATTGTTTAAAACCATGACAATGATATTTGTTATCCTATAATTGTCACCAAAAATCTTATGTACCCAACTCTATGGTAACTTGAAATTCAGCATAGAAAGGTTAGCTACGTCTTTTTATTCTCTACATTCAATGTTCCGACAATCATACTCCTTCCTAAGATGTCCAACCAATGAATAGACATGTTATAATTCAACACTATGACCAACAAAAACTGATGAATACATGTTCCAGAGAGAAAGGAACAAGCTGATTGCATTTATACCCCAAGGACCGAACAAACTAATACCATTTGTAATGACTCGCTTACCCTAATTGGCTTGTGAATACAACAAGTCATTACTTAGACTTAAGCAACATACCCAAGATGCCAAATGCTAGAAATAAATGCCTAAGGGTTTCGAAACAAGTGGGGGATGATTTAACCTTTTAGAACATACCACAAAACCAACAACCATAACCAAACAAATCAACATAGTGATTAATGATAAAATCTAAGACAACACATCCATTTATTTTACCATAAACCAACCAAGAGTACTACATCGGAAACCAACAATAAATCAGAGTAAATAGCGGAAATACAAACTAAAAGACTAAAAGACAACAACCCAACTCTATACTCCACATATTCCATGCTCTAACATCATGAACCGGCCATTGTGACAAGATGTAGTTCTATAAATATGTGACACTTTTCCTTTTCTAACATCCTGGTATATGTCATCTGGAAAAGCACAAACATGCCGAAGAAGGGGGTGAGTAATGAAACTCAGTAGGTTTTCCCCGATTAATTCCCCACCCATGCATCTAGGATAGAACATGTCAGCACATTTATATAAAACAATTAAAATAAAACAATTCCAAAATTGTTCACAATATAACAACTTCCTTGTCAAAACCAATTTCTAACAAAAACCATCTTTCTCATGAAAAGCAACCAAGAAATGTTTCCAATCAAATTCGTATATCGATTTTGGAACATTCATTCCAATTCAAAAATCCACACAAATAACCATGCATTCATCCTGGGCCTCCCAATACTCACGAGTGATGAGTTATCCTTCCTCTAAGCCATCACATAGTGTACTACCTTGAGGAGGGTACTTCACACCCTTATCCATCCCAACATTTTTATGGGGGTACTTCTAGCCATTATCCATCCTAATTTATTGATGGGGGTACATCTCGCCCTTTATCCATCCAAATGCATATGAACGCACACTAAAACCCATGCTAATACATGCAAAAACCAAGTGTGTTAAAAAACTTTCAATAAAGCATCAATAATTTTATTGAAAACAATTTCTCTCAAGAAAGAAAACCATATCCAGTTTAAAATCACCATTTTAAATTCACTTCAAAAAACACTTTCCAAAAACACACTATTTCCATCATCTGTTACTTAAAGGGGGTTTTAACCATTCTTTCACAACAGATTAACAAACAATTTCAATTAAGAAAAAGAATTTGAAACTAATCCTTCATGTTCTAAGAAATAGGAATCTGGAGTGAAGCCACCTACCTCAACAAATTAGGTGAAACCAACCAACGGATGAAGAACACCAACAAAACTGAGTCAACTACTCTATAAAACATCTTTATATTCCATCCCCTATTACAAAAAAAACTGAAACCCAACTTAAAATTCATCCACTACCTTAGATCTACCCGCCTTGTGAATAGATATAAGGATCTATCAAGAGGGAAGAAGGAGATCTTGGAAATCTAAAGGAAATGAGAGTTACTGTGATCAACCAGCCTCTAAACAACAAGGAAATCCTCCGGATCGCTTCGAAAATGCCTTGTAAGTGTTCTGCCACATTCACCAGAGAGAAATCCCAAGTTAGGGATGTCAAGGAGAAAATACGAGTGGCTTTAAAGATAAAATGGATTAGATCCATAAAAAAGGATCAATGTTTACCCCAAACATGGTTAGTCCGCACGATTAGAAAAATCATGTGCTAACCATGTGGTAGTCACTTCTTGGAAGGGGTACTCTGCACGAACTCCTCGCATAGTTTTCCCAAACTGTCCCCACACTGTGCGGTCTCCTCTGTCCAAAGTGACCACCACCTGCATGGCTTCTACATGGTTTGGGCAAACCCTGTTATGCCAGTGCGTCACCACCTTTTTCCCTTTAACACTTTAAAAGTCTCCAAACTTTCACAACCATTTCTTATATGTTTCATGTA
The DNA here is from genome assembly GCA_963277665.1 of Viscum album. Lineage (NCBI taxonomy): Eukaryota > Viridiplantae > Streptophyta > Magnoliopsida > Santalales > Viscaceae > Viscum > Viscum album. The sequence goes on along the minus strand of OY728161.1, from coordinate 1,185,875,373 downwards.
CTTAAAAAGCATAAAATAAGGGTTACTTACCAGAAACCGGTGGTACTATAATAACACATACATTACCGCATAAAAAATATCCACTGCTAAGATACCAATATGATTTTGGATCCCCACTATATAATATTTCTCATAGAATTATGTCCGGAAAATTATATTTCTTTACTTTATTGATCATGCCCAAAATTAATATTTTAATATATCTCAATGTCATAAATACTCGCCCTTGGGTTTCATGAACATCTTAATTCATTTCTGTAAAGAGTGCCATTATTTTTCACTCATCGTATCCCATCCTCACTGCCTTAAATTTTGTTTTCTAGACCATGGTGTTGAAAATAACATTTTCCTTGATCATTGTATAATAAAAAAAATAAAAAAACTATTTATACTGATACCACCTACTCTTCAAATGTGTAAGGTATACCTATGAATCAATTTACCTGAGGCTCATTTAGTCTGTCTACACCACAAACCTCTCACAAATTAGATAATTTCGAATGAATCTCTAGTATTGAACGAAAATAGAAATTTACATATCATAAGTTGGGAAAATACTCCCATGAAATCATACTAATTTAAATTTTGATGAATCATCAAAATCCTCATTCATTTCAACAACTCCAAGTCAAATTATTAATGTGACATATTACACTGAATATGATTTTCCTAGAAAGGGTAGTATTGGGATAGGTGATGATGTCATTATATATTTCATCTCTTGAAAAATTCTATCACAAAAATACGACAAAACAAACTTCACCATATTCTTATTCTTCCAAAATAGTTGATATTCTATATAACATATGTCCTATATAAATCATAGATGAAATGGTTGATAAAGTTCACATTATCAATATATAATTAATAGTTAGTTTTATAGGATTAAATAATACAATTTTATAATGCACTAAACATGATGTAAAAATGTTGGCCATGATTTTTTGTTAAATGGGATTTCACTACGTAATCATTGATAAAAACCAACACATACATAGATTGAAAATGTGGAATGAACTGAATAATGATTTCCATGACTATAAATATTTTCTTCATAAAAACAAACATCATACCTTCAACTAATATAATATATCCCTTCTTTTATAAGTAGTCATATGTATGAATTATGTTCTCGCCCTCAAGTTTTGGTGATATAATCTCAAATTTATCATTTAGAATATATTTGAACCTCTCAGAAGATTGAAGAGATCGTCAATTTGTGTCTGATGATACTATTTCATGACTATCATATGGTTCCATCTCCAATAATCAACAAATAAGATCAAATTATCATCACCCATATTGGGGAACATAATTTGATAACTATAGCGACCTTATAATAGTCATTATCTTGAGAGTACAACAATCTATAACATGGACTTAAGTACAATATCCAAGACCCCAAAGGTAGGAAATAAATGCTGAAGGGTTTCAATGAAAGTGGGGATGATTTCCCCTCTAATGTCTAAAAACAACAACTCGAAGAGCCATCCACAAACATCTCACTATATGACAAATGAAATAAACTAAGAAATTTCAATTCATTCTCTTCAAAACAACATACCAGGGTATACTACATAGGAAGACAACCTGAAATAAAATTCAATATTATAAAGATGACAAATAAACTCCAAGATGACAACCAAACACCCTGATCTGCAAGCTCCATGATCCCACATCCACATGTCGTCCAAAAAATCCTAATGTGGTGCAAAAGAAGTGTGATACTTTACCTTTTCCCATGTCCTGAAAGGTATTATATGAAAAAGAATTAAAGTAGTAAAGCACTAGTGAGTATAAGACTTAGTAGGTTTTCCCAATTACTTCCCTACTCACACAACTATGATATAATGGTTATCACATTATATAGAATATTTTAAATAAAAAATATACAAAAATAGTTTATAACCATGTATTGACATGTACAAAAACCAATTATAAAAAATTTAAATAAATAAATTGAAACTTATTTATAGAATTTTATTTTCTAGAAAAATAATAATTATATCTTAGGTAAAATTCCAATTATCATTTCTTCATACCCATTCCAATATTCAAAACACACCCACACTTGTACGTATCATTTGATAGTTCCATACCCATGAGAGGTTTCTCGTCCCATTACCTCATTTCCCATAGACACACACCCCTTGTAAAGGGTAAGGAACCTTGTACCCTAATGGTACTCATCTATTGCAAAGGTCTAGTTAAGAATAAACTCATAGAAACACTATTTATACAAAATATTTCCATTACCCAAATAATCCACTTCAATAAAACAAAATATTTATTAAAAACCAAAGCACAACCTCTTTCAATGAAACAGTTCATTTCAATATAACATTCCCTTTTATTAAATAAATCTAATACAATTCATGAGCCAACAATCCATAAAATCCCTATATTAAAAATCAATATATTATAACCATGAACCAATGCACTCATTCAAAATGACCAATTATCATGGATTCAAAACCACCACTCAAGAAGGATTCAAACATGTGATGATCAACAAAATAAAAATAAATTCATAACAATACATTAAATTTGGAATCATTCCAATCAGTTATACTACGTGGAGTCGAGAGTAAAGCTTTATACATTAACGGTTTTGAAGAAGCCCAATAATGGATGAAGAATGTCCAAAAAATGTGATGGTTTTTCAAAGAAATATCCTTATGTCCCTTATCCTAGAAAAAACAATCTAGTTCTCAAATTATCTGAAATAATCCAAGATCTACTCATAACAGGCATAGATATTAGAACCATGAGGAGATGAGAAGTAGATATAAGAGAACACTTTATCTGAAAATGTACCATAGATGCAATGAAGATCCAATGTTGATCAACTAAATTCAGATGAAGGAGTGCCTCTTAAATTCACCTAATGAGAGTATAGGGTTTGGAGGATGAAGTTATAGAAAAAATAGACGAAGAAAAACATCTATAAGTGTGAATTTATGCTAGGTGTGGCCCGACTCATGATGTGTACCCCCTGGTCACAACATGAGTCCACATTAGAAATGTACACTGAAAAACACATCGCCTATAATTAACGAAAAAAATTTAAACATTAAATAACATGTACCTTTGTTTCAGGACATCTACTAGCTCACAACATGACCCCCCCAATTCATGACATGAATCTGTTCCCAAGTACTGAACGTGTAGTTTAGGTTCATAATGATTACTTCTGGTACATGTCCTTAATCCTACTGTAAACCATAGAAAACATATTATTAAGTATTTTTAATCAAAAGGGTACCTATAAAAGGGGAAAAATTACTTGATCAAGTTATCTGGATGTCACAATACATAAACTGGTTGTACTATATTATCCCCACCATTGGACATTATATCCTAGAATTATAGAAAACCCCCGCTCCCTTAAAATAGTTCTGACCATTTCTCATTCATTTCCATATCATCTTGCCAAGTCACTTCATGAATCTGACCATGCTTCCATAAAACCAATAAAAATTTGTTGATTTTTTCACACAAGAGAATCTCTTTCCTATCCATATTCCATACTCGAATATTTATCAAAAAAGAATCAGGCACTATGTCATTGTGGTCCCATATAATCACATGGTCAAGAGTAAGAATATACATTTTTAATTGGGATACATGGAATACATTATGCATAAAATTGAACGATGGTGCTAATGGTAGGGGATATGCTACCTCTCCGTCCGATTCTAGTATCACAAAATGTCCTATGAATTGAGGAGATAACATTCCATGCATCAAAAAATGATTGTTCTATTGACTTTGATATTTCTTCAAGAAGATATGATCACCAACATTGAATGAAAACGGCCTTCGATTGTGGTCTTCATAGGATTTCTAAAGACTCTGATCCGTCTCTTTCCTCTTTCTTATCAACTGGATCTTTTTAATTATTTCATGGTCAAGGCTCAGCCCAACTAGTGATGTCTCACCCATTTCCACCATACATAGTGGAGAACGACATGGAAGAACATAAAGTTTTTCAAATGGAGCCATATTTATCGAGGCTAGATAGATGTTATTGTATGAGATTTCCAACAATGTTCTATGATATTCCCATTAGTCAGTAAAATCTATTACACAATCCTTCAACATGTCTTCCAACATCTGTATCAACCCCTTAGACTGGTCAATTTTTTGAGGATGAAACACCATGATCATTTTCAAATGTCTCCAAAGGGATTTTTGTAAGGATTCCTAAAAATGAGATTTAAACCTTGGATCTCTATTTAACATTGTATAAACTGTAATGCCATGTCTCATTACCAATTTATGCATATAAATTTCAGATAGATCGTCCACTGTATGAGTTTCACAAATTGGGAAGAATTGCGCTGAATTTGTAAGTTGATCGACTATCACCCTTATGGAATCGTGTTTTTGAACCATTTTGGGAGACCTATGACAAAATACATTTCTATTTTCTCCCATTTCCAAACAAGAATAGGTAAATACAACAACATGCCTTCAGGTTTCTAATGCTCTGCTTTACACTTATGACAAGTACTGCGGGATGAACTCATTCACCTTCCATTTCCTCCCACTTCACTAAAATTGTGCCTTCAATGTCGTATTGATCTTTTGTGTTCTGGGATGTAAAACCCATCTCTAATAGTGTTATGCACAAATGAGTTGTTCTTGACAATCAATAGGTACAACCAGCTGATCTCTAAAGCACAAAACTAATCTCACATTATGTTACCAGCACTCAATGGTCTTACTTCCATTCAGGTTTGAACTACACCCTAACATTCTGCATCAGATGTTTGTGCCCAATTGACCATATTTACCAAATTAATAACATGTATAGATAAAATTAAAACCACAAAATCACCTCTATATTTATATTCTATAGGATATTCAGTTATGAGCGACATCAACTTCCATTCATATGAAGTTTTTCCCAAATTAAGCATATGACATTCGACTCAATCTATCTGTCATTGAATTCCCTTTTTCTATAGTATACATCATTTGAATGTCAAACAAATAGAGATACTATATCCATATCCTTTGCCTCAGATTCTAATACTTCTATGAGAATATATGTTTCAATATTTGATGATCTATAAACACAATTATTTTTTCACCAAAGTATTGTTTCTCATTGTTTTCAAAGAATGGACAAATGCAGCTAACATAAAATCCTGTGTTTGGTAATTCTTCTCATGCACCATCAACTTTCATGAATAATAAGAATCCACATGTTCTTGTCACATTGGAACAAACCCCAACCCCAATCTTGAAGCCTCAAAATACACTACATACCACAATCATGATTCCATGAAAATCATGATATGTTCCAATGTAAGATGAACACATAGCTCCTAGAATAACTTTTGGAATTCCTCCATCCATTGGAATGGAATATTCATCATTTTTAGAGATGTCAACAGAGAAAATATTTGTGAGAAATCACAAAAAAAGCATCGGTATTAGCTATCTAGACTAAGGAAACATAATATCTGAAAGAGATTATTTAGTTTTTTCCATTAGATAACATCTACTATCATTTCGGGATGAAAAAAAATTTATTATTTGAAATTAGAGGCCCATAAAAGCAAAAATCCTATATCCAAAAATCTATCTTTGATATATTTTCAAAAAAAATTGATCTCGTAGAATTTTTATCACTATTGGTAGGTGTTCTTCATGGTCAGGCAATGTCTTTGAATACACCAAGATGTCAACCACAAACACCACAACAAGAGAATCATGATATCACATAAATATCTGATTCATCAAATCCATAAAGACGTCTGGTGAGTTTTTCAGCACAAAAGGCATGATATCATATTCTTAGTGGCCATATTTGTTTATAAATGTTTCATTTGGAATATCTTCCTTCTGAACTTGCAATTGGTGATTTTTTTTCACAAGTCAAACATGGAGAACAATTGAGCTCCAACAAATTGGTCAAACAGATCATCAATGTGTGGATATGGGTACATTTTCTTTATCGTTACTGGGATCAGTATACAATAATCTAGACACAGATGAATAGTTCCATCTTCTATCTTCACAAATATCACTGGTGTTTCCCAGGGATACATACGTGGCCAAATAAAACCCTTACATTCCAGTTATAAAAATACACTTTCAATTCCCGTAGCTCTATTGGTACAATCATATAAGACATAAAATCAATAAAATGGTTCTTTTAAAGATATCAATCATAAAATCAACTTTCCATAAAAATTGTAACCTTGAGAAATTCTTGAGATAGAAATTTTTAAATTGATCCACATGTGATGGATAATTATTTTCATCAATTTATTCCATTGACTCCATAGTTAATGCCATCAACTGGTAAGAGATCATTCTGACTATCAGTTCCAAAAATCCATTTCCACATTTCTTTACCACCCCCTCTCCTCTAAAGTGATATTCTATGTCATCCTCAGTCATGAGACTAACTAGTCTTCTCTAACAATAAATGTGATCCTTAAACATTTTCCACTAATCCATACCTAGGATTAAGTCACTGACATCCATGTACAACACTGAGAAGTCCCATATTAGCTCAGCTCTATCCAACGTTAAATCACATGATCAACATTCCAATGCTTGAAATTCTTTGTTACTGTGACGAGTTTGCAGTTTCAGAACAAAATTAATCAATTGAAACTTTAAACATATTAAATCATTTGCATTAGAAGAAATGAAAGAATGTGATGCTTGAGTATCGAAGTGCACATGCAGATGGGTAGAAATCAAAATAATCATAACTCTCACCTTAATTGGTCCAGAATAATTATTGACCAACATCTACACATCTCCATACAATTGATTTATCTATGCACTATTCTCCTTGTCGCTTTGCTGACATTTCCATAGTTTAAGAGTCATTTAATTTCATGAATCACCATCCGTTTCTCTGTTGTGTTGACAAGAATTATTTACAATCCTCTTCCTATCTAATAATATGATGTGTATGATTCTTGAGAAGTGTCTCTAGAACCAAACATTGGAGCAGGTGAAAATATCTCTAATGAATCCCCATATTCATGCAGTTGTGACATGCTCTAGGAAGTGATGTTCACTCTCACTTTATTTGGTCAAATGAACCACATTGAAAACAACATACATTTCACTTGGGTTGTGGAAGAATATTAACTGATCTAGTCATCTAAATCTGATTTACACTTCCACCATGGAAATAGGTTTCCCTTTTCCACTAATTAATAGTATTAGAGTTCCCACCATTCTCAGTATGTATCATCATACATACTCCCATAGATGCTAAGATATCATGTTCAGCCACAATCCTCCAGTTCAATATAACTATGTAATATGAAATACATAGCCCTGCAACCAACAATTTAATCTTCTATTGTACACTATATTCAAAGATGCATTCCATCAAGGATGCACATGCCACATGTTCTATAGAAAATCACACAAAATTCATGAATTTAGCAACATGCACTATGATAGAAAGAATCTATTGTTTCATGCTGAATAATTTTATTTTATTCTATATCTTGAATGTTTGAATATAGAATTAGTTCTAGAATAGCTCTTAAAATTCTTCTCATGTTAATCCTTCAACCACTTTAGCCTACACCACTAAATCCCACCACAGGCGTGCAGTATCCTCGAGCATATATGTAGACACATTGAACTATAGCTCCACTGTCATGCCAATGAACTCAATGATATGATTCATCCAAATAATATGGACCTCTACCTTCTTAGGTTCATAATCACACATATAGATTAGTTGATTTTTCTTCATGAACTGGATGGATGGATCCATATGGTTTGACTCATTCCACTGGTTTCTCGTATCTAGACCTTAAAAATCATAGACTATACATAGAACCGGCTCTTGGTACCCCCATGTTTCAGGTTCCACCTCATTCTCCACAACTTTATCAGGTTGGTTTCAATAATGCCTGCAATGTGCCATTTTCAAAACCGACAAAAAATCCATCTATCTCACTCTCTATAAACTAATGGCTTAATATTTCAAATTATATCACATAAACTATCCCAACATTATTTTGTAATAAACATCCTTTTTCCATGTCCAAATATAATTTAGTACCTCCAAATTTATTTTTTAATATAGACCATTTTAAAAATTCGAATATCATTTCGTTTAAAAAAATCATTTCAAAAACAATTTCAGACTTTTCAAAAATCAACACTTTTTTACAGCATGAATCATTACTCGAAATGATATATGAACTCCTAGTAGGAATTAATTCCTCCAAAATGCATTTCATGCTCGTCTCATTGGCTATATCCATGACATTGTGGTTTCAAAATCTAAAATGTTTCAACGAACACTTATGTACCCAATTCATGGGTAACGTGAAGTTCATCATAAAAGGTTTAGCTACATAATTTTATGATATAAATTTAATGTTCTATAAAACCTATTCTTTTCTAGGATTCTAACCCATGTAATAGACGAGAAGCAATTTCAACATAAAGAAAAAGAACAAAGATGACTAGTTGTTAGGAAATGGTTGAATAAGCTAATACCATGGGTACCACCATGGAAGGAATGGTCTAAAACTTTTTTAATTGACCCACAAATTTCAGTTAGCATGATAGTACAATCGGGCATTTCATATACTTAACCAGCATCCCCATAATGCCAAAGTCATTCCATTAATGTCGAAGTGCTTCAATGAAAGTGGGGGACGATTTACCCTTTAATGTCTAAAATAAAAAAATAACCAACCATCCCAAAATTGCTCACAATATGATGCATGAAATAAAATAAGGCAATTCAAGTCATTATCATTAAAACTAACAACCATGGAACGCTAAAATGGAAGAAAAACTAATATCAATGTAAATAGTGTAATGTTGAACTATAAACTCCAAGACGACAGCCACACTCAATTCTCCACAAGATCTATTCTAAAACATTACATAGTAGTCCATTATATCATGATATGGTTCTAACAAATTTTGATTCTTTACATTTTCCTATCTCCCAAAAGGTATAATCTTCAAAAAAACAAAACATCCAATAATGGGATAGTATAAAACTCAAAAGGTTTTCCCAATGACTTCTCCACTCATGTCATTGTGTTAGAATGATTAGATCATTATATAAAATAGTTTACATAAAACTTTTTAGAAAAAAAGCCTAATTCCAAATATAAACTAGTTTAAAAACCAATTATAACAAGATTAAAAAAATCTACTTAAACAATTTTTTAGCTAGTTATGTTCTTAAAAATAACTAATCAATGATTATAAAAAATTCCAATTATTATTATATCTTACCCATTCCAAAGTTTAAAACTAACCCACATATGCATTCTTCGACAAATATTTTCATACTCATGAGCTCTATACTGTCCCATTACATTATGTCCCAATGACACACTCCCCCAATACAAGGTCGAGCACGATGTACCCCAATGGTACTTGTCCCTTAATAAGGTCCCGTAAAGCATGTACTCACACCATCACCATTTATACAAAATATTTCAATTATGAAAATTAACAACTTCAAGAAAACATCAATTTCATTGAAAACTAATGCACAACCAATTTAAAAGGAAAAAATCATTTCAATAAAACATTAACATTTGTTGAAAACATCTAATCCAATTCATGTTCCAACAAGCTATAAAATACCATTTTTTAAAATCCATATTTTAAAACAAAGAACCAAATAACTCATTCTAAATCCTCAATTTTTGATATTTCAGAACTGCCACTCGAGAATGGTTCCAACAAGTGATTAAAAACCAAATAACAAAATATTTAGAACAATTCCTTCAATTTGAAAGCATTAAAATCAATTATACTAAGGGGAGTTGAGAGTAAAGCATCACACATCAAAGGTTTTGACGAAACCCCACAATGGATGAAGAACGCTAAAAAAACCAAAGGTATTTTTTAAATGAAATAGCCTTAGAACCATTCTCCAATCATGAACAAATCCAACTCTACACTTAACATGAAATAAAAACGTAGATCTATCCATAATGATTATAGATCTTATAACCAAGATGAGGGGAGCAGTTTATCTAGTAGAACACATACTCAGAGATATGTTCCGAAGATTCAACAAATACCCAAAGCCGATCAGATCAATTTAGAATATAGAGTGACTTTGAAAATTGCCTAGAGATAGACTAGGGTTAAGAGATAGGAGTTCTGGAATGAATTGATTGAGAAAAACTGCCAAATGTGTGACGTTAGGCTAGGTGGTAGCCAGCTCCGGACGTGTACCACTAGTCACTATTTTAAGGACATGCTAGATATATACACTGAAAAAGATGTCACATCGTGTTAAAAAAATTTAAACCATACACGTTAGGAACTAGCTCACGTTGTGACCCCCACATCACAACGTGAATCCATCCCTATGTACATGGTTTTAACATTAGGTTATGATCAGAAACATATAGTAAACCCTAAAAAATTGCTTTATTAAGCATACATATTCAAAAGGGGACATTTAAAAGGTGGAATACGTACTTGATCAAGGTAAAAGGATTTCACAACCCAAAAACTGGGGGTACTATAAGAACCCATTGAGATGTAATAAGGCATACGATACCATTATTGACAAGGACATTTAACTATATATTATTATCTTTATGTTTTTCTGTTTCTATCTTGTAAGGTGGAATAAACACTACCTCTACTCCTTTCACCGAATCGATTGTGAAGTAAATCCATTGATAGAGAAATAATTCATACTACTTGTTTAGGAAGAACACCCATATAAAATTTTACTAATTAGGTAACTGTATAATAATACATTCCACTATAATGTAGAGAAATATTTCTATCTGAGACAATTTATAACTCTATATGTATTGAATTATTTGTTCCTGACCTACATAAACATACCACTCATTTTATTGAAAATATCACCAATATTCATGATATAAGAAACTAATTACCATCAGGTAATAATAAATATGATCTTGTTATATAAATATGTAATTAATAAAAATAATTAAATGGAATCTAGTTATTTTGAGTAGAAATGCTTTCAAAAATATATTATAACCATATTTTTATAGAGAACACTCATTACATCTTTTTATATTCTCTGTCCATTGTACTGATGGTTTAAAAATGGTCAAAAACCCATCCATTAATTCCACAACCAAAATAAAACCAGTTGATAAAAGACTTAATAGGTTGGAATGTATTGATATCATATAAAAAATGCGATAATGTTTATATAAAGAAGGACTCACACATCTAGCGATAGATGTTGCTATATCCACACTAGCATGATTAGTCTCTATAGTGTTTATATGACTCACCACTATGCTCTAGGTTCCATTTATACTCCCTGGTAAATTTATCCCTACCTTAAACTATAACTTCTACATTGTGGTACCACTTCCCTAAACTCACCCTGAATGCCAAGTTGAACTCAAAATAAATGTATTATGAAGGATGTTTTGTCCTTTACAGAATATGGTTATGTAGTAATCCCCACCCACTAATCCATTTCTATATACATCTATAAAATCTATATAGAGAGTCTATATTACAGTATGAATGGACTTCGTTTTAGGTTATGTTCACAAATCCTTTATGTGTCCTTACATTCTACACCAATATCACTAAAATTGAACACGATCATAAGAAGGATTTACACTACACTTAATAATATTCTAGGTGTTTTATTGGAAAAAAATATCATTTATAATCTATATTCAACTTGAAATATAGCTCTTTGTTTTCCATGTAGAATGATCAAGGACAATTCTCTAGGAATATCTTTGACCCCCATCTGTGATTAGTTCCTAAATTATTGAATATGAAAAAATATTTATTTGAAATAAGATCGCCCATTATCTAATCTCATTGAGAATAACATAATAAAAAATTATCAAATATTAAATATTATAAAAACATAAATAAGTAAAAGTGAAATGAAGTTAGTGATTCATCTAGTATAGTAATTCTCTTAAATGAACTCCTCTTCTAGGATCATGAAATCATAAGCGTAATCACAACTCAATATATCATGATTGATGAGTATTAGAACATAATGTAATTGTATATTATGGATATTTTATCATGATACCCATATGACTATACAATCTCCCAAAAATTATTGGTTGTTCAAGAAAGTATGAAAAAAAAATTCTCATTCTCCTGTCTATAACTTCTTAAATACTCTTGATGAGAATATAGACTGGCACAATCAAGGGCATGGTTTTTAACTGTCCTGCCTCTCTAGTGATGGAATGAATAAGCTGCAACTAATACTCTCTTTACAACTCAAATATTGAAGACACGGTGAAGTCTATCTTCGATTACTTGTATTATATTCCCCTCAGGTAGTTTCATTGAAATTAAAATCCACCTTATCCTTAAGATAAATCTGATTATATGTATATGTTATGTTCGGATCATTCTGATTTCCAACCTATGGATGCTCAATTAGAAGATATAGAAGTTGTGTTTTGTAAAAAAATGATACAAAATCAATTGATGTCAAGATAACAACAGGGTAAATCACGATATATTACATCAATAGAGAACCACTAAGTAATTATCTCTCTAATCATGGATTAATGTGTTATAGAAGGGAACCATATTTAATTTATTTCATTTTACCTTTATCAGATAAAATACATGTATATCAATTTTCTATTTGTATAAAAAAATACGTCACACATAAAAAATATTTTTCCTTCATAAAAAAGGTATTTAACGATATATCCATATGTACTTATGTGGATTCATGCATACTCATCCCATAACAAACTCAACCATGAGTATAACTATGAATAAAAATTAATAATTACATTACATGTGAAACAACCACGGTCAAATAAATTCAATCATAACTATTGAACATGATGAAAATATATTACATCCTTGGATACACAGATTTCACAAATGATGGAATAGATTCTCTCATGAAAGAGTTCATTACCCTTTCCTACAGAAACATTTAGCCTTTATAACATTCCCAAATATAATATAAATCTAACGTAAAATTATGATATCCTATAATAACTCTATTTAACATCCCAAAATCTAGAACTCTACCACATGGAAAAATCCATTTGGTTATGATACCACTAGTGCTTTAACACATACTATAGAAGATACTGACTAGTTGGAGGCGTGTGGTGGATATTTGTTTGAAAATATTACACATCGTAATGAGTTATAATAATTCATAAATAATTAAATGTGTAATAGTACTTAAAATATCATAAATAATACATCATACAACTGGAATGTAATGAAATAGAATAAATAATATAATAGTGAAATATGTAATGATATTATATAATGTTTAAAACTATCAAAGTGAAATTAATACAAATAATAGAATATTATAACTCAAATAAACCAAGAGGTCTATTCTATTGATACTCTTATATATTTGGACTCCATGATAAAAGACATATTGAAATCAACATCCCACTTGATTTTATATTAATATTGTCCAAACCTTAATGCACATAATCATCATAGTTACTAAATTGAGGCCATAATATGGTATCAATAAAAATAATTAGGCCAATAAATCCTTTATTAAACAGTAAATGTATATTAATTTGTGAAAAAAATAAATAAATATATTAGTTTATTACTTAATCAAAAAATAAAATACAAAAAACAACTTTCTTTAGTACTATGATGTAACTTAATTGATCCTGAAGCACAACCATTCCAACTAATACAATTATCCATGACACACTCTTATCACCAAGTGTACCCCTATAAGAAATAAAACATCTTGGAATGTCCCTCTATATAAGAATTACAACTTCTTGTCCAATACTACTATATAATAATTTCATCATGAAACTGGGCCATGCCAACTATATAATCATTGTAGCATGAAACTTGACAAGGATAAATATATAAGCGTTACAACATTAAACTAGTCCAAATCATATATATAATAATTATAGTGTGGATCACATCAAAATTTTTAATATCATGGACATCACAATATCATATCATATTCCAAAATTGTTAATTCTCCAAACTACCATTAGTTTTTGAATTTAAAATTATCATTATCTAGTTTTTCTTAAACCATTATCATTACAATTTTCAATAAAACACATCATCTAAAACATAATCTCTTAAATAAAAAATATATTAATATCAAGGTGATTCTATCAATAAATTTCATATGGTCTTATCTCCTGATAAACACACTTTATTCAATTTTACAATCCGTTTTTATTCCAATGGATGTACCAACCAATAGGAAACTGTAAGACCATATACTTTACTATTTAACCCAAATGATTCAAATGAATAATCAGAGACATAGTTTAATGTCATTCTGTATTAAAATAATTAATTTCCACGATGTTTCATTGAAATAAAAATATGTCACATATTTAAAATATTATAATAACTATATGATTATGTTTTTGATCACCAACCACTAACCCTCATTGAGAAAAACATTTCTAATTAGAAACACCAAAAAATTACAATGTCAATTACCATTATAGTTTAATATTATTCCACACACGGTCATGATTCCACAATATATTCTATAGTTTTTATGATATTATACCAAAATAGTTTAGAACTAGAATATGAGTGGGGAAAATCAAATCTAAACTACTCATCTGGTAATGGAGTCATGGTCGATACATCCCGAATGGAAAAAATAACTCCAAAATGGCATTATAAACTCCACGGGATCATATGAAACGGGATGTAAAAAATAATGAATGAATCACATGACGATCAATATTAAAAATGTTATCTAATAAATAAAAGTAATATAATTCTTACATTACCATCAATTATTGATTTATGTGTAATACTAATAAATGTTTCACCTTACATTAAAATAATTCTTATCATGAATTACATGTTGTTTGAGAAGGTTGATGATGTGTATTCGTTTGATGCAAGGAAAACATTCGTGACATCTTCCTATGAAAAGTTACACACTATTTAACATATATATGTGGTGTGTAAATGTATCTAATGAATCTTTAATCCCATACATCCATTTAAGGAACAAACATCCATTTAACCCTTCAAAATTCATGAAAAAATAACATAAGTAACATTAACAAGATTATACAAGGCAAATATTAATTCCAATAAACATAAATCCATAAAATTTCAGACATAATCCCATACATAGTCACTCAATATATGTATGGGAATCATCAAATTGTTAAATTAAACCTAAATGATATTTTTTCTATGAAAAACTCCAGGAGGGTAATACATGAAAATATATGGGTTGTTACAAGTTCCATGTTAAAAGAGATATATAACAGAATAATTGTATAATTATACAAGTACAAATCATAATTTCATAGTTTCTATGAAATTTGACAATAGAATTAATAATGTGTTGAAAAATAACATGATTGTGATCCTATTATCTTATGTGGATGTACATGATGTTTTCTCATGTTTTGATTTTGAAAAATATTATTCTCGAATCACTGAATATGACGTGGCCATTCAAAAATAAGCAAATGAAATTATATTCCTTTCTACACAAAAAGTTAATGAAGAGGTATAAAATATGTTATTTAATACTATTAGATATAATAATGATGAAATGTTGGGAGATATTATAACAAATATATAAATGATTACATTTAGATGAAGATCACCAATGATAAAGATAAGGATGAAATAGTTGTGAGAGTGAATAATATGGTGATGATGTTTGTAGAACTATCCAATCATAAATATAACAAGATCATAATACTAAAGGATATATTTATTCATATTCTATCATTTATAAGGATTAGCGTTTGTTTATTTGAAATATTGATCTAGTAGTTAATATCAGAAAAGGAATGACCCATGAAATAGATTAACTGAAAATATTATTCATTGATGCAAAAAATGTCCAGAAACATTTAAATGAAGTCATGATTGCTGATCCTGATAACTTTATTCAAGAGAATATTAAAATTAAATATTGGTTTATTGAAAAAAAATCAGGAATTCATATAAAGAAAAAATATATTTAGAGGGGGACGAAATATAAATTCTCAATATGGATGTCATGGATCTTGAAATTACATTATATAATCTTGAAATTACTCAATCATGTTTTCATAATAAATTACAAATATTTTTCTCACCAAGAAAAAAATAGAACATTCATGATTAAACACATTTACTTTATGTCCATATCAATCTATGATCATCAATTATTGAAAATATATCATCCCTAAATAAATATGTACCTTTTATTTTTCAACATTATAGTTTTATTTAATATTTAATTTGGAAATTTTTAGAATTAAATTAAGATTATTCACAATTTTTAATGAAAAAATATCGTTAGGATTCTAGTAAAATGAATATAGTTTAAATAGTGATACGTATAGAGTTCAATTACCATATACAAATCCATTGTTTATATGATAGTTCAAAATAAAAACATATGATATTATTTAGTGATTTATTTACCTAGAAAAGGCTAAAAATATTTTGGGTATTGTTGGTGCTACAAGATATTTGGGTATAATTCCTATTATTTATGGAATAATATGTCAATATTAATGGTCAAGTAATGTCTACATCCAGATTAATTTGAGACTAAGGGATGAAATAGATGCATAAAAAATGAAAATATATATTATTCAGTTGAAACAACCACTTGGGGTACAAGAGATACCACATTCATGAGATAAAGTGATATTTTTATATTCCAATCAATCACATGTTCATAATAGGAACCCACATTTGTTAAATGTATTGATCATGTCAGTTGGAAATTTTAGTTTAAATAATAATTCCAAATAAAAAAATCTTTTTTTAGTCACCATGTTTCATTGTAAATGAACAGACTGACTATGAATCTGTTTCCATAGATGATGTAGAAAAAATTCACTACGAATATTGATGTAAGTACCCAGTTCTTATTTCTGAGGTACGAGTTTCTTCGTTCTCGTTTCCTAAAGTGTTTTGAGAAAATATGGAAAATGGGGAAAATCGAATAATTTGGTAGTTACATGTCGTGTACTTTATCCACACATTTTGTACTTTTGACAGTGTGGAATGATTACACAGGGCATGTGTTCGTGTCGACGATGAAGGGTGTAGAAACAAACTACACATCGTGTAGTGTTCCATTACAATCTGTGTAGTCAGTTGGCTGGAGAATAGTAAGGAGGTGGCCAGCTGTGTGATAGAACACACTGTGTACTCAAGGAGACATGCTTTGTAGTCACGTCGGCAGGTGAACAGTGCCACGCTGGCGAGAAGCCACCATAGGAATATTTTAAAAGTGAGACGTACACGTCGTGTACTTGGAAATACACGCCATGTACTTTTTTAAAGCTTAAAATGGGTAGTAGCCTCCCCTGTTCATAGGGAAGGCTTATAACGGAAGGAGGGAGTCTGGGAAATGAAGGCTAGAGCTTAGAGGATCCACCGATTGCACGTCATGAATCTAATTCCGCCTCCGTCGAACTTGTTGGAACTGTATAGGTAAGCCCTCTAATCTACTAGTGTGTCTCTTTCCAATTCTTCCTCTAATGGATTTTATTTTCATTTAAGAGAGAATTATTTTACCTTATATCTACAACATCTTTGGGTGTTTTTGGAATTGACATTCACTTATATTGTTTGTTGGCATATAAGGTAGGTGTCTTGGTGTTTATTTTCTAGTTGTCGTGCATTTTTGTGTGTTTTGAGCTACGAACCCGTATTTGGGGTGTCGTGTGGCTGAGGTCGTGTCTATTTAATATATATAGAATTGAATAGGTAATTGAATGTGATATAAACATTTTGTTTGAGATCACCTCTTGGATCTAGGACCACCCCGGGGGTGCGTTCCTCTATTTAGCTGTTTGGCCAGGATGCCCGAGGTTATGCCATGTTATATTATGCCTTTAAAGTAATGATTATAGAATTTCCTTGAGAGGAATAGCTTCTCTACTATTTGTAACATTTTGGGCATGGCCAGATTACCTGTTTATCTTGAGGGTGGTGTTGTGATTATCCTATGGGAGTTGTACTACATAGCTTGTGGTCCACTTCTTTCGTGCTTGTGGGAAGCTGATTTTGTGCCTGTAGGAGACACTTCTTATGCCTATGGGAAAAATCTGTGTGCTTTTTGGAAGATTCTTTTATTGGTTTCTCTTTACCCGAGGGTAGGATTTTACATGTTTGTGGACATTGGAAGTTACTTAGAATATTCACTTTAGTGATATTTCAAATTAAATGATTTAATGGATATTAAAATGGAAATATAACTGGTGAAGTTAGTTACTTTCGGTACTGCTTACCTTATTGCATTTTACTTTTGTACACTGTTTGAGCATGTTTTCATGCAGTTGGGCCCATGCCTTTGGTGGGTTCCTACTGAGATATATTTCTCACACCCTTTTTTGGAAATGATTTTCGGCCAAAACAGATTAAGTTTCTGCAGGTGTAGATAAGTGAAAGGGTCCTTATACATGTACTTGATTTATGCTGGGGTGTAAGAGAGCATGGGAACGAGCATTGGCTCTATAGGCTTGTGGCTGTTTTGTTTTTCCTTTCTGTACATGTACATAAGTTGTATTGTATTGTTGTGTAACATGTTTTGGAAATTTTATAGAATAGTGACACGCTACATCTTTATATATATATGACTACTAGTTTCCCTTTTTGTTATCAGTTCTTCATTTTCAGTTATATATAATGTTGCTACTTTTGTTGTTGTTGTATGTTTAAATTATATTCCGTTGCGCTACACTTTGAAAAATGAGGGCATAGTTTCCCCACTATCAGAGTTGGGCCCTCTCTACTAGTTGGCAGCCTCTGGCATTTGGGGAGATGCACTTGAGGTCACGTGGCGAACTGGGTTCGGGGCACCCGTTGAGTGGCACCCGGATCTGGGACGTTACAAAGTGGTATTAGAGGTGTTCTTTTCATTGAAATACTATTTGGAGCCTTAGTCAGGGATATGATAAGAATGGTAGTTGGTAAAATGTTTTTCATGGGCACAGCTAACCTGTGTATAGGTAAAATACAATTTACCTCGTATTGCAAATTTTCTGATTTTTCAATTTTAACAGATGAATTGATTTTCACCGTTGGGTGACACACTTGTGATTATGCTGTTGATATTTTATCTATGGGTACTACTTAGTTTCAACCTGATGAGATGAGGGTATGCCATCTCATGCATCATTTAGGAACATGCTAAGAATCACATGCCATGCATAGTTTCCATGCCATGTAGGTGCATAAGAAAATTGTGTGTTCTTGTGATAGTTGTTGTGCTAGAAAAGCTTGTTGTTGTGATAGATGCTTGATAAATACCTGCTATGTGATAGGGTATTGTTTTATAAACTTGTTAAAAAAATGGATTCCAAACTTTGGTCATTGGGGAGTATGGGCCCCCATTTACCGGAATGTGATGTATCAATTACTTTTAATTTCTTTATAACACCGATATGATGTCAAACATTGATTCGTGGGGAGTATGGGCCCTCACGGATCCGAATTTGGCACTTAGGTGTTTTTTTCAGTGTTTTCATTGTTTTGGGGAATTTTATGAGGCATACTGTCTAGAATTCCCAATATACACGCCGTGTAGTATCTTAAACATTCCATGTATGGTCTTCTGTTCGGGAAGAAAAATAAACTTTTTGAGTACACGTCGTGTACCCATATTAAATGCCATGTAGTCTCTTCCCGTGTCACAAACCATGTTGGCGGAGACATGGGGAAGGGAAGTGCCTGGGGTGAACACGCCGTGTAGCTTCTGTACACGCCATGTACTGTTGACCCAAAGACCCGGCCGTGTAACTAACAAACACGGGCTGGTGTAGTCGTTTCTAGAACACGCCGTGTAGTGTGACCTGGGGACCCGGACGTGTAACTAACAACACTGGTCAGTGTTATCCTTTCTTATTCTCGCCATGTATATTTAGAACACACCATTTAGTGGGAGCTGTTTGTCAGGCTGTGTACTAACAACACGGGTCGGCGAAGGTCGTCTAGAACACACTGTGATCCTGTAGGACATGCCTTGTAGTCTTGCCCAGGGATAGACCGTGTGGACGTAGCCGTGTGGCCGGGAAATGGGGTAGTTTAAACACCGTTTGCGGGTGTAACACGCTGTGTCGTGTCAATTCAAGTAGTCAGCCATGTCACAAGCAACACGACCATTTGGAAATTACACCATACACACCGTGTAGATAATATACAGGCTGTGTAGTTTTGTTCAAACAGGAGTCGTGTGGCTTAGCCGTGCAGAAGGACTTGGGCAGGGGAAGGGGAGTCAAGTACACACCGTGTATTTAGTATACACTCCATGTCTTCTTGTTTTGAAAATTTTGAATGCCTTCTTTCTCTGGTTCTCTATTGGGTTTCTTCGTTTTCAGTCTTGATAATCATGAATCTGAGGCGGGTTTTTGACCTTTTAGTGTCATGAAACCTAGACGACCACATGTTTTTCGCCAAGAGAGCAGCAACGACTATACTCCAGAGATAGTGGGCCATGGGAAACCAGTTTATCCTAATGCAGATCCATATGTGGCGCCAGCTGTTATACCAGACATAGTCGTAGATGCGAATTTCCATGAAGGCTTTATGAGGTTCATGCAGACATTTCAGGGAGCACTGCTGGCAGCCACATCTGTGTCTGAGCTGACTCGTATATTCCAGTAGCATCATCCGCCTACGTTTTCATGGGATTGTGGACCACAAGCTGCGGAGTCTTGGATAAGATCGGTGTAGACAATTTTTGAGCAACTTGAGACGCCTCCAGGGTGGAGGGTCAAGCTTGCGACATACATGTTGCGTGATTCCTCCAAGAGGTGGTGGGATGTTACCACCCTGTCAGAGCATCATAGAGACATGACATGGAAATATTTTCGGGCATTCTTCTATGAATTCTTCTTCCCATTGATGCTGAGTGAAGATAGAGCTTGAGAGTTCATGAATCTGCAGAAGGGCGCTATGTCAGTGATGGACTATTCAGCCAACTTTACCGAGCTTCAGCACTTTGCACCCGCGTTGGTGGGTGATGAGACACTGAGAGACATACGCTTTGAGGATGGTATTTGTTATGACATCTGGGCACTGGTGAATGTTTTCAGGTTTCCTTCAATACATTCTATTGTAAACCAGCCTGTGATTACAGAGTGGAACCTACGGGAATCTAGTGGTGTGGGCCAGGGCCGTCCAACTCCAGTTACTGGTACTATTTCTATTGGTAAGAGGAAGAGACATGTGGACTTCTCTCAGGGTGGAAGTACCAGCCAGAGGAATGTTTTAGGTGGCAAGGTCATGTGCTATAAGTGTGTTAAGGAGGGGCACAAGAGACATGAGTGTCCACGATACCTAGTGGAGGGCCGATCTTGCGGCAGGATGGGTCACCTGCAGCGCTTTTGCAGGGTGCTTCCACCGATGGCTAGTGAGAGAGGCTCTGTGAAGACTCCGCATGCAGGAGAAGGACCAGTAGGTTCGTACCATTTTTGGAACTGGAATACGTCAGGGCCTACAGGCAGAGATGATGTTTGTGGCCATGAAAGCCAGACACCAGTATCATAGAGGCGGCAGGGCGGGACAGCTAAGGGTATCCTGGCTGTGTCTCAGGGCCACAGCACTCGGCATGCATATGCGGTGCAACAAACCCAGCAGGAGCAGGATGTCGTACATTCTACAGTCATAGGTACTATTTTAGTTGCTTTTATTCTATCTTCAGTACTTTTCGAAACGGGTGCTACACATAGTTTCATATTAATACTTGTAGTGGAGATCTGCGGGCCTTGTGCTTCTACTTCTTCTGATATTATGACGCTAGACACTCCGTTAGGGACTAGAACTTTTGGTGTGCTTCAGGGCAAGGAGTTCCCCCTTGAGGTTAGTGGGTGACACTTTCATTGTGACCTTTATGTCTCAGAGATGACAGCTTATGACTTCTTTCTCGGGATGGACTGTTTGGTTCCCTTTTAAGCCTTTGTAGACTGCTATCATCATAGGATGAGTTTCACGTCACCAGAGGGAGGAGAGATTCTATACAAGGGCGAGTGAGATGTTCAGGCGAGTCGAGCTGGACCAGAGAATCATGGGCGAGGTGGAGTCACATCCCAGATATTTAGCTTATATCTGGATGACCAGGGGACTTGTCAGATGGTTTTCCCTCCAATGGTCGATCATTTTAGGGATGTCTACTCGGACGAATTTTCTTGTCTTCCTCTAGAGCGTGAGGTGGATTTCCCTATTGATCTTTTTCCAGGAGTAGCACCGGTGTCCATTCCTACTTATCGGATCTCTACACCTGAGTTGCAGGAGCTTAAGAGAGAGTTAGAGGAGTTACAGGAAAATGGTTTCATCTAACCCAGGACTTCTTCATGGGGTTCTCTTATCCTCTTTGCGAAGAAGGTGGACGGTACCCTCAGAATATTTGTGGATTATTAGAAGCTGAACCAGTTTATGGTTAAGAACTGATATCCCTTACCGAGGATAGATGATCATTTTGATAACCTTCATGGAGAATGTGTGTTCTTGAAGATTGAATTGAGATCAGGATATCATCAGCTGCATGTTTGACCACCTGATATACCTCTCATAGCTTTCATGAGTAGGTATGATCTATACGAGTATACAGTTATGCCATTCAGACTCATGAACATGCCAACAATTTTCATGGCTCTGATAAATCATGTGTTCCATCCTTATCTGGATTCTTTTGTTGTAGTATTCGTGGATGATATCTTGGTGTACTATAACACTCGACACGACCATGCCACCCATATTGAGATTGAATTGAGTACACTGAGAGAGCATCAACGATATGATAAGCTCTCAATGTGCCACCTTTGGATGGACCAAACATACTTCCTGGGTCATATCATCTCAGAGGCAGGAGTTGCAGTAGACCCAGAGAAGGTGAGAGACATAGTTTCCTGGGAGCAGCCTAAGAATGTGTTTGAGATATAGAGTTTAATATGGTTGGATGGTTACTACAGGTGCATCAGACATGACTTATTTTGCTTGGCACTGCCGTTGACGGGCTTGACTAAAAAGGGTGTGACTTCATTTGGTCAGAAGCTTGCAAGCCATCCTTTCAGGACCGGAAAGGAAAGTTGACATTAGCACCGATCCTGATACTCCTAGAGCAGGGTAAGAGCTATACAGTTTACTATGATGCATCAAGTATTGGGATGAGAGCAATGTTGATGCATGGAGATCGAGTAGTTGTGTATCAGTCTCTACTATTGAGGCCAAATGAGAGGAATTACACGATGCATGATCTCAAGTTGTCTATAGATGTACATGAATTGCGCTGTTGGAGACATTATCTCATGGGAGAACATTTTGTGGTTTTTACAAACCACAAAAGTCTCAAGTATATTTTTACTCAGCGTGACATGAATCTGAGGCAGTGATGGTGGGTCGAATACCATATGTCCTTCGATTTTTAGCTTGCCTATACACCTGGTAAAGGAAATGCAGTTGCTAATGCAGTAAGCAGGAAGACTCAGATATAGGCTGTGAAGGAGGCCAGTGGTGAGTGGCAACTTATGGATTTGTTCTAAGATATGAATTTGGAGGTTCACGATATCTGGGGGAAAAATTATCTTTCCTCTTTAGCAGTGAATTATACCTTCCTAGATATAGTGAGGATAAGATAGCTATCTTTTCCATAAGGCCTAGTTCTATGGGAGTCAGTGGTATGTGAGGACCCTCCTCCTGGTTGGACGATAGGCTATTATGAGGATCCACGTTTCCATGGATGAGTATGTGTTCTAGGTTATATAAGTGAGGATCTAATGCAAGAGTTTCATGCTTCATCATGGGATGTTCATCCTATGTTTACCAAGATGTATCGTGACTTAAGATGTTAGTACTGGTGGCCGAGTATGAAGAGGGATGTAGCTGGTTTTGTTATGAGGTGTTCCACTATTCAGTAGGTGAAGGCGGAGCACCAGAGACCAGCTTGGCTGTTACAACAGTTACCTATCCCGGAGTGGAAAAGGGATGATTTCACAATGGATTTCATGACTGGGTTGCTGAGGTCACCTAGAGGCAATGATTCTGTATGGTTTGTTGTGGACAGACTCACAGAGGTAGCTCTCATTCTGCCAATTAAAGAGACCTTCGGTGTTGAAGAGATCAAAAATTGCATATCAGAGAGATCGTACGTCTTCATGGGGTCCCTCGTTCTATCCTTTTAGAGAGGGACAACCGTTTTACATCTCGTTTCTGGCAGAGTTTTCAGAGGGCATTGGGTACACAGGTGCTTCTGAGCATAGCTTACCAACCTCGGACTGATGGCCAGTCAGAGTGTACGATATAGGTGCTTGAGTACATGGTGCGTGCATGTGTCTTAGACTTCGGGGGATCTTGGGAGAAGCATATACCCCTAGTCGAGTTTGACAATAATAACAGTTTTCAGACATCTATTGAGATGGATCCATATGAGGCTTTATATGGTATGCCATGTCGATCACCTTTGTGCAGGTTAGAGGCATGTGAGGTAGGTTTACTAGGACCAAGTCTCATGTAGGATTCTTCTGAGCAGGTCCAGTTGATTCAGGAGTAGATGTACCTCGCACAGTCTCATCATAAATCTTATGCGGATTGTCGTAGAAGACCTTTGGAGTTCGTGGTCGGGGATCAGGATTTCTTGCATTTTTTGGTGAGGATGGGTCACAAATGGATCAGTAGGGATGGTAATCTTTCACTGAGGTATGTGGGCCATTTGAGAATCTTGAGAGAGTCGGGCTCGTTGCCTATCTGTAGCTGTTACCGTAGAGGTATCGGGACATGTATGATGTCTTCCATGTATCTCAGTTGAACCATTATCATTCAGACTCGTCTCTCATTTTTCAGCTTGAGGAGGTTGATCTTGAGTTAAATGTGTCCTTTGAGGATCATTTAATTCGTATCGTTGATAAAAGCATGAATGTTCTCCGAGGCTGGTCAGTTCCTCTCACACGGGTGCTATGGCAGCCTGACCGAGTACAGGACGAATCCTTGGAGCGGGAGGCCGATGTATGTTCTCAGTGGCCGGAGTTATTCACAGTTATATCTTCACCACCCTTGGAAGGTCAATTCGGGGACGAATTGATTTAAGGCGGGATGTTTGTAAGAACCCGGTTCTTATTTATGAGGCACGAGTTTCTTCTTTCTCTTTTCCTTAAGTGTTTTTAGAAAATATGGAAAAAGGGAAAAAATCCCAAAATTTGTAAAGTACACACTGTGTACTTTGTCCATACGCCATGTACTTTTGACCGTGTGGAATGAGTATACAGGGCGTGAGGCCATGTCGACGATGAAGGGTGTAGGAACCAACTACACACCGTATATTGGTCTCTTACACGCCGTGTAGTCATTCAACAAGCGAATAGTAAGGCGGTGGCCAGCTGTGTGACAGAACACACCATGTACTCAAGGAGACACGCCGTGTAGTCATGTCGGCAGGTGAACAGTGCCACACATACGAGAAGCCGCCAGAGGATCAATTTAAAAATGAGAAGTACACACAATGTACATGGAAATACACGCCCTATCATTTTTTTTATTCGCATAAAATGGGTAGTATCCTCCCATGTTCATAGGGAAGGCTTATAATGTGATGATGTGGCTTGGGAGAGGAATCTCGGTGCTTCGAGGATCCACCGAGTGCACGTCGGGAATCTGATTCTGCCTCCGTCGATCTCGTTGGAACCACGCGGGTAAGACATCTCTTCTCCTAGTGTGTCTCTTTACAATTCTCCATCTAATGGATGTTATTTTTGTTTAATAGATAATTCATTTACCTTAGATCTACGATGTCTTTGGGTGTTCCTGGAATCGAAGTTCATGTATATCGTTTGTGGGCGTATAAGGTAGGTGTCTTGGTGTTTATTTTCCAACTATCATGCATTTTTGTGTGTTTTGAGATACGAACCCATATTTGGGGTGTCGTGTGGCTGAGGTCGTGGATATTTAATATACCTTGAATTGAATAGTTAATTTAATGTGATATAAAAATTCTTTTTGGGATAGCCACTTGGATCGAGGACCAACTCAGGTGTTCGTTCCCCTGTTTTCCATTTGGCCAAGATACCAGAGGGTATTTCTTGTCATATTATGCCTTTTAGGTAATGATTATAGAATTTCCTTGAAAGGAATTGCATGTGTACAGTTTGTTACATATTGGGTTTTTCCCGGTTACCTGTTTAGCCTGAGGGCGGTGTTGTGATTAGCCTGTGGGTGTTGTACTACTTAGCCTATGGGCAACATCTTCCGTGCCTATGGGAAGCTGATTCTGTGCCCATGGGGGACACTTCTTACGCCTGTGGGCAAAATCCGTGTTCCTATGGGTAGATTCTTGTGTTGGTTTCTATTTACACTAGGTTAAAAGTTTACGTGTCTGTGGACATTTGGTTTAACATAGAGTATTCACTGTGGTGATATTTCAAATTAAATGATTGAATGGATATTAAAATGGCAATATAACCGGTTAAGTTAGTTACTTTCGATACTGCTTAATTTATTGCATTTTACCTTTTCACGCTGTTGTAGCATGTTTTCACGCAGTTGGGCATGGGCCTTTGGTGGGTACCTATTGTGATATATTTCTCACACTCTATTTGGGTCATGATTTTCGGCCCATACATATAACGTTTTTGCAGGTGTAGATAAGGGAAATGGTCCTTATACAGGTACTTGATTGTTGTTGGGGTGTAGGAGATCATGGGACCGAGCATTGGCTCGCGATGCCGCTGGCTGTTCTGTTTTTCCTTTCTATACCTGTACTTCAGTTTTATTGTATTGCAGTGTAACATTTTTTGGATGATTTATAGAATAGTGACATGATGCATCTTCATATATATATGACTGCTGGTTTCCCTTTTTGTTATCAGTTCTTCATTTTTAGTTATATGTACTTTTTCTGCTTCTGCTGTTGTTGTATGTTTAAATTATATTCTGATGTGCTACACTTTGAAAAATGAGGGCATATTTTCCCCACTATTAGACATGGGCCCTCGCTGCTAGTCGGCAGCCTCTGGCATTTGGGGAAATGCGCTTGAGGTCACGTGGGGAACCGGGTTCGGGTCACCCGTTGAGTGGCACCCGGATCCGGGAAGTTACAATTGAAGTATCCATTATTTCGAATTTCAATAAGATACACAGTTTTATTGTGATTAACTATGATAATTATAAATTAACACAAAAATCATTGATCAACGAATAATTTATTTCGAAATCGTAAAGTTAGTGGACCATCTAAATTTTATTTGATCACCCACATTGTAAAAATTAATCAGTCATATAATCATTCACAAAATTAATTTTTTTTATCATCCATTATAAAATTAAAGGTAATTAAAACAATGGAATATTTTTTTCAAAGAATAATTGAAGGGGGAAGATGATATGTTCAGGGAAATGTGAAATTGTCTATGAGATGATAGTTTTTCGATGGATGGAAAATTGGGAGAATATGAACATGCCGTAGTTACAAATAAATTAGAATGGAAAAATAATTTGAGTTGATGATTTATATGGGAAAATATATGTGATTTCGGGACACATTAATGCACACACTGACATGGATTTCATTGAATTTTTCAGAGTATTATAATATATGGATTTTTCTCGATTGTTTGGGTAAAAATAAATATCTGATCATTTCCATGATAATGAAAAGAAAAAAATGATAATTATATCTCAGATCATTATTGTTCAGTACATTGCAATAAAAAACGATCATATTATTATAGTATACCACAATTAAAGAAATGAAAAAAAAATTAATAGGGAAAGTATATTCATGAATAGTTAGATGATTTAATAATAAGGTATATTTTCATCCATGAATTTATATATAGATTAATATCAAATATATGCTTTATTAATGAAAAAAATAATGTTGCATTAATCTTTTTTAAATGCTTGCAATATATGTTTATTTCATTATTTGTATTGATTATGAAGGAATGTGTTATAATATAATAAATTTAAATGCATATAAAAGAGGATAAAATTAACATGTGTTATTAATCCATTATTATTAAAAGTCATTCCATATAAAGTAATGATTACAAATTAGTTCATGGTAATTATGAATATACAAGATGAATTATTGCAGTGCATATATTAATAAAAATAACCAAAGATTAATAAAAAATAATAGGGGTTTATATGTGGTGTTACCAAATACTATGGATTAAACTTTAATGCCATAAAATTACGTATGAATACATGAAATCAAAATTGAAGAATAAAATAAGAGGAAGTTATGATCATGTAAAATTATAATAACAAATTTAATGATGAGTTTAATAAAAATATATATTTAATAACAATAATGTTGTCTTAGGGATTTGAAGAATAAGGAATGTTAAATATTAAGGTACATTTAATTATAATACTTGAGTATTATTTATGGGTGATTATTTTGAATTTATATAAAATGTAAGAATGATTTTCCAAGAAACATAATAATGACATTATTAATGAGTTAACTAAAAATGACGATTGACTCCTTATAAAGATAGGCATATATTTTATTATGGGAATAATATTAACATATGTTGAATATAATTATGAAATAAATAAAATTAAAAGACTTGGATCAACACAATTATTATGAAATGTGAATTTCAATCACTAAGACCTAAATCTAATTGAGTACACGTTATTAAAATTAATGTATCAAAGTGAAATAAAAGTATATAACTTCAGATTCATATATAAGAATTATTTTATAATGTAATGAAAAATGGAAAAAATAATAAGAATAAGTGATTAAGAACTCTACATTAAAAGTTTTCATCAATCATGAAAATATACTGATAGGCATCCTATAATATAATCCAATACAATAGAATTTTTAAGAAATTCAGGGAAACCCATTTGATTATTACAGGTGAGTTATGACTTCAATCGAGATAGTCTATTATTGTCTCAATAATTCATTGGAGAAATTTATTAAAGGCAGTACCAACCAAATATTTTATGAAAATTAAAAACATAATGCGCATTTCATTGCACATTTTCATGTCTAGTATAATGATGTCAAGACCATATAGTTGGATTAGATTTATATAATGATAAAATGAATTAGTATACATCAGGGGTAATAATAGAGATAATGTAGGTGAAAACTTCTCCATATAGATGAGAATCTCATTATGAATCCATATGTTATCTTCTACTGCATTATTATTCCACATATTCCTGAACACTAAAAAATTAAATTTGGGAGAGAGGGATAGAGTAATAAAATAACTGTATAAGTTATGTGGAAATAGCAGATAAAGTTTTAATAACTCCAAATTCTTCATTAATATATTTATTTCCACCAATATTTGTGTACTAAAATATAAATTGATCCATTTCATTGTGTCACATTCATTTGATTCAAAACATTATATTATTTTATGTCATGAAAAATAATGAAATGCCCCTTACATACTTTCAATATTTATAATATATTTTCATATTGAAAAAATGATCCTATTAATGGTTTTAAATTATCATTTTAATGAAATAATACTAATTTTTATGAAATTAATTTTATTAATTTTTATTACTACTGTAGTTCGCATGATTGCTTATGAAAATCCTATATAACACTTTTTGAAGCTACAAAATATCGATAAAAAGTTTGTTTATAAAATAAAAGATATATATAATGGATGAATTATAGTTACATAATATTTTATATAAAATATAATGATTTTGTTTTTTGAAATATTTATAATTATACTTCCATTTATATCTTATTCCATTACTATCATGATATTTTAATAGTCAAATAATTATCAAGAAATAATATTTAGTGAATAAAAAAAATCTAAAAAACTAAAAATAATTTATAATATATAAAATTATTATTTAAACACATTTAGATTGTAAATTTTATATCTTATCATTAATTGGTCATTTATATGAAAGTTTTTATTTATAAATATGTTATTTACACTAAACGGGTAAAAAAATCTTTTACAATTTTTTTTTCTTGGTTTATTTGGAGGAAATCCAAAATATTAGTGTATTAATAACATCCAAAAATCATAATAAGAGATTTATAGATTATATTTCATCCATTTTAAAATTATCCTATAGTATTTTTTTTAATTTTGGAGAAATTTTACATTTTCTTAGTCACTTATAATATGTTAATATTTCAAATATATACAAGTTTTCCACATGCATCGCTAATAAATGTGAATCCCAATCTATAATCTAATTAAAAATTATTATGAAATATAGATCAATAAATACCTAAAAAATACCCTCATATAATCCTTACCCACATCCTTATTCTTCTATTCATCCAATAAAACCATCATCAGAATTCTCCAGGTTTACACAAAAGGAGTATTTCCAATGAAAATATATAACTTCTAGCAGAGTTCATTAATTTTATTTCTTCATACAATTCATTTAATTATATCATAGTCAATATGATTTAATATTATAAATTTCATCCATAAATTTAACGGTTAATATAATTCTGGAACCAACCTATTTCATCTATTTTACAATCATATTCTAAATTAAGACATCACTCGTGCATACATTATGTCTACTCGCGTTAAGAATTGATGTTTTGAGAATTTCATCCCTACCTCACAAGGATTATTATTAATATGGATTGAATGGATATATATGATATTCATGGAATTATTTTTTTTTTGTTAAATTATTATATATTATTTTACTTCTTACCCACTAATAATTTTGAAAAAAATAATAGCTTTCATGAAAATGACTTGACTACCACCTCATCAAAGCGATGTGATTACTTATTCATGTTTTAAATTAATGGGTGATTAAAAATTTATATATATTTAATGAAAAATATAAATAAATAAAAAATAATTATTTTTGATTTGATGAAATAATTAACAATATACATGTATCAAAACAACGAACCCAAAATAGACATCAAAAATAGAGCTGTTAACACTTGAGAGGATGAGGTTAAAAATAATTATCAACAAATAAATCATATAATGATATTAGTAAGTAATATATGGTGTTATAAATATTAATATGGTTATGTAAATGATGTATGAAAAATATAAATTTAGTATACATGAGGTTAAGACCACATATAAAGCATGATGGAATTGATGTATTTATAAAACATTTATCATTTCCAATTTTAATGATCTATGATTTATATTTTAAACATAATATCTTTTCCATGGTGTTTATGTTTTTATTTTTTCATTATATATAATAAATACAACTTAATCAACATTATTCAATATTTTATGCTTATTTTGTCTTCTATAAGGGTTTAATTTAAATTATAATATATAAGTGATTATTTTTCAGATTTTTCTTTTTATCATGATGGTGTAGGTATATTTTTTAGAATGATTTTTATGTTAAAATTATATCATCATATAAATGGTTCTATCGTCATTTATAGAACATAGTTGACCACATGGTCTTACGCACCCATTCCAATATTCCAGAGGTATCCAAATAGAATCTAGAGACTATTATGGTCTGATGTTGAGACTATAACAACTTTATTACAATATAGCATATTGTTAATAGGTTTAGATAAGATGTGTAAAAATTTAAATAGAAGTATAAAAATTAATTACATATAAAATATGATATTATCAATATCAAATATTATATAAAAAGTAATCATGTTATTATGATATATAAAAATGTGGGATGAAAAGGGAATATGTAATCAACTATACACAAAACATGTTATAAAAAATAAAAAAAAGGCCAAATATATAACCAATCATGTTATGGGCAGAAAAATTTTCCTCTAGTCTCATAAACTATACTATTATATATTTTTATACTTACATAGTTGTATTATTTCGGTTTTCTTCATCCATATTCATTATGTCTTTTCAGGTACAACTAAGAATCCTGAAGAGGTTGTGTCTAAAACTAAGTAATCCACCAACAATGTTTTCTATAATCAACCAATTTTATTTTTTAATATAATTGATGTTTTAGGGTGTTAATAATCTTGAAATATAGTCATAAATAATTCTCATTTCATATATATTTCCATGTTGGATATTCATCATACACAATTTTCTCCGAATGAATCTGAAATGACTATGATCATTCACTTTTTTATAAAAAATAAAAATATTATCATGTACATTAATTACATATAATGATATAAAATTTCATATCAATTAATTAAATTATGGTCTTTGTGTAAATTTCATGAATGTATAAGGAATTCCATGTCTGTTAATTCGTAATTAAAAAAATGCACATCATGTCCATAAAATATGGATAATATTTAATGAACATTGTTTCCTTACATACAATAATAGAATGTATGAAATATTTTTTATAAATTCCAAATAATATATATAGATTTTTATCTCCAATATAGAAGGTAACATGAAGTGATCAATTCAATCTATATTTTCTATCATACATCAATGTTTAATTAGTAGGGGGCCTTGTGAAATCAACTTAACACTACATTGATTAATAGGGTTGGGGAGATAGTTTTACATTTATCATTATTTTTAAATCATTTATACGTAATCTAGTGGTACATGGTATGGTTAAAACAACATATCAATTAATCATATTAATTTAGGCCATCAATACAACTGATTTCCATCTAAACACAACATATATGGGTTTTCATTTTTTGAATAAAATAATTATTCAGTAAATTTAATCAAATAGACTAAAAATGATAGTTTGGGTTGATGTTTTAATCATCCAACCATTTACCAGTAGAACATTTTATTTAAAATTTATGTTTTATATGCTCAATTTTAGTATTTTCTTATTTTAGGAGCAACACTAAGATGGTCTTCCATGTGGAACAATGGAGACAACCTATAAAAACATTACATTTATGGAAAATTTATAGACCTTCTAAATTAAATGGGTTGAAGAATAATCATATAGTTTTTCATTTAATTGAAGATGTAATAATATAAAAAATGACAAATGTGATAAAAATAGGTCGTATTAGATTGTATAGTGATAAAAAAGTTGACGTGAAAAGAAATATTGAAAATAATGTAGAGGATTGTTAATATTACATGTATTGATCAAACAGGATGAATGAAATTTGAATTAGATATCAAACAAGGGGGTCTCCCAAATACCATTTGTGAGAGGGGTATATATCTCCACATGTTGACACTATACTGTAAAAGTTGATGTAGGACGGTGTTTCTATGAAAAAGGATGATATTATTAAATTTACACATTTTAATATGGATCATATATTAGCCCAAGATTGGACAATGTTTCAAAAAACATGAACTTATAATACCAATGTTAACACTTTTTCCCATCGTATGGAAAGCAGAATAGTGTGAAAATAATATTTCACCCATGTGTACTCACTATCCAAAAAATACACCCAATATAATTTTTAGAACCACTATAAGTGAAAACATTTTGGCAGTCATGTTTCATAAAGATACAATTCAATACAGGTTTAGTTTCGTTATGACGACCTCCAGTAACAGTTGAACAAATTATAATCCTCCACATTTGGAATCGTGGTGGAGAAACATGGATACTACTAACCATGCACCACCCATCTTCTTGAATAATTATTCGTTAAAAAATAATTCTCTCTAATCAGAACAAGGCCCAAATACTCATAAAACAACACTTATTCATTAGTTACTAGTAAAAGGCCAATAAAGGGGTTAAAAAAATAAATGATACATTTTTATATGAAATTTGAAACATTACAACCACCCCTATTAAAACAACTTATACATGAATTTCCATAAGGGTGGTTGTGAATTATGTGAGAATATGTTCTTCCATTAATCCTGTATTTGGAACTCTATCTCTAGAGAATCCTCATGTAATTATCAATTATTAAATACAACTTCAACATGATGAAAAAACTGGCCATGTAGTAAATTCATTTTAGAAACAACAATACAAAATAAAAGCCCCAGTAAATAATTATTTACATTATGATGATCCTTTTCTTAACCAAGAACATGATATTGGTAGCAATGACATATTTAAAATTTGGATTCCTCGGTGTAATATTTCATTGAAAAATCACTTTTTTGAAAAATTAACTTATTGTGTATTGTCTTGATTGTCTCTTTGATAATTTATGTCTTGAAAAATCAAATAACCAGCTTCACATGACATTCAATCCTTCATTAAACCAATTTAGGTGAATCTAGTAGGAGTATCCCATCTCAAAACTCAATCATTAGTGCTCTATGGACACATTATAAATAATGATTCAGCCAGTATTTTTTTTATCTACATGCTTCCAAATAAGATAAACATACTCTAATTTATCCTAAATAAGATGAGGTCCCATTAAAAATATTGAACCACCACTCACCAACAGAGAGGTACCATATACAGTATCATTAGGATCCACAAATATTGTTTCCTATAATATATATATATATATATATATTTAATATGATAAATTAAATATAGTTAAACGATTCTCCCAATATTCCAAAAAAATCAAGGAAATATAGTGGGGAATGCCCTCTTTCAACTGAATACTACACTCAGATTGACCATCAATCTTATGGTGACAGTATAAACATAGACAAAACTAATAACAATGATCTTTATGAAATTTATAATATATTATTAATTAAAAATGAGAAACCATATCTTATAATATTGTCTAAGGAATATTATTATCTAATATATTCTCTTTTACATATTGGTTCCCAATTATTTCCATCGATGTTGACTCCGAAACAGGTAACAAGTGGGTGAAAGTCATTACTCCATCAATGATCAAAAATTCTATTTCACTACATTAGGATAATTTCATAAATATTATTATAAAATATATATTGACATCATCCCACTTATATTACAGAGTGGGACATGGAAACAAAAACCATTTATGATGTCAGTGTTGTGCAATCACTTGTAAACAAGTGTTACAAT
Organism: Viscum album; assembly: GCA_963277665.1. Classification (NCBI taxonomy): domain Eukaryota; kingdom Viridiplantae; phylum Streptophyta; class Magnoliopsida; order Santalales; family Viscaceae; genus Viscum; species Viscum album. The sequence continues at coordinate 1,185,840,579 of OY728161.1, read as the reverse complement.
AAGTAAAAAATCATTTATCAATATATTATTCCCTAATATAAAATATTAGTGGGGTAGGTCACAATTTATTTTAGTGATTATTGGATGTACATACAATTTTGTGGCATGAGAATATTACTTTTTCTCATATCCCAGGTCAATAGGAACCCTTACACTCACCATAAAATGAAAAATATAATTAGCATTAAGGACATGACCTGCTGGTCAGCACACAAAAGATATCATTTTTCATATAAAAATATTCTAGGTATTTGAATATTATTTCCTCTTAACATTATATTCAATTGAAAACACTGTGACCAGTGACATGATAAAGTTATTCCCATATCAACCTTGAATATCAATATGCTACTCAAAAAAAAAGATCCATCAATTCTATGTTATATTTTATTAATAAAAATCCATAGTCCTTATTTAAAAATAATACATTATTTATTAAATTTAATTATACTTCATAAAATCTAGATTATCTAGAAGTGGCATGTAATTTGGAATTAGTTACACTATATAACAATTAAAAATAGGAAAACTTCATCTTAATTAAAAACCACATTAATATTCTCCCACATAAAACTTAATGAAAAAACCTGGGGAAATACATAAGAAACCAGTGAGCTATGAAGTTAATAAAAATGGAATAAGTTATTACATATTAGATAATAGGGATATAGACATGGAATATAATTAACATAAATAATAATAAATGTAATAGAATGATAATCATAACATGGGAAACGTGGAAACAAAAAAATCATAATAAGCATAGACAATGGATAATTGCAACAAATTAATGATGAAAAAACATGCATAATTTAATCCGAATGACTTCTTTTACCAACATGATGTATTATTAGACTCTAAATTACCCAATACATTCTTGTTCTGTATAATTCCATGTGCACCCATCCATTTTATTACGAAATCATGCTTAACTGTAACACATTGATCATGTAACATGGATTCATTTATCATCCTATTTTAAACAAAATTTTAGGATAATGGTAGAAATACATTTACGTACCTATTCCAATACGTATAATTTTATAAAGGTTAATTCCAATGGTATGAAGTCGATATGGAATTCAATAGACAATTATTTAAATAGTTAAAATCAATGTGAAATTTTGGATGCATATCAACATCGCTAATAAATTAATAAAATTTGGGGATTAGAGTGAGAGGGGTCTCTCAAAATTTTAGAAAAAAAAATAATGTGTCTTTTTCGGGAAATATACATAATTAGGGAAATGTTTATAGAAGACATAAGGAAGATATTATACATGAATAAAGCGGATAAAAAAAGATCCAATACTTTAGTGTATGACTCAAAATTCAGGGGAAGAGCTTTTTTAAAGAATATTGAAACCTTGTGAGCACTATAGAGAGGGAGGGAAGGAGTAAAAATTTACTACATGAATTATTAATGAAGATAAGTCGTAGCTCATATGGGTTTATATAGGGAATGAGTGGGTATTTCTATAACATTTTTTAAAATTATGTATTGAATTCTATATAAAAAATAACCAAAACCACAATAAATATCATGGTTTTCCCATGTTATCTTTCAAATTGATGAGTTTTCAATTAAATTATAAGGACATGTGACAATATTAAAAAAATACCCTCTCGTATGTAAATTTGAGTCATAATTAGAAAGAAATTATTTTAAAACACTAAAATATATTAATGGTTTTTGATGATTCATAATGGCATTAATAAATAAATCAAATAACAATAAATTCAAATTATTTTAAAGGTAAAACATATATTTGGTCATGTATATCATTTATTTTATTTTTTAAATAACGTATGGGTTATTATGATTCAACAATACACACCAAATAATTATACAACATTTAATTTTTAATTGAAAATTTGACTATCTGATAATTTTTTTTTAAAATTTAAAACTGGATAATTTCGATATTTAGATTCCAAAAATAATATTTTTTTTGGATAAATAATTTTTTAACAAATTTAATTTATATTTTTAAAAATATAATCATATTTTATTATGAAATTGTGGATTTTTTTGAAAAAAAATATTTTTAACAATACTAAAAATTATATTTGGATTTATAAAAAATATTTGAACATTTATATTTGTTAGTAGTTATTTAAAAATTATATATAATTCAAATATTTTTTATTTCATAAATTAATTAATTTATGAAAACAATTTCCATAATTGATTTTTAATAATACAGACAAAATTGATGTCGGTTTTTTTGTATGAAAATAAAAAACCATTATAAATTAATTATAATAAAATGAAACATTTTCCATTATATTATATAAATTATTTAACATAATCATTTGGATAGTGTATTTATACCTATACCATTAATATAACACAGATCAATATAAGAGTATGGTGTACGACTTTGAGATTTTAATGGGATGGTTTAGTGAATAAGGTTTTAATAGTGATCTCAATAAACATAAACTTCATCCCTAAATGGATTCTCTCATACTTAAGTAGATGGTTCTCAAAATTGGAATGGTCATGTGAAATCACTTGAACTATTTTCCACCTCATAATATCAGATAAATGGGCTTCAATGTGTTTGATCATTTTGGTTGAGGCCATCGATTCTATCATCTATGTAAATTATATTTTTTAAAAGCTTATATTTATCATAATAATGTGATCACTATTCAAAGACTATATTATCAGTGATAATTATTGTTAATGGTATTTTATACATGATAGAATTTAACAAAATAAAATATTTTCTTTTGTTTTCAATAAAAATATTTCATAATAATGAAATTTATTAAATCAAAATGTAAATTTAATTAATTATATTTCAGTTCGTTACAATATTCCCCTAAGAAATATCCACCTCAAAATATCATTTCCCATATTATGATAGATGATGGAAGTTTTTCTTTATCAACTATTCTGGTTCCCATTTCACATTTTTAAACATTGTATTTCTCTATTTCACTTTGACTTGGGGAATTTTCTTATATCCTAGAACTTTTTCTCTATAATATATTATTTTCAGTAGATTATCATCATAGGAAGGATAATTTCTCAATGATACCACAATTGTATTTAGTTTTTTTAAGGGTTTTGGTATGTACTATCTTAATTGGGACAGATGGAATACATCATGTACTTGAGATTGGTTAGAAGGTAGTACCAGTGTATAGGCCACTTATCATATATGATCTAGTATCTCAAAGGGATAGATGTATCTTCAACCAAACTATCTCATACTCCATAATGTAATTACAATATTCAATGGTGATATGTTCATGAATACCATATATCCAAAATAAAACACTAGTTCTCTTTATATATTTTCATCATTTCTCTTCTATAGATTCTGAGAATCCTTGATGCGATTCTGAATGGTCTTAAATTTTTTCACAATTTTCCCATCCATTTAAGAAACTATAAATTTTGTGATCCCCAACATCATCCCTACAATCAGGTGTCTAATTCTCTTCCCATAACTATTTTCATAGTTATCCATTGGGATTCTAGTGTATAAATTGTTATGTTATGAGAAATCAACCAAAATTATATATGGATTTCACCCTCCTTTGAACTCAATTGATAATTATATTAATATATAATCATGTGTTTGATAGTTCTCTCATATTTTATATTAGTTTGAGAGTGATACATAATGCTAATGTTCACCTCTGTATTTAGATCTTCTTGGATTATTTTATAGAACATTGAGTTAAATCATTGATCTCAATCGAATACAATCGATAGTTTTACTTCATGCTGCCTTACAACATCATTGATTTATATCATTGAATTTTGATGTAGTGAGATGTTATTTCTCGATTGCTAATGATTAATGTAGTCATTGTGAGATAATACACAAAAACCAAAATTGAATTTTTTCCACTTGATTTATTTTGAAATTCAATGCCAAAGTGAACTATGATGTTTTCTCATTTCTTCATAGGTATGGTTAATGGTTTTAGCATCCCTATAGATTTTTTTCCTTTCTACTTTCAGATACTGACATATATGACATTGTGAGGTATATTCAGAAATATTCTTCTACATGTCGTCTCAATGAAAGTGTTCTTAGGTATATAAATACATATTTTTTTTGCTTCTATTTTGGATAGAGATGTTTGAGCTACATGCATCATACAAAATCTTCTTTTTTATATAGGGATTTGATGATAGACATAGTCTAGATAAAAAATCATATAACACCTTATTAATAAATAATAAACACTAAGGATATATATTTTCTTATATATTACACATTCTATTAAATTCCCACATCACTTATATGATATTCCTTTAATATCTCCAAGAAGTATGGTTGAAAAAAAAATTCTGAATGGATTTAGGAGGTTCCTTCCTTTTTGATTCCCAAGTCAATTATTTCAAAATCAATGTCGATCAGATCCATCTCATTTCTCATCAATGACAATATTTTTTGTTTCATTATTCTTTTAGAATCATTGACATTATTATTTCACCTAGGATTTTATTTTATTGGGAACTCATAGTCCATGATCAACTAAAATTGTCATCATTGGGGTATATTCATATTTTTTTGAGAATATATACCCAAGGGTTTCGAAATCAATTTTAATTTAAATCCTGTCTCTAATGAGACAATGACTCCATATTTAAAAGTAGAAGATCACTAAAGAAAAATATAGATCATGTGTTTCGTACTTATATTCCTACACATTAATCTACATTTAATAATAGGATATAGTTTTTTAATTATATATCAACACACGTCCCAATACCTTCTTAGAGGAATAATTGAATATTAAGAAATGTTATCCACCTATGGGTAGTCTGAGTAATGGTGCATTGATAAGCCTCATTTTCAAATCCATAAATTTATGTTCATATTAGCCATTCCACAAAAACATGAAACTATTCATAGATACCTTGGATAAAGGGTTTGGCAATAATGACAAACTCCTCCAAAATTTAGGAATACCCAACTAATATAAAGAAATCAAATATTTATGTCACAGAAGTTGAAATATCCCATCCATCAATTAATTATTTTTGGAGATTTTATATATATCCCATTTCCAGTGATTATGATACTCAATAATGAGACATATTTCAACGATAAATCACATTTTCTATACCTAGAACAATGATTCTCCATTCATGACGTATTTACCTTAGTTCTCAGTGGAACCTCATGATCATGTTTGGATTTAATGAGTAATATAATATCATCAATTAAGAATATCAAAAAAAATTAGAGGTGGTCTCTAGAAACATTATTAATTATTTCCATAATGATATTTAAAGCACTATAATGTTAGAAAATAATTACTATGAACTCATTGTGCCCGTACAATGTACAAAAATATGTTTTTGTATATCCTCATTCATCACCCTAACATGGTAGTATCCCAACCACATATCCATTAGGGAGATGTATTTTTTAACATGTGGATGATATAAAATACAACAATACATGGAACATGATAATTTTTCATTATTGTAATCTTATATAAATCACTATAATCAATTCAGAGGAATGTTGACCCTTCCTCCATCTTGATAAAGAGGACTGGTTCACCCATGTGTGATGTAATTGGGAGTATTATATCATTATATTGACTCTCATATAGTATTTTCTTCGTATCTTCATGTTATAAAAATTAAAAAAAAATGTTATCTTTGATAACGATTACATCGAAGGTATATCATCAACTGAATATTCTGCATATCACTATGTGGAAGGCACATTAATTCAATGGGAAACACATTAGTGTATTCCATCAAAAAGGTAATGTCTTCAAATATGATATTTTCATTGGACTCAATCATTTTAGGTACATATAATTTATCATATGGAAATAATATCCTTTCATGAGATGTTGGTTCTAAAAAATATAAATCCTTTTCCTTACACATTTACAGAAATGTTGTATGATACAAAATACAAAGTGTGATTTTTTTCTCAAAACAATTTTTGGGGGCTAAATATAGGGAATGAAAATACCTGACTAGAATTGAAACAAATTTAACCTAAGTGATAATGAGAAATACCAATGGGATATTCATCCCCAAAATTTAGATGGATGATGATTTATATAATTGGGACACAATAATTCATTTTTTTTATTTTCACTAACAAATCGATGCCCGTTATTTGTGGTCTGTTTTGAATAGTTTAACTAAACATTCAACAGATAGAAGAATGCGTAGAACCAGAATCAAAAAGAAAATTCTCTATTTATTAATGAATAAATAGATTACCTACCACCAATCCATTATTTAGATCCACCATAGTGGTTGTGATGAAAAAAGATCACCCTTGCTACCTTGTAGGTTGATAGTTGCCTTTAAGAACCCTTCTCTTAGTGGATTGGTTTTTAAAGTTCCTAGGTTCCTTGGAGTTAAATTAAAGTACAATGCATTTCAGGTGGACTAGTGAATTACTATCCTCCAATTCTAAAGTGGGTTTCTCCTATAAATAATCTCTTGTTAGGTGTCCTTCCTTCCTATACAGAAAACATTTCCATGTTTCCTTTATGATATTTCTAGGGTGCTTTTGTCGACATCATTGAGCAGTTTGATATTGATATTTCATGGAACTATTATATTTATAAATTTGACAAAAATAATTAAACTAAAATTCAAGCTTCTTAATCCAACGATAACCTTGAGATTCTCTGATGTTCATAATTTACATTGAGGGCACTGCAAAACATTTCCTCATTGTTATCAAATTCACAGATCACAAGTGTTTTTTGTAGAATTTGTTTTATCCCAACGTAGTGGTCAAACATTTATTTATTTTTAATGAAAGAACTGATGGCATATCTGGAATATCTTGTGAAATTTTTCTCGTAAGACATAATGTATTAATATATTTTTTTAATTTATGAATGGAAATCCTATTACATTTTATGTAGGAGAGTGTAAGGAATATATTTATAAAAGAATAGTTTCCATAATTCCATCAAACCCAACGATATGATCATTTTTTCAATGTTACTATTATTGATCAATGTTCACCATTGATTAAATTTACATTCTGTATGATACACATACTTTTGAAACATTTATTGTTAAGTATATATATGTGGAGAATATGTTTTAAATAGAGTTGATATATTTTTATGCAATTAATGGTATCAAAAGATCATTGAATGTAGGTGGAATTTCTTAAATAGTGGAACCAATTTAAACATGTAATTCTGTAGGGGTATTTAGGAACTCCTCCTGATCCAGGTTTCTATTAAGAATGTGAGTAATCTTAGATAGCGTCAGAAATTATTTTATGAATCAGCCTCCCATTAGGTTGGGAATCTCATTGGTATAGTCATCAAATTACCCCCACGTTGATTTTTTTTACGATTCCTCTTCCTTCATGATATTGGACAAAAAATTAGAAAATTAGGGATATGTAATAGTAATCTATTAAAAACACTAAAAAAAATTTAATGAAATTAATAGGATAACATATAAAATATATTTATTCTATTAAATTATGAATTCCCAAGCACTTATATGTGTTATCCATGATGTAATTCTTCACATATACTCTTATTGAATACTATTCCCTTAAAAATGGTTTCTAATTGGATTGTGATTTTAACACATCTTATCCATTGGGAGTGTCAAATCAGGATTATAGTAAGGCGCAATTGATGTTTACTAGGATAACCGAGATAGGAAAGGAACACATTATAAGAGTTCTTCCCTCTATGTACCTTCATTCCAGAACCATTTAAACATTCTTTATATAGAAATGAAATATTTTTAAGATAAAGTATATATTAAATTCTTAAAAATATTTAGTGATATTTTCTTATACTTAATTCCATCAATCATTCCTTCTCTATAGTTCGATAATCATTGTCCAAAAAGCTACAAAACAATATATATATCTATATATATATATTATAAAAACTCTTATATTTTATTTCATATTAATACATTATTTGTAAAATAAAAATCAACATAATAAAATTTAGACTCTCAACAATTCTAATATGTTTGGGAAATTGTTATATTACATAATAATTTAAAACCAAAACAACATCACCTTTATTGAAAACATTATTAATATTATTTATCTTAAAACTGAATGGGATAACCTGGGGCCATTCATAAGAAACTAGTGAGCTATAATTACTAATGAATGATTAACAATAGAAGAATGTAATACATGTTATATAGTATACATATTAAATTTTGAAGAAAATTGACCTGAATAACAAGTCATGATATGGAAGGTTAATCATAACATGGAAAATGTTGAATCAACTTTAAACATTTTGTCACAAATATATGATAAATCTCACTATCATAAAATCATTATGGATGATGTCCCACAATGGAATATGGTTCACTCACTAACAAGACATTACACTAATGAAAAAAAATTAATTAAGTCATTGGAGAGATATACAATTTTGGTGGAACCATGAGGTTTTGGGATTTGTTTGCATTAGTGATGCGATGTTGTTAGAGGTGAATCATATGGTTGTATCTTCCCATACCAATGTTGGAGACCGATGTTCTGGATAATAATATAGTAAAGGTGTTATTTTTTTCTTGGGTATGTGGTTATTATGATGGTGTCTATCATGTGTTTAATTTTTTTCTTCTATCATTAATGGCTAGTGGTTCATTGATGTTAGAAATTGCATATTTCATGGTGATGTTGTGTGTTAGTGATGTGTGTTTTTATTCCACAGATCGACTTCTAGTGGTTTCTCATCGATGGGGTACTGTGATTCATTGTCAATGCATGTGAATCTAGTAGATTCTGAGTTTAGGATCTCACATTCCATAAAGGATTTATGGTTCATAAATCGATGTGTTTTTCTATCTGAATTTGAAATTTTTTCAAGGAGGTGTTTTTTAGATTTTGATTTTTGTTTATTGAATTTTCTATTGATTGATGTTTTTTATTTTTAAAATCTATAGTTACCACTAGTAATTATATTTTCCATTAAAAAATACTAAAAAATGGTATTTAGAGGTATATTATTCAGGGGAACCTGTCACATTTATTTCATTATCCTGATTAAGTGTGTTATATGTATCAAACAACAAGAATTCATTCATCAGTATAAATTTTCTAATTTATAATATATATATATAACTAATAAATCTATTTCAATATAAAAATGTTTATATGTTTATAATGTTGAATACCATTTATAAGAAATGGGCATGGTATTCACTAAACATTTGGTTTGGGATGGAAAATCAAGGTGAAATTTCCCCAGCATAATGACATATCATAAAAAATCATAAAATAGATTGACAAGAGTGAAAGAGATATATATTAATTTTGTATTAAATTTTTATGATACAGTGTTATTTAATAAAATATCCCATCATATGTAAATGAAGATAAATTCACATGTTATGTAAGATATTTGAATAAGGGTAGAATGGAAAATATCAGTTACACTATTTTTTGACACTAAATACTTGGTACACGATTCATGAGAAAATTAGAGCCATTGGATAATTAGGGATATGGTAGAGTAGTGTTTGGACGTTTTCTAAGTATTTTCAATGAAGATAATTGTGGTCATGGGTGGGTTTATATTGGAAATGAGTGAAGATTTCTATAATATATCTCAAACAATGATTTTGTACTCTGTATAATAAAATTACCAAAACCTCATCCCTTCCCTTATTTTTCCCATTATATCCTCCAAATTACAAATTATTTAATTATATTGTGATTCTAATGGTTGAATATAATAAAATAATAACTTTTATTTTTTGGAGTTGAGTCGTACTCTTAATGAAATTTATTTAAAACCATAAAAATATTAAAGGTTTTGAATGATTCATAATGGATTTAGAAGTTCGATAAAATCAACATATAATGAAATAATTTTAATGGGAAATATATATTTCATTGTGTATACCAATTATTTAATTTATTAGATCTATTTTACTTTATTATAATTTCATAATAAACACTGGATATTTATATGGTATTTAATTGTTACACGAAAAACCGAATATCTGAAAAATTATTAATAATTCTCTGTTGAATAATTAAGAAGTTGTGATTCCAAAAATAAGATTGATTTTTTATAAATCATTTTCCTATTAAATTATTTTTCACTTTGTAAAATGAAATTTATATTTATTAAGAAATGATGGGTATTATATTTGGTTATAATAGTTTTATAAGACATGTAAAAATTATATTTATATTCATCAAAATTATATGATCAATTAATTTTGAAGAAAATTATTTAATATAAATTGGTAATTCATTTTTTATTAATCAATTAATTCATCCAGATCTATTCGTTAATTTAATTTCAATAATACCAAAAAAAAATTGTGTCGTATTCAATCAAAATTAAAATCCTTTACAATGTAATAACAATATGATGAAATTAAATCCATTATTTTATAAATAATAATGTATGTACTCATATCTCTTGGGTCTGGATTCATATTCCTTTAATATACTAGTAGGTTCCCTAAGTGTAATTTGAACAATTCTATGATTTTCATATGTTGGTTTGGTGATCATGGATTGGTCCATGATCTCAATGAGCATAAACATCACCAAAAATTTGTTTCACCCAGGCTTTAGTTGTTGGATATCATCTTTAGATTGGTACAGACAAAATCAAATAGATTTTATCTCCCTTAAATGCAACGATAAATGGGATTCATTGGGTATGATCCTCATGCTTAATGGTGTCACTTATTTTTTCAATGTCAATTGGATTGGTTAAAACCCTATATTTATAGTATTAATGTGATAATATTACTATGAGTACATTATCAATGGTAATGAATATTATTGGTATGTTAAATATGATAGAATATAATAAAACTAATGATGTGATTGTGTTTTCATTAATAAAATTACATATAAATACATTTCATTAAATCAAAAGGTGAATTTTATTTATAATAGTTGTGGTCATTACAGGATTCTATAATTTCTTATCTCTTAGTCATTAAACAAACATAATCTACCAAGGCATTTATATTACTAGGGATACATGCAAGCTAAAAATTGAATGAATGTTGGGACTGAACACATCTTTAATATCATAGATACAAGTCACTCCAATAATATTAATATTTGATAATTTTATGTTACATGTATACCATGAACTACTCAACTAGTAAATAATTCCTCTGAAATTTTAAGTCATAAAACACTACTTCTAGATTGAGATCATGTATTGAGTAATTTTCCTCATGATTCTATAGGTAATGATACCTATATATTATGACATGAACATATTATATCTAAATTTCATAAATCCCAATATGTTATTGATATTAATATATGGTATAAACTCTTCCAATATTTCAAAATATTATGATAGATATTTAGGCAATACTTCCATTCAACTCTTGATGGGCCAACCCACATGCATCAGACAATAATTATCTAACAACCATCAATTTCTAGCCCATAATAATTGTATCTATGTGTGTTAAATCATTAAATAAAGTCATACAATATATTTCAATCCCATTAAGAAATTTAATATCAATTTTGTAGATGGATGTCCCTAAAAAAACCATGACTCTCTCATTCAGTGGGTCCATAATCACTCTTTCTTTTTAGATAATGTATCCTAAAAAATGAAATTTATTCTTCTAGATGTGAAATTTTGTGAGCACGGATAAATGATGGTTCTCACATACTATATACATTTCAATATATATACATAAGGAATGATCATTTCATGTTTTAGAATACATCTAGATATTATAAATAAAAATAAACAAAAATGATTTCAGGTATGTGTAGAAAACTCTATTAATAATGTCTATAAAAACTGTTTGTGTATACATTATAACAAAATGCATGAATTTATTATTTAACATTAAAACATTATAATGTAATGTTTCACATGGTATATAGAAGGGTCTATTAAACAGCTAATGTTAGAAAAATCCAAAATAAACCATCGACAAATCTATAGATTGTCAAAAATTGACAACGATATCATCTATATTAGGTGAAGGATACCATTTTTAATGCTATGATGATTAAAACATTGGTAGTTCAAACAAATACTAAGGGTATTATTCGAATTCATTTAAAAAAAGTATATGTGAACCACAATGTGATTTACATATTCATATAAACATTTTATCTTCCATGTCCTTCAACTTATATCCAAGTTCCTTATGATCTGTTGGTGGCATCCAAAAAGGATGAATATATATAAATTACATACCTGAAACTAGTGGTATACTAAAATCTATAATAGTCATTAGAGGTAGCCAAGAATATTTTTGGTGATGATGTTCGTGAACTGATACACTATAAGTGGTATATCTATATATAATGTACTATGATCACTCAGAATAAATAAACAATCTAGGTTGTCACTCCCCTAATACCTCAATGCCTTGGCACATCTCAACTAAAATGGACACCCCATTCTCTTTTATAAGCATACATACATCCCTATTGGGAAATTAATTAAAATATCTAAAAATGACAATCAATATGAATTTGATTGGGAACAAACCAGTCTATTCCATGAATAATGTAAAATAATTTCATATTGAGGATGAAGAGGATCCATATGAAACCATATCAGACAATATAATTGGGTAACCCCTGACATCAGTGTAAACCATAAAATTTTACTCCCAATAGAGTAACATAAATAATATCAGTTGAAAATTATTCTACATCAGGTCCATGAATTCCATAATAGAAATATATGTCCATGAATGTTAAAAAATTTATAATGAAGATATACTATATTTTATGCTTCTAGAATCGTACCAAGAACTAAAAATGAGATGAAAATTTAATCATAATTTTTAGGGTTTACTACCTATATCATTCCTGATATATTGAACTGAATCAAAAATATAATACACTAAGTAATCCAACATTGATGGAAATGCCTACTAGTATTATGGATTCCTCAATCTCTTCCTATTAAATTGATTTGTATAAAATAGTAATCAAGAAACAAGACTAAAATTAAGCTACAGATCATTGTCTAGAACATTCATTTGGTGCATACACCCTATAAATAAATTATAGTATATAGGTCATGTATAATATCTAAACATGATACGCACATCCTAAACACTTACATTATATATGTTCTCTTTCACTCATGGGAATTTTCTGTTTTCAGCATCCTATACTAATTACATATCACATTGCTACCTCTTCACACAATATAACAATTAATTCCTCTAATAGGAAGCTCGAAATGATATTTCCACCCATTAGAGTTACTCCAACTATACCTTAAAAAATGACAAAAAATTCCCCCAGATTTCTGCTCCCTCATGTTATTCTTGTAGAATATATAATCATTCATTATTTTAGATATGGTTGTAAAATATAAAATATTTACATGAGAAATCCAAATCACATCTTTATACATCCCCATTTTTGTCATTTTTTAACTATAAGAAGCTATGAAAATAAAGTGTGTCTTATTCATGAAATTTAAATTATACTTGAAGGACATATAAACCAAAAAAATGTATATAGAATGAAAATATCATTCTTCTCTAAATTTTTTTATAAATAATTAGTTAAATAGTGTAGATTGTGAATTATTATAAACCATATCCTCGTGGTGATCTACTAGGTTAATAATATCCTACAACATCATGGAAGACCATATAATAATGTAAGTTCTTGACATGGCCTATATTACAAAGGTAGAAACTCATGCACAAATTTTACTAAATTAGCATCTTATCATGAATCTGTACTGTAGGTTCATCTCTACCATAAGAATATCGATTAGTGTATTTCATGTATATAAGTTTGAGTGTTTTATTATATTGATTTCTGTTTATAATTGTTAAATATTTCCATGTTGTGATTATTTTGAATTGTTTTATGTTTTGTGGCATGAAACATTGAATATTTGAAAAATAAGTGTTTTGGTGAAAAAACGAATTTTGCAAATAAAATGAAGTTAGATATTCTAGAGGAGAAATGGTACACACCATGTAGTAAGAGTACATGATGTGTAGTTTTAAATTATTACATGTAATTAGATAGATCATGACATGCATGCATGATGTGAATGACATGTACCTATCGTGAACCTTCAGTACACTATGTGACAATAGTCAAACATCAATTTTATGAATTAAATATGTGTTAGATTATCACATACATGAAGGCAAGATAGATAAGTTTTACATGATGTGTAAAAAATGTAAAAGTCTTGTAACGGTTCAAAATTCCATAATATCTGATGAGATCCACACATGTGTCACATAGACTAACAAAAAGAAGACGGACAATACATGTTTTTTAGTTCAAGTACATGTCGTGACTGAGGATATGTAGAACATAGTTGAGGCCTATAAATTGAGGCACTTTCTACTGATTTGAGGCATTCAGATTATCCTAGAGTTCAAGGATTAGAGAAAAGCTGGTGTGCCTTATACGATTCTTTCATTCATTACTTCATACATTTATTTTATTCTCCCCATCCCACTTATTCTCTCATCACTAGGATGATGTGTTAATCGAACATTTTGATGGATTTTTTAATCAAAGGGGATGATTCAGTTGGATTTTATTATTTTTATAATTCTTTTATTCGGTTTTCATAATTTTTCTCTTCAACTACCTTTCACTTTATTTGAATTTTGTCGTGAACATCGATATTTTTATCAAAAAGGAAAATTTACATTATGAAACTGACTACACAAAAGATGGATCACCATTCTGAATATTAGAGGAAATCAGGTTTAAACATGGTATCAAGATAAAAATGATTCTTCAACACCATAAATTACTAGACCAAGGGAAATAAGTCATTTCCATGTTAAAGAAGAGATATTGTGATCATCAGAACATATTCATCTCGACTCTTACACCAATCATTAATTAATTAATCTATCTTCAAAAATATGAATTCACCTGATCATTGAAATTACAAAATGATGATAGGCTTATTAAAATATACTATCACAAAACAATTATGTTGATACTTTGTTTTAATGGTCTTTTATTAAAATCAATCTAACAAGTCTTTCACATTTATTTCTACATGATAATAAAATTAAATCTTTTGAAAATATAATTCGAGGAAATTTATTGGATCATTGGTTTCGATATTGATGATTAATTATACAACATTTTAATTAATTAGGTATTATAATTTGCATCTTAAAAAATTGTTTTCATGTAGTACCATAGAGAATTAATGTTATCATATAGGTCTATCAAACTAGCACTAATGTCGGGATGGTATCCTTTTATTTTTTTAGGATTTCAATTTTTAAATTTTATTTCGTTATTTTAATTACAAATTTTACACTGATTATTTAGTGATATGAGTTTTTTAGGTTTTCATATCATTACATTAACAACAACAAAATGAGATTTAAGGATAAGGGAATCATTGATTCAACAAACAAAGTTGAATAACGCCTATGGTTCAAGCAAGATAGATCAATGGACGAGGGATAACAAAATAAAGTTCTTTCAATAGATTAAGGGATGAGAATACTTGCTGACCATGAGTGGGGATCAAATAAATGATTTCAACATATCATCATATCACCCCCATATCTACAAATCACTTCAAGAACTAGTTAGATATGATAATGGTGATCAAAAACAACGTTCAATTCACTGGACTTCTAGACGAATACCCAAAAAATAATTTGAGATATTTCCTCATGATGGGTGATACATTAAAATTCTAGTACATTTCAAGAGAGGTGGAAACACCTGCACCTTTACTATTTTCTATAGTGATTGACCTCAAGATTTTATCCAAATCCTTTATATAGCATTCAATCACTACCTGAGATGAGATTTAATGTAACTTACTCACCAACTTCATTATCCCTTTTAAATCAATGGAAATATGGGTAAATATTATAATATTTTTTTAATTTGATTATTAATATCTATATGTTGCATGTGAATTGTGTAAGTACATGAATCATAAATTCTATCATCATGGAATAGATCGTCAGATGCTAATAAAAACATTTTAAGGGTTTTTCACTTCTAAAAATGTCAATTCATGACCATACAACTACGAGATCAATAATGAAAATGTAACCTCAAAATTTTTAAAACATGTTAGATTAGATGGAGAGAAACTGTTTCTAGTATAATGAAAATGGGATTCAATAAAAAGGCATTAATATTTTAATGAACAATGATTGGGTGAAAAAACAACTAGTGTTTTTGACCACAAAGATGGACATTACAATAGCCCCTAGTAAAAACCCCAAGGTACGTGTATCGAAGATGAAAATAATTCTTATTTCAATCGTGGTAGTCAATTTTAGTGATGGATATAGCAACAATAACAACAAGACCTAGTATTTCAAAGACTACAAGGGTTAAAATAACAAGAACCATAGAGGCCCAAACATACAAGCTAGGTTCATTCGATGGGGGTGACACTAGAAATATTAATGACCACTTCTAGGATTACCATCAAAGAAATAAGAGAAGAAAAATTATACCAAAAAGGAAAACTTTCTGAATATGGAGTGTCAAGAAGGAAACATTTCTAACCAAAATAGAGAGATGAAATGATTAGTGCTTCAATGATTCCCTGAAGAATGCCTACCTGATGATTTAAAAGAAATAGATGTCATGAACCAACTCAAGTCGACCCTAAACTGGTCACCCTATTCAATCTGCGGCATAGCTCAAGAGGCGTTCCTGATCCTCCTAGGCTGGTGAAAATCACCACAGCATCAATAGAAGGAATGATAATGGTTTCAAAAAATAATAAAAATAAAAAATAAATAAAATCAGAGGAAATAATAAAGAGAATCAAAAAATAAATAAAACAAAATTACAATTACATAAATACTGAATGAGATAAAACTATAAAAACTCGGCTTCTGAAAAAACTCTGGGAGACCCCATGGGTTACTCTCTGACTCAACGGTCATGCATCACCCAAGGGGAGTGCATCCATATTGTAGCCTATACACGAACTAAAAAACAAAAATAACAATAGGTGTGAGTATTAAAACTCAGTAGGACTTCCCAATATACAATTTACCAATGCACTACCTCTAAAATTAAGAAACGTCTATTATATGATTGAAATAAAATATATTAATATGTTCATTTCTATAATAATTAATTGAATTAAATTTACAAATCATTCCCCTTAATTATTTGAAAAACTTGAACAAGATTTTAAACAAAATTTCTTTTTGGAAACATTTCTTATTGAAAAAAATTTTCAAACAAGTTATGAAACCAAAATTTCACTTATTATAAAAAAATCACCACATAAGGGTATATGGAGAAAAAGAATGAGAAATGAAAATAGGTATGCAAGTATCTCAAAAATAGTTCAAGAGCTAAAAACCAATAAACATAGGCAAACCCAAGAGATCGAGAATATTCAAGAAGACACTTATACCTATGACCCCATCTAAAGTAGCATGCCCCATATGATGAAATTAAATGCCCTAAAATGCTTAGGAACCCATTCTAAGGATGGTCGAGGAAAAATACCATAGCAATAAATCCAGAATGTTTCACCTTCTATGGGCCACCAGTCAGTACCATAACCTACCAGTGCAACACTCGCCTCAGACAATTCTCACTATATGATAGGTTCATATGTCGTAGGTATAAAATCAGGTGAGAAAGAAGATGTTGTCGATCATCAAATCACAACCCATACATTATATTATATTTCACAACAAGACTCCCCAATGTTTCTCCTCAAAGACGAATCTAATGCCTTAAATTCAAAAGATACTTATGGTTCATAATTGAGTGACCCATATAACAGAACCTGGGGATTCCAAATCAAGGAAATCCCAACCATCCCATGTCAATGTGGTACAAAAAACATCCACAAGGGTTTTATGTAAAACACTTTACATAATTTATTTCAATGTGGCAAAATGGTCCCCTAAACACTATTTAAGGAACCCACTTTTATCAAAGGTAAAATTTCCAAAAATCAAAAGGAGGTGTAAACACATCATTTATCATATCCAAACATATATTAAAATCATATTCATATAGATAGATTACCCACTCAAGACCCGACCATTTTTAATAAAATTCCAAAACTTGCTAAAACACAATACCCCCTTTTGTAAAATATAATCCACTTAGGAAACTACAGAAATCACTAAAATCAATTTTCTACACTGGGATGATCTATTTGTAAACCCTGAAACGTTATTTGTCATCAAAATTTACACTTAATATCCAAATTGAAATTTTTATATAAAAAACACTTGGCATGAATTATTTACCAAAACAATTTCCATCTAATACCATACAATGTATAGGCACCAATTGAATGCATTAATTTTATTTATATTGTTATACAGTGTTTTAGCATTACAAAATATCTACCTCAAACACCCAATTTTCAAAACATGACAAAACATTCAACATATTAAAATTAATTTTTATAAAACAATATGAATCCTAAAAACACTCACTTTTATAATTAACTATGAAAAAATTTAATAAATGTTTGAAGAATTTTTAAAACACTGACAAGAGGCACAACAAGGTTCTACATTAAAACACACCTAATTTTTTACAAAAATACTACATTAAATGTAAATGTAAAAAATGAACATATCAAATAAGACATTAAATGTCAACCACATTCCAATAAACTAACATTAACGTTGAACCAAAAATATTTAACATCTATATGATGTTTTAAAAATATAGAATTAATGATTGTTTAATTAGAAATAGAAATTTCAAGGGGATTCTAACCTCAGAACCAAGACGCAACAACGGCGCTCCCTCAGAGTCAGTCTACGAGGTGTCTAGAATCTTAAACCTACCCATATAATCTGTTAATAAATAAAATCCCCTAATATAAAAAATGTAAAAAAAAGAAAAAAATTGAATATTCAAATGGAACAAGAATTAAATTGTTAATCCATGGATTACCGGCAGGGTGGGGGTTTAATGATTCACAAATAGGAGGCCAGAGGTTGTTCTCATGATCTTGGGCCACACAAGAGGAAGGCATGCCAACATGGGAGGCACTGGAAGGGTGAGGCGCACCAGATGGTGTTACACCAAACCAGTGGAGGGGGTATGTGTTGCTGTATGCATGCCGACTGTTGGGCTGTGGGTGAGGGTCATTGGAGTTGGGGGGCCGCACCTCTGAGGTGAGCAAAGGGAATTCGGTGTTCCTCACCGGTTATGGAGGGAGGTGCACGGGTCTCCTGCATAAAGGAGGAGGCACTGGATATGGATGCATGGGAGAAAAGGAGAGGGAGTGACACAGAAGAGTTGGATTGGGCCTACTTGCACACAAAAAAGAAGGTGACATGGTTGTGATTGGTTTAAGAGGGAGTTACAGCGAGAAAAAAGGGGATTATGGGCTGGAACACTGGGAGGAATCCACATAAAGGGAGGTGTTGATGGGATACTAATAAGTGTTGGGTTCAAGGGTTGTTCCACTGCCAAGGGGGTGAAAAGAGTGATTGGCGAGTAACCTCCAAAACGGTAAATCCAACCTAAAAAATTTAAATGAAATTGTTATAACATAATAATAACAATAATAATAATACTAAATTGAATAATAATAATAATAACAACAAGAATAATTATAATAATAATTAATATTAATAATAAAATCACTATAATAAAAATAAAAATAAAAAAAGTATTTATTTTATTTAAATTATATTAAAATTATCAATTTTATATTTCATCCAAAACAAAAAATTAAAATTAATTATAACCATATAAATTTTTAAAGACATAATAAATTAAAGTTTATTTATTCATTTTAATTCTTCATAGATGAAAAGGCCATGCAATTTCCTGGGAGAAGTAGCATGGCATTGTGCTTAGCCCGTGTGTCCAATAACGTCAAACCCAAAATAAGAAATTTCTATCATAAACATAGAAATTTTGTCTGGGACTCAACATTTAACCCAAAAAATTATTTAATATAAGGAATAATCGAAATGAAAAAGTCATTCGGGTTGGGGTTGTGTTAATTATCCTCAACATAATTCTTTTTTGCCTTAGATAGCCAAAATACTTTCCAGTCAATCGATCAACACCTATGGAATCAACACAAACATGATACAACCTATTAGACTAAGGACATTCATCGACCAAAAATGGGACTCAAAATTATTTCCTAAAATAAATCACTAGTAGAGGGGAGGATTGAATAGACTCCCCATCAAAGAATTCAACTGGCACCCAATGATGACTTATGAGAAAACCCAATGAGATCGTGGGCTCTCTCTACCATTATGAACCAACTTACTAGAATCAATATAGGAAGCCAACATAGACCTACCCCAAGACTAACTAAAGCTACACAAAGCACATCATGAAAATTCAAACTTATCACTCACTTTTGAATGGGATAATATTTAAAAAAACAACACTACATGAATTAAAAAATGCTAACCCCATAGGAAGGGAGGGCGGGCCCTACTGTTGGATTAATGAATCATTGACATACAACTTCTCATGATGCATCACTTTGGGATGGACACAAACAAAAGCCACAACAGATTCACATGGGTCCTCCAAGCCAGGTCACTGATCAACAACTCACACCCAAAAAGGCACAATTACGTACATTACATGGGGAATAATTTCATTTTTCCTTCAGAAATCAAAGGAAATCTACAATGATAGGAAATCAATAATAGAAATCTAAAACTATCTCACCACATGATAGAGAAACAATATTAACCAAGCTCTTTAAAATTCTCTGGGGTTCCTGACTATGCGTTGAATTCACTCTAAGGCTTATTGGATGGAGCTCTGATGGATAAAACATGTCCTACCTCGCAGTCAGGTTCTGATAATCCCAATAAGAAACCTACATTTTTTATTTGAATAAATAAATGAATGGATTTTGAAATCAAAATCATTTTGGAACTAAAAACTGGAGTAAATCAAAAGACCCACGACATTCCTATACATTTCAAAACCCAAAAAACCATCAGTACACGATAATGATAAATGATCCCTTATACTATAAAAAACCATACACATGAAAAATTATAAAAATCCCAACAAAACATAACTTCTGATAATTTCCTCCTTGACATTTTCTAGCAATTACTAGACTGAATTGTAGTATGTGTCCCAGTAGTCCTCATGCATGACAGGTCTAAGGAGTACATGGGCACAACAGATTCTAGTGACCCAGCATTCCATATGGATAACACATGAGTATATCTCTCTCTCTAAAGAGGTTGATAAAATATCCCAATGCCTTTTGATTCAATGACATTCTTCATCCACTTTCTATCCATTCCTCATATCCTTTCCATAATATTCAACACTGCTCATAGGGGTAGAAGGAGGGAGGACTACTTTGGGCACTCTTGTAATCACTGTATCAACATGAAAAGCATGCGTCAACACATCGGCAAATGAAGTTAAGTAGGACTCTACCACCATTTACTGTAGATCGGGGCAGAGAACCACCTCATAGAATCGATTCATCATAGATTCATCTATGATATATCATATATCATAAGGGACTAGCTCCACAAGGAGCTAGAAATATTCTATCACTGATATGTCACCATGCTGAAAATAACAAATCTCCATCCCCTTTGTCACCCATTCATCTGTAGAGAAATACAGATGAGTGAACAAAGCCTTGAAATACTCCCATGTAAGCTCTTGACGAGGCATTCCATGAGACACTGATATCCACCAATTCCATAGTGAACCTTCAGCATGATGGTTTAAAACTTGACCTCTAATGACTAGCGAAACTCAATGACGTTAATGTCCCTTTCAATCATCTGCATCCACTCCACCACTACGGAAGGGTCTTAATGACCATAAATGAGAGATGGATCTAGCTTCCGAAAAATCTATATTAAATCTGTAGGTTGATCAATCAAACTATGATCACCCTTAGAAGCTTCATGGGAGCAACCGATAGACAAGAAATGTTAAGAACCCAATCATGCCCAGCTAAATAAATAAAAAATCGTGAAAATCAAACACATCATATATGATAATCTCTACTCCAATGGCCTGAAGGACGTCATTTTATTTATTTATTGTGATAATCCACCTTTAAAGGGGTGTGGTGGAACCCTTACAAGGAACGTAGGAATAACTATTACATAACCCATAGTCTATAAAGGAATTTATTACCCATAGGATTAAAACATTAAATACTTCCCAGACTAGCTACTTGGAACTTCTCCACCCCTGTATCTTCATCATTAGATATGTACTCCACCTTCGCATGGCTATTCAGCTAGACTTTCCCATGCATGCAATATCTTTTCTTGATGGCAGGTGCCATACCATGTCATTGTTGCAATCTGTTTAGCTTCTTCTATGGTGATCATTACTTGCTCATCCTTATTCTATAGCTTCTTGCTTATAGGGTTTGTGTTTTGCATTAGCACTTAATGGGGGATGAAGGCCTTGAGGTGGCCCGAAGGCCTTACTAACCTGAAGAACTAGATGTCTTGATGGCCTTAAAGAACTCGGGGAGCAAATCTGTTTAATGAAGGCCCAAATGGGGGAATTATCCCATATTTTAGAGTGTGAAATAGTACTCACTACAGTCCTTCTATCGATCCCAATACTTTACCCGATACGCTACTATTATAGTTCCTACTACAGTACATGCTCTTGAAAATGAGACATCATTTCATCAAAACATTCCTTTTGAAAATAGTTTTAATTTAAAAAAGGCATGGTTGGTTAAACCCATTCCATTGTAATTTTTTAGATTCTCACTCACATGCATGTATATGTGCCGCCTCAGGCAAGCATCTTCCATACGGGACATCCGTCCAAATTCCCATGTTTCATTTTGCATGTAAGAACCCTAAGGAACAACAAAGCCAAAAAAACAACATTTTCTAAAAACAAATCATTCATTCATATTCCTTTAAAACAATACACAAATTGAACATGTCATTTCATACATAAATATTTCAAATCCAATTTTTCCGATTCAAACCACATTCAAATGTAACAAGAGACTCAAAACATCTCCAAAAAGGAACTAGTGTTGGTGGGTGACCTGAATATATAGTTGGTGTCCATGTGTCAAGAACGTCACCAAAATAGAGAGCCTTTTAGGACCATGTGCCTAGCTTCCCATGGCATGCCAGGCCATGCGGGCCCATGAGGACTATTTTCCCCACTCCCCTTGTCGTACCTCAATCGCAAAACATATCCTAAAATCACAAATAAACTAATTAAACAATACATCCCATGGAATCTCAATGATTAGAACAATAATAAATTCACAACGCTCTTCTCACACCTACCCTCGAATCCCGAAAATCTGACTCCATCTACCATGACATCCCAAATAGAATGGTGCTATGAAAATCGAGGTCTGTTAAGAGCCGACCTGGTCTGATACCAACTTGTTCACAATCCATTCTAGGTCAACCTTTGGCTACTGACGATGCTCGAGCATCCATAAAGATGATGGGATGATTTCAATGAATAAAAAAAATTAAAATTAAAAGCATATGATATAATAAAGTGCAGCGCAAAATTAATAAATCGAACAAACAAATAAAAAAGGACTGAAGAAGAAAAAACTAAACAAACTCAAAATCCAAAGTAAATCAATGTGACCCTGTGTGTCACAATATGAAACAAGGATAAAGCATCTCCCAAGGAGAGTGCATCCATGATAGAGCAAGCACATGAACTAAAAACAAAAATGAACTATATGCGTGAGTATTAAAACACTGCCATCAATCCCAGTGTAATATTTCCCAATGCACTGCCTTTAAAATTAGGAAACATAAATTCTTTTTGAACTAAAATATATTAAAGTGCGGATTTCAAATATTTTAACAAGAAAACAAATTACAAACCCTGGCCCAAAATCTGTTGAAAAAATAGAATAAGAGTATGAAACACATTTTCTTCTGAACATATTTTTCATAGTTGTTAGGAAACCAACATGTCACATTTCATAAAAATCACCACATAAGGGCACAAGAATATATGGAAAAGTAAATGTAATAGGTATGAAATTATCTTAGGAACAATTAAATATCTATAAACCACAAGACGTATGTGATCTCGAGAGATCCAGAATATTCCAGATGACCCTAATACTTGTGGCCACATCCACAATAGCATGCCACATACGATGATATATAACTCCCAAAAATGATCATACATTCTTTATTAGGAAAGAGAAAAGAAAATACCATTTCCAATAATCCCAAACATATCTTCCTTGTAACGTCCTGACCTGGAATCCACTAAACGGTGCTTCGAGCCAGTTGATTACAAGCACTCCAGCACGCCTCCCCATACGCCAGAGGGTGCCGAATAGCAACGAGGGTCTAGTACGTTAGTCTTGGGGAGACTATACCTGCTGTTATTTGAATAAAATACCAGTCTAAGTAACCATGAAATTTTAGAAACACATATAAATATAACAGAAAAATGTCACTAGTATAATAAAAAAAATACAATACTCATCTGAAAATTAAAACATGCTATGACAATGCTAGTGCCAAGTGTCAACAAATGAAATAGAAATTAAAGACACAAAAAATCCAAATGGGTCTTGACCCTTGTCTAGTTACCTATTCTATGCTCTAACACAAAACAACACTCTAGCAATGGTTCTTTCCCTTATCATGTCCTACAAAAACAAAGTCTATTCGGGTACCAAACAGGAAGCCCAAGTAGGGTGTGAGTATGACTCAATAGATCACCACCAACAGTGTGAAAAAAATACAGTCACATTCAGTTTATGCATTTTCATTAAAAATAAAGAAATGAAATATGGAAAAAATTATATTTATCCAATTAAACATTCTTTAATACGTAAAACATTCAGGTTCTAGAGAACACCAAAAACACACTTCCTGCATTGGCCCGTGTAGGAGCCTAACCATTTCCCTTGTTCAATTAACATTTTCTGTGTCATAATATTAGTTTTATTAATTTCCAAATGAAACCATATTACATAATAAATGAGGGAGTGTAGAACGTCATATCTAGCACACATGTGAGTATTTAGAGCATCAATCCCTATCTAAAAACCCCATGGGTATTTGGAGCATCAGTCTTTGTCCCATTAAATATCAATTCCATGCATGTCATTGGTTCTAGAATACTTTGTCTCGAACCCTTGTGGCTATTAGGAGCATCGTTCTATGTCCCACAACCCTTTTTGAAATCAAAATCCAATTCACATATACAAAATTAATCAAATGATTATTCATCCTTATCATTACATCATAACTCTCACCCATATTAAACTAGATCCACAATTCACAAAGAACCGCATTACCATACAACTAATTAATTGTTTATGCCTTGAAATTTAAACAACTGCATATGCATAAAAACATGAGACTGTGGGATTAGATTTTTAACCAACTACATCAATTTGTTGTAGGAATTTAGCCCCATGAAAATCCCCAACATCTGAGCGGCACAACATCGTCGATCATATTCTAGATCTAAATCTTTAAAAACAAAAATAAGATCAAAGGCACGAAGATCATGAAAAATGAGATATAGATCCGCAATCCTAGATCTATAGCTTAACTCATAGGTTTATATACATGGAAATGATGTAAATCTCCCATGAATAGATCAAGGAAGGATAGAGAAAACAATGATAGAAACAACAAGTTGAAATCCACCCACCAGAAGGAGAGTAGATCTACAATCAGAGCCTTCAATCTCTAGGAAAAGTGTTCGGATTGTATAAAAATATATTCAAGAGGATTTAGAACACCTAGAAATATCCATGCCCGAGACATGGTCGGAAAATAAATAAGTCCTAGGTTTGTTTGGTTTTAAAAAGAATTTTAGGAAATAAAAATTGTGTACATGGTTTCATAGGTAGTGGTGCACGGTTTGTCACACCGTGCACAAACCGTATGGACCTCACTGTCGAGATTTGCACTGTCCACACAGTTTGGTCGCATGGTTTTTCAAACTGTGCGTAAATTGTGTGTACCTCTCTGTCCATTTCTTCTTGGTTGGCATGGTTTGGTCGCACGGTTTTTCACACCATGCGCAAACCATGCACAACCCACTGCCCTTTTGATTTACATAAAAGTTCACCCAAACACACCCCATGTCACTCCTCCAAAAAATAGGTATTTAAAAACATCAAAAGTATATGAGAACTTGACCGATATTGACTCTAGAAAAAGACAAGATCTTACATTCTCCCCACCTTATAATATCTCATCCTCGATCTATACTCCCAAACTTCTCGAAGACTCCGAGCTAAAAATATTGGGCCACTGAGTCATCATATCTTCCTCCCTTTCACATGTCTCTTCCTGGACACATCCATACTTCCATAAAATATGAATTTTCGGTACATTCTTTCCCCTCGACATCTTCTCAAAAAGATCCAACACACGTTTCAGATGCTCCTCAATGGACGCATTTATCTCTAGCTCAACATCATCCACATCAATCACATTAGAAGGGTCAGGGTGATACCATCATACTTGTGATACAAGGATAACTTCATGCATAACACTATAATTATGTGGAAGAGGCAATGGGTATGCTACCAGCCCTAATCTCTTTACGATCTCAAAAGGTCCAACAAACCTGGGTATCCTACGGTGACACATCCTAGGCGATACCTGAAGGAAAACGCGATCAACAACTGTAAAATATGGAGGTCAACTCCATCTATCAGCATAAAACATCATCCAAATTTGAGCCGTAGTAATTCATTTATAAATCAGCTGAACCTGTTCAGTCATCTTCTCTACAAGTCTCAATCCCAAAAACTCTGACTCACCCACTTCCATCCAGCATAGCGTTGATCTACATGGCCTACTATAAAGATCCTCTTTTAGTGAAATTTGTATAGTTGCCTGATAACTGGTGTTATCAGCAAACTCCGCTAAATCTAGGTGCTTCTCCCATGTAACACCAATGTAAAGTACACACGCCCTCAACAAATCCTCATGTACTTGTATAGTACGCTCTGATTGTCCATCTGTGTGCGGATGGAATGTAGTACTAAATAAAAACGTAAGTACTAAGTGACTTTTTCAAGCCCATACAGAAGTGTGATGTAAAGAATGAATAGTGATCTGAAACTATAGTTCATGGCACCCCATTCAATCAAACTATATTCTGTAAATACATCTCTCCCAACGGCTCAACTGTAAAATATCCCCTTATAGAAAATAAATGTGCTACCTTTGTTAGTCGATCCACAATGACCCAAATAGAATCTTTCTTCCTAAGTTTTTTTGGATGGCCTATCATGATATCCATGGTCATGTCATCCCACTTCCATTCCGTAATAGAAAAATATCATAGTAAACCTCCATGTCGTTGGTGATCTGCCTTCACCT
The DNA here is from genome assembly GCA_963277665.1 of Viscum album. NCBI lineage: Eukaryota > Viridiplantae > Streptophyta > Magnoliopsida > Santalales > Viscaceae > Viscum > Viscum album. Next base: position 1,185,813,323 of record OY728161.1, on the reverse strand, counting down.
GCTAACAGGTGAAGCATTGTGTCACAAAGCCAACTATCAAAATCTTCATGCCTGGCCACCAAAACTATCTTTACATATCACAATAGATTTTGGTCACACCAAGGTGCACCTTCCATCTTGTGGCATGAAATTATCACATGAGCTCCTCTCACATGCTCGTAGGAACAAGAACCGGATTCTTCATATAAATGATATCATCCACATCTATCGTCTTATCTGAAGCTGTCTCCCCTTATTAATTGTTTTCCCTCAAGGCTAAGCATTCTATGTCCACATATTTCATGTCATTGATCTATCTCAAAATATTAGACTCCACTAAAATTGATAGGAATTTCATTTCTTTCATTCTCTACTGAACCACAATGTGCATTTCAGCTAGCAACGACATCATCCTCCACTCAGAACTAGATTGTTGAACAATCTAAGTTTGAGTCTTTCTACTCAAAGAATTGGCCAAATAATTTCTATTCCCAGGTTTAAATACTAGGTCAAAATCAAATGACACCAAATATTCATCCCATCTCAAATGTCGAAGATTCAAATCGCACTGAGAAACAATGTACTTCAAGCTCTTTAGATCACTATAAATAGTATATCGTTCACCAAAGATGTATTGTAACCAACACTTTAAAGCATTTACCATAGATGACAACAAAAGGAAATGCATTGGATAATTCATTTCACGTGGCCTTAGATGTCGAGACACATACACCACAAATTTATCTCTTTGTATCCACACTCCTCTGAGTCAATTCCCAAAAGCGTCACAATACACTGTGTACTCTTCACCTGACTCAGGTAAAGCCAAAATTGGTGCCGACGTCAAACGCTTCATTAACTTCTGAAAAGATATCTCGCAATCCTATAACCATTCAAAATTTACTCCATTTCTAGTCAAGCCTAAACGTGGTGATTACAAATGTGAAAATTCTTGGATAAATCTCCTGTAATATCCATCTAACCCCCTAAAGCTTCGGATATCGAAAATATTCATGGGATACTCATAATAAATCACTCCTTGCACCTTTTCTAGATCCACTGAAGCACCATTATTCAAGATGAAGTTTCCCAATAAGTGTATGTGATCAATCCAAATTTGACACGTAGATATCTTGGCATATAATTGATACTCTCTTAGTGTACTCCTGACGATGTCAAGATGTGGGGCTTGATTGTCATGAGTCTTGGAGTACACCATGAATTCATCCACAAATACTACCACAAACTGATCTAGGTAGAGATGAAAGATCGTATTCATCATAGCCCTAAGCATTGCTGGTTCGTTTGTTAACACAAATGGAAATAAAAAAAACACATAAATCCCATATCTACTACTGAAAGAAGTCTACATGTATATTAGATGTCTGAACTCTCAACTGGTAATACCCCAATCATAAGTCGAATTTTGAGAAAACACTAGATCCCTTCTACTGGTCAAACAGATCATCAATATGTGATAGAGGATATCGGTTCCCCGCAGTTAACTTTTTCATCCTCTGGTAATCGACACAGAAATGTAAACTCACACCTTCCTTATTTGAAAATAGAATATGTGATCCCCATGGCAACATACTTGGATGGATAAATCCATTATTTATCATGTCCCCCAACTGATCGTTGAGTTCTTGAATCCCTGTCAGTGCCATTATATATGGTGGAATAGATACTCACTCGGCTCCTAGCATGAGCTCAATAGTAAATTCAACATATATCTCAGATGTCAGCCCGAAGAAGTCTTCCAGAAATACATCTTGAAACAAATAAACCACTGGTGAACAGACATATTTCCTAACACCTTCATCATCAATTAGATGACTAGAAACAGGGTTTCTGAGCTCTCCCAGTTGTTGAGTAATTGGCTATGCTCGGCCTTCCTGGATATACAACTCTACATGGTTAATGTAATGGTCACCCGCATGAGACATAAATTTCACCTTCCAATGATAAAAATAAATGTGGGCATGGTATGTGACTAAACAGTCCATACCCAGTATTAGGTTGAATCATGTCATATTCAAGATATAGAGATCCCACAGGAAACGATACACTAAGATCTCAAGAGAACATCTGTTGCACATACAGATGTCTCTAGAATATACCCCCAAAATGTGTGACTATAATCATAGCCATGCTCGCATAAACCAATGCCAAACTCAAAACATTAACATGTTATGTAGATATAAAGGAACTATATTCACCCGTATCAAATAAGGAATTAGATAAAGTAGAAGCCACAAGAATAGTCCCTCTCACTGTCGATGGTCTTGCCTCACAATCCACAATTATAGGTTGTTTTCCATGAAATTGTGCTTATACTCTTCCATGTGATTCCACCGGAATCCCCTGACTTGTACCACTATACTGATATGGGTGTTGCTTCCCAAGAACACCACATATGTAAACATTACCACCTCGGCCAGTAAAACACAAACATTGGAATAGAAAAGGTGCAGAAGAACCTCTTCCCACACTCTGACTCTGTTGAGTTAATCCACCACCACCTGACTCTTTTGGGTTTATACAGAACTTTTGGATATGTCCCATCCTACCACAATGTTGGAATTCAATAGGGGGTAGAGGACATTGATTACGGTAGTGTCCCAGACTTCCATATAGGTGTAAAAACAATCGGTTAAGGTATTAGGTGACCGACCCCTCTACCAGGTTACACTATCTCTCACCTCATTGGCTGCCATTATCATAACATAGCTTCCTGCTCTCAAAGGTCTCACCATCTGACCGTCTAGTAAAAACCATTTTTCAGCCACTAGAGGCCTCGTTCAGGTTCCCCTCAATGATGAGAGCATGATATACCACTTCCAGAAATGTATTCAGCATGAATGTATTAACATGAGACTTAATTTCACATTTAAGTCCATCCTGAAATCATCTTGCTAATGTGGACTTATCTGCTACCGATGATGTAGAAAAACATTGTATGTATGTAAATCATCCACCATAGTCCATTACAAACATATTCCCTTGAGTTAGCCTCATGAACAAGGCCACTTTCTCCTGTCTAATTATCTCTATATTGGAGTTCTCAAAGAACTTCTCCTGAATTTCCATCCACTCCATTGCTTGCATCTGTCCATCCTGAGTCTGGATGTCCCACCATCATTTACCTTGACCACACTATATGTAAGATATCAACCATAATCTCTTCTCAAAAAGTGTCACCATGTTTTCAAATATAGTCTGGGTAGATTCAATCCAGAAATCAGCTTTCTCCTGACCACCCTCTTTAGTAAAAGACAGTGGGTGCTACAACATAAACTCCATCGTATGATTAGACATACATTTCGCAACTCGCGATGGGTCTCTTTCAATTATTTTCATGAAACATGTGAGGTTCTCTCAAAAAATTTCATTCGCTTTATCAGTTGGTACTATTGGTGCCTCAGGTTCAACCATTGGAGGACCATTTCTAACTATACACCCCGCTCATCCTCTCATCAAGCATCGTGGAGGAATAAATCTACAAAACCAATCATGAAACATAAGAAATAGTTCACAATGTTAACACAATTACACAAAAACAATTTATTTATATCACTTCACATTTATTTCTTTCAATTTCAAAATTAGACACCATTTTCATTTCAATTTCACAATAAATGAAATTAAATAGTTTAAGTTCAACGATCTACCCACAATCTATTTTCCCAAGCATGCCTAAAATTATGAATGTCACAATAATCGTGAGTGCCTTGAATGAAGGATGTGGCTAAAACACTCATACCATTCTGGGCCACTAATCAACAATAAGAAATTTCAAGAAATAAAAATCACATCACACAAAAAGTGAATCACCCAAGGTTAAATAATATTCAACTGTAACAAGAATCAATAATAACTGAAATCCAACCATGAGTACTTCAGTTTTCCCCTATACACAGGTTTGAAACTCCCATTCACGAGCTCATTATCAAACCCTGACTTTCCCTATTTCCTTGTCTACCATTCACAAATAGTATGAAAAAATAATAGGAATGAAAACATTCCCTTTGATACCACTTTGTAACATCCCGGCCCGGGAGCCAGTAAATGGTGCTCCAAGCCGGTTGGTCACTAGCCCTCAAGCACACCTCCCAATAATCTTGAGTGTGCCGACTTGCAGGGAGGGTCTAGTATATTAGTCTTGGGGAGACTATACCAACTGTTAATAGAATAAAATATCAGTGGAAGTAACCAAGAAATATCAGAAACACATATAAATATTACAGTACAATGTCACTAGTATAATCAAACCAGATATACAATACTCAAATGAAAAGTAAAACATGCTATGAAAATTCTTGTTACAAGTGTCTACAATGAAAATTAATGTAATACACAATGATTTCAAATGGGTACCGACCCTCATCTGGTTCCCTCTTCCATGCTCAAACCCCAAACATCACTCTAACAAGGGCTCTTGCCCTTGTACTATCCTGCAACAACAATATCTATTTGGGTACCAATCAGGCAGCCCGAGTATGGGGTGAGTACGACTTAGTAGATCACCACCTGTAGTGTCAAAAACAAATCCAGTCATAAGTAGTGTATGTAGTTTCATTAATAGTAAAGCAATGCAATAGGGAAAAACTTATATTTATCCAATTAACATTTATTTTATATGTTTAACATCCTAGTTCCCATGAATAACCAAAACACAACGCATGCTTCAGCCTGTGTAGGAGCCTATCCATTTCCCCTGTTCATTTCACATTTAATATGTCACAATATAATGTTTATAAATAGCCAAATGAAACCATAGAATAAAATAATTGAATGATTCTAGAACGTCTTTTCTAGAACACATGTGGGTATTTGGAGAATCATTCCTTGTCTCACAACCCCATGGGTATTTGGAGCATCAGTCCTTATCCCATAAAATATAAAATTCCATTCTTGTCATTGGTTCTCGAAAGACATGTCTATAAACTATTTGGGTATTAGGGGAAACAGTCTATGCACCACAACCCTTTTTAAATCATTATCGAATTAATATATACAACATTAATCAAATGATTAATCTTTCTTATCCTTCCACCATAACTCTCACCTGTATTCAACTAGATCCATAATTCACAATGAACCGCATAACCAAACCACCAATTAATTATTTATGTTGCTACATTTATATAACCATATACGCATAACAATATGATACTTTGGGATATGATTTTAAACAACCTACCTCGATATATTGATGGAATTTAGCACAATGAAAATACCCAAAATCCAAGCGGCACAACGTCGTCGATCGTGTTCTGGATCTAAATCCTTGAAACCAAAAATAAGATCAAATGCCTCAAAATCATACAATATTAGATCTAGATCCATAGTCCTTGATCTATAAATTAACTCATATGTTTATATTCCTAGAATTATTGAAATCTACCATGAAAAGATCAAGGTAGGATAGAGAAAAGAACAGCTGAAACAACATGACGAAATCCACTCACCAGAAAGAGAGAGAATCTTCAATATGAGGATTCAATCACGAAGAAAAGTGTACATATCACCTTAAAATTTCCCCAAGAGGCATTGGAACACCTAGAAATTTCCATGACCGAGCGAAGGTTGGAAAATAATGAATTCCCATGTTCGTGTGGTTTTAAAAAGAATTTTCAGAAATAAAAACCACACACACAGTTCCTGGGCAGTGGAACATGATTTTTCAAACCCTGTGCAAACCGTGCATACCTCACTTTCCAGATTTAAATAGTCAGCATGGTTTGGTCATACGGTTTATCAAACCATGTGTATTTCTCTGTCTAGTTTTGATCGGTTGGCACTATTTGGTCGCACGGTTTGTCAAACTGTGCGCAAACCGTGCACAACCCACTGCACTTTTGTTTTACTTAAAAGTTCACCCAAACGCACCCAAGTCACTAATCTAAAACATAGATACATAAAAACATCAAAATTACCTAAAAACGTGCCCAAGATTGACTCCAGAACATGTCGAGATCATAAATTCTTACAACGACTCATTGGTAAGTTCCATAAACTACCAGTGCAGCACTCATATGAGACAATTCTCTAAATATGTCAGGTTATTATGTCACAAGTATAAAAGGAGGTGAGCCAATAGAATCTACTATGAATCAAATCAAATACTATACTTATAATAATAATTTACAGTGAGACTCAACTCAGGTCTCCCTGAGGATGACTCTCATGACTTAATGTCATGATATACCAAGGGTTCCTAACTGAGGGACCCGAATAATGGAAAATGGGGATTCCATACATAGGACATCCAAACCATCCCATGTCAATGAGGCATAGGGAACATCCATGGTGGTTTTATGGCAAACACATTCCTTCATTTATACTAATGTGGCCAAGAGATCCATTAAACACTATTTAAAGAACATAATTTTTTCCAAGGTACAATATCTAAATTTCAATAGGTGGTGTAAACACATCATTTATCACATCAATGAATTGATAAAACTCTTTATAATATAGTAAAATCACAAACTCAAGACCCCAGGATTTTTAATAAAATTATAAAACCTACAAAATCAGATTACAATCTTTTGTAAAACATAATCCACATAGAAAATCGTAGAAAGAACATAAAGTATTATTATGTGCACTGTTGATCCATTTGTAAACTCCAACAATATATTTTACATAACACATTACTACTAAAATAAAAATGGTCACATATATAAAAAAATTCACAAGGAATGAAATATTTACTAAAACAATTTCCATTTAATACCAAAACAATAATATACACCAATTGGATGCATTAATTTTATTTAAATTGATAAACTATGTTTTGACATTAAGAACCATTTGCGTAAAAAACCTAGTCTTCACAACTAGAAAAAACATACCACAGGTAAAAATAAGTTTTTTTTAAAGAATACCCACCCTAGAAACACTATCTTTTATAATTCAAACTACTATAATAATTTAATAATTGTGTGAGGAATTTATAAAACACCCAAAAGAGGCACACAAATGTTCAATATCAATACACATTAATTTGTTCACAAAAATACTAATTTAAAATTAACTGTATAATAAGACCATATCAAACAAGGCCTCAAATGTCGACCGCATACCAGAAAACTAACCAGAATGTCGCTCCAAAAATATTTTACATGTTTACGAAGTGTGAAAAACAAAGAATTACAGTTTATTAAATTAAAAATGGATCTTACAAGGGGATTCCTACCTCTTAACCAAGATGCGATGACAAAACTCACTCTTAGTCACTCCACGTGGGTTCTAAAATCATAATCCTACCATAATAATACCTTAATCAAAAAAATCCTTAATCTAATAATGGCAAAAATAAGAAAAAAATGGAATAATAAAATGGAACGAGAATTAAATGGGTAACTAGTGGTATACCAACTGGTTCGGGGCTGCATGTTACACTAGGAGGAGGATAATGGTGGTTCACCAGAGCAAGGGCTACAAAATAAGAAGGCATGCGGACAAGGGATGAACGTTCACAGTGAGTCGCACCAGATGGTTTCAAACTGGACCGAAAGAGGGGGTCATCGTGGATTGATGCAGGACAACCATGGGGATGTAGGTGACGGCCACCAGAGCTGGGGGGGGGGGGTCATGCCTCTAGGTAGAGAAAGGGGGAGTAGAGTTTCCACAAAGATGAAATATGGAGGCAGATGGGTCGCATGCACAGAGGAGGAGACGAGGGAGGAAACTTCAAGGGAGAACATGAGATGGAGCAACCAGGAGGAGCCTGGCCATGCCTGCCTGAATTCTTATAATAATGTGATGGGGTCACCATCGGCTAGTGAGGGAGTAGTAGTGAGGGAGGAGGGGATGTCAGACCACCACACTGGGGGGACGTCACAGAAATGGATGTATAAATGATATACTGCACGGGGTGACGGGTAGACGTGAGGCACTGGATGCAAGGGTTGTGCCACACACAATGTGGAGAAAAAAATAGCCTACTGGGAACCCTAAAAATGATTAAATCCAACCTAGAAAATTTAAATTAAAATTTTATAACTTAATAAAAATATTATAAATAATAAATGCAATAATAAAAATAATAATGAATAAAATCGCGATGATAAAAATTAAAAAATAATAAAAGTATATATTTAAATTTAAGGATAATAAATTTAAATATATTAGTTTTCATCTAAAATAAAAATTTTAAAAATTTTAATTTCCCTACAAATATTAAATATGATTATAAAATAAAATTTATTTATTCATATTAATTATTCAAAGGAGGAAAGGCCACATAGTTTCCTAGGAGAAGGAGTCTGGAGTCCTACTACACCCATGCATCCAATTATGTCGAACCCATAACATGAACATTTTAACTTAGACTCGGAAATTTTTTTGGGAATCACCCCGGACCCCAAAAAATTTATTTAAGGAAGAAATTAATTCAAATTAAAATTTCGCAGGGGTTAGGATGTTATAATAGATCTCACTAGGGGGAAGAAAACTCAAGGAATCATAATAGATTTTTCAGGACAACAACCAGTAGAAGAAAGAGAAGAGGAGGATAATGAAGGGGAATTTGAAAACTAACAAGTCGATGAAGAAGAATAAGAAGAAAAACAATTGTGAAATCCAAGGATGTGTTTTCTATAGCAGATGAAACATGTTATGAAAAATATGAAAATATTTTAGTTTCGTGATCATTTTAAAAAATTTAATATTATTATACTATATTCATAGTCTATATAGAACATGAAGACATATGAAAAATTCATGAATGAACTAGTATAAAACAACTATAAGTTGGAAGATATTGGAGCCATCCCACTCACATTAATGTGTTCGGCAGTGGTATCAAATTAACCACATATGAGGCAATGAGAACTATTTATATTTTCAATTCTATATTTATTAATTCCAAAAATGTGAAAATATTCATGTGTCTTAGGTGAGAGTGTTAAAATCATTTAATATATGAGATTCCAGAGTTTGGGATTGGGTGGATGAAAACCTAAAAGAGTACATATTCAACTATATAATCCATCTATGAAATCCCCAAGTGGAGTCATCAAGGATTTCCTGATCAAAGTTGAGAAATTTTACTTCCCCATAAACTACCTGTTGATAGTTATGAATAAGAGAGAAATCCACTTATTAAAGATATTCCATTTTTAAAAGCAGAGTGTGTGATGATCAATGTTCTAAATGGAAAAGTCATTCTAATAGTTGGAAGTGATCAAGTTAGTTTCAATATACATTGAGCAGTGATGAACTATGATTTCCAAGAGTATGCATATTTTTTAGAAAGAGATATAGGTAAATATAATAATTTCCCTGAGATTGAATAATTTTTTGAGTTTTATTCTATTATGGAAGTGGATGATCAACTGTTGAAGATGTTGAAACTAAAAACCAAGAACACTAAAAGTAGAAAATAGACTAACTCTATACCATTTGAGATAAGAAAATAGGAATGAATGATATATGTTCATAATTTTCGTTCATTAATACTGTTGAATAAATTTTTGATTAGTCCAATAGAGATCAATCACGTTCTACCATTCATGAGAAAATTTTATTCATAGAAGAATGATAGGGGCCAAAAGAAGTGAATATGACACAACTGATACAATTCATTGAGAACAAACATGTACAATGATTTCAATCAACTATCACATAAGTTTATGTTGAAGAAGATAATGTCAAGACAACAACATTTAATAATTCATTTCTAGGAGAAAACTATATATATATATATATATATTAATTCCTGTTATTATAAGAACACATGTTATTGCTCTAAATATTTTCAATGTTTAGGGATAAGAAATGTGTTTAATATTTTTGTTCTAATATGAAACACATTAAAGACTCAATCCAACATCACGAATAAAAAACAGAAATATAAAATGAGGCAGAAATATTACATGTTTTGATTCTAAGAGAATGAAGAACACAAAAATCTATGATTGAAGATAAAATTTTGAGAGTTAGAGTTCAAATTCGGCAGCCTTTTCATTGTATTTCCCACATTTTTAATGAGTAGATACTTAAATTCAATTTTAATCACACATTTGAATAATATTCAACACAAATGTACTAGGAGACATAAACTGAGAATGAAAAATACCATTTCATGTATTTAAATTTCTTTTCCATTAAACATTACAGAGAATAAATGAGAAAAGAACTGGTACATATAAACATAAGGATTAATATTTGAAAAACAATGATTTCATGAGAATGTAGACCATTTTAAATGATTTTTTTAAATTATTCCATGTTTTAAATTTAGATTTTTTGAATAATTGATTTAATTATTCATATTAATTTCTATAAGGGATTTAACCAGCCATTCAAAACGTTCCTCAGACAACAACTATGTCAATTATTCCCATTATTTTTTGATATATTTCACAGGAAACAAGAGCATGTTTTCATATAGAATTTTCATTGCATCTTATTTAATTTATGACAAAAAAACATTTTAAATGACTGTAGAAGTATTATAATCCCATACCTTGAGTCCAAATAAATACTAATCCTTTCTATGCCTGTAGAATCCACGAAATGACTTGTTTGGAATCGAGCCATGATAGATGCCAATTTTATAAATTATTACCTTCCTCTAAATGTATTGTAATATATTAGTATGAATATGTGTGGGGTGGAATGTATTGGTTGTAGTGGGATATTAATCATTGTGGATATTTTTCATGGGGTGCTCTTGATGTGGTTGGGGCCATGAAATATTCATTAAAATTTATTTTTCACATCTCATTCAAAAAAAATTAAAATTAGAAAATTGAGTTGTGTATTAAAAATATAATAAATAACAATTATCCATATCAACGATTATTTATTGAATTCCTATAGGTGAATGATAAGAGATTTTAAAAAAAATATTTCAAAAAAACATATGAATGAAAAAATTTAAGATAGGTAGATTCATTCATTACACTAACATGTAATAGGGGAAAATTTTGAGATTTTGGGGAAATATAGATGAAATTTGTAAATATAGATATTTATTTAGTCATTCTTGAATATCATGCAATGTAAATTAGAGTTTTTACTTATTTTTAGATTTACATATTACATTATTAACCTTACCAGTTTGAAGTCTCTGATACATTTGACCCACAATAGTGCATCCCTCATGATTAATTATAATCTATGCCTTTAAATAGTAGAGATGTTAGATTCCATTATAGACTATGTTATGTTACATGTTGTTGGGCTTTTTAATGAATTAAATCTACATTTTTTCACTAATAATGAGATGAAGAATTAATGTGGGGTATGTTGAATTTTTTTTGCATTCATAGAATGGTTTTAAAAATGAGTATAGATGAATGATAATTCTTTGTTTTTTCAAATTAGAATAGAAAATTAATGGATGACATTTTTATTTGAAAAATATGTGTTAAAAATCCACTAATGTGATTCTCAAACATTAAATTTTCCATTTGATAAGAATAATTAATTTAAATTTAATTTGAATCATGTAAGGTAAATTTCTTCAGTAGTATGTTGAGATTCCATAATTGAGGACAATGATGACTTCAACTATGAATGATTTCGATAAGGTTATTTCTTGCATATATTTTTGAGTGTTTTTTATTGATTTGTGTATTTAATTGTTTAATTATTCTATTTTTAGATCTTTTTATCTTGTTTTATACATTATATATGGACACATTGAATGTTTTTAAAAAATGCATGTTTTCGTACACCCAGTTTTTGAGAGAGATTGAAGTTGGATATTTTGGAGCAGAACTGGTGAAAATCGTCTACTGAGAGTATATGACCTATATTTTTTATTCATGACATTCAACAGGACAGGTTGTGACATCATACATGTTTTGAATGACATGTAAATGTTGTGTACTGTCAGTACATGACATGATGAAAGTCAAACATTGTATTTATGAAATATACTTTTTCAAGAATCTCATAGATGTGGATTCATCACTAATAAAGAGGACATGATGTTTAACACATGTACATATTATATAAGGGGTAAAAATGAAAATTTCAATGGAGGGACCTATGCACACATCATGTGGAATCACAAAAAGAGTATTGACATTACACGTTGGGTACTTCATGTATACATCATGACCGAGGTTAGGAAGAACCCATTTGAAGCCTATAAATTTTGGTGATAGATGCTGATTTGAGGCATTTAGATTCATCCAGAATTCAATGATTCGAGTAAAGCTACTAAACCCTTTTTTTGCATTTCTTTCCTTGAATTATTTATTTCTATTATTTTCTCGTTCCTTATTATTCTATCATTACTAAAATGAGGGGGTTATTCTACCAGTTCAATAGTGATGTATCAGATGGGGATGTTTATTTGGATTTCTTTATGTTTATAATTTATATCTTTGGTCTTCATATTTCCTTTCATCATTTTACAAAAAAATTCATGTTATTCTATTGTTTCCATCTATATTATAATAAAAAAGGAACATTTATATTGTGAAAATGAATACCCAAATGATAGCATAACCATTTTCAATATTCGGGGACTTTGGATTAATCATGTTATCAAGATAAACTTAATTCCTCGACACCATAAATTACATGACCATGGGAAATAGTGTACTTCCACATTAAGGAAGATGTGCCTTTATCATTGTAATTTTCTCTTCTTAGCACCATCACAAATAACTAATTAATTAATATATTATCTTATATCTAATTTCACATAAACACGGAAGTAAAAAAACCTCACTATACTTCTTAAAAAATTTTCACAACCCAATAAATTTACATTTTAATTTTCACTTTTATTTCTTCAAAAAATTAAAAAATTAATTTCTCAGTTATTCTTATACATTAATAAAATTAACTCTACGGAAATTATAAATAAAAAAATTAACTATCTCTAGGGGTTTGATCACGAAAATTCTTAATACTATGTTTTAATGAATCAAGTAGCAAATTACAAGTCTTATAATTTAATTTCATTGTACAATATAGAGGTTTGGACACACTATATGGCTATTTAATATAGAATGTTAATACTACAAAATGTATTTGATTAACACATCAGTGTACGTTCAAGTCATGAAGCTCCCAATATTGTCTACATTAATTTTAGGTAACCCTATAGAAACTAATTTTTGATTCACCTAATAGTTTTAATAGGAGGTGCCTCATGTAACAACATAGTTGGTAATACTAATGGATTAGTTCCCACCAGCATTAGATCATACTCATCTCTCTCATCTAAATGTTAGACTCTAAGGCATCATAAGAAGATATATCCACAATTCCAAAAACATTCTTAAAAATTATTATAGATCCTATATAGATTCTAACATTTATGATTGAGATATGTACAAGAATTCCTATACAAGAGACAATACCAATCTCCCCACTCATATATATTGTTATATAGAATTAAAAGTATAATAAATGATTATGACATGAATTCTCAACACCCACTACTAATGTCCAGTCTAGGTCAAGGAATCAAAACATATACAATAAGTTATTATATATGAAGTTTAAATTAAATTTAATAGAATAAGAAGTCATTCTGTTGAATTGGTAATACCATTTTAATAATAAAATATTATCTTATAATTAGAAATTTTTTAATTTAATGGATCTATTATATGAAGCTACCATTCCCATGTTATAAATAACTACACCTTATAAACTATGATGGTCATTTGATTGATCCAAGGAAACTATTTATAATGGTTAAGCTATATATATATAACCATTCTAATTTTATTTAGGCCCATATAATTTTTAAATTTTATTTTTAGTCCATTAATCTAAACCACTATCATTTTCCCATACAACCAATGGGCCATTGCTAAAACATTAAATAATTGGTTAGTTACACCTACAAGATCTTGAAATCTAGGGAAACAAAGCTTATATTTGTCTATATACTTTTTGTGACCAGTTATTTATCATTTTTTTAGAAGAATCATTTTTAAAATAAAAATTATATCAATCATGGAACATTGAAAAGAAACTTGAAATGTTAAAATTAATTTAAACATTTCATGTTATACACATTAAATATATGTCATCATGTAACTATAATGATGAATGAACAATAAAACCTTTTCATAGAAGGTCATTCTTGAAAAAATATCATAATTATAATATAATACATAATTGATGTGTGTTTCGGAAAATAGAAATTATTACTAATATAATATGGATAAAAAAAATCCTAAAATACCATTATATGGTATTACGCATTGACCATGTGAAAGTGTTACCTAGTTTTCATAATAAACCCATTTCCATATTTTGAAACTTCCAAATCACTAATCTATCCATCCCATAATTTTAATTCCATAAGGCTCAAATACCACATTTTGACATCCTTGACATTGTTGAACCATATATTAATGAACCTAGTTGGTTGCGTGAATTTAATAATTCAGCACAGTAAGCATGAGGCTTCTAACTAGAATGGAGGTTTTATATATACATGGTATGGTGACTATACCTTATATATTAGAGTTTTTAAAAATGTTAATAATAATATATAAGGATAATAAGAATAAAAATAGAAACACTATTGTAAAATCTGCCAAATAACTCAATTCATACATAATGAGTATTCATTGTCCTATAAATAATAATTATGGCCTCATGATATACCAATGTTGGGGATACAAGGAGAATAATATTGTTGGAATACATAATACATTCAACAAAAAATAAATGAAAATCCACAATCCAAAACCAATATCCAATATAATATGGATCAAAAGATCAGTCTGGTACTCACATACAACATCATAAAATTGAAAATTAAGATTCCATAATATGCATATTTTCCTTGTACAAACGTATATAAAAGACGTTAAACAACATAATAATAATTCTCATTAACATAATGTGTTTAAAAATCAATAGGCCACCACCCACATTGTATGAATATAGTGAAGTAGTCTGTGAGTAATAATAACAATGATGTAAACAAAATAAATTATTCAATGACAAATCGGGTTCCCTTTGGTATACAAATCTAGAAATAACTACTTGGGAAGAATATAAATGTCTACAAATATTAATCATTAAATGAAAGTAATGTTATTTATGTTTAAAAATACCAAATAATGATAAGAAATTCCATTTACATTATAAAATTAACATCATGTATATAAATCCAAAATAATAGTATTGAATTTAATTCAGGATAATTTTGATTAAATTGTATGGTAAATCAAGTCTATAAACTAAAAATAAAAAATAGAACATCATGAATATAAATAAATATTATCATGGAGGGTCTTCATGTATACAAATTCATTCAATTAATATGGAATTCCACATCCAGTATCGATGCTTACATGATGCAATCAATTCAATCTTCCATTTATGAAATATGAATAAGAGAAAAACGGGTACTTTATTAATATAATTTCCCTTGTATCATTTAATATTCTGAAATGAAATGGTTTTATGTTTCACATATTATTTACGACATTTTTATGTAATCAATTTATCTATGGGTTGGTCCATTCCATATCTCATTTCATCAAGATAATCTTAGACATCCAACTAGAAAACATCAAGACAAACAAAACATAATTGGGTTATAGTTACAAGGATATAAAATTTAATAATGAAATTGAATTGAAACCACCCATAAAGATACATTAGGTTGTGGTATTCAACTTATAATCAGTTATCAATGTCACATATTATGTCAAATATAAATAATAGGTGTTCAATAACATGTATTTTATGAGAAATTTTTTGATCGTATTATGTGTTCCACATTTTTTTAGTATATAAATACATAAAATTATTTTGTAAATGTGTAGAAAATCAACTATTTATAGGAAGAAGACTAATTTGTTGCTATTGACTACTAATATCGGTTGGAATGATTGAAAATGGTGAAATTGAAAAATTTCCTTAAATTAAGTCATATTATCTTACAAGGGGATAAATCATAGGGCTGATAAAATGAATAATATGATTAAGTGAATTAATTGTCCTATCTAAAGTGATTTTAAAAATGTTAAATATATTTTATTCCAACATTATTAAAATGAGATATCCCAACTATTTATTGTTAGAGGGAGTGCACCCATCAAATGTGTCACCTACTGCCGAAAAGTGATAGAATTATCTATGTTTATGTTTTATGTTAAAATTGTGTAAAATTAATTTTAAAATATATAAAAGAATTCCAATTTGGTCATATGGTTGTTATACCATGAAAAAACTATGATAATATACTCACCATTCTGACACCCCACTAGTATGGCTATGTTCATGGTATAAAAATTAATTGGAAACATGTTTTTTTCTCAATAATGAAAACCCCCGTCCTAATCATAGTTAGGTAAAGGGGTTGTGGACACCATTAACCAACTACATGACATGCAGATTATATTTTTTAATGGGTTTTATTTGTCATTATGCTTCACCCTATATGATAAAATAACAATTACCTTTTTCGGTGGGTCTTATGGATGAGCTTCATGATTACTACAAACTATTCACTAACCATACACCTCATACAGATTCTCAAATAATTAGATATTAAAACATTAATGAATAATAGAACAATAATACTACCATTGATAGTACATTGGTAATTATTACATTTAAATAATATGTTTTATTTATTTTAAAATGATTCGTATATTTCTAAAAAAAATTTATCATACAAAATTCACTTTAACAAACATATATTTTAATATAATCATGATATTCATTGGTTTTTTTGATTTATAATAATATTTACAATATTTGGTACATAAAATGATATTTAATATTTAGGTACTTTCATCATTAATTTTTCATTTCTTATAAAATATATTGGTGCATATATATTTCAATTAAAATTAATTCAAATGTGTTCCTATTTATGAAAATTATATTATTTAACATCATTTTGTATAATATTTTAATTTATATTAAGTGTTTTTAGGAGATCATAATTATTATTTTCTATACTATATAGGTTTGGTAATTTTTATAAATATTTAATTGAAATCATCATTTCTACCTTTTATCAAATGAATGGGTTTTCATCATGCCCTCACAATTCTTATCCTTATTCATTCTTCTAAATATTTCCATTGTCAGTTTTAAAGAAAATAATTTCTCTATGATGAAGGGGATATTATTTAAAATAATGTTTTATGAAAATAGTATTTCTTCATCAAGGAATGACATGTATTGTAATTTTTTATTATAAAATTTTTAATGAATTATGTAAAAATATAATTAATTTTTATTTTTTAATATATTTGATTTATAATTTTAATAAGAATATGTTTTACTAGAAAATAATTTATATTGAAATTAGGATCTTCTATTTTCATTTAATGAATCATTTATGGAATGAAATTACATTTCTCATTAACACATTCCATTCCACACTGCATCATTTCAATAGTCATCATTTTCAATTCCATTCCCATATTTCATGATTCATATATTTATATGGTAAGATTTCAACTATTATAATGTTATCTTAAATGGAAACCATTCTTATATAGTATCAATTCATGGATGTTTTTATGAATATTATTTCATTAATTAGGTGAATATTAAAATTTCTTGATAAATGGTTGAGAATTTTTTATTTATGTAATATACCACCCCAAATGTCATTAGGACATTTAGTCAAAAAAATATTACATGGTGTCCTCAAGCAGGGATTCCCATATTCTAGGGGATTTATCCTTCCATTCGGGGTTTACTGTGGTATTGTGGGGAGATTGTTATTCCAATGTCATCATGAGAAAAATACCAAAAATATCTAAGGATAATAATTCATATGATAAATTTATTGAGGATGATGATAAACAACTATAGGTGATAAGAAATAATTTGTCGAATACCCCGACGAACCTTGTCCAACATATAAAAAAGCATCACATGGATTATCACATATACATAAACGTTTTAGAGAAAAATAAATACATTTTCCCCATGAAATATTTATGTCAAATCACATCCAAAACACCATGTACATGTTCAAAATATATTTCATGATAAAAAAGAAACATTGACCCAACATTTTTCTATTACTAATTAAACATCTTTATGGGTACCCAAGTGTTGTAGTGACCCTAGAAGAGTGTGAGTAAAAAATAATTTAGGAATACCTAATTAATTAATGTAATAATAATAATAATCCATGATATTTTTATTTAATATTATATTATAATATAAATGATCAAATTATAAATATGTATATATTACAGTTGTTCCGTAGGTTCGAGAAACAAATCCATCATACCTGATTCATCTAGTTCCTGGGGGTCTCTAATAACATTATGTAGACATTATATCCCATGTTATATAAAGGCTCCAATTTTAGAAATCCAATAAAAATTATTTGGACTCCATTGACACATTCAATTATATACTATCAATTATGCTCCTAATCCATACCATCCCCTATCATATTCTCAAGACTCCATAGATTAGGATCATTGATTTACAATTATCCAGGATTATAAATCAATAAATCACCTATCAAGATCCCTATGAATACATGGTATATGATTATGATAATACTATAATATAGTAAAATTTTCGAATATAACACCCTTAGGTATATTCATGACAATGTGAAAACACATGTGAATGTTGTATCATTCAAAAAACAGATCCTTGGAAACCAAAATCATGAACCTTCACCAAAATCATGAATATCTCCAATGACAATGACCCAATATGTGGAATATCCAGAAAATATTTGGATTCATCATACAGAAACACATCCTTATACATAACTCCATTCACAGTATACCATCAATGTAAAATTACACCAAAGGAGCCATTTTGTATCATTTCATAATTGATGTAAAAAAAGGTTTAGTGAAAACCTTATTCATAAAAACACTATCCATGACTCATAGATCTCACCCTCAATAAATACGTTTCATAGGGATACCCAGTACTATCTCCCATACTCACATTAAATGTAACTATATCATTGATACACTATGTTTTTTCCCTTAGTCTTAGTATAACATATGCCAGCACAGGTAGTCCATTGATCTAAATCATAGACATGGGACAAAAACTAAAAATCAATCAAATCACATCACATGAAAAAATTCATAGGGAAATAAATCAAAATGTCTACATAAGATCTATCATCAAAGAATTATTCAAGAGATTAATCAAGACCCATCAAATTCCTCATGGGTTTTTGGTCAATTTATTCATCCAACTCAATTATATTCCAAATATGACCTGTAAAATGATTCTAGTTACATGGATATCAAGATATAGTCAATATAAAATCATATCCAAAATGATTTGGATTCCAAAATTTATGTCAAATGACACATCACACACTCACAATCAATTAATCATTAGTGACAACTACCTATATAGAATGGATTATCAAATCCCCAACTCCATGTTCACTAAATCTTGGTAAGTACAACATCAATACTAATGAGGTTTGGCGGTCAACCAATATCCCAAAATCCCAAAAATATTCCATTGGAGGTAAATGGGTCAAGATAGAAGATATTTTTTTTTCTATGAACACTCTAATTTATACATTTAAACTATTTAAATTAATAAAATTAAAATATTGAATATAATTAAATTATTTATAAGAATCACCCTTCAAGGAGAGATAGAATGTACACAAGCATAAATAACAAAAACACAACATCACATTTATGTGATTCAATCATGTTTAAAGAGACTTCCAATTTTTTTTGAGGGCTTCCAATATCAATCATGGAATATCAATGCTAGTCCTACTAAATCCTTTATTAAAAAGATTAAAACATTTCCCACATTCATTTAATCCAAACAAAGTTCTATAATTATTTAGTTAAAAAACATGTTAATAAATTATTAAATAATGTTAATGGCTACGTAATTATTCATAACATAATATATTGCATCATTGTGTAGGATTGAATGATAAAATGATAGGGTAGGTATTAAAGGGACTCCGATCATATTTCATGTGAAAAGTGCTAAATTATTGAGAAAAATACAATACTTATCAATTTCGTTTTTATTAAAACCCCTAAAAACTCATGGAATGATATACTATTTCATAAATGATGAATGATGGATATAGGATGTATATTTGTGAAGACTTATATCTTTGTTTTATAAATCCACACTAGAAATGGAGATTTCAACAATCAATTATTATATCTATAAACATTAACTAAACAAATATGATATTGAATCAATGTGAGGGAGGGTTATAATATAAAATTAAAGGAATATGATCTAATAAATTACATCATCATAAAAAATAACAAAAAACACCACCTCAAAATTAATTTTAGAAGAAGTGTGAGAAAGGATATGACCCCTTACCTTGTTGAAAAACCAAAAATATAAGGTGGTAAATAACCCTTCAAGATACCTTTGTGAATTTGTCATAATTAGTCCCCTAATATCCTCATTTCCAATATGGTGGTTGGAAATGGCTATAGTGTAGTGAAAATAACCAAAGGGCTTGCTAACATATGCCAGCATCTAGTGTGTCGTATACCTTATTCCCTGAATCATCAGCCTCCATGGATTCTACCAAGGATATTCTTAGTCCTTTAGACAACTTCTTGTTACCATCTCTCCACCAATAAAATAACTTTCAGACATTTAATTATTCATAAATCTAATAAATATAACTAATAAAAAAAATGAACATCCACTGATTAAAAAAAATTCATATTTATATTAATTCCTTCTTCTAGTATAGATATATGGTTTTAAAAACTCCACTACATAATACTACTCTTTGATGATATGCCATACTATTCATCAAAATGTACATCCTATCCATTCATGACCATTAATTATTACCCAAACATTTATGTTTCATCCTTGATTGTTCCCAAACAAATGTAAAGGAAATTCAAATACATGAGTTCTTCAAGACCCAAAATAAAAATCTGATTCCCATGACCGACAATGAAAGTCTAATATGAAAATTATCCACTACACTCAATACCAATATATTATTTAAACTTTGTTCATCTAATCCTTATTCCCATGGTACTCCGACCATTTTGAATTAAAATATATTCAATTATAATGAAGCAATGGTGATTTTACTATTGGGATTTAATATCTAAACACTTTATCTATGTCCCAATGAAGTCCAAAACATGGTTACACTACTCAGATATATGCAGATATAATTTATATAAGACAATTTTGTACATAATATTTTTATATGTATAGTATTAAATCTGTTTTACAATGGTTACAACATTGTTTTTGACTAATCCTTGAAAAGCCTTCTTAATTCCAAAAAAACACATCCCTCATGTCCAAAATGATGTTCCCATTTCTATTTTGAATGGAAAATTTTTAATTATTCATGAAAAAATATATTAAATCATCACATGGGAAAATCTCCAACAAAATTATCACATTAAACCACATACACATTATTAATCACAATTTCATAGTGACATTCCTCCAAAAGAAACCCTTTTATCAATCAATAACTCATACTATAGTCCATTGATTATAGTAAATGTAACTCCTTTCTTATAAAATTAATTAAGAAAATTTTGTCACAATACTTGAAAAAAGATCCTATACATGATATAATAACATTTTTCTTCATAATCCATCTCGATTCTCAAACACATAAAAAACTCCACATGAATATATATATAATTTTGAAAAATTATATAAATAAAGAATATAGTGTCACACTATATCATTTAATCCCAATAATTATAATTACTACAAGACCACCCAATTATTATTCAATTTCCCACAAACATTTAACAGGGGGACCGAACACCAACAACTAAGATCCCACCTCTTAGTATAGAGAATCATAACTAATGTAACACTAAAAATTTATATCAACCAATAGGGAAAACTTCACATCCATCATAGAAAATAACCAATAGAGTGGTTGATACTTCTCAATATCGTGTTTTTTCTGGTACAATAACACAAAATCAATTCCTCACCATTTGGGATGCCATCAATTGTAGAGACTATGTGGTTTGATCCCCATGAATAACCATTCTCATGATTCTCTTCATTTCATAAAATAACGATTCTATATACACATTTCCAACATTTTGAGTATTGACACATACTTCAAAGCCTAGATATCTTGTCTCAATGAATAAAAATCCAAGTTCCACCCTCAAGTCGACCATTTCCTTAATCCCCATTCAATTTACAGAACAACCCATATAACATTAATGCATTGTAACACCATTGAATTTTCAAGAGGAAATGAATACATGATAACCCTCATAATAATGAGTTGTAACATTCATTTAGATAGAAACCCATATTTTAAATCTATGTCTAAGGAATATTGGAATGGACTACTGATAATTTTTAATTACATCTTGAGATGTTTCTAAGGTTGTGTGTGAGTGTGGATAAATAACAATAGAAATAACATAAATTTAATATTAGGATTTTTATTATTTTAATGAACTATTAGGGAATGTTGGTGGGATAATGGGAAGGTTTAATATATGGAAATTTGGAAACTATAGTTATTGGGGGTCCCAATTGTTACAAAATTCCATTATTTCATCTGAAGACCCTATTCAATAATCTATCAAGGCTATAAATTATAAATCAATACCCCAAACCGCCCATGGGTTTCATAACTATAATACCTAACACAAGATCATATATGTTATGCATCACAAAAAAATCATAACCATGATCTAAGGAATTATAAAATCAATAGATTAATATTTTTATTGAAAATTCTATTAAAAATTTAACACTATTCCAATTACTAGTTTCTTAACATGTATGATTTCCAATTGGATTCACCTTTCATTGCATGTTCGTATCATTGGATTGAGTATTTTCATCCTTATACACATAGATAGAAACCACATAGAACTATTCCATTCACAAGAATCCTTTGGTACTCTACCTGTTTCATTGAATTCATCCCCAATGTCATAACACTAATTTCCACCCTATTGTCTTTAACACCACACTCATTGGTAAAATGGTTTTTTCATTCATACAATCACTCATGTGAAATATTTAATTGATACATGAGAAAATATATTTTTTAAAATAAAAATAAAATAAGGTGCTACCATTTTATAGTAATTAGTATATAATATTCCCACATACTCTAATATCATACAAAAATTACAGAAATAATTATTTCCATGAATGGAAAATCAATCTCGTCTTATTTTTCAATAGGTCACCTTCAGTTATTCAAAATATGTAACAAATAATATCTGATTATGGAAAAATAAAATCTAGATCTCCCATATATCTCTACCAAGTCATGTTGGATGAAGGGTCTCTAGGATTAACCACCTAGTACATTTGTTAGTGAATTTAGAAAATTCATTATTTTTGGGTCATCATCCATGTTCCCTCATCATGGTGTTGCAAAATAAAAAATCCAAGAAACCCACACATGAAATCTCAAAATTATTGAAATCACTCACCAACTCTAACTATTATAAGAAAATCCTTCCTCATAAAAAATTTACCTATCAGACTTATTTAATAAGGTTTGAATCTCAAAGGATGATAATTTCCTTAACTATGTTCATCATCTTTGAAGATTCATACATAGAGAAATACACAAAAAATATGGTTATGTTGAATTATAGTCAATGTGATGTCAGAAAACACATATAGGTAGATGTGTAATTTTTAAATAACAATGCCTAAATACTATATAGCATTGCAGAATCCAATAAATTGGTAACATGTACAATATCAACCAAATTTTCACTCTAACCCCACTATATATTCGGACAAAGTAATAATTCTCACTAATGAATATCCCACCATTGATCAAAATAGAAAGCCTTCATATTGAAATTATCATATATGTCATCCAAAAATATTAAATGCATATATATACATAACTTCTCAATCCAATACGAATACCATCATTGGATTCTTATAATAAATATTCAAAATAGGGTTTATGATGCACCATCTATGTATCCATTATTGGTTCAAACACAATCACAAATTTCTTACATTAAAATTTACAAATATTAAATTAAAATAAAATGGATTCTCTAATATCACATTGAAACATCCCACCCTATATCACTCTAATAACAATATCAAAAATTATTATTCACAGGACCTTTGGTACACATATATGTATCCCAATGGAATTATCTATGCATAAGGGGTAAAACATGGTCATTTGGGGAGATTATATACAACATATAAACATTATCAAAAACATACAAAAGCTAAGTATCGTAAATCCCATGATATAATGTGGGAATAAGTATAAAAACATGATAAAGTGATATTAAATACATCATGGAATATCTTATACAACCATGTTATATATAAAAATTTCCTCAGACAATGTTGGTCAAATATACATACTAGTATAGAATTAAAATTTAGAAATGTAAACCATATAATCTCAAACACCAATCACATTCCATGATCGTTGTAAATTTCCAAGCCATATTCCTCGATAAATCAAAGGCAATATAACAAATTGGGATTCTAACAAACTATATATCTCCACAAACACCCAAGTATTCTAGTTTGTCATGAATGGATTGAGTAAGAAATCCTTATGAAACCACAAACATGTTCTCATACTAAGATTAATAATTCATGATTCATATATGTGAATATAATAGATTAAATTAATAACCCTCTATAAAAGGTTAATAAATTTATATTGATCCTTAAGTATGTTACCATTAGAAAAAAAATCCTCAACTACCAGTGTCAGTGTATTTTTACGCCAGTCAAGAAGACCATGATTCCAAAGTGGCATAGAGGATACATGAACATACAACATCTCATCAATAAAAATTATTATAGGAACTATCCTAATACAATATTTTCATGTAATATCTACATACATGTGATCCCTATTGTATATACACATTAATGTAGGGACATGGATGTTGAAAGTACAATCAGTTATCCCTATAATATTATTCAAACCCGATAATAACCCTCATGAATACAATGAAATGTTATTCTATATTTATATAATCTATTAAATATATCCATTTCTCCCCATACTAGTTTCCCCACAACATCAGAGAAGAAATACACATCATTTATATCATTCAATTTGAAAATACATGACATCATGTATCATTATTTTCATCCCTAATCCATGGTTTGTCCATAAAATTCCTCAAATCCACGCTTTTTTGAAACGTATCCATCTATATTTTGTGGTTTTCGATCAACATACACTTCTATAATCATTGAAACACATCCATGTTATATCATATTATGGGAAAATTAAATTTAGTATAATGATAATTAAATAAATGTGATAGAATAATTATTATAACTAACACCATTGTTTACAACCCATCGGGATCTGAAGTCTCATATAAGATATAGGGGGTCACTTGATACCATTTTATATACATATGCATTGTGTCACTCTAGAATTGGTTAACCTAATGGGTCCACTTAGTTTTAATTTAACAGCTACACAATCTAATTGGTTCTTAGACTCAATCATGGTATGAGGGAAACATCCAATATTAATTTTAGTCAAATAACAAAACATTAATATTAGTGTAGCATAACCTCAATATCTATTCATAATTTCACAACATCAACAATAGTAAAGTGGTTGATCATGACCCATATCAGTCCTAAAGGTATCTATTGGTCTGTCCTCTTACCATGCCCAACCTCTGTTTTCCATTGTATATCAACATAGTCTATTGGATAGGCTATTAAGTCACACATAGTCTTTCATCAACTAAAAAAATTATTGAAGCCACCAAATAACTCATTGTTCAGGAGGGACCATTACATTATGATCGTATCAATTCACAATACAGCATCCTCAATGAGTTACCAATTCATGTACAACATAGTCTCTATTTATTGGATTTCTTATCCTCACAACTCATGAGGTTTTATGGCCACTATTCATCTAAAATGTATAGTCCAAATCCATTTTATTCCTAGGAATCCTGACCGCACACATGTGTTTTATGTTACCCAAGGAGTTTATACATTTCAATTTTAAAAAAAGATTTCATACATAATTTTGTATAATACAACTTTTCTTTATAGAGGTATGATTGTAGCATTCCATGATCATCCAAACTAATCCTCAATTGAATAGTATATTCTTGTTTCCACAACCCTCAAAATAGGTTTAAATATATGAAATTAAATAATTTTTAAAATTTTAGTCAAATAGATAAATATATTCAACCTCATCATAATGATGGATTATACAAAATGTTATTATATACTATTGATATAAAGTCCAATAACACACAGATGTTCCATAAATGAATTTCAACACATTTCCTAGGAAATAACATAACATTCATAAAAATAAATATTTATTAAATTATATGATGAATCAACACCATAACAGAAATCATGGTGTGAAATAACATTGATGAAACAATGAAAATTTGAAATATGACATTGTCACAAGACATCTTATTCCTTGAACGTAAGAAATCCTACTATAAAATAATTTATCTCACCATTCAATAGTTGAATATCCAGCCCATATGAACCTATCAATGAAGAAACATCTAGTTGGAAGATAAAAATTAAATTTTAAATGAAATGGATCTCGTATAATAATTTATCATTTAAAACACCCAAAACACCCACATTCCATGTGGAAGAAAAATGAGATGAGGAGAGTAGGGCCTCAAACAACATAGCCAAAAACTGTAGAATGGGGGGGAGGGGATAAAAATTAAAAAAAACTAGTGGAATAATCAAAACCTAACCAATAAAAAATCCAACCAACTAGAATATGGTGACAATGGTTTAGGGGATTGATATTAGTAGCCATTGGTTAGCTAGTGGTGTATTGCATTCCCAGATACAACCTCCACTATGGCTTCTAAAAAACCCACAAACCCTCTAGACATATCATTATTAGTACTCCATATCGAAATAAACATATATTATGAAGTTTAATATTCTATAAAATAATAAAAACACCATTTAAAATCATTACGATCGACTTAATTGAGAAAAAATATAATTTACTGAATTTCAAAATCACTATAAAAAGGATGATTCAAAATTTATAATTCATTTTGAAAAATTATTGTATTTACAATTAAATATATTATAAATGAATTACACATGGAAGTCTTGGGAGGGTTCTATTTATATAAAATCACTAAATTCATTTATTGGACTATTAGGAAAAAATATGTTAACACATTAGTTGTGTAATTGGTGTATACCTATACATTAAATTAATGTGCAATGACCAAGTATGTAACTATGTGATTCAGGAGGTGTTGGATGAATCCGGCATAAATGTATCCAAAATTATAAAAAATAAATTTTATTCCCTGAGAATTTATTTATTATTATATCTATGATTGTTTTATATATATATTATAGAATGAATTATAATGTTTTAATGTTTTATAAATAATGGCATGTGTTTCAATTATCTAAATTTCAACATTGACAATTATCCATTTATAGAAGTTAAATTTAAATGTATATAATAATTACTAATCATTTGAGATCTTCCATTAATTTGTTTTCCTTTCCGAATGATAAAAATAATAAATAATTTAATGAAGTTCAGATGAGTAATAATCTTTTTCTACAATATTTAATAAATTTCCAATGTGAAAATAAAAATATATATATAAATATATGTTTATCTAGTTTTCTAGGACCCCTAATTAGAAAGACATATAGAGGTGACGTCCCATATTAAATTTTCAAATTTTATAATTAATAAACTACTATATGTTTCTAGATTTTATCGTTATATGGTTGGTATCAACAATGGTCTGGTAGGACACCTATGAACTATATATTTGAATAACATTGATTACAATAGTATTATTACAATCCAATATATAATTCTGAAATTATAATGGTATTTATTTTGATGGATCAATATTAATGATTAATGTGGCCAATTAATGTGTTGAAAATAGTTTAGATAGAGAAATTAGATAGATTAATGGAATCATTGCCAATATTAAATGTGTAGATTACCCTATATATCATGTTAATATAATATATGGTATAGCTGAATAGGTCATGATAATATTAGTAAATGTGACTCTAGTTATGATTAATATTCATTCCAGTATAGAGAAATATTTTTACAATGAAGATATTGTGATGAATTTTATGATTAATGCTAACCGTAAATATTGAGTAATGATAAATAATCTGAAGCAAACATAATTTCTAAATAAATAAAATTCAATATAGTTCCAAAAATGATCAAGTTATGGTGTACATAGAAGTAAAAATATTCCACATAATATGAGTCAATAATATGGAAAGAATCAATAGACTAAACGATTAATATGAATTTGAATTTTTTGTGTATGTAGAGAATATGGATATCCTTCTCATAATAAAATAGGAATGAAAATTTTACTAATTTCATGTATATTAACTATATGGCGTAGGGGTAATTTTAGACCAATTTACCATGAAAAATGATGATCCTAATAAAATTTTGTTGTATTTATTGATGTTATCCTGGAACAATATATAGATTTGGAAGAGTTTGAGAATCACTTGAGAATATTTACATAGGAATAGATGGTATATAAAAAATTTAGTATCTATGAATATTGATTTCAGGATGTTTCATTTCCTTGAAATATTATATCATGGATGGAATCTATATTATGATATTTATTAAAAAAAATTTATAGTAGTCTGGTCTAATGAATGAAACATTAATTTTATGGAATTTTATAACCATGGTTAGCATTGGGAATAAATTATTATGATATATTATTATTTATTAATAGTATTTTTAAATATGTATGAATAGAAAACATCTAAGGATTTTCCAAAAAATAATGAGGTTTTGTGAACATTTACAATATAGGATTTTCGAAAATTTATGTTGAATGAGATCATGAACCTATAATAAATATTTTAATAAAATAGGTTTATATGACTTTATATATTAACATATAGGTTATTAGGTGTTAAGAAAATGAAGTCCTTGGTATAAATTATTTTATTTTCTTGTAGTATATATATTTTAAAATCATTTTATGTGGTATGACTATATTTTAGATTATATTGTTACTGAATAAAGATAGTTTAGTATATGACTATAAAACCATCAATGTAATTTTTGGTATATAATGATATATAATTGGTCTAACATATCTAGTTTTAGATTATAATTAAATCAAAGCATTTTAAAATGTATTAACATGATATATGGTTGTTTTATACGTTGTGAAAACCCATTTAGTATGAGAAAAAAATGAACTAAATTTTATTTATTTGTGGTGATAATTGTATATTCAAAGTCAAGTTTAGTACATTATACAAGAAAAAACATCATAATGAGCCACAATAAAGAATAAATATTATCTTATACAATAGAAAAAATCATATATGTAAATTATATATTATTTTATATCATTATATTGGGTGAATTTTTTAAACATTAGAAAACTAAATATTAATATCTACAGTATTATGGGTAATTGGGAACACAGATACAAATTAAGATTTTTCAAGATGAAAATTATTTGGGTATTCTTGTAGTGTTATATAGATAATATGGTTCCCTATCATTTCCCAAAAATACATTTTAATGAGATGATTGATATTTAGTTTTCAGCGGGCTAAATGATTTTTTAGTTCTTTAGACGAGTTTCATCTTTTGGTTTTTCACCTTTGATAATAAAATAGTTGTGTTTTATAGTAGGTTCTCATCTTACCACAAATAACTGTAATCCATAATAAATGGAATTTTTTTTCAGATATGAGTATTATAAAGAATATTTTTTTTTTGTCAGTATAAATATTAAATACAAAACTTTGAATTATATTAAAAATATATTTTAAATAATTATAATATTTATTTAAAAAATTGAAAAATTTAATATAATTATATTAATTAGATAATGAATAAAATAAATATCTTTCTTCCATTAAAATTATTTATAATTAAAATTTGGTTTTAAGAAGTATAAAATATTGGTTATTATAACTGCATTCCCCAACATATATAAATTTTATTTTACAAATTCAAAATTATTTTTAAATAATTATTTCAAAATTATCATATGGTGTTTTTTACTAATTTTTCTACACAATATTATATTTTTATAATTGTAAAAACCATTTATTTTTTAAGAAATATGAATTATTTTCATTATATAAATTAATACTAAAAAATCCATTACAATTGGGTATGGGTTTTACTGAACAATATTATATAATGGACTAAAAAATTTTAAATAATTATATTTGAATCAAAATTATATATTATGTCAGTATTAATTTATTTTATGAATCCAAATGAATTTAATAATAAAAATTTCTAATGAGTTTTTCATATTTATAATATAATAGTTTTAAGAGATAATTATTATTTCTTCCTAAAAATTTATTCAAATTTTATTTTTAGGTGTATAAAATTTGGTTAATTTGTTTAAATCCATATTTATCATAATTTATTGTTATAGTGTAAAATATTATGACCACATTAATGGATAAAACATGTTAATTCGAGTTAAAACTAAAAAATATAGTATGAAATATACCAAAAATAAGGTTTTATTCACATGTATGATATTATTTGAAAAACATCATTTCATTCAAAAAATGTAATGTTTTGTGTCACATAACATTGATTATGACTATTCTCTAATTTGATGGTAACAAATATTATACAAATTCACACTCATTAATTATATTTATATTATATGATGTGATGGGGTGAAAAAAATTTTTTTTACTATATACAATTGGTGGTTATAAAAATTAACAACTTTTTTTTAAATTATTTATAATAGTCAGTGATAGAACAATTTATTTGTTACCTTCTGTAATGAAAACACAACACTGGTTAATGAAGTAGAAAATTTAAATAATCATTTTAAATACATCAAAAGTAATATATTTTTTAATTAAATATTGTTACCAATGAAATTTATAGAAAATAATAATTCATAAAATATGGTGAGATAATTTATATAATAAATACAATTGAATCTTGACATCTTATTTTTCATGGTATTGGAATAGTTCATTAAATCACTTGGAATGGTATTTGTTTTTAAAATTTTTTTTTCAAATAATTATAATATTATATAAATATTATATTTTCTAAAATTATTGGGTTATTTTAATTACAACTATTTTTGTTTGATGCATATGGAACATGGAATTTTTATAACTACATAAATGACCGTATAATAGTGAAAAATATGTTATTAATATTAAGCTTAAATCTTGTTTAAAAGTGACTTCAACCCAAAGGTATGTTTTCAAATGGAACATAAAAATGTCTAAAAATGATTAAAATGTTATAAGTAAAAATTATATTCATAAAAAATACTAATAATTCACTATAATTATTCCTTAAATGGGTAAGAATAACATTATATATTAATGTTACATGTACAGTAAATTTTCAAGTTTCCTCATTTAGAATAAAGATCAACTTTTTTATTCCTAATCAAAAAAATTTTACTTATATTGACCAAGACATAGACAAATACCTTCAATGATTCTCAAACCAGATCTTTCTGATTATTATATTACCTAAAATTTATCCTCTTATGGAAAAAGATGTAGGCCATAGGTTGAATTCAAATTAGGAGGTATAACATCGAACTTAACTATTTAATTTTAATACTTTTTAAACATCCATTAATTATCTACTGAAAATTATTATATAACAGAATAATATTCATTTATTTACAGATTTTTATTCATGAAAAATTCCATTCCCATATCCTTTTCCATCTAATGGGAAATGCAAACATTGAAAGTGTATTAGTGTGAAATAGAACATTCAAGTACTGATTTGTGTTTTTTTACGAACTCACAAGGTGGGTAATTATGATGTATTTAATGAATATACTTCATATTAAAGAAATAATTCTTATTTTAAAAAAGATAATATTTTATATAACAACATAAACCCTCATTTATTTCAATAAAATATTTTCATTTTGAATAGAAATGATCTACCACGTATACAAAGTGATGTGATACATTTTTCATTTTTGTATTTAATTGATGATTAAAAATGACTAAATAATGTATATAAATTATCAGTATCAAAATATCAATATTTATGAAATGATGATATATTGAATAAAATTCAATGTCTAAATTTCCAAAACAAAACCTATATGAAAAATATAACAACCAATTCTTAAGATGATGATGTTAATAAATAATTATTTATAAATAGGTGTAAATGTTATATATATATATATAAACCCCTTACCCTAAATCATAAATATAGCGCTCTTAATACCCCAATATTTAATACAAAGTTATTTTCATTAATTTAATTCAATATCTTGTGCTACATGCAACACCGAGTTCGAGCACTCCACGACTTACCAAACTAGTCGTTCTAAAAGTTGTTATGAATAATATTAACTGAAATTTTAATTTTATATACACCATATAATTTTTTAATCCATATTATGTGTTTCTTAGGCATAATATAAAAACAAACTCTTTTTTAGATAAATAATGATTTTTTAAAAAAATGGGATTTTACCACCTTTTAAGGGAGTACCATTTTTAAAACCAATATATGAAAATTTTATAAATTCAATTTAAAGAAAATAAAATTTTCCTTAAAATCGGGACAGAAAAATTTATTTTAGTTAAATTTTTGGCAATTTTTGGATAACATTCATATATTGATGAATAGTGAAATATTCTAATTTTAATTGAAATAAAAAATTTAATCAAAAAACATTATAATGTTAAATTATGAATTTTAATGGTTTTTAATTATAATAAGATTATATTTTTATTATTTAACAAAACTTTTGTCATTATAAGTAATTTCACATTTAAATTTGATATAAACACATGTTTATCCATTGATAATTTTTACTTCTTAAAGAACCCACGTTTTTGTTTTGACCACGAGAGTTAATTTAAAATTAATTAATGAAACTTCTATGTTGTGAATATGGTAAAATATAATTCATTTTTGAATATGGATTATCAAGATTTTCTTATGGTGAATTTTTTGTATTTTGCTGAAAACATTCAATTTTTAATGAATAGTTTAAAACACCGCGTTATTGATTAAAACCCGACTTTATATTTGAATACGTATTTAGTTTATTTATTTTATGTTAATATATATACATAATACATATATTAGTTAAATTTGATTAATTGGAGTTATTTTTATAATAAAAATTAGATGTATAAAATTTTATTGAACCTTGTACCATCTTTTACCCACCTTTTAGAAGCAATTACAGATTTTCATAAAACACAATTTCACCACTTCTATGAGTTGAATTTCAAAATTCCAATAAACATGATAGACATGATTAATTAAAATGTAGTTCAGTAAGATGAATTTTTTTTGGGTGAGTACTACTTTTGAATTTTATTAACCACTGTAAAAACTAAATAGGGAAATAAAGTGTAAATATGATATCATAAGTACCCTAACACTAGTACTAATTCTATTGGATTAATGTAATTAGACTATAAACATCCTTAGGAATAAAATATAACCCCCTTTGGACCACTTGGAATAGATCAGTATATTTATTTGTAATTTCTTTAATGAAGAGTGAAAAGTGTTAAATTCAATGTTTAAGAACAAAACTATTTTTAATATAGGGTTATACATAAGATAAATTCGACTATAAATATTAATTAGAAAGATAATACCCTTTACTACATAATTATATTTTATTTATAATTTTTAGTGATCATATAATTAAATTTATTTGTGAATCAATGATGATGTATTAATTACCCTATAAATGAAAAATTAAAATAAGTAATAATATAAATATCAAAATAAATTTAAATTGAGACATTGGATGAACTCCACTAATTTTAATGGTTATGATGACCTGTTTAGGTTTATTAAATAAATTTTATTCGAGGTGATAATGTTTGTATGGCTTTCAAAAAAAATCAACTACTAAATAGTTCTAAAATTGACATAATTGAGTTTTTAAAACAAATACTATCCTCCATTAATCCTAAATTCCATAAATTGATCATAAATCCAACCTAATGATCCTTTTTTATCAACTCAAAAGGAATCACCCACGAAGAGGTACGAATTTCTCCACCCTCATTAACGTTTCTATTCTTCTTCCTCTTCCGCTTTCTTTGTTGGATCAATACCAAAATAATAAATCTATGACCTTCTACATATTTTGATGTTATTATATGTATGGTAAAACCATATTATTTACTCTATCAATCCTATAAATGAAAAAGTCCCCATACATGCATATGTACGGCTTACTATTTGCACGACGTGGTGTAGTTTGTTATTCAAACACTTCATTATTTTGATGGATATGACAATGAGTACAACTGATGGAAAAAATAAATATAACATGTTATTTATTCTTTATAGATGATATAACATCCAATTACATATTATTTCACCCTCAATAAAATGATATTGTCACTCGTGCATAAGTACAGATTACTATCTCCATGAATGCGATGAAATTCATTCGCCATTATAACCATTCAAGACTAATTTTAATTTTATCATTAAAAATAAGGTGAAAAGACATGAGATAATTATGGATAAGAATTAAATAAATATTATTCAAAAAAAATGTCTTATGTAACAAAACATGTAATGGAATATGAATTAGTTAACACCCAAAACAGTGATACTACTAAAATATTATTAATAAAGAAATATTAAAAGATCATATATGATATCATTTTTATGTTTGTTTTTATTATATAATTTAATAACAATTATTTAACTATTATACCATATAATAACATACCCTTGACTAAGGAAAAGTACAAGTTAAGGGGTTTCTTATCTCACATTTAATATCGTGAGATTTCAATTGTTCGCCACTTATTTATAGCATGTGGTGTATTATGTACTTCCTTTTGATATGTATTATCATTATTATAAATATATAAATGTTATTTTGTGGTAATTTTGGTGGTTTATAATTTTTTTTCATTATACTCAATTGATTATAACGTGGTAAGGGTTTTTCATCTCACTTTTATTCCAGTGAGATTCATGTTATATTCTCCACTATTACATTTGTGTGGTGTATGTACTAACCATGATTGTATTGTTTGAATAATTTACATTAATTTATGGGTATTTACATCAAAATTTGGTGATCCTTATTTCAAGGTTGTTTGTTTCATATTTTACCAAATGCGTAAGGGAATTTCACATTTCAATTCCCACTCATTTGGTTTTAAGGAAACGTCATTGATTAATTTACTCCAAGAATATGTGTGAAATCACTATTTAATTATATATGTAATAATTTACACTCCCCTTTATGTGGTTATACATCCGATACACATAATAACTCCATATATAATTTCTTAAGTCATCAATATAAACTTTAGTTGAGAAATTTTAACTCAATTACTATTGACTAAAATAAAAATCCATGTCATTGGTGTTGTTTTTACAAGTATATGTGTGTATATCCTCTGATTGATTTGCACTGAATATCAAATCATATTGAGTGTATTTATATTTTTCACACATAATTATGCCAATGATTTATCCTTAACCTATAGATAATGTGTTTATAATGGAATTTATCTCAACTTAAATTCCATTGAGAGTAATTTGTTGATATGCACCAATTCACTTTTATCTGTTGTATATAATGTATGTTGACATAGTAGATCATGAATCCCTTTATTCTTATGATATTTTAATTTTTTTTATTATCTCAATTATTTATATTCAAGCATCTCACATTTGGTTATGAACTCTAACTAAAATATCATTTTAAATGATTTCAAATTTTATTCCTCTTAATCATTTTCATTAATATCTATTTTTTAAAAATGGTTATTAGGATTCATTTATATGGACATTAATTTTTTAAAATTGAAATTACATTTAATTTTTTCAAAGTTTTATAGAACACTTTAATTAAAAAATCTATTTTAAACAGATTCATGATAAATAGTGAGACTTTTGAATGTTTTCATGAAAAAGGGAATTTTATCTCAATGTTTTTTACTGATCATTTTCAACTATGTCAACTTCCATTATGGGATATTTTTCTTGATCATGGTTCATTTATTCTTATAAAAATATTTCATGCTATATTAATGGTTTTGTGATATGATTGAATGTAGATGTGTAATTTTTATACCATTCATTGTTTATGGATAAATTATTGACATTTCGTAAGCTAGTTATAAATCAAATGTTTATGTTATCTTTAAAACTTTTCATATAAAGAATGCATTGGAATTTTAAAGTGATTGGTTGAGCCCACTATATCTCCTTGATGAAACAGTAGTTCTCATGGAACAAACTAGTCCCTCAGTACAAGGCCGTGTCAAAATCAAATTTGTAGTCTTGGCACCAGTCCTTGATTATGTGGTTATATAGTCCAGCATTATGTATTCAATCATTATGAAGATGGATATTAATATTACATGTGATTATTCGACTAGTATAATATCCATGTGAATAAGTAAATGGAATTATTTGTTTTATCTTTTCCATATTATGCTAAACTTTATGTTTAAAAGGGTAGTGTTATAGTCTTATATACTAACATAAATGATTATAATTATTTATGACAGTTTTCGCTATATTGTTATCCTTACTGAGCATCTGAACTCACCCATAACTTATGTTTTATTTTTTCTAGGATGTAAGGAATTATATTATGATTATCGTACAGGAATAGGATAAGTGATATGATAGTTTTCATAGGGGGCACAATTTTGTTTTTCTATTTCATAATGTAATGTAAACCTTATGTATGTATCTAGTACAACAAAGTCTACTAAACTGATCAGTCTTTCGGAACATGATTCCATTTATTATTCCAATGTTATATAATAATGCACCAATTCAGGGTAACTAGGTTCGAGGCATTATAGTTGGTATGAGAGGAAGTTTTGTACAAACATTGGAATCTAGATTTAGAAAAACGCTGATTAGAAATAGTACCCTATGATAGACATTAAGGATTAGAATAGAAAAACATACAAAAATTCGAGTAGTGTAAAAATTATTTGGGTTTTCCATGAAATGCATCACTGTCTTGAGAAGAGAAGGTTTATGAGTCTTGGGAACAAATGTATCTACGTGTGATGACTCCGAAAAATAGTTTCAGGATTGACATAGGGTATCCTGGTACATGACAACGGTCCTTGTTACATTCTTGGTTATGACACTCCCGTGGGATATTCTTAGGGAAATTCACATTTTTCATAACAAACAGATTTGATGTATTTTAAAATAATATGAGAATATATAACATTGGTTAATCCTCAGGTGTTTTACATTGAAAATAAGGTGTTACGATATTCTCAATATGATTTTATGACACACACTTTGCTTTCTTATGTATGTCAATAGATGGATTCCAAGGAATACATAATAATATTGAACCTGATGTACAAGGTGGTCATGTTGGTGGAAATGAGAAATAACATGAGATGTTGATAGGTAAAAAATATATTGTGTTCTTGTCGAATTATTTTTCCAAAAAAATATTATCAACAAACTACACCATGATGTGGAGACGGTAAGCTGTACATACGCACGTATAGTGACATTGCCATTTATAGGATGGATAGAATAAAAAATACGGATGTACCATATTTAAAATAAAATCATTGTATTTAGAAGGTCCTGGATTTATTATTTTGGTATGGAAGAAAAAAATAAAGATGAAGTGGTAGAAGAAAAGAACATGAACGAGGGTGGTGAAATTATTACCTCTTTTTTGGGTGTTTCCTTTTTAGTAGATCAGAAATGCTCCTAAATATTGCATTTTTATCAATGTAAGGCCTCTATATTCCAGGGAGTATATTTTATAGTATATTTTTTCCCTTTTTGGAAGATTCAAAATGTATTAGAGATGTTAAATTAAGAGAAGTGGATGTACACTTTTAAAAGAGAGGTGAGGGTCACTTTTGGAAAATCATGAAATATTATTTTATAGTAAATTCATTTTGGGTAAATAATGGCTACAAAATGATTTATTTAGATGAATATGTGGAATGGTTCGAAAAACATTCAACTAATAAGATTTATACATGTTTGGATTACCATATAAACCTTATCTTTTAGATTTAACACTTCATTAAATAGTTTGACATTTACCTTTTGTCTTTGTATTTGTATATTATATGGTTTATAAACAAAATATATTAAGAAAATAGAACCACATGTGGGTTATTATTAATGTATATAACCTTATCTGAGTCCTTTAGCCAGAACATATAGTTTTAGCAAAATTATATCAATTAATAATATAGTATTTTTTTAACAAAATCAATTATGTCAATTTTGACACTATTTAGTATTTGAATTTTATGAAAGCCATAAAAACCATATAACATAGAATAAAAAATATTTAATTATCCGTAAAATGTCATATTAACAAATAAAATTAGTGGAAATCATCATAATTCTTAGTGTACATTAATTAGGATATTTATAATATAAAATATTTTAATCATCATTAATATGGTAATTATTGCATCATCATTGTGTCATAAATAAATTTAATTATATAATTTATAAAATTTATAAATAAAATATAAATATGTGTGAAATGTTATTATCTTTATATTTAATATTTATATTCGAATTTATCTAATGAAAAATCTTATATTAAAAATGGTTTAGTTATTAAACATTGAATTTAACACATTTTACTCTTCTTTAAATAAAATAATAATAAATGTTCTAATCATTTCCATGTGGACCAAAAGAGATAATATTTTATTTATAAGTTTGTTTATGGTCGAATTACATTTATCCAATAGAATTAGGACATGTGTTAAGGTAATTATGAAATCATTTTTACCCTTAATAATTGTATTTTATTTTTTACTATGGTAAATAAAATTCAAAAGTTAATATTCACCAAAATTTATTTTCATTTTATTGAACCACATTATACATACTGATGTCTATAATCTATCTCTTAATTTTTAAATTCAACTCACAGAAGCAATAAAATTATTTTTATGCATATCTATAAATGTTTCTAGATGTTTGGTAAAAGATAGAAAAAAGTTCAATAAAATTTTATACATCTAATTTTATTATAAAAATGACTTCAATGGATTAAATTTGACTAAGATAGTTATTATGTATCTATATTAACTTAATGAAAATAAAATAAATACTTATTTAAATAAAAAGTTGGGTTTTAAACAATAATGTAATGTTTTTCACTATTTATCAAAAAGGAATATTTTTTTGGAAAAATACCAAAAACTCACCATAAAAAAATTTTGAAATTCAAAATTAAAAAATTAATTCAATTTTACCATACTAAAAAAATAGAAGTAGGATTAATTATTTTAACATTAATTTTCGTTGTCAAAACCAAAAAGTGAGGTTTAAAAAAAATAAAAACTATCAAAAGATTAACATGTTTTTTTGTAAATTTTAAATGTGAAATTACTTATAATGATATAAATTGTATTAAATGATAAAAATATAATTTTATTATACATAAAACCCATTAAAATTCATAATTTAAAGCTATAAATTATTTTGATTAAAAATTTGTTTAAAAATAAAATTTAGTTGTTTTCAATATTAATCGAAATATGAATGTTATCAGAAAAGAGCCAAAAAATTATCCAAAATAAATTTTTTTGTACTGATTATACAGAAAAATTCTATTGTATTAAATTCAATATATTTTTATATCTTGATTCTATAGATTAATTTAATTTCATTATATTTAATATATAAAAGTGTCAATTATTGGTTTTAAAAAAGGTTTCTCAATTAAAAGGTGGTAAATTTTCAATTTTGGAAAACTATTTCTTTTATCATAAAAATGAATTTGTTATTATATTATGAATATGAAACATATAATATGGATTCATAAATAATATGGTGTATATGAAATTTAATATTAATCATATACTATTCATAACCTCTTTTTGAACAGCTAGTTTTCTAAGTCGTGGTCCTCTCGAATAGTGAAAAATACTTAATTATAATTTTAAACAACTTTTTTAATCGAAATAATTTATAGAATTAAATTAATAATTTTAATGGTTTATAAGTATAATAATATTATATTTTTATAATATAATACAATGTATATCATTATATGTAATTTCACATTTAAATTTGTCATAAAAACATGTCAATCTTTTGATAGTTTTTATTTTTTTTAAAACCCAATTTTTGTTTTGACAATAGGGAATTAGTTTTAAATTAATTAATTCTACTTCAATGTTCTAAATATGGTAAAAAATAATTAAATTTTGAATTTAAAATTTCAAAATTATCTTATGGTGAATTTTTGGTATTTTTCTAAAAACATACAATTTTGGATGATTCGTGAAAAACACAACATTATTGTTTAAAAACCAAATTAATTTTAAATAAGTATTTATTAAATTTATTTTAAGTAAATATGGATACATAATACCTATATTAGTTAAACTTCATCCATTGGAGTAATTTTTATAATATAATTAGATGTATAAAATTTTATTGAACTTCTTATCATCTTTTACCCACCTTCTAGAAACATTTACATATTTTCATAAAAATTATTTTACCACTTCTGTG
Organism: Viscum album; assembly: GCA_963277665.1. Classification (NCBI taxonomy): domain Eukaryota; kingdom Viridiplantae; phylum Streptophyta; class Magnoliopsida; order Santalales; family Viscaceae; genus Viscum; species Viscum album. The sequence goes on along the minus strand of OY728161.1, from coordinate 1,185,772,903 downwards.
AGTTTAATTTAAAAATTAATAGATACAGGATAGTAATCAGTAAGTAATATGTGGTACAATAAGATTAAAATAATTTTTGGTGAATAGTAACTTTTGACTTTTGTTTACTACGGTTATAAACAAATAGGGCTATTGAGGGTAAAAATGATATCATAATTACCTTCAAACTTGTCCTAATTATATTGGATAAATGTAATTCGACCATAAACAACCTAATAAATAAAATATGGTCTCTTTTGGTCCACTGGGAATAAATTAGGACATTTCTTATTAATTTATTTAAAAAATAGTTAAATGTGTAAAATTCATGGTTTAATAACTAAACCATTTATAATATAAGGTTATAAATTAGATAAATTTGACTATAAATATTAATTTGGTAGCTAAAAAGATTTTTCATATAATTATGATTTATTTATAATTTTTATACATTAAATAATTAAATTTATTTATGACACAATGATGATGTAGTAATTAAATTATTAATGAATTATTAAAATAATTGATATTATAAATATCCCAATAAATGTAAACTGAGACTTATTATGAATTCCTCTAATTTTTTCTGTTAATATGGCATGCTAGGGATTATTAAAAAATATTATTCTAAGATATAATGTTTTTATGGATTTCAAACAATTCAAATACCAAATAGTGCCAATATTGACATAATTGAGTTTTTTTTTTTGGAAAATTCTATATTTTTAATTGATATAATTTTTCTAAAAAAAATCGGTTCGACAAAAGGAATCATCTAATTTTATATATATTAATAAAGAACCACCTATGGTACTATTTTCATAATATATTATGTTTACACTATATATTATAATAATACAAAGAGACAAAGTAAATGTAAAACTATTTAATTATGAGTTAAATCTAAAAGATATGGTTAATATGGTGATCAAAACGTGTATAAATACTATTGGTTGAATTATTTTTGAACCATACCAACCTAATATTTTAAATAAATCATTTTTTTCCTAAAATTAATTTATTATAAAATAATATTTCATTCTTTTCAAAAAGTGACAATCACCTCTCTTATAAAAGGGTACTTCTACTTCTCTTAATTTCACATCTCAAATGCCTATTTACATGGCCAAAACTGGGCCACAAATACTCTGAACTATATTCCCTTGATTCTAGAGTCCATACATTGATTAGAAAGCCATCATTAAGAGCCCTTTGGATCAACTAAAAAGGAAACACCTGAAGAAGAGTTAATAATTTCACCACCCTCGTTAATGTTCATTTTTTATTCCACGTCATCTTAATTTTTTTATTCCATACAAAATTTTTAATCCAGGACCTTCTAAATACTATAATATTATTATAAATATGGTACAATTATATTTTTTATTCTATCCATCCTATATATGGAAATGTCACCATACGTGCGTACGTACAACTTACCGTCTCCACGTCGTGGTGTAGTTGGTTATTCAAACACTACATTATTTCGATGGGTATAATAATGTGTATAATAAATTTAAATAATAAAATATAACATGTTAATTATTCTGTATATATGATATACTATACAATTACGTGGTATTTCACCATCAGTTTAATGATATTGGTGCTCGTGTGTTTGTACGGATTACCGTCCCCACGAACGCGATGAGATTCATTCCCTATCGTAACCATTCAAGACATATTTTAATTTGATGATTAAAAATAGTGTTTAAATACTTGATATCATTCTTTATATTAATCAAATACATCCTATATATTAAAAATATGACTTACATAAAAAAACATATAATAAAAAATGAATTAGTTAACACCCGAAACAGTTATACTACTAAAATATTATTATCAATGAAATATTAGATGATCATATATGATATCATATTTATGTATGTGGTTCTTTTATAATTTAATAACAATTATTTAGATACTATACATGAGGATAAAATACCATCGACTACGGAAAAAAAGGTAAGGTGTTTCTTAACTCACTTTAAATTCTGTGTGATTTCCATTATTTCCCACTTATTTATTGCATGTGGTGTATTGCGTATTTCCACTCGATATATGTTATCATTATTATATTTATATTCCTAGAATTTTTTAATTCATTTTGTGGTTATTAAATTTTGGACATACATATCAATTTATTAAAAAGTGTTACTGGGTTTTCATCTCACGTTTATTCCTATGAGAATGATGCTATATTTTCCACTACTACCTTTTGTGTGGTATATGTACATCCCATGATTAAATTGCTTGAATAATATAAATTAATATATGGTTATTTACATTATAATTTGATGATTCTTATTTAATGGGTTTATTTATAAGGTACCAAATCGGTAAAGGAATTTCAAATTTCAATTTCTACTAATTCAGTTTTACGCAGACTTCATTGATTACATTACTCCAAGATTATGTATGAAAAAACTATTTTATTACATTCATATTAATTTCCACTCTCCATTGTGTGTATATAATAATCATACACAGAATCACTCCATTAATAAATTCTCAACTAATAGATGTAAACTTGATAAGAGTAATTTTATATCAATTTTTATTCAATGAGTTAAACATCAAAGTCATTGGAGTTGTTTTTACAAGAATATGTGTGAATTTCCTCTTAAATATTTACACTGAATATCCAATCATATTGAGTGTGTTTATATTTTTCACATATAATTATGTCATTGATTTATCCTTAACCTAGGGATACAGTCTTAATAATAGAATTCATCTAAACTTACATTCCTTTGAGACTTCTTTGTTGTTATGCACAAATTCAATTTTATTTGGGGTATATATTGTACTTTGACATAGTATATCATGATACCATTATTCTGATGATATTATAAGGTTTTTATTTCCTCAATTATTTTCATTCAAGCATCTCTCAATGGGTTAGGAACTCTAACAAAAATATCATTTTAAATGTTTTAAAAATGTATTCTTCTAAATCATTCTTATTAAGTTCATTGTTTTTAAAATGGTTATAAGGTTTTGTTTATATGGAAAATAATGTTTTAAAATTAAAATTCCATTTAAATGATTCAATGTTTTATGGGACAAATTTATTCAAAAATATATTTTTAAACAACTTCATGATAAATACTAAGACTTTTAATTGTTTTCATGAAAAGGGGATATCACCCTCAATGATTTGTACCTATCATTTTCAACTATGTCAACATAATTTAAAGGATATTATTATTGATTTAGGTAGATTTATTATGATACAAATCATTCATACATTACTGATGGTTTTTGGTTATGTTTGGATGAGTATGTGTTATTTATATACCATTCATGGTTTGTGGATAAATTATTTACGTTTTTAATGCTAGTGTTAATATTAATGTTTATGTTATGTATAAAAAATTTTGTATGAGGAATGTATTGGACGTAGAAAGTGATGGGTGGATCCCACTGTAGCTCCATGTTGCATCAGTGGGTCTCTTGAGACAAAATTGGGTCTTGGCATAAGGCCTTGACAAAATATTATTTGTATTCATGGCCCAAGGCCTTCACAATGTGGTTATAAAGTTTGGTATTATGCATTCAATCATTTTGAAATTTGATATTGATATGACATGCGATTATTTGACTTGTAAAATCTTTTTGTTAAAATGTAAACGGTATTATTTGATTTATATTTTCCATATTATGTTGATGTTTTAGTTAAAAAATCTTGTCTACTAATATTATACATTGCCTAAAATGTTTATTTTTATTTATGATTTTCTCTGCTATATTTTTATCCTTACTGAGCATATGATCTAACCTCTTTCATATATTTTATTTCTTCCATGATGCAATGTAGTATATTTTTTAAACCTGTAAGAACAGGCTGAAAGATATGAGAGTGTACAAAGGGAACACAATGTTTTTTATTTCATTATGTAATGTCACACTTATGTATGTATCTTGTACATCAAATGCTAATAAACTAATTGGTATTTTAAGACATGATTCCTTGTATCATTCCAATGTTATGTAATAATGCACTGATTTTAGGTAACTTGGGTAAGGGAGTTATAATGTTTAAAAATAATAAATATATTTTGGACATTATACATGATACAAATGTATCTGTTTCCTTCCTCCAAAACATAATATATATATATATATATATTTGGATAAATTTTAAAACCAAGATCATTGGTGTTTTAGAGTTTTTTAGAATTTATAAAAACACATATTTAAACAATAACGATGACATAAATGTAGTTTATTTTAGATGATAACCATATTTTCAAAGTGCCTATTATGTCTCAAACCCCTCAAATAATATTATATACTTGAGAAACATTATAGAAGATATAATTTAGTACAATTACTTAGAACCTATGTTTAAATAAAAATTTAAAATAATGATCTAAAGTCCCATGTAATTATAATGATAAAATTAAATTACTAACGTGACTACTGTAAAAAAGATTAGATTAAGGTTATGGTGATATAAGAAATTTTTGTGATCATAAAAAATAAATCATAACAAAAAAATGTGGTTCATTAATCACGTGAGATGGCATAAATATCAAAATATAGTCAAGAGTCCTACGAATCTTTAATTATGAGCTAAGTGAGGTCACTCTTGATCAAATGAAATATATCAAAAAATATATATATATAATTTATATAAAATTAAGGTATCCTAGAACATTAAATTAATAACCCTTGTTTAAAATAAGTTAATCACATTAATGATCATCATAGAAACAATTATGTTGAATAGAAAAGATGACATTAATGATATGTATCATTACCCATTTTATTAGGGAGATATATTGGGACTCCCTATTGTATTATTTGTATCAATATTACCCATTAAATATGTTATGTCGATCTCACCCGTTTTATAAAATAAATTAGTCTAACCCATCTTAATAAATAATTTCAATACCCCATTTATAAACAAAAAATCTAAATGCATGAAAAAATGAACATAGCACTATTGGAGAAATCAACAGTCCTTCATAATTGTGTTATCATGGGAAAAAATAAGAATCACAAAAATACTTTCAAAAATTATTTATAAGACATCCATAAAAAGAATATGGTTTGTATCATAATAACATAATCCCAGTAAAGTATATTAATCATTAATATAGATTGAAATATATGAAAAAACAATTAATATAATATATTAGAAATATTTTGTTGTAAATCATGGAAAAAATTCCATTACTGATATTATTTATTAAAAAATTTATAATATTTTCAAAATATTATTCATTGATAATAAAAATTGAAATATAATAATAATTATTAAAACAAAATAATGGTCTTGGTTGAAGGTAATTATAATATTTTGTAAATGTAAAATATAAATATTCTATTTAACCATTTTTAATGACAGTCAATAGCATTCCATGCATAAAATTTAATGATATTTCATTATTAACCATAATAAAGATGATAAAATAATATGTAATATATCAATATGAAATAATATAATTTTATTAAATTACATTATTCAAAAAAATTATAAGACAAATATATGGAAAAGAAATATTTCAAATTAAAAATAAGGAACATATTTAATAAAACATATGAACTACAATCTTCATGTTTCTATAATAAATAAAGGAGGAAATTGATATAAAACATATAAAAAATGTTAATAACTAGTTAAAAAAAATATTTGTATTTAAAAAATATTCTATAATTTTATTCACCAAATGGAGTCCAAAAATAAAATAATATTAAAAACAAACGAGGTTATAAAAAAATACCTTAAATTATTGAGCATCATTCAAATAATGTGTCATTAAGTAAAAATTTAAAAAATGGATTTTTAAATATATATTTTTATGAACTAGTATGAAAAAGTATTATATTTAATATTAAATAAACAATAAAAGTAAATCACAGTCTATTATATGAATAATGGATCAAAAATGATATTTTTTAAAGAAAACACATATAATGATTATGACTTTTTAGGTGAAAAATAATCCATTAATTCGTTTTGTGATTGTATTTATATTAAAATAAAACAATCTTAATGATATTTTATTATAATTACAAGATTAATAGACACGTAATAATGAGAAAGAATAAATTAACTTTTGAAATATCCCAATGACCAAAAACTATGATAAAAAAATTCTTACTACATTTTCACATTTAGGTTGAATCCCCTTGGATTAAAAATTGATAATTTAAAAAAAATATAAAACTAAAAATATTTCATAATTAAACATGAAAACATGGATGTATATACATCATATATATGAAATTATGTTTATTAAATTAAAATATGAAACCATGACTGAAAATTGAAACAGAATCACCAACCTCATGTCAAGAATATCCAAATATGGTTATTAAATTTTTTGTGTTAAAAATATATTAATTATTTTATATCACAATAAAATTTTATAATTTTAAGTACTTATCCTTACATTATTTTATTCATTTATCTTTATTAAATAATTAAGGACATAATTAGTTACTTCCACATATTGTATTTTTATATTATTCGTTTCAATGTTATATATCAACAATGATATGTTGTTCATGTTCAATAGGTAAATTTTCCAAATACACAAAAATTGTAATCAGGAAATATTTGTCAGAGTAATACAATAAATATAAATTTATATAAATCCATTAAATATTTTCATGTTAAATTATTTATATTACAATGATTAATAAGGTTTGCTAAAATTTTGAATTATATACATTTCCATTTTTCAAAATGTAGTAGGGAATGAAGGTAATAATTATTTTATATTTAAGAAATAATGATTTTGTAAAGAATATAATATTTACGAATTAAATAAATACATATTAATATCAATGAGAAGTGGTGATGAAAGAAAATTACTTTGGTTTATGAGACAGTAGTCCACCGTAGGTAGAAAGTATTGTTTCATTTCAAATTTAGTATTATATTAGATGGATATAATTTATTACAGTAACATATTATAACCTACATACATGAAATATATTTTTGTTATTATTTTAACTTTTTTATAATAATTAGTAGTATTAAAGGAAATTAAAAAAATATAAATTAAAAACTAGACATATTTATTGGACAACATCTATATTTTCAAACAAAAATTATTCCAAGTATGAATTTATGATAAAAATAGATCCTATAAGATTTTTTTTAATATAAAAATTTGTATTTTTTGATATTTTATGAAATAAAAGAGGCATGAGGTGTTCTAATATTTTTAGAATGGGTTTCCTTTTATAATAAGGGGAGACAAAACAATGGAAATGTTTTAAATGATTAAAATATATTAATGTCTTACCAAATTTGAAATGTTCTGAAATGGAATATTTAATAATATTAGATCACATAGTATCAAATTATGACAATGAAAAGTAGAATTATATTATTTTTTAGGTCATTTTTACACTTATATGTTTTTTTACCTCTACTAATAATTATTTAACCTTAATTATGGTAATAGATTTTAACTAATTTAATTATTCGATATGAAAAAAATTTAATTTAACTCATTAAATAGTATTATTTATAAATATTACAAATATATAATATAGTTTCTTGAATTCAAATAATATTTATAATAGAATTTAGTTTAATAATAATTCCTCATGACACAATAAATAAAATAAAAACAAATATGTTTTTAATTTTGAAGAATATTTTATACAAAAATAATTTTTAATATTAATTACAAATAAAATATTTGTATTGCTATTTTTATATTTGATATAATTTTTTTTATTAATTTTTATTTAAATTAACAGTATAAATTCTTGTTAAGAATACACAATTACAAATAGAAGTGAATATTTACAATAGTTCACATGGATATCAACATTTATATAAGAATCCGAAAATTAATACCGATGAAATTTTTTATTTTAATATTTAATATATTATTTCCTTTTAATCCATTATATTTTATCAAATTTTTATTAATTAATTATAATAGTCCCACATAGAAATAAATAAAAAAACCTTTTTGATGAATATTTTGTTTTTTAGATGAAAGAAACGTATTTTTAAAAATTTGAGTACATATTTCATAAGAAATAATTAAATAATACATTATATTTAGTTTTTTTATTTATTTTGGAAAACATTTTTTATAATATTTATATAATATTATTAAATATATCAGTTATAAATTTGATTTTCAAATAATATTCTTCAATGATTTGTTTAATATTTACATAGCATGTTTTATAAATTATCGAACTGTGTGTTTATATTTTTTTAAAAACACTCTTGGTTAATAAAAAATAGTATCATATATGTTATGATAAGTATAAATATGGTTCTAATACATATTCATAAAAAATTTATATTTATTATATAGTAGGTTATGAGTGCATATGAATAATGTTATACTTGAGGAAAAAGTAATTTCATCAGATTTCCATTTATATAAGTATTTTTTTACATTACAAAGAGGAATATATCTCCCATGAAAACATATGTACTCTTTTAATAGTTATATAAAAAATTATTATTTATTCATGGAATTATAGTTTTTTTAGTAATATTAATTTTTAATGTGTATTAATAATAAAGATATAAAAGTAATAACAATTTATTTCACAATATCATTTATAATCAGGGTTGTTAATGTTTAAATTTTGTAATAAATTTTATAATATATTATTAATTATGTAACTTATTATAATTTATAATATTTATTTATGTGGAATCAATATTTTCCATTAAGTTTTCATCTCATTGATACTATAAATTACCGAGAAAATATGTTTTTTAAAAACCATTTCTTATTTAAACATTAGCCAACATTAATTTTCTACATGTCCTTGTAAATTAAAATTATTAAAATAATATTAAAATATAAGACCTAATGACTATAAAAATTATATTTGTAACATATTATTCATTCAATTAAATGTTTCAATATTAATATACATTTAATTTTCAAAAGAAGATAATTTTGTTATTTTTATCAAATTTGTGGACGGACAATATTACAAACAATTACCAGAAAAATAGATTTTACAACCACAATTTTTTTTCATATTTTGATTCCATTATTTTTTTCCAAGGGTTGTTTCAACAAAATAATTTTCCTCGATATTCTTTTCATTTTTATTTAAAAGTATATAAATGTGAATGGGTATTTTTTAAAATAATATGAAAGAAATTTTAAATTAATTTATATCATTGCTCATAAATCATGTTATGGGAAGATATTATAATGTTTTAATTCCCTTTTTATTATATATTTCAATGGAATGTTTTTCAAAAAAATCTATACCTGATGAGTTTATTGACATTATACCCTTATATATTTAACTTTTTGGTTCATTCAATTTATCATTACCACATTCTGAGTCAGTATCAATCAATTCATTGGACGTTATTTGTTCATAAATGTCGATATTTTTAGAATCATGTATTTTTTTCAATGATTTCCACTACATTGACATTGTATTAAACATATGCTTTTACAACATAAAATATCATTTTATATATGACTATAATGATGTTAATTTCTTTGATCGAGGAAATATTAGTTATTTGTGAATGAATCTTTGACAATTTATGATATATAGAATTTTTTTTGAATGAATTTAGTAGACCAATCAATATATTAAGAATGCATTGGGTGTTAATATAACTTGTAGGGCCCCATTTTTTATATCACCTAGATTATTTCATATGTATCATGAGACAAAACATGGAACCACAATATTTGATTAATTATTGTATACCAAACTATTCAATAAATGTATAATTTTTTGGTCAATTCTGATAGGTATCATGACTTCTAGACTATGGCCGTAAATATAAGACCTTGAATGTATAAAGTTGTTTTTCTTCCATCATTAACAATTTTTTTATTATTTTACAACTGATTTCTAAGGGATATTATTGATGGATTAAAGTCATGATCATGTCACTGATTAAATGGAATTTTTTTTTCTAGTAATAATCATTTATTACACCTTATATTCTCATTATTACTTATAATCTAAATAATTTTTAATAATAATAAGAGCTAACCCTTAAAAATTTTCATTTCCATAGAATATGTAGATTTTTTTTTTAAATTATAGATTTAAATAATATATTTCATGCCTTTTTTTATACATTTCATTTTACTATAGAAAACATATATGTATCCTGATTATAAAGAATTTTAAATTTATAGATCTTTCATAGTTAATCCCATATATCATGAACAATAATAATAATTAAATCTAATATTTGGGCATATGTTTATGGGATTTTATATACAATATCACCCATAAAACTAATTTTATATAATGTATTCACATTATGATACATTGAAATGAGTTTGTGATATTAATATATTGCGATTGTGTGGTTTTATGGATGAGACATACATAGGGTAGAACATGTTTGATGTCAGTTATAATACGTCTCTATTATAAATTTACTTATGTTATGAAGCCATTATATGTTACTAAAACATATTGATGTGGTATGTGGCATTGAAATGAGGTGTGTGAATTTTTGTTGTGATGTGGTATTATAGAATGTGGTTGTGAAGATAGTAATGGGATTGGAATGATACGATGTACAATATTGGTGGGTATGTTTGATAATATCAGTGGAAATATTTGTTTGGTATTCTTAAAAATAATATTTCCCAAATTATTAGAAATTTAATAATATATTTTGATTCTGTGAGGTTATAATAGGTGGGTTTAGTGTTAGGTGAATAGGTGCATATGAATTGTTGGTTTTATAGTTTTTATTAACCTTTTATTCTTCTTATCCATAGTTTTTATAAGAGGGTCAATGATAGATCCTACTGATTATGCTTTTATATTCAAATATACATCATAAATTAATATATATATATATATATAGATTCAAGATAGATTATTTTATTTGGGATATAATTTATTACTCATAACATTTATTTATATATTGTTCATGGATTCATTTTTATTCTATTTTTTTTATTTGATTTTTTTTATTTATATATAAATTATATAAATGATGTAATTTTTTAATCATTTAATATTATTTAGATAGAGTTTATTATTTTATTCCTCTTTTATCCATAGGATTGAAGTGGGTAATTCATACAATATATTATTTTTACACCATTTATGCTTATCACGAACAAATGATCATGTAACACCAAAAAAAAATTTTCATGTGAATTTGATGACATAATATGATCACAAATAACATAAAACTAAAAGAAAAAATGAGATATTTTTACAATTAAACATAACAATATAGTATATGATATAATTATTTATCAGAATGGAAAATGAAAAAACACAGCGAATTTTATAAGAAAAATAAATGAACGTATAAATTAAAGAACTATAAAATTTATATAATCGCACTCATAATTTTACATGAAGATTATATGAAATTTTTTAAATATATAATTTATGAAAATTATTAAAATTTTGTTATATATTTTAATAAATAATGTTATTAATAATGATGATTTATATTTGAGTTGATATTTTGGATACAAATGGTACTAATAATGAGTAATACATCTGATGAAAATATTTACAACCATTATTAATACATATAACCAGTGGTTATATTAAAAATTTTAAAATATAAATATAATACTTTTGTATAACTAAATAAGTCATTATTCATCATACATTGAAAATTTTAAAAAATATTTAATATATATTAGTTATATAATTAATGATAATAAATAAAATTGTAATAATTCATTTAATATAAAAAAATTTTACGTTAAAAAATATTATTCTATAGTATATAAATTTTTTAATAAAATATAAAATTCATGTATTTTGTGATTTTATTCAAAAAATAGATATTTTTTATAGAATCGAAAAATAATAATTTTTTATTTAATTTTTTGTGAAATTTATTTACCATGGGAAATACAAAATAATGCCATAAAACTGAAAACATTGTAAAATATTGTATGTAAATAAATTGATTTGTAAAATTATGAAAATTAATAGAAATGTTAATAAATCATTGAATAAAAATAATGAGTGGTTTTTTAACTCAACGGCCTCTTGTAGTGATTTAATTACTTTTTTTAATGGTTATAGAATGACAAATTTTAAAAATATCTTTCCATCAATGATAAATAAAAATCATCCCATACACTACACATCCCAAAAAACTACTATAAATTGGTTTAATATTCATTCCATACATATATTCTCCCCGAAAGTCAAATTTCAGTTTGGGAAGACTGCATATCCAAAAGGGTGCCTAAATTCATTTTCATTAACGAACCCCTTTTAGAATATTTGATTCTTAATTATTATTAACATAGTTATTATGAAATGATATTAAACTATTGGAATCCCCTCATATAACAATAATGATAATTATAGGAATCACAATATGTGAAATAATAGATATATATTTATTAACGTGTCAATAATATTTTCCCCATAGATTTGGATATATTTCCCCAATGGTTTCCTCTTAGTAATGATGAAATTTTAGTTAATATCCATTATATTAGTTTTTTACATTTTTTTAATATAAAAAACAATTGGTTATTTTTTCTAATGGGTTATAATATGTGAAAACATATATTAATATTAAAAAATTATAGTAATAATTCAAATTAAATAATTGATAATTTTATTGAAATGAAGTTGGAAAGAACGTATTAATGCCAATATATTTTAACTAGTTTAAACACTTTAATTACGATGTTCGTCAATTTTTAAATATATTGCCTAATTTAATATCTCAATAATCCACCAATGATATTTATTTTAATAGTTATTTATTCATAAATTATCATTAAAGGTTATTTATAAGATTGTTATTCCTTATATAAAATCATTATAAAAATATGAATACCTATATGTAGATAAAAATAATTGAAATAACTATTCTCATAAAAAGGTACACAATAATGGAGCCAAAAATGTGAAGAATTGTCTTACATAGTTGATTACATGGTCATTCAATGTGGTTTATAGGTAATAAAATTCCAAAAAAATAAACTAAATGTTTTAGTAATTTAAAATGTTAGACTTATATAACATTATACAATAATAAAATGAAAATACTCTAAAGTGGATCCATTTGGTTTTCATTACACTTATCCACTTTTGGTATTTATATATACATTTCTATATTATATCCCATAACATTATGTTCTCAGTTTTCATGATAGTCCTTATTATATTACTAATGTGAAGAATCATTTTTCCATCATGATCACTTCATTTCCATTACCTCGATTTTTATCTATAGTATGGTCCATCCTCTGTAATGGTTGATAATGGGGGAAATAATATTTGAAAGTTGTAATATCATATATTTCAAACATGGAAATCCTTTATATGCATGAAAAACACCTACATGATCATTATAAGAATGTATTCAATAATTATTTAGTATTCTATACATTAATGACTATGTCATAAGAAGTAAATAATATGGAAAACCATGATTTGATTCTTCTATAAAAAGTCAATGTTATTTAAATCATTATCATATAATAAATTTGATACTGGTTCAATGATATTGAAATTTCCAAAACATTTGTTTCTCAATCATTAATCAACATGCTTCAAGAAATTTCAAGAACACAAACATCAAACAATTTATTGAAAATTAACTTTTTATGAAGAAATCCACACAGGCTCCAGAATTACTGATAATATAACAAAATTCAAATGGCATGATAAAATTTATTAAAAATAATATATTATATAGTTTAATCATCTTAAAATACATAAAAAATAACTTTATATACGGAAAAAATTAATTGAGGATTCTATAGTTCGGGAAGGGAGACATCATATGACTTACAAGAGACATATGGGGTTCATAAAATATTTAATTCTATGCAGATAAAATATCAAACAATATGACTTGATAAATTTTTTATGGGCCCACATTTTTGAAAAAAGTATTTCATTAAATTTTGAAAATTAATTTCATTTAAATTGAAATGAAAACATGGATTCATCTCTTATTTAGAAAATAACTAAAAATGTATAAAAAGAAAGAGTTTTTTTATTTTCTAATTTAATCAAATAAATAAACAAAATATTAGAAAAGATATAATTTATTTTAAAACGTTAAAGTTTATGGATTTTATTATTGAAATACAAATTAAAGGTAATGAAAATATCATCTCTATAAATTATCTACCACACGAGTCTTTGAATTACATCAAAATACGTATAAGAAATCTCATTTAATTTCCAATTATAAGACAAATAGATTCACTGATTAATCACATAAGGAAATTTAAATTTTCATTCATCATTAAATTATAATTTTCAAAATTCTATAGCATATTCATTCGATACACTTTATAATCATTCATCCCCATTTGAAAATAATGAAACTAGTATCACTAAATTATATATACCATTACACAAATATGTATTATTTACAATTATTTTCACATCTAAACCCTTGAATGGGTCACTATTGCATTTTAATTTTCCTAAATATCCATATAATTATTTTTATTATTGTTATCATCAACATGAAATAACATGATATGTTCACATGATAAGGGATTATCAGTATTACATATATAAATTTATAAGTAATATAAATTATTTTGATATCCTTTTGATGTATAAGTAAATGAATCTCTTTTTAAAAAATTATGGTTTTCTCCTTGAAACATCATTAAATTTACCATTTTAAATCATTTTAAAATTATTAAGGTAATGATATAAAAATTATCATTTTATCAAAACCCTTAAATATTGTCCCTTTTTTATTTTATTAGTTATCATATGATCTTTATATTGAGATAATAAATTACCCACTGAAATTACTATTTATAGTATTGTATAATTTTAAAACATAAAATATATCATGAGCATCATAATAAAAATTTATAATAATATATTTATTTATTGGTTCATAGTTTTTTGTTAGTTTGTTTCACAGATATTTCACTCATCCACTTTCTACAAAAATGTTTTTACTATATAATACATTATTTGTTGATATTTAAATCTCATAAGGATAAAATATAATGTCTCCAATGAAAGATAATAATTTATTCAATATGTTCATTTATAATATAAAATAATCCCCTGAGTCAACATAAAACAAGTTCCTTGAACGGAAATATACTAATAAAAATATTAATACTCTGGATGAAAATGTATTGATTAGTTAAATAAAAATGATATGTAAATATAGTAAAGATTCCAATATGTATTTACAATGTTCTTATTTATATGACAAAAATACCAATGGAGATTCCTGAAAAGAGATAAATTTTTTCTATTATTTGGTAGGTTTCCATAAATTTGGATTTTCAATCAATATTTTTTTAGTAATTATTTATCTTAATCAAAATGCTAAATTAGTTAAATCAATGTATAGTAATTTTGATGTTACAAAGTAATTTATTTTACCTCACAACTAATTATAGAGGATAATATTTACAAAACAAAATTAAAATTAACCATTTATAGTGATTTTGAAATATTAAAAATAAATTAAAAAGGTATTAATTTATCGAATGATGTTCATCCCTAAAAATTACATTGTGAAACCTAACAATTTTGAAGTGATTCTTATGAGAAAAAATAAATTAAAAACTATTAAAACAATAAAAAATAAATTTTTTATGACGTAAATAACCTAATTTTAGTTCATATACACTTTTACGAAGCTAATTAAATTCCACTAAAGGATGATGAAAATTAGACATAAATCAAATTAATAAAATCCCATTAATTCTATATAGAGTTATTTTACTCATTTAATATTCACAACACCAAATTAAAAAACATGTGTCATAATAAATGTTATATACTATATTCATTTATATGATAAAAAATGTAATTTCAATGTATATTGAAATATAATTTTTTTTCTTTGAACAAGATTCATTTTTTTGTAAATCGTTTAATTATGATAGAAAATTGTTTTCCATATTTCTATCATTTTGTATTATTGAATTTTTTTTAATTTATTCCATTTAATTAAGGATTAATTTTTTTTAATTTTTATATTTAAATACATTTATGATTAATGTTTTCGAAATCAATACTTTTATACGCACTAAGACAATATATAAAAAATATTATTTTTTTACAAACATTTGAATAGTGAAATTATGATAGAATATTAAAATATTTTTTATAATACTAAATTTAATAATGCAATTTAAACACTATTATTTTCTAATTTTATTGTTTTATTTATCTAAAATATTAGTTATTCATTACTATTAAAGACCTACCAATACCTTTTTTAGGGTCATAGGGTCTAGAAACCAAATGATGGACAATATAAAAACGTAAATTATCTTTTAAGTAATTATAATTGTAGTGGTTGTTTTTAACAGTGATGATAATCTTTAAAATATCATATATGTGAAGTTATTTTTTCCACTAACATGTAAATTCATTGCCCATATTTTAACATAATTGGAGTTTTTTCAACCCATATAAAAAATTAAATTGTTTTGATATAACAATAAATTTGTATATATTCATATTTAATACATACCTCATACAACAAACACATCAAAAATATCAAAATGTTTAATTAAGAATTTTTATTTTACTCATAAATTATACCTTAAAATTTCAATGTTTAACATATTCTATAGAGTTAAAATGAATTGTTATAAATTATGGATAAATATTTATAATATATAATATCTTTTTAGGAATTCATTAGTGTTAAAAGGGACCACTTATTTTCAATGTGACAAAAAAATAATGTTTAATGAAAACAAGAATCATTGATACAATAAATATTTAATTAGTGAGTAGAAAAATTAAAAATGGTGGTTAAACAGAAATATACATTCTACAATCACTTGATATCATAGAATATTAATCATTTAAATCATGACGATAACAACTTATATGTAGAAATAATTCGGATGATTATAAAACCATGTCATTTCAATCTTAACAACATCAATCTTCTTATCATGAATATTTTCATTGATGATTTTATATATTACATGTTATACATCCAAAACATTTGGAAATATTTTAAAATTAGTTTGAAAATGTTTTTGTTTCTATTATTATTTTTCGATATAAATATAAATATTATACCAAAAAATTCCAACCCACACTTTTTTCCCTTTTTTTTAATAATAATTTTATAACAGGGACTATAAAATTAATCTACTAAAATATTAAAAAATTATTATCATCCCTTTTATAAAGAAAATGTAATATAACAAGTCAAATTATTATATTTTTATTAAACATTAATGGAATTATATAAATTCAAATAAGAACAATCTATCAAATGATACAACAATAAAAACATTTAATTCAAAATAGATTGAATCAAAAAAATAAGATTCATCAGTCACACAAGCTGGTGATAAATTATATTTTAGTGATTGAACAATTAGTGGGGATTTATGGTTTTATTGAATCACAAAAATTATCCATCATTCATCTCAAAATGGAAAATTATGAATATTTTTTAATTAATTTTGATAAAGGGAAAATAATTTAGTGAAATAATATAATTATCTAATATAATAATTTATTTGTTTATAGAAAGATAATACATATTTCATTAATGTTGGGTTCATCCATAAATTAATTTTTTGATCCATCAATTCATTAGTTTATTCTATAGTATTATACAAAACTTGGCCAATAATAATTCCCGTAAGAACTAAAAATTTAAATTTTAATATTACAAAAAAGAGCAGCATCAATTTATGTTATAGGAACAAAAATTATATTTTCCAATAAATATTCACAATTTAATGAATAATCTACAATTCAATAAATGAATAAATCTATATAGATTTATAATATTTTACAAAAATATACATAAAATTACATTGAAATGTGAACATGAAATTAAAAACCCTAAAATGAATTCATTTATTGGAAAAATTCCTAAAAGTTAATGTGATGTTTTTTTCACTTTTTATTTTAGTATAATTTATATTTTAAAGTAACCAAAAATCTTTTATTAAAATCATAACTAATAGTTCAAGAATGTATATCAATTAAATTTAACAATATTTGAATGTGAAAATATAAATTATTTTACTCTAAATGGAATATTTTTCAATTACTAAACAACCACAATTTAATGAAAATTTTTTAACAAAATATCCACAAAATATCAATCTTTGAATCTATAAAACCCAAATTATGGGGATAATTTTTTTGGATACATAAATTTTTTGATGAAAATGTCAAAAAATATTCTTACAGTCACTTATGTGGGGACATTTCTTTAAAATAATCTGTAAATGTCCTCAGTTCCATCTCTGTAAAATTTCATAACCAATTTTTTTCTAATCATATAAAATATTATGCAACAATATTATACTAGTAAATATTATAATATTATAAAGTTTACATAATATCTATATCCACTACATTCATTGAAGACATTGATGTTTTGATTACATATCTAAGACCAACTATTTCTAAATGATGTCATATAATTTATTTCTATCTACATATAAATCATATATTAGACTTTTAGGATATTTTTTTGCTTCTATATCATGATTTATATTAACCTATATAATGATAACGAAATATACTAAATAATATACATTTTTAATCCTAAATTACTTCCTAATGTAAGTATATTCTTCATTAGTTAATGTATGAACAAGCTATTTATTATTCTATATACTAGTTTGATATCCAGCGAAGCAAAAGATTCAAACAAACCATTATTATATAAATATTTAGTATCCATTAATTTTTTTAACCACACAAAATTTTTGTCACATGTTATAATATTATTATATTTAAAAAAATGTTCCATTATACCAAATGATTTTTAAGTTTTTTCATAAATTGATGATAAGTATGAAACAAAAAAATATTTTTTAATTAGTTTTAGTATTCAATTTTTACATAAATTATATTACGTCAAATTATTATAATTTATTCACAATAGTGAACATGTATTCATTTTTAGTGGAAGTAGTTTGTGATATATTACGTGTATAATCATTAATGAACTTATTATAAAAAAACCAAATCATTATAACTTATGGATATGAATGATAATACCTTAGGTAATTTATATAACAAAAAATCATTAACACAGGATTTGTTATATGAAAATTTTATGTTAATGTTCCATTTTTTAATTCAAGTTTAACAGTATATTTTTATAAATTATAATTCATGATTAATACGGGATTTTGTACGAAACATGTCATATTCCATATCAAAAATAACGAAATATATAGAAAAATCATGTATCATACTATTCTAAAATTTAGGTAATGATATCTGTATGTTTGGATGTACCATTCCTTTCCATCTGAATAAAATTTTCAGAATATATGATCCCTCTAACTGTTATTGTATTTTATTAAATATGACGGTATACATTTATTGAATAAAAAAACCCATGCATGAATATATGGAATTAAACTCATATATATTTCATTAAATGGAGAAATAATTTTTTCAAAAACATTTTATAGGAGGGACATGTTGATTCATTGTGTAAAAAATATTAAATTTGTTCATATTCAATATTATTTTTAATATATGAATACGAGAACAGATTTAGTTTAAAATAATTGAATACCTTAGAGTCAATTACATATAATAAATAAATGATATTATTAAATTCAATTTATTAAAAAAATATAAAATATTTTTTTCCAAGCCACATTCAAATTTATTTCCCACTATTTGATTACACTAATTAAAATTCAATGTTTTTAAGGATATTCTTATTATTTTGATAAATAAAATAAGACTCATAATTTTATATAAATTCTCTTCATCATTTCATGATTTTTTAAAAATTAACATCTTATTTTATAATAGTGTTTGTTTAGAAATAATTCAACAAATTTTATCATTCTTAATAGTAGTTGGTTGGTTTAAAATGTGGCCATTATAATGTTAATGTTTACTAGGTTCAATTTTAAAAATTTAATGAGTACCATTATTTTTAAAATTATCAAATTGATTTTTGTCTATAATAGTTAAAAATATATTTATATTCATTTATAATGTTCATTTCCTTTGGATTTGGGAATCCTTCAATTTTTTGAAGGAAAAGAACAATTAATATTGTATTTTCTGATACCAAAATTAGAATACAGTTGCCCCATTTTGTCATAAATCTATTAATAATTACATGATATAATTTTATTCTAATATTTAGCCCATTTTATAAATTTATATTATGGTGTACATGATAAATATTCCATCTCAGATTTTAAATTTCTTCTTCGTTGAGCCAATTTGGATATGGATTTTCTCATGTCCTTAAAAAAGAATATTTCTTCATTTGAGACTGAAAAATATAATATTGGACAATTTATTACATAAATTAATCAACATATTTTAGACATAAATGGTCTATGTTAATATTAAAAAATGATTTTTTGAAGAAATACAACATTGAAATTATAATAAAGTTCAATAATTTTTGGATATTTATATATAAATTGTTTCTTTTGAATAACCATTACTATAATGATCTTGAAGTTGATAATATTTTTCGTCTTCAGATTGATTTGATACATATATGATAAATTCAATATTCTACACATATTGGTAAGATTATTAATATTTTATAATATTTGGTTGTTTTTAGATGTATGTTTGAGAAATTATTCAGTATATTAGAAATGATGCTTACCATATATTATACATTATGATTCTATTCATGCTGTGATTTCTATATAATTCCATACTATAATTTAGGTATTGTAAATTAAAATCAATATACTAGATGTAACCACGAAACATATATCAAATGATAAATCAAATAGTAAAAATACTGAATAATTTTTTTTCACTAATTTTATAACAATGGAAATCAAATCATAATCTATTAAATCAATCATAGTACATAGTAAGAGTTCCAATATAAGTTTATTTTATTCTTAAAAATGGTTTATAATAGTTTTCATCCATGATGTAGAGAAAATGTTTCCAACAAAATTATTCATCTATTTATATGAAAATATAAAAAAAATATATTTCCAATATAAAACCCATTTGTGGGTATCACATTTTAATTAGAATGGAAAACAAATCAACATAATTTTATTTCCATTCATATTTTCTTGTTTAATATTTTCACAATTACAATTAATTCAGGACAATTTTTTAATGAATGGTCACCTTGAATATAATTTAATTTCTTATGAATTAATTATTATTCATTTTCAATATAAATATGTTTACTAGGATATTTAACATGATTTATTTTATTAGAACCATAATATGATAGAAATTATTTAACTATTATATTTTTTCGGCATTTTGAATTTAAATTCCAAAATATTTCTTCATCGATAATTGGTGGATGTAGTTGATTTTTTTATTTGCGGAATAATTAAAATAGTAAGCGCTTATTTAGACCAAATTAATAGATTTAGAGGTTGTTATTTTGAATCTCTTTAATGGATGAAAGGTAATAAATTAATGTTTAATTATCATAATATAGATAATAAAATTAAAAAACATAGGTATCAAACCTATAAATGAATCCTATTGAAATAAGGGATCTTTCATCGGTCCCATTAAAATATTTTCCCCATATATGCTATCCCCAGGTTTTTATTTTTACATGGTCAAAGAGTTTATAGAAAAAATAACCATTATATTATTTTTAAAATATAGATGAAAATTTTAGAAATAGATTGTGTTAATATTAATATAATTAAAAAATATATACAATTAAATGATATTATAGATTGACTATGTTTAGCATACAGGATAATTGGATTCCAATGATGAATGAAATAATGTTTTTATAGAAGAAATTATGAAATTGTTACATCAATTTCAACACACCATAATTAATGATTTAAAATATTATGTAATTTAATATCCCAGTTTTAACTGAACTTTCTCCTAGATAATAGAATATTATGATAGAATATCATATAAAAATCATAATATGATTATTTTTACACATTTGTATGTTACATAACTAATCAATTTCATCTAAAATGTGAAACATTCATTTACTTATTTTAGAACATTGAAAACAATTAATGAAATTAAAAAAAATATTTATCTCACCTCCTATATTGGAAAACCATTAATACTATATAATAAATAACATAATTTGAAATCAAATCCACAATGTAAATTTATGAATAAAAATACATTGGTAAATTAAAATGGATTCAATTACTGAATACCATGAATCAATAAATGTGAAATCATAATTACACTTCTTAATTAAAATATACCGATTTATCTATAAATATCATTATATGAATTTACACAATTGTTACATCTTTATTTATTGAATTCCATGATTTTTATAGTATTGTGAGAATTACTATCAATAATGATATTTCCCTTTCCAGAACCCTAATATTTTATCTTCAGTTTTGTTCATTCCATATAAAAATATAAAATAATGGGAAAAATATTTAGATTTTATTAGAGATTATGTTTTCACATTGAGAACCTCTATATAGTTTTATTATATATCCATCACCATCCACTCATTTGTATATGAAATAATTTAGTCAACATCATATGCATGATTGAGTTAGATTTAGTGAATATTGGAGAAAACAACAATTATAATCACATTTTAATATTTAATGAGAATTGATTATTCATATTAATTTTATAGGAATCATGTGAATATTAATATTACATGTAATGAATTATTATGGCAGAAAATTCTCGCAACTAGATTCATAATTTTTATAAAAATTTATAATCTTTTTAGGTTATGTAAATAATATCACTAGTGTAAAAATTACTAAATGATAAAAAAAATTATGAGGTCAAACATGACATATAGTAATAGATGATATGTTATATGAAATATATTTATAAATAAAAACATTATAGGGGACTCTGTAAAACATTTTATAGAACAATGAAATTCATATATGATTATGACTTACTTTAAAAAGAAAACATCTTATTAAAATAAAATGAATTTAGTGGAATAGAATATATATTAAATAAAATATATAAAATATATTTCATGATCCCTCAAAAATTTATTAAGGTATAAAACTGATCCAAAATTCCACATTTAATTTTGAAATTTAAAATTTATGAACTAATCTTATATCAGTGTGTATTTTTCAATTAATTCAACAAATTATTTCATATATATAAACCAATCCACATTATTTATTAATAGTTATTTTAAAAAATATAGTAAAGAATTGAATGATATAATTACCATGATTATTTTTTAATGGATGAGATTAAATGTATAAAATTCAGTTAAAACAATTTTAATATATTTCAATATTTGATAATCCCAAATATAATAGATTATGAGTTATAGACTACCAGCAAGGTTATAATCACACATAAATTTGAGGCATCACCCAAAAATATGAAAAACCTAATATCATATAACCGATAGAATCCATATATTTTAAAATAATACATATAAATTTTTTCTCAATTAAATAATCAATAAATTTTCTTCAAAATTAACATCATAATGTAATTCTTATGTTAGAAAAAATGGAACAGTAAAATTCAAACATATATTTTATAATTCATTATTACCATTAGATCCCTACTAGAATACTATAGAATTTTTATATTAGAATGTGTTGGGATACCTGTTTACTATAAAATATCATCCAAAAAACATATCATGGAAATAGGGATAAATAATACTAATTCATTATGGAATAATTTTATGAACAAAATAACACCAATATCACACCATGTTTCACCAAACCTCTATATGTCTCACTCAGATAAAATATTATCCAATGTATTAAAATAATTCAAATGAATATATATCCTGATTACACCCTTTATGCACATTCCCATTTATCTATATACTCTCATGTCCTAAAAAAATATACCTTATAGATTATAGTCTTCCATATACATATATATATATATATAAATACCACATACTAATTATAATGACATATCGACCACCACATTGAATATCTTAACCACATATCACTTATGCATCATATTAGTATAATGTTAACATAAAGTACATCAACCCTAATACCCCCTCATACCATGCACATCCAGGACCATGTATCCATATCATATCCAAAAAAATTGTTTTTAGAAAGTATATACAATATATTCAATCCATTATATCTCAAATATCTATAAAACCCGCATTCAATCAATTCACATTCTATATATGATTTGAGATTGGGGAATTCTGATTGGTCAAGCATTTGATGCATCAATAACAAATTTTTTCTGGAGGTTTCCAAGAATATAATTACACAATTGGTTGTTAGCAAGGTTACATGAATTAGTTAGTGGTTCATATGAAATTAAAATTTAAATAATACGATATAATAAAAAAATTATAATCATATATGAAAACTCAAAATAATGTAATTAATTTATGCTATAAAATAAAATTCATTACACCCATCAAAAACTAACAATGAAAAAAATTTGGTTCAATCCATATCTGACACATCTAATGCCACACTAAATACATAGATCAAGAGAACTACATCTCATTAAGATGTGCAATAATAAATCTCATAATTCAATATTACTAGCCATAATGTATTTTTTTATGTGGTGAACATAAAATCATTAATTTTTATATTTCACACTTTCAGACCCTTCAATATTCACATTTAAACATTAATTGATCTGAATAATTATAATATTTGAATTTTTTAAATTTAATTACACTTTATATTAGTTAAAATTTCAACCACATCATTATCCCATTCACCAATTCGACAACATTTCATTTACTAAGTGGTTAATTTATTTAAACATCAAACCATATTACTAGGAATCTATATATAAACCCCCAAAAACCTCTAACAACACCACATCAACCAGCTTGTTAAAAATATAAAATATCAACCATATATATAACACTAACAATTTTTGTATTTATTTTATTATTTTTAATTTTGATCTAAAGAAATTGTTGGATATGGTTTTATTTTTTTCCAATCATAATGAAATGTTTTTGAGGAATCGTTATTTGCTTAATGTTAAGTTAAACTATACATACTCACAATGTAACCATTTATAGTGGAATGGTTTCCCCTGGTATGTCATATAGTTTCATACTTGTTTTTTAATCCATTTGGTAACCATTCAACAAGGGATTTTTTGGATAGTTTCACTACAAAAAAGTTGTAATTTTTTTTCAAAACATGAAAACATATTATTCATGTAATTAATGGATATTTAAAATATTTTTTCATGATGGATTTATCATTTGATCTTCTAATTATTCTTATAATAAATTGTCCTCCCGAAAAATTGTTTTCCATTTGAAAATTCCTGTGATTATCCTCCAATGTGAACTCCATCTCATTTATCCATGGATTTTTCATCCAAACAATCAATTGTAAGAAGAAATTTTCTCTTATATATCCGCTTTATTTTTGTATATTTTTGTTTGGAACCCTTTATTTGATGTTTAATTCATAAAACTAGTTTATAGGGTTATTTAGATATATATTTTACTATGAATCAAAATATGGGTTTATCTATATCCCTAATTTGTGAAGATATGTTGTGATTTCAACTAAATAATCTAATATGATGTTGGTGTCATACATAGTATTGTTACTAAAATTATTAATTATTATTTTATGTAATATTATTTCCATTATCAAAACAAACTATTAAGAAAAATGATGCTATAAAAACATCAGTACCAAAATAATTTTGTGTAATTAATTTCCCTAAACCCCATCACAAGGTTAATGAACTCCAAGTTGTTGATTATTTCTTTTAATTATGAATTTTAAATATTAAATAATTGAATTTTAATTATGGAATTAATGTTTTTTTATTTTTTCATCGTCCATGTTGATTTAGTCCTTGTTGATTGGAACATGGATGCCATGTTGAAATTTTTAACACCTGAATGCATGAGTAGTGTGTTTTCAGGGTATGTTCCTTTTGGATTTATTTTATTACAGTCTAAAACCATCCTTAATTATGGGTAATGTGGTTTGTAATACTTTGTTACTACATGGTACTGTAGGGTTTAGTTTTTCCTCATGATTAGTTTTGTCTATTGTTTCCTAATTTTATACATTTAGATTTTATTGTTACATTCATGGGTGTGTTTGAACATGATATTTATATGTGATTTATGGTGTGGGGTATTTCAATGATTAATCATTTTATAAAAGAAATGTTGATTTATTTTTAGTTACATAAATAGTTTTATCTAAATAATTTTACTGAATCATGCTTCTCTAATTATATATATATAATTATATTGGTCTTTTTTCTAGTTTATATGGAATTTATGGGACATATATAGTTTATTTTTAACTATGTGGTATAATAAAAACCTATATATAAATCATAGTTAATTAAATATATTTAATTGGTATGTTGTAGTTGGGAAGAGATAACATACCTCATTAGAGTTGTGTTTTATTTTTGTTTTCCCAATTAAAAGATGATGGAGGATTTAATCAAATAGATTATGGGAGTGTACCATTTTTTAAATTCATCCAATTAATCATGGTATTATAATCATTTTTGAGGATAAATTTTTTAATAATGTTTATATATTTTTTATATTAATATTATATGTGATAGAGTTTTGATATTTTATTAATATGTAAATCTAAGTAAATATATTCTATATGATATTTTATTTTAATTTTATAATGTATATAATGAAAAATAATCATCCGATGAATTTTTTAATCCCACATAACATTTTTTATTCATTATTTACCATGTGTTGTAAGTATAGTTACTGTAATTTTAAACCTTTACATGATTTTGGTTTGGGGTCAGGAAGATATAAATAGTGAAATTTGGTATGTTCTATCATTTTGTATAGTATCATCTGATATGGTATCATTTGGTATCATTTGGTATGTGTGAATATGGTATTTGTTATGATACAAAAACATCAATCATAATAAGGTATTTTTAATCTCTTTATTCAATAATTATTTCTATTGGGGTGGTACTGGTATGGAAAGTGCTGTGAGGAACATCACTGATTATTGGCACCTAATTATAATGTCTTTAGAATATGATACCCATATATCACACATTATTAAATAGTCATCCCAATGACATATCATCATTTAGATGGTTTTTAGTGGCTATGAAATTGAAAATGTAAGCATGATACATTGATGGATTCAAATGGTTTGGTTTGATTTAGAAGAAATTAAGGGTTTCTATGGAATAATATACATAAAATGGTTAATATTGTTTTACACTTTCCATTATAGTTTTGTCTTTTATTGGTTCATTACATGTGTTTTATATTCTATTGTATTAAAAATAAAAAATAATTATAATCTATATTAGTAATTATTTTTGTCATATATTTGTAGTAACATACTTATCAAATTTTTTTTCTATTTTAATAGAATTTTTATAATCGCATAATGATAAATTCAATGATCAATTATATGTTTACAATCATGTATGATTATAAAAATACATAATTTTAATGTGGAAGTACATTTATCATGATACAAATTTTTTTCCTAATACCTCATTGAGTGTTTTTTAGATATTATGTACTTTAACTGATGATACATTTTTTAAATTTTTTTAATAAATATTTCTAATGAATAGATAATTAACATTTGAATAAATTGAGTTAATATTATTTTTTTATATTTAATGATAACAAGATAATCAAATAATATTGTGTTGTTACTCAATGATAAACACACAATTACCATAGCATGTGTAATATAATATGTATAATAATAAGGAATGTAATTTTATGATAAAATTGAATTACCTATTTTAATGTTAATATCTTTTCCACTCAATATACTATATAGAATCTTTTTATAAGATCTTTCTAAAATGGATGAACTATTTTCTAAATCAATTTAATTTTTGAATTAATAAACCATGATTCATTAGAAAAAAATTCTATGTAAAATGATTCACCTCAGAACAAAATGGCCTGAAAAAATGGTTTAAATTATATATCACAAAACCATTTTCTTGTTTAAATATAAGTTTTCGTGGGGAACATTATTATTATCACATGAATTAGATTATCATTATATTTAATTTGATTATTCATTTTTTATTCATAATTAATTTATTATTCATTATATAAATATAGAATAATTAATTAATATAGTGAATGTGTTTTATATGTGAAATTTATAATGAATTTTGTAACCAATTTAATTATATATAATTATCACATCATATTTTTTATGTCTTTCGGAAGGTTATTTAACGATTATTTATAAATTCGGTTCAAAAAAACATTAACATCAAAAGACATGCTTTTAAAAATATCTTAATTATATAATAAATGTTATTACAATAGTATGTTTTGATTTTTTTTGAATATTCATTTTTTCATTTTAATTTATTTATAATGATTTATTTTAAAATATATTATGGGGGAAATAATTTATAAACTTTTTCTTATTTAGAAATCATTAAAATTATTCTTTTTACAATGTAATTTTAATAATGAAAGAATTTATTTTATACTCGTTTTTAATGTTATATAATATATAGGATTTTAATAATTATTTATTGGTAGTTTTATTTTAAAAACTATCTAATGATTGTAATTGAATTTTTCTTTGAAAACAAAAAAATGTTCGATGTAAAAAATTATGACATTTAGTGTGGTATTATTAGGGATATTTTAGTAATATTAATTGGTGGGAGTTATCATTATGATTCATTTTTGGAATAATTATTATTCATATACAATCTATAAGAAAGATGCAGGCAAATATTTTCTTATAGAAATGATGGTGGTTGTTTTGGGTTTCGAATCATTAATATTGTTCTTCTAGTATTACTAGCAATGTTTTTGTTATATATGTGTTTTGATATAATATTAAGTCTCAATGATATCAATATATATTAGATATGATAATAAGTATGTGAAATAGGGATTTCATAAGTATATGCATTATAATATGATTAGATTCCTAAAACCTCATTGGTATTTGTATATTAAGTAATATCGAGTTGTAACCATAATAAAAACTATATATGGGGTTTTATATGGGTGGAATATTTTATCTAAGATTTTTTTGTTATATAGAGAAGATTGTGTTTGATAACATTCAAAGTCTTATTCATTACAAAACATTGAGATACAACCTCATTTCGTAGGGTTCAAATTTTTTATATATTACATGGGGATGTGATAAATATACTATTGTGGATGATTCTTCATTGGAACATTTGAGAACCATATAACACAGACCAATCACTTTACTATATAAAATGTGTCTTTAGAGGTAAATTTGGGAATATGTTTCAGCATCAATTCTATGAAACCACCTAGAATGAATATTATGGTCAGGATTAGTACATAAAGAATTATTTTACTATGGATAACCATATATGATACTTTTATTGTATTTATTTATTTCATGGTAAAATTATATCCTTTATCAATGGGTGAGGTTTATACATTGAATCATTTACACATGCCCATTGATAATTGTAACAATTTTCTAGTTTAGGGTTCGTATTTTCTATGTCTAGTATCACTGAGGATTAATTTTTATATGTATCAACATTATTGATCAATAGGCTTACAGATGTCCTAAAACACATTCTATTTGGATATGGATGAGTATAGTGTTGTATCATTGTCGATCAATGATATAAATAACTAACATGAAATTGGTTCATAAATACTATATTGATTATATTGTTTTCTATCGACTCAATCCCATTATTGACTCAATTGAACTATTTAAAATATATATAGTGATATATTTTAATATAAATACCATTATGTGATTCCTTAAGAGTCTAGAATCTTTAGTTAATGGTTAAAATGATAATCTATTATTGTATTATAAAATTAAATTTTATTGAACCATCCCTGGGGATCAATTTCATGAAAACCCCATATCAGCATCCCAAAGTCCAGGGGCTGGCGACTAGAACTAAGTTTGAATTTCCCACAAATGGGAGCCATTTTCCTATGAACGTGTAAACACACACAAAACTCGAACAAATAATTTCTACAAAGAGAAAACAATAAGTAATGAAAATGGATTCATAACACTAAAAACATCCACCAAAGTATGATAGAACGTAAATCAGTAATGTACAACCATAACACATTAAAATCCCACTAATATATAGATAACTGAAAAGAATGACTAGTAAACACATGTACAGAAGTTGCTGTAGGGTTATCCTGGAAACACCTCAACTTCACTGATCTCACATGCACTTTCATGTTCTGGTCCTGTTCCTACACTTCCTATGACTCCACCAAAGCATCAATCAACTACACAATGCATGACACGGGAGGGAAAATCCTGTGTAGAGGTGAGTAATAAAATATGTTGGTGGACACCCCAAAAAATATAATGGAAAACCACCAGAAAAATTACTGATATAAAAATCAGTAATACCTAGGTATTTTGACATACATATAACTTTAACATCTATATATAACCGACTTAGACATTAATAATGATAAGGTTCCAACCTCACACCCTGTAACAGAATTCTCAACGTAGTTTCAAAAGGTAACACATAAACTAGGGGAGCGCACTATATGAGCTCGGTCATCCTAGATGGAACCCATCCAAGAGGTACACATCAATATGAAAATCCTACTATATCTAGATCCAGTGGTCGGAATCAAAGGACCAGTCATCATTATCTGGTGACCAACACATGAATAAGGAAACCCAAGTGGATAGACCCACCATAACCATTGTACACATATGAGGGAGACCTTCTCCTACCATCATGTGAAACCTCTTTCAAACCTAATTTGAGTGACCCACACCTCAGTACATTTAGGGGTAGTATCTCTTATTTTGTTATATATTAGATCATGTGGATTGGGTTCTCGTTATAATTGTGTAAGGCTTCAGAGGGATATCCAACTCCAATGGACGACCTCCTCCCCACCGCTTCTCATGATGGTACAGGTCAACTCTATAACTGAGGAACATCACCTTGGTCTCATATGGTAGTGTGTCTCGTGGAGGACTTACAACTTGGTCCTATATTAGAGTATGAAATTATAGGTTGTGGAAAAGCGCCCTACCTGATTGGGTGGTACTACTCAGTGACAAGAGGTCATATGCCCTGGGACTATAGGGGAGTACCAACTCTATCAGTTCATGTGTGAAGGATCTGTATTGTGTAACAACATGGGAGTACTGCCTCTAAAAATATAATATATTTACACTATCCAGTTGGGGATCACTAACTATATGTATGTTAGATATGGAGGAATCACAACCCATTCCTAAAGGGGATTACCAACTCCATGGATAGAGGACATGTTGCCTGGTCCCACAAGGGAGTACCTACTATTCTTTCGCGAACATCATCGTGAACCTACCCCCTAATATTTTTGGGTAGTTACACCCTTGGAGGAAGATATCCCAAATTAATGAATCTTCCACCATGATGTGTGGAGCTATATATTTTTAGAAACATGTTGATTTCCACTCATGAATTATAATACCATGATGACATACTCTTCAAACCATTAGGTCATATTTGAACCCCCATGAAAAATCACTTTGAGTATCTATGAAGTTCTATCTCATCACATGGGTCCCAAATCCATAGACTACTCAACAAACAAATGAATCCTTTGAATGTTATTTGCATATTATCGAAAACGTGTCAGTTGAGAACAGGGTTGATCCACCATGGTCGGACCCATCCGACTAGGATATGACCATGTTAAACTTGGCTGACCTATCCTGTTACACATGACCCACCTTTCTGGGCTAGGCCCACTCAGGCGGGGGATGGTTCATCAGCCTCAAATACAAGAAGTTCCATGTCGGCTTCATGTTATCCAGTCACGGATCTGTAGGCCCATGACATCTGTGGCATTTCCTTCTACCCCTATGATGACATGATACCATGATATTCCTAAACGTGGATAGTCACATTCCACCACCTCTTATGGGGAACTGGAGGACCATTCCAAGGGCCATAGGTTCCTCTTCGGTGCTCCATTTTCTGATCTGATATATTTTCTGGAATCCAGGAATCATGTTCCTCGTCTACATTTTATCGAATCCACATTGAAACCCATTCTATAACAAAATGTTCGAGTGATGGTATCTTCCATGCTACTTTGATCATTCATTCAATATGGTCATCGCACCTCCTTCTTGTTGTTTCCATCTCTGATCTGTGATATTATATCATTGTGCCAAGAACAAGGTTTCCAACTATCTGTTGATCGTTAACTTGTCGAGTTTCATGACAAATACATAACACAAGTGACGAACAAATAATTGAGAGAGAAAAAAATTAATCAACAAATATGAATCGACCTTAATCGATGTTTATGTTGATCGAGGTTTACCTATTTGTAATTGAAGTTATAATCTAGAAAAAATTATATGATCATTATCCTAGAAACCCTATAATAATAAAAAATTATCTTAAAAAAATGAATGATCTTCAATCCCATCTGTTAGTTGATTGGTCAACATTCATTGTGAGATTCAATAACAAGGAAAATAATACAAAAAAACCCTATCTAGATTTGGTTAGATCATTGATACACCACTATTTCGATCAATGTAAATATCTAGATCCACTTATCCATTGGTGTTCATCGGTGGTAGCATGTTATTCATTCCTTATAGGATTTTTAGGTTTATGGAAATAACCCTATAATTTTGACAGTGGTCAAATAACTTAAATATGACATTGAGTCAATTAAAAATCAATTTATTTAATATATTACTAATTTTTAAATCCAAATTAAAACATTCACACTCGACCCTCGATGGTCGTTGTTAGTCAAAAACAAAGGTAGAGTCTCTTTTTTGAATGCAATCGTGCCCTCACATATATAATTCGGGTAACATTTGAATGATATTAAATTTCCATTATTTCAACCCATTCTCTTTAAATTAAAAAATGAACTTTATTCAAGGATTTATTTTGAGAACATCAGTCCTCCGAATCGTACGCCATCATGGTGCCCAATATCCTAATATTCCGAAATAATTTCATGAAAAATTAGGGTCATTACATTCTCCCCAACCATAGGTCTTTTCATCCCCCAAATGGAAAATCCTACACTTAGGGGAGGAAAAAATGTGCTCCCTAATGGGTTCCCACACAATCATGTTCATCAAGGGATCCCGTGATGCTTTCATTCATTCAATAAGAGGACCAATATAGACAAAAAACATTCATGATTAACTTCTTCTAGTCCAACACTATGCAGTAATGACAAGTGTTACATTTAACTATAACAAGTGGTACAGCACCATCCACCATGTTCCACCTACAATCAGGGGATCTAGTGGCTCACCTGCTCCCTAACCTAGCACATATATTGATTGAACTCCATAGTTAAAATTCATAATTTTATTAATTTTACAACAACCTCCAATAGAATTATGTATTCAAGGTTGATGATGAATGTGCATGGTTATTTATGAACAAAATAGGCATTCCCAAGAGAGAATGTAGACTCTTACGTGGACCTCTATCAAAAACCCCCAACTGCCACATAAATTTATATTGTAGAAACACATCCAAAACCACTAGTGCAATCCCAGCTGATTATGGATTATATGAAACCATTCTATTATATGAAAACAAATAATGGGTTCTAACTCGACCACAATGAATATGATCCAATGAAAAAGAAGTCAAGAAAAAAACAACACTGTTTGGGCAAGGATCATCTTCAATGATTCATCAAATAACCTCTCATAAAACATGAAAGGACGAGTGATTCTAAAATAGTATCTTAATACTAAGATTCATGAACCTCTTTCACAGTAATCCCTTTTTGAGGGTCCACCATGTGCTGACTTGAATTATAATTCTCCATCAGGGAAACCATGTTTAATCATTGTGAACACACTGAACCATTCGCATAAAATAGTAAATCTGGGCATGATTTGTAGTAGTCCATACCATGAATTACATTATAATAACTTGAACCCATGAAAAAGAGATCCCAAAAAAAACTCTATTCTCAATTATTCATGCAACAATATCATTTCTAGTGTCAGATCATTGGGTCTCCTTTGACCAGAGACTCAATGAATTATGGTACATTCCTTAGTTTGATCATGACATATATGTATCAAGCATAGCTCTATGTATAAGAGAATGCCACATTGTTGTGTCCAGTAATACAATAACTAAAATAATAGAAAAAAACAACAGACCATACCACAAATCTCTCAAAGGGCCACTTTGTCAATAGGACAAACTGCATGCAGCTTTCCATCCCATGTATTCTGGATCCCTAATCCTTGAGAGAATTACCTATGGTGGTGGTGGTAAAAGTTCAAAATGTCTATAACATCCTTCAGTTTTCCTATCTCATCTTCAATGTACTCCGCACAACAGATCTATTTTCTCATGCTTTTACACTTCTAACTGTCATTAGATGCATTTATCAGGAAAGGTATTTTCAACCAAAATTAATTTCTCTAGCACCCTAGCATAAATAGGAATGAAAAGAGTAATAATGCTGGCTCAGATGTCCAAACACACACATTTATCTAATTTTATGAGCCCTCATGCACTGGTCATGTATCGTATCCATCGAGTACTTGAGAAGGTTGGTATTCCTTGATGAATATTTGGATTCTAACATGTCATCCTTTCAAAGCTATAGATGATCTTGGGAACACCGTTCCCTTATATCGTATGGTGATATTGTAACACCGCAAGCTTCCACAATATGTGTCTCTTTGAATAATACAGTAGCATGTGTTGTACGCAACATTGAGTTCTAATACACACCACAACCAATCAAACTAGCCTTTATGAATAGTAATACCCACTTTTTTAAATTTAATAAATTTTAACATTAAGAATAGAATTCATTTTTGGGTTTGCAATATTGAAATTATCTTAGGGTGAATTATTGGTATTTTTCTGAAAACATTCATTTTTTGATGAATAGTAAAAAAACACTAAGTTATAGTTTAAAACTGAATTTTTATTTAAATAATTATTTATTTTATTTAAATTTAATTAAGGACAAAATTTATACAGAATACCAATATATGTACAATGTCATTCTTTGGAGTTATTTTAAAATAAATTTAGATATATAAAAATTTTATGGATCTTTTCACCGTCTTTTACCCACATCTTAGGAGAATTTAAAAATTCACATAAACCTAATTTTACCACTTCTGTGAGTGAATTTTCAAAAATCTGAGAGACATAGTAAATATAAGGGACTAAATGTGGTTCAATAAGATAAAAATAATTTTTGGTGAATAGTAATGTTTTTACTTTTATTTATTATGGTTAATATTAAATAGGGTAAATAAGGATAAAAATGATATTAATATTACCTTAAAACGTGTTCTAATTATATTGGAGAAGTGTATCTTTACCAAAAACAACCTTAGGAATAAAATATTATAATTTAGGTCCACGTGGATTAGATTAGGACATTTATTATTATTTAATTCAAAGAAGAGTTAAAAGAGTTAAAATCAAAGTATCATTACTAATTTTTATAATATATGGTTATAAATTAAGGAAATTAGATTATAAATATTCATTAGAAATGTAAAAATATTTCCTACATAATGGAATTTTATTTATTATTTTTAGACCGTAAATAATTTAAATTATTAATGACACAATATTGATTCCTTAATTACATAATTAATGAAATATTAAATTAATTGATATTATAAATATCAAAATAAATGTCATTTGAGACTTTTTATGAAATAAACTAATTTTAATAGGTCAATATGACATATTAGTATTAGTTATATAATGTTATTTCGAAGTAATAATGCTGTTATGAAATTATCAAAAACAGAATACCTAATAGTGTCGAAATTGACATAAAAGAGTTTTTAAAACTAATATTATATTATTAATGGACATTATATTCATTAAAACGTAAGCTTCTTCCAAAGGACTCATTTAATGATAGGTGTATTATTAATTGACCATTTTGAGATCTATTGGATATATTTAGTATGTTTATTTACCATATAATATTAAAATACAAAGAGACATGATAAATGCCAAACTATTTAACTACGAGTTAAATATAAATGATAAGGTTAACGTAGTAACCCAAACCAATCTAAAACCTTTTGGTTGATTGGATTTCGACACATACCCACCTTAACCTTCAAATAATATACTTTGGATCCATTATAAACTGAATATGAATATATTATAAAACAATATTTCTAGCATTTCCAATGGAGCCCCTCACCCCTCTTATAAAAAAGCACTCCCACTTCTCTCTAATTTACACCTTCAAATAAATTTGGTTAGTCCAACCCCTACCCAAATATTCACACAAATTTTCTAAATTTGACCTAGATTCCTTAGTTTGATCATAAATCCATCCTAAGGAGACCTTTTGATCAAATCAAAAGGAAGAACCTGATTAAGAGGTAATGTTTTCACCACCATATTTCAAGTTCCTTTTTCTTCAACTTCTTATTTCATTGTTATTCCCATTATTAAAGGATAACTATAGGATCTTCTATATAATGTGATGTTCTTATAAATATGGTATAACCATATTCATAATTCTATCCATCCTTCTAATTACAGTTCACCATACGTGCGTACGAACGGCTTACTGTCTCCACGTTTGGTGTAATTGTTATTCAATAAATTATTATATGGATGGGTATAATAATGATGTGTAATTCATGTAAATAATAAATATAACATGATAATGATTCTGTATATATGATATACCACTAAATTATATATTATTTTAATATCAAAAGAATGATATTGTTTCTCGTGCATACGTATAGACTACCGTCTCCATGAACGTGATGAGATTCATTCCCCATCGTATCAATTCAAGACTAATTCTCATTTAATTATTAAAAATAATGTTTAAGAACATGATATCATTCTAAATATGAATAATATAAAACCTATCCACAAAAAACAGGGCTTATGTTTCAAAACATATAAAATAAAATGAGTAAGTTAACACCCAAAACGATGATAATAAAATGATATTATTTACAAAGTAATGTTAAAAGATCATATATGATATCATATAAATGTATATGATTGTTTTATTATTTAATAAAGATTACCTCACCATTATACAAGAGGATAACCTACCCAAAACCACGGAAATGTACAAGGTAATGGTTTATTTCACAATCTCTTCATTAATCGAGGTTGTTTTTACGTAATTATCTACTAGGACCACATTATCATCCACAACCATGTTTCTTAAAAATGTATTTCAAATCATTATTACTATTTTACAGACTATGTTTTAAATACATTTACACCCTTGTTGACTTTATATAAGATGATTATAAAGTAATCTTTCTGTCGTTTTCCAAATAAGGTCCTTTTTAACCTTTTCGATATAATTATGGTAAAAATGTTTTTTAACTTATACGGCGGGTGAGGGTATTTTCCACCATTATAAAATCATCGAATCTTCCGTTACAAGATTATAAAAATATTTTCAAATTAAATGTTTAGTTTTATAATAATTTGAAATTTAAATGATTTCCAAAAAAAGATATATTTCCCTCAAATAGTTATTATTTCATCTATGTGAACATCCTTTGGTGGATTTTATGCTTATTTGAAGTAGATTTATTATGATACAAAACGTCCATATTGTATTGAAGGTTTTGTGATATGTTTTACTGTGGATGTGTTATTTTTTTACCATTCATGGTTTATGGATTTGTAGTATTAATTTCATATGCTATTTTTAATACAAATGTATATGTTATGTTTAAACCTGTTCATATAAGGAATGCACTGGACTTAATAAGTGACGGGTGGAGCCCGCTATAGCTCTCGATGAATCGGTAGGTCTCATGAGACAAACTAGTGTCTTGGAACAAGGCCTTGACAAAATCATATTTGTAGTCATGGCACAAGGCCTTGACTATGTGGTTATGATAGTCTGGCATTATGCAATCCATCGTTATGAAAGTGGTTATTGATATTGCATGTTATTATTCGACTAGTAGAATATCCATGCTAATAAGTATATGGAATTATTTCATTTTATTTCTACCATATTATGTTGATGTTCATGTATAAAATGCTTTTGTTTTAGTTATACAATGACATAAATGTTTATGGTTATTTATGAAATATTATGCTATGTTGTTATCCTTACTAGGCATTTGAGCTCACCACTTTCTATGTTTTATTTTTCCCAGGATGTGAAGAAGTATTTTATGAATGATCTTCAGGGATAGTATAAGGGGATATGAGTGTGAAGACAAGATGTTGTTGTAGTTTTCACTTTATGATGTAGTGTAAAATTTATAAATGTATCGAGTTTTTCCAATGCTACTAAACTAATCGGTCGTTCGAGAAATGATATTTTGTGAGCATGCCAATGATACATAATAATGCACCAACTATGGATAAATGGGGTCAGGGAAGTTGAGTTGGTATCATAGGAAGTTTAGTACCAACCTTGGGAGATATATTTAGATAAACTCTGATTAGAGAACATAGACTGTAGATGGATTTTGATGGTTAGTATAGAAGAACTTCCTAGAATTTTGGTATTGTATAGATATTGTGAGTTTTTCGAGAAAAACATCCATGTTTGGATACGAGCAGGTAGAGGCGGCTCTGGAAAATATGTACCTAGGGGTAAAACCTGAAAACACCGCTTTGAGCTTGACTGGAACGAGAACTGGTGCACGACAATGGGCCTTGTTGCACTCTTGTTTACAACACTCCCAGGGGATATGCTTAGGATAATTCTGATTTTGTTTACAAACCATTATGAAGGGTTTATGAGTATATACCTCCTCAAGAAATTTTTTTATGATTATGGATTATATCTATAAACTGTTCAATTTATGTTAAGTGTTTTACAAGTTTTTTATTATTTATTTTGATTCATAAACTAATCTAGTTTATGCAATTGTTTATAAATGGAGCATAGTGTATGGAATCGAAACTGTATCAATGCACGCACTCCGTGTAGGGATTTCCCTCCCACTCAAGATAATTATAGTGGAGCTGGTGATACAACTGGTGCTGATCACCTTATAACCTTATTGGGAAAACTCACTTAGGTTATGAATAATAACATTACTGATATGGATCACCTAGATCCATAGTGTGGAGGATCAATGTAAGATCGCTTCAAGAGGCAACAACAACCAACGTTCAATGGGAGTAAAAATACATTAGTAGATGAGAAATGGATAAATTTCATTGAGATAATATTCCATGCCTTGGGAAGAAGTGAAATGGAAAAAGTTATCATGGTAGTTTACCACCTCACTGGAGATGCTGATCAATGGTGGTCGTTGATTCAAAACATTGAGGAAGAGATGAAGTATCAAATATGGATTGTAGGGCGGTTAAAGATCTGTTTTTAGAAAAAAACTTTCCTCATGACCATCGAGCTAATATGGAAAGGCGATTTCTAAGTCTGAGACAAAAGGATGATGAGAATGTCGCAAAGTATGAGGTTATCTTCACAAGGTGAGAAAGGTATGATGCAGATTATATACATAACCCAATAAGTAAGATTTGATTGTTTCTTTTATTGGGTAAAATGGTTTCTCCATCGATCATTAGTCTCACAATCTTTCTCGTCATACGAAGATATTGTCTCATGTTCTATCAAGACAGAAAAATGAATTCACTAAGTCTTTTGACTTTAAAGAAAAGAATGAGAAGAAGAGTTCTACTGATCACTCCGAAAATGGAAATAAGGGGATAAAGGGAAAATTTGAATATCTATCCTGTAGTAAATGTGGTAAGAAACACATTTGTACTTTCTTGAAGGAAATGGGAGTCTGGTACAAGTGTGGTGAAAAAGGACACCAATCTCGTGATTACAAGGGGAAGATGGAAGCTACCGATGTTCAATGCTACAACTACAGAGAGATTGGAAATTATGAAAATGAATGTCATAAGTGTCAGGGTAACATACCTTTGAAAATTACAAGTGATAAAGGCCAAGATTAAGCTATCACTACTACTGAGGTAGAAGCTCCAAAAGATGTTTTGGAAGGTAATTTAATGGTTTCCTCATGTTTATCAAATGCATTATTTGATTCTGGATCATCGTATTGTTTAATATCTTCCCAGTGTGCTAATAAAATTAGATATTTCCAATTTGATTTAACAAAGGAGTTGTCAGTTAATACTCCTTAGGGGAGTATCATTTCCATAATGTTCTATGAATCAGTTCCTATTAATGAATATTAATGTTATTTATCTGCTGATCTCATCGTCATACCTATGATTGAGTTTTATATAATCCTCAGTATGGATTGGTTTTTGGACCATGATGCAATGATTTATTGTAAGAAGAAGGAGGTTAATATTTTAGATGATGATGATAAAGATCACCTTATCATTAGAGTAGAATCGTTTCCACCTAATTCTTATCTAGATCCACCCTCAGTAGCTCAACTAAATTCAATTATTGGGGAGGAAGAGAATGAAATGACTGTGGATGATGAAAGGAATGTTCAAAAAGAGGACGTACCAATTGTGATAGAATATATTGATGTGTTTCCAGAAGATTTACCTGGACATCCTTCAGAATGTGAAATTGAGTTTTCCATTTATTTAATTCCTGGTTCAAGGCCTATATTGAAGACCCCTTATAGAATGGCCACTGTGGAATTAGTTGAACTAATGAAAATACTAGAGGAATTGAGTAATAAAGGAATTATTCGCCATAGTTTTTTTCCATGGGGATCCCATGTCCTTTTTATAATGAAGAAAGATGGATCTACGAGGTTATGTATCGACTACAGGGAAATGAATGCTATAATAATAAAGAACAAGTAACCCCTACCTCGCATTGATGATTTATTTGACCAACTGTATGGAGCTCAGTACATTTCAAAGATTGACATTCGATCTGGAAACCATCAGTTGTGTCTGAATAAGGAAGACATTCTGATGACAGCATTTCGAACCAGGTATGGGCATTACGAGGTTACCGTAATGCCTTTTGGATTGACTAATGCACCCTATGTATTCATGGATCTAATGAATAGAGTTTTCATTGAATATCTCGATGATTTTTGGTGGTATTTATTGATGATATCTAGGTATATTACAAAAGCTATGAAGATCATGAAAATCAATTGCGCATTATTTTGAAGACTCTTAGAAGACATGAATTATATTGGATGTTTAGCAAGTATGAATTCTAGCATCAAGATATTTCTTTTCTTGGCCATATTTTCTCAAAATATGGAATAACTATTGACCCTTCTAAGACCAAGGCAATCCAAGAATGGCCAGCACCAACGAGTATAACCGAGGTACACTATTTTATCGGTTTAGTAGGTTATTGTCGACGTTTCGCCCAGAATTTTTCCCGATTGGCTAACCCATTAATGAAGCTCACACATAAAGGGGTTAAATTTGTTTGAAAAAAAGAGTGTGAAGAATGTTTTGAAGAACTAAATAGAATATTAGTTAGTGCCCCTATATTATCTATACCATTGGGGAATGATGAGTTATTTATTTATAGTGATGCATCGGAGAAAGGGCTTGGTTGTGTCCTTATGCAAAATGATAGGGTTATTGCCCATGCATCGCGACAGCTAAAAATTCATGAGAAAAAATTTCCTTCTCATGATCTTGAGTTAGGTGCTATATTTTTTCAATGAAGATATGGAGACACTATATCTATGGTGAAAATGTGATATTTATATGGATCCCATGGGTTTGAAGTATACATTCTCATAGAAAGAACTCAACATGAGGCAAAGGTGATAGCATGAACTACTCAAGGATTATGATTTCATGATATACTACCACCCGAGGAAGGAAAATATGGTGCTAGATGCTTTGAGCAGAAAGGATCATGGTGTTTTGAACAAGATGACGGTTGAAAGGGATCCTATTTTCATGGATCTAGTAAAGTTTGAAATGGGAATAACCATGAAAGGTGAAACATCAATGATTTTTCAAATGGTTTCCAAACCATCTTTACTAGAAATGATAAAGAGTTCTCAGACTGTTGATGGAGATTTTCAATAGACAATTAATGTTGTGAATGATGGCAGATTGAGTGTCTTTATGTATGAATATATAATTTTGAAATTTGGGGGGAGACATTGTGTTCCCGATATACCTGATCTAAAAAGGGAATTGTTGGATGATTCTCATAGTTGAAATTTCTCTATACAACCTAGGAGCACCAGAATGTATAGGGATTTGAAGGAACATTTTTGGTGGGAAAACATGAAAAGGGGGATTTCTGATTTTGTGTTAAGATGTAAGGTTTTTCAACATGTGAAATCTAGAAGGCAATAACCTGGAAGATTCATGAAACCTCTTCTCATACCAAAGTGGAAATGGGATAATATCACGATGGACTTTTTCATGGGACTACCAAGGACTCCCTAAAATAAGGATGAAATATGGGTCATTTTTATCATCATACCAAGTTAGTACATTTTAATGCTATAAGAGAAGATTTACCACATGAACATCAAGCAGGAATATATGTTAATGAAGTTGTGAGACTTCATGGAGTACCCATATCGATTGTTTCTGACCGTGATCAATGATTCACATCAAGATTCTGGAAAATTCTTCAGAAAGCCTTAGATTTTGATCTTGATTTGAGCACTTCCTACCACCCTCAAATACATGGACAATCAAAACGGACTATTCAAACCATAGAAGACATGTTCAGATCTTTCTCACATGACTTTCAGGGTATGTGGGATCAATATTTACCTCTGGTTGAATTTTCCTATAACAATATCTTCTATTCAAGTATTTATATGGAACCGTATGAAGAGTTATATGGAAAGAGATGTCGCACACCAACCTGTTGGGATGATGTCAGTGAAAGAAAAATTGTAGGCCCAGAAATAGTGGAGGAAACGATGGAAAAGGTAAAGTTAATCCAAAACCCCATCAATGCATCTCAAAGAAGGCAGAAGAGCTATGCCGATAACCGAATGAAGGATTGTGAATTTTATGTAGGAGATCATGTTTTTTTAAGTTATCTCCATAGAAGGGATTTATATATTTCGGTACGAAGTATAAATTGAGTCCCATGTATATCGGACCCTTCGAAATTCTAGAATGAATTGGGGATGTAGCGTATCATTTGGAAATGCCGCCATGTCTCTCCAAAGTTCATG
The DNA here is from genome assembly GCA_963277665.1 of Viscum album. Classification (NCBI taxonomy): domain Eukaryota; kingdom Viridiplantae; phylum Streptophyta; class Magnoliopsida; order Santalales; family Viscaceae; genus Viscum; species Viscum album. The sequence goes on along the minus strand of OY728161.1, from coordinate 1,185,730,013 downwards.
ATGCGTTCCACATATCACTTTTTAGAAAATACATGCCTGACCCAATGCATGTACTCACTTACGGGGAATTAGAACTGGGACCCGATATATCTGATTGCAAAGAGCCCATTAGGATTCTTGATACAAGAGAACAAGTGCTGAGAATCCAGATGACTCATCTAGTAAAAGTTCTATGGAGAAACCATAATATGGAAGAGGCAATGTGGGAACCCAAGGAATTTATAATGAAAAACCACTTGAGTCTTTTCATGCGGTGGTATTCTAGAAATTTCGAGGACGAAATTATTTGAAGGAGGGGAGAGTGTAACACCCCAAGCATCCACGGTACACTTCTCATTGAATAATACTGTAACATGTGTTGTATGCAACTTTGAGTTCTATCACATACCCCAACCAATCAAACTAGCCGTTATAAATAGTAATACCCACTTTTTCAAATTTTATAAATTTTAACATTCAAAATGGACTTCATTTTTGGATTTAGAATATTGAAAATATCTTAGGGTGAATTTTAGGTATTTTTCAAAAAACTTTCAATTTTTGATGAATAGTGAAAAAAACCGAGTTATAGTTTAAAACTGAATTTTAATTTAAATAATTTTCTATTTTGTTTAAATTTATTTAAGGTAAAAAATGGATACATAATTCATATATATTTTCAATGTAATTCATTGGTGTTAGTTTAAAATAATTTTAGATATATACAAATTTTATGGAACTTTTCACCATCTTTTACCAACCTCCTTGGAGAATTTAAAAATTCACATAAAACATAATATTACTACTTTTGTGAGTGGAATTTGAAAAATCTGAGAGACTCGGTTAATATCAAGTAGATAAATTTTGTTCAATATGATAAAATTGATTTTTGGTGAATAGTAACTTTTTGATTTTATTTACCACTGTTAAAAGTAAATAGGGTAATTAAGGGTAAAAATGATATTAATATTTCCCTAACACATGTCCTAATTCTATTGGACAAGTTTATCTCGACCACAAACAACCTTAGGAATAAAATATTATCATTTAGGTCCACATGGATTAGATTAGGACATTTATTATTATTTAATTCAAAGAAAAGTTAAAAGACTTAAAATCAAAAAGTTAATTACTAAAACATTTTTAATATAAGGATATACTTAAGATAAAATCGATTATAAATATTCATTAGAAATCTAGGACGATTTCTGACATAATTGTATTTTATTTATAATTTTTTGACATTATATAATTTAATTTATTTTTGACGCAATGGTTATGTAGTAATTACCTAATTAATGAAATATTAAAATAATTGATATTATAAATTTCAAAATAAATGTAATTTGAGAATTTTTAGGAAATAAACTAATTTTATAGGTTAATATGACATATTATGATTTTTTATATAATATTTTTTCGACATTATAATGATGTGATGAAATTATCAAAAACAAAATACCCAATAGTTTCAAATTTGACATAAAAAAATATTTTAAAAACATATTATATTATTAATTGATATTCTATTCCTAAAAATCTAAGGTTCGTCCAAAGGACTTATATAATGATAGGTGCCTTATTAATGGACCATTTGGAGGTTTCTTGGATGTATATATTATGTTTATTAACTATATAATATAAAAATACAAAGAGACATGGTAAATGTCAAACTATTTAACTAAGAGTTAAATATAAATGATAAGGTTAACATAGTGACCCAAACCTGTCTAAAATCTATTGGTAGAAAGGATGTCAACCTATCCCCACCATAAACTTTAAATAATCTACATTGGAGATATTAGAAACTGAATATGAATTTATAATAAAATAATATTTCTAGCTTTTCCAAAGGTGCCGCTCACCTCTCTTATAAAATGGCACTCCCCCTTCTCAATAATTTACACATTCATAGCCTTTTGAATCATCCAAACCCTGACCAAATATTCTCTCAACCTCCCTCACTTCGACCTAGAGGCATTATTTTGATCAGAAAGCCAACCAATGGAAGACTTTTGATCAAATCAAAAGGAAGAACCCAATTAAGAGGTAATGTTTTCACCACCCTCTTTCAAGTTCCTTTATTATTCAACTTATTTTTTTTATTCCCATTCTAAAATAACAACCCCAGTATCTCCTATATAATATGATTTTATGATAAATTTGGTACAACCATATTCTTTATTCTATCCATCCTTTGAATGAGATGTCACCATACGTGCGTACGTACGACTTACCGTCTCCACGTCGTGGTGTAATTGTTATTCAATAAATTATTATTTTGATGGGTATAATAATGATGTGTAATTAATGTAAATAATAAATATAAAATTATATTGATTTTGTATATATGATATACCATCCAATTATATATTATTTAATATCAAACGAATGATATTGTCGCTCGTGCGTACATACGGACTACCATCTCCACGAACGTGATGAGATTCATTCCCCATCATATCCATTCAAGACTAATTCTCATTAAATGATTAAAAATAATGTTTAAGGACTGGATATCATTATGTATTTGAATACTATACAACCTATCCATAAAAAACACATCTTATGTAAAAAAACATATAAAATAAAATGAGTAAGTTAACACCCGAAACAATGATAATACTAAGATATTATTAACTAAGAAATGTTAAAATATCATATATGATATAATAATAATTTATATTATTATTGTATAATTTAATAACAATTATTTCACCATTATAAAGGAGTTTGACCTATCGTTGAACAAGGAAAGGTACAATTTAAGGGTTTATTTCACAATCTCTTCATTATTCCAGGTTGTTTTTACGGAATTATCTACTGGGACATCTTTATCATCCACATCCATGATTCTTAGGAATGTATTTAAAATCATTCTTACAATTTTATAGACCATGGGATAATGTCATGTATACCCTTTTTGACTTTTTATAAGAATTTTATAATGGAATCGTTCTGTCGTTTTCCAAACAAGGCCCTTTTTAACCTTTTTGACCTTTTTGACATAATTCATGTAAGAATGTTTTTTAACTTATACGGCGGATGCAGCTATTTTCCGCCATTATAAAATCGTTGAAGATTCCCTTACATTCTTATAATAATTTTTTCAATGTATATGTTTTATTTTATAATTATTTTAATTATAAATGATTTAAAAAAATAGAGATATTTCTCTCAAATAGTTTTGATTTCATCTATGTGTACAACCTTTGATGGATTTTATGCTTATTTGAATTTGATTTATTGTGATTCAAAACTTCTATATTGTATTGAATGTTTTATGATATGTCTGACTGTGGATGTGTTATTATTTACCATTCATGGTTTATGGATTTTTAGTTTCCATTTTGTATGTTATTTTTAATACAAATGTTTATATAATTTTTAAACCTATTCATATGAGGAATTCATTGGACTTAATAAGTGATGGGTGGAGCTCGCTATGGCTCCTCGATGCATCAGTAGGTCACATGAGAAAAAAACTAGTGTCTTGGAACAAGGCCTTGAAAAAATCTAATTTGTAGTCTTGGCACAGGGCCTTGACTATGTGGTTATGATAGTCCGGAATTATGCATTCCACCATTATGAAAGTGGTTATTTATATTGCATGTGATTATTCAACTAGTAGACGTTCCATGTGAATAACTAAATGGAATTATTTCATTTTATTTCTACCATATTATGCTAAAGTTAATTTTTACAAGGCTTTTGTTTTAGTTATGAATTTCCTTAAATGTTTATACTTATTTATGAATGTTTCTGCTATATTTTAATCCTTACTGTGCATTTGAGCACACCACATTCTATGTTTTTTCCATGATGTGAAAAATTATTTTATGAATTACCTGCAGGGATAGTATAAGGGTATATGAGTGTGGAGACAAGCTTTTGTGGTAGGTCTTACTTGATGATGTAATGTAAACTATAAGAATGTATATTGTTATTCCAAGGCTAATAAACTACTCCGTCTTTAGAGAATTGTTCTTTTGTTATCATGCCAATGATACATAATAATCCAGAGACTCTGGGTGACTGGGGTCTGGGCATTAAAGATATCCCATTCATTGAGAAAGGTTCTCAAACATTGTCCACAGAAGAGTCACCTCATCAATGAATCAGGTAATCTAAACCCCACCATAGCCTTATTTATCCATGTAGAAGGATCACGTATAGGACCATCATCTAATGGGTGTCCCAATAAGACGAAAAATTCACATTCCATGTCTTGTCAATCAAAAGCCACCTGAATGTTGGTCTCGCCTTGTTTCCTAATAGGTCACTATCATCAAAACTCTTGAACAACACTCAACATGTGCATCTCATCCTCTTGTAATACAATTACCTCTTACTACACTAAAAGGTGTGGATTAGTTGGAACACCAAATATATGTGTGATCTATGGTAAAAACCCATGTCTGAATATCTCGTTACACCATAGATCATTCTCATGATCACTTGGGGAAATCAGAGATGGATTTTTATGTGGTAGCATCATGAATTAATACAAGATGTACCACAGTCAATTGAGTATACCCATTGAGCTGACTCAAGATGGAAATGAAAAACACAATCAATTTCTATATGATGCATGTATTATTTATTTCATGGCAACTAGTTTCCTAATGTACCAATGAGAAAATTAGGTTATCATAGTCTTGGTGAATGGATAATTTTTCCTTCGTACAAACACTATAATCTATGTCCTGAGAACCAAAATTGGAACATATTAACACTAACTCTATATATACCAAATGAAGAACACACATTCTATGTCACATTGTCGAACTAATCTATCCATGAGGCCACTTTGTCACAACCCATCCCCCAAGGCCCCTGCTGTATCCTCCCCATGCCCAACTATGATAGCCCATAGGATGGAAGCCAGCACTGAGTTGGAATATCCATCAAATGGGAGTCATTTTCCCAAGAACATGTACACATTAACCCAAATACAACACATATTTCTTGGAGAGCGAAAAAATAGGTAACAAAAATACATGCATACCATTACAACAACACAATTGAGTACGACTGAATGTAAAATCGTAAAGTTCCACTGGTCCATATTAAAAACCCATTTAAAGAAATAATATAAAAAATAATAACCTGTAATCTTGGATACTAAAGATGATTTAGGAAGATTTCGAAAACACATACACTCGTATGATTTCAGAAGGCACTGTACGATCCTAGTCCTTCTCTACCTGGGACTTTATAAATGGGTTGGTCAACTGTAGAAGACATGACTAATGTGGGAAAAGATGATGTAGGGGATAGTTAAACAATAATTAGTAGGGCTACTCAAAAACCATCCTAGAAAACCACAACAAAAAATACACAAGGTAATGTTATCTCTAAATATGTATATGCCAATACATATACCATGACCATCATGTATTACTCTTCACATACACTAATAATAACATGGTTCCAACCTCATATCCAGTAACATGATTCATATCATTGGCTTGAATGGTAACACTGAAAACCGAAAGACCATACTCTATAAGTTCATTCATTCTAGATGTAACCCATCTGAGAGGTACACTCCATCATAAATGAAGTGGAGAGGCTCTCCCTCAACACTAAAAAAAGACGAGGGTGCCCATTTCCTAACCATGTCATGAAACCTCAATCATACCTATGAGGAGTGACGGGAAACTTAGTCCATCGTGGGAGAACTTTTTCTAATCTAGGTATCATTTTTATAATGTGGATGTTCCCTCTACTCTTAACTGTGTCTGACAGTCGAGGGAGCATCAATTCCAATAGAGGACCCATACCATACCGTTGCTCGGGATTGGGGAGTGCAACTCCATATGTGAGGACCCACAGCCTGATCCCATTGGGGAGATGTAATTCATATGTTGTGGACTCACACCATACCTTGTATGGATGTAATAATTAGTGACTAGAGGACTTGCGTCGTGGTATGACATGTGAGTATTGAATTTATCAATTCATGAGTTGATGACCAACTCCCATGAACAAAATGGGAGTAACTACAACTATAAAAGAGTACCCAAACCGTACCCAATAATTTAGTTCCAACTCTATGAATGTTATATATGGAGGACACACACCCTAGTAATATATGGCAGTACCAAATCCAATAATAGGGGACCCACTACCTAGTCCCATAAGAGAGTACATAATCTTCCTTCAAGTACATCATCAGGAACCCATGCCCTAGTCCTTCAGGAGAGTAACTATATTAGAGGAAAGTATCCATAGGAAACAAACTCACCCCCATGATGTGGGGATTCCTATAATTATCAAACATGCTGAATTCTAATAAATCATACTCATACCAAGAGGAACTACTCCTAATACCATTAGTCCATCATTCAACACCCACCAAACTCAATTGGATTTATCTCAAAAGGATTGTCTTAGTGAAAGGGACCCAATGCCACTGAAGACTCATCAAATTTAATCTTCAAAAAGAAATTGTGATCATTTTTTAAAAAATGGGCTGGTGGGGCCCAATAACTGGTTGAACCGATCAGAATGACCTTTCCCAGGGTTTGCAGACCTGGTTCAATGGGTCTGGACAATCACGGTGGGTTGACTTGACCCATTAGTCATGACCCACCCGGAATGGGCCTAGAAATACCTATATAGGCTTGGCCCATTGCTAGCTCGGCCCATTCCAACTAGTCTAACCTTGACGGCTCTAGACGACCCTACTCAGATGTAGGCTGGTTCTTCCACATCAGATGTCACAAGCAGCGCATCTGCTTGGTGTCATATGGCTAGCTTGGTAGACCATAGATCCCACACCAGCTTGTTATAATAGGGTTCTAGCACCCCACCTAACCCACTGTGGCAAAAATCCATGACCTACCTCTATGTGGGATGCCTCATAGATGTAGCTGCATCCAGTGTATGTTTTCATAATCCACTTGCTGCACCATTTAGTAGTAGAACCCTTTTATAGGCTGCTGCTGCATGGTTTCTAATCCAGAGTCTGTTCCAAAACCATCGAGTCACATTCTTCATCACTATTGGCTAGAATCCAAATGGCAACCCATTCCAGCATAAAGTATTTGAGCACTGGTATCTCCCATGTTGGTTTGATTCTTGCATCATAGTCGTCATCGTACCTCAATCGTGCTTTGTCCATCTTAGATTCATGATATCAAAATGTTTCACCGAGAATCGACTGTGGAACCATTGATCAATTATGAACGTGTTGAGTCATGGGATAACTGAAATATGAATGTGATAAATGAGGAACAAAGGGAGAAAATCATGAGTAAAAAAATAGGAACATATCTTGATCGATGTTCTTGTCGATCGAGGCTCATTTATATTAAAAAATAAATTATAATCTACCAACAATTCTACTGTCATTATACGATTAACCAAACAAAAATAAAACTCATCCTACAACAAAAACTGATACTTGGTCGAATCTATTAGCTGATTGGTTCATGTTGGTAATAAGATTCTTGAATGGGGAATAATAAAAAAAAACTCCCTACCTAGATTTGGATTGATCTTAGATCCACCTCTCTACTGATATATTTCATGATCTTGGTATACAAATCCATTAGCATTCACTATAGGTGGATTATTCTTCTTACTTTTAGGGATTTATAATGTTAAAAAAGTAACCCTATAATTTTGAAAAAGGTAAAATAAATAAAACCTAATTTTGGGCCCATTAAAAAAATTTATTAAATAATTTGAAAATGTTTATGTCTAAATTCTAAAATTCACCCTCTACAGACACTTTTCGAGGTTAGGCCATACCTATGTTAATGTTGTTTTTTTAACTCAATACATCCCACATATTTTTGATTTGAATGACTATTTGGATGATATTAATTTTCAATGATTTCTTCTCGAGCACTTTTTATTAAAAACATATATTTTTTCTATGATTTATTTAGGGAACACTATTCATTATAATCCCATGTCTTCTTAGTGATTGATCTCAGAATCTTCCCAACTAATTTCAATTAATATACTCAAGAAAAATACAGGTCATTACATAAATTTTGGTTTTTTATTTTGTTTAGATTTTTCCATCGGGGTTTCTACTATAATATTTGGATGGTATGAATGGTTGAGATAGTTTAACACTAATTGATAAAAAAAATTCTATTGTTACCTATATCATTTTCGTAGATATATTGAAATATCAAGGTATTTTATATTAGTATATCTTCATGTGATTGATTTAATTGAGCTAGAAGTTAAAAATCACATCGATTTTAGTAATTTTATTAAAAAAATTTAGAATAGAGACTTTAGATGTTTTGGATAATTTGTTCCATTGGTATGTTTTATTGTCACATGGGGTGATAATTTCCATAATCTCATATCTTGTGATTATAATTTTTCATATTATTTTTCATTAGATTCATTGAGCTGTCCATCTAAAAGAATTTTATGATCATCCGTTTAAATATTCTTTGATATATTTGTTTCAGTTATTTTTACCATTTAGGAATTATGTATATTTTATGTATAATATATATTGTTAAACAATTTCTCATATAATGGAGATAAGTTTTCTCATTAATGTGAATCTTATTTCCATTCATTATTTATTATAAACATTACAGTACTCCATTATTATAGGTAGTTGTGGATAATATGTTCGTTCATGTATTTCAATTAATATAGAGATATTTATTTTGTAATAAAGGGGTTTTGGAACCATGTTACATTATAAATTATTGTTTTTTATAATAATTTGTCAATTTTCCTATCAGGAAAAAATAAAATCATTATTTTTCTATATGGGGCTGTTGTATATACCTTTTATATAGAATTTAGAATATAATTTTATTGGTTTTTTGTATGGAATCATGTTGATCATGATTGATTTGTTCCATTGGTTTCACAAATTTTATTTTTAATTTGGATGATAATTATTATATCCTTGTATATTGAAATTTATAATTGCTTTTCTATCATAGTATAATAGTAAGATAATTTTGTGTCTTCATAAAGAACACAAGTTTTCTATACCAACATCCAATGGTTTTTTTAAAACTAATATCTGTGATCATTATAAGGATTGTATGAATAATGATTTCTTGAATATTCTACAATGAAATAATTATATTATATAATCGTATTTTATGATAAAAAATTTGGAGTGGTTTGGGGATGATTCCAAAATCTCCCATGTGGTTTTGGAATATTACATGGGAGTTTCTAGTTACAGAACACCATGTGGATTACCTTGGTATCCATGAAATGTTTAAAAGGGTTAGAGGGGGAGGTGCAATGTTACCACCATGTTTGGATAAACCATTATATAACCATTAATATTTACATATAAAATTTAGTACCTAGTCACATGATTTTCAAAAAGTTTTCCAAAACGTGTCTGATATATATAGGTTTATAAAATTAGTGTCATACCTTATTTTTCATTCTAAAATCTAATTTATTACTCCAATATCAAGGTAACATGATGTAGATTGCTTAGAAATTTAATTTTTTCTAATCCCTTTTACTAGGATCCAATATTAATGGATAATAATTGTTTTAAACTTGGAGATAAAATTTATGTCCTTCAGTTTTCATTCTCATTACATCTATAATCATTTTAATTTGAGAAGAACCCAATCCAAGAGAATCAATGACAAGATCTAGGGGTTAAGGATTTATTTGATTGTGTATGGTTATTAGACATCATATGAGGTTCAATATATCCATGATATACATCATCATTTTTATATTTCATCATGGTAGGCTTTAGAAATGTAGGTGGCCTCTCACTGACTATATAATTGTTATAAACGTGATGGACTTTTTTATGATAAATTATTTTCATTGATTGTGAAAAATTATTTGACCAATAGTGGTTGATGATTATATTAGTCAAAATGGATTAAATAAAAGGTGTGGTGTAAAATTCAGAACCACTTTTCAAATATGTCCTTCAAATGGTTTTGTTTTTAAATTTGAATATGTTAAATTACTGAATATTTATTTCTCACATGTATTCAGTGATAGATTCATGTGACCATAATGGATATGTCTTTTTTGGTTGGGTGTAATTACTCTGGATTATATATCAAAAATAGTTCAATCATTATTTCATGGGTTTTGTGTGTCCGTTTTACATATCTTTTTGGAGTTATGGGATTATATATATTTTCTGGACTCAATTGAAGGAAATTTCATTTGGACTAAAATACGACAACTTTTGTGGGGATATGAATCTAATTTTGAGGTTTTATTAACATTATTATCACTTTAATATGAGTTTATTTTATTTGTTTCATAACATTTTATTTTGATAAATATGACAGGGGAGTGGGAGTTCTGCTATATCTTTTTTAGGGAAAATTCATTTTAAAAACTCAATATTGATTTTTTTGTAATTTAGTTATATTAATATTTATAAAAAATTGAATGTATCATTAGTATATATTGTTTTATATACAATATATGATAACATGTTCTTGATGTTAATTATTATGTCTAAATTATTTTTGTGGTACCAACTGGGTTGAATACTAACCCTCAATATATGTGTCTATGTTCATATGAATTCTACATAAGGCATTTTAAAGGTATGGGTTGGCTTCAATCCTTTTATAAGATATTATTTCTTGACGTCTTCCATTATGGTTGATATTTTTGGAAGATATATGGGGGTTTATTAGAGTGAAAATCTTTAAATATTAACCTTCATTTGAGTGTTGGTTTCTTAGTATTTCATTGACACACAAAATTTCATATGTTTGGACTCTGATCAGTTTTTCTATCATATGTTTTCATGTTTGTTCTTATGTAATTCTTAAATCGTAATATTAATATAATTATAGTATAAATTATTTCATTTTATCAATATTTTTTATGTAAGGGATAATAAACCCCCATTATATGAAGATTCTATCATCATTTATTTCGAGAATTTTATTTCTTGTGAAGGAAAGAATGGTTAGTGCCATTACATTCATATACAAGGCAATAAGTGGAGGTTTATATTTTAAATGGACCACTAAATAACATCAATAACATCTAAAAACATTCCCTTTCAGTATCATCGAATGAAGAATGACTTAATGATTACCACACATCCCTATAAAAATGAACCATGAACACTAATTCAAAATTACATTATCCTCTTTCGATAATAAATCGATAGAGAGAAAAATGAAAAAACATAAACATAATGGTAACTACTCTATGTAATACCAAATAACCAAATTTAACAAGGAAATAAAATTTTCATGAAAACATTTCAATGGAATAAGTCCTTATTTATTAAATTTTAATTCATTAATGAAATAATTTTTATTCACTTTTAGGTTATTTTATAAACATTGTCAAATCTTAAAAAATTGTTTTTTTCTACATAGTATGAATCAAATAAAAAACCTATTAGAAATAATATGGAAAAAAATAAAATAAAGTAATCTAAATTTTTCATTCAATTAAATTAATCCAACTCATTATTATTATTTTTTAATTAAACTTTCCTTCAAATGATTCTAGACTAATTAATAATACACATTCACAGTTATTTAATGATGTTATAAACTCACATCCCCTACCTCAAAATAACCATAAACATTTATATAACATGAATTTTTAATAAATTCAAATCCACCACTACCTAACAGCTCGAGACTATCCGCAAAAAATATGCATTATAATTCCCCCTCATAACTACATCCCACAAAAAATATGAATCAAAACCACTCTAAAATACATAACATGAAAAATTAAAAGTGGTTAAAAAGAAGGGGATTGAATAATAAACTAAATCTAATATATTGTTTCTATTTAGGATGAATGAAGTAAAAAAACAACATGATGAATAAACATCACTAGAAATTATTCACTAATTTCAATGGTTTTTAAGGATTTTATTTAAATATTATGGAATTTAATAAGATCCACTAATTTATAATTATTATTTAAAAATAAGAAATCATAGATTAATTAAAATCCTCCAACCATAATTAATCCATAATTTAGTTTTCATTGTTCGTATTACACCTTGATTGTCATATTCAATCATCCATAAACAAATAATAAAATTAATGAGAAACACACATCATGTATGGATTATCATGTATTATTGAAATCCCAATATGTTTATAATTAGTATCAACCTCTCCATATAAACAAGTGTATCCTCATATAAAAAAAACGCAATTATATTATCGATATTTCGACATAATACAAAAGGTAGAACAATAAATTGTTACTAGAAATCGCCTCATGGAATAAGAAACATCCAAATCATGAAAAATTATTTATCCAAGGGTACATCATGTTTTAATAAGTCGCAAAATTATTTAATGTAACTCACAAAACAAGATAATGGTTAATTTTACTATCTTAGAAACATCCCCATGGAAAAATATATTCCTCTCACTACAATTATAGCCTTTCATGTTGAAATGTACATGACAATATCAACTAAATTTTTCCCGCTAAAAAACTGTTATAAAAAAATAATTACAAAGACATGACCACAAATTAAAATAATGAATTAGATAAACCACTCCAATCTTCAACATGAACTCATTTAAGCCTCATTCAATACAACAAACAATTTTGAATCATGATGAAAATGTCTAAGGAAATGCACTGACTGTACACTAGAAACGATTATATTAAAACAGAGTCCAAATAATCTTAATTAACACCACAATGAATAAAATTATTAAACTATCAAAAAACTCATAAGAGACACTTCTATAAAATGAATGATTATGTTTGTAGAAAATAATTTAAAAAGTTATTCTTCAATTCTTTTCAATGTGAAATTATATACCCCAAATAAACGAAAAAACATGATTTAAAAATTTTATGATATTTAAGATTTTCAAATGAATAATTTCCACATGGGTACTCCTATAATTCTACAAAAATATAATAGATACAATTTAAGGGAATAAAACACTCACACATTAACATTTACCAAAAAATATATTTATAGATGGTGGGTGAATGAAACAACCTCATTAATATTCAACTCTTCTAAATCAATGATATTGAAGTAATAGTAAATATATCATCACAACTATGACAGAAAAAAGACTATTCAGTTCACATAAAACATTAGAGGAAGAGCTAATAATTATGATACCTCCATAACATAGTAAAAACAATGATATTACTAATAAAATATTGAGAGATAATGAATCATCATCAAAACATATACATTAAATGATTATGATAGGTCATTATGAATACATGATCTCATGGTAATAAATATAGAAAATATATCCTCTGATTATATTTTCATTTATAATGTATTATTATTACCCCTATCTAATCAAAAAAAATTTGAACCATATCAGTAATTAATTAAAGAAGATCATCTCCACATAAAACCGTATACTAAATATTATTGCAACAAAAGATTAATCAATAAGGAATACCATATAATTCATGGGATGTGGCCATTATAATGAGAAAATGATACGTATTATTATAGAAAACTAATACAACGCTATTTTATTCTCTTAAGATATAGTAATTTTCTGAACTCTGGGATGAATCATATCATCCATTATCATGGTTTTGTACTTAATTCCTCCATCTATCCAAGGATAAATGATGTAACTAATCATAAATTGAGATATTTGAGAATTGTGTTGATAGCTCCGTACATGTGGGGTACTATTAAAAAAATTATCATAGATTATCAAACCAATAATCATGCGAATCATCACTATATATTCTATATACCACATCACCATATCATTCACTATGTATGATTCGAGAACAACAATGATATGATTTATAATAATTATTTAATGATAAATTTCCAATATAACATCATTGTATTCTTATATTTATGGTTTATTGAGAATTATTTCATCCTCTAAAACACACTATGAAATATCAAATTGAATAATTAAACCTATATGAATATTACTTTACAATCATTATCTATTTTCCAAAAAAAATAATCATGTAATAAGCCAATGACGACTTCATCCACTACACAAAAATCGTCACCATTATGAAACGGAATAGAATTTACACAATAGGATTCACTACCGAAATACATTAATATCATAGTTAATAAACTCATGAACAACTATCATAACAACGAAAAATCCTAAATTAAAGACCCAATAATGATCATCTTCGAACCATGTATCCTAACAATCACCAAAAACATCATTATTTGACCGCATCTATTTCTTCGATATCCAAAAATTTTGAATCCCCATACCTCTTTCTTTAGAATGATTATATGTTCATATGATAAATAAAACAAGTATCACATGTCTACTCCACTACAATATATGCAGTTTCAAGATCATCCTCGATAATCCATACATCACATAACTTACAAAAAATTTCTCCATTATACATTCCGAATGGGGAATCCACAAATATATTTTTCTAATGACTGGTTGTAAAATACATTCAAATCCTAATAATTTATAAAATATAAACATACAAAATAGAAAATATCATATTCCCACTATTAGAAGATATAACTAAATAAGTTATGATCTGTTAATGGTAAAATTATTTATTGATGAGGTAATGTGGCTCTAAAGTCCTATAATACTCAACATCCACTAATTTTTAGATGCTGAGATGAGTAATTACTATCATGGTGAAATAACTTCTGAGAACCATATTATATGAACCCCATCCTCGTTATTAAGATTATACATAACTAATCATTGGAAAACACACTAAAATCATTTTACACGACACCGTTCTGTTGTAATAAAAGGATGTCCACTGATAATCTTCCCATTCAAGTAGTCGATTTGAGCATGGAATTATCAAGTCCAAAAAATAGAATTATCACTCCTCAGATACCAATCAGGTAATAATTTTAGTTAAATTGTATGTGAACATTCAATAAAATCCTATATGTACAAGGACCCAGTGAACTATTGTGACCTTCAATAGGATATCACATGAATGAACTTATCACATTATTGAGTGATGAATTTCCCCTTACTGTTGAGAGACTGCTTATTTTTAGAATATTCAAGGAGATGTATAATTTTCACTCAGAATGTAAATATCCAATCATTCATTTTAATATATATATATCTTCATTTGAGTATAGAAGTTAATATCGAAATAAATACATTATTTCATCATTATTTGATATTACATATCGATAATAAAACTAATCCATTGAATTGGATTTATTTCATTAGGTATATGAAAAATAAAATAAAATAATAGGAAAAATATATAAAAAAATTCACCATGTATTTCTATAATCATAAACAAAATTACACAGTAGAATTTAAAAATTAGAAATATAATTGAATTTTCAAAATTATTATTATTTATCCACGGATTATATTTATTATAATTATATATGATTTAAATATGAGATATTTATTTGATATGTAAAAATGATATTACTATTATAATGTTAAATGGATATTAATATTTTATTTCATGACCACAACATATAATCTGATAAACATTAGAATAATTAAATGAGAATTATAATTGAAAATTTTATTCTAAATAATATTTCAAATAAATAAAATAAGAAAAAATTTCATTATAATTGTATAAATTAAAAAAATAATATTATGAAACACAAAAATATATATAAGTCATATTTTAATGATATTTATTTTTACATATTTCTAAAACACATTATTTTTATATTATGTATAGTCATTAAATTATTTGAATAATTATATTAAAAAAATATATAATTTTCATAATAAGAGATTCAAAATGATATAAGTGTATATATTTTTAAAATTTATTAAATAAAATAAATTTAAGGTGAATAAAAAAAATAATTTTTTTCAAATTTCACTTGATTGAATAAATTTTTTTTTATGTTATGGGTATATAAATTATGATATCATAATATCAATAAAAATTTATTTATTAAGATAAATTAATAAATTAAAAATTAAAAAAAATTATTTTCATACATAAAATTTAATTTCAATTGTCCAAACATGTAATTTGTAGTTTTATGAAAACTATATTTAATTTTACTATTATTGACTAATGTATAAACTAATAAATTACATTTAAAATGTGATTTTTTTATAAAAATGTCAAAAAAAAAATATAATATATATTGTCAAAAGACACAATTGAATCTTTTAAAAGGGTAATATCAGTTTATTCATTATCATAATATAATAATACACATCAAAACATGTAAAATTAACATATCTACCTCATAGTAGAAATTAATTTCATTATAACTATTCATATTCTAAGATATATCTTATTATGATATGTTAATATGAATAGTATCCTTACTGGAATTCTAACGTGATACCAATACCAACCTGCAATAGATTAGTTATATTGGTAGAGAGTACACATCAATGATGAGGTAACCATGTAATCCACTTCTATACATGTTTTTTATTATCATATAGAAATATATTTTATTTCAATATATTTCTAGAAATCCAATTTTAATATGTTATAAAATTTACTTAACATTATGTTATAGTAAAACTATTTTTATACAATCATAATATATATACACTCTCTACACCATTTTTAAAAATTTCCCAATAAATTTAGGTATTATTCTCTAACATTAATGTTTTTAATTTGTTAAATATAATCAACAGTACGTGTAATAAGTGTACAGATTATAGAACATAAAATACATTATTTCATTATTTTTTATACATATATAATTAATTTTTTTAATAGATAAATATAATTTAATCAAAATTGATAAATAATATTATTAATTAGATAATTATAATTAGCATGTTATTGAACTATTTTCTATTTATAGAAATATTAATAAAAAATTCCAATTTTTATAATCTATGATGTATGAAAATACTAAATATAATAAACTTCTAAAATACATTTTCAATTAATAATTTATAATACGTGTTGTATAAACAATATAAAACAAATATAGTTGTATAAAAAATGGATTCTCTACCACAATTCTTGTGGGATTCACTCTAATTGATTAATAATATTTCCAAAAAATATTTATTATAGTTACAATAAATCACCTATTAATTTTATTATTGAACATTTATGGATTCTAAAAAATAGATTCATATTAGTCTCAACGTCTAGTTTACATGTGATGCTGTATAATAATCCTAATTATTAAACTAAAAAAATTACTCATTTGTGATTTTATTATATTAAAATATATTTTCTACTAAATTATTATAAAATATATAATAATTGAAAAAATATTGAGTACTTTTTTCTTGGGGTATTAATTTACATACTTATTTAGTGTAAATTCTATCAAATTTCATATTTTTATCAATAGTTTTTCAAAAATCAAAAAGTAACTCATCATATGATTATTTTTGTAAAATGTATAGAAGATGATATTTTAATTTTTAACTATAAGGTAACATGTCAATAATTTAGTCATCATTTATATTTTGAGGAACCTAAATTTTATTAATTTTTATATGAATTATGACCCCATTATAAAATTTGTTACTTTTCTAACTATATTTTATGTATAATAGATGATAAATGATTTCATTTTATGTGTAATTCATTATTATGTGACCACAATGACATTATGGTAATGCATAAAATTATATAATCCTCTATTTCATTATGTAGAGTGGTATATCTCATGAAAATATGATTTTAATATATTATAATGATGTTATATTTTTTAACATTCTCGTCAGTATTCATTAAATAGTTATAATATATTTTAATATGATTCTGGAATTATTAATATTCTATGTATTTACATTGATCCCCATGATATGATATTTCATAACTATTCCAGTGTAATATACTATATTATCAAAATTAGTTTTCCATAAATATAATTATTATCATATTCATATGATATAATAATGAAAATATGATCACTTGTATATTATACTAATTCAATAATGTTTTCAAGTTACATTAAAAAATAGTTTTTATGAATTATCTTATTAAGATTAGTGGGATCAATTTTTATTATAGATTTTTGTATAAAATTGTTTTAGAAATTTGAATTCATTTATATGTATAAAAATTTATTATCTCACATATTAGAGGATTGATATTTATTTAAATTCTCACACTAATATAAATTTAATTTAATATAATTAAGTATATACTTAGAATCATATTAATTATTTTAATATATGATTCTAAAGAAAAATATGGATGTTAAGAATTGTGATCATGGTCATTATTCGTGGCCTCGATGAATGAGGAAAAATTAGGTTAAAAAAATGTAGTAAATCATCATAATGTCTCTTACACATTATATTATAATATATTAATAGTTTTTTGTTATAATAAATATTAATATGGAGATAATTTAATTTTTCTCGTTCTTAAAAAAATTGGAAAACCATGAATAAATTCATTGGAAATGATTAAAAAAATTCAAATTAAAAACTATTTTCACTTATTTTCATTTAATGGCATAGTTGGAAGATAAAATAGATTTTTTTCATTCACCAAATGTAAAAAATCATTAATATTTTTACATATATTAAATAATGGAAAATAGTATATAAAATTATTTGTGGATGAATAAAATTTATTTTTATATATGGTATTTACATAAAACTGTATCCTTCATTCTATTTTGATATATTTAAACTAATTTTAAAAAATATAGAAACTAAATATGTTAAAATTTTTAAAAATTTTGTAATTATTTTTTAAAATTTATTTATATAGATAATTTTTTTTATTAAATAATGTTATGATAATAAAAATTATTGTTTTGACTATTATAGTAAAAATGTGATTAAAACTGATTAACAAGAGGATAAGTAATAAAATGTATCCAACACTTTCCTAAATGTGATTTTAGGAGTTTACTTAGATTATATCACTTCTTATCTTCTTATCTAATGAACATTTCATCCACATGAAATGATTTTGATATATAAATTATTTAATAATTCAATTAATTATTAGTATGTCCTTTCCTTCCATTCAAAAATTATATAGCATAAAATATATTATATAGACATCATGAGCCTACGATATTATCCATTGTATTCCCTATTACTTTAATATATTACATTATCATATCCAATATCTAATGGTCTATCCAAAATACCCTTAATTAAAGATTAAAATAAAATCTAATAGAGGATACTCAACAATGAATTATAAAACCTAACCATGTACATTAGATTTTTTCTCTCGAAAAATATCCTCCATATATAGTGAACTAATTTATAAAATAATGAATTAAATAATTTTGGAAACCATTTTTTAATCTCCCCTATACTGTAGAAATAAAAAAAATTATGCACTACAATATGTATAGATTATAGTCATCACATTGCGGTGTAATTATTTTTTATTTGACATTTTAATATTGTGTTAATAATAATAGAAATTATATTCAGATATTTTTATGTAGATATGATTCTCGAATGAATAATTATTTTCTTGTTTCATTACATTTTACGTTATAAAGTTAAAAAACACTTCTTTTGTAGGTAAAACCATAGTTTCCTTGAATAATATTATTCATTTTTCTATTTATACATTTTACTGGTAAATATAAATATTTCAGAAATAATATATATGATATTAGTATCAGGTAACAAATTATAGTTATTATGGAACCAGGATAAATGTATTGGTATTAAAAATACTAAAAAGATACATAAATTAAAAATAATGTAGTTATCACCCCAAAAAAATTAATTTAGTAGTTATTTTTTTAATACGTTTTGATAAGTTGATATTTTTAAATGATATATATTGTGAAATATAAGAGTATTTATTTATAATATATTTATAATAAATCTATAGTTATTATAATTTAGGATCAAACACACATTAATAAAGATGTGTATTGAGAAAATGTGTTTCTCAACTCAGATTTATCATATTCATTCATATAGATTCTTAACCACATATCATTTTTTAGGTAAATATACTATCCATTTTACATGTTATATCATTATTTTTTAATAAACTAATATAATTTTAGCATTCATTGGATGGTATTCATTCATGTGGATTATTAAAATAATTTTACCAATGTGGTAATGGAATTATGTGGCAATATCATTGTCTATTATGATTTTTGATAAAATATTTCTGATTATGAACTATTATGAACTATCACACTGTCATTTATTTAATTTTATTATTATTTATTTATTTTCTAAAAATAAAAGTTTTACAATGAGTTTAATCACATTATGTACTAAATATATTGAATTTAATTTTTTAAGGAAGAAATTATTTGGCTTTCCCATTAGTTGAAAATAATTTTTATTCAACCAAAATGATTAAAAAATCATTCAAAATTATTATTTTGTTAATATCCATTAATTTTTACAACGAATTATCACCCATTTGTTAATTTTCAAAAAACAGTTATAAAAAATATTCTTTTCCTTTTAAAAGTATTCTAATATTGTTAATAATATATATTATAGAGTGTGAATTCTATATAAAACTGTAGTTTTCTCAATATATATTCCATGTTATCTTTTGAAGTAAATTTCATCTATGATTACATCATTTAATGTTACATGTGTCTTGTACTGGATATGATCCATTAATATCAATTATATTCTTCATTTTGGATGGGTTAACATTAATATGATTATATGTTTCTTAACCTGTTTCCTTGTAATGATATATGATAATTTTTTATAAATTAATGATCTTGTAAAACACATGTGAAATAATTATTTTTATTTTATGGGAATGACCCTAAATATATATGCCATCAATTAATTGGGTAATGATGGAATGCGTATTGTATAGGGAGTAATCCTTAAATAATTATACATTGGAATGACGATTGAAAAAAATACAATATCATACTGAGATAAGTTATTATTGAATTAAAAATTAATTCAATGATTTTTAAGACTCTAAAAACATCAAAATTTAAAAAAAGTAATTTTCTAATGGATAATGTTCATTTAATAGTTTAAAAATCATACCTTAGGAACATCTATGTTATTTTTACAATGTTCAGGATTATTATATATTATATTCATTGATTTCATTTCAAATGTTATGCTAAGGTTCTCATACAATAATGATTACTTTGTGTTTTATTTATTATTTAAATCAAATTTATTTACCCCTCATCCGATTTTGTGCACACAATTTATAATATTTTAATTCCAATGATTATAAATTATGGTTTTAAGTATGATATTTCATATAATGATTGATATTTATGTAGAATATTGTGGGAAATGATGTAAATATCTTACCAATATGGTTTCTATTTAACTATGTTTCCAAAGGTTGTTTTCTTATATAATAAGGATGTTGATTGTAATGTTACTATTGAATATTATTATAAATAAATGTAATATTTTTGTCAGAAACATAAGGGTCACTATATTTTATATTAAATAATGGTTTAGTTGGATTTGTAAACAATAATGATAATAAATTAGTTGGATCATGTTGTATAACAATATGCATATGTGACATTCCAATGATATTGTAAATAAAAAAACGGTTTTCCATTGGAATCATGCATTCTAGGATATTATATGTGGATGCAGTTTCAAAATATATTAATCTATTGTTAAAAATACTAAATTTTTTTTTGAGTATATATCAATCATCATGTGGGTGTATAGTGATAGTGTCATTACTATAAATAAATATTGAAACTCCTATGGGATTTTCATTAGTTAATTCACACATTAAATAAAACAAATATTGAATGATTTTAATCAAAGATTATCCTGTATAAAATAAAATAACCATATGAAGACATGGATTATAAATATTATTTAATGATTTTGACATATTATAAATTATTATTAGGATTATGCGGTTTCCCTCAGTGAATACTATTTCTCACAATATATATTGTTATTTCTGAAAATGGTTGGAACTTGATGGAACCACATTAATGATGGATTTGAATGAATATTCAGTGATATTTGTCCCAATAAACCACATTTTTCAATATAGAATTAAAACTTATGTCTATTAAATTATAAAACCATATCAATCAATGAATAACAACAAAGCTTAGAATGAGAGAATTAAGAACCAAATTTCATATTCAGTCCATCATAGCGAAACACCCACCATCTTTTTGTTTGTCTCAAAATCCACAAGTCATTGACAAATATTCCAATTCCACTTAAAATATAATTTCAATTCTCCCGTGTCAAGATAATGAAATTTTTATGTTATATTTATTGTATTATAAAGGTGAATAAGATAAATGGTTTTATGTTATCTTGAAAATAATTCTAGACAAATAAATTGAATCAAGGGAGTGTGGTGACATTTATATCATATTTTTAGTTAAATAGATTGAGTTTATTTGTGTTTTAAAAATATATATGTTATTCCTTTATTTAAATAATTTGGATGATGAATAAGAATGTATCTATGAGGAAAATTTTATTTGAATTATGAGGTACTCATATGGGATTACCATAAAAACTAATCTTCACGTTGATTGATTCTCAATTTCCCTCATAAGTTTTCTCTGATTGGTGTTATCTGCATAGTGCATTAGTAGAAATGAGGAAATAGTTCACTGTATTTTCAATGTGGAAATTGATATTAGAGATAACCATGAGTCTCATGGTTTTAATAAAAAAGTTATGTAATTCAAGGGATATAATAAAAACTATTGAGAGAAGAGGAAGATATTTCATAAATACCCAATGTGTGGACAGATTCATAGAATAAATTTTCAACATGGAAATAATGAATTTGTTATATGTGGGTATAATGGTAATTGGGAAATGAAATATATAAGTAATGTAATAATATTTTATTTAATTCTTTATAAAACCCTCCACAAACATTACCAAACACATAGTAGTGTTTCAAATTCATAATGTATAAGAATTAATATAACCACAACTCAAATATTATGGTTAAAAATGATGTTCAATGTCTATAACGTATTAATCCTTTGGATATGGTAAAATATAATGTTATCATTATTTCTAATAATGATAATGAGTTATTTAATGAAATATATTACAAAAACTCTAGAACTTTTCATTCCTTGGTTAGTTTTGAATACACCCAAACGTTTGTATTTAATGAATATTATAATAATATCATAATACCTACCAAATTATTAAAATAGATTTAGGTCTAAAAAATTATAATGATATTGGTATAAAATATTATTTATGAGTATTCACCAATTCAGTTCTATGGGAATGAACTTCATTAAAATCATTCTGCTCTCTATCTATTGGAATCAGATGTTATATTGGTATTGGATTGGACTAATTTATTTAAATCATACATCAATTACAATGGAAGGTAATTCACAATTTAAATCCAAATCCTATTGATAATGATCATTATGTGAGATAATTAATATGAAATTACATGTAAAATTAAATCTATTATATACATGTTAATTCTTAATCAAAATGGAGGTTTATTTTGTATTTTTGGGGAAAATATCTTCAATTTAGTTATTCAAGATGTACAAGTGATTGATAATGTATATACATAATAGATTCATAATTTTTCATTGAATTATGAAAATTAATATTAAATACAAATTATACTTCATGTAACACTAATTTTATACTCTATATATACAATGTATAAAACTTAGTAGCATGAATATACGATGATACTCCATGATTGTATTTATATTGGATAAATTTGGATCTGTGATTAACCATGTGGTTCATGGGTTATTTTTTATGATTAATTATTTATCACTATAAGTAATCATTTATTATTATGATCATTACAATATCACTATAATATATAGGTATCATTGGCCATATATTGTTGACATGGTTGGTCAACTAGATGAAGCTCAATAAATTTGCAAGATATACATTCATTTTGTGTAATGTCACCTGATGGTCATGATGTATGATATACATGAAAAAATAATTTTTAAATGTAATAGAAAAATATAAATTTATAGTGATTTAATTTGGAATTATTTATTCCCATTGTATTATAATGGATATATTTATAGAGTCTTAAGAGATTACATTCATCAATTTCTAGATATAATTATAGAAAATCATCTAATATAATTTAATGGGAACATAAGATAATGACGAGGACATGAGAATTGTACTGAAGACCAAAAATAAAGATATTAGGTTGGAAAATTTTATTGTTCGTGAATTTTCTATAAAATTATTAATTTTTTATGGTATAGTGTCAAGTAAATTTATTTCAATGGATTCACTATTGAATGAAATTATTGAACAGTCATTCAGATTATAAATTGTAACTAAGAAGCATATATTTCATCGAGTTGAGGGATTTTTTCAATTAAATATATAATATTTTTCATGGACATCTAATTCACAGAACATATTATCTCATTAGAGAGAAAAGATCTAATGGAATAAAGAACGAAATAAAAATCAATGAATTGATGTTAATGATAATATTTTATTGATTTAAAACATTACCATAAAGTAGAAAAATACATTTAATCTATACAGACTCGTGGAATAATGGAAAATGATTCACTATCAATAAAAATTATATAGTTATAACTTATGCCTTAGGAAAATAAAATTTTCATGAAAAAAATTACATAACTCAATATTTAGCGAAACAAAAGTTAATATTTTTCTTAAATTTATTGAGTAAAATTCATAAAGAATAATGGATTGAAGTATATACTGATAATATAAGGTTAATTTTTATATCTTTTCAGTATGAGATGAATATATGCAAGATATGGTAGATAGAGATGATTAATTAATATAATTGTTAATTATTCTTCATCCATGGGAACAATAACTTGGTAGACGATTGGATGATCCATAAAGATCATTCATTCATTTCATTGGTGTGGAATAGAAATGATCTAATAATTCTATATTTGAAAATAATTTATCATATAATCATGAATGAAATGGATAAATATTATCTTTCACAAATGAGTGTTCAACTATCTAGCCATGTAATTATTAAAGGGCACAATATAATGATGTGGAACATTAAAATGTTTTGAAATATTCCTAAATTAATAAAATTATATAATTGGAATGATAAGGACAAAAATTCATTTATATATCCAGTAAATAACTTACAATATGAAAAATTCATTATATATATATACCATCTTTTACCATTCGGTATTCATCATTTATGTAAGAAGATATATAATTATATGAAATACAATATATGGTATGAAAAAAATAATGGGACAAATTAAATTGTATTTAAAAAGGTGGTATCAATGGTCGACTATTGTGGATATGGTAAAATACATAAGGGGATGTTATAAACAGTACACATACCATAATTGAAATGGGAAAATATCATCTTGTGTTTTTCCATTAGAATCCACAAAATATCAAATGGAAATGATTATTTATATATTTTAATTAAATGCTGAATGATATTAGAACATTTTATTTTTATTAGATAAAATTTATTTCTTCATATTCATTAAAAAAATACATTAATAAAGTGGTTAAAATTTCTAGAGATCCACATTTTATTGAATCTAATAAAAATTAGTGGTTTACCATGATATTCTCCAAATTTCTTTAGTATAAAATATATACATTTTTAGATTCTCTAATTATTTTTATCATAACATAGATTTTATTAGGATATAACCTTTACATCTCTAGATGAAATGGAATGATATTTTTATATGTACTTAATGGAGTTTTATATAAAAACACTAATTTTGTCATGTTCTCATAGAATAATAATATTCAGTCAAGAATTCATATCGATCATTAGAATGATATATATTTATAGAAGTAGAAAACATTATCATGTCAAGAATATGATACAAAATAATTTCAATTGGGACAATATATATATATATAAATGGAATAGAATTACAGATAACGGTTATAAAACTGCATGTCATATTATAGTCCAAAAAAGTGTTATACTAATAATTTTCATTGAAATATAGTATGTAATTTTGTTTAAAATGACATTAATTGATTTTTTTTATGAATATGTAAATGATATTATAAAATAAAATAAATATAATATCTTAGTATATTGTTTTCATGTAGAATATTGATTGATAGTGGACAATATCTTATCGATTAGAACTTCCAGAAAACCTCTCTCATGTTCATCATTTGTTCCCTTTTTTATCAAAAGGATGTATATACCAAACCCATTACTCGAAACAAAATCAGTGGTTATGAAAATGGATAATGTTTTTATTATGATGAATAAATAAGAGAAATATTATATAAAAGAAATAATACACACAACATCAAGAGTATTATAATTGATTAAGTTCACTAGATGAATTATAAATTCATAAAACAAACTGGGGAAATGATGTTGTGATGAAATCAGGGTATCCTCATATGTTTGTATAAAATTGATCAATATTTGGGAAAAAATTCATTTTATTGTGTGAAAGATATAACATATTGATATTTTATGACATATTTTTCTAAATATAAACTTAATTTCATTGATTCTTTATGTATAATGCAACACAATGTTCAAATAAACTATGATATACTATTTAATTTTTTTTATTTTAACATAATTGTTTAATGTTTTGGTATGAGTAGGAATAATCACATTATAAAATCATTTATAAATTTATTACATAATGAATGTTCTTTTATTAATATACAATTAATAGGTAATTTATTTTTTAATATATATATTTTTTGATTGAAAAATATTATTTCTTCAAAAATTGTTTTTTATGGAATTTTGGGGGAGAATATAATTATGTAATGATGAAAAATATTAAAATATTATTTGATAAATTTTTATAACAGATGGATTCGTAATATTAAAATTATCACAGGATGATATTTTTGGATTTTAATGATATTATTTTTTTCATTTAATAGTATAGAATACATACTAATTTAAAAATATTCATTTTGTTTAAATAATTCAAAATGATAATAAGTTTTAAAAAATTTTAAATGATATTATTTCATTAATATCATGAACAATCATATTAGGATGATTCAATAATTCTTATGCTTCAATTTTCTAAACAAATAATTGAGAAATAATAATTATTTATTTCTATAAAGATACCTTATTTCATCATACTTAAGAATTTAAATTGTAATGAAAAATAAATATTTATTTATGAATTGTTTATGATAAAATTTATAGAATATTTAGACACATCATAAATAAAAAATTTAATTAGGTAAATATAATTTTGGGTCATTCGGATGAATTAGCATCTTAAATATTTTTCACTCTCATAAAGATGTAAAATTGGGTTAAAACCAAAGGGGTATAAAATGATAATCTATTTAATATACGAATACATAAAATTTTATGTGTAATTTAAAATAATATATTATTATGTCCTTATCTAATGTTCTTATAACTTTTTTTAAAATTGGAAAAACAATCAAGACCTTTTTTCGGTTTATTTCTATTTTATTCAAAATTGTGATTAATTTGGGCTATTTTATTTGATGTAATAGTTGGAAGATAAATTTTGGGATTAAAATAACAAAAAAGTTTTTGAAAATAATAATTTTTTAATTAGTAAACCATTAAATAAAGAGAAATAATTTTTTTACATTATCTAAATATTAAATAGATTTTACATATAAATTAGGTATTTTATAAAAAATGGGGTTTCATTATTTTTGTGTTATTTAATTAAATGTAATTCCCACCACCAATATAAATTTGTTTTGATAATATCATTTCCAAATATATAATTACTATTCACAAATTTAGTTATATGGTGACAATTTTTTATAACTATATTATGATAGGAAAAATTAATCTTCTTATGGTTTTGTATAAAATGTGTTTACTATTTTCAATCTAGATATTAAGGCCTAACATATATCCAAAAAATCAAAAAAGATAATTATTATTTTATGTATACCATATCTATTTCAATTATCGATTTATAGGTTCTTTGGGGTGAATTTCCAAGATTATGATATATATATATATATATATATAATCATTTATGTAATTTGAAGTGTATATTTTCCTTCCCTTATTAATAGTTACCATATATCAAAAATTGTCCATATTTTATGGGTATAGTATGTAATAAAATATCTAATGTAATTTTTTATTATCACACATCAACATATTCTAGATCAACAGGTAATTCTAAATGTCAATCCTATTGATGATTATTTTGTAATAATAAAATGATTCTAAACTGAGTTTGAACACATAACCAGATACATTTAAATATATTTCTTAGATTAGTTTAATTTAAAAAATTATTTAATATTAAATAAATTATCAGGAATATGAAATATACATATTTTTATTATGATGCATTGAAAACAATTTTACACAACTATTCAACCCAATAGAAAATGAAATCATTACTCAGTTTAACATATAGCTTTTAATCGACACATAGTTGTGTAATTCATTTTTGGTGAACTCTAAATAAATATAAATAATGAATATATATGAAATTTAAATCTTGATTATCATTTCAAAGATGATGTAACAAAGATAATAGTTCAAGGACTAGGGTTTTTGAGTAGAAATATGTTTCAAAATCAAGGAAGTAGTCAACCCAAAAAATGATTTAAATAAATAGTTTTTTATACATATGTGTTTATATGATATAATTAAAAATTATATTATGTGATAAATATTTCTATATTTTTGGGTATAATTTTAATATAATTATATTTATTTCAGATGATTCTGAAACAGACATGAAATATGATGAGACATGGATTATACGATTTCTCTTAATATTTGTATTCCTATTTGAAGGAATATATTATTAACACTTTTTCCCTATGAATATTAAATATAATACGAAAATGACTATTTATAAAATTGTTCTTCTTAATGAAATAATAATTAATGTTTCCTGAAAAATAATGTTTACATTTTTAAGATTATTTAAACCATAACAAATTCGTAATACAATTATATTACAGTCTTGTTGTTTGTGAAGATTACTTATAAATATGTTTCTAATGATCAAATTTAATGTTAGATCTCTCTACAAACCAAAAAAAATTCATTACATTTTTTATGGGAATACATGTTTTTTTTCTCACTATATGTACTAATGTTATTAAATGTAAATTTTTAAATAAAATTTAATTATTTCACTATTTTCCCAAAAATATTTATCATCCATATCTGTGATTTGAAATTTTTATTGAATAATTATTTTACATATATTATAAAATTGTGTAATGGAAATGTTACCCATGATTTAGTTTTTATAAAAAAGTATATGTCAAATATTCTTTTCATTTTCAGATTGAAGTACTTTGGACTTATTGATAAAAATAAGAAAGCAATAATTATTTTAATGTACATGGAAAGACTAAGATGTCCCTAAATAATGAAAAATAAATATATTTTAGGAAAAATAGTATCTCTAAATAGTTGTTTTCCATAAGAAGTGATTTCCATAAGAATCAGTGTAATTATAGATTTTAATGAAATCGCTTCAAAGTAAAGAATGGGTTTTTTATTATGAAATATTCTATTATTTATTTTATTTTAATTTTCATATATGGTGCCAAAAATGAATGTTAAATATATTTTATTTGGGACATAACCTATTGACATCATTCTTATTATTTCGTTATATTATTAATTATTTTAATGATTAGATGTTTATAAATCTCATTTACATTACATGTTTTAGGATTTATGGTGAATTATTTATGATCATGTGTCACACATATATAGAGATCCTGATTAAAGGGTGGTTGGGCCCATATATATATAACCCTCCTATGAATGGATTAATTATGGGAATCTCATGATTTAAAATGGAATAGAATAATGACTGAACCCAATATAGTATGGGACACTGTAATGTGTGATAATATTTAGAGAAAACCATTAATAATGAAAGTATTTTCTACAATTTCATGTACACCAAAAACATGTGTATTATTCCAAAGTTATGATATAAAAAAAGCTGGTCGTTTCATTCCTATATGAATCATGACTTATGAACTCAATGAGTTCTTCACTAAAAAATATTATTATCCATGAAATTAAGGGTGTCTTTTTGAAATGTTATGAGCATGTTCTTACACACATATGACCATTTTATGTTTCTTTTATCATTGAAATATATATATTATACACATTATAATAGTCAATGGTCAGTAATTATTATTTTTTCTTCTGTAATTGTTGTAAAGAGAGTTTTTAAATATGAAATATCCACGAAGGATGTTAGTTATGAATAATATAATGGGAAGTAATGTAAATCTATAATGAACCTATTGATTATATATATATATATATCGCTCTCTCTCTCTCTCTTTCCAATGTATCTAAATTGATATTATTATTATATCGATCTTAATGTAGTATAATGAATATCAATAAAATAATATATAATAATTTTATATAAATATCATGGATCATTATTGTTTCACTCAAAAGAATGATTATTTTACATTGGAATATAGGATGAGAAATCATAAGTGAGAAACATTATTATAATACTCTGTATTTAAGAATGTCATGCATTATTATAATGAATTAGGTATGATTTTCCATGAAAAAACCTAGCTATAAACTATGATTTATTGTTTTTTCACACTGATACATCTAGTAGTAATTATGTCACAACAAGCCCTTTTGAATCCATTTTTTTAGTTTCTTGTATTTCGATCATTTTGGTTAAAGTGTGTGTTGATCCCAATATTTAATTATCAAAATTTCCATGTCTCGGGTGAGTTTTCATCCTATGCTTGGTCAGTGAACCATTTAGGTAAATAGGGGGGATCCACCCATGTTAGTGTTATACTTCTTTTGGTGTCCTGGATTTCGTCAAAAGGCTTACGCCAGGTTTGTGAAAATGTGTGGAAACCATATGTGTGGTTCTACCCTTTTGGATAGTAATGAACACATGTTTTTTTCATTGTTTGTATAATTGTGTGGCCAAACATTATGTGCTTCCCATAAATTAAAAATCATGAAATTTAAATGTTTTCCCTCCTTAATTTTAAATCCCTTTAATGATTTCTTCCTCCATTGGTGTTTTTTTTGTAGATAGGGCCAGAGAACCCCCGATTTTCAAGGCTAATCTTCCTCTGTGGATTCTCCTCCATGTTTGCATTGTGATTTTATAAGGGTTTTTGACTCTTTAATCTCTATTCTCATTTCGTCCCATAGATTATAAGTTTTTCATAGCAGGTTTTATCCCATCTACAAACCAAAGGTTTTAGGGTTTCATTTTTATTCTATTTCATGGATGTTTGTGTGTGTGGATTGTGTCTTGGGTATGGATCTCCCATGAATCTATGTTTCATCCCATATTTACTCTGTTGATGTAGGTTTTTCCATTATTTTTATTTCCAAAACAATTCATTAAGCCTTATGTGTTTTCAAATAATTCAATAATATGTTTTCTGAATCTATAATGTGATTTTGTTGATTATAGAGATATTTTGTTGTTGGTATTTTGGTGAAAAATGTGGCTTTCAAATGATTCTTATTTATATGCCTGTAGTGTATAAACTCCCTGTTTTTGACAAAATTTCAATTGTTTCATTGAAAGAAAATTTAAATATTATTGTGACATTTATCCATCATTATATTTCTTAATCATGGATGTGGTGATATTTTGGGTGTGGAGTGTGATTTAGATTCCAATTTATGGTTTGATGGTTTTTTGTGAATTGTTTGGAAAGGATATATGATTTTTATAAGGTTTTTTTGAACTTTTATAATTTTTTGTACATGCAGGATTTCATTGAAAATCATTTTGTGATTCTACAACTTGTTTATTGGTTTTTTCATTGATACATAATTGGTTTCATTGGATTATGTCACATCCATGGGTGAACACTTGGATGGGAAGTCAAAGGAAGACGACCCATAAAAGAGGTTATTTTCTATAAAATTCAGCTATCAAACTATTTCTCACTTATTCACACTCCTGATTATTACTAAAATGGTTACCTCATCTCCTAATAATAACATCATGCTTCACTTGATTCAAAAAAATGACATCAAATTTGTTCCTCAAAAGTGGACAGTTTGATTTCTTATGATATGTTTTGATGAAGGATTTGGTGTAAAGGACAGTTAGGAACATTCCATGTTTATACCATGTTTTGCCATTGATTTTTAATTTTATTGGAAATACTCTCAGAGAAATATTTAGTTTGAAATGATAAATGTATGGTTGTTATATAATGTGGTTTTTAAATGATTATTGTTTTTTAAACTAAAATATATAGTTTTTAGCGTATTGTTATTTGTGAAACAGTTTCAATGCTTGTGGGATATGAAAACCTGATTAGAATTTGTGAATGATTTATATAAAGATCAAGACCTCTATAGAGTATTTTCTTATGTGAGATATTTAGTGGGTGGTGTCAGTGATTGGGGTATTAGTTGTGGTGGTGGCTGGTAAGATGGGTCCCACATGTGAGGGCCACTATATTCACTATTTATTATTATTATTTCCACGGGTTTCCTAGGAGCCTTTTGAGGGTTTAGTTATGGATATGTATCCACCATTATTATATTTTTGGATACCACATTGACTTTATAGGGCATGGAGGGACGTTCGACTGGATTTCTAGTTATAACAACTAGTTATTTATTGACTATGGAGATACACCATATTCTGACAAGTTAGCCTCAACTTAGTAAATATAAGGATACCTAAATGGATGATTTGGAAATTCACATAGCATACTATATGTATATACTTCAGTATATTCCTCTTCACTTTGTTTATTATTACACTACCCATTTATTTCCATAATTACATTCTATTTCTTTCCATGGATCATTTCTTTGGGTTTTTATTTTAAAATGGTAATATGTTTTTAAAATGGAAATGTGTGTATTGTTTGAGAAAAAAATAATATGTTTGTTCATAGAAATGATAAATTTTTTATATGTGTATTTGAAAATAGTGTTTTAGATTGATTTAGGAATGTATGTTTACAAATTCTATGGTGGTTACCTACTCAGTTGTTATATGCTCACATCCAACTTCATCCATTCATTGATGGTAACCACAATCTATTTTTTAGGATAAGGTCACTAGTTTTAGTGCTAGCAATTGGATATAGTTGTTGTAGTGATTGTTGGTAGAATGTATGTCATGTGGAGATCAAGTTAGATTGGACATTCTCAGTGTTGTATAAAATTTTGATTTTTTTTCAGTTGTTGTATTTGGATGTCTGGAAAATTTTTGTGATTCAATTCTTTTTTTTCATTAACATGATATTTATATTCATTTGATCTAGTAATATTATATAAATTATCTCCCATATGGATTAAATTTATTCCCAATACTAATATCCATCCCAAAGAAATCAGGAATTCCGTTTGATCCTTGTCCCAAACAAGGTTATTTGTCGGAGTGTATGGAATCTCAAACATGTCCTTAACAAAATTGTATCATTGGGATTTTCTCAATTATTTGGGTTTTTATGTAGATATAGTGTAGTAACATATAAACTCTTGGGGATGGAATGAGAATGAAATCCTATACAATTTCTCATCTACAACCTCGAGTTGCTAGGGATTTCCATGGATTTGAGACTTTTTCTATTGTTCAGCATTGAGTCTTCAAATGGTTTTGATCCCTTGTAATTTTGTGACATACATTGATGTAGTGGCACATTTGGAGTCTTAATTCATTTTTTATTGTTTTCATTGATTTTAATGACTGCATGGGGTGTGACCCACTAACCATGTCTTCCAGTAAAATATAGAAACTTCATTCTCATTTTATTATATTGTAATGGGTTTTGATCGTTTTTTTGTTTATGTTAGGGTAAGTTAATAGTTCAAATAAATGTGTTTTTTCAAATGTAAATTATTTCTTTTAACTAGTATTGGAACTACAGATAACTATTTTAAAGGTTATTTTTTGGATTTAGAATTGTGTTAAATCTTGTGTTTGATTTTGAAATGGTTCGTATGACTCTTTTTCTTCTTTATAGATGATATCATATGTTTGGGAAAGATTGTGAAGTTTATATTGTAACGAGTACATGTAATAAGTGGGTTTGTATGAAATCATAATTTAAATTTCTTAATATTTGATGGATGACTATTTAAAAATAAATTTTTTTAATGTTTTAGTCGGTTGTTTTATTAAAATGGAATATAATTTATGAAAATTTATTTTCGTGAAAGGTTTTTTTGAAAATTGTCCTTGTAAGTAAAAGGATTCTAACAATGAAAGTGTAAAATAGTTATTTTTGTAAATGAGTATTTTTGGTTTCATTTTCATGTTTTCTAATTAACCAATTTCATTGGATTGAAATGTTCTTTTTTAGGTGATCTTTTTTGGGTTAATTTTGATATTTGGATTTTTGTCCCTTATGATATATAAAATATGTCCCATAAAAACATCTCCAATGTTTGAAGTGGTTATTAACTAGAATCTAGTTCTTATCAAGTGTTTCCAATCAATCATAGTGTTCATGGCCCATTACAGGCATTAGAGTGGATTGAGGAGGCTGCTTGTGTCTTTATATTATTACGGAACACCTTAAGCAAATAGAGTTCTTAATATCATTTGATTGTTAGAGGGTCTGTCATTTGACCAATGGAAGGTGATTGATACATTTTTAATGAATTTTTGGATACTGGGGATATATTATAGTTAGTTTTTATTTAATTGTTTATTTCTGAGGAGGTGTTGATGAGGTGGTAGGTAGAGCTTCCTGATATTCGGAAGGGTCGAAGGATATCGAATGTTTATGTTTACCACATCAACGAGTTTTATTCCTTTTCACTAGAGGCATCGTTAGAGTATTATTTGAAATATTATGTTTTTTTTTGGATTTTTACAGAGATTTCATAAAAAGTAATCTTATATAGTGAATTATCTTTCATGAAGTTGGTGGGTGAGGAATGATTACATGAGTTGGTTCTTAGGGTGCAGTTTGTGGTGGTTGATGAACTAATTTCTCTCGGTGATCATGAAGGTTACCTATCTTGAAAAAATTGTGTATCAAGTTAACATATTCCCAAAAATTAACTTTCATTGGTTCCAAATTCCAGATTTTCAGACCCCATTCTTGAGTGATTTAGGTTTATCCAGTTTAGGCATTCGAACCCTATTTATTAAGGTCTGATGATGACATGTAATCATTATGTTAGTTTGTGTCATATGGATTTGTTTTTAGAAATTATTTCATGATGAATAAGTATTGGTTATGGGATGATAGTGAATAAGTACATTTAAGTATATGTTTTAATCATAAGGGATGTAGCCATAACAATCAGAGTGAAGCTCATCTCGAATTCAAGAATCATCGAGGATGTGTGGCGAACCTTGTCATTGTTTTTATATCCTGTGATGGGGTGGTGACATTTAAATATCTACTGTTTTAGTTTTTCTACTATTTAATGTACATATATCCATTGTAATATTATGATTAAATTGTTCTTTAACAAGTTGAATGGATCTATTAATCTATATGTGGTTCTTTAATTTTTAAATTTTTTGTGTTCTCAACCATTTTGCAGGTATGATCTTGATCTAGTTCTTGTGGAACTCATTTGGAGATATCTGTTCTTGTGGAAATAACTTTTTTATAGTATTTAGATTTTATGACTGGATCAAGTTATTTTTGAGGGATTAACCCCTTATTTCGGTGGTTGTAGTTGGTGTGGATAATTTTTAGTTCCCATGGAATTTTGGTTCAGATCAAGCGATGAATTTTGGGATAGATATGTTGGGATATCCATCGTTGTGAAAATTAGAGGTTGTTACAAGGTGATAGGTGAGTTTTTGGGTTGGTTATAACACTTTCATGTTCTCCCATTGTTTTTTATATTGAGGTTTCTTCTATAATCAGTCAGGTGTGACTTTTTGTTTGAAAAGTCACCTCGAGGTCTATGGTTTCTTCTAGTTTTGATTACGCATGAAATCATGTTTTGTTGATATTTCTGATGGGTCACATTAAGGGGGATAAAAATTATGTTATTAGTAGTTTTTTTCTCACCCACCAATTTTAATTATTTTCTTTTAAAAAATTAATGGAATTGGTTGTTTTTTATTCATGTTTATGTTGATCCCCAGTTATAATTTATTAATTTTCGAATTCTTGGTTATTTTTTTGGCATTTGGATGATTTAGGCACGGTGTGGGTAAACTGTAAATATTATATTAGGAAAGTTTATGGATTTTATTGGGGACTATGATTAATGAAAAAATGTTTCAAATAGTATGGGATACCACATAGAAACCATGGATTATGTTAGGTCTTATTTCATTTTGTAGATTGCACATCTTTCGCACAGTTTGGAAAACCAAGTAGCCAAACTATGCAAGCTACCCAGAATATAAAAAATATAAAATTTGAAGTCTGTTCAGCCCTATTATTAGTACCTTTCATTATAACCTCCTCTTTATTCATTTTTGGAGAATTATGGAACCCCCCCCCTACACTTCATGTCTTCCCCTCCCCTATAGTGGCACCTCTAAGCTTCTAGGGTCGGTTTCTAGGTGTTATTCATTTCTAAATTTTCAGTTCTCCAAGCATGGATTCAAGAGTTTTCATGGTGGGGATATATCATGGATTAAACCTAGGAGTTAGGGTAATTTTATTTGATTAATTGGTTGTCATGTTTTTTAAATTGGGTCTTAGGTTGGATGCCAATTCTCTAAAAGGTTCATCGCATCTACACTCAATTGAGGTAGGTGTTACAATTATTTTACACTCCATCAAAATCAATTGATTATTTTTTGTTTTTAAATAATTCATAAATATGTTTATCAATATAATAGTGTGTTATGGTTTATTATAGATATATTTTGGTTTTGGTAGTTTTGTGAAAATTGGGTTTCAAATGTTTCATATGTTTATTCCTATAAGCTTTTTCACTCAATGTGTTTGATTAATTGACTATTGTTTTCGTGAACATTAATTTACAACATGTCATGATAAATGGAATTTGTTATATTTTTGGATCTTTTTTGATATGATTATTTGGGAATGATTACTTATTAAGTTGCATCATTCTGTTTTGATGGTTTTTTGGGGAAATGTTTCAAATGGGTCTCTAGTGTTTATGATTTTTTGTTTTGAGTTTGTAAATTTATTGAAACGATTTGGTTTGGTATGAAACAATGTTCTGAATCTATAAAATGGTTTTTGTGTGTTTTCATGGATACATAATGTTGAAATATTTGGTTTCATAGACCCAAAAAATGTAGTAAATTTGATTACTATTTCGTGTATACATTTAGATATACAAGATTATTTTTATAAAATTATAGTGTAGATATTTCCGAATCCACTGTTAAGAAGTAATGACAATTGATTAATTTCCATATCAAAATATTAATGTATATCCCATGAAATAATTAAAACATCTATATACCATGACATTAAAATTAATCAATGTTTATCTGGTCTACATTCATATAACTGACTGGACACAATACATATTGGTCTATCTGATGCTCAAGGCTCATTGTGATTGAGACTTCTTCTCATGAAGCATAAAATTGGTGATCTTTAGTAGTAATACCAAGAGGATAGACCCAAAAATAAGAACACCCCATGTTTTGGGTGTCATTGGATGTTCCTATATAAGACCATGTGTATTATTCTCTTAAAATGGGACCATTAAAAATGTATTCTACTTGATTTAATACATTGAATCGAGAAAAAAATTATAATGAAAGTGTTGAGAGTTACATTTTTCTGGGTGTTTCATTGTTGGAATGATAAAGGTTGAATGGTCGATAATGGACTCTTAACATCAAGGTTCTGGAAGTTATATATGTCAGGTCTTGTTGATTATTATGGAAGTACCTTCATGCAACGTTGTCCATAGAAGTTGATGATAAATCATTCTAATTAGAGAAACTAATAATAATCCATGAAAATTATTATAACGCATGTATTCGTCCTTATTAATGTGATATGGAAGATAATGAGAATATGTTACACAATATGTGTTCGTAGGTTGGTTGTAGTTTTTACAATAATCCTTATCTCTCTTAGGGACTTGATGTGTTACTATACAGTACTCCTAGTTTTTGGAATTTATTCACTACTATCAAGATAAGGTCCTAGAGGGTGGCACACAATAGTGTATTTAAGAATTCATCCAATTCAGTTGATATGTATATTGGAAATGGTGGGCCCCACCACAGGTTCATGTCTTCTCCATGCTATTGGTCACTGAAAAAATAATTAAATTCATTATTATTCATTTTATGAATAATTGGATTAAATTTATTTAATGTATTTAATAGTAATGTAAATAAAATAGAATATTAATTGAAGTAATATAATGTTAATAGTCTGTGTTCATTTACTATTAAGCAGTAATGGTGAGTCGAGTTAAAAGAATAAGGTTTATAAAGTGATATATATAAAAAATATATCATAATAATGTGATAAAAAATAAAAATAATATTCATTAAATTTATTTCATCATTATTATTTATTTTGTGGACATTAAATAAATGGGACTGGGAAACTGAACTAGTTATTTTGAACATCCAATATATATAGAGAGTGATGATATCTCCCAACAAACTATATTTTAATTTTGAATTAAAACTTTTATATCATCCCATATTATAGTGAGAGATTCACTCCCTCTCAAAAGGTGATCCATGAAAACCTTCAATCATCAAAGGAATAGGATCACTTTGAGCATTGGGGTGATGACGATATCATTGAATCACCCCACTAGAACCCATAATTTGATTATCTTCACTCTAATTGATTATTGAATTGCAAGTGGATGATCTAGACTAATCCTACAATAGATCTATCATTCCATGATCTCAAAATATTTCTTTTTTTCACCTGTGACTTCATATATTTAATGGTACTTTTAATGTTTTAATTTTTTTATATTTTAATATATGTTAGATCCTTGGACCATACGGGGGCTCGGATCGTCTGAAAAGAAAAATTTATCTTATTGATGAATGATTTAATATACCAGGCCTAGTGGGTTTCACATAGATCCCTATAAATTTTTAATTGGTATCATAGTGATCATGTAAAATTTCTATGGTATGAAAAATTTAAAAGGAAAAAAATTTGTATAGAGTTTAGAATCGGTCTCAACCCTTCATACTGTGTTTCAATCTGATTTCTAATGACTAACTTATATCCATTCAATATGTTAGATAATTATCGATTCAGATGTTTGATGTCAAGTTTTAAAGTTTCATTAATAATATCTGATAACCATTGTGATACATCTAAGATCAGTATCTTATTAGTTCATTGAATAAAATAATAATTATGGGTTAAATATAATATTTTTTTTAAAATTATCATAATTATTTTAATAATATATTAAAAATATAATATAATATAATTATAAATACAATTTTTCATTATATTATTATAATAATTTTATTATTATTATTATAATAAGGCTAATTCAAAAGTCATTATTTTTTGTCCATATGTGTGCAATTGCACTCATAAAAATTATTAAAAAATTAAATGGATTGGGTTGGGTGGCTCAATCATATCGAGAAATAAATAAATTGGTATCAAATGAATGGGGGGCACCTGAACCCCCCCCCCCCCATTCCCCTACATCGTATAGAGGGATTCCTCTTTCCATCCCCTGCTGTTCCTCTCCAGATGCCAGCCTCCCGTGCCAGACAACTGCTGTTGTGGTCGATGCTAAGTGCCACCATCCGTGCTTCCTCCTATCAATGCCGCTTAAAACACTTGATGCATCCATCTGTAATAGCACTGACCTCCCCTCTCCATAACATCGACCCTCTACACCCAACAAATCCCAGCCACCACTACCCATATCTGGCAGTTTCAATCGTAGCATTACTACATTCACCACCAATGAGTCTATAATGATATTGTGCATCATTCAAGATTGAAGAATATAGGTGGTTTGGGGTGCAGGTCATGCCAAAGATGAGGGTACCTCTTACTACAGGGGAGTTCTTATGGGATTTTATGGTTAAAAATCTAATATTGAAACAAAGAAGTATCCAAATCTATCTTGTTGATATTTTATTGGAATTTTTTTAGTAAATCACATTATGGTCTTTGATGATGGGACTTCACTAGACAAATCAATGAACTATTCATTAATGTGGTTGGCTAGCCAAACGTCTGTCATGAACCCTACGAGTAGTGGCATTGACAGTGTTTTTAGATTATGAGAAGTGTATTGGGGATCCTTCTCAGTAGAATACATAAGACACAGTGTATTACAATTTTAGTGCATAAGGTTCCTTGCATTTGATAAAATAGTGAGAGA
This sequence comes from Viscum album, assembly GCA_963277665.1. Taxonomy (NCBI): domain Eukaryota; kingdom Viridiplantae; phylum Streptophyta; class Magnoliopsida; order Santalales; family Viscaceae; genus Viscum; species Viscum album. The sequence continues at coordinate 1,185,689,999 of OY728161.1, read as the reverse complement.
AATTAATTATTAAATTAATTAGTAATGTCTAATTCGTTAATAATCATTTAATTACTAATCACTAAAGTTTTATTATTTTTGAAAATGCAATGTAATACCAATAAAATGATTAAAATATTCAACAATGTTAATGTCACAAATAGCAAGAATTTTTAAGTGTAGTACTAGGCTTACTCATAATACCACTATATGAAAATTTCACGATAATGGTGTTCCTATTCATGTTAAGCCCCCTCAAGAATTGATGGTGTAAAATTGTATTAATGAGACTCATGACTATTTAATATTAGGGTTATGAAATTATTTTATCATCAAAATATAATGTTATTTTCATTCTATACATTAGGATACTTAAGATAAGAACATGTAGTCACAACTTCGAAATGTTTTTTAAAGGAGAAAGTTATGTAAGATATGAATTTGAGCATTACATTGAGATATGTGTAAATTTAAAGAAAATTCATGATCCCTCCAGGCATATAATTCTTTCACCAATTTAATGTAATTCCATTTAATATTACGAAACAAACATGATAGAGTAAAATCTTTTTTACGTTTTAGGTAAGGATCACCTAGAAATATGAATATTAAAAAAAGCATCATCATTATTTCTTATGGAGAATAAATAAAAAGAAAAGGTGACAAGGCCATTAGAAAGGTACTCCAATGGAACCTTTTTAATTTCCTTAAATAAATAGAAGTTAGTTATTTATTAGGATGTTATTTTCATATCATATCTTGATATAAATTTATGGATGTTTAAAACAAAATGAACATAATTGAATTAACAAGAACCTAAATTTTCATCATTATATATTGATCACGTAGAAGTATATTTGTTGACATAAATACAGGGTATTAAATACTATATTACATTTAAATTCATATTGAAATATAGTATCCATGTATGTACAAATAATTAATATAAGTAAGGTGTCATATTGAAGTAGCTGATAAAGGGTGATTTCATTGTTAATTTTGATAAACACATAACATCTAATTTCCAAGTGATGGATTCTATTTGAACATATTTTTGAGTATAACAAATTTGTTTCTCATGATCCCTTTGGACATAAACACACATTTTTAACATATCAGGAATTAAGGTTTTTGTGGAAAAAACAACAAAAAATTGTATACTGCCACCTGAATCATAGGAAAAAAGTGATTAATATAGAAATGTAAGACATAATTACCCAGTTGAAGAATGATAATTCTTTATCAAGTAAAATTTAATTCATGAAACAAGCATATAACTAGTTTTTTATTTAGGCATGTCAAATGTAAACCCCTTTTGTATTATTGACGTATTTATTTTTGTAAAATAAACCCTTAGAAATTATTGTATGCCTTAAAGGTTTTATAAATTTTTTAACTAGTGAGCATGAACTATTCCGATTGTAAGATAAGGATAAGGATACATCATTAGATTTAGTTATTTTATTAATGAATTTGATATTGAAAAATAAATATAGTCAGAAGATATGATTTTTATTGGATTAGCATGCAGAAGAATATCTAGACCAAACATTCATCAATCATAATAATGTAGTGTGGAGCAATTTCTAAATTCACATTACCTTACCTATATTACTACATTTATTTAAATAAGGAGGATAAATGATGAGTCTTATATGTTAACTTTGATCAAAAAAAATTACTATGGATTAATTCCTAAATAGATATTTTTTACATCAATGTGAGGATGTATGTAATATCAATGTTACCTCTTATATTAGCATCCATCGTATTTCAAGATGTCCTTTGAAAATAATGGTGAAAACCCCTAACAGATATTCTATGTAAATTAAATATGTATAACATAAGAGTCAGAGAATTATATAAATCCATTATTTCATAAGACATGTGTTTATATAGAAAGAGTTTCTTAAGATATAAAAAAATGCATTAATCTAAAAACTTATTCCATCAAGTAATTATCTTAACTATTTTATAGAATATAACATATATCCCTATGATAGAAGAGTTGTAATAATGTGATAGTCTACATATTTATATGAGCTTTAAGATCTCCATTAGAGTTATTGGGAGATGGATTTTCATGGATTAATCCAATTCTCGATATGAAAAAATTATTGGTATAAGAACTAGTTCAACACGAGTATGTAGAACACTAACGTTCTAGAGACCTATACTATGTAGAAAGGTTAAAACCATAGTGATGGATTTATATTCTCTGTTATTGGGGACCAATTATTTATTATGAGCAATAATTCCAAAAATTTCTCAATATATGATAATATTCTATAATTTTCAAGACCAATTTAAATTTAATAATCGATTCAATGTATCAAAATAAAAAAGTGAATATAAATTTAATTCTATTGTGAGTTTTCATGTGAGTAGATACAAGGATGCAATAAGTGAGAAACAAATAAGGAGAGATTAGTAATGCCAAGTTGGTAAGCCTAAATCCATAATAATTTACCTTATTAAAACTAAAATGTAAGATCAATAAATTGAAACATAGATGTCATGAATTTCCTCATGGAAGTTGTATATATGTTGCAACCACATAGGGACGATAACACCATTGGATTCAATCAATTGTTTCACGTTACTGAAAATCTGTTCAGGAAAAATATAAGCAACATGATCATACAACATTAATCTGGAATCTAACATTCCCCTAATTCTACAAAAGTTTAGATGAAGCTCCATAAAATTACATGTGAAATATGTTTGGAATAATATGGAAAATAGATATTGGTTTTATTATCATGTTAATATGAGGATTTAATTTATTCCCCGGTAATTAACTTATAGTACCATCCTTTGACCTTAGTAACAATATCATCCAAGGTATATCTAAAGGTTTCTTGGACCAATTAAAACATACATATAGTTAAATTTTATTGAAAAAATTACAAGTTGGAGAAAATAACGAAAATAATAGTTTCTTGTCCACATGACATAAATATCTCCAAGTAGATATTTAGAGTATATTATGTTATGAGTTCAGTTATATAAGTTTCATTGATAGATCAATCATGTATTACATGGAATGTAAAAGAATATATATTTTTTGGAAATAATTTATTGCAGGAAGATATCAATTTTATCTTGGATAAATACAAATGAATTTTTCAAAACTGTATATTAATAGATCAGGATATATAAATGGTACGTAGCTAAAAATTGTATAATAATTGATACTAGTTATGGTATTTCAACAATGTAGACCTCCATTGGTTAATTTGATATGGTATCATAGATAGGAGAAGGTATTGAGAAATACAGGATCATATAAGGCAATTATGTCAATACATAATAATACAATATATATTATAGCTTTATAGGAAGGTAAGAAGCAGTTAAACACCACAATTTGTTCATGTTCATTGATACTCACATAGTAATTACAATATTTTAATAATGTAAATTATGATATTCTTACAAGAAAACATTTTATTTCAAGAATGTGGAAAAATGAATATACTATGGCATACCATATCATTATGCATTTTAGTCATGGAGATGAGGTCTCATATAGAAGAATAGCCACACGACTGTAATGTGGAAGTCCTAGAATCTAAATTAATTACTCTGTAGAAACATAATTTTCATCTTGTGAGTAATAAACAAGTGTGCATAAAAATTTGGATCATGTGAAAGTGGGAGAGTTGAAATATTGGGTTCTCTAGAACCAACTTTATAGTACTTTTGATTACCATATCATGTATACAGTTAAGTATACATGATATATGCATACCATTACACTGTATATATTTATTTTTCCACTATGAAATGATAATTTTCAAATATAAATTATTGAATCCAATGGATACAGATGATCCCATGAAATAATGGGATCCCCCAGATACTATGATAATAATAGTAAACAATGGTTATATTGTCTTGATACATCTAACTGACTATACACAATAGATATTTGACTATCTAGAGAGGGGGATCATAATCATTGAAAATTATTCTCCTGAATATCTAACAAGGATATCATTAGAAGTGATATCGTGAGGAGAAACCCACGAAGAGAAACACCATATGTTTTGGTTGTCATTAGTTGTTACTTTATATGCAAATGTGTATTGGTATTCATAATTGATACCATTACCAATATGTTACATTTGATTTCATTCATTGAAGCAATAAAAAAATACATGATAATGAGATTATAGTGAGGTAGATTTTTTTTGGTGTGTCATTTGTGGAATGATTTTTTTTTTGGAATTTTAATGAATGGAATTTACAATTTTTGTTTGAGGAAGATATGTATCTAAATCCTTGTTGATTAAGATGGCAGTACCTTCATAAGACCATGAACAAGGTAGTATAGTATAAATCTGTCTAGATAGATCAAAAAATAATAATGTAAGAAAATGGTGATGACATAATTATATGTAATTCTATATGAGATATGGATGAAAAAGAGATTCTATTTCTCAATATGTGATCATAGGTTGGTTATCGTATCAATGAAATTTTTTATCTTCTTAGGGGCCTTGATGGGTCCCTAGAATACACTTCTAGTATAATAAATTTATTCAAAACAATTGAGATAAGTGTATAAAGGGTCAGTTAGTAAACATTATTCGATAATCCAACGTATTTAGTTGTATAGGTATATTAAACACAGTGGCTTCCAACATTTGGTCACATTTTTGTGAAGGTATCAATGAGAAAGGGACCAAATAAATTCATTTTTATCCAAAGGATAAATAATGGGATATAATTTTATTATTTTATATTTATATTAAGTAAATATAAAAAATATTAATTGAAGGGATATTATTTTATCATTATAGGTTTATTTAAAATTAATAGGGAATTATGTGTTGAGGTAAATAAGACTGGTTTATCAGATAATATATTCTTAATCAATATTAAAAGTCATGTGATCAAATAATAAATAATATTTATGTAGATTAATTCTTAATAATTATTTATTTAGTGGATGTTAGATAAACTGGTGCTGGGGAACACAAGGTGGTATTTAGAACGTCCAATATAAATTGAGAGGGAGGCTCTTTCCCAACTGAATATTTATCCATTTAAAATGCGATCCTCTCTCTCCTTCTACATTCAAGTAGGATATTGTATCCCATATTAGAGGGGAACGATGAATTCCTTCTAGAATGAAATGTAGGAGATCATGGTGATTATCAAGACATCAAATATATAATCAGATCAACATGCTAGCACCCAGAATTTGATGATTGTCGCTACCATGGATTGTTGAAGCATGAGTGGATGATATAAGGGGATAATTTTATGTTACCATCATGCCACAATTTCCAATGAAGGGGTTCTATCATCCACACATTCAGATATCAAAATTTTTGTTTATAGTTTTAATTTTTTTTTCGTTTTATTTACATGAAATCCACAGACAATATGAGGGATCAGATCGTCATTTAAAACATGTTATGACACCTAGTCAATGAAAAATTTAAAATTCCCAGCACATTAGATTCCTCTTAGTTCCCTAGTATCATCATTTAATGGGTCTAATTTAATGTTAGAACATCCCTGGGTTCACATCATGCACACATCATTAGGCACACCAATGATTATGAAACTAAATTTTTTTGTTTCCCATAGGCATATGTTTATTAATATTATTCTCACTTCATACCCCTCCCCCTTACTCATAATATTTTTCAGGATATCTAAATGGTAAACTATAACATACTGTGCTTTAAAAATGTGGCTTGACTTGTTTCCATTAAAAACTGACTATTTAGCTTGATTTGCTAAGTATTGGTGAATTATTTTGTATAATGGCCCTTTTAGACATTTTATTTCTATGGTATGATTGATGTGAAAATTTAAAAATGGTTTGGAAATACACTTGGAGAGGGAATTAAATTTAAATGATAAATTCTTGGTTTTCATTTTATGGTGTTTGTGAAATGATAGGGGTTTTGGAAATATAAATCTTTGATTGTCAAGGTGACATTCTTTGACAAATTTTTTAGAAGATTGTGTAATATGATGTCAAAATTGGAAATTTTGAATGATTTAATGTAATATGGGTAACCGTATGGAAGATTTACTTATGTGGGTTATCACTTTTGTTGTTTTGGTGGTTTGTGTAGGTAAATATGATGGTATCAGGTAAGGTTAGTCATGAATGTGATGAAATATCCTCTCTATATTTATTATTACTATTAGCATGGTATATCTGGGTTTAATTATAGGGTTGATTGATGGTTTCTTATCGATCTTGATTGGATGTACTGATGTTCCTCTAAATTTATTGGGCTCAATAGGATGTTTAACTGGATTAGTCTCTAGGTAGACCATTTGGTTACTAACTAGAGAGCTGCACCATATACCCATAAAAAAGTATGACCCTAGTACTTACCGGGATCCAAATAAGAATGTTTCTGCATGTTACCATTGTTTAATATATATATGATCTTTTCTATATTCTTCTGCACAACTTTTTTATTATTACACTGTCCATTTATTTCTACCAAGACTTGGGTGTTTTTTTTCTTGGATATTGGATTGGGGTTCCAATTTTAAAATGATAATCTATTTTGAAAATTGAAATTTTGTGTGTATTAGTGGTAAAAAAACATTATTTTTTCATCAAAATTAAAAAGAAGTATTTTTATATTTTTATTTAAATTTAGTGTTCTTTGAATATTTGTTAAAGGAAAATATATGGATTTTGTGGTGGTTGAATAATCAGTTATTATATACTCACACCATAATTGTCACATTTAGTCTCTGTAGACCAAATTTGTTGTGTAGGTATATGTATCTAGTTCGGTTGCTCACTTTTTATGATAGTTATTATTGTGGTTTGATGTGTCCAATAGGTCATGTGCAGATCAAGTTAGTGTGGTTTATATCCATTTTTTGTTCTTTTTTGTCTTGTATTTAGTTGGGGTATCTGGAAAAGTGGTAATTTTATAGATATTCATTTCTTTTTGGATATTCTAGTGGGTTTTTTACTCATTAGATTTTTTTATCATTGGGATAAATCATTCCCATAGTGATTACATTGATCTCTGACACTAGTTTCAAGCTAGTGGGGATCTGGAATGCCATACATGCTATGTCTTTGACCGAGTTATATGTGGAGTTTGATGGAATCCCATTTTGATGTGTGAAAAATGACTTCTAAAAGTTATTTATTAATATATCTTGACCATCATTATAGTGCATGGTCAATATTCCTTTACAACACAATTCATTTAAACTCTCATGGGATTTACTTTTATGAACTCACATATTCATTATAAAGTATTATGGTGGAATTTATTTGAGTATGACAATGAATATACATGGATGACCACGTGGTTTTTGTAGATTGGAATGAATGATTCATGATTTAGATGCGATATAAATTTATTTCATTATAATATGTAGTCTCTGTATGATTATTTTTTATCACATTATTTTTGTAGTTTTATTAAATAGATGGAATCTGATGTAATCATGTTAATGATGAATGAGATAGAAAATAAAACTATTATACTCTTCAAAAACCAAATCATAAAATAGATTGGTGAAAAAATCATGACATTTTGTTAACATAGAATTCCAATTCTATGATACATGTTTATCATTCAAATGTAATAATAGGGACTTATTTTTAGGTGAATCATTCATAGGGAAACATCCTAAAACTATTAGTGGATGGGATGATCTACTGGATGTGGATAAGTAGTTTAGTATCAAGGAAAAAATATTTTATATAATTCTACATTCAATTAATGAATCATTTATTTTTTTATTTAAAATTTTTATAGAAAAGAATACAAATTTTGTGATCATTTCATAGTTATGATGCAAATCAGATTAATGTAAATCCATTCTCTCTATTGAGGTTATGGGAATATTTTTTAATATTTATTTCTCTTATATTATTTATATGAAAATATTTATGGAATTCATTGTAATATAGTCAATGAATGTAGAATTGTTTTAGTTCTTATGTGAAAAATATTAAATTAATTGTGAGGAATGATTCTGGAAGTATAAAAAAAATGTAATTCCTATTGGTTCATCTATAGCTTGAATGTAAATCTAAAAATGTATTTAGCTAAAAGGGAGTTCAGTATGTTAAAATAAATTATTCTATATGATATAAGGGTGAAAATGGATAATTGGGTTAACCTATAATATTAAAGTTTTTATTAGTGAATAAATAGAAAATAAATAGAAAATGTTATATCTATATAGAGACTAAGATTATCATTATTTTATGCTTGAATTGTGGAAGAAATCATTAGATAAATTGGTTCAAATAAATATGTAAATATTCATTGAGTTCAAATAATGGTCATTGGTTAATTGAATTTTGATTTAATATGAATAATAATATTTCTAATAACGATGAATTGCCAATATATATTCCCCAAAAGTCACTAATGCATTTAAAAAATGAGGAATTGGAATTATTCTAAACCATGAAATAAATTTAAGTACAATGTTGAGGATAAAAGACATCAAATAAAAATATTATAGGCATTTTTATATATCCCTTGATAACAATTTCTATTTTGGATTAAAAAATATTGAAGTGTATAGTTCCCACCCACTCTATAACTTCTTTAATATTATTTTACCTTGAATATACCCACTAATTTATGTTTGATTAATTTCCTGGGGTATCAAAGTACAACCATAGTTAATGAACATTTAATTATTAGTGAAAAAAATAATGGTTAGATCACTGAATATGATGCCTATTATTCTCTACAAATTGAGCTTTGGAGGAAAATACCTCATGAATTTCTTGTTATCAACCATTATTTGGACATTGATGTTATTTTTATAACTAATTAAATTTCATTATATGATATCAAAATAAAATAATGAGAAAGGGAACTTATGTGTTTTATTCCATACCATCCATTGAATTTCAATTTGTGATAAAATAAATATGAACATATAATATAAATTACTTTAAATATATAGACGTGGATTAATATTCAAGAGGGGTTTTTATCTCAGATGGATGGGCATACACTCCTCATAAATGATGAGAATATTTATTGGGAGATTATTTCATGATTCCAAGAATTGATTCAAAGTCTAACAATTAATTGTGAATGATTATTATTTTTAAATAACTCATACATGTTGCTTCACAAATTTCAATTAATCCATATTGAATAGCACAGACTGATTAGTAGGAATTGATAAAGAAGAATCTGGAGAATCTTGATAATGGACTAATATGGGATTGTGAATCCACATGAGGCTTACTTATTCTATTTATAATGATGAACTATTGGTCAATAAAATCATGTATATATTATCGTGAATATTACATGATTAGTGTAAAATAGTATTCTTTACACTATATTGAAGATTTATTCTGTCAACCATAGAAACATATCAATTATTTGTGGAACTGTTCTGAAATATTTCTTATACCATCACCGTTTTTAGTGTGAAAGTATTCAAGTTTCTTTGGATTGATGAATGCGAGGAAAATTTCCTTAAAATGAATATACAGTTATCCATCAAACTTTTGTTTTTACTATCTCAATGTGGAGAATGTTTTGGTATCTATATTTGTTCATTAAGGAATGGAATAAGATTTGTCCACTTGTAGAATGATAATTTTATATAAATGTACTCATCATAATTGAAGGTTCAAGAACAAAATTACCATACTCATGATATAGTGTATGATATGATATTATTATTGTACTAAATAGAGAAATTGTTCTTGTTGACAAGGTTTTGATATATATATATATATACATACAAAACATAAATTATTAAAGTATATATTAATTAATAAGGATTATAATATGTAAAAATGAGTTTTAATAGAGTTATTGAAAGATTATATGTGATAAATAAATTTACACCATTGAAAATTGAGCAAGGTGGATACTATTAAATGTTAGAAGGACCAAAGTAGTATTTCAATGATGGGGATTGAAAATAGATCTAGTGTTTCTATATTTAAATTATATTTTTATGTATATATGTATGGAAAAATATTAATTGTATCAAACTAAAATAATTTTTCAACAGTATACTTATATGAGGAATAAATATGCATAGAATTAGGATGTTGAACTAGAGTAGTCTGTCAAATATGATTTGGAGTTAATCCATCATAGGGATAGAATGATATAAATCTAGAAAAATGTATGATTCTCGTCAATACCACACATTAAAAAAGAGTTATAGGAAATTTTTATTAGTTCAACAGTTTTAATTCGTATTATATATATAATGATATATTTAGATCTGAATGTGTATTTATCTTTTCTCAATATGAAGATAGATATTATAGAGTATGAATCTATGTGACTCATATTTCAACATGTTATAGGAGATAAAAATATGTCTAGTGGAATCATATAACAATTACCCAAAAAATAATGGTACTGGGAGGTCATCACCATCTATTTTGTTATTAAACTATCAAAAAATATATAGTAAATAATATTTTTGGGGTTTTGTTGTTATTTTTTCAATGTTAATAGATATAATTTCTATAATAGATGATTTATCTTATGATCTACTTTCAATAATTTACATTAATGATTTTGAAAAGATGTAGGGTGAACTATATTCTGTTGTATCTGATATAGATCCAAGGATTACCTCGATATTTTAGAGAAATAATAAGTACGATCATGGAATAATAATTTCTTTTATGTAATTATTATCATACTTATATACGTGTTATGTTAGTGAGAACCATAAAAAATCTAGGTCATTTTCCTAAATCCATAGGTTTTTATTTCTATGTTAGTGGGAAACAACAACATATGTTCATTTTTTTCATACAATAATAGTTTTTACTTGACAATTCTGATGGATACTTTTGAATACCTCTATAGAAGGAAGTGTAAAAAAATTTTGATAGGATATTTATTATGATAATATTTTATTTTATAATGAGTTATAGTTTGTTGAAAATATATTACATATAATATATCCACATGGTCATGAAATTTGGGTAAGTAAAATAGGATCCTTACAAATATCTTTCATTTAATATTACTGTTTAAGTGAGAAATATTGTGATCACCACATTATTTTATTGATCCTATAAATGGTCGGAGATATGTTACATGTATTACTTTTGATAAAGTGAATATTAGATTTATCTCATGTACTAAAATGATTGGTTTTAGAACTGATATTTGACATATAATATGATGATCAACTGATGGAGGTATTGGATCACAAATATAAATTACCAGGGAATAAGTATAGTCAACATGATAACATCCTTTAGACATATAACATGGTCGAACCACCAATATATGAACCAAAACACCAATTATGTTACATTAAATTAATTAGTTTTTGTATGTGTAAATACATATTGAGCATGAACTATTAGTAGGACGAGTACTATATAACACCACACATTTTTAATAAATTTATAGTTTAAAAATATGAATAACTAAAAACACCATCATAAAAAAATATTTTATTTTATTTAGGTAAAATTTTAAATTATAACATAAGTTTTTATATATTTTGAAAAAAAATATGAAATATTTTCACAGTCAGTTTTTCTTGTCATCACTTTGATCTAGTTCTTCAGTAATACTGATCCTTTTATTAGTAATTGAGTGAGTATAATTTCTAATTTGGAAGTTCCATCTATCTATAATCATCATACAATGGGTTCCCTATAGCTTGTTTTGGGGTTTTGGGAGAAATTGTTGGTTACTTCACGATTTTCGGCAACTGTTAGCACATTTCCAGATTAAAAAAATTTGTTTCTTTTATAACTCATTGTTTCTACAATTTTCAACCATTATACATCCATTTTTCCTCCCATGACATATTAAAACCCCCATATCCATTTTGACCCATTATGAACTAATTATCATGGTGGATTCAGGATGTTTTTTATGGTATTAGGCTAGCCCCTAATCCCATTTCCAATTTAAAAAATATATATTTCTTTTATAACATAGAATTTTTGATGATGAAAACACTAACTAAACTCTGATGATGATGTAGGAGACCACTGGATATATGTTTTTCTCCCGACTATAGGATCGTTCGTGATGACTAATTTTTTTTTCTTTTCCCCATGATATGAGGTACCCAGGGCCCAAAACTAGGTACGGACTAGGGATGTTCCCTTTTCTAGTGCTCATTGGTTATATTGTATTCACTATCTACATATAATGTATTTGGCTAGAAAATTTAGTATCATGAGTTTTTTATTTAAAGATATACTTTACTTTAATATTCACTCTTGAATATAGTTATCATTTTGATGTTACATATATGAGGGAATAGTTATAGCATTCAGGTGTATAAAGCTATAAAACTTTTGTGTGATAACTTCTATAGCATGTATCCTTGTTTGGAAAACATACAATTATATATTGAACTTCATAAACAAATTTGATGTCTCTTATATTTTAAAGGATGTGCATTGGGAATATAATTTGAGGCCACTGTACTGAGTTTTAATACACACACATATAGTCTTATTATATTTTTTGTCCTTGTAATGGTTTTATCTTGAGTCCAGTCCACTTTGGAAACATGGGCTAATTGTGTTGGAGAGTGACCGGAGAGGTCAAATGGTGTTAGATGGTCATATGGTTTGGTCAGTTTAGTTTTATAATTCAGTTTTACTAATAGTTTTGTCATATAAATGATGTTGGTACAATTCTTATATAACTTTTTATTAGGATTTCCAATATTTCCATAGATTACATTATTGTTTATTTTTGGGATAAAATTTTATCATCTATCTCTAAATGATGCCCTTGCTGGTTTTCTCTGTAGAGACCCGAATCATGATGTACATGGTCATTAAATTACTTTTTTCGGAATACTTAATACATAACAAAAACAGACACACAATGACTGTAATAGTTTAGTGCCTTTAGAAACTCGGAATATAAACATCTAATCCTATTGAAAGATCTTCAACTTCTCCCATAACGAACATCCCCTTTTTGTTTCCTTACCTAAAAAAATTCTTTATTTTCTGAGGAAAATAAAACATAAAAAGGGTGAGCTCAAATTCTCAGCAAGGGAAAACCTAGAAGACATAAAACAATCCGTAAAAATTTGGAAACAAAAACGTGAACATGAAATTTAAACCTCAAAATCTTGAGCAAAGACATAAATCGTGGAAGTACGTAAGGTATATATCAAAATGGAACATCAACCATGATAAAATATAATGGGAATAAAACATGTAATCATGGAAACTATTCAGCACATGTTTTTATTTCCATAGTAGCCAAGGAATTGCTACCAAGACAATCTTAGTGGACAATGTCCCTTTCTGAATTGAGTTCACTCCTCGTTTCAGTCCTGTAACAATGAACTAGATTAGCTTACCATTCCAGAAATGTCTATCTCATGAGATATAAATCTTTACCCAATGTATTGGAGGGAGATATAGGTCCCACCCATCTCATAATGAAATCATTCTTACCTGTGACACAAAATAAACATACATAATTTATAATAACCCAATGAATAAAATGGGTTTCATAAACATCATCCCGTCATGAAATAATCTATAAAAATGAAATGGATATCACTTCATAATATGAAAATTGAAACCATATAAATCATAAGGACATTATTATTGAAACATACACATATGAAATAATGTCATCTTAGATTAAAAATGGTTTTCATAAAGCACTTGAAATGAATTCTTGAGGAAAATATACTTTTATCTTGAAAATCATTTTATTTTCAAAAAATGACATTCAATTTTAAATGAAAAGGATTTTTTTGAAAATAGTCATGAAATATTTTTTAAGGAAGCTTCATGAAAATAAGGCTTTATAAAACAGTAAAAATCCTTTCATGTCGTATATGTTAAAAAAACCATCATCCTCATACTTTTTTCGGAAAACTCAAAAGTTACCTAGTAACGTAAAGAAAAGAAAGATTCCTTACCTACAATGTAGAATAATTCAAAATGGGTAAAAAGGACATTATACAAACATAAATAAACTTTTAGAAAACATGGACATGGATGATAACAATAACCCCAGTAAATACTTACGTATAAGCAATCTCAGATAAAAATGTGATTTGAAAATTATCCCTTACCGTAGGTCCGATATGATTCGTATGGATCCAAAACACCAGTATAATGATTTAAATAATTTTATTGACTTATTACATAATAATATTAATTGTTAATATGTCATATATGTTTCAGTTAGGACATTATATTACCCGTTCTTTTGTAAATTCCATGTTAAAGCAGCGTTTTGGGTAAAATCATTTCATTTATCTTATGTGTTTCGACTTGTCTCTCTTGATATTATTACATATATCCTAATTTACATAATTCTAGAATATATAACATGATTTATATATAATATATATTCATCATATACATATATATTATAGATTGATAAAAGGAATGAAATACACCGTTCATGGAGACGGTAGGCCGTACGTACGCATGAACACTGTTTTTGTTTCCTTATTGAATTGAATGAAACTAAACTGATGTAATACATATATATATATATATATATACATAAATCCAGTAGAATTATTATTCCATATATTTCATTATTATTCATTATATAGACTTTATGATCATTCATGTATGGTTAACATGGAGAATGAATCTCATCACGTCGTGGAGACGGTAGTCCGTACGTACGCACGAGCGATGATATCATTACCATAATTATTGAATAGAATTGGAGTGGATTGTATAATATATCATAATCATTATGATTTTATAATAACCATATATAGTTATTCATTACACCAATATACAAATCTATGTAAGGTGTTGGTGGAAAAATAGATTACACCACGGCGTGGAGACGGTATTCCGTACGAATGCACACACAATGATTTTGTTTTCCATAGTATGGATAAAAGCTGAAATGGGGTTGATTCATATTTATAATAACATATCAGTATATGAGGGATACTTTAGTTATTACTTCATAATGAAACAACTAAATAAGATGGAGTATATGTAGAATGGAACTTGAAGAAAACGGTAGAAGGTATTACCTCTTTCTCGAAGTGCCTCCATTAAACATCTCATAAGGCACTAGAGTTGGTCTTTTGAGAAGACCAGTACCTCTAGTAGGTTTATAATGAATTGGGGAAGTAAAATGGGCAGGTTTTGTCCGATCTTGAAGGCTCAAATTTGTGTGAGGAGGAGAGGGAGGATGTTCCCTTTTATAAGGGAGGAGAGGGGCACCTTTGGAAAAACAAAAAATATTATTTTATTAGAAAGACATATTCGGTTTTTAATAGCTCAAAATTGAGTTTTTTCAAAGCTAAGGTATGTATGGGTAGAAATCCTCCAATCAAATAGATTTTAGACAAGTTTAGGTTTCTATTTTAACCTTATCATTCAGATTTAACTTTAAGTTAGATAATTTAACTTTTACCGTGTCTTCATGTTTTCTTACACTATAAGGATAATAATGTTACTATAACTAGCCAAAAAAACCAGAAGTTGATTATTATTAATATGTATAACCTTATCTAAGTCATTTGGCCGAAACCATAGAGTTTTAAGAATAAAATAACAATTAATAATATAATATTTTTTTTAAAACCTATTTTTTGTCAATTTTGACACTATTTGGAAATTAATTTTTGTGAAACTAATAACAACCATATTAGTTTGAATGAAGTAAATTAAATAAATACTAACATTTCATATTAACCTTTAAAATTATTTTAATTTATTAAAAGTCTAAAATTACATTTATTTGGTTATTTATAATATCATATATGTTAATATTTCCTTAAAATGGTAATTACTGCTTCATCATTGTGCCATATATAAATAAAATTATATAAAGTCCAAAAATTATAAATAAAATACCATCATGTATGAAATATATTTAGAATTATAATGAATATTTATAGTAGAATTTATCTTATTTATACCCCTATATTAAAAATTATTTACTTATTAAACATTGATTTTAACTATTTCAAACCTTCTTTAAATAAATTAAAATTAAATGTACTAATCTAATCCAAGTGGCCCTAAATGGTCATATTTTATTCCTAAGGTTATTTTTGGTTGAATTTAACTTATCCAATATAATTATGACATGTGTTTGGGTAATAATAATATCATTTTTACCCTTAATTACACTATTTACTTTTAATCGTGGTAGAAAAAAGTAAAAAGTAACTATTTACCAAAAAAGATTTTCATCTTATTGAACCACATTTTACTAACTAACATCAACCGTGTCTCTCGTGTTTTTGAATTACCATTCACAGAAGCAGTAAAATTATTTTTTGTGTAAATTTTCAAATTCACCTAAGAGGTGGGTATAGGACGGTGAAAAGTTCAATAAAATTTATATATATATATAATTATTATAAAATGACTCCAATGAATTGAATTGAACATATGTAGGTATTATGTATCAATTTTGACCTAAAATAAATTTAAATAAATTAAATATTTATTTAAATAAAAATTCGGTTTTTAAATAGTAACCTAGTGTTTTCACTATTCCTCAAAAATTGAATGTTTTCAGAAAAATACAAAAATTTCACCCTTGGATAATTTTGATATGATGAATCCAAAAATGAAGTCCATTTTGAAAGATAAAATTCATAAAATGTCAAAATGTGGGTATTACTATTCATAACAACTGGTTTATATAACATATCGTTGTTTAGCGAAACTCGGTATTGCGTACAACACACGCTATCGTGGAAGGTCGTGATTGCGTGTAATGCAAGCCAAGTCAGGGATGCGTGTTTTGAAAGAAACTTTTTGTGTAGATTACAACACAAGACATTAATGAAATTAAAAATTATATTTTTCATAAAATATTGGTGTGTTTCATTCTACCCCCATTAAAATGAATTTCGCCCTCAAAATTCATCGGGGTTATAAATCGTTTACAATTCATAGAAACCCACATAGTAAAAATGAATACTAAAACATAATTTTAAAAAATAAAGTATGAAATGTAATGATTACCCAAAGTAACTGATCACTGGGTTTCCATATAGGAGAACATTGGTGAAAATATGGGTATGGAAGAAAAATATAACCATCAAGTTCTGATGGAGAGTGGTAGAGAACATGGCTATGAAAAAACCATCAATCACAAAGGAATAAATTTGTGATGATATAAGGTACCATCTGATTCATCAGATATAAGAGCACTAGGACAACATTTTTGGTTTTTAATATCATTTCCCAAAAGTTGAAAATTTTGATTTAGAAGAAATACTTTCTTGATTTTGGTACAATCTCACTGATGTTCGTGCTTTGAACAGTTTCCACTTCATCTCATAAAAAAACGAAGTTCAATTAGTTATTCGTGAAGTGTTAATAGATCATGTGATAGAATGATGGGTCATTCCATCTGTTTCAAACAAAATGTTGTCAAAAGTTATCAAATATACATAAGTCGATATATGGTGAGATTAATCATATACGATTTAAAAAATGAACTTATAATTCATATATCATACCGCTTAATAAAATAAACCTAGTTTATACTAACCAGGGACTTCCTGTAGGCCAGTGGTTGGTGATAAAGGCCAGTCGCACTTCGGTTGTGGGTTCTATTCCCACAGCCTTGTCCGACGTGATGGGCTGTCGAATGTCCTGCAGGTTTTCCTTTTTCTAAAAATACATTACTATAACATCTCATAAATAATTTTGAAAAAAATCATATCCTTAAAAAATAATTACCTATGTCCAACATAATTCATTCCAATCATTAGGCTTATCTAAAATACTTCTGTCCAAGCTCATGTTATAAAGAAAACAATTACTAGAAATGTCATCTATCGAGCATGTGAATACCATCATTTATCCCCCATATATGATACGATATATCTTGTTGGTCAAATTTCAGACATGTGAATAACTTAATCATTTATTCTCTTGAATAATGAATACCCATTGAACCATGGTGAAAAGATGAGTGCTATCAAAAGTTAACTCCTTCCATGTACCAAAACCATAAAATTCTATATACTCAAGTCATTATATAAATATTTCCTTATATCAGTAATAAGCTCATGAATACTGTCAAACATTTCATTTTCTCATTATCTCTTCATTATGCTCATATCATCTTCCTTCGAAAAATACCTCAATCACTTTCCATGGTTACAAGTACCATAAAATTATTGAAAACCACAATATACCAATACATAAATATTCCAATATTCCATGATACTATATACAACATTATTTTGGAATCCCATTACATAAACACTTAATACTTCCACCACATCGTTGTCATTTTCACCATCTCTAATAGTGATCGTATGTGACTTCCCTTTGTCCTTTGCCTTAAGTGGTTGCTCATGTCTATCATCATTAACCCTTGGATTTGGGAATTTATTAGCATAATGCCCTATTTCCTTGCACTTGAGGCATTGAAGTGTTGGTGGAGCATTCTCAGAATTATTTTCTTTATCATTAGTAACACGTTTTCCATTACTTCGACACTCAGCTTCTTGATTACCTTCTTTTCCACACATAAAACATTTTCTAGTCCCTTTAAGACAATCTCCACCATGCTTCTTTCCACACATTGAGCATAATGAAACATTCATCTTCTTTTCACCATTGTTCTGAGATTTCTCCTTAAACTCCATCTTTCGTTCCTTGTCAAAACCATGAGATGGATATTTTACACCAACATCCAGTTCTACCTTTATAGGACAACGCACAATTTCTTCATAGCTACTGAAGACTCTTCTAGCTAATTCCCTTCGAAGACTTAGTTTTAAGACACTGAATAATCGATCAACATTACATTCAGGTTGGATGATAAAGCCAGATGCATACCATTAAAGTCTTGTAAAATTCACTTCATATATACCAACAGATTCATCATCATTATGCTTAAGCTCAAGAAACTGATTTTACATCTTTGTTCGAAGAATACGTGGGGAGTACTTACTGAAAAACAAGTTCTTGAACTCGTCCAATTTCATTACTCAATTTTATCTCTTGGCCTCGTATCATTGATAATATTCCACCATTGATCAGCTTCACATTCCAAATGATATACTGCTATGATGATTTTATCATGTTTAGAACAATGAAGAACTGAAAATATCTTTTCAGTGGTACTGATCCATTATTCAGCAACAAGTGGATCAGAAGACCCACTGAATGAAGGTGGGTGTTGACTCATGAAAGCCTCAAAAGAATATTGTTCCCTTCTCTGTTCATTTGGAAGTCCAGAATGATTCATAGCTTGTGTAAGTATAGTAATTAGATTTTGAACTCCATCTCCCATCACATTGGTTTTTTAGGAGGAAAATCATTGCATTGTCCATTACATTGACCAACAGGGTTTATTCGGGTTCCAGCCATCGCCTAAAACCCATAAAGAATGGTGTGAGAGGCAAAAATCATGCTAGGGAAAACAACATAGTAAAGGGGGATTACCTTCAATATCTAACATCTTAGGTTTAATTATAAGATCTTTAGCGAAATTCTAGGACTATATCCTATTCGTATACTTAACCTTATGGACATCCCTTGACATAACTTAGAAATATCTCTAGGGATCTCACTAACGTTTTCGCATCCTAGTTTCCAAAGGTTGAAGAAAAATTTCCTCTAATACCAACTTTAGAGACCCAAAGCATGACGTACATGAACATAACATTACTTTTGTGGAATACTTAATAAATAAAAAAACAGACACACAAGGACTGTAATAGTTTAGTGTCTTTGGAAACTCGGAATATAAACATCTAATCCTGTTGATAGATCTTCATCATCTCCCATAATGATTTTCCCCTTTTTGTTTCCATACCTAAAACCATTCTTTATTTACTAGGGAAATTAAAACATTAAAAGGGTGATCTCAAATGCTCAGTAAGGGAAAACCTAGAGAACATAAAACAATCGATAATCATTTGAAAACAAAAACTTTAACATGAAATTTAGACATCAAAATCTTGAGCAATGACATAAATTTTGGAAGTACATAAGCCATATATCATAATGGAACATCAACCATGATAAAATATAACGGGAATAAAACATGTAATTAGGGCAACCATTTATCACATGTTATGATTTCCATAGTACCCAAGGCGTTGCTGCCAAGACCATCTTAGTGGACAATGTCCCTTTCTGAATCGAGTTCACTCCTTGTTTCAGTCCTGTAACACTAAAACGGATTAAATTACAGTTCCATCCATGTCTATCTCATGATATATAAATATTTACCAAATGCATTGGATAGAGATATAGGTCCCACTGATCTCATAATGAAATCATTCTTACTAGTGCCCCAAATAAAACATACATCATTCATAATAACCCAACGAATAAAATGGGTTTCATAATCATCATCCAATCATCACATAATCCATATGAATGAAATGGATATAATTTCATAATAAGAAAAGTGAAACCATATAAATCATAGAGACATTATACACGAAACATACAAATATTAAATAATTTCATCTTAGATGGAAAATGGTTTTGATAAAGCACTTGAAATGAATTCATGAGGAAAATATCCTTTTGTCTTGAAAATAATGTTCTTTTCACAAAATTTCATTCAATTTTAAATGAAAAGTATTATGTTGAAAATATTCATGAAATCTTTTTGAGGAAGCTTCAGGAAAATAATGCTTTATAGAACCGTAAAAATCATTTCATGCCGTAAAAGTTTTAAAAAATATTTTCCTCGTACTTTTGTCGGAAAAGCCAAAAAGTACCTCATAACGTAAACAAAAGAAAGATTCCTTACATACCATGTAGTAAAATTAAAAATGGTTAAAAAGGAAATTATACATACATAAAAACAATTTTAGAAAACATGGACATGGATGATAACAATAACCCCAGTAAATACTTACGTATAAGCAATCTCAGATAAAAAATGAAATTTGAAAATTATCCCTTACCTTAGGTCCAATATGCTTCGTATCAATCAGAACCTCATTTATAATGATTTAAATAATGTTATTTACTTATTAAATAATTATATTCATTATTATGATATCATATATGTTTCACTTATGACTTTATATAACCCGTTCTTTTGTAAATTCCATGTTAAAGCAGCATTTTGGGTAAAATCATTTCATTTATCGTATGTGTTTCGACTTGTCGTTCATGATATTATTACTTATATAATGATTTACATAATTCCATAATTTAATACATGATTTATATATAATATATATTCGTCATATACATACATATTATAGATCTATTAAAAGAATGAAATACACCGTTAATGGAGACGATAGGTCGTACGTACGCATTAACGCTGTTTTCATTTCTTTATTGGATTGAATTAAACTAAATAGATGAAATAAATATATATATACATAAATCTAGTAGCATTATTATTTAATATATTTCATTATTATTCATTATACAATCTTCATGATCATTAATTATGGTTAACATGGAGAATGAATCTCATCGCGTCGTGGAGACAGTAGTCCGTACGTACGCAAGAGCGATGATATCGTTCCCATAATTATTGAATAGAATTGGAGTGGATGCTATAATATATCAGAATCATTATGATTTTATAATATCATATATATTTATTCTTTACTCCATTATACCCATCTATGTAAGTTGTTGGTGGAAAAACAGACTACACCACGGCGTGGAGACGGTATTCCGTATGTACGCACGCGCGGTGATTTTGTTTTCCGTAGGATGGATAGAAGGTGAAATGGGGTTGATTAATATTTATAATAACATATTAGTATATTATGTATACTGACGTTATTACTTCATAATGAAGCAACTAAAGAAGAGGTAGTAGAAGAAGAATGGAATTTGAAGAAAACGGTAGAAGGTATTACCTCTTTCTCGAAGTGCCTCCTTTAAACATTATCATAGGGCACTAGAGTTGGTCTTGTGAGAATCCCAGTACCTCTAGTGGGTTTCTAAGAAGTGGGGAAGTGAAATGATAAAGGGTTGGCTGAGCTTGAAGGCTCAAATTGGTGTGAGGAGGAGGGGGATGAGGTGCCCTTTTTTAAGGGAGGAGAGGGGAACCTTTGGAAAAACAAAAAATATTATTATATTATAAAGTCATATTCGGTTTTTAATAGCTCCAAATTGATTTGGTTCTAAGATAAGGATGGTATGGGTCGAAATCCTCCAATCCAATAGTATTTATAAAAGTTTATGTTTCTATTTTACCCTTATCATTTAGATTTAACATTAAGGTAGATAATTTATCTTTTACCATGTCTTCTTGTTTTCATACACTATATGGTTAATAAAATTACTATAACAAGACAAACGAACCCCAAGTTGTTTATTATTAATATATATAACCTTAAATAATTCATTTTTCTGAACCATGGATTTTTAGGAATAAAATAAAAATCAATAATATAATATTTGTTTTAAAAACTATTTTATTTCAATTTTGACACTATTTGGTAATTGATTTTTGTGAAACTTATAACAACCTTATTAGTTCAAATGAAGTGAATTAAATCAATAAAAAAATTTCATATTAAACTATAAAATTAGTGTAATTTATAAAAGGTCTCAAATTACATTTATCTAGGTGTTTATAATATCAATTATGTTAATATTTCCTTAAAAAGGTAATTACTTCATCATCATTGTGTCATATATAAAATAAATTATTTAAAGTCCAAAAATTATAAATAAAATACCATCATGTAGGAAAAAAATTTAGCTTTCTAATTAATATTTATAGTTGAATTTATCTTATTTATAACCCTATATTAAAAATTATTTACTTATTAAACAATGATTTTAACTATTTTAACCCTTCTTTAAATAAATTAATATTAAATGTCCTAATCAAATCCAAGTGTTCCTAAATGGTCATATTTTATTCCTAAGGGTTTTTTTGTTCGGATTAAAATAATACAATTGAATTGGGACATCTGTTAGGGTAATAATAATATCATTTTTACCTTTAATTAACCAATTTACTTTTAAACGTGGTAAAAATGTAAAAAGTTACTATTCACCCAAAATTATTTTCATATTATTGAACCAAATTTTACTTACTAACATCAATGGTGTCTTTCGGATATTTCAAATTCCATTCACAGCAGTGGTAAAATTATGTTATGTGTAAATTTGCAAATTCTCCTAGGAGGTGGGTAAAAGACGGTGAAAAGTTCAATAAACTTTTTATATATCTGAAATTATTATAAAATGAATCTATTTAATTGCATTGAAAATATATAAGTATTATGTATCAATTTCGACCTAAAATTAATTTAAATTAATTAAATAAATATTTTAATAAAAATACGATTTTTAAATAGAAATTCAGTGTTTTCACTATTCATCAAAAATTGAACGTTTTCAAAAAAATACCAAAATTTCACCCTAGGATAATTTCGATATTCTAAATCCAAAAATGAAGTCTATTTTGAAAGATAAAATTTATAAAATTTCAAAAGTTGGGTATTACTATTCATAACGTCTAGTTTATATAACATATCGTTGATTAGTGAAACTCGGTATTGCGTACAACACACGCTATCGTGGAAGGTCACGATTGCATGTAATGCAATCCAAGTCAGGGATGCGTGTTGTGCAAGCTCATTTTGCTGTTTTGTACAACACAAGACATTAATGAAATTAAAAAGAAAATTTTTCACAAAATCATGGTGTGTTACATTCTCCATCATGATAGAATTGGGAATTTTGATAGGGACTTATCTCCGAGTTTCCTAGGTGACGGGTTCATGGTTGACCCGGACGGGTTCATGAAAAAATTTTATCAGAGGAGGTAAGCTATTATTGGACCATTATTTTTTAGTGTGCCCTTTTTATTTGGGGGAAGAAAGTGTAGATGGATTCTGATTTTAGAAAATTTAGGGGTAGTTTCGAGAAGAGCATCATGAAATATTTCCCGATATGATCCTTGGGTTTCTATGGGATGTCTGGTTTTATTAGATTATTCAGTTCTTAAGAATTTTTTTGTGACTGGGATTTGACCATGGGAGTTAGGCTAATTGCCTCCTTGAGCTCTCAAGGGCTGAAAACCCATGTTGATCTGAGGAATGGTAATAAGAAGTATCTATGTGTTTGTGGTTTGTTTGACATATGTACTCCAACCATATGGTCAAGTCACCCATGATCACTAGTTCCCCTTCGTGGATCACTCAGAACTTTCATGAATTCTGATTTTTTATGATAATCTTATTAAGATAATTTTAGAATTGGGATATTAATGATTATTATATAACTTTTTTGAGCATGTTGGGTTTTTGGGACCAAATTTTTTGGGAGAAAGTGGAATGATTTAACAGGATCCAATTTCCCCAATATAAACATATGTCTTATTGAAATAAAATTGTTCTAATGGATGATTTGTTTTAAGATTATTGTGATTTTAATTTTTTTTTAATTAGGATGTTTTGGTGAAGTGTTTGAATCTGATGAATTGGTCTTGGTATTTGGTTTTTAACAGCTGGGTTTTTCTTAAAAAGGGTTTTTTTCTTTTGTGGTTATCTGATTATGAAATGTAAAAATTGATTAATTTTTTTTAATGGTAAATGGAATTTTGAAATGCTTTCATGTTTTTTTCATTACGAAAATTAAATATATTTGGTTCTAAATAAATTGGTTCTTGAAAAATATGGTTTTTTGAGATGATGAAAAATATTTTGAATAAAGGGAGTGGATTTTTTTTTGAAGACCTATTGGGTTTTTTTCCACAGTGGAATCATGGATTGTTGTTTGGAAATATGAAAATGGTTTCTCAATTTGGTGGATAGTGTTCCTGTGGAACCTACAAGATTTTTGAAATTAGCCGATTTTTTTCTTGTATAAATAGCATGTTTGTTTTAGCCTTTGGGGTTTTCATGGTTGTAGACATGTATATGGTTTAATAGATACAATTATGGATGTTCGGCATTGAAATTTAATTGGATACCCCATGTGGAATGTGAATGTTCATGTTAGTGAGACTATATGAAATACCATTTGTGAATGTGAATATCCACCATGCTAGTTCGTTTTGAAAAGGTAGTTTATGATGAAATTTTTTACTATTTTTGTTAATTGGTGTTTATGTGGGTTTTATTTTCATGTTTTAGAAGTGTGTTTAGTTTGGTAAACATCATCATGAGATGTATGTGACACTCTTGGGGTGTCTTTATATGGGATATTGTTGGTGGCTCAGTTTTTTAGAAATGTTCTATGGGTTTCAAAGGATATTTTGGATGTTATGATGTGGACATGGATGGTTCTCTATTGGCATGAAATCTAGTTGATCAACATAAATATTTGAATGAAATCTAAAAATCCACATTTTCATATGATGAATCAAGTTGTTTGATGGAATAATGTTCTTTTTTTTTAATTTATTTTTTTTCCAAATTTTTATAATTCTTTTTGATATTATAGTTGTTTTCAGTGAATTTGATCTGTTTCATTGTATTATTTGTCCATTCTTCCCCTTGTTCTGAGTGTGGTAAAATGGTTCTATTTATCAACGAGTTCTTATTTAGATGGATGTGTTTGGTTGAGAAAGTTTTTTTCAGAGGGTGAGGTAATCCTTAGCGCCTGGTTGTAGCATAATAGGTTCTTTAAACATTATGGCTCCAATCATAGGACACTAAGTGAAGCATTTCACGTAGTCAGGAAATCACTAGAGGTGTGGGGAGTACGACTAAGCTTTGGCCATTAATGTTGTTTTAAGGAAGTTTCTATGTTCTTATTTTTGGTTCTCATCATTGTGATTTTAATTTTTTCTCAAATATCCTGGGGTACATACCCATACCTCAATGACTATGTTTATGCATGATCATATGTGGATTTAGATCAATATCCCCATGTGGACCACCAATGTATATCGGGTCTTGTCTTCATTTTACATACTCATATGTGGAGAGTGTTGGGTCATTCCACTATTTATTTTTGTGGAATCAGTGGCCCAACTATTGAGTCCCCTTTCTTACTCGTCTTGACTGGTGGGGGGTTTTGGTCCATGCTAAAAGTGTTGGCCCAGTTCCTGTCCCCTTGGTTCGGGAGCAGTTATTTCAATTTTCATGATGTAACCCTCTCAGCACGGGTTTGTAGGATGTTGAGGGAGTGTTTTTTAGGACTGTACAAATGAATCCCAATTTTAGTTCATGATGAATTCATGTTTGTTAATGTCACGTTGGTCATTAATGGTGGGGAGATCCAATATGGGTCTGTAAGATATTTTCTTCTCATGGGGTCTCATCTTCCCTGACCCATAAACTGCCACCTTCTCACCCTGCATCAACATAGCCCCAAGTCTGACTTTGGACACATTACAAAACACAATGTACTTCTTACCCGGATCAGGTATGATCATGATAGGTGCGGTCGTCATCCGCTTATTCAAATCTTGGAAGGAGTTCTCACAAGCCTTAGACCACTCAAACCTAATTCCTTTATTGGTCAAGCCTAAGTGTGGTGCTTCCGTGTGAGAGAAATATTGAATGAAACATTGGTAATACTCGGCCAAACACATAAAACTCTGAACATTAGAAGCCTTCTTGGGCTAATTCCAATAAAAAAACAACCAGCACTTTTTGTAGATCGACTGTCACAACTGCCTCCAAGATGATGTGACCCAGAAAATGCACATCACATATCCACAATTGAATCTTTGATAGCTTGGATAATAGCTGATGCTCTCTTAGTGTACCAACAATGGTTTCATGATGTTGGGAATGATCGTCCTGAGGTTTCGAGTACACTAAGACATCATCAATAAAGAAAATCACAAACTGATCTAGATAGGGATGAATGATCTGATTCATCTAATCCATAAACATTGTCGGTGCATTGGTCAAGCTGAAAGGCATTACCACAAACTCCAACACGTACAGACTCTGGAAAGCTTTCTGCAGTACGTCAGAAGACCTCACACTCATCTGGTGATAACCTGAATGAAAATCAATCTTAAAAAACATTGATGAACCCCTCAACTGAACAAACAGATCGTCAATTCTAGGAAGTGGGTGCCGATTTTCACCTTCATATGATTCAACTTTCGATTGTTAACACACAGACTCAATGACCCATCGTCCTTCTTTGAAAAAATCATGGGAGATCCCCAACAAGACCCACTAGGATGGATAATGCCCTTACAATCAAACTCCACAAGCTGAACCTTCAGTTCCTGGAGGTCTATCGGTGCCATTCAGTTTGGAGGAATAGAAACAGGCTCTGCTCCTGGTAGCAACTCGATCGTGAGATTGACATCCTTCTCGGGTGGTAACCTCGAGAGATACTCAGGAACCACATCCGGAATTTGATAAAACACGAGAAGAAAATTAGATTGTTCCCCTCCCTCATCATCATCAAGCTTGAGACATGCCACTTGAGTCGTGAGTCCACTCATCTGTGGACAAAACAGCCCTGCACACCCTGCTCGAACATCTCATTCGCCATGGTGAACATAAACGTCACCCTCAAGTGACCTAAACGATACTCTTTGATGATAACAATGTATATGCCCCTGATACAAAACCAACCAATCCATTCCAAAGATTAGGTCAAAACCTAACATCTTGAGAACAAACAAGTCCCAAAAAAAATGATACCCACCTACTTTTAAGGCACATCCTTTGCACTGCTTGATATCCTCAACCCACACCCCAAACAGGGTGTCAATTGACATAACTCCACACACCCCATCTACAGGTAAACCCAACACTACCACATGTTGAGAAAAAAAAAGAGTGTGTGTCACATATGTCAAAAAAATGCACTAGAAAATGTAGAAGCTACAAGGATCTTACCTTGAATAGTTGATGATCCGGCCATGCCATCACTAGGTGAAAACTGAACTGCATGTAGGTGAACTGCCCCTCTACCCCGGGATCCACCCGAAGCACCATAGGCCTCACTGCCCAACTATCATGAGAGATCATGCCCTACAGTTCCACGTACACAACCCCTGCCAGCAACACTAGTGGAGCTCCAACTGGAAGTCTGATACGAGGAAATTGATCCCATTACAGTAACTGGTACCTGATTTTCATCACCATGCTCACCCGTCTGCCGAGGGTTTCTGCAGAACCTCGACACATGTCACATCGGTCTTCATGTGCGACACTAAACTAGAGGTCAAGGACACTGACCACGCATATGCCCCAACTTACTACACTAATAACAGAACACCTAGTTCCCACCCTAAGAGGCTGACCCTCTCTTCTAACCACCTTGCTGGAAACATTCCCAATGGAACTTTCATCCTTCAGAAGATGCACCACTTGTCTGCCCAACTAGCACGACAAGACCACCACCAAATACTCCCTTCATGTTCCATTCAGAGATGAGTGCCTAATCCATCACCTCTGCAATCCTCTTCAATCGGATGATATTTACATGAGACCTGATCTCAAGTCTCAACCCATCCTGGAAACGCTTCTCTACCAATGCATCATCCTCTTCCAACACCAGGACAAAGCATTCAAAATTAGTGAAGCGACTATCGTAGTCCATCACCAATAGCGATCCCAGAGTTAGGCTCATAAACTATACAGCCTGCTCTTGCCTCAATGTCTCTTGGTAAAAATGCTCCAGAAACTTTTCTTGGAAAACATTCCACGACATCCCCTCATCCTGCTCAGTGTGAGCCTGAATATCCCACCAACACCTTTCTTATCCCCGCAACAAATAAACTGTCAACTTTACTTGCTTTTCAACAGGGGTCTCTAGTTGATCCAATATCATCTCGATATACTCTAACTAGAACTTCACTTCCTCCATCCCACCCTCTCCGATGAAGGTCGGAGGGTGCTACAGCTAGAACTCCCTGGTCGGCTCAATCATACCCGGTGCAACCCGCCCTGGGTCATGATCCATCATCTTCATAATATGAGCCATGTTCTCCTAGAACTGGTCTACTATACCTTATTTTATCACCATATTTTCGTGCTCTTCTACGGGAGGAGTGTTCTCAGCAACATCCTCTCATTGCCCAACTGGTAACCGATGTCATGGTGGAATCTCTCTACATTTCCAATCACAAGATTTAGCACACATACCATAGAACTTTCACGACATCATCAAAATATCTTTACTAGCTACAAAAACCTAAATTTATATACTAATTCAACAACATCAACACCTCAAATTCACCGCCGTGACCATCCCTACCGCGGGCCATGTTCCACATGGGGGTAAACTACCAGGCACTACAATCAAACTCAAAAAACATTTTACAAGAACGTTTTTCACTACATTTCAAACCCTTATATTTCATTAAACATAATTTACCCACTTTTTTTATTTCATTCTTCCCATTATTTCTTGGTTTTATGAAATTAATGATGAACCCTACATTCCCACCTCACACACCCACCCAATGCATGCACATAAAACAATGCATTTCACATATCTCCCTAGGTGCCTACAATGATGCATGAATGCAAATACATGTGTCATTAAATCCATGAGCCAAATATCATAAAACAATCACATAAAACCACATGTGCATCACCCAATGGTGAAATATCATCAACTATAACAACACTCAACAAAGAACAAAATTTACCACCCAGGGGGACTTGGGTATTCCCTCGTACATGGGTTAGATACTCCCAAGAACAAGCTCATTTACCAAGGCCTGACACATCTTAACCATTGGCAACCTATCCCAAATAACAAGACCTCAAAGAAGGAGTAGAATGACCTGCTCTGATACCACTTTGGAATGACCTCGACCAGGAAGCCCATAAACTGGTGCTCGGAGCTGGGTAGTTACATAACCTTAAGCGAACCTCCCCATATGCCAAAGGATTCTGACTAGCAGCGGGGGTCTTTATGGTCAAGTGGGGAGACTATAACCCCTTTTTATCAGAGTAATCCACAACAGAAATAAACCAATAGAGGAAATAATAATCAATGAACAAGGAACATGTATAATAACCATTTAAACTAATAAATATGCCATGTCTTACTACAAGTGAAAATGTGGACAAAATCCCAAAATAAATACAAGGGCCAAAATCCCTAAAATGGTCCCGACTCCAAGTCCGGATCCTCCACTAAGTGATACCCATGTCCACTCAACTATCTAGAAAGGACCCTTGACCTTCTATTGACCTACAAACATGAACTCTGGTCGGGTACCCAATGGCGGCCCGAGCAGGGTGTGAGTACACTTAGTAGGCCACCACCGACGGTGTCTAAAAAATATCCAGTATGAACAGGCAGTGCATGAAAAAAGAATATGAATGATCATTTCCAAAAAATTATTTAAGGTTCCATTAACCAGTTTAGAGGCAAACCCATTGCCACTACCATTACCATTCATTTCACACCAATTATTATCACTTACCATTTCATCACATTTCCATGGGTTAATCACATAAATTCTGTTACATGGGTCTAAGGCCAAAAATCACTTGAAAGAGGGTAAACACATCATTATCCTATCTCACTAGGACTAACCTCCTCATAGAAATCATATCCTCACCTCAAAGCCTCAGTCCAGGTGGATGAAACCGTTAGGAGAAATGATCCTCATTCCCAATTCCTAACCCATGCATTTAGGGTGGAGTTCAGAGCATCAGTCTTTACTCAACCCATGAGCATAGATCCCCAAGTCATACCCCACTCTACCATGCCATGTGCACATGCTATTATATATATGTAACCATCAACCCACCATACTATTGTCCATTAACAAACACCATTAAAAAACCACATAGGAATTCACATTATGCCTTAACCCATTAACTCATTAACATTTCACATCATTTAACTATTCACCTGATTCCTATTTTTTATGCTTGTTTCACTACGCATTCAACACTAAACCCATTACCTATCCTGTTATAGTCTTTAATCAGTTTACACATTAACCCATTTAACATGTTCATCATTTCCATGAATCAACCATTCAACCCATTCCATATAACCCTTAGGTTATTGGAAAGTCTAGGTGTGTCACATAACTTCTATTCCAAGTTCAACCAATCATTACAAAATATTTTTCCAGGGCCCTACAATTTATTAAAACAAGGTAACTTGTTTAATAACAATCCCTATCACTTAGAAATGCCGGAACATCCCATGGATGGCCCCAATTAGGTCAAGTCATCCTCAAAGCATCCCATGGGGATCATGAGGGTTCCAATTTACCATTTTAAGACCCCTTTATACCATCCACATTCAGGTTGATCAAATCTCATCAAAAGGAAACCATGAGAAAAGCCACACATGCATAAATCCACTATAAAACTATGAGATAACGTTTTTAGACAACCTACATAGAAACCGCAGTTGAACGCACACTCTAACGAGTCTTAGACTTCAATCCGACCAACCTTTGGAGCATCAACCTATAACCCATTCAATAGATAGGGTTTCAGAGCATCGGAACAAGAGGGAGAGAAGATATAGACCCTAAACCAAGAAGAGAAGCATGGATGGGATTAGCCTTACCTGGGGCTCGATCTGCACCCAACAGCAACAAAAAAACCTTATAAATGAAGGATATCAACCTGTTGGAGCTCTTGGGCGATTTGGTTCGTCTCTAGGGTGAAGAGGGATGAATAGATATGAAATCCTGAGATGGTTCTTAAAATACAAAGGTGTCAATTTTGTAATTTTTTCCAACTTTAAGAGGTCTCACGGTTTGGACACATTGTTTGAAAAAACATGCGCAAACCGTTCCCATGCTATTGTCTGGAGGAGGAGGGTTTCACACTTAACCTGGGTAGGCCGCTCAGTTTTCGCTGGCCATGCACAGGTCATGCGCCTAGGCTTGTCTTGCCCAACTTTCCTTTCATTCGTGGGCCGAGCCCCCGAAACACCCCCAAGACCTCTCATACTTTTAGAATACATCCCTTGATGACCGAACATGGGATTCATCTAAAACATAATGAAAACACGCCCTTCCAAAAATATGGATCTAACACCGAGGAACATATGATGTTGAATGACTCGAATCATTTTAGGCAGTAGTATTCTTGAAATTTTGAGAACGAAATTATTTGAAGGATGGAATAATGTGACACCCCATGATTCCACGGTATGTTTCACTTCTAATAATTCAATAGCTTGCGTAGTTTGCATCTTCGAGTTCCATCACACCATGACCAATCAATCTAGCCATTATTAATAGTAATACCAACCTTTTAAAATTTTGAAAATTTTATTTTTTCAAATATGAATTCATTTTTAGATTCATAATATCAATATTTTATTAGGGTGAGGTTTTTGAATTTATATGAAAACTTACAATTTATTATGAATAGTGAAGAACACTATGTTATTGTTTAAAACTGAATTTTTATATAAATAACTATTTATTTTTTTTAAATATATATTAGGTCGAAATTGATATACAATACCTTTATATCACTACTAGAAATAGCGCTTTTAGCGACCGCCAAAGGCGGTCGCTAAAAGGCTTTAGCGACCGCCCAGCGACCGCTTTTGGCGGTCGCTGTTGCTTCGTCGGTAAAGCCCTTTAGCGACCGCCAATGGCGGTCGCTATTGTTTCACATCAACGAAGCAGCCGGATGCGGGTCTCCTCTCGTCTCACGGCATATGGCAGGGACAGAGACCTTCCCCACCGGCCATGGCGGACACACGACGGCAGGTGGGTGGTGTGCGCGGCGGCGTGCGGCGTGCGGTAGCGTGCGACGGGTGCGTGCGGCGGCGGCGGCGTGGGGCGGCGGTCACGAGTGAAGAATCGTCCGACATAATGAGGCGGCGTGCGGGAGCGTGCGACGGCGTGCGACGGCGTGCGGCGGCGTGTGGCGGCATGCGGCGGTGATTATTTGCAGCGGCTAACGTAGGAGGGAAAGAAGAAGAAGCGCACGCGGGAAAAAATCGCGCTGGAATTTTAGTTTCGTATTAGCGACCGCCATTGGCGGTCGCTAATACCTTCTTTAGCGACCGCCAATGGCGGTCGCCCGCTTCAGCAGCCGCAAAAGCCAGGATTTTTAGTAGTGTATGATCAATTTAATTCAGTAGATTCATTTTATAATAAAATAGATCTATTATATTTTATTGAACATTTTAACGCCTTTTACCCACCTTCTAGCAACATTTTAAAATTTTCATAAAATATAATTTTACTGCTTCGTTGAATTGAATTTCAAAAATCCAAGCGACACCATTGACCTTAGTTTGTAAAATTTTTTACAATAAGATGAAAATAATTTTTTCTGAATAGTAACTTTTGTTTTTTATTTGCAACGGTTAAAGTAAATCTGTAATTAAAGTTAAAAATGATATTATAGTTATCATAACACATGTCCAAATTCTATTGGATAAGTTTATTTAGATGAAAATAAACGTTAGGAATAAAATATAATCCATTTTGTCCACTTGGTTTATATTAGAACATTTATTATTACTTTATTTAAAGAAGAGTTAAAAGTGTTATATTCAATGTTTAATAACTAATCCATTTTTAATATATGGTTATATATAAGATAAATTTGACTAAAAATATTAATGGGATATATAAAAATATTTCCAACATAAATATATATTATTTATTATTATTAAACATTAAATTATTAAATTTTTCTAATGACACAATGATGAGGCAGTAATAACCTTAATATTGAACGATATAAATAATAGATATTATAAATATTAATATAATTATAAATACAGACTTTTGATGTATTACATGAATTTTATAGGTTAACATTACATGTTATGATTGATTAAATAAATTTTTTTGAAGTAATAAAGTTTTTATGACTTTCACAAAATCCAAATACTAAATAGTGTCAAAATTGTCATAATTGAGTTTTTTAAACAAATAATATATTATTAGTTGATAAAATATTCCTAATATCCTAATGTTCATCCAAAAGGCATAGATAAGGTTATATATATAAATAATTAACCACTTGTGATTCTCTTGTCATTTTAGAGTAATTTTATTAACCATTTATTATAATAATACAAGAATAGATGTTAAAAGACAAACTATTTAACAAATAGTTAAATCTAAATGATATGGTAAAAATAGTGACCTAAACCTTTCCAAAACCCATTGGTTGAGATTATTTCAATCCCTAACTTCCTTATCCTGGAAATAAGTATTTTTGAGCTACTATAAACCGAATATGATTGTATAATAAAATAATATCTCTTCTTTTTTTAATGTGACCCTCGCCTCTCTTATAAAATGGTACTTCTCATTCTCTAAAAATAAGACCTCCAAATCAATTTTGCTCATCCAAACCCCTCTAAAATATCCTCCCAACAACCCTAACATAATCTTATAGGCCTTATATTGATCATAATCCATCCAAAGGATCCCTTTAATAAAATCAAAAGGAAGCACCCGAAGAAGATGTAATAATTTCATCACCTCTTTCAATGTTATTTTCTTCTTCCACTTCCTCTTTTATTGTTTTTTCAAAACAAAAATAATAAATACAATACCCTATACTTATGGTGATGTTTTTATAAATATTTTATAACCATATTCATTATTATATCCATCCTATGAATGACAATGTCACCATATGTGTGTACGTACGACTTACCGTCTTCAAGTCATGGTGTAGATTGTTATTGAATAATTCATTATTTGGATGGATATAATAATGAGTATAGTTGATGTAAATAAAAATATAACATGTTAATGAATATTTATATATGATATAGATTCCAATTACATATAATTCCACCATCAATATAAGGATATTTTCGCTCATGCGTATGTACGGATTACGGTCTCTAGGAACACAATGAGATTCATTCGCCATCATAATAATTCAAGAATAATAATCATTTTAGGATGAAAAAAAATGTTTAAGAACATGATTCCATTATTTATATGTAACACCCCAAGATTTCATATTGTGTTAGTTCTTCAAAATAATTCAATAACTTTCACTACAGGCAACACAAAGTTCAAGCACACCATGACTTACCAAACAAGCCGTTCAAAAGAGGTTATGAATAGTATTAGATAAATTTTAATGTTTATATAATCCTTATAATTTTAGAATCCATATTATGAGTTTCTTAGATATAATGCAAGAACAAATTCATTTTCAGTATTGCACTTTTATCAACTTTAATAGTGAACCCTTTTTAAATACTATGTTTTAAACTTTTTGACTAAATGGGGACATCAAAAATTTAAAATGAAACATCCCAAGCTTCTACGGTACGCTTCCCTTCGAATAATGTGATAGCGTGTGTTGTACGCAACCTCGAGTTCTAACACACACCACAACTAATTAAACTAGCCGTTGTGAATACTAATACCTACTTTTTGAAATTATATATATTTTATATTTGAAAATGGACTTCATTTTTGGATTCGGAATATCAAAATTAGCCTAGGGTGAAATTTTGGTACATTTCGGATAACTTTCATATTTTGATGAATAGTGAAAATTACTAAATTTTAATTAAAAACAACTTTTTTGATCAAAATAATTAATAGTGATAAATTGTGAATTTGAGTAGTTTTAAAGTATATTTAGAATATATTTTTACCATTTAATATAATGTTGGTCATTGGACATAATTTTACAATTAAACCGAACATAAACAAATGTCAATCTTTTGATAGTTATTACCTCTTAAAAACACGCTTTTTGTTTTGACAGCGGGAATTAATTTTAAATTAATTTCTGCCACTTCTGTGTTTTGAATTTTGGAAAATGAATTCCATATTTGGAATCAGGATGTCCAAATTATGTAAATAGGTATCTTTTATTTTTAGACATTTTGAATAATTACTGCGGTAAATATTTTATTTACCATGGTTAAGGGTAAATCCGGTAAGTAAGGGTTAAAAAAATAATATTATAATAATACTAAATTAACCTAAAACGTGTCTTAACCCTATTGGTTGATACATGGTCGACCATGGGCATATTTGGGTCTGTTTTGGGACCCCATGGATCCACTTGTAAGTGATAATGACACATTATATTAATAAAGTTAAAATAAAAATAAAAATGGCATAAGCTTACATTTTTTAGAAGAACAATTTTTACATAGGGTTATAAATGTTGGATTTTCGATTATAAATATTCATTAGAAAGATAAAAAGATTTCCTACATAATGATATTTTATTTATAATTTTTAGACATCAAATAATTTAAATTATTAATGACACAATAATGATGCAATGTTTACCTCATTAATAAATCATTTAAATAAATAAGATTATAATGATTAAAATATTATCTAAAACCTGTCCAATTCTTATTGGTTGATGTTATTTAGAATATGAGTCATCTTATCTTCGACCTCAATTGTTTTTGGACCATTATAAACCGAATACAAATATATTATAAAGTAATACTTTCACACTTTCCTAAAGAGCCCCTCCTCTCCCTTATAAAAGGAGACCACTTCTACTCATTCCTCACACCTCTCAAGCCACTTGGCTCGTCCAAACTCTGCCCAACTAAGCTCCCCATATCCCTCTCCTCCTCCTTGAAGCTTACCCTTAGGCAGAAAGCATTTCAAGAAGTCCTTTGGTTCAACCAAAGTGAGTTACCTAAATTAAAGGTAACGATTTCTCTTAAATTATTTTCATTTATTTTGCTTCTCCAACCCCCAAACTCTTTTTATTTCCTTTCTTTTGTAACAACACCAGTATCCTCAATATACTAGGATTTTGTTATAAGAAGGATTCAAACTACACATACACACAACTCCATCTAATGGATGATGAACATAATGTTTCTGTGGATGGCAAACTAACGCCTCACGAAACGGTGATTGTTCAAATACATCTTACCGCCTCTCATGGTGGCCATTATGATGGAACTGTAATTAAATATGATATTAATGATATATATTTTATATATAAGCTTCTGAAATTCCATTTTATTTCATACCATTATTCGTTTCATGTTGTATATACATACGATAATTTAATTTGAGGAAGTGCGGACTACCGCCCCCTAAAAATGATATGAATCGTTCATACCACACATGGAACGTATAAAGGATGGTGTTAATGAACTTAAGTAACATATATAAAATATTATATTATACTGTAATAGTAATATACCTATGTATCATTTGGATTCGATTCTTTTAAAATAAAAATTAAATGGAAGTAGCGTTCGTGCGTACGTACGGACTACCGTCTCCACGAACGCGATGAGATTCATTCTCCATCGTATCCATTCAAGTATAATTATCATTTAATGATTTAAAAATGATGTTTAAGGACTTGATATCATTCTGGATATGAATAAGATACAACAAACATGACTTATGTAACAAAACATATAAAAGAAAATGAGTAAGTTAACACACGAAACGACGATAATACTAAGATATTATCAAATCAATATTAAAAGATCATATATGATATCATATTAATGTATATGATTCTTTTATAATTTAGTAAAAATTATTTCACCATTATACAGGAGGTTAACCTACCCCAACCAATGAAAAGTACAAGGTAAGGGTTTATTTCCCAATCTCTTCATTATCCGAGGTTGTTTATACTGGGATATCTTTATCATCCACATCCATGTTTCTTAAAAATGTATTTCAAAACATTTTTACTATTTACAAGAATATGGGTTAAAGTCATTTATACCCTTTTTTGACTTTTTATAAGAGGTTTATAAAGGAATCTTTCCGTCGTTTTCAAAACAAGTTCCTTTTTAACCTTTTCGACAGAATTGAGGTAAGAATGTTTTTTAAACTTATACGGCGGGTGCGGTTATTTTACGCCGTTATAAAATCTTCAAAGCTTTCCTTACAAGCTTATAAGAATATTTTCAAAGAAAATGTTTTATTTTATATGGATCATAAATTATTTCAAAATAAAAGGAGATATTTCTTTAAAAAGAATTTTGATTTCATCTACGTCAACATCCTTTGATGGATTTTAATATTATTTGAAGTTGATTTATTATGATACAAAACTTCTATATTGTATTGAAGGTTTTGTGATATGTTTGACTATGGATGTGCTATTTTTATACCATTCATAGTTTACGGTGAAATTATTGACATTTCGTATGCTAGTTTTAATACGAATGTTTATGTTATGTTTAAACTTTTTCATATGGGAATGCATTGGACTTAATAAGTGACAGGTGGAGCCCGCTATAGCTCCTCGATGCATCGGTAGGTCTCATGAGACAAACTAGTGTCTTGGCACAAGGCCTTGACAAAATCTTATTTTTAGTCTTGGCACGAGGCCTTGGCTATGTGGTTATGATAGTCTGGAATTATGCATTCCAACATTATGAAAGTGGTTATTGATTTTTGCATGTGATTATTCGATTAGTAGAATATCCATGTGAATAAGTAAATGGCATTATTTCATTTTACTTTTGCCGTACTATGTTGAAGTTCAAGTTTAAAAGGCTTTTGTTTTAGTAATTCATTGCCTTAAATGTTTATTCTTATTTCTGAATGTTTCCGCTATATTGTTATCCTTACTGGGCATTTGAGCTCACCCCTTTTCTATGTTTTATTTTTCCCAGGATGTGAAGAAATAAGTTATGAATGACCTGAAGGGATTTTATGAGGGGTTAATAGTGTGGATTGTGGAAACATTATGTTGTTGTAGTAGTTTTTCATTTTATGATGTAATGTAAAACTTATGAATATATCTAGTGTTTCCAAGGCTACTAAACCAATCGGTCTTTCGAGATTTGATCTTTCTTGTGATCATGCCAATGTTACGAAGTAATGCACCGACTCTGGGCAGCTGGGGTCGGGGCGTTACAGTTGGTATCAGAGGAAGTTTAGTACAAACCTTGGAAGCTAGATTTAGATAAACTCTGATTAGAGCATGTAGACCTAAGATTAACTTTGAGGATTAGTATAGAAGAACTTCCTAGAATTTTTCTATTGTAGAGATTTTGTGAGTTTTCCGAGCAATACATCCCTGTCTGGATACGAGCAGGTAGAGGCGGATCTGGCACAGATGTACCTAGGGGTAAAACCCGAAAACACCGCTTTGAGCTAGACTCGAACGGGAACTGGTGCACGACAACGGGCCTTGCTGCACTCTTGGTTACGACACTCCCGGGGGATATGCTTAGGATAACTCTCATTTTCTTTACAAATCATTTTGAAGGGATTATGAGTATATACTTCCTCAAAGAAAACATTCTTATGTTTATGGATTATATCCATAAATAGTTCAATTTATGTTAAGTGTTTTATAAGTATGGGATTATGTATTTTGATTCATAAACTGATCTAGTGTATGACATTGTTTAGAAATGGCGCCCAGTATAAGGAATGAGAACTCCATAAATGCACATGATCCAAAGAGAAGGAAGGATCATATCTTTCATGGTCTTAAGCTAGAATTTATAAGAGAAATAGTCTCCCACGTATTATCATCATATGAAGAAATAATATCATGTGTTGATAAGATAAGTAAATATTTTACTGAGTCCTATGGCTTTGAAGGGAAGCAAGAGAAGAAAAGGATGGAAGAGAGAAAGATGGATAAAAGTAAGAGGGAAAAGAAGAATTTTCCAATATGTGGTAACTGTGGAAAGAAACACCCTGGAACTTGCCTGAAAGGAATGGGAGTTTGTTATAAGTGTGGGGGAAAAGGGCACAAAGTACGTGACTACAAGGGTAAGAAAATGGTTTTAAATGTACAATGCTTCATTTGCAAGGAGTTTGGACACTACGCGAACCTATGTCCCAGTCATCAGACTATGCCACAAATGATGCTATTGGATAATAATCAAGTTATGATACTACCACAGATGAAGAGGAATGATTAGAGTTCTTATGTTGATTATGTCAATTGAGTGTTGTATCAACAATGTACTTGTTATAATAATTATAGAGTATATAAGGATTGTACTGCAGTACTATTTCATTAAGGACTTGAGATTGTGTGGAACAACGAAAAGTGACACAATAGCAGGATAGATTTTTGGAAAATATATGGTTGAGAGAATGAAAAACCATAATATAGTTCTGATACTGAGGTAGTGATTTTGGAATAATATATGATTTTTTTGGATAAATTATATTGGATATTGTTGACTACCTTGGAACTGATTAATGATTTGTATATTCCATCATTGCTGGGGTTTAAAACATTTTTGGATTAATGAAGTATATCCAGCATTCTATATGGAATAAGGGAACATGAATGTAATCAATAAGGAATATGGTAATACATGATGAAGGTATTCATATGCTATTACGGGGTAAAAAGGATCTATATTATGTTTAACTTCCTTATAAATGTTGGACTGTGAGTTTGGATAGAAGTATTTTGGATAGTTCTAGTTTGGATTATTTTGTATTTCCATAAAAGGACAACCCGGAGGTCGGGCGGCAACCCGTCGCGTCCGGCAAGGCTGCGAGACTTGAACCCGCAACCAAAGGGCGACAAGGGTGTATCACCTACCACTATCCCACGAGATGTCCTGGATTAAATAAAGTAGTTTTTTAAAAGATCTGGTAGATGAATTATAAATTCATTTATTTTGGAACCCTCTATGAATAGTATAAATAGAATTTTTTTTACGAGTGAATGATGAGTTTTGGTGGAAATTTATTAATGGATAAATCTCTAATTATAAACTAAGTATATCTCCTTATGATCTTAGCCAATATCATAAATAAATTCCTCATCATTAATAAAATGAACTTAGAACAAAAATGTTGTCCTAGATGGTACCTTAAATCATCACTAATTTATGGCTTTGGGATTGTTGGCCTTTTCATAGCCATGTTCTCTACCACTCTCCATCAGATAATTGA
Source organism: Viscum album (assembly GCA_963277665.1). Lineage (NCBI taxonomy): Eukaryota > Viridiplantae > Streptophyta > Magnoliopsida > Santalales > Viscaceae > Viscum > Viscum album. Next base: position 1,185,649,389 of record OY728161.1, on the reverse strand, counting down.
TGGCTAGATTTTTCTTCCATATCCATATTTTCTTACATGGAACCCTAGTATGTGTTATTTTCGGTAATCTTCATACTTTCCACTCTTTATTTTAAATAGAGGCCTCATTAATTCATTTTTCGATGTGGGACTTCAACTAAGATATTTTGAAACGTCAAAAATGTGTTATCCTAATACCCTATGTTTTGTTGAACCGATGGTATTTCAAATCATCATAGATTGATGAATTTAAGGACCTCAATTTTATACTTGTTTGTAATTGATGACCTCAATTACTACTTATAAATATTTACGTTTTTCCTCCAATTATATGTCTCAAATTTCCACCAATGATCTCCTAATCGAGATCATAATTTGGTGGTGACCCTTTCATTTCTCTTTTCCTCATATTAAGACTAAATTTTAGTAACCCAATTTCCGATGTGGGGTTTCCCACAAATATATTATATATTTTCAACCTTTTATTTTTGAAGAACAATTTCAAATTGCGAGGACGCAATTTATTGAAGGAGGTGAGAATGTAACACCCCAAGATTTCATAGTGTGTTAGTTCTTCAAAATAATTCTATAACTTTCACTACAGGCAACACAAAGTTCAAGCACACCATGACTTACCAAACAAGCCGTTCAAAAGAGGTTATGAATAGTATTAGATAAATTTTAATGTTTATATAATCCTTATAATTTTAGAATCAATATTATGAGTTTCTTAGATATAATGCAAGAACAAATTCATTTTCAGTATTTCACTTTTATCAACTTTAATAGTGAACCCTTTTTAAATACTATGTTTTAAACTTTTTGACTAAATAGGGACATCAAAAATTTAAAATGAAACATCCCAAGCTTCTACGGTACGCTTCCCTTCGAATAATGCGATAGCGTGTGTTGTACGCAACCTCGAGTTCTAACACACACCACAACTAATTAAACTAGCCGTTGTGAATACTAATACCTACTTTTTGAAATTATATATATTTTATATTTGAAAATGGACTTCATTTTTGGATTTGGAATATCAAAATTAGCCTAGGGTGAAATTTTGGTACATTTCGGATAACTTTCATATTTTGATGAATAGTGAAAATTACTAAATTTTAATTAAAAACAACTTTTTTGATCAAAATAATTAATAGTGATAAATTGTGAATTTGAGTGGTTTTAAATTATATTTAGAATATATTTTTACCATTTAATATAATGTTGGTCATTGGACATAATTTTACAATTAAACCGAACATAAACAAATGTCAATCTTTTGATAGTTATTACCTCTTAAAAACATGCTTTTTGTTTTGACAGCGGGAATTAATTTTAAATTAATTTCTGCCACTTCTGTGTTTTGAATTTAGGAAAATGTATTCCATATTTGGAATCAGGATGTCCAAATTATGTAAATAGGTAACTTTTATTTTTAGACATTTTGAATAATTACTGCGGTAAATATTTTATTTACCATGGTTAAGGGTAAATCCGGTAAGTAAGGGTTAAAAAAATAATATTATAATAATACTAAATTACCCTAAAACGTGTCTTAACCCTATTGGTTGATACATGGTCTACCATGGGCATCTTTGGGTCTGTTTTGGGACCCCATGGATCCACTTGTAAGTGATAATGACACATTATATTAATAAAGTTAAAATAAAAATAAAAATGGTATAAGCTTACATCTTTTAGAAGAACAATTTTTACAAAGGGTTATACATGTTGGATTTTAGATTATAAATATTTATTAGAAAGATAAAAAGATTTCCTACATAATGATATTTTATTTATAATTTTTAGACATCAAATAATTTAAATTATTAATGACACAATAATGATGTAATGTTTACCTCATTAATAAATCATTTAAATAAATAAGATTATAATGATTAAAATATTATCTAAAACCTGTCCAATTCTTATTGGTTGATGTTATTTAGAATATGAGTCATCTTATCTTCGACCTCAATGATTTTTGGACCATTATAAACCGAATAAAAATATATTATAATGTAATACTTTCACACTTTCCTAAAGAGCCCCTCCTCTCCCTTATAAAAGGAGACCACTTCTACTCATTCCTCACACCTCTCAAGCCACTTGGCTCGTCAAAACTCTGCCCAACAAAGCTCCCCACATCCCTCTCCTCCTCCTTGATGCTTACCCTTAGGCATAAAGCATTTCAAGAAGTCCTTTGGTTCCAACCAATGTGAGTTACCTAAATTAAAGGTAACGATTTCTCTTAAATTATTTTCATTTATTTTGCTTCTCCAACCCCCAAACTCTTTTTATTTCCTTTCTTTTGTAACAACAACAGTATCCTCAATATACTAGGATGTTGTTATAAGAAGGATTAAAACTACACATACACACAACTCCATCTAATGGATGATGAACATAATGATTCTGTGGATGGAAAACTAACGCCTCACGAAACGATGATTGTTCAAATACATCTTACCGCCTCTCATGGTGGCCATTATGATGGAACTGTAATTAAATATGATATTAATGATATATATTTTATATATAAGCTTCTGTAATTCCATTTTATTTCATACCATTATTCGTTTCATGTTGTATATACATACGATAATTTAATTTGAGGAAGTGCGGACTACCGCCCCTTAAAATGATATGACTCGTTCATACCACACATGGAACGTATAAAGGATGGTGTTAATGAACATAAGTAACATATATAAAATATTATATTATACTGGAATAGTAATATACCTATGTATCATTTGGATTCGATTCTTTTAAAATAAAAATTAAATGGAAGTAGCGTTCGTGCGTACGTACGGACTACCGTCTCCACGAACGCGATGAGATTCATTCTCCATCGTATCCATTCAAGAATAATTATCATTTAATTATTTAAAAATGATGTTTAAGGACTTGATATCATTCTGGATATGAATAAGATACAACAAACATGACTTATGTAACAAAACATATAAAAGAAAATGAGTAAGTTAACACACGAAACGACGATAATACTAAGATATTATCAAATCAATATTAAAAGATCATATATGATATCATATTAATGTATATGATTCTTTTATAATTTAGTAACAATTATTTCACCATTATACAGGAGGTTAACCTACCCCAACCAAGGAAAAGTACAAGGTAAGGGTTTATTTCCCAATCTCTTCATTATCCGAGGTTGTTTATACTGGGATATCTTTATCATCCACATCCATGTTTCTTAAAAATGTATTTCAAAACATTTTTACTATTTACAAGAATATGGGTAAAAGTCATTTATACCCTTGTTTGACTTTTTATAAGAGGTTTATAAAGGAATCTTTCCGTCGTTTTCAAAACAAGGTCCTTTTTAATCTTTTCGACAGAATTGAGGTAAGAATGTTTTTTTAACTTATACGGCGGGTGCGGTTATTTTACGCCGTTATAAAATCTTCAAAGCATTCCTTACAAGCTTATAAGAATATTTTCAAAGAAAATGTTTTATTTTATATGGATCATAAATGATTTCAAAATAAAAGGAGATATTTCTTTAAAAAGAATTTTGATTTCATCTACGTCAACATCCTTTGATGGATTTTAAGATTATTTGAAGTTGATTTATTATGATAAAAAACATCTATATTGCATTGAAGGTTTTGTGATATGTTTGACTATGGATGTGCTATTTTTATACCATTCATAGTTTACGGTGAAATTATTGACATTTCGTATGCTAGTTTTAATACGAATGTTTATGTTATGTTTAAACCTTTTCATATGGGAATGCATTGGACTTAATAAGTGACGGGTGGAGCCCGCTATAGCTCCTCGATGCATCGGTAGGTCTCATGAGATAAACTAGTGTCTTGGCACAAGGCCTTGACAAAATCTTATTTGTAGTCTTGGCACGAGGCCTTGGCTATTGGTTATGATAGTCTGGCATTATGCATTCCAACATTATGAAAGTGGTTATTGATTTTTGCATGTTATTATTCGATTAGTAGAATATCCATGTGAATAAGTAAATGGCATTATTTCATTTTACTTTTGCCATACTATGTTGAAGTTCAAGTTTAAAAGGCTTTTGTTTTAGTAATGCATTGCCTTAAATGTTTATTCTTATTTCTGAAAGTTTCCGCTATATTGTTATCCTTACTGGGCATTTGAGCTCACCCCTTTTATATGATTTATTTTTCCCAGGATGTGAAGAAATAAGTTGTGAATGACCTGAAGGGATTTTATGAGGGGTTAATAGTGTGGATTGTGGAAACATTATGTTGTTGTAGTAGTTTTTCATTTTATGATGTAATGTAAAACTTATGAATATATCTAGTGTTTCCAAGGCTACTAAACCAATCGGTCTTTCGAGATTTGATCTTTCTTGTGATCATGCCAATGTTATGTAATAATTCACCGACTCTGGGTAACTGGGGTCGGGGCGTTACATTATATGAATCAAATACATTCTATCCATAACAAACATGACTAATATAACAAAATGAATCTGTTAACACCTGAAACAATGATTATGATGAAATATTATTAACAATGAGATATTATAAGATCGTATAAGAAAACATATTTATGTATATGGTTCTTGTATAATTTAATAAAAAAATGTATCTATTATATAGGAGGATAATGTACCCTCGATCAAGGAAAATTGCAATTTTTGGGTTAATTCCTCAATCTAATTATTATCTGAGATTATTTATGGGTTAGTATTTACTGGGAATTATTTATCATTCATGTATATGTTTCATAAAAAAGTTTTATAAATGAATATTTTTATGTTTTGTGGAAGGTACTATTTTGTATGATCATCATTTTTAATTTTTTAATTATTTATTTTTTGAAATATTTTTATATAATGTCCATGTTTTAAAAATGATTTCTTGGAATTATTTATATAACCATGATAGATTTTAAATGGTAATTACGTTCAAAACATTTAATGTTGAATGTGACACATTGATTCAAAATTATCTTTTAAATTACTTATTTATAAATGTGTAACTTTTAAATGATTTCATATAGAGGGATATTTCTCTCAAAGAGTTTTTCTGATTATTTTCTTCTAAGTCAATATCATTTATAGAAAATTAATCTTGATTGACGATTATTTATTATAATACAATATTATATATTATTTTGAATGAGTTATGATATGTTTGAATGTGGGAGTGTTTATTTATACAATACATGGTTTATAGTTAAAGTATTTACCTTTCATGTGCTAGTTTTAATATGTATGTTTATGTTATGTTTCATCATTTTCATATGGGGAATGAATTTTAATTAGTAAGTGACGGGTGGAGCATGCTATAGCACCTCGATGCATCGATATGTCCGCTGATACAAACTGGTATCTTGACACAAGGCCTTGGAAAAATCTTATTTATTGTCTTGGCATGTTGCCTTTACTATGTTTTTATGATGTCTTACAATATGAATTCCATTATAATGACATTATATATAGATATTACATTGATTATTCGACTAGTAGAATATCCATGGGAACTCGTAAATGGAATTATTTGATTTATCTTTTCATTTAATGCTAGTTTTTTTGTTTAAAAGTCATATGTGTTAGTTTTATACATTATATTAAATGATTTTCCTTATTTGTAATAGTTTCTGCTATATTGTTCTCCTTAATGAGAATTTGAGCTCACCCCTTCCTATGTTATATTTTTTTCAGGTTTCAATGAAGTATATTACAATTAACTTGTAGGAAGAGGCTAAGGGATATGAGTTTGTTCAAAGGGGACACAATGTTGTTTTAATCATTTCATGGGGTAATTTAAAACATATTAAGGTATCTAGAACATCCCAGGATAATAAACTAATCTATCATTTCATAGATGATCTCTTGTGATCATGAAAATGTTATGTAATAATGCACCGAATATGGGAAACTAGGGTTGGGGCATTACAATAAGGAAGAATTGGATCTGGGTTCCCATTATGTTATAGGTGGGATGATGATTTTTCTACTCTACATTGCTCTGGGTATATATTCAATATCAATAAATGTTATGCTATGGGGAATTGGGTATTTCATTGTCCAAATTATTTTGGTGGACCTTTTTCTTCAATATTATGATGTTCTTGAAGGATTGGCTTAATATGAGCAATTATTTTATATGCTTATAGCTACGTTACATTTTAATATTATCATATATTTAAATATTGTTCTAAATTATTATATTATGATTCATGCTATCATATAAAACTTTTTTTATCATTTTAATATTTTTCACTAATAAATAAATTCTTAATTTATTAAAATCTATTAATACAGAATATATTTACCAAATTATATGACTCAATTAATAACTACAGGTTTTTATTAATTAATAATAATTGTAGTGTTCCATGTTAAAATTTATTATTCCCATAGTTAATAATGACAAATACAATATATATTTTTCTATATTGAGTATGATATAATAAATTATTGAAGTTTTTATGACATGGATATAAATTAATTTGTTTTTAGAGGTAATATGAAAATATTCTAATCCTTTTGGATATGGTGGTGTGATTTATTGTAAATATATACAGAAAATATTGTATAATTATTTTCTATATAATTATCTTATAGGTGGTTCTTCAATGTGTTTTTAAGAGATTTAGTGGTGACATTATAGTGATATATATATGTATGTACAAGTGGGGGATGGTCAGGACCATGTTGTATCAATGATATGATTGATATATATAGACTAAACTATATTTAGATTCTGACGGAGAACTCATTTATTTTTTTGTCAATAATACCAAAAAATAAACATTTTTTATGTAGGTATTGTTGACAGACTAGGATTGATTTTTTGGGGAAAATGTCATCTGAAAAAGGTTATTAAGTTTATAGGTCATCATAAAGTGTGATGATAATGATTATATGGCTATGGTCTTAGAGTGATGCATACATCAATATTATTTCAACAATTGATTTAATTGATAAAATATAAGTAATTGTATAATAATTAATTGATTTTTTAAAATTAAATATATATTATTGAGGATATAAGTATAATCTATTAGTTTTGATATGTTTGGTAGAGAGGGTGCCTCATTTATTTCATATGGTAGAGTTATAGTAGGATTCACAATTCATCTATAATATCCATTTACATTAATGAAATTAGAATTCAAAAATGACCAATTTAAGGAGGGTCTAATCTGTAATAAGAATATCAAAAAGAAGAAAAAATCAATCTTGTGTATGTAAGAATATATTTTATAAAATATTACAATACCATAAACAGAAGATGATTAATGTTTATGATCGCCATTTTTAGTAAATTGTGAAATATATTTGAGTTTTTATGTAATTCTTCTTATAATATATTTGGTCTTGTTTGGATTTTATGAATTAATTAGAATTCTATGGGTATTGGTGGTTTCATCTTGATGACTATAATTATGAAACATGTGATCTAGAGTTGGAATCAATGTTGTTTTCTCTGAATCCATGATATAATTATCTCACTGGCGAGTGCATTTTTTCATTATAGTTCATAAAATTGAAACCAATACATTATAATGATGAAATTTGATTTTAAAAAAATATAATATGGATTGAATTTTTTCGATATTATGACATTACTATCTTCTGTGAATAGTGTAAATTTAACGTGGTTGCGGATGCAATAGATATTATGAATCATGGAGATATTTTATATTTGTAATAAGAAGAAAAGAGTAATATGGATGATGTTATTGTTTTTTATACTTATATCCGTAATATCTAATGTAGATATTAAATGTATTGTATAAAAACACAATCATGTCTCTTAGTATATATGGATGAGTATCTACAAGATGATATAATGTTTTATAACTAAATATCATCAATTTTATTATAGAGATGAAAATTACTCATGTCTATAGGATGAATGACATTATTTGTTTCTATAGGCAAGGAACATTTTTAGTTTTTTTCATGGTAGCTGTATAGAGTGAGTTTAATAACTATACTATATCAGTGTATCCTATAATATCAACAATATATCATTCATTTAGGTGTAATTTTTTAGTAGTGGTTTATGTGATCACTCATGTAGTTTATTCCATGATGCGAAATCTATCAGAAATTGAACAGTAGGCATCATGTTTTATTGGATTTACACTTTTAATAGACGTTCCTTGGTTGAAATGAAATGATATTTAGTATATAATGTAAATGTTATGTTCAGATCATTTAGAGGTTGTCATTATGTATAGGTGACTACGGACTCAGTGATTGTGATTATTAATTTTTTAGTGATTAAGGTGTTTGGTGTAGTGGCTGATTTATTAAAAATTTGTATAATTTTTTTTCGATTAACTAAAATTAATGGGTTTTCTTTTATTATTGAAATATTATTTTTTAAAAAATTTCTTTATGAGACTATGATTGGTTTTTTCTATATGTTTTTTCATCATACTACATTCCCACCATAAATGAGACCATTGAAAATTTTTATGATTCATGTGATCAATGATATTATTTCATAAAGAGATCACGATTTTCAAGATGTATTTGTAAATTATTTTTCTATTATTGATATTATTTATAATAAAAAGATTCACTCATCCATTAATGTATCACAATTAATGTTGTTTTTTTAGTCCATGAAAACATATTTTATATAGTACTAAAAGTATATAATCTTAAATACATTGACTTGTACTGGTTTTAATGACCACTATGATGTTCCATGTTATTCATTAGTAAAAGAAGGTATCGCTAGTGTAATTGATTTCATAAAATGAATAGAGATTTATACATATAGTGTTTGATTTTGGTAATCATATGTTGATATATATTTTTCCTCATAATGAAAAATGGAGGATTGTATGTGGGAGTAATATTTAGCAATATTTATTTCAAACATGTGAGTTATTAGAATTTGATTAGGACATGGAATATTTGTTATATCTTACTCTAAAAATATATCATACTAGTTTCTTTCCCTATGTATCTCAAATATTTTAATTTATATAAAATTATAATCATTTCATTGGTTTTGATGAGTATGATATTTTGGTTTATTTGAACTATTTAGAGGGAATCATAGAGATTTCTAATCATTAAGAGAATGTTCTATAAAATGGAATCATTACTTTATATTTTTTATTATAAATGTATGATTTTATATAGAATATATTTTTGAATGTGAAGTTTATATTCATAGACAGAAAACCTTTACTATAGAGGTATCTAACTAGTTTTTTGTTTTTATTTTTTTTTGTGATTATTTGTTATTCTTGATAATGAAAATCATTTGAGTATTATCTGCGAAAAATACCCAAAAATATCTTTTAATCATACTTTAATTTTTGAATAAATTATATATGATGATAGTTACTTGGGATGAGTATATAAATAGGATAGAATTATTTTAATATATTTTTAAATATTATTATTTAATCAAATCTTTAATAAAGGAGGATTTTTTCAAACAGTTTTTAGTAGAGTTTTTGGTGAGGTGATGTTTTAATATAATAATGATCCTTGATTTTATAGAGTGAGGTGTTGGGTTTAATCATAGAGAATAATCCATAATAATTTCATTTTAATACTAGTAGATTATGAGTTTTTTTATTCTATGATTGATTATATTTTAGAAAGATAATTTGAGGTTCATCGAGAATTATTTAGATGTATTATTTTACATCCATAAAATTTTTGGTTGCTTCACCATGAAACCTATAATTTTAATGTCATGTTATTTTATGCATAGTTATTATTCAGAGATATGGAGAAGTTTTTAATAATTATTTATATATATTTTATATTTGTTCCCTGATGATATCATCTTCATAATGTTATCCAATGGTTGTAATAATTTTAATTTTTATTGATCCTTGATATATTTTGTCCTGACCCATCCCCTGGGGACTGTGCAGTGACTGCCCCATGCCTGCCATACATAGGTCAGGGGCTGGAGACAAGCACCAAAGGCATATTCCCTAAAACTGGGAAGACATTTCCTTTATAACATGTAACACACAAAACCAAGCACACAGCAAGATACAAAATCATGTAAACTGAATAATAAATAGAGTGAGTACAATAAGTAAAAAGCTTCCAGAATGCATGCTCAACTAGAATGTACAGGGAAAACTATAAAGTACAAGACAACTGATTGGTTGAAAGCATCTATTGGATTGTCCACCACAGATCCTACATAAAGTGTAGGTACAGCTCATGAATGGTCGTCACTGCTATTTTCCCCATCTAATGGCCACGTCTGAGCTACCTGTAGTCCTGGAACCCTCATCCTTAGTCATCGACATTAGTTGTCTGCACCAAACACAAATAATTGTGGCATATCCTATGTAGGGTTGATTATAACGATACTCATTAGGTACCTCAAGACCCTCAAGGTCTCAAAAAATCCACAAAGGATAAACCACAAAGAAAGAAAAAAATTGATAACCCTTCTTAGTTATATGAAAATACATATACCTATGTTATTATGTAAACCCATCTGAATCATGAGAGAAATACAAAGTCCAACCCCAAATCCCCAAACTCAAATGTTCCACAAAGGAAGTAATAGCACGAAAAAATCCACCACCCAGGTATGCCACACATAATAGTACCTCGATGGTATTAACACGAAGGAATGTACAACACATTTACAGACTCATCTCGGACTAGGAATAACATAAGTAATGTAGTAGATATTATAAGATGTAACTACTGAATCATCTTACTCTGTTAAGAGGATCTTCTTATTACCCATGTAAGATCGTTTTTTTCTGACACACATATGATTGATTTATGCTAACCCCCACAGGATCGGTCAGTGCTAACCCACATAGGATCGCTTGGTGCTGACCCACATGGGATCGCTAGGTGCAGACCCACACAAGATTGCTGGATGCAGACCCACACTGGATCGCTTGGTGCCAACCCACACAGTATTGCTCGGTGCTGACCCACATAGGATCGCGCAGTGCTGACCCACACTAGATCGATTGGTGTTGACCCACACCCTATTCTGACCCATTTAGGATCACTAGGTGTTGATCCACATAGGATTGTTCGGTGCTGACCCACATAGGATTGCTTGGTGTTGACCCACAAAAAATATCTCTTCATTCATCACCTCATAGCCAGCCATAGGTTTCCCTCAATACACTATTTTGTCTGTGGGAGGTTCTTCTCCCCAAGTAACTAGTAGACACAACAACTACCCTGAAGTCCAATAGAATAGTATCCCAAAGGATAGCCACATCATAGCGGTCTCAACACAATAGACGGTGCATTAATCGAATGACTAGTATATATGTTATTAGCCTTTTATTCCAGAGGGCCAAGTTTGATTCATGCTTGATCCATCCCGACTATTTTCCATCATTATCCAAAACTATATTGGGATATAGCAAAGGGAATGTCTCGCTCTATGCTTTAAAATATAGCTGACGGTTCATCAAACGGACGACTTGTGCCAAAGATATTGTCGTTAGAGTGAAAAGCTAGTAGATGGTCTGGGTCCGGTCCAACCCAACCCGATTTGGGTCGACATAGCCTGCTGGGTCCGGCCCACCCCACTGGATCTGGACCGAACTGCGCTAGGTCGTCCGGAAGGCCGTGAGGGCTTCGGGGGGCCGCGGAGGGCCGCGAGGCCACTGGGGGCCGCATTGGGCCACGTGGCAGTGGGGTGGCACAGAAGGACACTGGGTGGCATTGCATGACCGTGGGGAGGAACAACCATGGGGAGGAGGGGGAAACAGGTGGCAAAGCACCATGGGGAGTGGAGGACAAGGGGAGGTGGAGGCATCAGGTGGCGGAGGCCGTGTGGAAGAGAGTTGAGGCCGCGTGGCAGCGATGTCATGGGTCGGTGAGGCCGCGGGGCGGCGAGGCTACTGGGCGGCGATGATGTGGTGCGGCGACAGCCGCGGGCTGCAGAACACCATGGGGATCGGAGTCTGCAGAGCGGCAGAGGCTGTAGGGTGGCGAGGTGTGGTTCCGTCGCCGGCGTCCCGTTTTACTAGGTTCTCTTCTTTCATTTCCTTCGTTGTGGTTCTCGAGTTGCACTTGTGCCAACCGAAGACACAGGTCCCCGACACCATCATGGAAATCAAACAAAGCATCCACAAGATTTGCAGAGGTGTAGGGTCATGATTGATTGGCACATACCCTCTACGTTTGGGAAGTAGAATATGGCTCAAGAAAGTCGTTTCAAATTGAGAACTAATTTAACATTGGTCAATTTAAAGCACACCCCTACGTCGTTAATTTTTTTACGTCGATGATGAGGGAAGAAAATTTTTTGATTAATGAAATCCCACATTGGATGATGTCCTAAGGAAGAAGTCGAAGTCGTGTGTCGGTGTTATTCATTGGAGGATGTCTTCTTCCATTTTCTCCTCTTTCCAACTCTTTCCTCCCAATTACCCTCAAAAAATTAATTATCCAACATTATAGAATATGTTGGAAAAATTTTAAATTGGAATAATTAATAATTGAATTTTTATAATTAATTAAATGTGGTGGCACCATTAATGTGGGGGAAACTTAAGAGGCTTCCCCACATTTAAGAGGGAGTTCATCAGGGCGGGGGTTTATTCTTGAGTGGTCCCCACCAGCATAACCGCTCATAGGAAGATTAATTCTAGTGGTTCCCACATCTATAACCTTCCATATGGGAGGTTTCAACAAAAATAAAATAAAATATAAGTTTGTTTTATTTTATTTCTTTTTCCATGAAAAACTCAAAATTATATCTTTCACCCTTGATCTACTACTGTCGAGGTAATGGTCTTCGTAAGAGAACACTGACACTACAAGTTCAATGTTGCCCCCAGATTTTATTTTCAAGCACCGGTTCCAAAGTTAGAAAAAACCGCTCGCACTTTTACAGAACAGACCAGAAATAAAGTTAAGAAGTTCATTCCGGGCACTCCGGGCCTTGGAATCATGTGCCATTAATTTTCACAGACATATAATTTTTTCATTTAATTAAAAAAATACTTGGAATTTCAGAGTCTTTACATTTTTTCCGCCTAAGGGATTTAAATCCCCATAATCCACAACTCAAATCTAAAAAAACAAGTGGGTGTAAGGAGCATGAACTTGAGCCTCCATCTACAATGTACTCTTCTGGAGGTTCTTTTGTTTACAGCAAACACGCACCATAAGTATCAATTGGAAACATAATACCCGGTTCTATCGATCCTCAATCAATAATGTAACCTCCGTTGAAGTCACACCATCGTCAATTTCCAGCTCTCCACGGTCGAGGACGTGAGATGTGTCGGGCATGAATCTCCTCAGCTAGGATACATGGAAGACATCATGCACCCAGTTCCATTGAGGTGGATGAGCTATGCGGTAAGCCACCTCACCAACTATACTGAGGACCTGAAAGGGTCTGATGTTCCTCAGTGATAACATTCCACCTCATCCAATTCTCTGGAAACCTTGTCAAGCTAAGACCCATTGAAATATGTGGTCGCCATCCTTGAACTCTAGAGGTCTCTATCTATTGTTGACATATGACTTCTTTCTACTCCGTGTAGGCTTCATTCCCTCCAGGATGATTTGAACCATCTCTGTCGTTGCATGTACCATATCGGGTCCTACTAGTGCTGACTCTCCTGGGTTAGTCCAACACATAGAAGATCTGCATGGTGGCCCATAAAACGCCTCAAAAGGTGCCATCCCAATGGTTGAGTGATAGCTGTTGTTGTATGAAAAATCCACTAAAGAAAAGTTATCATCCCAGCTGTGATCGAAGTTGAGGATGCAAGCACACATCATGTCCTCAAGGTACTGAATGGTTTACTCAGTCTAACCATCCATCTGAGTATGGAAGGCGGTGCCCAAACAAAGATGTGTCCCGAAAGACTTTGTAACCCCTTCCATGGCTCGGAAGTAAAATGTGCATCACGATCAGAGAAAATCATTGACGGTACTCCATGTAACCAATCAAACTCTGACACATAGAGGCATCTCAAGCTCGATATTGATCCTTTCTCTCTGATCGGTAGGAACTGGGTTGATTTGGTTAGTCGGTTGGTGATCACCCTAATCGACTCATTACCCATTGATGTATTTGGATGTCCTGTCACGACATCCATGGATATCACGTACCACATCAACTCTGGAACCCTTAAAGGCTAAACCAAGCATACTGGTACCTAATAACTTGCCTCCACTTACTTACATGTGAGCACTGAGAGACTAACTCTACTACCTCTTTCTTCATTCCCGTCCACCAGTGTTGTTGTCGGAGATCCTAGTACATCATCACCACTTCTAGATGTACTGCTATAGAGGACGTGTGGAACTCCCTCATCACATCCTCTAGATGTGACACCAGTACCATAGTATGTCCTCTGAAGAGGATGATGTGCTCCGCACCTCCAGAAAAGCTTTCAGGTGCTTGTCTTGTGGATATTTGAGCATGTTGTGTCTCACAATTACTGTCCCCATGATGTGCCTTCATGAATCGCTGAAGAAGTGAGGAACTGATTGTAATAAATTAAAGAAAAGCTGGTCCATCCCAATCCACAAAGGATATATGCAAAGAGGCCAGCTGCATCCTTGACACACCTAGAAGATGTATTCCAAACCATCTACTGAGTGTATCTACTACAACGTTACCCTGCACAAGAGTATAGACTACCACGATGTAATTGTTCTAGAGGAACACATGCCAACATCGCTGTCTCAGGTTCATGTCCTTCTAATAGAAGATATACCTAAGACTCTAATGATCAGAATACACTATAAAAAGATCCCCCCATCAAGTAATGACTTCAAATCTTAAAGTCAAGGGCCACTATTTATAACTCCATGTCATGGGTAGCATAGATTTTGTAATGTTTTCTCAGCTGTCGAGACCATATGCGATCAATGCTCGCTCCTACATCTGGACACATTTGAGTACGTTCCATGATGCGTCATAGTAGACTCTGTACCCCATGCCCTCTTATAGAAACCCCATGATGGGGGAACATGTCAACCTCTACCTCAGTTCATGAAAACTCCACTGGCATCTTTCCGACCACATGAAGGGTTTCCCCTTCTTCATCAACGCTAACATAGTTGCTGAAACACTAGAGAAATCTGGCACAAATCTCTAGTAGTATCCAACCAATCACAGGAAACACCTTACCTTTATTACACAATTTGGAGGATCCCAAACTAGTACTACATAAATATTCATAGGATCCACTAAAACTCTAGCCTCTGATAAGACATGTCACAGAAAGCGAACCCCTCAGATCCAGAACATTCACTTTGAGAGCTTACCATAAAGCTAGTGCTCTTGGAGTGTCTATAGTACTACCTGCAAATGATCAGAATGCTCCTATATAGTAGCTGAGTAGATCATAATGTTTTCGATGAAAACAACTACAAAGCGATCAAGGTATGGATGAAAGATCCTGGTCATGAGTCCCATGAACACTACTGGAGAGTTTGTCAAGCCGAATCGCATAACCAAGAACTCTTAATAGTTGTACCGACATCTAAAAGTCAGCTTCTTAATATCCTCATCTTGCACTTTGAGCTAGTGATTTCCTGATCTGAGGTCTATCTCTGATAACCACTTTGCTCCATTCAACTTATCAATGATGTTTTATATCCTTGAAAGTGGGTACTTGTTCTTCACAGTCATCTAGTTCAGTTGACGATAGTCAACAAAAATCCTCAAACTCCCATCTACCTTCTTGGTGAAAATAATTGGAGGTTCCAAAGGAGAAACACTGTGGAAAATGAATCCCTTCCCTTGCACATCCTCTAGTTGTACCCGCATCTCACAAAGCTCTACAGGTGACATCCAATATCCTAGTGTTGATATTGCTTCAATCCTAGGGTACATGTCAATGTAGAATCCCACCTCTATGCGAGGAGGTAGACCTGGAAGATTATCAGGGTAGACATCCACGTTCTGGTCCACCACTATATGATAACTCGGACTCTCCATATCAAATTCTCTGATGGTATGTCTAGCCATCTAATGTGTGATTTGTCGCACTCCCCTATGAGTAAGTCCATTTTGTGCTTAGAAGGCTCTCTTCTCGAAGGTGAAGGTAAACCTGGTCCCATCTGTGTAGACACACTATGCATTATTCCTAATATAGTCTATGTGATCGTGGACTATAGATAACAAGTCGATAACCATGATTTTGTTGTAAGGCCTCGATGCTACTACTATGAGATCTTATCTGAAGCTCTTGCCTCTTAGAGAATGATCGCATTTCCAGAACCAGTATGTAGTCGTCAAATCCACTCTCGTAAGTGTCTCTAGCCATAAAGATCGAGCCAACAACTCCATCAGAATCTCGAAGCTCCAAAAAAGGGTAGTGGAAATAATAGAATGACTGGAACCTATGTTTATAAGTACCTCAGCTATGGTAGTGTAGAAACAGATCATACCTCATATCTTCTCTGGAGCGTTGTGATCGTAGGCATCAACTTCCTGGAGCTGAGACTGCCCCTATCCTCATGCTCCCTATGGTCGGGGTGGACAAACTAGTGGTGGTCGCGGTAACATCTTGAATAGTCTCCCACTGCCAGGTGCATGGCCAGATCATCTTCAATGTCCACCTCCTCCATCTGACCTCGTTGGTCGAGACTCTATCTCTCCATGGGCGGTTCTTTGACCGTCGGGTGATCATCTGTATGGTGGGTTGGATAGTCATAAATAATGTGACTCTGCCCACCTCATGAGTAACACTGCCCACTCTTGGCATGAGTGGCTCGATCTCGGGTTCCCCTAACAACCGACCCTGAATCCTATAGTCGTTGACCAGTAGGACGGGTCCTTTAGGACCTCTATGTTCTCTATCTGCTTCGAGCTGTAGAAGACTCCACTACATGAGGACTGGTAGTGGGTCTTGCTACTGGTGACTTCATAGCAAGGAAACTCTCCACTAAAAGGGCTCTCTATAACACCCACATATGTGTGAGGATGCTGAGTGAGATCATCGAAGCCCCGATCTCCCACCTAAGACCCTGCTCGATGGTCTTGGACCTGAAGAATGGGTTCCTCCCCATATTAGTGGAGTAGCAGGAGTGGTCTGTGAACTTATCATAGTACTGAGTCACAATCATTCTCTCCTGCTGCAGATGAAGAAGCGCCGGTATGCACACTGCATAAAGAGTCGATGGGACAATCTCTACCCAAAACTAGCTCTCAAAGTCTTCTATAAAAGAGTCGCCCCATTGTGAACCAGGAGCATCAAGCTCCTCCATCTTCCTGCAGATACCATTAGAATACTGGCGACAAGGATCACCATGAGATCAGATGGTGTCCCTAACAGTCGAAATACTCTCACCACTGCCTCCAACAAATCCTCTCCCACCTTTGCATCTGTCTCTCCCCTGATCATTGGTGGCCTCTGGTACTGTAACTCATGCAGTGCACTCAAGCGACGTGCACCCTCTACTTCTGTGGATGGTGGCATCTATGGCCGAACGGGTAATGGTTCTGTTGGTTCCTCTGCTAGTTCCTCTACAGGAGATGGGCCCTGCACCGAGGCCTCAACGCTCAGTGGGCTATTAGTGCGTACCATATATAGAATATTTTCTGGCTTTCTGCATTGAGGATTTCTGAAAAAAAAACAGTTGTTCCATAGTCAATAAGTTATACCTGGTGAGCTGAATCAAAGAGACCAAAAAGAAAACTTTTAAAAACACACACACACACAATATGTGTTTTCATACACTAGGTCAGAAATCACAAGTCAAGGTCCTAGTGTTTGGATACATCGACCTCTGAAACATCACAAGATTCCCTAAACTAATAACCAAAATCACTAAACATAACTCTATTGCCATTATAGTGCTCATAGTTCAATGTTATACGGTAGAACCGACTCTTCTGATACCAAATTTTTCACGACCTATCCCCCGGGGCCCGTGTAGTGACTACCCCAATCCCACCTTCCATAGGCCAGGGGTTTGTGACTAACATTGAAGGTATATTCCCTAAAAATAGGAATACATTGCATTTATATCCAATAACACACAAAACCAAGCACACAACAAGATACGAACTCAAATAAACTGAATAGTAAATAGAGTGAGTACAGTATGTATAAATGGGCCAGAATACATACCCAACTGGAATGTTCAAGGAAAACTGGAAAGATCAAGACAACTTATTGGTGGAAACAAGCTCCTGGATCATCCAACATGGATCCTACCTGAAGGGTAGGTACAGCTCACGAATAGTCGTCTCTGCATTTCGCTCTGTCTAACGTCTACCTCTAAGCTACCTCTAGTCCTAGTACCCTTATCCTCAGTCATAATTGTCCATTGTCAGCACAAAACACAAAAAATTGTAGGCATACCCCATTCAGGGGTGAGTATAACGATACATAGTAGGGTCCCCAAGAGCCTCATGGTCTCACAAAATCCACAATGGATAAACTGCTAAAAAATGATACAACAGATAACACTACTCAGGAGTATGCCCCCACATAAACCAATGTTATCAAGTAAACCAATATCAATCATGAGGAAAATACAGAGTAAATCACAAAATCCCCAAGATCAAATGTTCCAAAAAAGTAGTAATACCATGATGGCAAGTACCACATAGGTATGCCTCACTAAAGAAGACCACCAAGGTATTACCATGATGGAAAGTACCACACCGATACAAACTCGTCTCACACTAGGTATAAATTAATTACAATATTTGAGATGATTATATGTAACTACTGAATCATATTACATTGTTAAGAGGTTGTACTGCTGGCCCACATAGGATAGCTCCGTGCAGACCCACACAAGATCACTCGGTGCAGACCCACACAGGATAGCTAGGTGCTGACCCACACAGGATCTCTCAGTGCTGACCCACACATGATTTCTAGATGCTGACCCACACAGGATCACATGGTTTTGACCCCCATAGGATCACCCGGTGCTAACCCACACATGATCGACCCGTGCTGACCCAGAGAGGATCACTCGGTGCTGACCCAAACAGGAATTCTAAGTGTTGATCCACACAGGATTTCTTGGTGCTGACCCACAGATTATTGTTAGCTGCTAACCCACACAGTATCGCTCGGTGCTGACCCACATTGGATCATTATGGGTGGCCCCACACATTATCGCTCGATGTTGACCCACACCAGATTGCACAGGGCTGACCCACACCTGATCTCTCTTCATTCTTCACGCCATAGCCAACTACAGGGTTCCTGCAATATGCTCTATTGTCTCTCGGAGGGTCTTATCAATAATACACTCTTTGATACTCAAAATTCCATGATGTCCCATGGAGTAGTATCACAAAGGACTGCAACATCATAGGGCTCTCATTGCAACATATGGAACGTCAATTGGACACCCAGTCTGTATGTTATTAGCCTTTAATTCCTTAGGGCCTGTTTGGATTTGGGCTCAATCCAACCTGAATGTTTCCCAAAAATATCCAAAAATCATGTGGGATATATCGAAGGGACCTTTTCGCTCCAATATTTACAGCACCGCAGATGGTTCATCAAATATATGTCTAGTGCCAATGTTATGGTAATTAAAGATAAAAGATCATAGCTGATCCGGGTCTTGTTCGACCCATTCGGATCGACCCGCCACAAATAGGTCTCAGTCGAACTGTCCAAGATTTGGTCGACCAAGCCCGGTGGGTCCGGCCCAGCCCACTGGGTGGTCTGATAGGCCTCAAGGGCCGCGAGGGGCAGCTGAGGGCCGTTGGGGGCCACAGAGGGCAGCAGGAGGCCAAAGGGGGTCGTAGAGGCCATAGGTGGTTGTGAGGCCATGGCAGGACGTGAGGCCATAGGGAAGTTCTGAATTTCACGGGGCGGCGTGGGAAGACACTAGGGCGTGGTTTCCACAGGTCGGCGAGGTCGTGGGGCGGCGATGGCTGCGAGCGGCAGAGCGCCATGGGGCGTGCAGGCCGCGAGGTGGCAAAGGCCGTGGGTGGCAGAGGGCTGAGGGGCGTGGTGGCCGTGGGGTTGTGTGGCATTTTCGAGTTGTGGCGGTGGTCATGAGCGGAGGATCACCATGGGGCGTAGAGGTTGTAGGGCGGTAGGGCATCGTGTTGTTGCCGGCGGCCGACTTGACCCACCACCCTTCGTTCATCACCTTCATCGTGGTTCTCGATATCCAACTGGGCCAACTGTCGGCACAAGTCGCCGACCCCAGTCGACGACATCATCCGGAATATCACACAAAAGATAAAAACGATTTTTAGAGGGGTCATGCCATGTTTGTTTGGCATGTTCCCTCCGCGTTAGGGCGGTAGCATACAGCTCATGGAAGATGATTCAATGTGAGAAGGAATTTAACATTGATCAATTAAAAACACACCCCTAACTCGTTCGTTTTTTTAAATCAATGAAGAGGAAAGGATGGTCGTCGATTATAAATGTACCATAATGGAGGATGTCCTGAGGAGGAAGTCAACTTCACGTGTTGTCATTCTTCGTTAGAGGATCATTCTTATTTGGAGTATGTTTTATTCCAAGTTCTCCTCTAGTCCACCCTTTCTTCTCAATTCCCCCCAAAAAAATGAATTAGCCAATATTATAGAAGATTATGGAATAATTTAAAAATGGTTTAATTAATTAAATGAGTTGGTATAATTAATTAAAGGGGGTTGCACTATTTTTGTGGGTTAATCCTAAGAGGCTCCCCCTATTTACGAGGGGGTTCATGGAGGTTTTCGTCTTGGGTGGTCCCCACCACCAAAACCTCTCATTAGAGGATCAGTTTTGGTGGTCCCCACTTCCATAACCTCTCATGGGAGGATTAGTTTGGGTGGGTCCCACCTCTTAATCCTTCCACATGGGAGGTTTCAACAAAAATATAAGTAAATAAAAGTTTGTTTTATTTAAGTTATGTTTCCACGAAAACTCAAATTTATATATTTCAAACACGGCCTACTACGGTCAAGGTGAAGGTCTCCATAAGAGAATTTAGGGGATGCGAGTTCAATGGTGCCCTCTAATTTCAATTCTGTGCACCAATTAATAAGATATAAAAACTCTCTCGCAAGTTTACTCAACGTACCCGAAATAATGTTTAGAAATTCATTACAGACACTCTGGGCCATGAAATCACACGCTCTCATTTTTTGTGGACCCATAAAATTCCCATTTAAATAAAAATTTATTTTATATGGAATTTCCAGGTGTTTACATATTTAAAGTTCCATCAATCATTTTTAGGAATCATGGTTGTCGTGTCACCATTTCACTAGAATTCATTGTTTGAAATTGTATATTTTCAACTATGTTTGTATAACTAGTTATATAATATTCCTAAATTATCATGATTTAGCATATTTATTTTCAACACATATTTTCTTTTATCCTTTATTTTGAAGGTTCTTGGATATCAAATAGTATAACTTATGACTTTTTATTCCATAATTCATTTTCTATGGTTGATAATCACATCTCTCCCACCTATATATACATTTTTTCTCCCATCAATTGGTGGTCATATAAACATTGGTGTTGCACACTTTATGTCTAATATCATGGTATTGATAGTTTATTTTCATGTGAATTTCATGTTAAATATCCATTTAAATTTGGTGTTATTTTATTTCCATCTTCTTGTACATATAATGAGTTGATTATTGTAACATATTATTATATATGGTATTCATGGTTTCTCTTTTTTATGTATCTATTTATTTTGTAATATTCATTGGTTTTTTATCATAGGATGGATTAATTATATTTTTGAAATGATGAAAATGAACATAAAAGAAAAAATATAATAGGATTACTTTAATAATAGTATTTTATTTTGTTTAATTGTTATTCCATCTGTTATTTTGTGTTGGTTTGCGGATTGTTTAAATGATTCAAATTAGATTTATATATGCTGAATTATTTTTAAATTGAATGATTAATCAAAATGATTCCAAATGAAACAAATAATATAAAAGGTAAATTTATATGTTTTATCTAATATTGTTCATTCTATAAAATGTAAAAATATTAATAATATTTTTCTAAGAAATATTGTATTTCATGATTATTTATCTATACAATATTATACAGGGGAACTAATAATTCATTGCAAATGAAAGTATTTTCATTTTAATTCTGGTTGTCATGAATTGGCTCATTGGATTTTCTAATGATGGTAGAGATGGTTATTTGGTTGTTGTTATAGATGTATAGATTGAATGTTGTGGTTCTTGTGTATTTTTGATCTAAAAATATTTACTGATGTTATATAATTTTAATAATAATGTGAAAGGGTTGACATGATAATAACCGTTAAAAATAAATAAGAATGCAATTCATTAATATGGTTTGGTAAATTTTTTTGAATATATTTTAATATCTATTGTTTTATATAGTTTATAGTGGCATGAAATAAATGTGGTATAAATCGTTTAATTTAGTTGGAAAATTGATAATTAATATTTTCATGATTTATATAAAAGGGGAAAGTGATTTTTGGTTGTAATGAAATTCCATAAGTTTAAATGTTATTGTTTTTAGGAATAATTTTATTTATATATTTTACGTAGGAAAAATATTTTCTGCATATTGAGAAGGTTCATTTTGAAGTTGGATGATTGGATCAAATAATGATATATTATATATCAATTTTATTTGCTTATTTTTTATACTCACCACCAACTAAGTAGAGTAAAATTATTGATCCCCATGTGAGATTTTTCATTCCAAATGTACACCCAACATCTGGGATGAAGTATATCTGGATAGATGAAAACTTCTCGTTCCCCACTAACATATATAGATTTTTTCATAATATATATATCTTGATGTTATGAATCATTTTAATGTGAAATTAATATAATGGTGATGTGGTTTTGATATTGATATGTAGATAATACATACAATTGTATGTGGGAAATATGTTTTTTTACATTTACTATACATCATGGCCAAAATATGTTATTTAATTTGACCGAATTGTAATTAATTTTTTGGTAGTGAAGTGCAATGGTGTTTTTAAATATTCTATATTTATATGATTTGTGTATTTTAGATGATATATTTTTATAGTTTGTTTTTATGTGTTTTTTGGGTTATTTTCATTACGATTTATCTTTTTTATTGTTTGGGAGTAACTAGTTTTGATGGGATGCTATTTTTTTATACTGTTGTAATTATATATATTTTATTGATATTTTAAGTCAATAATTTTCTTATTTGATAAGGGAATCAATATATGGTTTACTGGTAGAAGAAAATTATATTTGATTATATAGTTCTATTATTTCTTCAGTTTTCATTATTTTTTTCATCATGATAGGATGTAAAATGTATGGGGGATTATATTTAAAATATATTTATTCTAATTTATAATTCGTATATTCTATTTTAAATAATTTTCAAGAAAATAGATATTATTTTTATATAAATTTACATATTCTAGATGGGATATGGATGTTACTTTTTATGATATTATTATATGTGAATCATTATTTTTTTGTAGTTCACGGTTGATATAGGTTATTAAATTTATCATATAATATTGGAAAAAAATTATAACATAAAATTGTATAAGAGAGGTAGTTTATTATTATATTAAATTAATTTATAAGAAGAATTACTTATTTTAATAATTATATATATTTTAATTTTACACATAAATTATTGATACTATCCAATGGAATGCAATCAGATTGATTTAAGGATTACCCTATGGTTTACTAATGACCCATGTGGTATACTATAGGGGTTGGTTGTAATAATTTTCTCTTCCCCCTTAAAAATATTATAATAATAAGAATCAATATAAATTTAATATGATTATTTATGTCTACATGTAAGTAGATAATAACAAGGAATAATCCTTTCAGTATGATAATCATGGTGGTGATTGATATTTTGGAAGAGTTTCCAATTTTTTTTGTTTTTCCATTAATGATCATTAAGATAAATAAAATATTTATTTGAATTTCATGGATTAATTATTGATTGAATTTTAAATAATGAGGATTTATCTTTCTGAAATAAAAAAAGGTAAATGAAAATTATCCAACTATATAGGGTGGGAATGTAGATAAAAGAAAACCAACTGTGTGTTACAAAAATTAAAATGAAAGGTATAATGATTGAGGTGTATTTTAACAAGATTATATGATCAACATATGTGGTTTAGAAACAATTTTTTTAATGAGGTTTTTATTTATTTTTTTGTATTGGGAGACCTCATAAACACTTAATTTAATGTCATGCTATAGAAAATATATTTAATGAATCCTTTAGGTATATTTGTGTTGGAAGAATTTGTATGAGGTAGCCCAATAATAAATATAAAATTTTATGTAAATCATTTCCTTGCAAACATACTTCTACTAGTACATTAATGAGTGATATAGAAAATTTATTCTTTGAATTTATTATAAGATAACTAATATTGATTTTATAATGATAAAATTATATGGATTTATTAGTTTTCAAAAAATCTCATTAAAATTAAATTATAAAATATTAATTTTAAAACCTTGGAAAAATATATTACGATATCATCGAGAAATTAATAAAGTGGTAGCGACCCAATGAATATAAAACATGATCATATAGAAAAGGTTATTAATTTTTTTTTCTTCACATATGAATAGTTTTAATAATATCATATAATAAAAATATAGTACATAAATAATAAATAAAATAATTTATAGAATGTAGATAATATGCGATGATATTACGTTAATATAATAGTGATCAATTTATGATGTTGTTGAAAATAAATTTCATGATGATCCTATACAATTATAATGATAACAAGATCATGAAAAAGTATTTTAATTTTACAATTAATCTATATTGGGGCATTTATGTAATTCTTATATTGATAGATTATAAGAACTACAAGCACCCTTTGTCATTGAAGAATGTACCTAGAGTTATATAAAGTGCATTCTTTTTCATTTCAAAATATTTTGGGCTAAATTTAATGAATGATATCCCAAATAGTTCATATTAGTTATAAACAATGTTATTCAAGTTTACTATATGAGGAATACGTATTTAAAATCATTCAAAATGAAGTATCATATAGAATCTAATTCCATGGATTTAATCATTTATATTAAATTGAAAAATATTTTCAAAAAAAATATGAATAGTGGAATATAATGTGAATATTGTTTCTTTTTTGTGTTGTAAATTGTTTTTTATTTTATGTCTTTATTCCCAAATTACTATGTATAGAAACTATATTTTCTGGGTTATTGGTTGTGGTTCATTAAGATATCACATCATAATTTGAATAACATTGATAATATCCCATTATAATGGATTTCAATTCATTTTAGATGAATATTTCAAAAATATATCTAATCAAAATGTATATGGGTAGATATTTAAGTAGTTTTTAGTTCATTATTTATATTTTTCATTATTATTTCATGAGATTTTTATTTTATTTTTGTATATTAAGAAAATAAATTCTATTAAATTAAACACTACATTATCATATAATTAAATTTTTATTGTACCAATTGAGTTCATAATATAATTTTATAATTATAACCCCAATAACATAATATAAGAAGGCTTCTTCTTATATAATATTTTGAGTATTTTTTTATTTTTAACAGTATTACTTCATTTTTGTATCTATATAATTATAATTTAAAATATAAATGTAAATTTAATTTTTTTAATTATTGAGGTGTTTTTTATTTTCTTTATTTATTTCCAATAATTATATCAATTCATTGTGGAAATTTATTTTTATTATACACAGTATATATATATTCACAAAGAATAGTTTTAATTTGTACATATTTTAGGTTTTAAAATTCAAATAAATTTAATATATAAACATCAACTAAATATGTGTTATATTGAGTTATTTAAATTGATATAATTAAAGTATCTTACCTATTTACTTTTTATAGTAATAGTAATATTCTATAAGAAATGATATATAGTAATAGAAGATGACAAATATATTTAATGAAATTTTTTCATTCCTTTTTTTGGAAATTATTTATGATATTTTTAATACCTATCATATTATTATATTTTGAAATTAATTTAAATATCTAATAATTTGAATTAAATTATTAATATTGGATATTATATTTAATTGATTAGAAAAAGAAAATTTAATATTTGAATTGATGAATATTATTTAACTATATATTTTTACATATTGGATAAGTTATACGTCAATTTTTATTTTTTATGTAATTATATGTGATATTCTCTCATTTAGTGTTAATATGGACTATGATTAATTTAATAAAATTTATTGTAAAAATAAAATTTTATGGATGATGTTTTCATATGGAATAATACACATAAATTTATATAAATATATGTTTTATCAAAGAAAAATATTTGAAGAATATTGAATAATCATTTTTTCTTACATGACTAGGTCAAATAAAAATGATCATGTTCTATATCATTCAAATTATATATAATTTTAAAATGAATGAGTATATAATTTTGAATGAATATTTCCACACATGTTTCTATGTAGCTTTTTGAATTATTATTATATATTTTGACTAAAAAATTAAATTTTATTATCATTGTTGATTTTATTAATTCAATCAAATAAATATATAGTGATCCATATTAAATGTCAAATATTATTCCTGAATTAATTATTAATTTTTTAGTGGATAAATAAATTCTAATTAAGTAAACTAATTATCAATTTTTTCATTTATATACTATATGTTGTAAAATAAATGGGGTAAATGAAAATTAAATCACAACATAAATAATTATATTGACCATTGTGTGATATATTCGATTGATGCTGAACAAATAATGTTATAATTAATAATGATATAATCAATATATATCATTATTATAAATTGAAATAATTTGTTCCATTTTATTAATACTCTCCATTAATGCAATAAAATTTCAAGCTAACTCGTTTTATTTTATATTTTTTATTTATATCTACAATTACATTTTAAAAACATATTTGATGAATCCAATAGTAGTTGTAGTTTTGTGAAAACCATTCCACAACATAGTATACATTTTTCAATATTATATAGCATTCAATAAAATTTATATGAGAACTCCCCAATTTTGTTATCACATTAATTTTGATTTATGATTTTGGTTTATAGATGAAAATAGTTTTATTTATAATATATGAAACACATATATTAGAAATTTTGAATGTGATTCACTTATATTACCTTCAGTTCCACATTGTAATTGATTGTTTTGAGAATGTATGTTATTTCATTGTTATTAATATTTAATATATACATTATTGTTGGGAAGTACATGATCATTGGATTTTTATTTCACATTGAAAATAATAATTTAAGAGTTTTATTCTTATCTCAAGTTGGAAGGAGTCCAAAAATATGATCTAAGTGACACTATTGAAAAGTGAAGGAATTAACAATTTTTCATTATTTTAGTTTTCTAGATTCTTATTTTATATGGTTTCCCATCATTTTAGTGGAGAATTGTTTAGTTCTTTTGTTTTAGTAATATTATACATGTATCCCATTGTATTTTTTGTATTGTTTTACGTAATCTACCCTAGTGGAATGTGGTTTTCTCAATCAATGTACATAACGAGATAAGAATCATCACATTTCTTCCATATTAGATAACTACATTCATGATAAATGAGTCTAATTTAATAATTTTAATCCAAAAATATACGTGATAGATTTTTTATCGTGTATCACCTTTGGAATAAAATATCCACATTGTAATGATAAAAACTAGATGCCTCAACCATTGGCCTGATTAAATTGTGCTCAAGTAAAATACCATCAATAAAAAAATCTATTATTAAATATTTAAAAGCACTATTCTCATCTTTGTAGATAATAGTGGGTTTTAGAAATATATTTTAGATCTCGATAACATCAGTAGATGGTTTAGAAATACTCTGATAAAAAAACATTAATCATGTGAACATGTAGGTACCATATTAATTTGGTTAATCTATTTGTTAGTATAGACTTTTATTATTTTTTAATGATTTTACTAAATTAGAGAATTCATCAATATCTAGAATCTATTTTAGCGGTGTGTAAAGATGAAAACATTATGTAATCTATATTTATAGGGGTACAATGATTACTATTTATACATTTTCCTTAGAATAAAGAAAAAATCCTCTAATATGAGAATATTTCAAAAATTTATATTTGGACAAAGAAATTTGATTTTTTTGGCTATATGATATCTGGAAATGGAATCATAAGAGATCATCACATGATCAATTTTTTAATTTCATGGGAGAAAACCAGGAATGAGTTTTAGATATGGAGTTTCTTATGATTATCTATATGATAACGATGTTTCATATTTTACATATACATATTTTAATAACCAATATAAAATTATTCTCACTGTGATGTTTATCGATTGGTATGAGGTCTATAAAAGGTACTTTCCAGATACAAAGGAAATGGATACTAGAAATATTGTATAAATTATACTTGAATGGGTAGAGGTAATATAAAATTTTTAATGATTCATGATCTTAATTGGTTTTTGTTATGATTTGTAATGAATAGATATTTTCTTATAGTTCTTTTCGTTTCTACACACTTAAGGGAATTACACCACTTTTTGACTTTGAGTTACAATAAGTAATGCATGCAATGGATATGTGGAACCTCAATATATATATTTTTTATTTTAAATTTATTTAGTCCATAAAATGATGTACTATTCTTTCCCCCTGGAGGGACATTACTATTGAAATGATACATATGGATTAATATATCAAGGAATTTTTATTTCGTCATAGATCATACCATCAGAAAGGTTAGTGAGCAGTCAGTTCCTCAAATGAGAAATTTCTAAAAAAATAATTTTAGGATTATAAGTATCAATGTTGGAATATGTGTTTTTTAAATTATATATATTTGGATATTGATGTGAATAAAGGAAATTTTTTCAATACTTATATCCATTTCAATATTCATTGAATGGTTATATTTCTTTAGAGTATAAATAAGAGCATTATTTTCATCTATTAGGTTGTTTTTTAATTAATTGGGAGACCTCGTATTTTTTGACTATCTCTTGAGGTTGACCTAATAATATTAATTAAGAAAATAATTATCCTTATCATTGTGGTATTAATAAATAGAGTTTGGCCAATATCATACATTGCATATTCACAAATGGGATTCCATTATGTATTATAGATCACAATTTTAAAATTCATGGATTGATAAGTGATGATGATTTGATTATTTCATATATCATTTGATCACATATGAGATGATATTAAAAATAATTATGGACATGAAGGCCCTTTACATCACCTATATAATATGATATTAGATAAGGGTGAAATTTTATTGGATATTTGGATCTCCTTTGATCAGAAGTTTATATAGAGATTTTTTATTTGAGGGTTCCTTATCAATGAACCGAATAAACCAATTTTTAATCAATAAATGTGAAGATGAAGGTAGAGGAGATAAAACATATATATATATATACTATTATAATTAATTATGGAATACCTCCTCCATTTATATTTCATTGATACCATCAATTAATTTTGATATTTAGAAATTCCTTCTAGAGGTGTTGGGTTATTAGTTGATGTTTTGTATAGTGAATCTCAATTTGAAATATTTATAGACTAAATGGGCCATTAATATCCCCATGAATATAATTTATTTTTCCATACATGATTACAATGATATATAAGAGACACATATACCATTTCTAAGGTTTCCCTATGTTAACAGATGTTTATCATAAATTAATGTTTCTCCCTTTGAGGCTTTATAAGGGACACCATATAGATCTACTGTATATTGTATGGAATTGTGTGATCACTCATTTTTGGCACTCAACATCATTCAAGAGATGAAATATAAGTTATAGTTTAAGTGTAAGTGTTAAGGATAATATAGAGTCATTTGAAATTTTATTTTTATTGACAATGTCATTATTATTTTTAGTTATATAATTGTTTCTAATGACTGGTTATACTTAGTTATTAAATCATTATTGGTTGGTATTCAATGAGTTTTTCAGGACCATGTTATAAATCAATAAATCATTTCCCACATAGAAGGATGTATATAAATAGAATAATATATATAACATAGAGGATATGTAGATAGCCATTGGTTTTGACATCAACAATATCTTGGAGGATCACATTCTCATAGACGATTTAATTTATAATAATACCAATAACGCCTCTATTAGAATGAATCCTTTTAAGGCCATATATGGGATACCTAAAATTTTACCTCTGTGATAGATTGATATTGGGGATATGACTCTTATTGGGCTATAGTTGGTCCAATAAATGATAGATAGTGATTATGTTATCCTTGACTATATAATTATCACATAGAGATTGAAAAAATATCACACAAGTCAACATCATCAGCCTTTTGTGTTTAAAAAGGTGTACAATTATTCCTGATATTCTCCACAAAATGTGGTCAATAATTATTTCTATATGGAAGCAAGTGACCCTTGATATTCATCTAGTAATTAATGTTCTTACGGTGTGTTGTATAGGTTTATTCCTGCATGGAAATTCCTACAAAATTTAGAATGATTAAATATCGTATTTCATGAGTCATAGATGATGGGATATATATATGACATGGAAAAAATTATTCACTATGGAGATCTTGACTTAAATGATATTTCAAACTTCTAGTTATATCCATTTGTGATCGAGAATTGATTGAATATGATATTGTTGGGAAAGGCTGCCACTATTGTTAAATTTATTTGTCACCATGGGATGGTGTAAGAGATATCCTCAGAGCATGAGATTTGGATTTGATCTTACAACCCCCAAAATATTGAAATATATTTTGATTTTTATGGGGGAAATTCATGAAGGACAGGATAATGAAATGAAATATTTTTTTAGTATTATTATTTTTATATTTACATCTATATATCGAGATTTAGACTCAATGCTAGATCTATGTATGGGAATATCATCACATAATACTTCATATAACTAAATTATTAATATATATTAATGAATATACACTTATTATTTTAGATGAAATATTTTTCTTGTTGATATAAACCCCAGATGTAAAATCTAAGACCTCCATTAAAACAGGAATACATGTTTTACCTTATTTATGAAATAAACTTTTCATAAGTTATGTAAATTTATTATGCGGGGTCACATGCATATTTTAAAAAAAATTATTTCATAGTTGTGGCTAAACCTCCCCAATTTAAACGAATTTATGTAAAATATATAAGAATAATCACATAAAACTAGGGATTTGAGATGTAACATTAGAGGAAAACATTAAATAAGGGAAAATTATATTACTTTAATGGTTTGTCATCAATTTAGTTCATCATGAACATATTAGTTCATGGATATAGTGTACATAATTTGTACAAAACCATTCCTCACCAGCAATCAATTAACAATCGACCGATGAATGTTTTTTATTTTCATTTTCATCCATTGTTAAATAATAATTTCACATTACCCATTGTAATAAAATTTTTAATTTATTACCAAATAATATTAAATGTTTAAAACCTATGATATTCATTTCAATAGTCATATTACCCATTCAATAATATATGTAATAATTTATGTAACAATATAAGATTTTTTTGTAATTTAATCTAATAATATATTTTAAATATTTACATAATTGTGTTTAATTTTTAACACATATAAAAATCTATTCACATGGGGCACATTTACAATTTATTGGTTGTTGATTGTGCTATATATCTAATCATTTATTCGATTTATATTCATAAAAAATAAATTTCTATAATTAATTTAACTATAATATTCAAATATATTTTATGTTTTTATATTAATTAACTATTTATAAAAATAATGTATTTCAAAACAAATATTGTCAAACCATTTACAAGTTAAAACATTTAAATAAGTGAATAAAATATAAAAAGATATTATATATATAATTAATATATTCCACTACATATATAATGTCAATATAAAAAAAATATTTGATATACCTTGCATCATATCCAAAATGTAGTTGTTACATATGTAATGAATGATATCTATTTTCCAAGCCTAGAACATGTAATTAATGGTATCACATGTATGTTGAGAGTAATTTACAAACAGAATGCTATAATGATTTAATGATTTGAAAAAATCATATAAAAACTAATAAAAAACATTTTGTAATAATTGGAGATATAAGACAATAATTTTCATAAAACGACTTTTATAACTTCTTGGTCACATATATAAAATTATTCATTTGTGTTATTTTATGTTTATTATTTGTTATACATGAATAATATACCATTAGTGAGTGGATATATAAAAATAAGGCATCTATAGTGTGGATGTGTTCTATCATGTAACTGATTCCCATTTTGATTGAGTATGAAAACTGAAATTGTTTTATTTGATAATGGAAATGGATTATGTTTTTTATCTAGTATAATAGGATTAGAAAAATCCTATCAACTTCATGTAAAATAAAATGAGTATATATTTACATTCATTGTTTCCATAAACCAAAAGGACCAATCCAATGTTTTATTTATTGAATTTGATTTAGAATTCTCTTTACTTGTTTATCATTTGTAAGTTGGATTTTAATGTTATAAATATTATGTTAACCACTATATTAATTTTGTTTCTTCATTAATGATTTTTTGGGAAGTATCATCTTTAAATGGACCAAAAGTATTTAAATTAATGGAATATTTTTAATAAATATGAATTATTTTTAAAAAAAAGGATTGATTACTTTCAATGAAACAGTAATTATGTATATTCATAGTTTAATTAATTTTATTTTCATCAGTGATTAAAAGAAATTAAAAATGATTCCTCCCTTTTTAATGAATTTTATTCCTATCTGGTAATGTTGTTCTAGAATACACATGGACAGAAATTGGGTTTTTATACTATTATATGTATTATCGAATAAAATTAAAAGGAAAACTCATAATTATGAATTTTGATGGTATAAAATTTATATGGTGATCATATAATTAATATATATTATGGTTCATGATAAATCCAATTAAACTATGAAAAATAATGTTATAACTGCAAGCTATAGGATCATACTCTATCTATCTATTTATCAAATCTTATAAGGATGATAAAAATAATATTCATTGACTATTACCATGCATATTTAATGATTCATTAACTAATTAAAGAGTAAAACCATTTACTATAGAAGACGAAGAAACCAAAAAAAATGACCAAGATTATGTCTATCACACTTTTAAAAAAATCTAACCATCACAGAACATAACATTTGGGAATTTTCTATTGTAATACATGGTTGTATACCTAGAGCCTTACAATATGTGTTTCTATTTTATGCAATTATTACACTTGTTTTTTATTATATTATAATTATGAAATAAAATAATTTATAAAAATTAGATTTTGATATGATGAAACATGAATGTTAATTTTTGGAAACATATAATATCAATCTAGGGATTCATATTTATGAATTGAAGAATATTTATTAGTAATGAAATTGTAATAAAATTTTATAATTAAATATCATTTATTAACTATAAATGATAATTCAATTATAAGGAGTCATATGTAATTCAAAGAAGGGGAAAAATAATTTGATAATATAAAAAATGAAAAATTTCAATGAATTTGGAATTTTGTTTCTAAATTGAAAATTCCCCGATTTAGAGAATTATATTGATGAAAATATATATTATCTTCATATAATCACAAAAATATTATGTAATGGTTAATTTTTCATAAATTAATCTAAAAATCAATTTAGTGGAAAATATTAAATAAGGTATAAATATACAGTTTCTATTATTACATCCAAAAAAATCAAAATATTCATATTGTATTGGATAAATGGTATCAATGACCTTATAGACAAAATTCCAATTATAAATAATATTTTTTACAATTTATTTGAATAAATTTATAAAAACATAATGAATCCTCTATAAAAAATATTATGTTATAATGTTTAATGGAAATCACTTATAAAAATTACTCACTCCAAGAAAAACCATAGGTATTATTTTAATTATTTTAGTAAATATAAACAAAAAATAATTGAATATATTCATCTTTCTATGAATCCATGGTAATGAAATGTGATTTATGTTATTTTTTGACAACATTATATTATATAAACCAATATTTATGTTTAGAATTTATTAAAGATTTCCCCTCCTTTTCGTTATTTAAACCCACCAAACCTCTAATTGCTCTTCACTAAAAAGTACTAGAAAATGATGTTAGTCTTCAAATTCAACTTTATATTCCTAATACATTTCACCCAATTATGTATGATTATCCTAAAAATCAATAAGAACCAGAATCTTATACAGAGGTATACTATCCATTTCAACTTAATTCTATCAACTTCTTTTTATTATAAACATTAATATCTAATTGACCATGTTTGGTCGTAAAATTATATATCCCCCTTAATTTACTTATGATTTTTATGTGCTGATAGACCCATATCACCCTTATTTATCAATTTTACAAATCATTATATACTTATGATATGATGTAAAATTTTTCTATTGATTTTTATATCCAACAAATTATTTACTGAATATCCAAACCCATTTCCTCAAAAGGATATATACCAATAGGTACTTATACATCATTTATTTGTGCATTTAGTTTAATTATATCACACTCTTTAATCATGAGAATGAATTTTATGATGGAAATAATTATGTTTTATGAATTATTCATAACATTTTTTAATGTACATGATTTAAATGTGATGGATAGTCCAGTAATTATATATCCCTCATAAGAATAAAATGTTATTTTTATCTCATGTATCTATATGTAAGGTATTATAGAGGTAAACTCATCAATTATGGGTCGTTTCCGTGATAATTTGTACATTTAGCTATTATACATGATTGATGGATATGTGAGGATTTATATTGTTTCCTCATCCAAGTGTTACCATAATCCATCCTGTTATATCAGGCCTTATTGTTCAATATTTTCATTCTCACCCATTTTTACAATTTTCAAATGACTTTTTGTGAGCATGTATAATTTTCATCTTTATTTTCTTTCAATTTTACCATACTAATATTTATATCTCACGACTTTACTAATTCATTTCCATAGGTTATCTTGTTATGTTTTATCAGATATAGTAAATATAAATGCATGATATAGATTTTTTAAATAATGTTGATGCTTTAATTTTGGAGGTTGTTATGGTATGTTCCTAATTAACAAATTAAAAGTGTCCTAATGATCATATATTATGGTATTAATGGTTTATATATGTCATAAAACAAAAATTATATTGTTCAATAATATTGTTTTTCATTTTTGGTATCCAATGAATGTACAATTAATTTTTTGGAAAAAGGATTGGAAAACCCCAATGAAGGTCTTATGGGTAATGCTACAGATTATAATTCTTGCGAAATTTTAATAATTCATAGAGTATGTGTTTTCGAACAAAATAAAACATTGTACAGGTAATAAAAGTAAATGAGGATTAGGAATAGTTGTACATAAGAGTATTATCATAGATTATGGAACATTGGATAGACTATATTGTCACCTGCTGAATGATAACTTGACATACTATATAATTTGTTTGAAAATACAATGGGTATATTCTTTCGAAAATTATAATTATAATTATGAACCATTATTAAAGTAAAAAAACTCCCATAATACCAAATTTTATGAAATTAGAAAAGGATAAAATGGACAACATAATTGAAATTAATATGTTAATGAATATTATTTTTTAATTCATTTTATGCCCATGGATTTTAATTTTTATCATAAATATTTTTAAAATTCATCTCCCCACATTCTCCAGTCCTTATTAAAAGTATGGAAATATGAGAAATAGAGTCCACAACCAATGTGGGGAAAATCTGATGACATACCAATTTTTATGACCAACCTGATTGGAGCAAGAGTCAAGAACATTAGGATACCATTTTTTAAATTATATCATGTTTGGAAAAAAAAATATGAATATCATGAAATTGTGGAATTCCTTAAAGAGTGATCTTTTTTTAAAAGAAATATTTTCATAGAAATGGTCTATGGATTTAAGTAGATCTAATGATCACATAAACATTGATCAATGGGACAACTATGTTGAAAATATCTTCTACATCCTTCAATTATTTAGTAAACAGAATTTAATTCTTATTTTTTATCATATAGATGGAGGAGAAAATAAAATATGTAATTTAGTAAAAAATATATGAATCTAGTGTTGGAGACTGATGTGATTGAATGAAATGAAATTCCAAAATTATTTTTTCAAAATATATTTCTCTCTGAACCTCCAATATAAATAGATTGGGTTTTCCTTACCTTAAAATGATTAATAATATATGATGGATTATAAGAAAAAAATTAAAATGTTTTCATGATGTTTTTAAATTCTATTCATCACCCGTAAATGTATAGTTGATTTCATTTTAGGTGGGATAAATCCAAGTCAATGAGAATCAATGGATATTCATGATATTGATATATAACAAGAATTTTTAAACTGATACCTCCCTGTAATAATGTATATAATTGATTCTAAATGAGTTTATAGATTTGGGGAATGAAATGGATTGATGAATTTTATATTGGTTGTTTGATAGAGAAACTAACAATTACAATGAAGAAGAAACATAATGTCACGACCCCCTCCCACCAAAGATGCCCCTCCTGAGCTGGAAATGGTGAAAGGGAGATAATGACCCCCGAGTCCCGCCTCCAGTAGGCCCCGGGTTGGCGACTTGCACCAAGGGTATGAGTTTTCACAAATATGGGAGGCATTACCCTTTTTATTATTTTGGATCGGGAAATAGGACAAGTCAACCACCAAAAAGGGAAAAGAACAAGTGTATATAAATAAACCCAAACCAATCCCACATGCATGTTCAAACAATTTTTATAACAAGGTACAAGTACAAGGAAGCTCAAAAGTACAATGCCAAAGAAAACAAGAGAACAACAACTACAACAACTCCAACTGCCCGACTAGTAGGGTCCCGCACGGCCCTGGTAGTCCTCCTGGAAACCTGAAAGTAAACGTAGGGTGATTATACAAGTATACTCAGTAGGGAAACCTAAATCTCTCGTGCACAAGTGGGGAGACACCCTAAGGTCCCGTGAGAAAACAGGAGACCCAGAAACTAACAAGGAAAAACTATCCACCCATCCTCACTGGTCACACTCACCAAGTAACACAAACAAGTTTAGTATATATATAGAACAAAAGTATTGGGTACCCCGCACCATTTCCCACTTAATTAGATGCTGCTCTTCCTAATGGGAAACGTCCTGATGCTACCATACTCTTCCCGCCCGCACACACCTGGGCCAAACCACGCATCCCGCCCGCACACACCTGGTCCTCACAACCACGCATCTCGCCCGCACACACCTGGGCCACAACCACTAACCCACCCGCAGACACCT
The DNA here is from genome assembly GCA_963277665.1 of Viscum album. Classification (NCBI taxonomy): domain Eukaryota; kingdom Viridiplantae; phylum Streptophyta; class Magnoliopsida; order Santalales; family Viscaceae; genus Viscum; species Viscum album. The sequence goes on along the minus strand of OY728161.1, from coordinate 1,185,612,086 downwards.
GGGCCTCATCCCGAAGGTTCTTGGGAATGGTAAGCCTGCCCGAAGAGTCTTGGGCTAAAGGTCACCTCAAGCCATCACATCCTCCGAGACCTACCCGAAGAGTCTTGGGTGTAAGGTCACCTCAATCCATCATAGCCTATGGAAGAAGGAGCAGGAAGGAGCTAGTAACTAAGGGGGAACACCCTCTCCCATAAAATGGGAGTGTTCGGCACTAGGTGCTTGACATGGGTGTGGTGCGACAAAACACAAAGATACAATTATATATATACACATACCAAACACACAGCCGAACCTATGGCTTCTAAAAAATAGAAACTGAGCATGTGCCTCGGCACTGCTGCCACGAAGCATGCATCAAGAACCAAACAATCATCCCCCAACCCCATTTAGGTTTTCATGTTTCTTGCAATGGTTTAACAAATTATTACTACTGGGCAGCTAACATCCAGACAAAACCTTTCACAATCATATCCCTGCCATCAACAACCAAGGTTAGGTAAAACGCAAGCAACCACAAGCCATTTCATTTACAAGAGATTATCACAACCATACATCCTTCCATCATTCATTTATTTCAAAGTTCCACACATAAAATCCTTTCCACACACAAAACATCTCCGCATTTGAAAAAACCTTTTACTTCCAAAACACTTTTCATAATCAAAACACTTTTCATAAATAAAGGCATTTTCAACAAAAACAACCAAACCACCAACATGTTCATTATTCCGACTTTGTTCAACCGGGGTGATCACACAAGGTTTTCATTATCATTTAATCAGCCAGTATTTACATGCTTATCCATTTTCAATGTTTTATCAAAACCAACCACAAACAATTCAGGTATCAATTGCACACGCAAAGGCCACCAACGGCCTTGATTTTCAGTAGGCAAAGGCCTTTTAATCCGAAATCACAATCAGAAGATAAAGAAACTGGAAGGCAAAAGAAACAGCACAAAACCCCAAACCCTTCTTTATCGGGTTATTATCTTTATTTAAAGTTCAACTGCATCCCATGGAACAAAAGATTAATATCCCACCCCGCATGTTGCACCAAAAAGAGAGACGAAGGTAAACCCCTACCTCAAAAGGTCCTGATCACGTCGCTTCCGTTGACGTCCTTCGGTGTCCTCCGCCTTCGCCAAAAATGACAAACGCCTCCTAGGATGGAAGCTGGAGAAGGAAGGCTAGAAGGAAAGGTGACAAGTCCAGGCTTAGAAGCTTCGTCTCGTCTCTACGATCATGTGGCCGCTGACAGATCGACGATCGGAGTTCGGACAAAGAAGTTAGAGGAGGAGGACTTCTTGATCATCCAAGAGTGTCGTTGTGCGATGAAGAAGCGATTGGTCTGGAAATAATCCACGCCCCTTTCTTATATAGCCAACGACTAGGTAAAATAGTATGCAGCGTATATTGATGAATACACGGTGTGACTGTACACCCGTTATGTGTTTTGACTCGTCAACACACGACACGTCACGTGGTTTCCACACGTTTTAAAAAAAGATGTTAATTTTATTAATATGTGTGTTTCGTTGACATAAGACATGAGTCATAAAAGTAGCTCATTAATGGTCTTAAAATGACCGTCATAATTTCAGGGTTACGCTGTCGCTGACGGATCGTCAATCTGATACCGTATGATGGAGATACGTTGGATACAAGATCCCGTAATAATAACAATATTAAATCTATTAATTCATGAGCGTTTCGGGTACCCAATCCGAAAACCCGAAAAAGACATCCAATATTGGACTCATAATTTTCTTCTCGTAGTTAGGGTCGCACTGCCACTGACGGTTCGTGAAACCGAGGTCGCACGAAGAAGTTACGGACAAAAAAGTGTTTTATCAACAAAATTAATAATAAAAATATTTTATTGTTATTATTAATCAATTATTTATTTATTTATCATAACTCCAAAAGAAATCACGTTTTTGAGTCTTCATGGGCGCTATAATTAAGCACCAATTCCTCCTTTTTCATTTATTTGTTTTCAATAAATATCATAACTCATTTTATTAATTTCTCATTAATATTATGAATAATATTAATAACACAACACCCATTATTATTATTCAAATTTAATTTCAACAATTACTCAATTAGTAATCAACCACATGTTTCATTTATCAACGTATAATGGGTCACACATCTTCCCACTTTACATCATTAATAATAATAACACCCATTAAATCATTTTATCATGATTATTCTCTTTTTAGTTTAATTAATCACAGAATTTATGTCATCATCATTATTATTTAACATATTTTTACGTTATCATCAGTATTAAAAATTATCATTATAATGCACGTCGTGTTGACCACATCGATTTCAACAAGGAATGGACCGGAGGGGTCCGGGCCATTACACATAATTATAAACATAGTGGGAAAAAGAAGCATGAAATTTTCATAAAGGTAAATGATAGTACATTAGGTTTTTGAAGGTAGGAAAAAAAGATAAAGGTTACTAATAAGAGAAAACCACTAATCTAATGGAAGAAAATAATTCACATATCAACCATCATGGTATTGAATAATTTTGGAAATTCATGTGAGAATGAAAAATATTTCAATCAGTGAACTAAGTAATGATTCATCAACTACAATTATAGACAATATCAACAATGTCCTAGAGAGAATGTGTGAGCTTATTCATTCACCCTAACTCAGGTGGATCCTGATAATGAGGTGGGGATTGGTTGGGAATTTATTCATTCAAGGATAATGAAAAAAAATTTGGTTCAAGATACAGTCATTCATCTGTATTGTAGAATATTATTAGAAATAATAATACACCCTCTTAAAACAACGATGTCTTGTTATGAGTGAAAAAGAAAAATGTGTAAATTTTCACATCCAATGGTTATAATATATACCCTATCTAATTTTTAGGATAAATTTATAGAATTATAGTATGATAATACATTTATTGTAATTCTAATATATTTTGATATTGGATTGGATTTCCTCATATAGAACAAAAATAAATTTTCATGCAAATGAAATCTCCCTCTATACCATTAATAATCCCATGATTTTATAAATGTGAATGAATGAATATAAAATTATTAATTACCATCATATAAATAAATTATATTTTTTTATTAATAAATAAATGTATCACTAATTATAGAAACTAAATAAAATGCCATCACTAAGACAATTATATGATAAAGGAATTCACTGATGTGATTTTCAAGAACCCATGGCATAGGTTGAGTGGTTCACTGGTTTGGCCACCTCACTATCTGGGGGAACTAGATTAGGCTCGATTCCCATCAGACTGGGACACTAAGCATATTATGCACAGGGTGATTCAATGTCACTACCTAGCTGGGGAATGTGCAGCACATGCTTCCTTGGGAGATCCCATAACGGGACCAGCAGTGTTACCCCTAAACACATTTTCAAAGATAGAGGTGGGGCATTGGGGGTCTAGGTAACTCGCATCCATGGAGTTTAGTGTTCTTCCAAATAGGGTTTCTCATGCCTCTTACACATTTCCATCACACTGTGCTCATGTAAGGAGAACTGGGCTGGGCCTGGAATGAAGTTGTGTTATGTATTTGTGATGCCATGGTGAATGCATCACTTCCAGATCCGAGTAGTGATAATTGGACCATATCTCTCCAGGATGAAGGATTTCTAGAACTATCAGCTTCATTGAGGGTGGTTCCCTCATATGATTTTCACAATGTCACCAGCTATCGGTTCACAATTATGTTTCCTTGGATCATGTGAATAGGATTAACATTGTGAGAATTCATAATCCTCTGCATGTGATGCCTGACCCTAGGGATTATGATTCCATATTCGAGTTGGAAATAGGGCTGGCATCATAAATCCTGTTGGTGGAGTTTTGCGGGATCTAGTTTCTACTATGTATCATATCTAGTCTGCCCCAAAGAGGGTGTTTTAAAAGATTTTGGACTCTATTTGGCCAAACTTTGATCCTAAAATGATGAATTTGAGGATGTTTTAATAGTACCAAATGGTATTGCAAAGGACCTGAGTGGACGAGTGGATTGTACTACATCTGTGCCTCCATTTTTTTATTCATTGACTCATGCTCATGTGGGATTCTTAGAAAGGGTTCATCGGCACATGTTGATATTAGTCATGATTTATTTCAATAGAGGATTCAAATTGGGATGATTTCTATAATTTCGCATCTCATTTTAGAAAAGGGTGATATGTAGATGAATTTTGATAATCCAGCTAGATAGATCATGTTTTTGTGGGGTTCCTCTGATTGGAGGTGTGTTTCTATTGGTAGTGGATTCTTCCATTTCATTTTCCCATATAATTCTTTCAAAATACATGCATGTATAATTAGGTCTATATCATTGAAACCATAATGGATTCATCTTAATGAATGGTCACATGATTGAAATGCCTCTCATACAGGGAATAATTATTAGTAGTTATGGGTCTATTTTCTCATTCTTAATTAGCTGTTTTGGTTTCCAATGATTCTTCATGGCATTGGCCTGGAAATTGGGTCTCCCTTTCTCATTTACAAGGAAACTGAGGATGTTCTATTTGGAAATTTTTCTAGAATGTTGGTGGATATTGATTTGATCTCCACCATGATTGATAAGGTAACTCTTTCCACTCCAACAGATAATATACATATTGATGTTGAGAGTAAAAGGGTTACACTTTTTTTACTGAAGGCATGGTTGTTGGGAACTCGTTGGAGTTATGTTGGAGGAATATTTCTTCTGAGAGATGTGTGATGAAGGTTCCTCAAACTACTCTTTGTAGACGTAAACATAAGGGGAAGCATGTGGATTTTTCAAAGTATAATGGGCATGATATTTATTCACTATGAATATCCTAATCCACACCGGAAGAGATATTGGGTTCTGGTAAATATGTTTCCTGTGTTCTTAAATTGATAGGATAAAATACTAGTGGTGGTTAAGTCCCCGTTTAGTGGTCCCTAAAATGTTTGGACTTATTTTAAAATAGAGATTACATCAATGGAGGTTCATCACGTTACTCCAGCTAGGTTAGTTGAGATTGGGTGTACTCCTAACCTTCTTATTATAGGATCTCCTGATTCCACTGACCCTCCAAATATAAGCATGATTGATAGTCCTCGTGCGAGTTTGATACTTGATGAGACTATTTAGTTGGCTCCTGAATCTGAGACTCCGATAAATTTTGATTGACATCAGAAAATTATGAATATTTTGATCACTCTTTGTATTTAGCGGAAGTGGGGTGACATCTCTAAATTGGGAGTGACATCAAAAGTTTTGAGCGGTCCTATCACTTTCAATGATGCAATTCATTATGGGAAAGAAAAATTAGATGATAATTTTTCCTTCACTCATACTCCCTCGAATAGAAGTCCAATGAAAAACAATTTTTACTCACCTCGCATTGTGTTTACACAATCTTCAAATCATTCATGAATGTTCAATTCTGATATTCTTAAGATCATCAATCAGGTTCTGACCAAATCAAAATGGGAATCATCTGATGACATTGATTATAGTAATTACATGTAATATTATGATCTTTAATGTTGTTTTTTATACATGAGGTAGTGCTCCTTTGTTTAATCCTACTCATTTCCTCTATCCTTCTTATTTTATTTAATAAACAGCCGAAATCATAGCTTCTTGTTGGACATGCTGGACCGATGCATTTTTCAGATAACATTTTGTTCGTAAAACCAGTAGATATGTAGATTTTGAGATAAAAAATAAACTCAAATCTTTTTCAATATTCAAAACATCATATAAAATGGAGGTTGATGAACATGATTTTCAAAGAAATAATTATATGTGAATATGTTTACTGGTTTAATACGTAATAGTTATTTAAATTGGGGATCAATATTCGTTTTATCATGAATAATGAACAGTCAATCTAGATCATCAATGATTATCATGGTCATGAAAATATAAAAATAATTAACAAGTATCATCTCCCATGGATTAATGTACTAATATTTCATCTTTATAGATTGATTTAAATCTTAAATTTAGATCTTCAGTAGGGACGTTATTATCTAAATATAATGAAGGGGGCTATCACCAAGACACCTTTTTTTACTTGGTATATGATTGATGGGATTATAGTGATTCTGTTTGGACTCAATAATTCTACAACAACCGTAATGGACAAGATGATTATAGTCTTTCTGGATTAAAAAAATTAATTATTATGGTTTATATACAAGATATTATTAACTAATCCAAAATTATGGACGAATATGAAGATCATTCGATTGTTATATCGAATCATTTTTAAATGATTTTTTTTAAATTAATGGAAACTGTGTGTTTTTTAGCGACAATATAATGTTATTAGGAAATTGTAACACAAAAAATTGATGTTTTTGGATCCTTTTAAAATCAGTGTCAACTGAAGGATTTTCAATACCACCATGTATGATCAAAATTCACATTTTTCATGTATTATTAGGGTAATATCATCAATTTTTTATAAACACATCATAATTTTCAAGAAAACTATACAAGATAACATAAAAGAGAGTCATGGTTGTCAAGATTAATGAATGGGAAATATAATTTACATATTCAATGAATAGTCACCCCATTACACCAATTCTCACATCACCCCTAGCTAGGTATGAATTATGATCCACAATAGAGAATGAAAAAATATCAAGGGTCGTGTAAACAAACATACCAAAAAAGATATATTATATTCCTCACTCCAATTACTGATCCCTGAGCATAGTTCACCAAAATATAAATACTAGTAAGATTCCAGGATCATCAACGTTCACATTTTTAGAAATTATCTCTATTTGGGGAATTGTGACATATATACTAATAAAAAAAGACTCAACAAAATATTTACATAAATGGAGTTCAATATTCCAGAGTGATGGTGGTAAACTGTGATAAAGGATTAAACCTTTCACTTGCATACCATCCTTTGAAGGAAAAATAGTGGATGATAATCGATGTTGAATTGATACTGCAACCCATAAATGAGATAATTTGTGATGGATCTAATATAATATTAAATTAAATTGTTGTATAATGAAAAAATAAATTGTCATTCACTTTATATTTCACAAATTAAAAATCCACTATCTATTTTAGATAAGGTTAAATATGGATATTAATAATATATAGTGATACAATAAAAATTAGTGAATATTCTGAAGCTCATATATTCTAAATATTTGGTGATATGGTTGGTAACCATGTTAGCTATCCAAAAAATCCATAATAGAAATGGAAACCTATAGATTATTTATATATAACATCCTTTTAAATTTATCATGGATTAAATAATATATTTCGAAATTTAAAGAAAATCTTTAGCTCAGATAAGATGGATATGGTTATTGTGTAGTTTTTAACATGATGCTTAGTATTACAAAATGACAAGACATAATGATAGATGTCTAATAGTATGATTACACCATTCCAAATATAGTATTGAAATGGGAAAAAATTACCATATATTTCATTGTTTGACTCCCCATGAATCCTTAATAGAGTAGAGAAATCAAGGTGGTTATTGATTTCCTTACCAAGTCTATGAATTTCTAATCAATCATTGAATATTGATATATTTTTCATCTCCACATGATATAGACAAAGGAAATGTTAATATTGAATGGTATTCCACTCTCAATTATATATGATTTGAAGTTAGGTTTTCTGTGAGTTTTTCAATAATCCTATGATAACTGGTGGATAAGAAACTATGATTTTATACTTCTTATCATCCTAATACGGATGGTTTGTCTGAGATAAAAATTCAATATATGGTGGAAATGTTGAGTTAAGGTTCAATATATTTAAAAGGATTTTAAGATCATTACCTTCCAACAAAGTCGATAACTTATTAAAAAGGTTTCTATTACAGAATTCAAATGAGTATTTATGAATCTATGTATGAGATAATGTGAAAGACACCATCATTTTGGGATTAATATAGAGATTATAAGATGACGAGACATGATCTTTTCCATATAACGTTATAGAAGGATCAATCCATTAACCATAATATAAAATAATACATAAATATAATGGAAAATAAATATAGGCAATCATTGATATGATCGTGAGATTTAGAATGGAGAGAATTTATTCAATTATAAATCACCATAAAGGAATTCAATGTGGTTTAATAATAGGGTAAGTATTAGTTCATGATAGATCAACCACATTGAGAAAATTTATAGTATCATAACATTATCATATCATCAAGCACTCCCACATATAGAATCTCAGCAAACATATGTGTTCCATGAATCCATATTTAGGATATACATACTAGACCCCTCAGATGTAATGAATATAGTGGTGGTTCTGTTTGATAATGATATTTTATATGAAGAGAGTCTAGTGAAAATATTAGATTATATATAAAATTTTATTTGAAAAAAAAAGAAGACTCACCAGGTTAATTTGACATGGAAGAACATCAATTATGAGGAATAATTTTGGGAACAAAATGTTTCAATTAACCCCAAACACGAACACCTATTTTCATATATGAAATGAAAATATCAACATTGAGATTTTTTCAATGGAAATAATTCAACAAACATTGATTATAAATGAAAAAACCTTTTATATTGAATAAATACCGTATCAAGTAATGTAGTTATAGAATAAAAATTAACATAGCCTGAATATTTGGGTCTCATAGAATATATATCCTTAAATGTTTAAAAGTTTATTAAAATACACAACAGTAGATAATGAAATTTAGATATACTTATTTTATGATCACAATATATTAATATATAGGGTAACTCTAATTGACAAAGATAAAGGAAATAAGTGCCTAGAATAGTAAGATCATACCCTATAAATCCCATTTATATGAGATCATATGGGAGATTAAATTTCTATGATTTATAATTGACAAAAACTATGTTGAGGATTGGTATCTATATCATGTGAGAACATGTTTATAGAGAATGCTCAAGTTTATCGACATCACTACACAAATAATGTTTCCTAATCCGCCATAAGAGAATCTCATCATCAAAGACCAGATCATTAGGTAATTATGTCATGTAATAAATGGATTTTATCTTGATTCTTGTCGAATGAATTTGAATCTTATTATTATTATAACTGAATTTTGTTACATTATAATGATTTATAAATATCCATAAATTATGATTTTGATTCGATAAAACCAAAATTATATTTGTGTCATGTGTATAGTTTCCCTCAAGTCACTATATATGAATAATTTTAGAATATTTTAAATAAATGATATTTCAAAAAAATATTATTATTATTTAGTATTTATAATATATAATTGATTTTATAATTTTATGAAGAATAATAACTATTTTATAAGGTTGAAAATTATATTATTTAAATGAATTTTTATTTATCAATAAATATATATATTTTATTCATGACTGAATAAAAATAACTATATTAATATTTATATAAAATAATTATTTTGTATAGTTGGCATGTTGAAATTACACCATCATGAAATTATCAAACTTTTATGAGACAATCAAATTTTTGGGAAAACGTTAAACACTATATAAATAAACTGTATGTATTACAACATCATAATGACTTAAATGTGATGTGATATATTTATTAAAATTAATCCACGAAGAAATAAATATTTTACCTATTAAAATATTAAATTCTTTCTATAATTTGATTATTTTCTTAAAACCTTAATGAATCCTCCAAAATAAAATATATTTTATCGATTTAAAATAAGTAAATAATAAACCTGACTCAATTCCAGATCATCATAGTTATTATATATATAATTTTTATTCATTGACATATTAAATATTTAAAATACTTCTACTTTAGGATAGTCCCTGTGGATAAATCATTTTATATTTTTTTATTATAGTATTATACTGAGACAAAATCCAAGGATTAGAAATTAATAAGAAATTTTCTTACAATTTTTTATTAAAACCCACCCATCCTCCCAATAAACGACAGTAAAAACATAGGTGGAATGAATATAATATAACATCCTCTATTCATAGTCTACTAAAAGATATCAAAATCTCTTAATAATATTCTCTAAATATTTATGAAGAATCATCTCAGGGTTAGGGACTATCTCATATTCTATTTTTTTCATTTTTTTTCTTTGTAATATTCAAATTAATTTATATTTGTTTATATTGGGTTATTTAATCTCATATACCTCTTTATAGAATAATGATTTATATTTTTTGATAGATTCATTTTTATATCATTAATACCATATATGATTTTAATGTTATTTTATATTGCTTCAAAAATTATCTTCAAAATTTTAAATCTAATAATTATTTGTGAATACATATACACATTTATACTCAATGGAATTCAGATAATTTTAATTATTATTAATTTAAATAGGAAAACTATTTTTACACCTCAAATTCTATATTCATGGGATTAATCCTCATGAAATACATCATTATGTTAATAATATTTTTGTATCACTTATTAATTTTCATGATATGTATTTGATGGATGGACCCATAATTATATTTCCCTTTAATACATTAAGTATTATTTTTTAGAATACATTATATATATGAATAGGGAGTGTACCCAATATGTTATTTCAAATATTCCACAATATGATGTTCTCTTGGTGGTTATACATCACCTTTTCATATGACATGTTATATATTGATTCCACATCCTAAGGTTTCTTTGGTTTTATTAGGTTATATCATGTCTCATTGTTCAAGAATATGATTTTAAGTCATTTTTGTATGATTTATAACTATATTTACTCAAATATATTACGTTATTAATGCATGTTTTTTATTATTCACCTACTGATATTTATGAATCACTTATTTATTTTATATATCTCGAGGTTATCATAAGAAATTTTAGAAGATACATTGAATATAATAATTTTTATAGAGAAGTTAAATACTATTTTTATTTTCAAGTTGGAATTTGTTATCTCATATAACATATTAAAAAAATTCACTTGGCCTCATGATCATATTGAGTTTTATTATATGAATCTTTATGTCCTAAATTATTCATTAAATTGTATTACAATATAGGTGTTCATTATATAAAACCTTGAATATTCATATGGGGTATATATATATATATATATTATTTTACTACATATGTTAAAAAATTTCATTCATGTTTTTTATTTACTCCTTTATATATTCATTAACATTATTTGATATATTGATGGAGGAATATATGATTCTTGTGGGGAGTGGTATTTTTTAGTCATTTAGTGTTCCTAGGTGATTTATGGGTTCTCTAGTTTCATTCATTTCATCATTGATTGTTTTTTGTTGTCTTTTAGTGTTTTGAAGTATTTTGTCACTTGTTATCACTATAAAGTGATTTAATTTGATTTAATAGATTCTATGTAACCTTTATAATCTATTTTATAATATTTTTATTTAAGAAAATGTTTATTTTTGGCCATTTATTTCCAACTTTGGTATGAATCATACAAAGTAAAATTATTAAATGAATGCGATTATTATTATTATTTTAATGGGGATATGATTCACAAAGAGTCATATAGATACATATTGGTTATTTTTTCATTCGTGTGAGATTTTAAAAAACATATGAATTGTATTAAGCATGATTGGGTGACATTCTAGGTTAACTATATAATTCTCATTAAAAAAGGATATCACATACAAATTGATATTGCTGGAATAACCATTGAATTTATACAGGTCTATTAGTGCTCGATAGGGGGTATACGTGAGTTCATCGAAAACGCTTTATTATATCAAAACTCATATAACCATTCATGGTCATGACATGAAATATGAATTTCAACTCAATTTTGAGTTATTTTAAAAATATTATATTCTTATGAAAATTTATTTTTTCATTTAGGATAAATTGATGTGATATTTTTATGAAACTTGTAGTTTCGGGGGAAATTGAGAAAGGATCACCACTGGTTCATACTTTTGGAGAAAAATTATTATAAACAAAGATAAAAAATTATGTCAAGTTCAAGACACAATTATGGGGGTCATATTATGGTAATGTAATTGTTATCATTAATTTTTATCCAAGTATTTAATAGTAAAGAAATAAATGAATTTTTATTTTTTTCACCTATTAAATATTTTTAATTTATTTTACGGTTTTTATTAAAAATTGAAATAAATTCTAATGTATTTTTGTTATTAGGATGAATTCATTAGTTTTAATATTTGGAATTAATTTAATTTTATGAATTTATCAATACATATCATGAATCCTTGAAATCCAAAATTAACATATCTGAGGGTCATTCACATCCTATCCCTAATCCTAACACTATTGTATATACTATGATAATTAAAATATTTGTTAATAAAATCTGATCCTTTGTACAAGATAAAAGAATTGTGGAAATTATAATAGTGTATTATTCATAACATTATACTTTGAAAATTCATCTAGTAATTTTTTTTCTAAGGGTCCTTATGTTGTTGTGTAGTGGGTGGAATGAATTGAGCTTATAATTAATTTTTTAATCATTCTCAATTCCTATAAAATTAAATTCCAAATATTTTTTTATGAATCTATTCAGGAGTTTGGGAATATTTAATGAATGAAATTTTAATGTAATATCTCATAATGTTTTTCATATTTATAATATGAAATAAACAGTTCAATTTAAAGACAATGTGTGTCAAAATTCCTTTTGATTATTGACCTTGAGAAGGGGGAATTTCCATAATGGAGTATGACAATGATTTTAATTTATTAGTTAATTATTTTTCTGACATAATCATCGATTTTTATCTCAACGATTTTTGAATTTAAAAGGGTATTATTTTTTTGATTTGATATTGGATTTTAATTAATACATATCATCCTATAAAGAGGTTTCCAAACATCTTGATAAAAAAGAAAAAAAATTATTCGAGATTGCATAGCATTAGTGGTCCCTATTAAATGGGATATCATATTATGGATCATCATTAAAATATAAATTTTTGTGAGAGGATTCCAATCAATTTGTTGGTGTGGAATCCATCATTCATCTTAGTATACAATAGTAAAATAAACAGAGAATAAATTTTGGAATTTATTCTAGTGGGTGAATGTAAGGTACCATAATATGAATTTCAAGGATACCCCCAAACAAGACACTACTACCGGTTCCTGTATACAATTGAAAATATTTCATAGGAAATCCATACAGATGAGGAGTTATATGTTCTTTTACTAGGAGATATATATTTTTTAATTTTTCTAATTTAATGGGAAATAATTTCAGAAAGAAGGGATTACAAATAAACAATGAAGACATTGAGTGATACGAAAACAAGATATATATATATATGTAGTTGAGTGTGTTATTGATGATATAGGGACTTGTAAACTAATGTGAGATTTATAATTTTTATTTAATATTATATATCATTCACAATGTTTAAAATATGAAAACCCCATTCGATTATCTATTTACTATTGAATTAATCTCATTGTTTATATTTCATGTTGATGAAATTTATAGTGGATATATCATCTCTGTTAGGAATATTAAATGGGTTGCACTTCTAGTGTATTTTGTTCTGCGAGTAAATAGATGGTTTTGAGATCGTGTGGTTTAAATTGATCATGTGAATGAAATTTTTATTTTACTATTATCATGGATTATATGACTATATTCATAGTTTATATCGATAAATATCATATTATATTTCATTTCATATCTATTTATGGTACCAATAAAATATTTTTGGTTGAGTGGGACTACTAATAAGTGATGTAATAAACTATGTTTCTAGATTTTGGTTTTCCACATTACGTTTTTAAGGTTTACCAAGGACTTAGTGGTGAAAATATCAGTTATTCTATTTCTTTTAATAGTTCGTATATATCCCCTAAAATTTTAAGGAATTTTATATAGTTTCTAGAACCATTGTATGAGGATCTCTTAATTAAAGTACATTCGAAGATGAGTTCAATGTTATTCCTTCCATTCTAGAAATAAAATTTCCTTATAAATTAATCTAATATAATGTTATTAATCTTAAATGGAATGATATTTTTTTAGTGTATCAAAATGGGTATGAAATGTTCAAATTGTAATGAAATAAGATATATGCATTCAACAGTTGAAGTATTATAAATATATAATCTAGATTATCATTCAGAATAATTACTTGTTTTCATATATTGAAAAACTCTTTTACCATCTTAGGGAACAATTGTGGTATTTAAATACAAATTTTAGATTGGTAGACCATGATTTGAGTGTTTTAGAAACCTAGGATCCAATAACTTCATCCAAGGAATAGATTAAGTAATAAGAGAATATTGTTATTCCATTCAATCAGAAAACCATTCATTATGATATTTGGTCTTCAATAAATCATTTCTTTCATCAATATATGAAATATAATTTTATTGTTTCAATAGATAAAAACCTCTTATACTATATGTTGATGGAATATTTGAATACAATGTATCCTACTTATTTGGAATCATCATGAAAATCTTCAATATGTGGACCATTATAAATAATAGTTTTGAACTAAGGAATTTATATTTTTTCCCATATGATATCTGAAAATGGAAACATTGGTTATATTTAGATGATCCATGTTTTGATGACGTGAGATTATCCCAATAATGAGTTTGTGGTATGAATTTTCTTCAGGTTAACTATATATGGAGAAAAATTCATATATGAATTCAAAAGGTTGTTATCACAATATAAAAAACATTACACTTATTGTTTTGTTGTTTGATTGGTGTGAGATGTATAAGTGGTCCTTTAATGATTTTAAGGTGATATAAACTATAAATTCTATACCAATTATTACTAGATAGGTATATGTAATATCATATTTGTAAGTATTTATTTTGATAATTTTTCATTTTAGGATTTAGAATTATTGTATGGTTTATTATAGTTCCTATATTTACAACATCTTGATGATAATTACCCCACCAATAACCTTTATTTAGAGAAAAAATGTTTTTTCATTAAGATGCGGATCAGATATACTATAGTGGATAATTTAAAGAAATTTAATTCTATAAAATACTATACAATATTTTCACTAATATTGACATAAATATTTATATGTCAAATTGTGATTGGTATATTAACAATTTTTATTTCATCAAATATTATACCTCTAGAAAGGGTAGTGTGTCATTGATTACTTTAGTGGGAAATTCTATACTATGGAATTTTAGGAATATATGAATAAATGATTAAAGGTTTGTATGATTAGTGAAATATGTTGGATATCAATGATAATAATTATCCTGTGTTGAATACTGATGTAGTAGTCATATATTAATTGAATGGTGATATTTAGTTGGAGTATGTAGGAGGAACATATTTTCATCTTTTTAGTAGTTCTATAAATTGTGAAGGGACCTCATATTTTTCATCAATAACTTGAGGGTTATATTATATTATGAAACTAAAAAATAATTTCACATTATATAATTTAGGTGATGATGGAGGATGTTCAATAGTTGATAATGGTCGTTCCCATATGGAATACCTTCCTTTTTTGTAGCATAAACAACATGTATTTGTGGCTAGAGATGAGATGAATATTTAAAGACTTTATATATCCACGCACCACATGTAAAATAATTTTGTCAACGAATTAGATACCTACCAATATTTTTAAATACTATATATATTAATATATGTTAGGGGGGTGGTATTTTAATTGATATTTGTATTCCCATTGATTAGACATAGTTTAGAAAATATTTTATTTAATAGATTATTGACCATCTATCAAAACAAACCCATTTTTAACTAATAAAAGTTTAGATGATGGTGGTGGATATAAAAAAATTAGAAATAAAATATCACAAATATATAATGAATTCCTAAACACATTATATTTTATGGAGAACCACAATTAAAACATTTATGGAATTCTTCTGAAGGTGACAGGTTATCAATTGAAGTTATGATTAATGGATCATGCATTGTGGGGTAGGCTGACTAAACGGTCCATCTAGACAATAAATAGATATAATTAATTTCTCCATAGTTGATTTCAATTGAACTTTAAAGGTACATATATAATTTTTTTAGAATCTCTATATTAATAGATATATGTTATAAATTAATATTTCTAATTTTGAGGAATAATAAGGGAGACCATATTGATCTAATATATATTCGATGTAATTTGGTGATTACCCATTGATAGTAGTAATTATAATTCATGAGATGAAATAATGGTTAAATAGATATAGAACAAGATATTTACAATAAATAGTAATTTTAAATCATATTTTTATAATAAATTCTATCTATTTTTTTAAGTAAGTGAATGTGATTTTTTATGCTCTATAAATAGTCAAGAAATCATTAGTTAATGAGATCGGTTAACATAGGTGTCGACATTTTCATGTCATTTGAGATCATGAGAAATATTATGAAGGTGTAATATAAGATTTATGTACCCCCACATATGTTGAATATTAACAATTTATTCCATGATTCCATGTATTAAAAGAATCATCAAAAATCATAACACAGGATTGACTAAGAAGATTTTGAGATATATCATAACATCATTTTTTCATCAACCCATTCATAAACAATATTTTTTTAACAATCATTTTCACTATAAATTATGTCCCTTTAATCAAGTTATTTTTAAATTATCAAATAATATTCACAAGACATTATAGAAAGATTTATTGGTGAGGGTGACATGGTACTCACTTTTCTCAACTACAGAACATTAATGATATTTTGTTGGATGAAAATAGAATTATTAGAAGTATTGTGAAACTTATAATTTCACTTTTTTTTCTTTATTATGTGGTTAACATTTTTTTCAATTAACATTGATTTTTTGAAAATTACTCAGGAGAATATAAAAGTCTGGGGAAATATTAAAGCCTTTATAGTTAGCAAATTGTTAGTGCTAAAACATCAACCCAAACTATAATGTGGGGAATATGTCATCCATTGAAATTCAATATGATAAGTACATTTTTTTTCTAAAATTAATCTACTTTAAAGGTAGTTGGGTTACTTATTTTTTTAATTGTGGAGTGAAAAAAATAGTGTATGGTTCTCTTAACCATGCAATCTACATAGTTTGATAAAAAATGATGACTGTATATTTCTTCCATTATGATTTTGACATTTTTTCCTCCCCACTCATCCATATAAATTTGAATTGTCCCCTATCATCCATAGAGATCAATTATCCATTAGTTCAATGATTTATTTATATCCTTTTTTTGTATATATTGATGTATTATTCTAATTATCAATATTTATACATCTATCCATCCTATATTCAGTTATTCAATATTTATTCATGTTTTATTGAAATCTAAAAAATCCACGGGTTCTAATACTAGGGTTACATAGGGGTTTTAGATAATGAATATTTTATTATATACATATAGGGATCTCATTATTCTAATAATATTAGATCAAGAATTTTTCTTTAAAAAATACACTAGTTATTGGATTGTGTCTCTAAAAATGGGGGTTTTCATTAATAAAACTTTTTAATATGTTTTTCCATTGGTTTAATTAGATTAAATATGATTTATTAATGTTTTTTAGGGTTGTGTGTGTGTCTATATAAAATTAGTCATTATCATTTTTTATTACAATATTTTTTATAAAAATTCTATATAATATTTTTATTAAATAAATGATAATGATTATTTATATAAAATGGCTTCTTTAATAAAACATAATTTTAACGGTATATTAAAATGGTGATTTTCAATGTTTAAATATATTATATATTTTGGAAATTATTGTGAATATTATTTTGTTTATATTATTAATGGATTGTTTATTATTTTCATATGTGTGGCCTAAGATGAGTGGGTACACTAAACTAAAGTAGTTGAAATATCATTCGGGATCTAGATAAAAAATTTTTTGTAGTTATATATTGTGTTCTATTTGGATGGATTGTACAACAAGATGCAGATTAAATACATTTAGTGGTTAGTACATGAAAAATACTAGGATGGTAACTAGATCATGTATGTCAACTAGAGTTTTTCTACGGAGTCCTAATCGCATAATGAAAATAATTTATCTCTATTATTTCATATATGGATTTTAATTTAGAGGTTCTATTAAATATTTAAAATTTTTAGATTGATATTAAATTTCAAAATTCTAAATTGTCCATTACATTAAAAATGATTATTTTATTATTATAATCATATAATATTAAATATTTTAAAATGAATCATTTTATCATTATTAAAGAAATATTTTTGTTTAATGTTTTTTCAATCATTGTTTCTAAATACATAAAAATGATTAGTTATAATATCATGATTTTTAATGGTTTTTCTTCAAAAGCATTAACAACACACATTACCTAGCATAAACCAATCAAGAAATATTTTTATATAAATACTATCATTATAACCAAGATGTTATATTTATTAGTATTAATATTAATTAAAAAAAATATTATATAAAATGTTCAAAATAAATAATGAATTATTTGTTACTGATTAGGAAGAAGGAATTAATTTAATAGATATTTCATTTTATTAATCAAATTTTTTATTCTTAAAAAAATTTCTTTCTTAAAAAATGATTTATTATTTTTTTTGGAAAAAATTATAATTAATTTGAAACAATTTTTGAAATCTATTTTTTGAATTGATTTTCATTATTTTAATTTAGGTTACATAAATTATGTATTTGTAAATTTTTTGTCCTGTTCATAATTCTTAAATTTTTTAGTGAATTGTGAAATATAATAATTTTATTAAAATATATATTTTTATTTCATTAATTTACATATCTAATATTGTAAATTGGGTTAGAAGGAAAATCAATTAAATTATTTAATCACCAATCCTTCTATGTTCTTTTTTATTAATTTTTATAATTCTAATAATGATAAAAAAACATTTTTATATATAAACATATTCTTACTAAAATATATATTTTATTTATTAATTTTTAAATCATAAATAAATTTCAATATTTATTTAAAATTGTAAAACTCCCATCCTATTTTTAATTAAGATAAAAAAAATTTATAAATAATCTCATTTAGTTATAGTCATTATGAATAGAAGGAATAACAACTTACGGTGTCCATCAGAAGGGTAAATTAGTTTTTTAGTGTAAAGAAATGTGATTCAACATTAAAAACCAACCCAAAAACATTAATTACTATTTCTATATTAGCCAATTTTATTCAAATGTAATAAAATATATGAAAATGATTTCTTGTTTTCATTTATCTATGAGTTTTATCATTATAATATTAATGAGATAAATAAATAAAAATATGTCACATTTATTAAATTAATGTCCATTATATATTTTGATATGGATAAATAAAAAATATTATCTATTATTAATATTAATTTGAATGATAAATTATTTTTTATGCATCATAATTTATTATTATTTATCTCTAATGAAATAATTATCTTAAATGTGTGAAATACTACCACAACACATAATTGATTAATATGAAAAAAAATTAATTTATTTAAAAATATAAATACTAATTTAATTTGATAAAATAATTATGGTCCAGGAAATGTTATGAAAAATAAAACCTACAAGGGATTTATACAAAGATTATATTTTAATTAACATTTTTTCTTGAGGCATTTTAATCAAAATTAATTATGTACTTTCAAAAATGATATTAATTATATTTTATAATAATTAATGTATTATTAATTGATTTAAAATACACACAAACCGCCTATTATGTTACACTATAGTGATATGGATGAAAAAATCAACCAAAATCCAATTATGATTCTTTTTTTCAATGATTGGTATCATTATTGACCCTTAAAACATTGAAAACTATAATTGTACACTAATCGTCAAATGTATTATTATGGAATAAAATTAAATATAAGAGTGAAAACATAAACAAAACATCTGCTAATATTTTTTAAAGAGATGTTTTAAACTCTTTCATTTATTATCATCTTTTTATATCAATTTTAATTCATTTGGACACAAATAATAATTTATATTAATTTAATGCATTATGAAAATTTTTCAATATCCCTTCACTCACTTATAATGGGACACTCCATGTCTCACTTCATCGCAAATAATTAATATTTATATCATTTCCAATCCATAAGAAAATATATTATTAAAATTATTATATAGTTTTAGATATTTTTCCCATATAAAATACAATCTCAATTTCTCTCCAAGATATGATATTATTTTCACCTTTGTTGAAGAGGCAATAATAATTACTAACTTTTTGATATTTCATTCTCGTTCAACATCCACAAAATTGTTATAAACATTATAAAATTGTAACTCTTGTATAATAAATTTTTTTGAATTTTATTATTATTTTAATAAAAATATTTGACATCAATTTTCTATTATATTAAAATTAAAATCATCAAATTTTCATGAGTACATCTTACCTTATGCACATCTGGTAGTATTTTTCATTTCATCAAAAAAATTATAGGAAGGATATAATGTATTAACTAATAAATATATATTATTTTTATAATTCAAATATTAAACTATATCTTTTATAAAATATAAATCATGTTACATTTAAATCCATTTGAAAATGATAATGTTTCTTATATGTATATGTGTACCAGCACCTCCATGATGCATTTTAATTTTTTTTTCATTTTTAGTAATCATGGAATATAATATGGAGATACTTATGGATATATACTCTATTTATATCATGATAAAAAAAATAGAACAATATGGAACCATAATCAACGTACAAGGATAAGAAATTCCCCCAGAAACCATGAATCAAAACATAATTCTATTAACATTAAAACATCAATACCATTGATTTATTATTAGAAAATATTTGATGAGTTTTTATAGGAGGATGATATATGATGATATAGAAATAATTATAATTATTTTATAAATTAATTACATTTTAAAAAAATTATACATTTCGTGAAATCATAATTACATAAGAGTAAATAGGATTTTTTATATTTTTTCTAATGTTCCCTTAAATTTTGACATATTTTGTAAAATAAACCAATATACTATTATATGGTGTATAAAAGAACCATTTTAGTAACATAAAATGAATATATTTTCATTTAAAATTATTAATTATTAAATTCACATTAATATATAAAAAGGAATTATTAAAAGAAATGTGTAATCATATTAATAAAATTTAGTGGGTATATTTTGATTCCATAACCATATTTTTTAGAAGTGATTTACATAAATCCATTTTATTAAATTGATGATTTATAATGGTAATTTTATGTGGTACTTTTCATTTTAAATGTTATAAATATAATATCTATAATGTCTTCCAAAAATAATTTTTTTTCAAAATTCATTAAAGACATGTTAAATGGAATGTTTATAAAATATATGATGTCACCAAAACCTCCCCACCACCATTGCTATTTTACAATATTTTTCGTCAATTTAATTATTTAAAATTTATGATGATGAAAAAAATTTACAATATTTCATTCAATTCCATTATTGGTTTCTATAAAATTATTTAATTTATTTTGAATCGTGTTTTTCTGATGATTATAAGGTCAAATGTTTTTATGGTTTATTTTTTGGTTATAATAATTTTCTTCAAATATTCACTATCTTATTATCATTGAAAATTAAATTTTACAAAAATATTCAACATTAATATTATTATCTTCTAAACTATATAACATTTCTACAAATGGTTCTTTACATTGATTGTTATTTTCGTAACTACAGAAATATTAATATTATGTTATATTTTATAAATTTGGATATTTACCTATAAAGAATATTTTCATTGAATTTACTAGATTGTTATATATATATGGAATTCATTTGAACTGTCTTGATTTAAGGGTCTATAATTATATATACTCAAGATGAATTTATAGTTTTGATGATAAATCATAGTTGTCCAAATTAAATTGTTTAATAAAAATATACATAATCTATAATAGTGCATGGACATGAAAATAAATATTCCATAATATTTAATATCATATAATTTTATAGTATTAATTTCTTTTATTGAATATTTAATTTTAATTATCCTTGAGATTAGATAATTTATACTATCAAGGGTTACATTTAGTGAAACTTTTATTTACTAAAAGATAAATTTTTTCTGCTATTTTCTATTACAATTTTAGTATTCTATATTTAATTAAGATTTATTCCACTTTATGTCACCCTTATATAGTACTTAGAAACATACATAATTTGTTTCTTTCCCCCTTTTTATGATGATGAAAACATTGAATGAGTTTCAAGGATGTAAAATAATAATTTTTATTATATTGGAAATTTAGCCCCAATTTATAAAGCGATTAGTGATTTTAAATTGTTCTCTAATACTAATGAACATATAGATCATTTTGGATTTTATTATTTAATTATATTATTATTCAATAACATATAATATGCTTATAGGATATTAGAATTTGGGTTCTTATAGTTGGTATCATATAATTATTATTATAAATCATCTGAACATTATTTTATATGCCCATATCTATCAAGAGATTTATGATAAACATTTATATTTCTTTAGAAAATAATGTTGGGATTTTTATATAATAAATTTTCATTATGACTAGGATTGATGATTACTCAATGTGTTCCATTACATAGGGATGATAAATAAATTGATGAAATAGTATCAATAATAGGTTTAAATGTGTTGATTAATGTAATGACAAATCCAATACTTTTGTTGTTTGAGATGATAATATTTTAAACATATTAGAGATCATGGGCTATTTTTTTTACGATAACAATTCACATTTTATGAAAGGAGATGTTACATGGAATGACTCAATAATGTTGGTTAATTCCATGTTACAAAATACTCCTTCATTAATGGAACTACTAATCCAATCGTAGCAGATCAATGGATCATTTCTTTGGAATATATAATTCTCTCAATTCGATGAAATGAAATTTTAATGTTTATGCCAGATTATTTTTTCCATATTAAAATTCTTGATCAATGGTTTTCATTGATAAAAAATACTAAATAGGTATAATAAATAGAAAATATAGTGTAGAGAGGTTTGACAATAATATCCTTCTATAAATACATCCCTCTTATGAAAAAAGCTATAATCATGATATGGTTCCTTCTCATAGGTAAAAATGATGATAAAAGTGTTTTTTTATATTATCATACATTTACAAAAAAATCAAGGTATTGTTAGGATTAAATACGTAAACTATGTATAATTATTGACCATTTCTTTGTTCTCCTAAAGAATTACTGTTGAAGGGAACATGATTCTCAAAATACATTATTATATGAAAAATTAGTATTTTGTTACATAAATATAGCAAACATATTCTCTAGATTTGATATCATGAATGTAAATAGTTTGAAGAGTAGGTGATTGGGAACTATGGAAATGATAAACTATCAATGAATTAGATGGGAATAATTAAATTCCAATAATATTACTGTTTTGGAATGAAACTTCATTTTTTTTCGTTCTTCATATTTCAAAAAATTGTTCATTATAGAGACCAATGCACTACGTGTAAAGGGACCAAATGTAGATGATGATGAAGGTAGATTCCCAATTTAATATAAAAAATATAGTTGAGGTTTGTGTTTCCTGTGATATAGTGGATGATCCTTTAACCAAACCCAAAAATATTGATAGTGAATTTTTCTATTCTAGATAATCTCACACATTTAAATATATTATATTTTCCTAGAAAAATGATATTACACTTCATCATTTAGAATGAAGATTCATGTCAACACTCATAGTAGAAATCTCCCTGATGTCATTCAATTAACATTTTGATACATAAACACTTATTTATCGACATTACTATTATAATTATGTTTTATTTTTATAGAATTCATGGTTTGAAATTGATTGCAATTTGTCTTGAAAAAAAATAATTTCATGGAGATTGATATTTGGGGTCACAATAAATATTAAAATTTCATTATCATTAGAATGGATACATACTCTACTAATTCTAATCTAGATTCACATCATGATTTTCTTCTATATCATATTATTTAGAACTGAGAGAATACACGTCAGATTGACAGAAAATGTTACCTCGAGATTATGCTCGTACCTTATGTGTTGGAATAAATTATTGTATCCCTTAAGAATCTACGGAGATATCCAACCAAACATGAGGTTTAGTTTCCCATTAATATAATCCACTATTCAATAACAACTTCCTCAAATCCCAAAGAATAAAAATTTTAGTATTCAAGTAGTGGAGGAAAAAATAAATTATTTTTCTGAATATGTATTAATAATCCATACTATTTTACATTATGGTGAAATTAATATTTTTATTAAAAATAATGAAGGATATATGAGGATTTTTAGTTATTAAAAGGAAATATATTTTAATATGACTACAAAAAATAATAATATAGCTTGAATAAATTTAATATACAATGAACATCAGGAATAATAATACTTTTAATAGAATGAAATTTATGTTGGGTAAAATCTATTATTAGTAAAAAATTAATATATTATGAAGTTAACTTTCTAAATGCTGTATAAACATTACGATTTTAGGGTAATACCCTTCGTAATGAATACTTCATCAATTTTTTTATTGATAAAAAAATAGTATCCATGTAATATATTTTTAATTTTTCTTTGTTATTTTTACTATGATATATTAAATTAATCAAGAAATATTTTAATAATAAGAATCACTAAAATAAATTTTTGGAGACTCTTAGAAGAACATTTTTAAATGTTAAATTTAGTAAAATTGAATTATTTATTAAGAAATATTATTTTCCTACCCATGTTTTCTTGAATGAAGGGATATTGTTTAATCATGAAATGATAATGGTAGTAAAATAGTTTCATACACCAAAAAAAATAACCACATTACAAGATTCATTGGTTTGGAATATTATTATCACTAAATATGTAAAAATTATTACCAGATTGAAAACCCCCTAACCACGACTATAATTAAATGCATTAAAATCATATAGACATAATAATTTAACGAATTTTTCATAGAGATAAAATCTATATTGGTCAATTTTATTTTATTTAATATTACATTTATATATAATGGATTTTTGAAATATATTGATGGACAATGGAAGGGACATAGGTTTTTCATAATGCAGAATTATTATGTTATAATGCTCAAATTATTATAGTCAATGAAATTTGAAAAGAACAATAAAACACATCATATATATTAGATAATGGTAATGTTCTCATTGGTGATATAAAGAGAGTATTTTACAATAAAATATCTGATGTATACATAGAATATTTGATGCTATAATACGTTAAATAAATAGAATTCTTCATCTTGGGGAAAATATGATGTATCAATCTAGTATGATATTATGATTCCTCAATACTAAACAACTTGTGAAGGATAATATTATTTTATACTCATTGAGTATAAAATATCATGTATTCAAAAACATTAATGATTGTGGTATATTTTGTGTTTCTGTAATTAGTAATGATAAATAAGGATTTTTTTGTATAGGTAGAAACATCGCACCTTTTTCAAATGATTTTGATTCAATTTATATTAATATATATAAATAGTTCTCAATCTAGTCATTATGATCTTTAAAAAAATATATGAATGATGGGAAAGGGGAAAATATTTCATAAGAATATGGAATTATTAAATTAGAAATCATGATATGTGTCCCATCTATAGATGAGATAAAAAAGACAACTATTTGATGAAGCTCATAGATTAAATTTATGCATAGGCCCTAGTTAAATAAATATGTATATATATTTGAAGGAGTGTTATTGGATAGAAAATATGAATCATGAATTTGTTGATTATATGGCTTGATTATTTTTATTAACAAGTTAAAGATTATAATGAAATATCATTAAATATTAAAGAGGCATGTTCTATATTCCTAATTTTTAATGGGGTGAGTTTTATAGGGAACATTTCACTAGATTACTGTATAATCATAGAATGAATGATTTAATATATCATCTATTTTATCACCTTCAAAAATCTGTGCATGTAATTTCATAACCATTGATAGAGATAAAAAATATATTAATATCAATTACAACCTCATTTTTTTCTATTAGGCCTATGTAACCGAGCCCTTAACCCTATCAATTTACTTTTCAGGTGGAATGTATATGTGGGTGAAAGAAGGGTTACCAATCCAATTTAGGATGTGAATCTAGTCCAAAATGTGGAATCAAATCTTCTCATTAAATAAATTCATTAAAGTAATTTATTAGGCCTCATCCCAATAGTATAAATGGGGAAATTAATATTGCTTCACATAATGAATCACATTAACGATGTGGAATATATTTTCCATGTAATAAAACAAAACTTGATTTACTCATGATGTTAATACCATAAAAATTGAGAATGTGTCTCACCACTTTTAAAAGGGGAGTTACCTCTAATTTATTCTATCCCACTATTTCATATATAGACTTATAGTTGGTGATATCTCATCCACCATGACCTTGGAATTATGATTACTATTTCATATGGTGTCAACTTCAACCACCGCCAGTCGTTTTGGATGTATTTCAATAAAATCATCAATCTATTGTATTTATTTCATTCATTTTATTATGATACTAATTTTCGATTTAGTGTTGGATAGTATTACATAATTTATAGAAATTATAACATTGTATATTTCATACCATTAGATAATGAGTTAATGGATAATGACAAATGACTAGTATGCATCCAATATAAGATAGCTTTTCAATATATTTTTCTTATTTCATTGGGTGTTTATACATCATTATCATGTTTCTACATTCTATAACATGATGATGTTGGTCATTATATAAAAAAATCCTTAAATAAATTATGTGAATCAATATTTAATAATGTTATTACATTCTTATACATGGATAGAGGTTGTGAACCTCAATCTACGAAATCGTTGAGGTCTATTTTTTCTCTTTATTTTGATGATTCAACCCAATAAATGTGTTGATGATTCTAAATAATTTTTCAATCCTTATATAAATTAAATGAATCGTTATAGGTTATATACAATTTTTATTAACATTTTCTATTTTAAATGAATTAATTAGGGAAATGGTAAAATGAAAATTTCCCATTGAAATAGAAAATCAATTGGCTTATGAAAATTATGTAATTTCTTAGTAATTAGGATTCGAAAAATGCATGGAACTTTATTTATGACCTGTTTTGAATTTAGTAATGAATTGAATATAATAAATTCATTTGAAAAAAGTGGATGGAAAATAACATGGACCCCTTCCAAGATTTATAATTCATAAATTTTAATTGATCCAATAAAAGGACACTAACATGGACTCGACACATATAACTTTATTTGCGTGATGTATGGTGAAATTTTTATCAATGAATAAAATTCTTAATGAGAATGGACTCGAACATGGTTTCATTAATCATTTTATAAATTAATTAGTTAGTGGATTATAGAATAGTTCACCAATTTTTGGTATCCCTATATAGAATAGTTAAACCACTTTCTTACTAATAGTGGATTCTTTTTCCTGTTACACCATATTTGTCTTTCTTAGAAAACCGTAGATAAGCTCATTGAGATCCAACTATTTCATTAATAATAAATAAGGATGATTTCCATTGAATCTAAAGGATTCCATCATCTCTGGGGCTTGGGTACAAACCCTTTTAGGTTTACATTACATATTATTTTCTATTGATGATCTCTATATATTGGAAGATGATGAATTGGTCATTAGACACAGGATGTTTCCTTCATATGTATAAAATAAGATTATTCTGAATATATAGAAACTTCTTTAATCATGATATATCAACATAAAACCTAAATATAAAACATTACTATATTATTAAATTATATAAAATTATAGTCTATGTCACAAAATAATATAAAAATATGTTGGGTTGCATTTTAATTTTAATTATAGCCTCAATTACTATAATAAATGTACACTACTTTAGTATATATTCACAATCATGATTTTTTTAATAAAACCATTTTTGGGTCCTATTATGTATATATAACACCCTATATGGGCTGATGATTAGTACCCATACCAACATTGTGATTTTAGGAAGTTAAAATGGGAATCATACTGCTATAGATGCATGATTACTACACATGGATTGATTATGAGAGGAGATTGTTGAGCTTGTTGTCCCAATTCCCGTAGATATGGTTCTGGTATTCATTTTTATTTTGAATAGCATGTCATATATTCATTTTACTCAGTTACACATGTACTATCCCCTTTTATTATATTAAGGAATGTTCATCATTATTTTTGGTATGAAATTATATATAATTTATACCAATTTCACCATTATATTTTGATGTCTTGATTTTCAAATGTTGTTAATTTATTTATTATGTCTTTGTTATTTTTTACTATAATAATTCATTGTTACCCATTTTGGATATGAGGGAAAATTATCCCCATTATCCCCTTATTGGCTATCATAGATATTCAATTGTGTTTGGTGTATGTGAAGGTTCACTTGAGGCCATGTTTACACAGGTTCATCTATTATTATTGACTGTGATTGGGTTGGGTGTTAATAAATTGTATCAGAGCCTTGAATTTTTTTAATTTCGTCTAACTATTTTGGCTAGTCAATAGAAGACTATGAATGTGAAATAATTTTTTAATAATAATATTAATGGAATTCATTATCCTGCATATATGTGAAAAATTTACATTGGATAAGAATTGATATTATGTATTATTCCAATTACTATTTTTCTTAATTCACCATTGGAAGAAACACATGATATGATTAATTTTATAATTTTCATGTGGTCCTTGTTTTGGAAATTTGAAATAACAAAATTTGGTATTAAACTCATATATAATTTTATGCATGATGTGATAATTTTATTTTTATTATATACTAAGTAGGTTTCATTTATTGACTACCTGATTATGTACCATGATTATCTGCAACCCAAGTTTAGATTTAGAATCAACATCCCTACTTATAGATCATACTACAATGAATATTTCAATTTTTACTATTATTATATCTTTTATAAAGAACACCATATATAGATTGTTTACAATATTGGTTATTAAATTGTCGACATCAATCTAAATGGTGTATTCCCAAATAACATGATGATGAAATATTAGTTAAAAAATTATGCATTTCACTTAAACATTTAATTTTGTGATTAAATGTGTTACAATAGTAATTTATAAAGAATATGAGTCATAATAAATAGGTTAGGGTAACCCATATAATCAAACCATTATATATGGTCTTGTTTAATTGGGGTAATGATGGTAAAATAATTTTAACAATTGTATGGAATTACAATTATAAATTATATTGTGTAATAATTTATAACATGTTACCCATATCTCATCCAAAAAACCCATTTTATATACATAAATGTGTAAAAACTAATATCATTAATGAATTACTGAAATGGTTTCTATCAAATGTTGATGTTAATTTAAAATTATTGATTTTTTTCTTTTATAACATGCATTTAATATATTACGTAATAGAACCCTTGTCATGAAATAATTAACTATATCTGAATCCAACCTTAGTGGTATTTAGTAAGACATGATACTGTTGATTAATTTTTATTTTATGTACCACCAAGACCTGCTTATAGATGTAGTCATTGTGGTGTGACATTAATAAAAAAAGATAATACCTAAGTTATTCTTTCATCTTATTAATTTATTATTAAATACATTCATAGGATTGTAAATTGAAATTATCTATCAGTGCCAGTAGGAATTCATCGAGTTTTTTACTAGGAGGGTGTTTATGTCCATTAAATAGATGTGGTTTGATGAGGAAATTATTATTATCTCTATTAAGACCATATAATCCACCACCCATTATACTAGACCTAGGAACGGACTACCGATTTCAATAGGAATTTTTTAAAATCATGAAAAAAATACAGGGAACACAATGAAGTACCCAAAAAATGGAATAGTTGACTTAGAAATTTCATTTGTATCATTAATCTATTATTTTCATTGGATAGTGGTCCACATTCTACAATTTAATTGATGAAGTCCATACAATCCCTCTCTTAGATTCATGGTACACCTCTTAAGAAGAGAGTGATGATCACTATATATAATATATGTCTTTATCTCATGCGATGGTGGGATATTAATCTACTCAATGATCATCATCATTATATTGTTTAGAGTTATTCCCAAAAATCCATATATGATTATTTTTTTCCAAAAAATAGGAGGTATAATAGAGTTATGGAGTTTATTCATCAAAATAGTAGTGTTCTATTAGTTAATCACTACTCTGATAGTTTCTTATAGAATAAGTTTTTCATATTAACCCTTCTTGTTGATGAGTAATGAAGGGATGATCATTTTGAGAATGGTCTCCATGAAGATATTTATTCGTAGGATAATATATTTCCTTTGATCAGAATCTTCTTCAAGTTGAGCAAGGAGCATATTACTATCTCTAACCCAAGAGAGGGTTTTTATGTATCATATGTTTATTAATCCAAATGTTGGAGATACATCATCCATTTTATGGAAATATTACATTGGTCATTATTTATATGTTATTAGTAGCTTAATCATGTGATAATGAAGCCATGAGACCAGTCATTAGTTTTTCATGTAGGGCCACATGAAACCATAATGTGATGGACCCCCAATTGAGTGTTGGTCTCGAGGATGGATAAGGAATCATATGATATTCAAATGGACATATCTACTAATTTCAAGTGTAGTGCTAACTACACTATCTCCACCCTTAGTTGAAAGATCATAAGATCTATGTTAGTTAGGTATATAGATTTATACTGGACATGTAGGCTGAGGTGTTGGTCATGGATGTGAGATCCAAAGTATATATATTCAATAATACTATAATGGTTCGGCACATGATTCTAAGGATGTATAAGTGGGCTATAGATCAGTCAACATACAAGAATTTCATTCAATCTAGAAGGACATAGTTCAGTTCAATCTACAGTTATAAGTATTCATTCATTATCTAATACATTAATTTTTTCTCTACATGAAATAGAAATTTTTAATTAATATATATAAATATAAAATAGGTAATTAATATTCCTTAAGTGGTGTGATGAAATACAATACCACATTATGTATTTGATCTATGACTGTAAAATAGATTGAGGAGCCCCCCTTGAGATAGGTGGGTATCATTTCATTTGTGACCACTTTTTCATATATATAACACATTTTGAAATGAATTCTTGAGACGAATAGGTTTGTTAACAATCATATTTTTTTTTAAATTAATATAGTTATAGGGTTTCCATCACATCACTATTATCTGATTGTTATATTAAAAAAGTGAAAATAGTTTATATCAATTTAGGGTTGGACCATGGAATCGTTGGAACGGTTTGGTGACATCTAGAATTTCAATCCATTATATTAATGATCATGGAACACATCAAGATAATTTTTCTCATATATTATATTATTTCAATGGGGTCATTCATGATTAATATTTTTCCAAAAAAATATAATATTATGTTATAATTTACATTTGAGTTAGTTACACGATATAAACCCTTTTCTACTACTCCTTGTAGGATAGATACTACTGCAATGTAGGAGCTCAAAAGGATTTCACTGAACATTGCAGTTAACGATTTTATACGTCTGCATACTTTCTTGTGGAGGGGAAAAACTAATTTATTTACAAGAAGGAAGATGGTAGTCAATGTATTTTAAAATATTACAATAAATTTAGTAATTTTATGGCCAATAACTGGAATCCATTAACTATTATAATGGAAAAATTTAATCATCTGCAAGTGGCTTCATTTTCTTAATATCATTGAATTGATTTCATACTTTCTTAAGTTGCATGTGAGACCATCTATCATACTTGGAACATAATTACATAGTTGGTATATATTTTATAATTAGTTCTTAATGAATTATTTCCACACTTTCATGATTTAAATTTTTAGGGATTTTTCCTCCCTACCTAGATTCATTAGCGGTTGAGTTCATGGATGACATCATTATGTACACACGTTCTTTAAATGAATGTGGACATTATTTTGATATCATTTTGAGAAGAATTATAGATATCCAATAGCATTCTTTGATATAAAAAATTCACTTTTTTATCTACAATTATCTGTTACTGGGGATCATTATATCATATATATCTATATCATTTAACTTAATGATGGTGAAAATTTTGATTTCATGGGAGAATCCAAAAAATCATTATTGATAATTGTTGTTTCCTAGTGATGTATGGTTTTTATAAGAACATTATAAATTATTTAATATTTAATTTAGCACTAATCACATGATTGAAAAATACTAATATCATTTTCATATGTTAAGATGATTTTGAGAAATCATTTCCACTGGAAAATTGGAGAATAAATTTAGATCTTATCTAGGATTTTACATAGACATAAATATGTACATTTCATATTGTGATGCTTGAGGAAGTATTCATTGAGATATAATGATGATTTGTGACTAATTCATAGTGTAAAATACAATCTAGTTGGGGAATTTCATGAATAATTAACCAATGTATGCCCTCGAGTTAGCAGTTTTGTTTCATTCCTCACCCTGTTGGATGCATTACAAAATAGGAGAGAATTTTTGTGGGTACATAATCCAATGAAACAACTATTGTATATCTATAAAATGTGACTAGAGTCTCACACATATGATTTCAATTGAGTATCTATATTCTTTGGATGGTGAGATTTATTATATACAAGTTAGAATAAATTTTATTGTTGATTAAATGAACCATAAGTCATAAATTTTTTTAGTTTTGTAGGTGAAAATTTAGTTGTAGCTGATGACCTTATTTCGTATAATTTTTTTGGATGTTCTAGACCATCATGAATATTCATTATTGAAATATTTACTATTATACTCCATATTTATGGGTAGTGTAAATATGATCCATCGATCTAGTTCATATGGATTGGTCATAAAATAGAGAAGTTTTGTTAATGAAACACCTCATAAGTTGGCTGTCAACTTTGACAAGGTCTTGAACATCCATCGGAAAACATAGATTCCAACCTTCATCTATTTTGAATGTATTATATAGTTGAATTAACTAGATTGGTTGGTATATCAATGATATTTGAATATTTTTTTGATATAAACACTTGTTGTATTAGTGTCATTTCACAAAAACGAAGTTAGCTTGTCACATTTCTTATTATTATACTTGTAATTATTAGAGGGAATAACCCAGGTGAAAATCATATATTCAACATTCATTTATAATTACTTCATGGAAATGGGGTGGTCTCACCACTTTTATGTTTGGATTACCAAATTCACCTCGAGGATATCCCATTTTAAGTGTAATTATAGACATATTTATGATTTCACTAAACTATAACCTTTTAGCGAATTAATTTTAGTTGATGATATATGAATGATATATATCAAAGATATAATTTATAATATTGGATTCACATAATGTATATTATAGAATTGATACCATTTATTTATAATTTGTTTTTTGTATTTAGTTCATAGGGAACTAGGTTCGTAGGTTATTTTTAGTAGAAAATATAAATATTATATGAATGTATTAATAAATCTTTTGATAAATATAAATGATTTAATTAATTGGTTATGAGTCTTATATTTCTAATTTTCATGGGACAAATAGTCACCTCTCTATGTTGAATCCTTATCTAAAATGGTTTATAAATTAGGAAACAGTAACATATATGAAAAATGAAATTGATAATTCATGTGAAATTCAATGATTCATGATCATATGAGATTTAATATTTTATGGGTACTAACAAGTATATCAAGGAAGTTAATTCAAAAACAATCCATGGCCCAAATAAATCATAAAACATCCATAGGAATAATATGGACGGAATCAATACAAAAAATACCAAGTATAGTAAAAATAAACGGGTTTTTTGTCATTTATGATATAAACTAATATCTCTAAATATATATTATTGATGAAAATATCTTATTCATTTTATTTTTTTTGCAAATATGTGTAAAATAATATAAGGGTAAAATTGTCTTTACCAAATAATTGTAAAATAAAATTTTAATTCATATTAAAAAACCTATTTTTTTAGTAAACCATGTTCCCTAAATAAATAGGGAAATAATGTCGAGTTTTCTAAACAAATCAAAATCATTTTGTATACCAAATAATAGATTATTTGTACTAATATATGAAAATATTCATTAATAACCCTCATTATAATGAATTGTTTTATTGAATAGTTTTTATATAATATCCTCTAATGTAAATAACATTAAAATATCATTAATGATATTGTTGAAGAAAACAATCATTAAACATCCAAAAATGTTCCAAAAAACTGAGATTAATTATAAAACATCTTCATAATAAAAGAATAAAATTGTATTATTGTCAAAAATACAATAAATATTAAATTATTAATGATAAAATAAAATTAAAGAGGCATAATATACACTATAAAATAGATGTAAGTGGTGAACATGACATTTATATCACAGATGTCAAAACTGAGTTGACAAATACATACCTTGAGTTTCCTTTATAGTGAACACCCTTTCAAATAAGGAAGAATATAATTATTTTAATTTTATACATTCTCCAAAACCTTGTTCATGTTTATATATTATTTTCTTTCACTTACAAAAACATTTTTTTAAAAATACATAAACAAATAAGTTTACATCAGGTGTTGTGAAAAATTTAATTTATTCATCATAGACAAATTTTGTGGGTCAACTGCTGTCAAAAAGAGTCATTATATAACATATCCAAGATAATAATCAAGAAATAATTAGAATAATTATAAATAAATTATACATTTTAATATAAATCAGAAAATATGGTTATGAAAAATATATCAATGTTAAAATCATTGAGATGGTAAGTCGTACGTCTATATGAGTAACGTTCTTATTTTTCAATGATCATTATGGAATGAAGGAAAGTAACCTAATATCTTAATAGAATTATAATTATTCAATAATAATCATATTATATAATAATATATACTAATATATAGACTTTTGGTGATGAAATTAGAGTCAAAACATGTCGAGGTGTCAGTAGTCCACATGTCCACGAATGACATTATATCATTTTATGTCTATGAAAGGATAATTTAGATATACATATATATATATATATCCATAAAGGTAAAAAAGTCATTATTTTCTTATTTAGGTTATTTATGTCATATAAATTTATTTAAATCCATCATTGATATGTTCCATTTATATTGTGAACTATTCACCTCGCTTCATAGGGTAGTAGTCAACATTTACGCAAATAAAATTATCCTATATAATCATTATAGTATATATGAAGATAGATGTTTTAAAATAATAAAAAAAAGATTAATTATGTAATAAATATCATATATAACAAATATAGATATAGTTTCTATCAGAATTACCACAATGAAAGGTTGTAATGGAAGAACGAACAATCATCATTTCGAGAGGATGTAGTTCATCATTCACAAAAAATAAATATGCATTTCAAACATTAGATGGATGTGTTTGTATGTTTAGGATAAAATAATAACATAAAATCATATTATATTGAGGATACTGGTTTTATTAAATATGAATAAAAAAATACGCGTTTATGGAGTGGTGAATGGAAATAAAACAAAAATATTTTGTGAAGATGTTACCTCTTAATCGGGTAACATATTTTGGTTTATAAAAATTGTATTTTTTGGAATGAATTATGCCCAATGGGAGGAATATAGGTATAGGGGAGTGATATTTGGAGTCTATTTAGGATTTACATGGCTGATACTAAAGGTTTGAGAGGTTTTATGAAGTGAGAGTGTTGGTGGCATTTTATACAAATGGAAAAGGACACTCTTGGAATTTTTTTAATCAAGGTAGGTGTACACATGTAATTACATAAAGAAGACATACCAAACAAAAAAATTCAATAATTTAGGGTTCATGGCATAATTATGGCCATATAATGGGTTTGTTACAATTGTATAGTTAATTTGGAACCTTAAATATAAGGTTCGGTACCTTTTATCCTAATTAAACATTATACACTATAACTAGTTTTAATCACATACACTATTATTTTTGTTCAACAAATATGTTTCTAATATTAGAATCAAAATATAATAATTATTTCAGTGGATTATAACGATTTTTATATATTTAATTCTAAAAGCTAAAATATTATGAAAAGTGCTATTCATGTAGACGGACAATTTTACTGGTTTTTAGTATAAAAATGTTCAATTGAATGTTCTGTTTTTAAATTCATTTTTAATGTGAATTTGATTTTAATTATATAATTTGTAATAGTAGATTTATAATTTATCTATTGTGAATTAATAAAAAATTTATAATATAATTTATAATTTATAATTCTTCAAACAATAATGTAGTTTTAAATAAAATGAATTATTTATAAATATTAATCATAAAATGATGTTTCATAAAAAATACAAAAAATTAAACCTTAGATATTATAGAAACTATAACATCAAAAATGATGTTAGTTTTATAATATTAAATTTATAAATGTGTAAAAATTCATATTTAAAATAGGTGTTCCATTAAATAGTGATAATAATTCCTTAATAATAATATAGGTTTTATGTGTATCATTGGGCTTATTCTTACCTTATTATTTTCAAATAAATATGATGAATATAAAAAATCAATTATTATGTATATAAAATATATATTTATTTTAAATAATTAAATAATAATTATGTTTATTTTGTAAAAACTCATTTGGAAGCATAAAAATAATAATAATTCTTTTTATATCAAATTGGATCTTATTTTCATTTCTCATTAATTGTAAAACCATGAATTCATCTCATATTTTTATAAATAGAAACATTTCATAAGATATTTAATACTATTTGAACCACTAATAAATCTTCTATGTTATATAATACTATATTAAATAATAATATTTTCATAATACATTGTTATATTATTAGACATATTCTTACATATAACACAAGATATCTTGGAAGGTCTCTCTTGAGCATAACACAAGTTATTGAGGAATGTCACACATTTGTATACGTCAAGCTAAACCAGTGTTGCATGCATTGAAAAATATATAATCTATTTTAAATAGTAAATATATTATAATGTTTCTAGATATTATGATCCTTTACATTCTTGGTGTCGCGTGTGATATATTCTGTAAGATGAATGGTTCATACATTTGAATATCAGGGTGTTATATTCTCCCAACATTAATTAAATCATATCCTCACGATTTTAACTCAATATTGGTAACATATTATTTTATATTTCATATATTTAATCCCCATAGAGTGATAGTTGTTCTTATAACATCCTCTAGAGAATAGGTAATGGGAAGTAAATGGTCACACGGAAAACCAGTTAACAATGATTCTATGAATGAGAACATTATTAAAAATTAAAATTATGGACATGTAGGGAAAAATAAATATTTAGTGAGATTGAATTTGATCATTAATCACAAAAAAGTGAATGGTCTATATAATTTTGGGGACCTCAAACACATAAATCATCGATGATTTATATGACTATTACTTCAACATAAATAGAGTTATTAGGAAATCATTTTAATACAAAATTATTTTGAAAATATTTTGTAATTTTTTAATGACCAAGAATATAAGAAATTATTATTATATGATAGGTTTTTATTTTATATGAATAATTCTATCATTGTTTTTCTTCGATAAAATTATAATTCGTCCCTTTACTCTCAAACATTAATTTCAATAATTTTTTCCTTTACTATTGAATGTGACCTTTAAAGGATAGAAACACCTCTAAAAGAGTGAAAAGTCTAATAGTTTTCCTTAAATATCTTCCAAGACTAATATAATTAATACGTTAACACTCAATCCTCAAAAGTGATACAATTGGTTCATCATGAACATTTATTCATAAATTTTATTAGCTAAAAATAACAAAAAATTTGTAATGAAATTGCATAGTTCAGTGGATGGCATGAATCAATTATTTTTCTTTCGATCATGGATTCATGACTCACATCCATTTTGAAATTGATTGTTTGTCACCTGATATACATGTTATACTTTTATAAGACCATAATAATATATTTTCAAAAATAAATATGATATGAATCCTTGAAATAAGGTTAATTTCTAATTACATTTTTAACTAATGATTTCAACACAACCATAATATATATCTATTTCATCTACATACTTCAACATACATCCTTCCATGGACTTGAGATTATACATAATATCATGTGTAGGACATCAAAAACATGAGGACTTATTATGAATCTAAAACTAAATAGTTTTATCCTTGATCATTAGTTGTCATTATCCATTAATATAATTCATAATGCATTGTAATGTAAATGTGGATTATCCTAAGTATATCACATAGGAGTATCAAACCATGTGTGCAATAGGGCATGCTGTCACGTTCCAGGTTACCCCAAGTCAGGATCAGAACACCGTTTCATATTTATTACACTTAGGTACATATATGTAAAAATTATATCCACATGATGAATCCAGATGTAGATGTATTACCAGGAATACCCACATAATATATACTTTATAAAATTTCAAGGGTGTTATTATTTATTTATACAAACATTCTACCCTAGTATTATGGTACCTAATATATATTATCTAAAATCAATTTTTCAATGATTTTACTAAAAATACTTTAATGCATATGGTGTCACCCCAACAACATATTCCACGGAGATGATTCCTGTTATCAATTACATTGGAAATGTCTTATGGAATCAACCCCCGAAGGAATGAGAGTTTAGTAGGCTTTGTAAACTAGATAATAAGGGATAGATGAAATTATATGTTTGTGAAAAATATATTATAGTAGAAGAATTAATGAATCAATAGTAATATTCATTACGGAAAGGTCAATAACTAGAGGCAAATTCCATTAAAATAACACGATAAGGAAAAATAAATATGTCAAGGTATGAAACAAAAATATCTTCTATTTAATCAATGTAGTAAAAATGAAATGTACCGATAGATATGTAGACACATGATCTTGTGGATGAATAATAACTAAAACAAAATGTGTAATAATGATTAATTATTGGAATCCATTTTCCCTAAGGTATATGGAACCCGTGATATATTAATACAATTCAACAATACCTATTTGTGATTATAATTCATCCCATGAGATAACTGATCTAGCAAGGGGATTTCATTAACTGGTCCATAACCCTTGTATTTATTTTCTTATGAATTCTTCTCTTCAAATAAACAATATTTTTTATCAAATATCTTTATTGAATAAAATAAATATATTTTTCATTATTTCCCTAAATAATTATAAATATTAAATGTAGAAACTATATGTAATATGTTATATGGTTTAAAAAATATATATATCCATGAAAAATAAAATTGATAAATATAGGGAAATTCAACATTCAATGATCATAAGAGATTGAATAAATCAAGGGGAATAACTAGTAAATAATGTATATTAATGTGAATATTATCCATGGACAAAATAAATCATAAACCATATAGTGGAATAATAATAATTTCATCAGTACAACAATTCTTATGTTCTTTAAAAAAAAGGTTTATTGTCATTGATGATATAAAAGAATTGACTTTAACAATATTCTAGAAGAAATTATCCTTTTTGTTGGGGAAAACCTTTTGAAAATATTTTTCATTGAAAATAACATTTAAAAACGTTTTATAAAACAAAATAATTTGACCCAAAAGATGTGGATTCAGAGAAATGATAGTGAATATATCAATACATTCCGTACGAGGTAAAAGGAATTTTTCTTTTTTGTACAACAAAAGAATTGAAAATGAATAATTTAGAATGAATAAATAAGATTACATTGAAAACATCTGTAAATGAATATAAAAGGTACAAATTTATTTACCAAGTAAACTGAATTATTTAAAAAAAATCAAAAAATCATGATTTTTAGATGAAAATAGGTTCCTTGACTATAGATAGAAATAATATCTGGTTTTCTAAAAATAATTTTATAACCCATTGTAAGTGAAAAATAATTTAAGAATGGTAACAAAATTTTAAATTTTAATGAATACCTATGGAATAATAAAATTATTTATTGAACAATGGATATATATTTTTATCTAATGATGTTATAATTTACAGATCCATAAAGTTATCTTTTAGGAAAATAATTGTTCAGCATTCCAAGGTGTCACATACCACATTGAAAGATTTTGAAAAATAACACTATTGAAATAATAAAATTATATTAATGTTTAAAATTTCATTATGGTAAATTTATTAATGACACAACATAACAAAATAGGATGTAGACAAACTGCACAAAATATGTAAGTGGTGAACATGACATTTTCATTGATGTAAAAAGTGAGATTATAATTCCATACAAAGAGTTTACATTTGGGTAAACATCCATTAACATCATTTATAAAATTTTATGTTAATATTATTCTTTATTTCAAAAACATTTCTGGTTTATAATTACTTTTCTTTAACTTATTATCTTTTTCTGTATAAGTACATAAACATTGATGTTTACATCAAGTGTTTTGATTAAATTATATTAATGTATACAACACAACGTTGGTAGGTCGACGTTGGTTCAAAGGGGTCATTATATAACATCTCAAAAATAATAAACATGAAATAATTATCATATTTTTAAAAGAATTATAATTTTAAAATCAATCATTAAATATATTTATGAAAAATTAATTAATGTTAAGATCATGGAGATGGTAGGCCAGACATACTCATGAGTAACATTCTTATTTT
The DNA here is from genome assembly GCA_963277665.1 of Viscum album. Classification (NCBI taxonomy): domain Eukaryota; kingdom Viridiplantae; phylum Streptophyta; class Magnoliopsida; order Santalales; family Viscaceae; genus Viscum; species Viscum album. Next base: position 1,185,571,406 of record OY728161.1, on the reverse strand, counting down.
TCAGTGAGCATTATGGAAAGAATGTATGAAATATAATATTATTCCATAATGAAAATTGTAGAAAAAATATCATATTATGTCATCATCAATACTAATAGATATTATTTTTGTTGTGAAAATGAAATCAAATTATGTCGAGGGTTCGGTAGTCCAAATGTCAACGATATACATTATAACTTTTTATGTATGGGAAAGGATAATAAATAAAAAGATATATATAGATATATTTTTTTAAATAATGGAAATTATGTCATGAATATCATATATAATTTTTTATGTAACCTTGTTTAGTTAAAAACACCTTTTTTTGTTTCTTTTAAAGTGTGAATGAATCACTTCACTTTGAGAGGGTGGTAGTCAACACTTACTCTTATTAAATAATCATATTTACATAAGATGGAAAGTGTAAAGATAGGAGTGTAAAATAGTAACAGAAACATAAATACATATTATATATCATATATTACATATATAATAATTTTTTCCATCATAATGAAAATAATGAGTGGTGATAAATGAAGAAAGAAGAATCATTGTATTGTGAAGTGATAGTTCTCAATTCACATAACTCGTATTTTAGTTACCCATTATATAGGTGTTTCTGTAAGTGTAGATAAAAATAATTACATTATAATTCCTAGTATATTGATTATACTGGTTTATTTATGTGAAAACATAATAATTATAGTATAAGGAGTGGATAATGAAAATGAAACCAAAATATTTGAGACAAGATGATACCTCTGAATTGGTTAAGTGCTTTTAGTTTATACACAATGGAATTTTGGATAAATTTATGACCAAATAGTCTATTATATGTAGAGTTTAGGTATGTTTAGAGACTATTTGGGGCGTTCTTTTCTTAGCCTATGATTTTTGATAAGTGAGAAGAATTAGTATATGTGGTAGACATTTATATAAAATGAAAAGGAATCACATGGAACTTTTCGAAACAAGAGATCTGTAGAAATATTCATACTAAAAATAGTCAAACAATAAAATTAATAATGTAATTTCCATGTCTGAATTATTGATATCCAATGGGTGTTGGATAGGGAGATAGTTTATTTTGGCCCTTAAATACATGATCATTCTTTTTTTTTAAATATACCTTAATGAATGTAATTCGTTTTAATCTCATTCAATAATATTTTGGTTAAAAAATTATGTTTGAAAATTTAGACTCAAAATATAATCCAACATTAAATTATTTATGTATATTTTTTGAAAATAAATTCACATAATCATAAAAATTCATATTATTTATAATGATGTAGATGAAAAATTTTACTGGTTTATATAGAAAAATGTTCGAACGATTTCTATGTTTTTATATTAAATTTCAATTTGAAAATTTTTATAATAAAATAAATTGTATTAATATATGTATAATTCATCTAATGTGACTTTATAAAAAAATTAATATATAATTTAATAATAAAAATTATTTAAACGAAGTCGTAGTTTTTAACTAAAATGTTATATTTTAACAATTCATCCAACAATGAAGTGTCTCATAAAAATCCCTATAATTAACTGTAACCTAATTTAAAAATTATAAATTAAAAAATGTATATTATTCTATCCAATTATTTTAATAAATTTATTAAAATACATATTAAAAATAGGTTAATTCACTAAAATGCGGTAAAAATGACGTAATATGAACATTGGTTTTTTTTGTGTAAAACTTAGATTGTTCATATGTTATGCTTATCAAATAAATTTTTATTAATATATAAAATATATTCTTGAATATATAAAAATTTTATTTAATTTAAATAATTACCTAACTGTATTTAATTAGATATTTTAGAAAAAATTCATTTGATGAATAATAATAATAATTTTTTCACCCCACTAGCTCTTATTTTGGGTTCTCATTAATTTATAATCAATGAATTATTTGAATATTTATAATATTCATAAATTATTATTACTAGTTTGATCATATTCAAAACCACTAAAATAATTGCTAGGTTATACCATATTACATGTATTTATAATATTTTAATAATACACTGTTATTTGGTGAAACACAACCTTGGGTGTAACACATACTTTTATGGAAGGTCTCCTTAACGTGTAACACAATCATTCGAGGAAGTACTCTCTTGCATCTACAATAAGATAAATTGGTGTTTCGGGAAGTAATATATATAGAATCTACTTTAAATAGTAAATATACTATAATTTATCCATATATTATATTCCCTTAGGATCTTGGTGTTATGTGTAATAAATTCTATTGAATAAAAGGATGACACATTATAATTTTGGGATGTTAATGCTAATATGAACTATTTAAAATGTATTCCTTAATTAATTGGATTTCTCGTGTTATAGAATTACATAATGTATGATAATGGATGATAATAGTACATGTAGCACCTCTGAATGGAGGTTTATAGCCTTGATTATGCCATTTTATGTGTTTAATGATCTTCGAATCAGTTGGGAAGAGTTTGGGAGATGTTGGAATGGTGATGAATAATATTGAAGGCTTTTTAAGGGCGAACAGTTTGATCATGGTGAGGGGAAAATAATGTAAATTCTCCATGAAACAATGTCGTGGGAGACAGAAGGATTTGCACAACCTGCACATGGTTTTCTAAACATCGTAAGGAAACAATGTGGACCCATTCTCTCATGATAGTGGCATGCAGATGGTTAGAACATAGTCCACCAAACTATGCGAACTAGCCATGTGGACACATAAAAGTAGGGTTTTTAAATCTGATCTCCCTTGGGGTTGCCCTATTTCATTTCAAACATCCTCCCACTAGAGCCCCACTCAGGATTTTTCGTTATCAAGGGTTATAGGGGATATCTCGTGAATTGTGCAAGACATCAAACATGTTTTGAGATGGTTTCAAGGGGGTTGCTCCTGGGTGAGTCTCTCATCATGGTTTCTCTTTGGTTTTCTCTAGGACTTCACTTCACTCTCCCTCTTAGTTTTCTATATCTACATTTTTTTATTGTGGATATAATGTTGGGATTCCTTCGGTGTTGACTTTAATTATTAATTATGTATAGGAAAGTGATCTAGAGTGATATTGGTGGTGAGTTTGCCAGATTTGGGGATTCGTTGCTTGTGGGTCGATTTAACTGGAACATCAAAAGTTAGGTGGATTCTCTCTCGAAACCACTTGGTTAGAACTATTATTTTTAGGTAACATTTAGTTTTTTTATTTAAATTAATTGTGATAATGATATGGTGATATTGTGGGAAATCCATTATTGATGATTAGGGGAATTTTTGGAAAATGGGTAATTGTTGCAAAAGATGAGTTCTTTTGTGATTATAAAATGATGATTTTAAATTCATTAGTGGATGATTATGAAAAAATATATTTTGAAATATTTCTCTCAATAATATGTTCCGTATTTAAATGTGATTGGGCTTGAAAAGTTGGTTAAAGAGTTGTTTCAATATATTGGAAATTTATTTATGTGAATTGGAATGTGTTGGAAGTGGTTATTTTTTTATTGTGCAGACTGAGTGCTCAATGCATGTTGGTTGAATATGTTTAATGGCTTGTTTTTGTTTTGGGGAATTGGGTTGGAAGTCTTACTATAATTGTTGATTGATAGTGGTCGGAAGAACCAACATATGGGATAGTGGTCGGCATGCACCACTAGTTGAGAATGTGGTGAATAGGATGGGGTGATGTCCCACCATAATTGTTTCTTTGTAGTGTTTTTCTTTGCAAAGATGGAATTTTTTTGTGCAAAAATGTGATGGGTATATGGCTTATGATATGTTTTTGGATTACCCTTATTTGACATGGATTGGTAACAGTATGTTTGTCTTGTGGAAAATGTTGAGCAATTGAATGTTTTATATAAACGGTTTTATATAAATGTGTTAACGGTTTTATCCTATTGGTGTGTGTGTAGGTTAATAAATTGTGGAAAACCTACTGAGTATTAGTACTCCCACCCTACTTTGTCACTTTGGAGATTTTTTAGATGTTGTATTCCGAGGCACAGGTAATGGTAAATCACCTCATTGCATATTGCTTGAGGTGATGCATGAGAGTGGTGTTGGTGCATGGAACATAGTGCTTGGTGAGGAGCCGTGGAGTGTGTCATGGTTTTTTTGTCTCTTATTTAGTCATCCACAGTGATCTATAATATTCTGTTTGGTTTATTTGGTTATTGCATTGTATTATGGAACAACATGGTTTTATAGTTGGTATTACATGGTTGTCTTTCTATGTCTACATGAATCATATGGTATCGTTGGTCATGATGGGTTTAGATATTTTTTTCAAAAGGGAAAATCATTCCCCCAACTCTTCCTTAATCCATCGACATTTATTTCCTACCTTAGGCATATTTGGAACATTTCTCAAGGCCACATAGAATTCATATGACCTCTCATGCTAATAATATGGTGTGGGATGTTACAAGTGGTTTCAGTTTTTTGGGTCCTTTGAATTATTGTGAGAGCAGTTGTTTGATCCTTGGTGTTGAACATTGGTTGTTGGGTTTGCACTTGTTATTGGTTTATTCCTTAAGTCAGGATGGTAGAAAGTCATTGGATATTCATAACAAGGAATTTATATCATAAAAATATGTAGCTATAAATTTTATGTTGAACATCAAATTACTAGAGAGTTTGGTACATAAGTGATTGAAGACACATACTGGCACTGGATGTCTCATTGTCATGGGTGTAGCCAATGAGATGAGAATGTCATGCATGGTAGAAATGACATCCCACTCGGATTCTTATTTCATTTGGGTATAAAGATATATGGTGTAAAATAAATGGGTTGATTTTGATAATATGTATTGGGTTTCAAAACATAATGATTTGAAACATGGAAAATTGTGTTATTTGGAAAATGGGTTGATTTTCAAAACACGGTGGATTTTTCATAATTGTGCAATATTCAAATTGTGAACTTCTGAAAATCTTGGTTGTGATTTTTTTATGTTATTTAATTTTAAAATTTTATACACTTTAAATTAAGGGAGTGGCACTTATGTTTGTTTTTTTGTTGAAATAAATGGAACCGGGTAAGATTTCTTGAGACCAACCATAGGAAGCTGATAAAAATGTGGTTTCACCTACGCCCCAGGTGACCCAGAAGCCAGTGTAGAGTATAGTGCTTGAATTTTGATCTATGGAAAATAGAATTAAAGGGGATGAACCATTGAATGTGGACCATGAAATTTAGTATCAAAGCTAGAATCCACCATTGTTTAGGGGAGATTCGTAGCCAGAAAGGGATGAAGCATAGTTGGACAAAAGCAATAGGATATTTTACATATTGGGAATTGTGAATGATTTTAATGTGAATTAAGAAACATATATGTTGGATGATCATTCCATCCAGTGGTGGGAGATGGTGGTCCAATCTGGGATGGACCAAAGTGTGGAATGGGAGGTGTTTGAGGAATTGTTAAATTAACATTTGGACCCTCATACGTTCATATTTTAGAATACAACACATTTCTTCAGTTTGAAGAATGTGAACATGGATATAAAGGAATATGGGTATAATTTTATGAACATACTGTAGCTTTCACTCGATGTGTTGGGTTGTACATTGTTAAAGGTGATAATTTTTTATGATGGATTGAACAAGGAAATTTGTTCGAAGATATCAGTGTTTTGTATATAATATTATATAGAAATTCTGAATAGAGCTATGGTGGTGGAGAGTGATATCATGGGGGTATCCTATGGTGAATGTATGTTGGTACCTACGGGGAGTAGTGGGACAAAGAATAATGAGTTTAAATGGAAGAGGGACACTTATTTCTAGGGAGGGAGTTAATTTCACAATTTGATGACAGGATCAGTGAATCTTCTTTCGATGACTTAGAGAAATAAGGGATGTTTTCAATGTGATTCAATGATCCACATCAAGAGGGGTTGTATGGAACAACCTCGAGCATGTAATAATTATAAGAATATGGGGAATCTATAGAATTACTGTTGGAATTATCTGAGGTTGGGTGTTTGTGTCACTCTACAGTGGTCACTGGGGTCTTATTCCTCGACAGGAAGGGGGTAGTAGCATACCCATCTACTATAGAGTAAATTAGGAAATGGGGATTATCAGAATATCATAATGCCTCAGCAAGGTAATAATGAGAAGATTGTTGTAAGAAAAATATTGTTTGGAGCTGAGAAGGTTATGGTGGATGATCAGTCAGGACCATCCATGAGGCGAGGTACGGTTCTTTTAAATTCAACATTGATGAATTCTTTGTTTGTTACAAGTGTTTCACATTCTTTTCATTCTCCTGCCTTTATTTATTTACAGGGTTTATATGTGGAAATGGTACCTTCTATTTGGAAACTACAAAATCCACCAGGTCAAATAGAGTGTTGAGACTTCGTATGTCGAGGTTGTTCTTTACTTGTGCATGTCATTGAATTGATGTGGTATGTCACCATGCTTGTGATGGATTCATATGATATAATACTAGGAATGGTTTGGTTGGAAATTTTTTTGTCCTGCATCAATTGATATGTGTGTATGATTAGTTTTGTAATGTAGGATGGTGTTAGACACATTTTAGAGGAGAGAAGAGTAAAAAATTGGGTGCAAGATATTCGTTGTAACCAACTATTGGCATGATCTTATATCAGTTTGGGGAATTTTCATTGGAATCAATGGAAGGTGTTAAGAAGAGTGTTATTTCGAAAGATGTAGATCAGATTATGCAGGTATTTCTCAATGAACTATACGGGTTTCCACGCAAGAGAGAAGTGTAATTTTTGATAGATCTCATTCCAAGGACTAAACCTATCCCACATACATCTTAAATAGTGGAATCAACACAATTGTGGAAATGAAAGATGTAGTTGGAAGAGTTAGAAAACAAATGTTTCATACAGAAAAACATGTCTCTATGTGTAGTTCCTTTTTTGTTTAAAAGGATAATTAATCCTTGTTTCTATGTGTCAATTATTGTAAATTTAATGAGGATATCACAAAGAACCGATATCCCCTTTTACGCATTGATTATTTGATGAGTTGAGGGGAGCTTAGTGGTTTACTAAGATTTAATTGTGGTCTGGGTATCATCAATTTTGTGTGAGGAAGGAGGAAATTACAAAAATAGATATCAGAAGTTGATATGTCCATTATAAGATTCTAGTTATGCACTTTGGTCAAACAAATTCGCCATCTGTGTTCATGGAATTGATGAATCGAATATTTGGGAGATATCTTTATTCTGTTGTTGTGGTATTTGTGGATTATATACTGGTGTATTCTAGGACAAGTGTAAAGAATGAGAATCACTTGGCATTCATCTTGGAGATCTTAATGGATCATCGGTTGTATGACATATTTATAAAGTGTGACTTTTAGTTTTATGAGGTTCATTCCCATTTCCATGGTATTTATGAGAGAGGTTTTTAAGATGATCTGGAAATGATAGAGGAAATTATCTCGTTGAAACCACTAAGGAATGTTTTCGAGATTATGATATTCCTTTGTCTAGAAGGGTATTATTGACATCTTGTTTGGAATTTCATATTATTGGATTCACCGATGAGAGCTTTGAAAGTTAAAAATATTCCATTTTAATGGGATGAGTAGTTCAAAAAATGCATTGAAGTGTTAAAGGGTTGACTTACATGAATACTAATCATGGTTTTTTCGGAACTAGGGAAAGGGTAAATGGTGGAATCTAACACATCAATATTAGGTATTGGGTGTGTTCTCATATAGGTGGATCATGTGGTTGCATATTTCTCATAGAAATTGAGGTTTAATGATAATTACTACCCAACAATGGATTTGGACTTGTTGGTAGTGGTTCACGCTTTAAATAGGTGGCGTCATTATCTCTTCAGTGAAAAATTTGAACCAATTAATGATCACAAGAGAATAAATCATATCTTCTCCCAAAGGGATTTGTCCATGGGGTTAATGAGATGGATAAAATATCTCCACACGTTGGAATTAAACTTAATCTACACACTGAGGAAGGTAAATTCTGTGGCAGATGCTTTAATTTGGAAATAATATGATCAAGTGGTAAAACAAATATCATATTAGTGGTAGTTGATGTTGGAAATTGCTGAAATGCAGTTGGAATTTGTGGACAAGGGTGGAAGAGAGGTATTCATTCCAGTTTTATTGATCCATGACTTAGAAGTTTTTTTTAATGATGCACAAACATCAACTTCAAATTGTATGGAGATGGGGTTAAAAATCAATGGTGGGGAGACAATTGAGAACTAATAACTGAATGTGAATTCAGTTTTTTGTTTTCTGAATTATATTGTGCTAATAGTGGCTTTCCTGGAGGAACTTATCAGGAATTAACATCATTATAAGTGGGTTTTCAATCCTAGAATTTATAAAAATGTACAATGAATTGAATTCATAGTTTTAGTGGACTGGTATTAAAAGGGATGTGGTTGAGTTTCTCTTGAGATGCTTGACTTGTTAGTATGTCAAGGCACAGAATGAGTAGCAAGTAGGTTTGTTGTTGTTTTTACATAAACCATAATGGAAAAGTGAGAAAATATAAATGGATTTTTTGACGGTTATCCAAAAATGGTTCTGATGTACAATTCCATATGGGTGATTATGAATCTACTCACAAAGTCGGAAAATTTCATCCAAGTTTGTGAATCTCATATGTTGGAGGATCTATCCAAAATCATTATATGGGAGGTGGTAAAGAGGCATGGTTTTCCAATTTTATTATATCTAATTGATATCTGAGGAAAACATCTCATTTCATGAAATCCTTGTAGTATTCCCTTAGGACACAGTTGACAATGATAAAGGTGTATCATCAGAAGATTGATGGGAAATTTGAGAGAAAAATACAAAAGTTGAAGGATATGTTAATGGAGTATGTGATGTATTTTTGTAGTTCATGGAAGGATAAACTACCGTTGGAGGAGCTCTCCAATAATAACAGTTATCATGCTTCAATACATATGGCTCCATTTGAGGCTTTGAATGGGTGTCCTTGTCATTTTCCACTATGTTGGGTGGAAATAAGAGAGACTTCAATGATTGGACTGAGCCATATCCAGGAGACTATGGGGAAATTAAATAGGATTAGGAAGCAGATGGAGACAGCACTATGTCATTAGAAATCATATGTGGACCATCATCGACGACAGTTGTCTTTCATAGTGGGTGATCACATTTTTTTAGAATCTCTTGAAGGTTGGGACATTGTATGTATGAGAAGTAGGGTTAGTTATCTGTGAGGTATATTGGTCCTTTTGGGATACATGAGAGTATTTAAGAGGTGTATTATTATTTGGATTTGTCACCATGGATTAGTGTGGTGAAATATGTGTTTCATGTGTCGTGGTTGAAAAAGTATCAGTCGAATCATGACCATATGATTTATTGGTATCATGTTGAGCTAGAACCAGATGATTCCTTGGATCATGTATCGGTGTGGACTGTGGATAGGTAATAGATTGTATTTCACGGTAATAGAAAAGGTTTACTTTGTGTTTTTTGGAATCAAGATCAGATTCAAGGGGAGACATGGGAGCATGAGAAATAGATGACTGAGCAATGGACCAAGATCTTTCAACCTATTGATGGTTCCCTGTGGTAAAAGGAATGAAATTCTAATGGATTGGAGAATGTTTGACCCCTATTTTGAAGTTTATAACTTTTTTATGACATTATATTTTTTTAAAGTTATCAGGATGACTTCAAAATATGTTGGGAGTGTTTGGAATGTTTTTGAATAAGTTTGGAGTCTTTTCTAAGGGCGCATAGTTTGAGCATGGTTATGAGAAAACTGTGATGGTTCTCTAAGAAGAAATGTTTGGGGAGAGAGTAGGCTTCGCATGTCCTATTTATAGTTTTACAAATCGTTTTAGGGAATCATGCAGACCCCTTCTCTCGATACAGTGGTGTGTGCACGATTAACGCATAGTTTTCCAAACAATATGGACTAACCTTGATGACACTAATAAGTAGGGTTTTAAAATCTAGGCTCCCTTGGGGCATCCTAATTTCATTATAAAAATCCTTTGACTCAATACTCACTTATTATTTTTGGTTATCAAGGGTGGGAGCGGCTCTTCCACATGTTTTAAAACAAAATCAAAGGGGTTTCAAGTTCGTTTCTCCCAGATAAGTCTCTCATCTTGTATTCTATTTAGTTTTCACCAGGACAACTCTATCCTCTCTATTATTTTTCATGATATACAAATATTTCATATATATACAATTTGGGGGTTTCCTTGGGTGTTTATTTTATGGCTAGTTGATTTTACCGAGGTGATATAGAGTATTTTTGGTTTTGCATTTTCCAGATTTGTGGCACAGTTGCTTCTGGGTCAATTTCGCAAGAACCATAAAAGTATGTGGATTCAATCTCTACTGAAATTTGATAGAAATTGTGGTTTTTGGTTAAAATTAATTTGATTTCTATGAAATTAATTATGATAATGATGTGGGGATCTTTTTGTAAATCCATTTGGTGTTGATTTTAGTAATTTTGGGAAAATGGGTTATTATTGCTAAAGGGGATTGGTTGTGTGATTTTACATTGTTGATTTCCATATTGTTAGTGGATGATTGTGAAAATATGTTTTCTGAATGATGGATTTCAATAAAGAAGTATTATATTTAAATATTTATGGGCATGATGGGTTGGATAATGTTTTTCTTCAACAAATGTGTAATTTATTAAGGTGAATTGGAATGTGTTGGAAATGGATATTTGATTATTGTGTGGCCTTGGTGCTTTCTTCTTATTGGTTGATTAATTGTTATGGATTGTGTTCACTATGGGTAAGTGGGAGGTAAGTCTCACTATAAATTTTGATGGATAGTGGTTGGAAGAACTACTAATTGGATTGTGGTAGGGAAGCACCAATAGTTGAGAATGGGATGAACGAGATCGGTGGATGTCCCACTGTAATGGTTTCTTTGTTGTGTGTGTCTTTGAAATGAAATAATTTGATGTGATAATGTGTGATTGGGGTTTTTCTTATGTCATGGTTGTCGATTTCCCTTTTTTGACAAGTCTTGGTAAGGGTATGTTTGGCTTGGGGTAAATGAAAAGATATTGAATGTTTAAAATAAATTGTTTTATATAAATGTGCTAACAGATTTATCCTAGTGTGGTGTGTACGGAATTCATTTTGGGGAAATCTAAAGGGTATTAGTACTCACCCATTTCTTTTTTCATTGGTTATTTCTCTGATGTTGTATTCTTGGACACACGTAAAGGTAAAGCATCTCATTGCTAGTGGCTCATGCTGATGCTTGGGAGATGTGTTGGTGCATGGAGAATAGAGAATGTTGTGGAGATGTGGAGTGTTACATGGTTTATTTTGGGACTCTTATTTATTTTTCTACATATTACATTGGTATTTTGTTAGGTTTTATTGGTTTTTGGGTTGTATTGTGGAACAACGTGTTTGTCTTGTTGGTATTATAGTGTTGTGTTTCTATGTCAACATGCATCATATGGAATCATTGTTTATAACTAGTTTGGTAGTTTTTTCTTATTAAAAAGAGGCAATCATTCCCTAAATATTATTGAAGACCTCAACCTTTATTTCTAGTTTTTGTCATCTTCAGAACTTCTTTTAAGTCCATGTAACTTTCCTCTTCCATCTCAATCCAATGAGAGGGGGTGGGATGTTACAGTACTAGCCATCTAAGTTAGGTGGTCTATATCATATCTCTAAAAGATTTTTTGATTAGAAATTTTTGTCATTTTTCTACATATTAGTCATTTAGGGGGTTTTTAATTTTATTAATTAATCATTGAACTTAAATTTTGAAATTTGATTTCAAAATTTTATGACACCCTTATATATGGTTTAGTTTTCCAACCTCAACATAAAACACCTTCGTGTGGAGTTCATTGTTTTGACTATTATTATGCTACTAGAGGGTGAGTTGAGTTTCCCATGTTGAATGGGATCCATATATAAATAAATTTATTTATTAATGGTTAAATATAATTTATATATAATTTTTTAAAAAATAATTAAAATATTGATGAAATGCGATAAATTGTAATTGTTGAATGGAATGGAAAATCCAATGGCTAAAACATGACTTTGATCTTGATTAGTAATGATGCATGGACACTATCATGGATAAAAAAATTCACATAATATTGAATTGATTAAACAATTGAATATAAATAATTCATTTAATAAAAAATAAAATGGCACCTACATGGCCCATTGACTCATTGTTTTTATACTTTGGAGGAAATTTATAAAAGTAATGACCACTAACATGGCATCCATTCTCTCCACATTGATGAGAAATTTTTTTTTGGAAGGAATATTTATGAATTGAATTAGTTAACGTAATAAAAATTAATATTATTGAAGGAATCATTATATAAATAAAAAATTCTATATTTGAAATTGTAAGTCATCGTTGTGGGGTATCATGACATGTCACTGATTACCCACATAAAAATTCACATCATATGTATTTGATGGTTAGCTTGGATATTTCTTCCTTAGAACCCCTTAGACATTGCCCTTGGTCTCTATTAAAATAATTCTTGATTTTTCCATGGGGTAATTTTACTGGACATTAAGTCATGTCATTCGATCATGGCCCCTTTTTCTTGAACCAAAAAGGATTACATTACATTATGTTTTCTATTGATGAGATTGGTAGAATTAGAGATGGAGCCTTGGCATTGGCTCATGGTTATTAGCCTTCTTATACCTAATATAAGTGTATTCTGTATACAGTATAGATACGTGACATATGATATGGTGACATAAATCTTATATGATACATTAATATATTTCAATGATACACATCATTATATAATTCTTGACCACAACATATACTTATAGAATGGTTTATATTTCTTTATAATTTAAATAATTTGTTATTATCATACTTGTAAACTAATTCTTGTAATATTCACACACAATATTTTATTAAAGGAATTGTTAGTGGCAGCACATTGAGTTTGTCTCACATCCTTATTTGGATGAAAATTAGTACCCATATATACATCATGGAAGCATGTAGGGATAAAGGGAATTGACCTGCTATGGAATATTTATATCTGATCTATGATAGATTATGTGAGAAAATTATTGATCCAATGCTCATGAATCCAGTATAGATAGCTATGATATTATTTACATTTTCGATAACATTATTTATATGATTTTTCATTATTTTCTTATTTCAATATTCTATTTGTATCTTATGACATGATGAAAATATTTTTTTTTGTATTCCATTGAATATGATTTCTAATGGTTTGTCCATTATATCTTGAAGATATACATTTTAATTTCCTTCCTTTATTCACTATGATTCCAATATTTTTTCATATTATTATTTTCGGTTCTACAAACCAATCATGATGGAATATTATCCATACCGTCATATTATAAGATGTCTCTACTAGTCGAACACATGTAATGATTCGGTAGGAATGATTGTGTCCATATGTCTGCTGTATTAGAATTATTGATTAATTCAATTGGGTTGGGATGTCACAAGATATCATGTGAAAATGATATAATATTAACCTCTTTAGTTCCATAGACAACTATATAATATTGGTGTTATTATACATCATGGTGGACTTATTTAATTTTTTTCTGGTCATGATCCCTGATTTTGGTTAAAATATTAGGAAACACATGAAATAACTAATGATATTAAGCTTCATATAACCATTTATATTCACCCTCAATCTAATTGATATATGTAAAGGACTATTTCAACTATATATGACATGTTGAGGTCATTATCACATGAATTCTATGTTATGTGAGATATGTATTTATATTTTCAGTTGTTTCCCTATTATAATAATATTTATTAATGTATTAAAATGGTGTATTATAAATCATTATATTAAAAATATATCATACACTCACATTTTGGGAATAATATAGTGAAATATAACATATTTGTTCAGGTATTTATGTGCATACATCCAAAAATATTACTGCAACATAGATACAGATTAAAAATTCTCTATATAAGAAAAGGTGTTACTCTAAAAAAGGAATGATGTGGAATTTCATATGGAAGATAATATTTTCTTGAATATATTTTCAAGGAATATTCTTTTGAGTATTTTAGAGAATTTAAAAATAACCCCCATTTACATCGTTCCTTTTTAATATATTGATTAAATTTGAGTGGTGGCTTACAGATTAAAAATACAACCATTAATCTCTATCTTATGTAATTTTTTATCTATCTCTTTAAAATGATATTATATTACTGACCCAACACAAGTCCGCACATTTGAAAAAATAGAAGTATAATGTAATCGATCATACTATGAAGACCGTATAAAAATAATTAACAGTAGATAGATTGTTATGATGATTCGGGTTACTCAACTAAAAAATGATATATAGAAAATTCCCAAAATATAATAAGTAACATTGTAACACGGGAAATTTATATGAAAAAACAACCTAATATATTTATATGTAAATTTTAAAAAATTAATTTTTTAAGGATGAAAAATTATAATTTCACTATTTTTTGGAACAAATTGTTCGATAACGTACGTAACAGACAACACCGAACCCAATTGAACTTCCAAATATTATTATTAATATATGATAGATATAAAATACCAATAAAATAATAGGGTATTTAACTGAATAAACACTTTACTATATATATGATTGAAATACACTATACAAATTTATTTATTAATGATTATGAAATATAAACTCTCTCTATATTTATTTCTATATATTATTAAAATTAATGTTGTTTGAAAAACATATTTCACAAGGTCTATATGTGAAAAAACATAATAAATTATTTTAAATTGATAAAAAATATTTTATTTTATTAACTTCATTTCTAAAATAGGCATGTCAACATTTTTATTTTCTAATTTTTTGGTCTTTATAAATGGATGATATTTAAATTATTAATAAAAATTATAAATTTTATTAAAAAGAGTATTTTTGAATAAAAAATTTAAATAGATACATACTATTTTAAAATGGATTCAGGAAAAAAGGATGAATTATATTATTAATAATCTAATTATGGTATGTGGATAAAATTAATAATTAAATATGGTATAGAATACTTTTTTGAAAGAAGTAGATACTTTGTCAAAAATAATAGAATTTTATTTTAATATGTGTTTTAATATTAAATTAAGATATAAAAAATATTGAATATTTAAATGTTGAATCCAAATTTGTAATTATGAGATACCAATTTCATCTACTATTACAATTAATTACTTTTAAGTATGAATAATATAAATATTATATAATTATCACAATTACATGGGTAAATTGTGTAATTAAGTATAAAAATAAATATATAAGACATTAAAAATCATCTAAAAATATTCTCTAATATTATTTGATTATTATATTTCAACCAAAATAATAAAAAATTATAAATCTGATTTTTTTTATATTTATATATTATTTAATTCTTTTTAATATTTATGTGAAATATTAAAAAATTTACTCTTATTATTTTAATGTCTATAATATTTTATGATAGTGATGGAAACATCTTATATTTAGTTCTAAATAATTATTTGAAATATAAATTATTTTTTATAATGGTAAATTATTTGGAGTTTTTTTAGTTTTTATTGAATTAAATTAATGGTTTTCATAACACTGACCCAACATTAGATTAAATGATAAATAAACAAAAAAAAAGATTATTTTTAAATACAAAAGCTAATATAATTTGGAAGATTTTTTTTCTGTTACATTATTTGATAACATTATTATTATAGTTATTTTTAGCGCATTAGAGTCAAATTATATCTTTTTCAAGATGTATTAATTTTCAAAATAAATGAATACTATTAAAAATGAAAGTAATAATATTTTTTCAATGAAAATATTATATTAAATGAATAAAAATTCTGAATAATCATATATTCATCCAGATGAATGGGATATGGTATAATAAATAAATTAGTGTTAATTTATGGGTATTTTATTATTTTATGATAGCATACACTTCAATTAAATGATTGAAAATAGTAATAGTAAAATAATATAAATGCGGGATAAAGGATGGTTATAAATTAAATATATGGTTAGAAATATTACAAATAGATGATAAAATTTATTGGACTATATTATTTCATAAAATACAGAAATTATAATCAATTTATATAATAATTTTTATCCAATTTTTTATAAAAAACATTTTGTTAATTTAATACTTTCATAAATTCTAGTAATCTAACTCTCCTCTTTTATAGAAGGTCAGTCTTCTCTATATTATTTACAAAGAATTTATCAATTTAGATTGACTAAATCTAGATATGTGATATCCTAAACACCCTTATATATGTTTTTAGGTTATTTTATTTCTAAAATCCCATACCTAAGTATCTAAATATGAGATCTAAAATGTCTATTTCAAACATGAGGTAGACATCTTTACTATTTCATTAAAATATATTTTATTCTACAAAATAATGTAAATCTATTATATACTTCCACAACTAATAAATAATTTTTCCTAATAATATATATATATATATATTATAATTATAGTAAAACTATTTTTGATCACATTTCTATCCAAATTATTTAAAAAATAACACTCGTGCAATGGTACGACATACACTTTCTATGTAATAGTTTAATTTGTTTTTGATCACTAATGTAAATCAATGGATACAAATATTGCTCTAATTAAAATATTTTAAATTTGAGAAACAAATGTTAATATTTAATTTTAATATCTTACAATTTATCATATATATGAATCCATTGGTAAAGAATAATTTTTTTTCTACATTTGGACTACTACCTATAACATGTGATGTGATCCATTAATTATGCCAGACATAAAATGAAGTAAATAAGACAAGATTTAATGGAAATATATATCATATTTATATATTGATTAACATTATCTATCATATTAATCCATAATTAATGTAAAATTTCTATAACATTCATTGAAAAACATTTATAAGAGAATAATTAAATTAGCATGGAAAACCGTTTTAGTAATGAAATATTATCTACAAATATGTGATAAGATGTTATAAGTCGACCATTTATGATGTTAAAAATAATAATAATATTATTGTTAAAATTTTGGAAATTTTAAAATGTGATATTAAATATGTTATCTAATAAGTCAAGAATATAAATTGTGAGGTGATGTATTTCATGTAATGATCTAAATATGAGTAACATGGATCTATTTTTATAATTTATTATATAGTCAGATGATTTTGGGGATTACATCTAATAATAAATTTTGGTTTATTTTTCATTGTGAAAAAAATATACACATGATTTATGTAATATTTTTGAAAAAAATTTCAATTCTTGTTAATAATATCAATATACATCTAGAATATCTATTTATATAATTTTGAGTACACATTCTCAATTAATGAGAATATACTAAACTATGTGTGAGAATAAATTAGTAAGGGTTCATTGTAGTGGAAGATATAATCAATAAATAATCAGAACAATGGAATGGTAATTAAATAAACACATAATCCATTAAAATAAATTCAATTGAATTATCGATATGAAAAGGTAAAAAATTGAAAACACGTTCCATTATTTCAATGACATGTCCATCATATTTGATAAGTTTTAAACTAGTTCTAAAGGTTAATAAATGAAAACACATTTCATATAACACATAAAATTAGAATGAAATGCTTCAAGATAAAATATCATTATGAAAATTTCATGTATAATGATTAGAAAAAATGTAATGATGGAAATTCATAATTATTAGATGTAATTGTCTTGTACATCATGTTGCCTCTACTCTCAGGATCTTTCACATTATAGTTCAATATATATGGGTATTTATAATCCAAAATCGCATTTTACTAAGGCAATACGAATAACATGTCACATTAATCAATATTTTCACTGAGGGTCTATTTATAACTAGGTTTCACATATATCATAATTTCTAGACAATTCATCATATATCGAATAATAAATTTCATTAATGAACAATATTCCTCAATAATTAATACATGTATTGAATAAAAACATATATTATCAGTATTCCATAATATATTAAATAAAATATATGTAAATCCCCTTATTTATATATGTGAAGGAGTCTATAAAATAGGAATATAAATATTAAAAATTAATGGGATTTAGAATAAATTTAATGCCCAATGATAATAGAATACTAAATAATTAAATTTAAATTTAATTAATATAAAAATTCATAAATTAAGATAGATTCAATATTATCATTTTTTCAAATAATAATAAACTATCGCATGGAAGGATACTTATTGTATTAATACCACATATCCATTGTGGGGTATATATAAAATAAATATTTGTTCTCAATAATGAATAGAAAGACTATAAAATTATCCTAAAAACCAAAATTTAGTAAAATATTATTATTTTTTAAATAATATTTTAAAATTGATAGATAAAAAAATATTTTTCAAATATTATAATTTGAAATTTTAAATTTAATTTTGTAAGATATTATTAAAAAATTGTGTCCATGCTGATTGGAAATTCAATTTATTATATACATGTGAATAGAAAGATTCTATTCATGTTTTTTTATAAAATCCAAAAGGAAATTATTTGGAAAACACTATGAATATTAGTTTATTAAATGTAAATTAAGAATAAATTTTATTTTAACAAATATTTTTAATATTTTTTGTAAAATTTTATTGCATTTTCTAAAAACATGGATTTTGTTGGAGAATTATTTCCGAAGGAAGAGAGAAATATAGTATGATATTTATTAAATTATTTTTTACATCATTTTAGGTAAAGAGAATGAAAAAAATGTACTATCTGTTGAAACCAAATTAATTTCCAATGGTTATGAGAATTTAGTGGTTATATTAAAAAATGATCAAATATTTATCATCAAAGGAAATTCAAGCATAAAATTATTTGTTTAAATTGTGTTTATGAAACACACTGTCACAGTGATGCTAAAATTAAATATAGAATATGTAAATGGATTTATAATGTTTATCAAAAGTAAATTAAAATATATCAAGTTTAAATAATTTAAAATATAATAAAAACTCATTGCACACATACTCATAGATTATCAAATACAACGACATTGAAATATAACCCAATGATAATAAATTAATTTATGAAATTATTTTCAATTTAGTATTATTATTTTCGAATCACAATGCATGAAATATTTTAAATTGAAACTTAAAATACTATTAATTAATAATTAAAATTGGTATTTCATGTAAAACAAGATTTTCAAATATCATATAGAAGGAATTTGGTGGATAAAGTTTCAATATTCTTTGTCAAATAGAAAAATATAGGGAGTCCCATATATCATGATAAGACCTGGAATTTCCGTGGAATTTTTTTGAAAATAAATGGGAATTTTATGAGTCCACATTTTCTGACAGCACTTGATTCTGAAGACTAGTGTGCCCAGAATCAATTTATGAAATTTTATTTGGGTACGTTATGTAAATGTACGTATGAGATTTTATATCTTTTGAACCGGTGCTCGGAATTGAAAAGTAAGGGCACCGTTGAACTCGCAGCGTCAGTGATTGATTTTTGAGACCTTCACCATATTTTAGTTTTAACGAGATTGGAAGATAGTTTTTGGGTTTTTAAATAAAATTAAATAAAAATAAGACTTGAATTATTATTATTTGCTAGTGGTTAAAACCTCTAAGGGAATGTGGGAGGTGGGGGCCCCCACACCCTAACCTCCCATGGGAGGTTATGGGAGTGGGGTCCACCTGAGAAAAACCTCACTTGGGATTATTTAATTAGGTGGGGCCCACCTGATACATTAAATTCCTTCTAACCACCAATTATGTGTGGGAGCCTCTTCACCTTCCCCCTCCAATTAATGTTCCAACTCCACATGAATTAATTAATGGTTCATTACTCAATTATTTGAATTATTTTGAATTCATGCCAATAATAAGATAATATGAAAAGCGATTATTTTATATTATTGGAACTTTCATCTGGTGGAGCCTTGGATAATTTGGGAGAACCATTTATCCAACTAAAAATGAGAAGAAATTGAAAAATAACATCGATCATCTTCTTCCTTCTTCAACCGATCAAAGGAAGGAGTCGACAGCAAAGAACGCCGAAGGCGCTTCTTCCTCAGACTCCTACCCCAGACGCTTCCCGATGTCAATGAATTGATGCCGGCATCCCAATACTTCTTCAACGATCAACAGAAACTGAGGTAGGGGGATTTGGGTTAATTTTATATATGAGTATAAGCCCCCATTCTTCATCGTTTGAATTTCTGGATTATGGATCACCATGACAAGGAGGGCTGGACCGCACGAACACTGTCTGACCCTCCCATTTTGTGTGTTCATGTTTGATGGGGTCGGAGGTGGTACATGTGGAGACGAAAAATGAGTCAGCTGTGAAGAAGCTGATGGTGCCAGTCAGCTAGGTCACCACAAGGGCACGACACCACTTTGCCGCGTATAGAATCGAGCCACGGCCAGGCAGGCCGCGGTGGAGCCAGAGGGTTGTGGTGTCGTCATACCGCACCAGGAAGATGGCCAGCGACCACGAGGGTCGTGGAGGTCGGACGACAAGTGCAATTCCATCGCGCCACGCCAGAGAAGGACCATGGCCTGAGGCTGCGGCAGATAGAGGATGGCGGCCGGCTAAGCAGGCCGCTGGTGCGCGCAGTAGGAGGGACCCCTCAAGTCCCACGAGATTCACAGAACCGGCGCCTAACACATGTTCCTCTAGAAACCAGGGGGCCTCGCACCCCCCCCCCACCGTGTGGCCATCCAGTCGGTCCTCACGGCATGCCAGCACATGGCCAGCCATCCAGGAAATAGGGCCAGCCAGCATGCGGCCCATCGGTCGTGCCCCAAGGCCCGCGACCACGCGGTCCGCCGACCGGCTCGCACACGGACGGTCGGTGGGGATACACCATAGGTTTGGGGCCCCCTTCGGGTTCGGCCACCCCTTCGGACCGGGTTGGACCCTAGTCCAGACCTTGGTCAGGTTGGGTCGGTCCGACTAGGTCGGACCAGACCCGGACTCGTCAGACCCGAATACACCAATTCGCCCTTAACTCGGGCTACGGGCGTTCGTTTGATGAACTGTTAGCAGTGCCGATATTCTTGGAATGAAGTAATCCAATTGAGAATACCCATCTTGATTTTGGGGTTTAATTGAGATACATTCAAGTTGGTTCGTACACAAAACCAACCGATCCCTCGACTACTAAAACGCTAATAAATCACAGAACGACCAACAGATTGAAGTGATGTCAGTTGCGTTGAGACCCCTATGGCATGGTGGACTGTTGAGATACTTCTCCATAATACTTAGAGACAGTTTGAGTTTTTTCCAGTAGCTTGGGAAGCGGATCATTCTAGTGACAAGCGAACAGAGTGCGGAGTCCTAGTGGATGACATACCAGATGACTGCTTGACCAATTCAGCTAGCCTAGTGGGGTGCACCCTGTATTTGGGGGTAGACTCATAGCGGAGGAGAACCTAGAATTTGGTGGCAGACTCAGGTTACTTGACATGAGGGGTACCTCTGCAGGCAATTAGGGGGAGTTCCTAGTATTTGGCAGCAGGCCCAGAGTACTCGACAGTGGGAGTACCTCTACAGAACAATGTTAGTGAGAAGCACCTTGGTGTCATGACAGGCCCACTATTTTCAACAGAGGAAGAGTTCTCCAATAGTCGTGGATTCATTAATAAAAATCGCATTTGAGCGGAGTCAGTGACCTTTGTTTTTTAATCATGATTGAGATGGGTTACAAGATAACATAGATATATGTATGGGCATATACCAAAGTAATGGTTTTCCGTTGATTCACACTGTTTGGTTTATCCTTGATAGATTTTGTGAGGAATTGAAGGTATCAGGGTCCCTACTAAGTATCCTTATACGTACCCCCACACGAGCTATGCCAGCACCTTGTTGTGTTGGATGCAAATGACAAACAGCACTGACCGAGGTGTAGTGTACGTGGACTGGATGGCACCCATAGGTGGACCTCTCAATGAGACAGTACCTAGAGGAGACATGTGGACATGGAGAACTAGGGATTCTATTTATACCTACCCTTCAGGTAGGATCCATGGTGGATGATCCATGATCTTCTAGACACCTTCCATTTATTTGTCTTTTAGTAGTATATGTTTTGTCTTTTCTTTATACTTTACTATTGTACTTGTATTTCATGCCCCCTTAACTTTTAGCACTACATTTTTTTTCAGTTTTACATAGTGTTTTGCTTCCAGTTGTGTAATCTGATTTTGTGTGTTTACTTTTTATAAAGGAAAAGCCTTCCCATCTTAGGGATTTACACATTTGCTTCTAGTCGCTAGCCCCTGGCCTATGGAAATGGGCTTGGGGTAGTCACAGCACGGGCCCTGAGGATGGGTTGTGAAACATTGTTATGAGAGGAGTCAGTTCTACCGTTGAAATGAGGACTCTAATATATCTTTTCTATAAATAAATAGTGTTAAGGGTACTAAGTGTGGTTTTTAGTTTAGGGAGTCCAATTTAGGTGCGGTGGCCGACATATCCATTCACCAGGTCCCTGACATCTTATTTCAGACTCAGTGCATGAAAACACTAACTTCGTGTATGTATGAAAAGTTTCCCTTTCAGTCAGATCAACCAGGTCAGCTCAATAGGTATAATAGTTTGACCATATTGCATCTGTTTTGTTTAGGATGAATCCCTGTGGATGACCATCATGAGCCTCGAGAGTGGTATGCACGGACAACCCACTGAGCAATGAGGCCTAAGTGTAGAACCACTTTCCAGTTGAGCCACCAGCGGAGGCACCAACGGTACCACCACCCGTTGGGTCAACGATTCCACCATCCCCAGCAGCAGATGATGCACGCCGCATGAGCGCACTGCACAAGTTCTAGCACCAGAGGCCACCCAGGTTCTAGGGAGAGATGAACCTACAGGCGGCTGAGGATAGGCTTTAGGCTGTGGTGAGATTCTTTAGGCTTGTAGGGACACCAGCAGACTACATGGTGATCCTTGCTCTCGGCCTCCTTCAGGAAGCAGTAGGCATATGGTGGATCATAATGCTCTAGGTCCGCGATGAGGCAACGCTACTCTTGGAAGACTTTGATAGCCTATTCTTGGCATAGTTTGTACTAGCCACCCTTCTTGTGGTGCAGATACAGGAGCTACTTCATCTGTAGTAGGGAAACATGACAGTAGCGCAGTACTCAGCGTGGTTCACTGAACTCTTGTGCTACTCCACAGATATGGTACAAGACCCATTATTCAGGGCCTAGACCATAGAAAAGGGTCACATGTCAGATATCATAGCTCAGATGATCTTTCGTAGCATCCTGACGTAGGTATGGGTGTTAGAGTGAGCCCTCCTTGTAGATATCTTCTTTGTTGAGAAGTCACCCCCAGCGAGACCTACTGCTTATCGACATGTCATAGAGCTTCTAAGATAGCAGTAAATATATGACAGAGAGGTCCAAGAGGACTAGACCAATAGGTGGTCTACCACATGACTGAGGACCGGATGTGTGAGGCACCTGGAGTGGAGACAAATCCAGACATGACAGGAGCAGACATTGTTACTCATGCAGCGGGCAGGGTCCCATGGAACATGACTGTCTGAGCAGCCGTACAGACAAACACCAGATAGTTGAGGGGCTCTTAGGGAGAGGCAGATATTTTATAAAGGTGGTCCACAAGGCACAAGTGGACGTGGCAGAGGAGCTGGTCATGCAGGTGGTAGCATTTGACATTACTAGGTGTTACTGCCACCACGACCAGGAGGACCACCCCGACCACAGGGAGCTGGCAGAGAGGGGAGAGCTCAGCTTCAAGAAGATGAGGCATATGCCCATGGCGCTCCGAAGAAGATTCTAGGTATGATATCTTTATAATCCACATTAACTTTGGTTCTTATAGACATAGGTTCCAGTCACTCTTTCATAGACACTACCCTTGTTTGGAGCTCGAAGATTCTGATGGAGTTGTTTGCTCGATCCTTATGGCTAGAGACTCTTATGGGAGCAGACTCAATGATTATGAACTGGTCCAGGTAGTGTGAGCTTGATCTACGAGGCGAGATATTTGGCTAGGATCTCCTCATAGAGACAAAAAGGCCTTCAGACATCATCTTGGGTATGGACTATTTATATTCAGTCCATGCTCAGATTGACAGTATTAGGCGCAAAGTGCGGTGTGTCTGCACAGATGGGACCAGGTTCACCTTCACCTCTGAGAAGGACACCTTTGTAGTATAGGATGAACTTTCTCAGTGGATCGTGTAGTCGATCACTCAACAGTTCTCTTTCCTCACCCTCAGATCAGTAAAAGTGGGTAGTCCAACTTATCATGTAGCGGTGGACCATTACGTAAATGTTTTCCCTAACAATGTTTCACGACTACCTCTACGTAGGGAGGTGGACATCAATATTGACCTGTACACCGGTACAACACCAATATCTACTCCAACTTATCGGATGGATCCCGCTGAGCTTCATGAGCTGCAAGTATAGTTAGAGGACTTGCAGTGGAATGTATTCATCCATCCCAGTGTTTCTCCCTGTCTAGCCCCGATTCTATTCTCCAAGATGGAGGATGGGAGCTTGAGGATCTGTGTCAACTTCTATCTCATGATCCAGGAAACCATGAAGAAAAAGTACCCACTCCCAAGGATTGATGAACTCTTTGATCAGCTCAAGGGAGCATGATGGATCTCAAAGAAAGACCTCATATCAGGCTATCACAAGCTCAGAGTTTTGGACGAGGATGTGCCGAAGACGGCCTTCAGATGTTCGTACATACAATATAAGTTCATGGTTATTACCTTCATCATAAACAATGCTCTAGCAGTGTTCATGTGTCTCATGAACATGATCTTTCGGCCTTACCTCGATCGATTTTTCGTAGTCTTCATCCATGACATTCTGATCTACTTGACTACTGAGGAGGAGCATGCCTACCATTTGCAGGAATCACTGGACACACTCCAAGAGAACCAGCTTTATGGTAAGCTCTCGATGTTCCAGTTTTGTATTAGAGAGGTTAACTTCTTGGGACACATCATCTCAGAAGCTGGAGTTACAGTGGATCCAGTGATGATCGAAGAGGTACTTTCATGGGAGCCACCCAGGAGTGTGACAGAGGTATGAAGTTTCCTGGGATTGGTTGGTTACTACCAGAGATTCATTCTAGACTTCACAAGAGATAAAATACCACTATCTTAATTGAAAAATAAGGGGAAACCCTTCATGTGGTTGGAGATATGCCAGTAGAGAATTCAAGAGAAAAGGCAGAGGCTGACTAGTGTCCCCATCACGAGGCTTACAAAGGAAGGTATAGGGTACGTAGTCTACTGCAACGCATCAGGGACTGGACTCGGGTGTGTCCTGATGTAGCAGTGAGCTGTGATCACGTATGGTTCTCAGTAGTTGAGATAGCATGAGCAGAAATACACTACCCATGACCTGGAGTAAGCAGTAGTGGTCTTCACCTTGAAGATGTGGTGGCACTATCTGATGGTAGAACGTATTACCATGTACTCTAATCACGATATTATCAGGTAAATATTCTTCTAGAAGGACTTGATCTAGAGATAGCAGTGTTGTCTAGAGGTCCTCTAGGACTATAAATTTGAGAGATTCTATACTCCTGGGTAGGGAAACATTGTTGCAGATGCTCTCAGCAAGAGATCCGGAATTTCTACTTCTAGGAGAGGCGATGGAGCAGATAGCTGACTTACAGACATCATTTGGGGATTGGGATGGAGTAGCCTATGTTCAGTCTCATACAGTCACACCTCCACTTACTCAGAAAGTCAGGGGGTGCAGTGTGGAGACACTGACTGTGAGACGCGCCGTGCTCATATATCCATAGGGCAGGAACCTGGTGAATTTTCTGAAGGTGGGGAGCATGTCATCCTCTTTAGATTACATACCCTGGTACCAGTTTCACTTCAGGAGGAAGTGTCGAGGGAGTACCACACATCCCATCTAGAATTACATCCAAGAGTGGAGATTATATACGAGGACCTTTAATGAAAGCATTGGTGTCTAGGTATAAAAAATATAGTATCAGAGTTTGTCTCACAGTAACTCAATTTTCAACAACTGAAGGAAGTGCACTAGGTACTAGTAGGCTTGGATCAGCCTTTAGAGGTCCCAGAGTGGAAGTGGGATGTGATATCCATTGACTTCATGAAGGGTCTTCCACGTATATCCAGAAGTCATGACTCAATATGGGTGATCATTTACTGACTCACCAAATCATCCCACATCCAATTGATCAGATTGCAGGGCTCAAAAGAGAGATTGGGATGCCTCTATGTGTAGGATATTTTACTTTTAAATGGAGTAATTTCCTTGATTGTCTCTGAAGAAGACACATGGTTTACTTCCCGAATATGGAAGGGGTTGAAGGAGGTATTTGGGACGCAGCTGCATTTGAGGACCACCCTCAATCCTCAGACAGATGGTTAGAATGAGAGGACCATTCCGACCTTCGAAGACATGCAACGTGCATGTGTCCTCGACTTCAATCGCAGCTAGGAGGATCACTTGCTTTTGGAAGAATTTTCCTACAACAATAGCTATCACTCCACCATAGGTATGACACATTTTAAGGCCTTGTATGGTGGGACTTGTAGATCTCCACTATTCTAGATAGACAAAGTGGAGTCAGTACTAGTGGGACTAGATATGTTACAAGCTATCACAAAGAAGGTGTAGATCATCTAGGAGCGGATGTAGACTGCACAGAGCAAGAATAAGTCATATGTTGACATGAGATAGAGATCATTGGAGTTCAATGATGGATACCAATTATTTCTACGAGTCTCACCTTGACGATTTTTATGGAGATTTTGCATAGGCGACAAGTTCTTTATGTGGTTCATGAGACCTTTCCAGGTCCTCAGTAGAGTAGGCGAGGTGGATTACCGCTTAGCTCTTCTACCTCAGTTGCACTGGGTGCATGATGTTATCCATGTATCTCAGCTGAGGAGATATGTGCACGACCCATCCATCATCCTCGATCACAGGGAGTTGGACATGGATGATGTGCAGACTTTCATGGAGGTCCCAGTGGAGATTGAGGATCGACATGAGTAGGTTCTATGTGGATGGTTGATACCTTTGGTTATCGTTTGCTCACATCACGGGAACCTGCAGAAGAGAAAATGGGTGTGGGAGGATCAGATGCATGCTCTGTACCCTCATTATTTCCCGTAGTTTGAGTTGTTGCTCACAAGGATGTAAATACCTGAGGTGAGGAGAATATAATGAGTTGGAATTTCCGTGGAATTTTTTTAAATACATGGGAATTTTACGAGTCCGCAGTTTTTGACGGTGCTTGATTCTGAGGCCCGGTGTTCCTGAAATCAATTTCTGATTTTTTATTTCGGTTATGTTTAGTAAATGAACGTATAGGAATTTTTTATCTTTTGAACCGGTGCTCAGAATTAAAATTAGGGTGCACCGTTGAACTCACTGCGTTATTGATTTTTTAGTGAGACCATCACAGCAGTAGTGTTTTAACGATAGTGGATGATTTTTTTGGGGGTTTTTAAATTAAAAAAAATATGAATTAAAATATTTTTATTTGTAGGTGGTTAAAACCTCCATGGGAATGTTGGAGGTGGGGGCCACCACACCCTAACCTACCATGGGAGGTTTTGTTGGCGGGGACCACACGAGCATAACCTCCCTTGGAAGGATGTAATTAGGTGAGGCCTAGTTGAGATCTTAAACTCTTTGGAAACCCTAATTAAGTGTGGGAGACACTTCAGATTCCCCCTCCAATTAATGTTCCGTCTTTTCATGAATTAATTAATGGTTCATTAATTAATTATTTGAATTATTTTGAATTTATGCAAACAATAAAATATTTGGAAAAGCTATTATTTTATTTTGATGGCACATGCATCTAGTGGATCCTTAGAGAATTTTGTAGAACCATTATTCCAACAAAGAAGGTGAAGAATGTGAAGAACATCGTCGAACATCTTCTTCCATCTTCAACAGAATCAAAGGAAGGAACTGACCACAAAGATTGCTGACGATGCTTCTTCCACAGTCCCCAACCCCAGACTCTTCTCGTTGTCGATGAATCGATGCTTCCATCCCATGACTTCATCAATGATCAACTTCATGTGAGGTATAGGTATTTGAGTTAATTATATATATGAGTATAAACCTCGTTCATAATCATACGAATTTTCAAAAAATGTTTCTCCATGACGAGGAGGGCTCGGACCGCATGAACACGGTCCGACCCTACCCTTCTGTTTGTTCTTGTTTGATGGAGACTGAGGCGGTACACGTGGTGCCTGGAAAGGAGACAACCATGAAGAAGCCCGCGACGCAAAGCCGATGGGTCACCAAAAGGGAGTGGCACTGCTGTGCCTTGTAGTGAAACGAGTCGTGGCCAGGCGGGTCGCAACAGTGCCAGAGTGGCAGGGAGATGTCTCACCGCGCTGGGAAGAAGATTCGTGTCCAGGAGGGCCTTGGTGGTTGGAGGACGAGCATGGAGTCATCACGCCGCGTGGAAGTGCAGGAGGTCGGGGGCAGTGTCGGCCGTGGCGGAGAAGCTGGGCATGGCACCATCGCGCCGTGCAAGAGAAGGATCGCGACCTTAGGCTGAAACGAATAGGGGAGGGTTGCCGGCCATAGGTGAGCACTATAGGAGGGACCCCACATGTCCCACAGGATTCATCGAACCAATGCCTAGCCATCAGTTTCATCCAAAACCAGCCCCCCCCCCACGATTTGGCTAGCCAGATGGGCCACACGGCCAGCCAGCACGCAAACAACCGGCCGGGCCACACAACAAGCCCACATGTGGCTAGCCGGCCAGGCAACGTGGGCAGCCTGCCAGGAAACACCTTTTGGTCGGGCCGCCCCTTCCTTTCGGGCCACGCCTTTCTATCGGGCCACCCCTTCAGACCAGGTTGAACTCACAGACCGAGTCGGACCCTAGTCCTGATCCGGGTCAGGTCGTGTCGGTCCGACTAGGTAGGACAGGACCTGGACTGGTCAGACCTGAATAGAGCTATTCACCCATAACTCGACTTACGGGCGTCCGTTTGACGAACTGTCAACATTGCTGATATTCATGGAACGTAGTCGTGCCTTTGAAAATACCCCATTGGAGTTCTTGGTATAATTTAGATACAGTCAGGTAGGTTCGTACATGAAACCAACTAGGCCCTCGATACTAAAATGCTAACAACTCCTAGACTGGGAGACCCAATGACCCATCGTCAATTGCGTTGAGACCCCAGTGACGTGATAGACCTTTGATATACTTCTACGTGAGACTCTGGGATAGTTGGAGTTTTTTCTAGTATCTTGGGAAGCAGATCCATCTAGTGACGAGCAGATAGAGTACGGATACCTAGTAGCTGACAGACCGGACGACTGCTAGACTGATTCGACTAGCCTAGTTGGGAGATCCCGGTATTTGGCGGTAGGCTCATGGCAGATGAGCGCCTAATATTTGGAGGCTGACCCATGGTACTCAACAGGAGTAGTACCTTTGCATGATATTAGGGGGAGTGCTTGGTATTTGGCAGCAGACCCGTAGTGGTGGAGTGCCTTGTATTTGGCGGCAGACCCACGGTACTCGACATGAGTAGTACCTTAGTAGTCCAAGGTTAGTGAGAAGCTCCTTGGTGTCGTGACATGCCCACAATTCTTGATAGAGGAAGAGTTCTCCTATAGTCTTGGTTTCGTTAAGGAAAATCCTAGTTGAGAAGATTCAATGAACTTTGTTTTTTCCTCATTAATTAGATGGGTTACTAGATAACTTAGGTATATGTATTTTCATATACCGAAGTAATGGTTATCTGTTGATTCAAACATTGTGGTTAATAATATTTGTATTTTGTGAGACCACGAGGGTCTCGGGTTCCCTATTGAGTATCCTTATACTGACCCATGCACGGGATATGCCTTCACCATATTTTGTTGGATGCAGACGATGGATAACACTGACTGATGCTGAGTGTACAAGGACTGGATGGTACCCGGTGGTGGACCTCTCGATGAGAGGGTACTCAGGGGTGATAGATAGACGTGGAGAGCTAAGGCGGCTATCTATACCTACCCTTCAGGTAGGATCCGTGGTGGCTGATCCATGATCTACTAAACACCTTCCATCTGTTAGTCTTTTAGTTGTACTTGTTTTGTCTTTTCCTTGTACTTTACTATTGGGCTTGTATTTCCATCCCCCTTTAAATTCAGCACTACAATTGTATACTATTTTAATTAGTGTTTTTCTTCTAGTTTTGTACTCTGATTTGGTGTGTTTACTTGTTATAAAGGCAATTCCTTCCCATCTTAGGGATTTATACCTTTGGTTCTAGTCGTTAGCCCCTGTCCTATGAACAACGGGCTTGGGGTAGTCACCGCACGATCCCTTAAGACGGGTCATGACATATCATGCTTATTTTTTTAATGTTCATAAATCTCTTGTATAATGGTTTTTAATATTTTATTTATTCATATAATAATAACATTTTTGTTTTTAACATCATTTATTTTCCTATTATAATATTTTAACACAATATTGCTAATAATATTTTATTATTTTTATTGTTTTGAGTCTTTATTGGATTGTTTTTTCATGCATGTTTTCCATGAAAATTATAGTTCAAGAGAACATTATATAGTTAAATAATATTTAGAGTGTTATTAGTTTTATTAATTTATTTTTGTTATTATATACCTCTTTATAATATATATTCATACAGATAATGGAGAATGAATCAAAGTGCTTCGTGGAGATGGTCAATCTTACGTATTGACGAGTCACATAATCATTTATTTATGAAGCGAATAAGAATTATGTAATATATCTATTTTCCAAAATTGATATCATTCCTATATCTATCATATATTCACTAAATGTATCGTTATGACACATAATATAATGTCTATGTGAATTTTGAATGGCATCACTTCGTGAGATGGTAGTCCTTCATACAAATGAGCTATGCTATCTTAAATTAAAAAAATGGAACATATAAAAATATTTAAAATATTAAAATCTGATAAGTATAATTATATATTAAATTTATTTTATGTGTTTTATATTAATCATTATTTTGATCTTTTAAATGTGGTGAAAAAGAAATGAATTACATCGGTTTGGGAGGAATTTGTCAATTATGAACATGATTAATGGTTTTTTTCCCATTTGATGGAATAAGTGATTGATATAAGTCATGGAAATAAGATAATAAAATATGAATATATATAATATACTATGTTTATTATGAAATAATTTATAATTATTTTTTAATAGGGGGATGAAGAAAAAAATAAGAACTATTATTTAATTATGTTACCTTGTTTTCACAAAGAATCATTATTTTTGAACTGAAGTCCTTCCCGTGTTATATTTTGTATCAAAATAATGGATATACAATGTTTTTATGGTATTATATTATGTTATTTTGGTATTTCATAAATTATTGAAATTGTTTTGGATGTGACATTAAGAGAGGAGAGTATGAGGTATTTGATATGTTTGGAGGGTGAAACACTTGTAATATTATAAAAGAAAAATGGATAACTATGTTTTTCTACATCCAATGTGATAAAAATGGGATTATATCAAAATATATATAAAAAGAAAATATATGGGATCCAAATGTGTTTATATAATATATGGTTCATTTTTATCCATAATGTTTTTTTAACCCATGATAATCACATTATTTTTCTAAACTATAGTAAATAATTTTCAATACGTTTATTATTATTTATGGTCAAATATTTAGTTCTACTATTTATATAATAATGATCACGATGATTCCTAATTTAGAAATAATAATGAAA
Source organism: Viscum album (assembly GCA_963277665.1). Lineage (NCBI taxonomy): Eukaryota > Viridiplantae > Streptophyta > Magnoliopsida > Santalales > Viscaceae > Viscum > Viscum album. The sequence goes on along the minus strand of OY728161.1, from coordinate 1,185,539,624 downwards.
AATTCATAAATAATAAGTCGAAGATTTCAATTTAATATTTTATGTTTATAGATGACGAAAACGAGGGTTTCGGAATTGAAAATTCTTGTATTTATAGATGATTTTAATAAAAAAATTCATTATGAAATAGATCTCAATTAAAAAAGTTAGTTTATATTTCTAATAATGGAACTAAATTTACATAATATTAAATTTAAAATATAATTAAATCTCCTAAACAATATAATAAAACTTGTTGTTTTCAATGATTATGTTATAAAATAATATTTTATTATCATTAATTTATAATTGTGGTTTCATGTTCGGTAAGAAATCAATGTGATCACAATTGTTTTAACATAAAAAATCATTATGTATCATGGTGTTACATTCTATATGATACTAGGTACATCATGAAATATATGATTTTGAACCATGTATTCTTCATTTTGAATATAGGGTTGTTAGATTCTACAACACATAAATAAATAGCATCCTTGAAATCTAAACGGATCTTAGTAATCAAGAATTTACATTTGGAAACATCATTTTTAGATAATTGATATTGTTATATGATTAATAAAACATAATTATGGTTTTAGAAAAATGTAGATATGATTTTAATTTTTAATAACAAAGAACTAATTTTCGAAAAAAAAGAAAATATATGGGAAGTGATGTAACAATGAATGACGAAAAGAGTAAATAATGGTGGATTGTGAAAGAAGTTATTAATCACAATAAATTGAATGGTCTGTGAAAGGATAAAGAACTATAATCCATTAATTTGTGAGGACATAAAACTCATTTGATACGTTTAGTATGAATGTAATATTATAACATTTTTTAAGATCAATTCTCATAAGTTTTGTAATAATATTACCATCTATGTGTATAATGATATGTTCTAACTTTATATCATGATATTTTATAAGATAAATTTCATCCTTTGGTTCTTCTTTGAATAATTGAGACATCATCTAAAAATCCATGAAATGAATACCCCTAAATGAAATTATTAACCTAGATGAATGAAATTTACTTTTATTTGTTAGTAAGACCCACTAAATATTGAATAGTTTTTCTTTAAAACTCTAATATTTTTCTTATACCATTATGGTTTTCAAATTTTATCAAATACAATACATTAGTATCATAATTCCAACTATAAATCAAGTATATTAAAATTAATTTTTATTAATCAAATAATTTATCTAATAATACTGAAATATCAACAAAAACATCACTTAGGATAGTGGTAGGTTCTAAAAAATTAACATCTTTTAGTTGTTGTGTCATCCATCATGACACTACTAGATTTGATGGGTTATCACCCAGTATACGGGTTTTCATTTTTCTAATACCAAATTAATATAATTATAAATAATTTCCCAAGTTGTAATCAACCATAATTACTTTGACATCGAATCTATGATAATGCTTAGTGGTTAACAATACCGTAAATATTATGTACAGAAAATTTAATGTAATTCATACTCAAAAAACATTTTATCATCGTAAACTAGTGGATCATATTCATATAAATTTATCATTAAATGTTTTTAACCATTATTGAAATCCATCACATAAAATCTAAAATTTATTATTTACACTTTGAAAAAAAGATCAACCATAAAGTAATATCCCATTATGATATCTATAAATTTTATGTTAGTGAAAGAGTATATGATTTAGAAATTTTACAAAATAATTAGATGTTTCATGATTATTATATAAAAACTACCATTGTAAATAAAATATTTATACTATTTAAATTTTTAATCCAAAAAAATAACCATTTTATAAATATCGGACATTCCTTGTACCAGCGGAAAACATTAGAATCAGTAATTGACTCAAAATAATAGTTTCTCCATATTTATGACAAAGAACATTAATTGGATATCTATGATTATATTTATTTCCTTAGATCATAATCATCATTTTCCCTCTTAATTTATTTTCATTATTCCATTATTTTTCACATGTAAATGAATTTATGATAGATTTTAGATTCACTCGTGGGATTATTTGTCCACATATCATACATAAATGTAACTGGTACTTCATTACACTATTATATCCATCATCCGAGCTCCTAGAGAATTATAACATTTTCATCTTTAGTGAGATCATATTTTTGTTAATTTATAGTGTGTTAATTGTATATCAAGATATCTAATTGGAATATATCAATACTTATTTCTTACCTTTCATTATCCAACTTTTTTCATAGTCACCATATTATACTTCATATTTAATGTTTACATGATTCCTTTGGGAACCAAACATTGAGTAAAACTATAAATCATAACGTGAGAAACAAATAATCATACCAGGAAAGAATAGAATTATGAAGAATAATTTCTAGACTATCTAAATAATAAAATAGTATTTTCAGTCTAAGACTACATTGGATAAACCTATGTCATTCATTGTTATCACTTATTTAAACCATTTTTTATGTTCTATAAAGAAAACAGGAATTTTCCAAATAATATCCCATGGTAGTTCCAAACTACGTTTTCATCAAGGCCTCTAATAAACAATAATGCAATGCTAAAATAAAGAGTGAAATTCATTTTTCAAATAAATAATCCCCATGTACTTTGATTCCATATCGATGTCACCAATAGTATACAAAAAAGGTTGTATTTCTGATTTACCACCCAATATATACCTCTAAAAAATATTTTCATGTTTTCTATACATATCCTCAAATTCTAAACTAATGTTCTGTTTTTATATCTAGGATGTCCTAAATCTAGTTCCCATGGTTTCTACTAAATATTCCTTATATCCAAATTAACGTCCATGAACCGAGTAACTCAGTGCCAATGAATTACTTGATCAAAATATAGTAATATTTAGATAATCACATCTAGAAGGACTGAATATTATACTAGTCTTAGTAAATTATATATATACATAATTTACATAGTACATTTGAAAAACAAAAATCTAAAGAATAATTTTTTCGAGTGTATCATTATTCCCACCAGAATATGTTTAGGTGTAATTCATATTGTGCTTCCTGCATTTTATGGAATGTATACTAATTTAGGGTGGGATAAAATTCTCATCAATGGAAAAGTATAAAGTATTATATTATGAATCAATAATAATTATTATTTAATTTTAAACAACTGAAAAAAATGAAATTTAAATAATTTGATTAGATTAATAAATATCAAATGGTATATAATTGAAAAGACATTCCAATTAATAAAAAATAGAGATATCATAAAGGTTTTATGCATAATCATTATGGAAATTAAAAAACTACAATCACTTGATATTTATTCAATAAACTGAGAATAAATGAATATAGTGATAATATCATTCTTTAAATTAAATAGATAGTGACAAATAAATTCTCAATGAAGTAATTTATTAATTATTACACAACATGATAACAAAAATAATGATACGTATATTATAAATAACACTATTAAGAAAAATTATAATTTTTGGGTTTGTATAAAGAAGAAACCCCTTTTACTAATGATGTTCAACTTATCAAACTTGTGATACTGCTGATGCATTGGGGGTCAATCTATAATCTAAAACCACTTTGATATTCATGTCAAAATAATTACACATATGTGGAATAAGCGATGTAATTCCTGTATGATTTTCAATATAATTACAAATATATATAGAATAAAAAAATTTCATTATAAATATTTCCATGGTCAATCAAATAAAAAATCATAGTAAAAAATCCTATGTAGAAATGAGATATTCTTTAACAAAAAATTTTATACATGATAAATAATATTATTATTTTGGAAAATTCAATGTCTAATGATCATAAGAAAGTGAAAAATTTAATGTAATGTTAATACAATAAAACTAATCACAAAATTGATTATCATTACTGTCCATTGTGAAAATAATAATAAATCATATAGATAAAGAATAAGGATGGTATTAGGAATGGATATCCCCATTAGAGTATATTTAAAATCAATGTTTGTTTTCATTGATGAATTTATGTACGAAAAAAGGATCATTAAAGGAATTTTGTCAAAATTACATTTTTCATTTTGAAAATTACATTTTAAATCTTAAATTTGATATTTATTATTTTAAATAAATATCATTTAATAAAATATTTGGGACATGCAATTTATTATTTAAATCATTGTGTGGTCTTGAAAGAAGGTAATTCCATACATGTTGTACCTGATAATTAATATATTCTTTTTCTATTTTCAATAAATGTTAAATGGGTAATGATTAAAAATTAAAACTTCAATTCATTAAAAAATGGAACATAAAATCCAAAACATTGTGAAAGTTTTCATCAATAATCTATTTGAAGAAAGATTGAACCTTTTGGAGAAGATTTTAAAAAAATATAGCTTTATTTTAAAAAATGTTTTAAAATGATGCTTTAAATTAATTAAGGTTTTGATAAAAACAATTTTAAATATTTTATGTACCAGACTGTGCATAAATGGTACTATTTATTGAATATATAATTATTAAACATGGGATAATATAATTTTATATATTTATTTTCCACTATTCAAATAATTTCATTAAATTTAAATTCAAGAATAAACAAACATAATTAAAATTATATTCTAAATTAAACCCATAAAATGAAAATAAATTTTAAAAGAGAAAAAATAATTTAATTGGTTATGTGAATACAATTTAATTCTTCATAATAAATAAGAAATAAAACAGCATTTATTTTGAAATCATTATATGTATAGTCATTGAATATCAACAATCATGATCCCAGATTGTGGTTCAGTTTTTCATAGTACTCGATTCTCAAAAATATCAAATTATAGATCATAAAATTTTTGAAGAATGAATATACCCATACAACGGATGTCTGATAAATTTTGGTTTATTTTTAACCCTTTCCTTTTAATTATAACCCCCTAGAAAACCCATCTTAACATTATTTGTAGTAAGTAATTTAATAATATTTATACAAATCGTTATCATAAAACATTATGTTGAACATATTAGATAATATATATTATTCTCTTTCCAAATATTTAATGTTTTTTTCAAAATCAATTCATGAATGTGGCATATTCCAATTTAAAATTTTACCCACAACGTGACGGAAAATTATTTTTCTAATGAGACAATTCTCAAATGTATTGAATGCCTTAATATCATATATTAAAATAAAAATTTATAGAAATGACCTAAATCACATAAAATTTAATATTATTATAATTATTTTACATTAATAAAAATATATAACAATATTTTTAATATTATATTAGTGAAATAACTACATAGGATTAAATAAAAACAATATTTTTTAATATTGATAGAAAAAATATAGCTTCAAAAACTCACAAAAAATAACCCTAATATAATTAATATAAAATTATTTTAAAAAAATTATTATAAAAAATTAATTTTATGAAGGTGATATAAATTAATTTTAATTCCTATGTGAAAATTCTGACTAAACTATAATTTAGAAAATTATTTTTCTTTTCAAAAACATTTCTTTTCTATTTATATTATTACTAATTAATTACTAAACAATATATAAATATAATTTTATAATATTATAAGGATTTATTATTTCCCACAAATTTAATGGACAAATTAAAATTGTACATTGTATTATGCTTTATTTAGAATCGTGGTTGTGTGTTATTCAAGATAACAATGATATCAAATTTATTAAAAAATATACCAAAATGTCTATTAGACACCAATTTCAGTATAATCTAATTGATGCATGTCTTATATGCTCTCTATCCAAAAATTAATATGTTTACATATCATTGTGGTATATTTCATGTCTATTTAAACTCAATATACAAATATTTAGTAACAAAAAATATTTTTTTATTTGGTTTATATATTTCCCTAGTATGATATTTAACATAAATAAATACTTATTGATAACGATTAATAATTCAATACATAATAATCAAGGATGATTTATTTTTAAAATATATTAATATCCCATTTATTTTCTTGATCGTGTATATAATTATTTCATATCCATAATTCAATTTTTTTGGAAAATTTACTTTATTTCAAAAAATGATTTATAAGGGATATTTTATGCTATCCTTTATAATTTAATTATTATTTCATTATTATTCCAAATTATTTTCCAAATGGGTTCATAATTTTCATTCTTCAAAAAAATTCTTATCTTATTTCTTTTTAACACAAACAACATGAACTGACCTTCCCACCACCATAACTATTTGTCAAGATTTAGTATATTGTATATTATTTTAGGTTTATTCAATTGGAAAATATTTCAATCAAAATTCTCATCCATTTCAATTTAATCTATAAAAGAAATAAAATTTCTAAAAAACCCCATTTTTATTAATTTATGGTCATCTAGTATATCATTTTAATTTTTTATTATAAACATGTTTATAAATAATTATGTTTATTTTGATCAGTGAGAAATGTATTCTATTTTAAATATCCATCATAGAAATAATAATTACATAAATTATATAACCTGTATACATATAAAAATTTTCAACGAATTTTATGTCATTAACATGGGAAATATTGATATTTCATATCAATGATTGAATTAGTATGTTTTTCATTATGTAAAATTTTTCATGAATTAAATCGATAATTCCATACATAAAGAACTAATTAGGAAAGATGTGATGGGATAGTATTGAAATTATATCAGACATTAATTCATTAATATGTCTCATGAGACAAAATGTGATGTCAAAATAAAAAGTTTCTCTACCGATTGTTTTGAACACTCTTAGCTGATGAAATTGATTGAAGAGCTTCCATTATTTATGATATCATATTCTTAAAAAGTATAAATTTAATTAATTTATATTTATGTAATTATTATACAAATAATTTTTTTCATTAATATTATCCTTGGATGTTTTTTCCCTATGTAATTTATTAAATGTCGTGTTTGTAGTTATATAGTTATTCACACTGATTATTCGTTATTTATTTATGATATACTAAACTCTAGAAAAACTTTATATAGAATATCAAATCATTCATATTTTTTGCAAGTTTATGAATAATTAATCTTGGAATGGAATTCATGGTTTTTTAATGTTTACAGAAAATCGGTAAAATTTATGTTTTAGTTACATCTATAAGGCTAAACTAATATATCCTTTGGGATTGTATATCATTTGAATATGATAATTTAATAACATAAAAACAGACTTTAGGTTATTGGACATACCGTTTTTGTAGTCAAGGAGGGAGGTATATTATATTTTAATCAAGTACTCATACATGGATTTTTAACAAACCATGAATATATCCATAGGGTATATACATACAAGGTTTTATATGATATAAGTAATTTAGTGACTATAGTATAGTTGTTTTCCTTTATATTATATACTCGTGGATGTGACCTTATGTTATGAGGTTTTTCTATATGCCTGGATCATTTTATGATACATAATGATTTTGGTTTATTTTTATATTGTCACATAAACCCTGAAAACGTTTTTTTTATTTTGAATATGGTATTATATAATAAATATTATGAAAAAGGTATTTTTATTGCATATTATTAGATCATATTTCTACCTTATGTTGTTTTTTTCTTATTATATTATACAATGATTTTTTTTCTAAATTCCAAATATGAAAATGGGTTATTTTATATTTAGAAGATAAATACATTTCTTAAATATTTTAATTATAAGGGTGAAATTATCACTTCATTGTTAAATTTTAATTTCATGTTTGTTTTAGTTATCTATTTGTGTTTGGGACCACTACCCTAGACATGTAGTTTGTCGAATTTTGTGATTTTTTTGGATGAACTATGGAATTTTGATGTATCATGATTGAAAAATACAAATTTTTCTCCACATTTCATGTGACGAAATCCACATGATGAAACCACTATAACCCTTAATCAAGAAAACACACCTCCTAAAAATCCCAAAAACTACACATAAAAATATGATATTTAAATAAATTACAAAATAAATGCCAAAATGTATATATAGGGTGTGATATATTTCCACATATAATAACACCATGATACAATATATCAATATTTATATAAAATTATCAAAATTTGAGTTTACTTTATGTTTTGAAGTTATATTTATAATTAAAAGTAATTAAAAAATTGTTTTTTGTGACCCATTTTCAAGTAAATTTAATTTTATTTAGAATCATTGCTGAATAAAAAACAAGGTTATAATATATCAAATTGAAAATATTGATATAGATAAATGTTGATTAAAAGTAGAATTGAAAACATAAAAAATTTAAAACTCAATACGTTGTAAATCCAAACATTGGTAATATATTACATTTGTAATGTTACATCATAAATAAAATAAAACATGATGGTGTTAGTATATAATAAATAAAAAATGAGTTAATATAAATTGGATGGAAACATGTTATGATCATGATAATTCTTAGGTCATAGTAATTTAGGCAATCAATAGTGAAACAATAGAACTTCTAACAGAACACCAACATTCATATGTTGATCAAGTAAGGCCCACAACATCAAATAACCACTTGGATTAGCTGTGAGACATAACCTTATTTGGTGTAGTAAAATCACTTCTGAAATAATGTATTATATTATGAAACACTAATAATAATCATTGAATTGTAAACAACTAAAAATATAAAATTTAAATAATTTGATCAGATTAATAAATATTGAATGTTATTTAATTGAAATGGAATTCCAATTAATAATAAGAAGATATATCATAAAGGGGTAATGCATAATCATTATGGAAAGTGAAAACCAAAAATAACTTGATATTTATTCAATAAACTGAGAATAAATGAATTATATGATAATATCATTCTTTAAATTAAATAGATAATAACCAATAAATTTACAATGAAGTAATTTCTTAATAATTACACAACATGATATCAAAAATCATGATACTAATATTATAAATAACATTATCTATAAAAAATAAATAATTTGGGTTTGTATAATGATGAAACCCATTTTACTAAGGTTGTCCAACTGATCAAACTTGTGATACTACTAATTCATTGGGGGTCAATCTATAATATAAAACCACTTTGATATTCATGTCCAAATAATTCAACATATGTGGAATATTCAATATAATTTTGGTATGATTTTCAATATAATTATATATACATATTGAATGAAAAATATGGATTATCAATATTTCCATGGTCAATAAAATACAAATTCACAGTAAAACACCATATGTAGAAATGAGATATTTTTTAACAAGTAATATTATACATGATAAATAATATTCATAATTATGAAAATTCAATGTCTAATAATCCTAATAATGTGAAGAATTTAAGGTAAAGGTAATACAAAAAAACTAATCACAAAAGTTATTTTCAATACTATCCATTGTAAAAATAATAATAAAACATATAGAAAAAGAATTAGGACGATATCATGAATGTATATCTCCAGTAGAGTATATTTAATATCAAGGTTTGTTTTCATTGATGAATTTATGTAGCATAAAAGGATCATTAAATGAATTTTTTCAAAAATAAATATTTCATTTTGAAAATAACATCTTAAATCATAAATTTCATATTTATTTTTTTAAATAAATTTCATTTTATATAATATTTAGAACATGTAATTGATTATTTAAATCCATTCATGGTATTTAATGTGGTAAATTCCATATATTTTGTACATGGTAATTAAAATATTATTTTCCCCTTTTCAGCAAAATTAAAATGGGTAATGATTGAAAATTTAATCTTCAATTCTTTAAAAAACGGTATATAAAATCCAAAACATTGTCCAAATTTTCATTAATAATCTATTTAAAGAAAGGTTTAATATTTTGGAGATGATTTTCTAAAAACATTGGTTTATATTAAAAAAAAATTAAATATAATTCTTTAAATGAATTATGTTTTTGTTAAAAAAGTCAATAATTTATGTACCAAACAGTGCATAAATTATACTATTTCTTGAATATATAATTATTAAAAAAGGGATAAGAGAATTTTATATATTTATTTTCTTCTATTAAAATAATTTCATCGAATTTAAATTAAATAATAAAAAAACATTATTAAAAATATTCTGATGTAAACCCATAAAATAAAAATAAATTTTAAAAGAAAATAAATAAATGAATTTATTATCTGTATACAATTTAATTCCTCAAAAATGTTTTGAAATAAATACTTAGTTAATTTTAATTCATTATATGCATAATCATTGCATATCAAAAGGCATGATCTAAGATTTTGGTTCATTATATCTTATTACTCGATGCTCAAAAAAATCATATTATAGATCATAGAATTTTTAACGTTTTAATATACCCATCCAATGGATGTTTGATAAATTTTGGGTTATTTTTAACCCTTACATTTTTAATTTAGCCCCCAGAAACCCCATCATATCCTTAACTGCGGTATGTAATTTATTAATATTTATATAACTCATTATCATAAAACATTTTGTTGAACATATTAGATAACATATATTATTGTATTTCCAAATATTTAATGTTTTTTTAAAATTGAATTCATGAATATGGAATATTCGAATTTAAAATTATACCGACAAATGTGATGGAAAATCAAGTTTCTAATGAGACAATTCTCAAATGTTTTGAATGTCTTAATACCACAATATAATAAAAAATTTATTTCAATGACCTAAATTACCTAAAATTTAATATCATTATACTAATTTTTCATTAACTAAAATATTGAACATTATTTTTAATATTATATTAGTGACATAACTTCACGAGTTTAAATAAGAACAATATTTTTCATTATTCATCGAAAAATTATAGCTTTAAAAAATAACAAAAAATACCAATAATATAATAAATATATAATTATTTTGAAAATATTATTATATGAAATCAATTTTATGAAGGTGATATAAATTAATTTTAAATCCTATGTGAAATGTCTGACAAATCCATAATTTTAAAAATTATTGTTTTTCTAAAACTATTTCTTTTCTATTTAAATTATTACTAATTTATTACAAATCAATATATAAATAAAATTTTAAAATCTTATATGGATTTATTAATTTCCACTAATTTAATGGACAGATTACAATTGTACACTATATAATGTTTTATTTAGAATCATGGTTGTGTGTTCTTCAAGATAAAAATGAGATCCAAATTATAAAAAAATATACCAAAATGTCTACGGGACTTAAATATCAGTATACTTTAAGTAATGCATGCCTTATATGCTCTCTATCCCAAAATTAATATGTTTACAAATCAATGTGTTATATTTCTGTCTATATAAACTCAGTATACAAATATTTAGTAGTGAAAACATATTAATTTTTATTCATTTTAAATATTTTCATATAATGAAGTTTAACATAGATATATATTTATTGATAAAGATTAATAATCAATACATAATAATCAATGATGATTTATTTTTAAAATATATTAATATCCCATTTATTTTCTTGTTCGAGTATATATTTATTCTATATCCATAATTCTAATTTTTTTAAAAAATTTAATGTATTTTAAAAAATTATTTATATTGGATATTTTATTTTATCCTTTATAATTTATTTATTATTTAATTATAATGCCTAATTATATTACAAAATGGTTCATACTTATCATTCTTCAAAAAAAATTACCAATTTATTTATTTTTATCAAAAATAACATGAACTGACCTTCCTACCACCATAACCAATTTTCAATCTTTAGACTATTGTATATTCTTTTATGGTTATTCATTTGAAAAAAAATTCAAAAAAATTTTCTCATCCATTTCAATTTATTATATAAATGAAATTATTTTTTAAAAAAACCTATTTTTTCAGAATTTAAGGACATCTGGTATATCTTATTAATTATTTGATATAAACATGTTTAAAATTAATTATTTTTATTTTGATCATTGAGAAATAAATTTATTTTAAATATCCATCATGGATATAATAATTACATAAAATATATATCACATATACATATAAAAATTTACAATGAATTTTATTTCATTTACATGGGAAATATTGATATTTCATATCCATGACTGAATATTTATGTTTTTCATTATATAAATTTTTTTCCTAAATTATATTGATAATTCAATATATAAAGAACTAATTAGACAAGATTTGATTGGAGAGTGTCGAAAATATATTATACATCGATTCATTAATATGTCTCATGAGACAAAATATGATGTCCAAAAAATGTTTCTTTACCAATTGTTTTAAACAATCATCGCTGATGAAATTGATGGAAGAGATTCCATTATTTATGATATCATATTCTTAAAAAGTATAAATTTAATTAATTTCTAATTATATAATGATTGTCCAAATAATTTTATTCATTAATATTATCCTTGGAGTTTTTTCACCATGTAATTTATTTAATGTCGTGTTTCTGGTTATATATTTATTCACATTGATTTTGTATTATATATTTATGATATACTACACTGTAGGAAAACCATATATACCATAACAAATCATCCATAATTTTTTGCAAGTTTAGGAATAATGAAACCTTGAATGGAATTCATGGTTTCTTAATTTTTACAGAAAATGGGTACCATTTAAGTATTAGTTTTATCTGTAAGACGAAACTAATATATCCTTTGGGATTATATATCATTTGAATATGATTGTGTAATAACATAAAAACTGAATTGGGTTGTTGAAAATACTATTTTTAAAGTCAAGGAGAAATGTATATTATATTTTAATCAAGGAATCATACATGGTTTTACAAAAAACCATGAATATATACATATGGTATATACATATATGGTTTTATAGGATATAAGAAATTTAGTTACCATAGTATAGTTGCTTTCCATTCTATTATATACTGGTGGAGGTGACCTTAGGTCATGAAAAGTTTCTACATACCTGGATCATTTTATGATACATAATGATTATGGATTATTTTTAGATTGTCGCATAAACCCTGAAAACATTTTTTCTCTTTTTTCATATTGTTTTATTTAATAAATTTCATGAAGAGGATCATTTGATTTAATATTATTGGATCATATTTCTACCTTATGTTGATTTTTTCTCATATTATATTATAAAATGGTCTTTTTTCTAAATTAAAAATATAGAAATGTGTTATGTCATATATATAAGATAAATACATTTCCTACATATTTTAATTATAAGGTATAAATCATCACAACATTGTTAAATTTTAATTTCATGTTGGTTTTAATTATACATTTTTGTTTGGGACAACAAACCTAGACATGTGGTTAGTCAAATTTTGGGATTTTTTTGTTGAACTATTGAAGTTTGTTGTATCATGATTTAATAATACAAATTTATCTCCACATTTCATGTGACTAACTCCACATGATGAAACCACTATAACCCTTAATCAAGAAAACACACCTCCTAAAAATCATAAATGCTATAGATACAAATATGAAATTTATATATAATACTAAATGAACACCAACATGAATATATAGTGTGTGATGTATTTCCACATATAATAACACCATGAAACAATATATCTATATTTATATAAAATTCTCAAAATTTGAGTTTACTTTATGTTTTGATATTAAATTTATTTTCAAAATAATGAAAAAAAGTTATTTTGACCCATTTTGAAGTAAATTTAATTTAATTTGGAATAATGGGTGAATAAAATTCAATGTTATAATATATCAAATTGAACATATTAATATAGAAAAATGTTGATAAAATTAATAATTGAAAACATAAAAAAATTAAAACTCAATACTTTATAAATCCTAAAATTGGTAATATATAACATTTGAAATGTTTCCTCAGAAATAAAATAAAACATGACTATGTTAGTATACAATAGATCAAAAAAATGGTTTAATATAAATTGAATGGAAAAATGTTATGATCAAGATAATTCATAGGTCCTAGTAATTTAGTCAATTAATATTGAAATAAAAGAACTTCTAATAGAACACCTACATTCCTATGGAGATCAAGAAAGGACCACACCTTCAAATAACCTCATGGATTAGTTGGGAGACATAACCTTATTTGGTGTTGTAAATTCACTTGTGAAATAACTTAAAAACTGTATATAATTATTTATCAATAATCCTAATTACAAGTTAAACTACCCAAGAATCCTGTTTTTACTTAATCAAAATACTAGACTCATAAATATAACAACCGGCATATTAAAATCAAATATAATTTCCATATATTTATTCATGTAAATATTATAAATTCCAAAAAAAATCATAAATCTATCAAATACGGAACTAGTATTTACAAAATGTTTTAATATAATTAAAATTAACATTCCATTTATATATTGAATTTCCCTTTAAAAAATAATTTTTAAATCCACTTGGTATAAAATAACGTTCTATGTAATATTGGTAAAAAATAATGTTATGTAGAAATTAAATTCAATAATATTATTATGGAATATTCAACAAAACATATCAAGGACAATGTTTAATAACTAAAATATTATAGAAATTTTATAAAAATATAAGAAAAAAATTATGTATAAAAACAGTTAAATAAAGAGTTATAAAAACTCGTGGATAATAATATGGTAAACTAATAGGAGATTACACAAAGACCCATACACTAAAAATAAGAAATTAAAAAAAAAATTAAGATACAGTTATGGGGTGATGTTATAAATGAAAAATGAACTCATTGCATTCCAATATCCCAATGAAAAATTATTGTTTTACAATGAAATAAAAGAACTAAAGAAAATCATTTAATAATAATTAAGTAGAGTTTTTGAATTAGAAATTAAATAGAATAATCATAACCCCCCAATCATAAAAATTAAACAACCTTGATTAATGTTAAATAATTTTTATTCAATAACATTGAGAATATTATTATGTTTATTGTTTTAGTGAATTTTTCCATAATACATACATTATAAATTATAAATTACAAAGTGGAAACTTCTGATCAGTACTTATTTTCAATAAAATTTTAGAAATTTAAAATATATCATGAATCCATATCAAGTAAAATCCCCAGAAATTTCAAAATGTCTTCTACCATTGCCTAATATACCTTTAATCCCTATGGTACCATTATAACCACATGGTATGAGAAGAAAATATTAGTAACAGATATTTAAAAATGAATATGTTTGTAAAATAAAAATATGATATCTTATATAACATTTACTTTTATATGAATGGTTATTTTAGAATATAAAAGAATTAATTTTCATATTAAAACACAAACATTTTTGTCAAGTAAAATCATCAACAAATCATAATAGTAAATTAAAAATCTTTCTTTTATCTTAGATCAACATATTCATTAAATTCATTCAACACCATTTTAATTGGAATAGTCACTCGGATTATATACCATAATTTAATTCCAAAAAATGTAATAACTATATGTAATAATTCTATATGTTGGGACATATGATATACAAGTTTTAATGGGATAAAATATTTCATATAATGATCATGTAACATATCACACAAAAATAATAGTCATATAAATCATAGAAACAATAATTATTGATATAAAACATAATAATCTGATTGATAAAAATTTGTTTTAATTTCTATCTCTTAAAAATTTGGTGAACCCATGCCAAAAAAAATGGATTCCATAACAATATCATTTAATCTATTTTAATACATATAGACAAATAAAAAGGATGTTATAAATTAGAAATATCTTCATTGTAGGATATGTAACAACAAATTATTTTTGTGTTTAATAATTTAAATTCCATTAAATAAATATTAAGTACATTCTTGAGGAGGATAATAATTACACTCCAAAGTGTCCCATACCACTTTGAAACATTTGAATCATAACACAGTTGAAGGGAGAAAATATAACATAACATTAAATAACATGATAAAAAAATAATTTCATGATATGATATTTCAATGGTTTTTTAAATACACCTCATAAAATAATTTGGGTGTATAACAACAAAAAAAAATCTCAAAAAAAGTAAATTAAGATGATGTCTATTACCATAAGTCCATCTTATCATGAATATATAAATATTCGTGAAAAAAATGTTAAATAATTAATTTAATTATAAAAAAATTAATTTTTATTATTAATTATATTTTATTTGTTAAAATTTTTATATATTTATATAACCAATGAACATAATGTATGATTTTTTTACCATATTTGGTTTATTTTTAAAAAATGAAATTTGATAGTTAGCTAAGGGAATTGAGGAAATTATTTAATCATATACAAAATAATATAAGTGAAATAATTTTCATATTTTTACATAAATTATACTTCTAAAATCCACTATAAAATATGTATATGAAAAATGAATCAATGTTACAATCATGGAGATGTCAGGTGGTATGTGTGCTAGAGTAACATTAATATTTTTTCAATGATAATTATAGAAAAGAGGAAAGTAACATTTACCATTATAAGTTAAGAAAAATACCTTAAAATACAATATAATTTAATCATATATACAAAATTATAGATTTATATTTATTTTAATTGAATCACATCGATTTGAAGAGTTTTTAGTCCACACGTCCACAAATGACATTATCACAATTTGAATGTTTGAAATGGTTATAATGTTAAATATATATTGTATTAAAAATTATAAAATAATTTCATGTATATAATATATATATATATATATTATACAACAAATTTTTATTAAACTCGTCTTTAATACATTCCATCTATAGCGTGAACGAATCACATCACATTAAGGAAGTGGTAGTCCAAAAGTCAATAAATGATGTTATCATATTCTCACAAAATGTAAAAAAAGATGGTATGTGTTAAATAAAGATTCAATAAGAAACAATGAATTAAAAATATAATTTATATCATATGAAAATAGTATTTCCATCGTAATTCTCAACAATGATTGGGGGTAAAAAACAATGGACATCGTTTTGTGAGGTGGTTGTCTGCCATATAAAAAATGATAATTTTGAATCCATTTTTTTGGAAGTGCATGTTTTTGTATTTATAAACATTATAATAACAAAATCTTCTTATATTAGGCATCATTATATTTTTATATAATCATGTAACAATAATTAATTAATTTGTGTTAAAAGAAATAAATTAAAAATTCACAATGATGATCTATAACTCTATTCCAGGTATGTTTATTTGGTTTTCTCCAATGGGATTAATTGGATGTAATTAATTCAAACATTAATCATATGTTATTAGGTTACTGATTTTGGGAGTCTATTTTTATACCATTTGGATGATAAAAACTTATCATATATGTGAAGATAGGATAATAGCGAATTATATTTTATAGTGGATGAGGTGTGGAATTATTTAAATATAAAAAGATAAACACTTTTTTAATGTATTAAACAACTCATGTTCTTCAAAAATGAAAAATAATTTATTAAATGTGAATTATGGCCTAGAAACACTCACACCATGCCTAAATAACCTTATTTTTTTTCATTTTTCCATTAATAATTATTTTTCATTTTTTATTTGGTTATTAATTTAGATAAAAAGTTCTCTATCCAATGTAATTGATCCATATAAACTAAAATAAATTGATAATTATTATTAAATTCAGACCAAATGAATATAATATAAAAATTAATTTAAAAACTAAAACTATTATTAGTTAGAATTTAATTTTTACAAAAATACAGGTATTACACAAAAATACAATTTTGACCTAATTGCACTACTAATGTTTTTAATATTTAAGGGTCAATATGTTCATTATAGTAGAAAAATTTGCACATGAAGAATCAATAATTTATATTTAGTAAGATATAAAAATAGTTTGGTAGTGGATTATATTTATTAGAAATTTAAAAGTAATTAGTGAAATTTAATTTATCATATTTAATTATTGACTAAATAATCAGTGAATTAACATTTCCTATGTATTTAAAATATATATAACATATCTAAAAATAGAATATAAATTATTATGTAAAAAATAAATCTTAAATATTTTAATGTATTATTTATAGTGAAACCTAAGTGTCTTCTTCTTTAAAAAAATTGAACTGTTAATGGAAATAAAGGATCATTTATGTACATTTTATTACATAAATTAATATATAAGTTAATTTCATATAATAGTATCCCAATAAATCATGAAAATCGAAACTAATGTTGTGGATATTGAAAAAATTCCTCAAAATTATTTTTGGACATGTTTGGTTCATTTATACGCCCTATATTCAATTTTTAATCACTATTTATGATTTTGTTACCATAATAAATTTAATTAATTTCAACTATTTTCACAAATCATTATCGGAAAAAAAATTACCTTATAATACTATTTTTTTATTCTGATATCAAATTATTATATAAAAATTCAATTCCAAATTTTTATAAATTTATTTTGTAATTAACTCGTTAGACTTTGTGAGACGTCATGTTTAAAGGAGAAACTCTAAAATGCCCGAAATGGTGTTATATCCAATTTCAATGTCAAGTTGAATAAATTTACATAAATTTAATTATTTTATCTATAATTTAAACTATTATAAAATTAATTTAATTTAAAATTTTACATAACTGTATAAATAAATTATATAAAAAATTAGTTCTCAATTAAATTAATGGATTTTAAATTATTCAAAAAAATTTGAAACATCTATGAAAAATAAATACAATTATATATTAAATATTAAAAAAGTAATTTTATTTGGTTAAATTTTTTTTCCAAATTTTCAATATTTAGATTTATGAAATGTATTCCATTAAAAGGCGGTTGAACATCTTTTTAAAAAACCAGAATTTTATATCATATAATTTTCTTAATTATTATCTTATGCATACTAAATCAATTGGATGAATTTCAAAAACTTTTATAAAATTTAATAAAAATTATATTTTTAGTATTATTCACATCATACAATATAGTATCCATTCGATATCTTCTACATTAATTTAAAATATCAACAGTGAATTATTATTTGTTAAGACATTTCATTGAGTGTAAAACATGTAGTCGAAGTAACACGATGTTAAGTAAAATACCTGATAAACATGGTGTTGTGTTTAAAACAATATAGAATATGAATTTTGTTTATACCATTATAAAAAATTATATTAAACAATTTGAGAGAGTATTTTTTCATAAAATATATAGATGTTATATCCCACCGCACTTTAAAAAAATTATATCTTAGATTTTTGAACAATATCAAGGAAAAAGATGGTTGGATATTTCAAAATACTATTGTTGATAAGAAAATATTCATAATGTGTTTCTATTATTTTATTTTATATGAATATATGGAAATATACTGACATTATATTTTTTAATAAGAAATATTTCATCCTCCTAACATACTCAAAAATGGATGAACATCTCAAAAATTTACAGTTATCATCAAATATCATTAAAACTATATTTTTTATCAATTACATAAACTCATTCCCAAATTTAAAGGCATTATAATCATTAAAATGATTCTTTAAAAAATTAAACACTACTAAACATCTCTAAACAATTACATAAAACCAATATTATAACATTATCTAAAACCATAGTTGGAGTGTTTCAAACATTTCAATGATGTTTAAATTCAAAATATAATGTGATACCTAGATTCTTAATCACATCACCAAATGTCTCAAAATAAATAATTTCGATGAAAAATATATTACTATACCTTATTGTATTTTATCACGCTCCTTTCAACCATTAGTGAGTAACTTCTTAAACACATTAGAATAATATTTAAACTACTTAAAATGAAAAACATATCATTGTTGATTAGATATATATTATCACTGCCATATTTTTTTTATAACTCATTTCCCAATAGTCATAACCCTTGAAAACAAACATACCACATTGGTAACACATTCTAAATCCAATAAAAAAATTCATGAAATTTATTTTAACCTACATGAAAAATCATTCGGGAATACACATGTGATTATTACTGTGTTAATTCTTAATTTCATACTATATTTTATGCTTATTAAACACACCATCTCATGGATCATATGTGTTTTAAAGAACCATTTCAACATTTTAATCACAACTATCAACTTTCCCAAAACTGTTAAATTCCCATGAGTTCAAATATCTTCATGGAATCAGTTTCAATCAACATTAAAATATATTAATTTTACTACCAATGTATCGAATAATATATGAAACATACATTCCAAATCGTGTTTTTTTTATTAAAACATGGCCACTAAATCGCCATAATTTTTCTATAATTCGTGTAATTCTTTCTCAAAACTATGTTGAACAACTTTACGGAAATATTTCTCAAACAATGGTTTCCAAAATGATTCACATTTCCTATAATCAATATCATCATTATCTCAGTATTCATAACCATAGACATCCTTAGATCATCCTCACCTTCAAAATGATAAATTTACAGGTTTGACTTTTGAAGTTGATAACATACCACGACTTCAAATATCTTCTGCATACCATTTTCTATCCTTCAACTACCATTGTGAAAGATTATTCCTTGAATAATGGGGGATGTTGTCTCATAAAATTTTTCATGATAGTAATGTTCTTAAATGGTTGATTGGGTACCCCACAACCATGGATACCAACAACAATATAGATTGTTTCAAATCATCCATCACAAAGACAAACTATTTTGTAATGATTCCAAACATCTTAGGTTTTTATTTTGGAATGATATATTCTTCATGGTTCCTTCCAACCATGTATTTCTAATTTCCATTGTAGAAAACCATTCTAAAATTAAATATATTAGATCATGAATCATGGAAATATTAATATTATTTATCATTTAAACAAAACGATAAAATAAAATCATATAATGTAATTATATTAAGCCTATATTAACCACTATATTTTTCAAAACCATTCAATTGATGCCAACTATGAGAAACTTCTTTAAAAGTTTCAAAATATTGTTCTTTTTTCATGAATTTTACTTTCTCGCACATTAAAATTCTTTTTCGAGTTTATTTTTTAGATAGTATTTCTATATTTTATAAATACCAAAACCACAAAATAAAATTTTGACACTTCTAATCAATATCAATTTTTCCAATAATATAATAAATATAAAATAATTAATTATTCATTTTAGTTAAGAATATCAACATCATTCCACTTGACTTATCACATTCCCATACATATCCCTAAACCCTTTGAAATCTTTATAACAAAATGGGTGGATCAATAGACATTAGTAAATGATATATAGATTATATTAACCCTTAGTCTAGAAAAAATAGGAAAATTAATATTAAATTTACCTTTATCTCCACATATCATTATGAATATGTAAGAATACATTTGTTACATGGAAAAAACTAAAAAATTATTCATATAAATTAGAATCACAATATTTTTAAATGAATAATCAATTTGGTGATATAGATCATAATATTCATTAAACCACATTAAAATCATTTTAGTTGAAATAATTTTATAATCAATATCAAACAAATTAACTATTAAAAAAATAATAACCATACGATCAAATTACATAACCTATTTATTAGAGGGATATGATGGACCCACCCACACAATATCTTATAATGGGTTTATCCTATGATATCCGGTCCACCCCAGGAGTATGTTATAAAGTGATCACTTGGTGTTATATGAGCTACCCCACATATTAGCCCAAACAGGACCACATATTTCATATTATTACCTAGTACCATTTCAGTAATAAAATAATTTCATCCTAAAAATCATTGAAACAATAATTACTAATTGATTATGAAACGAACCCCGGGAAAATAAATGGTTTAAATTTCAATATCATTGAATCATGGTTATCATATGAATAATAAAAGAATTCCATAACAATGTATTAGAGAAATATTAATCTTTCTATAAAATTATTGGGGATGGAGTAAGAATGAATTATATTAAATGCAGTATAAAATAATAGAATTTTCTTATGATTATTAATATAAATACTATTAAATTATCATTTTAAAAATTCCGGTGGGGACAATCTCTAAACAATGCAAAGTGTCGCATACAAAATCGAATCATTTTAATCATAATTCCCACTAAGTAAAAAATTTAAAAAAAAATTAAATTACATGGTAACACACATATTATATATATTATATCAATAAATAGTTTCATATACCCCACATAAATGAAGGTGGATGTATAACCTAAAAGGCTATGCATAAACGTAATGAAATTGGGACCAAAATCCCTTACACTGACTCTGACTTGTGACATGTGTCTTCATCTTATTGATTAATAATATTATGTTAATTATTTAATTATTTATAAATTATTTTATTTTTATTATCACTTTTAATTCTCTTATTACTGTTTCGTATATAACAACATTGTTAATTACATTATTGTATGATGTTTTGATCGTATTAATTATATGTTTCAAAAATGACTATGGTAGATAAAATGATGTCAAATTGGTCATTATATAAAAATGAAAATATTAAAAATCATGGCATAATAATAATTTTTATAAATATATTATATTTTAAAAAGCCATAAAATGTTATAGTTAAGAAAAATTAACCAGTGTTGCAATTATGGAGATGGTTGGCTCTACGCACGCATAAGTAAGGTTTTCATTTGTAAATAATCAATATGTAAATGAGGGATGTGGAATTTATCCTTCTAGAATGATTATTATATCATAAAAAGAAATATAGTTTATCATATATAAATATATATATTGTTATTTAAAAGGAATCAAATCATTTTGAGGAGGTAGTAGTCCACTAGTCCATGATCGACATTATATGTTTTTCAATGAGTGGAAAGGTAGTAATGAAAATGATAATAAATGATGGATAACTGTTTCTTGAAAATAAGTTGGATGTTACTAATATAAAATATTAAAATTATATTCTTCCCTAATACATTCAATTTAATATGGGAGCAAATCACATTACATTGAGGAGGCGGTAGACCGCATGTCAAAAATGATGTCATTATATTATAATAAAATGGAGAGTATGAATGTATGAGTTATATAATAATTAAAAAAATATTTTAATAATAAATATTATACATATCATTAAAATTTTATTTCCGTCATAATTCCCAACCAAAATAGGTGATAAAGGAAAGGAGAATGTCATCGTTTATCAAGGTTGTAGTCCATTTTATACGTGAAATATAAATATGTGACACATTTGATGGACGGTTTTTATATATAGGTAAAAATATTGGAAAAAATTATATTTAAATTATTGAAACTAATTTTATTATATAATAACATATTAAAAATTCTAAATGTGTGGAGAATGAAATAAAATAAAAATTTATGTGGAAGAATTATACATTTTTTTCATGTAACAAATTTTTGTATTCACAAAAGGGATTACTTGGAATTATTTTTAACCAATTTGATATTTATATGATTAGAACATGGATAATTTTATTTTACATTTTCATGAATTTGAGGATCCAAAATACTTGAACGATGTGATGTGAGGAGAGGAGTAAATGCATTTTTTAGTGGAGTTTGAGTGAAATTGGAGAAAATATCAATTGGTAAAAATTATTAGGTTGTATCCCATCAATAATTTTAATATAAAATATCATATAATAGATTATATGAGACTTATGATCGATCCAAAATAACACCACACAAAAATAAAATCACTTTTTTTATATTCCTTTTTTCTTTAATTTTTTATTTTTCATATTGGTGTTATATTATGGTATCATTTTTCATAAACAATATTTTTTATCGATTATGATTAAATTAAGTTGAAGTTTATTATATTATTTACACCCTCTACTTTTAAAATATTAAAAATAGTTTAGAAAAGAAAAATCTCATATTTCATGAAAATTTAGTTTAATAGAAACACATGTAACACAAACAAACACTTCTTTAACAATATCTGTGCTAATATGGTTTTTACATTTTATAGATAAATATATTAGTTATAAAAGATACATTGGAACAATTTTTGACCATATTAAATATTAATAAATTCATAGAAATAATTTTGTATTATAGTAATTTTTTATTAATTTTAAATTATTTAATAAAATATCACTTACATTATTGAATTATGAACATAAAAATCTATGTGTTGGAATTTGATAAAAATTTATTTTAATTACATCATATCTAAATATTAAATTAAAATTATTATGATAATAATAAATCATTTTTCTTAAAATTAAAAATTTATATCTCAACCGATTAGCTTATTCCAAACCCGAATGATTAATGTGTGATAAATTCATGAAGGATCCTTTTATTCATTTTCATAATTAACTTATTATACTAGTCACATTTTTAAAGTAGTATCCCAATAACTCATAAAAATAGTGAAAAAGGTGTTAAAAGTCTAAATAACTCCATAAATGGTTTGTGGACATATTTTGGTTAATTTATACACCACATATTGTATTATTAATTATTAGGTAAGATGGTTCTTACCATAATAACTGAAACTAAATTTAAATTTGTTCACTATTCATTATGTTTGAAAATTTTAGTTGAACCTATTACAATAAAAATTTCATTCATAATCAAAATATATATATATTTATATGTATAATATTTTTCAAAATATTTTTATAAAAGTAAATAAAATAAATTAAAATTAATCTTCTGGATGTACTGTGATATAGGGTTTTAATGAATATAAGATAAGTTCAAATTATTGTAATGTTCTTATATCCAATTTTATCATGAAAATTATAACTATAAACAAATATTTCATTTATTGACGTAAAATAAAAGTAATTATACTCAAAAAAATAATAAAATATTTAACTATTTCTGTAAATTATATGAAATAATATTTTTCATTTAAAATTCACTCTTTTTTCAAAAATCTTCAATATATGAAAATTAATAGAAAAATATCAAAAAATATACTCAAGTACAATTCAATAATCCTATTTTAAAAATGAAGTTTAGTTTTTCAAATAAAATTTATAAATGTCTAAAAAAAATTTGGAATGTGGTATCCATTACTATTTTGTAAATCATATTTTTATAAAAATACATTATTTAATCATAAAAAGAGATATATTCTCATCTCATATCTATAAAATTTATTAAATGTATAAGATTATTTTTTATGAAATTGTGTAAAAATAATCTATATTTATAATATTATTCACACCCTCCAATATAATGTCTTTGGGATTAATTCTATTTCAAAATATTAATATAATCAAAATATTGGTGTTCTGTAAGACCGAACATTGCATGTAATATATGTTATAAAAAACACAACAAGAAATGAAAAAAAGAAAAATACTATGTTGATTGTAACATAATAAAAATCTATTCACGGATTGTGAGTAAATATTTCAATTCATTTAAATTAATTTTAATGAATATATTTCCTAAAATATAGGGCTTTTACAATAATGGTTGAATGAGGTGAAAAATTTGTAAGTAATTTCATAGGCTATCCCAGTGGATTGTTAATGTAAAATCATGGAGAGGAAGAGTGTAAGGTCATGTCATCTGCCTTTTAATTTCATCTATGAAAATGATAACTCAGGGATGTCTTCCTAATCTACATCCAAATTCCTTAAATATCAAAAAACTGTTATAAAAATACTAATTATAATAATAATGAACTTTTATTCCGGAGACACTGAATCATCTTTCATCAATAATAATGAATTTCAACCCAAAACACTTTTTACAAATTATTAGATTGAAATTAATAATATTGTGTGTAAATAATGACCATATTTAGGTATATTTAACAATAATAATATGAATTAAAACTTATCATGTTATAGGTAACAGACCAAGGATGACTCAACATGTAACTTTCTGTAACTCAAAATTAGGCCAGAATGGAAATCACAACCACCATAGTTGGAAAAATAGTTCGTAGGCCTCATCAATAAACACTTCTAGAAAATGTATACCTCTAAAAAACATAAAAATTAAAATGTAAACTACATTTACTATGACATGGATAATATAGAAGTTGGATTCCCAGGAATAAGAATGAATCATTACAATGATAAAAGAAACAAAATAACTTATATTATTTAAATAAGAATAATTATTAGTAATAAATAAATTTTATTATTATCATTTTGGTAACTAAATAATGTAAATAATTGGAAATTAAAATGATAAATATTCATCATTCATAGTTCATATATTTATATAATATAAAAATTATAAAATAAATCATTATTTCTATAATGACCTATGAAACCTCTGTAACTGAAAATAGAATAAAAAAGCTTATACAAACTAGATGAATTAAAAATGAAGAAAGTAAACATATTCCATGAATAATTACCAATATTTTAATGTAGTATTGGAACACAATATACAAACTATAAGCTACATAAACATATAAAGTAGTGTATATATTGTATGAGAGTGAAAGACTGATAATAATATTTCACAAAGGATTATAAATAATTTCCTTCCAAAAAAATTTCATTAGTTCTTGTTTGTATATAATATTTAAAATGATTTTTAACATTTTATATAATCTTACATAAAAAAAATAAGAAACTAATTCAATAACATTCTGTTTTTATAACATAAATAATTCTATTATAAAAATATAACATGTGTAGTTTCAAATCATAAATATCAAATAATATATATAAAACCTAAAATTCCTTCAAATTATTTTCAAACCATGAAGTTAAGGAATAAAAGTTAAAAATAAAAAAACACTACATGTTTTCCATCAATATATTATTTTATATCTCAAATAAAATTCAATTATTATTTACCACATCCTTTCTTAAATCAAAACATCCATACAATTTATGAATTAATTTGAAAATAAACCAAAACACCATAAAAATAAATAAAATGATCATAAGGCTCTAGTTATCAATGGGATAAAAAATAAATTGAAATTGTCATGAAATTGTTTCCAAATTATATAATCAATGATATATGTTACAAATAATTCACTTATTTGACTTCAATATATAATCCATAATAGGAAATACACAATATATTGAAACTCCATAGTATTTAACAAGTAAAATGTAATGGCCCAATCGTCTCTGGAAAATAAATTTGTAAAAATAATGTTTTTGATGAGTTCTTGAGATAAAAATGACTCATTTAAATATTTTTCCTAAATTCTAGTTTTTCCAATGGTGACTCGGATATGGTAGGTCACTAATGGTTTTTTAAGACCAGTAAATCACAATAGTGATTCATTGATGGTGAGTTGATGAAGGTGGCTCAAAATGGTTAATCATGTCGACAACTCACCTAATGGTGACTCGCAATACAATGAATCACATAATAGTGACTCTCTATTGTTATCTCTCTATTAGTGAATCATGATGGTTACTAACCCAATTGTGACTCCTGTTGGTGACTTATAAAACGATGAATTGCAATGGTATATCATCAAACGATATGTCATCAAATTTTTATTCAATGAATATTAAACAACAAAAGGAATTTCATTGAATAGTGACACACCTAATAGTTACTTAACTAATTGGTACATACCACTATTATCACTCATTAGAGATTGAAATAACTTTGAGTAATTTTTAACACTTTTTCAAATTTCAAATTTTCTCTATTTTCCCAATTTCACGACTTTAATGTTTTATTTGATGGATAAATAGTTTAAATCCATTTTTAAGTGTTTTTTAGAAATTTCAGAAGATCAAAATTATGTGATAAAATTTGAAACACTTGTGAGGATTTTTTATAGTCAAAATTTGTAGTCATAATCATGATGCAGCTATCATGGATTTTGAAACCGCTTATCCATTGGTATAAGATATGTATATATAAACTTGACACCATTTATTCCTCTACATTTCATTATACTCACACTACTAAGAATCCCAAAATCACTTCTTCCCAAAGAATCCATGTCTCTATTGTTTACCAATAGATCTCATTTCCCCTGAGAATTGTGTGTCGTTCGATTATTGCATAGATGAGTTTTTTATCTACTATTTCTATAGGTAGTTATCCCTTCACCTCTTTAATTTGTGTATCATGAGGGGTGGGTGTAATAATTTTTACCACGTGAAGGTAGTGAAATCCAAATTTAATAACGATTAATTAATATATTTTATATTAGTAAACAGTGGATGGTAAAAAGTGATACATGCTTCTGTTTTGTTTTTTATCATTATTAAGAGTCTTATGGTATGTATTCCTACTGAAAATTAAAGTTGTTGTTCATCTATGTTTAGTCAGTCGGGAATAATTTTGATGAATTTTTTAATTATCATGTGTTAAAAATAGTATATATGAATTTTGATGACCACATATACCTAGTTAAATAAATGGATTCCTCCTGAGGGAATATGATCTGTGATAACCCATAAATTATCAATGATCAATTAAAGAATGATTTTTTCCTAAATTTGAATACACTCGGCCCTATTTGGCATCTCTTTGTGTAGTGTGTGGTTTCATTCTATCAGGTGCCATAGATGGTTGTGTGGTTCTAGTCTTGGGATCACATATATATGGTGGGGTAGTACGGGTGGTGTAATTGAATATCATGTTGAGAGATTGGATAATTTTGGAATGGATGGGATGTTTTTTACCAACAGGGAAACAATTTCATGTTCCTTTATGTTTATATTACTATGTGTTATTGTTTTAGTGTTGTTATATAGTGGGGATATCAGGTACGGTTTTGATTTGATGTTTTTCTAAATTTTACTATCAGTTAGGGGTTTTCTTATTGAGAGAATGATTTTAGGATAGGTGATATTGAATAATGTTGATTGAATTGGTTTGAATGACTGATTAGTGGTGAAGAAACATGATGTGGGTTCTCCACCAGGTTTTATATTTCTTCTGTCTTTTATGATTTGTTGTTTATTTCATGTTTTGGTTAATATTTTACTGGGTAGGGATGGAATGAAAAAATTGACCACATAACAAAGATAGATATACTTTTATAGTAATTAACTGAGGGTATGATTTTTATTACTGTATGTTGTGAATACGATCTCATTTATCATGTTCTAATGTGACTGTTGCTTGTGTTGATAAATGCATTTAGAGATACCATCAAAGGCATTTTTGTGGGCCAAATGTTTTTTTGGGAAAATCCCATAGGTTGGGATGTGTGCTTGATACCTTTATATATATACTCCTCACATCACTGTATTTTCAATACACACCGAATTCTAGATGATAATCTTACAACAAAAAACCCATTATCATGGGTGATGGTGACTTTTCACAATACCCCTTTCAGAGGATGGATGGATTGTTATTGTATCTTATCTAGACCCTCTTCAAGTAATTAGTAGTCCAATATTATTCAGGTAGGATGTGGTTTGGCTGTGAGGTCCAGGTGTCTGGGGGAGAGGTGTCCTCTCCCATGTGTATAAGGTCTAATGTGTGGTGTGAATTTCTAGGAGTCTTTGAGATGTGGTATGGTTGTGCCCCAGGTGTCTTTGGGTTGAATGTGACATGTTAGTCTTCCTAGTGTGTGTATTCAGGTGCTGAAATGGGGCTTATGGATGAGTGTGGAAGCACTATGACGTTCTCCATTAGTTTATGAGAGGTAAACGAGTGTGAATCATTGCAGGGTACCCAAACATCTGTCATTTTATTAATTTACATTACTTAAATTTTATTATTTATTTATTTTTCCTTAGTGAGGATGGGATGGATAATATTATTTAATTGGTGATGTTGGATTATAATACTTTCTCACACGATATTTTTATTCTTCTGTCACTTATTCATTATAGACCATAGTTTTTCCTACGGAGTATGCTAGTATGCTCACCCTTTTCATAAAAACAACTTTCATGTTTCATGTAGGATAACACGGACTGTCTTAGACATTAAATGCTCAGACGTGTTGATCATTGTTGTGGTTCTTATTTGATGATTTTTTTGGTATATAAACTTCAATTTATAGTATTTTCGGTAGTTATATTTTATTAATACTTTCATGTTGGATATATTTCATATCCATTAATATATGTTGTATAGAATTTTGTTATTTATATATCATATCTCTTTATCTGAGATTAAAAAAATCATTTATGACACCTATTTTATTATATTTCTATACACTTGGTGTTGGTCCCCACCTCAGGTCATACTAGAGGACTGTCTATATGGGTCATTATCTATCATACATCATATCTAGCTCAAGAGGATAGTTTTTAGAGGGTGGGGGTCATGAAATAATGGTACTAGTTACTGATAATTGAGATATTGGATGAAGGTTGGAGATAGTAACATTGAGTATTTCATGGGTTTGTGGAGAAACAGTGTAAGGATTCCTTGATATGTTACATAAGAATAGGAATTTTGGCTAGGAAACTAGAAATTAAGGCCCCCTAGTCCTAATGAAATGAATCTGAGCCTACCAAATTTCCATGTGATGATAGACCCTATGCATGGTTGAGACCCATGGAAAGGTACAAGCATAATAATTACATGTGTCCCTATTTTAAATTTTTACTTCTTGGGAAATTTTTAATTAATAATTAAACGTGTTTAATGAATTGTAATGAATCTTAAATAAAATTCCATTCTACTCAAGCATAGGAATTCTTTGTTCACCTTTTCATCTATGTCACGCAGTCATCATTTGCGTGTAGTGAATTATGTGGATGTTCAATGGGACAACCTGGTATATTGGTGGAGGGTTGATTACGTTGAGGAGGATGATTTGTGGAACAATATCTTACCTTATTTCTAATGGGATTCTCTTTGAAAGTACGGGGGTAGTATTTCAAGTATGGATATCGAGAGTTGGCTTCAAAAGCGTGGGATCACCTTCGGTTTGATATGGAATAGAAAAGATTATTGTTTTCCTTTGGTGGTGATCCAGATGTGGGGTGTTGAGATTCAGTGGTGGAAGATGTCACTAGGATATAATAAAGAGGATAATGTCTTGTGGGTGACTCTTTTAAGGATTTCTTGGCTAAATTACTTTTATCCTCAAAGATGGCTGATAAGAATGAAGAGATACTCTCCCTCCATCAGGGTAGTATGTCAGTATTGGAGATTGGAATCACATTCAATGATCTACGTTCTGTTGTATTGGATCTCTTTCCAAATGGGGAGTCACATGCAAGATTCCTAGTGGAGTAACATCGTCCTTCTCTACAGCACACGTTTAACCCTTCTTTTTCTAACAAACAAGGATGTACAATTGATGGTTGAGTCATTTGAAAAGATTATCTCATGATTAGTTCTACTGAGAGAGGGGTACCAGTAGTGTTCATTTAATTGAAAGGCTATCAGTTGTATGTCTCAAGCACCATGGACGTCTAGGTTTTTTCTACAATGGAAAAATCCCCAAAAGTTATCGTTTCGGCCATCTTGGTATTCATGATTTTATGGTGAACATAGGACCGAGCAGTATGTCTGGTGAAACTCATGTACATCATCATTGTTTGTTCATAATTGTTGTTCTAACTCATTATGATGGAGTTAGGCAGGTCTATCACCCACCTCAATAGTAGTTCATGGCCATGCTATTCTAGCATCACTGATAGTTGGCTCATACTCCACTGAGGGGAGACAGGATAGGTGGAGGACCACCTCAAGGTGTTCCTTGCATACCTCGACCTAGGTGTGGTTAGGGATGCAGTATTCATCATAGGAAAAGATGAGATGGATGTGGTTAGTTCTGTGCCGTAGAGACAACAGTACCTATGGGCCATGGATCATTTGTGGTCTAATTAGTATCATTATTACACTTACATTTTCTTTGTTTGATATAGGATCTTCACATTCATTTGTTACACGATGTCTATCCCATGATATTAGACAATATGTATCGAGACTTCATGTGCCCCTAGATTTGAGTATGTAGTTCGAGGTTAGACCAACTTGATTGATGTGTTTTGAGGATGTAAAATGATTATGGGGACACATGAGTCCCATGTGGATCTCTTTTTATTACAGATTCAACCACAAGATATCATCATTGTCATTAACTGGTTGTATTTTGTATATACTGTTATTGAATTATTCAAGAGGAGAGTCATGTTTTTAGATGTAGATGGATAGAATGTGCCTTTCATTGGGAAGATTGGTTATCAGGTGGGTAGTTGGAATGTTGATTCTATTCACTGCTAGTTGTCCAATATTTCATCTGAGTTAGTGGATGTTGTGATGGTTGAGGCTCCCAACAATGTTAGGGAGTTATTGGATGTATTTCCTATGTAGGTTGTAACTCTACCCCCTTGATATGATTTTGAAATCGTGGTATATTAGCCACATAATGCTAGTATGATCTCTATGGAACCATAACAAAATTGACATTCAGAGTTTCACGATATTCATATTTAGATTGATGAGTAGATTTAAAAGGCCTTCATCCATCCTATAGTGTTAGAGTGGGGTGCTCCAATCTTATTTTCAAAGATGGAATATGGTGTTATGAGGTTGTGCATGTAGTACTAGACGTTGAATTACATGACTATCAAGAACTATTATACTCTATCTAAGATAGATGATATTTTTCACCATCATATGGGATAAAGATGGTTTTTGATGATTTATATATAGTCTTGGTTTCAATAGTTGAGGGTAGTTGAGGGTGACATCTGAAATACCACTTACAGGTACATGTATGGGAACATCTAGTTCCCAGTTATGTCATTCAGTGTTTCGCATGCAACAATAATGTTTATGGGGATCATGAAATTCATTTTCCATCAGTTCCTGGACAAGTTCTTCATCGTATTCATTGATGAAATCCAAATCTACTCAAATTCAGAGGGGAAGCTTACCAAGAATCTCTGGACTGTCTTGAAAACTCTTTGACACCATAACATATTTAGAATCTATCAAAGTGAAAGCTCTATAAACATATAGTGGATTTTCAAAGACATGTGTTGTCTAATTATGTTGTAGTAGTGGACCCATCAGAGGTCAAGGCAGTTGTTTCTTGGGTAGAACCCAATAATGATGAGCAGGATCACAATTTAATTTTCCTGGCAGGATATTACCAGATATTTTTACCATATTTATTTTTATTTGATACTATATTGATGGATTTGACTAGGAAATTATAGGATTTTGTGAGGAGTGATAAGTTCCGAGAACTATTCAACATTCTAAAGGGGGAGTTAGACACTACTCTAGTTGGAATAATAATGGGTGATGTTTTAGTTATTTTGTTATGTGTTTGAAACTAAGATTTGGATGTGAGATGATACAACAATGTGAAGTGATCTTTTATGGTTTTAGGAAGCTATATAACAAAAAAATGTTATTCCTCCCATGACCTAGAGCTAGATGGTTTCGTGTTTGTGATGTATTTTTGGAGACATTATCTGATTAGAGAGTGCTTTGTTGACTTCATTGATCAGGAGAGTTTATGTTCTATATTTTTTTTGTGACATTTGAACACATGACAGTGGAGATGAATGGATTATCACCAATATTATTATTTCAAGATCTGTTAATCCTTACAAATAGTGAATTTTGTGGATGATAATTTAAGAAGGATTTTAAAAAAGGTTGTTGTTCTAGAATTTTCAGATACATGAATGGTGGTAGGGGAATTGGAATCCATACACCTAGATATAGGAATAGATGTTGGTAGGGGAAAAATATTTTAGATGAATGTGTGAACATATCTGATGAAAAAGGAAGGGGAACCTCGTTCGGTTGACTCATAGGAATAGGCAATGTAAAATCGCGTTGGCCATGTTGATGCCCTAGAAGGATGATCGAAAGGTGGTCAAGAATAAGACTTTGTTTCGTGGGAGGATATTTGTTCTAGTGGATATATATGAGGAATCCCTTTTTATGTTTCATTGACCACATTAGTGGTGAACCTAGTATTTCCCAAGATGTAATGTGGCTTGAGGATATTGTTTTGATTTCCCAATATGAAGTGGACAGTAGCAGAATTTGTTATGACCAATGACGGGTGCAAGTAGGTGAATGATATGCACCATGTTCCTAGACGGTTTTTTCATCACATAGATGGAACCAAGTGGATATTATATGTCATATTAATGGATTTTATCATAGGTTTACCCTGAGATTATGTATTATGTGATTAAATCTGGGAAGTAGTGGATAAACAGATAAAATCGTCTCACTTATTAGAGATTATGCAGTCAGTGTTATTGATGTGTTTTTGAAGAGGTATATTGATAAAGTGGTTTGACTTCCTGGAGTTAGGAGATCCATCATCTTATATATGGATTTTTTTATACCTCATTTGTCTGGAATGGATTTCAACATGATTTTCCCATTAAGTTAAGAATCATCACAACATTCCACCCTCATATGAATGGATAGACATAGCGAGCCATACAGACATTAGAGGACAAGAGGAAGGAATGCATCCTAGGCTTCGGTAGATATTGGGTGTTACACATTCCAATGGTAGATTTCAAATACAATAATGCATTTCACTCTTCTATTTTAATGGCTCTATTTTATTCATTTTATAGAAGAACATGTTGTTCACTATTATGATGAAAAATGGATGGGGAGGAAATGGTTCTTTGTTCGGACGTGGTGCATAGTATGACCGAGAAGGTGCAACTTGTTCTTTAGAGGATGAAGGCAGTACATGATTAGCAGATGATTCATTATAATAGAAATACTAAGACCATGGTGTTCATTTTGGGTACCAAGAGTTTATAATTGTTACCCTTCAATGTGGGAAGAAAAGGTTTTTCAAAGGGAAAAAATCATTCCTTGAGGTTAATCAGACTATTCGAGGTGTTGGGGCTAGTTGGAAAGGTGGATTATATTTGTAACTACCATCATATTTGGATAAAGCACATGAAATATTTCAACTCACTCAAACATGTTAGTATCTTCAAAATGAATCCCATATCATGGTTTGGGGATTGTTGGATATCGAAGACGATGTGATGTTCATAGAGAGGCCATTAGAGATCCATGTTCATTAGGAGACGCTGTTGAGTTGATGGACCATTCCATTGGATCATGTGTGGTTGAGGAATGGTGTCCTAGGAGAGAGTTCATGGGAAATGGATACATACAATCATGTCTAGTACAATGAGTTTTTTTATCCCCCCATGTTATGTTTTCTTTTATATTTTTATGGGTCATCCTTGTTTTCTATCATATGAATCATTTACTTGTTCCTTAATGTGCAATGAAGTCCTAGAATGTTGAAATGTGATGACTAGATTCTTAATCCTAACACATTAATTGATATGTTTTCAAAACCATGTGGCCACGTGGGTGTTACCCCGAGCGGATAGTATCTATACAATAAGTGAGGAAGACATTGATTCGTGTGTCTTAGATAGTGTGGTTTTTATATTTTTGTTGTGTTTTCTTGGTTGGTTGGGTTAAAATATGCCAGATATGTTCTAGGATGTTCATGTTTCATTCTATAATTCTAACAACACGAGGTGGTTTATCTTTGAACCTTGATGTTAGTAGTGTTGTTTCGAGTGTAGAATGATAGGTGAGAGATATTTCATGACATAGATGTTCCACCCCCTATTTTCATTGAAGGATTTTTTTTTTAGTTCTCGAGGTAAATAATAGTTTTAGAGGTATCAGATGTAAATGATTCATCCTCTCTATCCCATTAAATTTTCAAAATATAATGATTGAGGTGTTTTGATTATAACAATGACTCATTTTCGAAGGTTTCCATATTTGTAATTTTTCCAATGGGGGAGTCAGTAATAGTATGATACTGATGGTGATCCGGGATTGGTGACTCATAATGGTGACTTTTTGATAGTGAGGCACTAATCAGAGGGGGGTCACAATGATATGTTGTGATACTGACTCACTGAATAGTGACTCACTGAATAGTGACTCAACAAAAGGTGACTCACTAACGATAGCTCACCAGCGGGGATTCATGATGGCGACTCATCAACCAGTGACTCGCGACGGAGACTCATCCAATGGTTACTCAAAATGGTTGGTCTTTAAATAGTGGGATGTATAATGGTGACTCACTAAATGGTGAATCTCCACCAGTAACTCACATCGATGAATCATCTAATAGTGAGACATGTAAAATAGTATGTCAAATTTCATGTTTTCCACACTTTCTCTAGTTTTCTCAGTTTAAAATTTTTTAACATAAATTAATTTAAAAACCATATTTATTTATTTTCGAATTGTTTCAAATTATATAAATTATATCAGAAAATTCCTAACACTAAGGGAGATTTGAGATAGTAAAAATGTATAGTCTCTTTCTTGATCTGACATTCATTTCTTTGAAAACTTTCACCTCTTTATATATGATTTGGAATTTATAAATCCAAGACTCATTCATCCTTTTATGTTTATAATTACACTCTATATTGAGAGTCCTCATAACCATTCTTCCATGTGGAATCATGCATCAGTGGTTCACCATTGAATCACATTTCCATAGAGCCCTTTTCACCACTTATTTTCCACAATGAGGAGGTGCTAATCATATGTTTCATGAGATTGGTATCCCTTGATCTCTTGTATTTTGGTATATTATTGGTGGGTTTGTGAACGTTTCCAATGTGAAGGAATTGAAGTACAAATTTTAAAAAAAAATGAATTTATTAAATATAAAAAATTATGGGCTTAAAAATGTAACAAATGTTTTTTTATTGTTTATTGATATTGTTAGTTAGTTGGTCTGTATGCCTACAAAACAATTTGGTCATTGGTAGTATTTCATTGTGCACTCATGATGAATTATGGTGGATTTTTTTGGTTATGTTCTTAAAGGTTGTATATATGAAATTAATTAACCACATATACCTAGTTAATAAATGGATGAATTGGTACTGATATTCCTCTTTGATAACCCCTAAATTATAAAAGTGGATTTATAGAAGGACTGTTTTCTATATCCGAATACACCCATAAATTTTTAGGGGTCTTGTGTTGTTAATTATTTTTATCAAACATTTGCCTTCTGTTGTTCTGTGGTGTTTGGGTAGAGAGAATAACTATAAGGTGGTGTTGTATGGGTGGTATAATGGCATCTCATGTTGATATATTAACTAATTTAGACTTTATTGGGAGTGTTTGAGTAGTAGGGAAGCAGGTTTGGGTTGTTCTACGTTTATATTACAAGGTGTGATGGGTTTGGGGCTATTATATAGTGGGGATATTTGGTATTTTTTTGAGGATATTTGTTGCTAATTTTGATAGTGATTTTTTGGTTTTCTTGTTTAGATTATGGTTTGATGTTGGATTACATTGATGAATGTTTATTGATGTGGTTGGGATGGGTGTTATATGGGGATGAAATATCCATTGGGTTGTTTCACATTTGTTCTTCTTCCATGCATGTTTTAGGATATGTTGATTGTTGAATGCTATGGTAATTGGTTACCTTAGTTGGGATGGAATGAAAAATATTATTTTTTTAAAAAGAATGATAATTTTTTAAATGAATTGGTTGTGGTAATGTTTTTAGATGTATATTTTTGTAAATATTCATTCATTTATATACATTGTATGTGACTATTGTTGTTTTTGATAAATGGATTTAGAGGTACCAGAGAAAATGGTTTTTTGGGATGGTTTGTTTGTTTGGAAAAAACTAATAGTTTGGGTTGCATGTTATATACCTATATATATACATGTACTACCATGTGATTTATATTCTCACCAGACCCTAGTTGAGAACATTATGCCGAAACAAAACTTTTCATAGGGGATGTTGAATTTTCTAAATATACATGTGAGGGATAGATTGATGGTTGATGGGTATTCCATTCTCCTTCTTATAAGCATTGGTATGCCATGATTCTTCAGGTAGATTTTGATGTGTTTGTGAGGACAAGGTGTCGGAAGGAAATGTGTTCCTTCCCAATTTTCTACAGCAGTATATGTGGTGTGATTTCTGAATTGTCTTCACGATGTTGTAATATTGTGGACTATGTGTTTATGGGAAAAATTTTCTATGGTTGTGGCCCAGGTGTGTGTCGGTGAGATGTGGTGCGATTCATATTCCCATGTTACGGGACTAGTTCTAAGGCCCATGTTTGCATGTTATGGTTGTGAGATGGGGTGTGTGGAAGACTATGGAAGCCCCAGGATGTTGGCAGTTATGGTATGAGATGTTAACCAGTGGGAGGGGGTGTGGGTTACCAAACCATTGATTTTATTATTGTATTACATTAATTTTCTTTTGTTATTTAGTGAATGTTCCTTGGTGAGGTTTAGATGTCGAGTATTTTGTGATAGGTTCTGTTGGCTTCTACTATTTTCTCATAGGGCCTAATAATTTTTCTCCCACATGCCAATGAGAGACCTTGGTTTTTTTACTATGTAATCTTGTATGCTCACCTTATATATAAAAAAACATTCATTTTTCTATGAGGATTATGTGGACCATACGAGAATTTACTAGATGGAATGTGGGTATAGTAGATGTTTCCCTGAATTTATATGTTTCTTGCCACATAATTTTGTGTTTATAGTATTTTTAATAGTTATATTTTTTAAAAATTCATGGGGTGGATTTTTTATTTTTTAATATATTTCATGGACTTGGTTTTCTGTTTGATAAATCTTATCTCCTTATATGGTTACTATATAAAGAGAAATGTAAATCATTTTGTGATAATTTTTATACCCATAGTGTTATTTACCACCTCAGAGACAACTAGAGGAGTGACTCAGGGGTCATTATCTATCTTCATTCATTTCCAACTCAAGAGTGGCATGTTTGGAGGAGGGTGGGGGTCTTGACCTAAAATATAAGATTTGAATCAATGTATGATTTACTATGAGAATACATGAAACTAGAAAAACCATTATAAAATTATTATTGTCATCTTTAAAATCAATATATAAAACCCCAAGAATACCATAAATTTAATATGAAACAAGATAATGTGAATAATCCCAGCAAGTGTGACCAATCCAAGATAGTGTGTTATGTGTCTAATCCTTTTAAAAGGATACTTATGAAGCCATGATATCATTAAATAATGTTGATAAATTGATAAGGAATAATTCTATAACATGTTTTAGAATGTGATAAAACATTTTTGAAAATTAAACAAATTAGCTATTATTCCCTCATAAGAGATATCCATTTTAAATTTACATATTTCAATGAATTAGAAAATAAAATAACAATATGAAATATTCCACAAGGGGTCTAAATGATTCATAAAAACAAATAAGCTTCATAATTTATGGTATGAAAATAATTTTATTATATATTTATAACAAATTAATATTTTCAATTTTAAAAATATATTTAAATTCCATTCCATTTTTTTATCAAAATTTCACACATTAAAATTCCATTAATAAAAAGATATTTTGGATAACATCTATATCTCTTCAGAAATATGTATATTTTGAAAAAATTAATTAAGAAAAAAAATAACAACATGAAATTAAATCTATTCCAACATGGCTTAACATACCCTTTTAATTTAAACAATACATCATTACTATAAACCTTTTAATTTGAGATCGACTAGATCCCAAAAATACATTAAAATCCAAAAATAACATTAAAAATATATTTATTTATTTTAAAAATGATTATAAATTTATTCTAATATAATTTATAAGTTAATAGAAACATTTCATTGATGATACCCATTTTCACCAATTGTTTATTAAATTTAAAACTAATTTAAAAACCCAAAATGGGAATAAAATTTCGACAAAATATTAAAATAAATATTTTTCAACACTAGAGGATTAAAATAAAAGTGTTATAATAGACAAAATATAAAAAATGAAACTATTTTCAGGAAAAAATAGTCATTACTATCCACAATAATTGCAGATAACACAACAAAGGAATGAAATAATGACCACACTCTTAAAAAATAATTTAACCATATATAGAATCATCCAAATCCCTAAACCCAACTGACACACTGGTATGATTTAATGATAGTATAGAAATAAAAGTGGAGAGTGTAAAAGATGTTGGTAGGAAGAGGAATAATGTATATAATTGTAATAATCCCACATGATATCAGTTAGTGGTGGTCTAGAAATCAAAAGTTAATAGTGGTGAAGATTACCATCTAACGCTTTAGGTTTTGTATAACATAAGGGGGATACATTAATTAATTAATATATAGAACACATTGAAGGAAAATAAAGAATTTTATGTTTCATATAAAATAAATAGAATGTTAAATTATGATAGACAGAAAAAAAAATTGAGGTCAAGCAGTTATCACATAATAATGAAAATACATAAGTATGGACTAGCCATCCGGTCAATCTAGACCATGTTACAAAATTGAAGGCCACTCCTAAAAACAAAATGGTGCCACATGGTTCATCACGGAACCCCACATAGTTTTAATAAACATATTTTAAAGATAGAAATTCATTGTAAGAAACTGATGAAATATGAAATGATCACCAACACAGTTCCCTTAATTGTCCACAAGCATGGTCTTAATACCAAATATTTAAAAGAATCCCATTGTATATAAATTATTTATCATGATTCCAACTCAAAAATGTAATACTCATATGTTCATACAATGTTCTAATAAAATAAACTATAAGAGACTATCTATTAATGATTTTATATATTTTCCATTTAACTATTCAATGTTACCCATATAATAAAAGATGAATTCTAAAAAAATATTTTTTTAACATGAATCACTATAAAAATTATAAACCCATAAATAATATGAAATAATAAAATAGAAACATAAGGGTGTCAAAAATCTCCATATAATGTCACATTATAATCCATGGAATTCCTCAGTAATGTTAATAAGAAAAGACACTGTAAAATAAAATCACCCAAATAAATGTGTTGGAAGGGATTAGGTAAAAACTAACAAAGATCATAAAAAATGAAAAATGAGCACAAAAATTCAAATTATAGATTGATCATAATACCAAATCAATATCTAAAAATATCAAGGTAATTTCATTCAACAGCTATATAAACTAATATCCAAATAATTGAACACCCAATATAGGTCACCCAATATTAAATATTTCCCAAAAATAGGGGAATAATAAACAAATCCCTATTAAATATATCACCATTAAAAAAATATATTATTCTCAATAAATAAATATATATAAATATATAACATCATAAAAATAGTAATAATAAAAATCAATCATAAAAAGTAAGAACACATTAATAATGAAAAAATATGTTAAAAATTAAATTTACCAAAAATGTATAAAGAAACATGATCTAGAATTTTCAAGAAAAAATATAGGAGAAAACATGTCAATAGATATATGAATCAAAAAATTTAATCATTGTTATAATAAATTTAAAATATAATAATTTAATTTGGTATAATTCAAATTCTTATATGACAACAAAACAGTTGTTTCATTTGAAACTCATAACATAGGATAACAGAAGGTTCACTACATCAATACATAAACATAATATCTATCCAGATATATTACCTAAGAGTACCAAGAATAAATATATCAAAAAACCCATGAATTTCACAAATCAGAAGATATAATCACAAATAAAATTACACTAGTAATAAAAAACAATAATACATAATCACCGTATAGAAATGACTACTCACACATGTGAAAATATTTACCCATTAATAAAAATCATATAAAAAATTATAACTAATATCAATGATTTGAAAAATTATACAAATGTTTAATATCTCACAATAAGTAAATAAGATATGTCCATATGAATTAAAATATTTAAATAAAACTCAGTATACTAATTTATTCATTGTAAATCTATAAATCATATAATCTACAGTGATATAAATCTTCAACATTGATGGTTTTATGATTCAAAACCCTTACTCTACCATTTAAAGAAACTATAATATCTAATACAGTTGGAGTCCATATAAGGTCATGAACAAGAAATGATACAACAGCTCAAGACAAACACATTAAAATTACAGAATATTATTCATATATTTGTGTAACATCCCACATAAGTAATGAATAATAGATATTTTTATCTATGTCTATTAATGAATTATATTGTGTTTTAGAGGCTTAAAATTAAAATAAATCCAATCTTAAGCATGGAATACACTAATATTCTTAAAAGATTGTTTTACTGCCTTTTGATGGAAAACCCTTTTTAAAATCAAACTTTTGACAATTTTATAATCTATCTTTGTCAAAATAAACATATTCATTATTATTGGGACATAGAAATTTACATTGGATATATTTTTGGTATGTTTCTGACAATGTTCATTTTTTTAATGAATAGTGAAAAATACTTCATTTTACATCAAAAATGATTTTTCATTTAATTTAATTATATGGTTAGATTATATTTTTAATTGGTCATAAAGTGTAATATGAATATATTTTTACCATTTAATCCAATGGTGGTCATTAGGATTAATTTTACTTTGAAATTGGTCATAAACTAATGCCAAACATTTCAGAGATATTGTTTCAATAAAACCCACTATTTGTTTTGACAACGGGAATTATTTTTAAATCAATTATTGAAATTTATGTTTTTGGAATTTGGTAAAATGGATTACATATTTGGAATCAGAAGGTCCAACTTATATAATTATGACTCTTTTCTTTTTGGACATTATGAATAGTAATGACGGTAATTATCTTTAATTATCTTGATTAATGAGTAATCGAGTAGTTAAGGATAATAAAATAATATCATAATAATAAAAAATGACACCAAAATGTGTCCTAAGGCTACTGGTTGTCTCATGTCCGACCATGGGATGCCTTGTGCCAAACTTGGGGACCCCATGGAATCACTTTTGTGGAAAGTGACTTGTTATCTTTTTATTTTTTGTAAAGAAAGTAAATATAACAAGAATGTATCACCTGATTAAATAATTCTTAATTTTGTCTATATAGATGATATTTTTGACTATAAATATTAATTGTAAATATAATAATATTTCCTACAACATAGTATTTTTTTCATAATTTTTAGACTTTATATAAATTAAATTATTTATGACATCATGATGATGCAGCGATTACCACATTAATAAAGGATTTAAATAAAATGAAATGATAATGTAAAATATATGACCTACACATGTCCAAAACCTATTGGATGGATTTATTTCGAACCCTTATCACCTTACCCTCGAATTATATCAATGTGGGACCATTTGAATCTGAAAATCATTTTCAAATAAAGTAACATTTCGTTACTTTCCAAGAGTGCCCCTCCTCTCCTCTTATAAAAGGCCCCCACCTCTAGCTCCTTACCCACACATCCAAAGCCTTTGGCTCGGCATACCCCTGCCCATTTTGTCTCTACACTTCTCTATCTTACTCTTTGAAGCCTCACTTTGGGCAGAAGTCTTCCCAAGGAAGCCTTTGAGCTCAAACCAAAGGGAGTTACCCGATTTTAAGGTAATGTATTCACTTGAGCCCTTTTGTTTTATTTTTCTTCTTCAACCCCCTAAACTCTTTTTATTAAATTATTTTTTAACAAATCCAGTATCTTCAATATACTAGGATTTTTTATAAGAATTATTCGAGCTACACTTACACACACCTACATATAATGGTTAATGAACATACTGTTTCCGTGGATGGCGAATTTATGCCTCCCGAAACGATGATTGTTCAACATTCTTTTAACACCTTCAAAGGTGGCCATTAAGATGTCACTATATTTATATATGATATATAATATGTTTATGTTTTCCTTAAGCTTCTGT
This sequence comes from Viscum album, assembly GCA_963277665.1. Taxonomy (NCBI): domain Eukaryota; kingdom Viridiplantae; phylum Streptophyta; class Magnoliopsida; order Santalales; family Viscaceae; genus Viscum; species Viscum album. The sequence continues at coordinate 1,185,496,204 of OY728161.1, read as the reverse complement.
ATTTTTCATTTTGGGCATACCTTTATGCTTTCCATTATGGGTAAACGTGATATCTTCATTTAAGGAAGTGAGGACTACCGCCCCCTCAAAGTGATTTGATTCATTAAATACCATATGTGGGACGTATAAATAATGGAACTATGATATTATATGTGATATTGTACTGGAATTATAATATGACTTTTTATCATTATGATTCCATTCTATAAAATGCGAAATAGAAATGAAAGTAGCGTTCATGCGTACGTACGACTTACCGTCTCCATGAACGGTGTGATTCATTTATTACCTCTAAATGATTATGTATTATTATAAATGCATGTATATACTGGACATATATGATATCTACATCATTAAAACCATTATGGATATAATGGATACGTGAAAAACTTGTAATTATAAAGGGCTTATTTTTTACACAAGTACCAATGATCATTAAAACGACCGTTATTAACTTAAATAATTACATAGTGTTCATGAAATGTCAATAAGTGATATAAAAGGAATAATGAACATGAAAAAGGTTCTTAAACAAGTAGAAATTAACTCAAGTTTATTGTTAAGGACATTAAAGAATGATCGATTCAAGTCGGACCCGAGGTATGGGACATTGTCGCAATCTCCTTTCATTGAGGCATATTTTGTTTTATACACAACCTTATTTTATACGGTGTATAAACCCCTTTGAATTTTATTTTTATCCAAAAGGTATCTCTTTTATAGGAAGCATTTTACTAAACGAAAAAAATGGAATTTTTTTTCGTACGTATGCGGCGACAACGACTTCTCTGCCGCCATGACCATTATTTGAGTTTCAGCTTCCTCTACAAGCCATACTTTTTTTAAAAGAAAAATAAATACCGTGTTTTACTTTTCATTTATTTTGGTATTTAAAATGGTTTTCATAATGTTTTTTTATCAATGTGTTTTGTTGATATCTTATGATTGAAAGGTGGAAATGTTATGTTTCCTTTAAGCATGTTTTATGTGATACGATTATGTTGAGGTTCTTGGGAATTATTATGAAGACGGGTGGTTCCGTGATAAACTAAGGGCGGGTGAGCCCGATATAGCTCTCCAATGCATTGGGTAACACGTAGGAGTGAAACGTTAAGTTTTCTCCAAAGAGATTTTGAGAATATACTGTGATGGGTATTCCAAACGTAACCAAGAGGGTTACTCCCTACGTAAGAATGTTATGAATGCCTCAAGTTACCTTCATGTCTTATGATTTCTATGATTTATTCATGATTTGATTAGGTATATTAAAGTTCTTATGTTTTATGGGTAATTTATGATTTCAATATTATGTATAAATGTACCCATGTTTCCTTTCCATATTTTTATATCCCTTACTGAGATTTTTATGCTCATCCCAAGTTTTATGAAATGTTTTTCACAGGTCAAGGGAAAGGTACATGATATGAGGATAGTTTCAAGGAAGTGTCGATAAAGAATCCATGATTGATTTTAAATATGTTTCCATTGATGGGAAAGAAGAAAACTATCTTTATGTAACCACTTTGTTTATATGTGGAATGTAATGAAAGTTTTATGATCTACTTCTCTAAAACTCTAAACCCGAAGAGATCCTCATTGTGTAATCTTGTAATAACTCAAGATTAAGTAAGGTTTAAGGCTGGGGCTTTATAGTTGGTATCAAAGTTCAGTTTAGATAACTTTAGGAGTTAGAATTCTTTTAAATGATTATCCAAAAATATTAGTTTTTTGAAATGATATAGCATTTGAAGATTACCATGTTGCTTCATCTAAGACATGTTTGTTCAGAATGGTTTTCCACAGAGGAAACAGGGAAGCAGTGCTAGGAAGGCATACAGAAGGAAATAACCATCTGAATCCGCATCCTGAGATGGTAGGAATTGGAACTGAATAGTTTTTTTAGTAATGGCGCAGTTGACTCAAGCGATAAATGGCGGTGGTATCCATACAGGAGATCAGCCAGATCAACCACATAGGAACATGTCAGTGGTGGAACATTTCATGAGGCAACATCCCCCATCATTCAGATGATCATATGACATTGTGTTAGCTGAACGGTGGATTAAAGCACTGATGAAGATTTTCGATGTCATGGGGTGTTCAGAAAATCAAAAGGATAGTCTTTCTATTTACCGTTTGGAGGGTGAAGTAGATCAGTGGTGGTCGATGTTTAAAAATATCAGGGACGTAGATGAGATTGATGCTCTCTACTGGGATGAATTCAAAGGTATGTTTCATGAAATGTATTTTCCTAAGGTTGTTCGACTTAGGATGGAAAAACAATTCTAGGAATTGAGGCAAGAGGAAGACTAAGTGGCTACCGATGAAGAAAGGTTCACTCAATTGGCAAGGTATGCTCCAAATTTTACCAAAGACCTTGATAGTAAAATCAATCGTTTTTACTCACGATTAAATCCAAAATATCAAAGTTCATTAGCTTCTCGTGAGTTTAAAAGTTATGAAAATATTGTTCGATGTGCTGAGAAGGTGGAAATGGAGTTTTCTGATGATCAAGTGTTCTATAAAAACCAACAGAAGAAGAGACCGAGGTGGTAGGAGAAAGGGAAGAATTCTTTAAAAAAGTTTGATGGTAAGAAATCTAAGTTTGTAGTTTGTGATAAATGTGGAAAAAGTCATGATAGGGAATGTCTTCTGAATTCTGGAAAGTTCTACTGATGTGGTAAGATGGGACATAAGGCTCGTGATTGCACTGAAAAATATCAAGGTGATGGTAAGTTAAAATTTGATTTACAGTTAGTGAAATGTTTTAAGTGCAATGAGATGGGTCACTATGCAAACGAGTGTCCGACAAAGAGCTCGAGTGATGGGAAGCAGTTAAACTACAATTAGAAAGGGGTGGTGAAATCCTTTGCAACTACTTCATTAGATGTCGGGCCATCAAATGATGATGTATCAGGTACTTGGTTTGTTTTTTCATATCATGCTAGTGTGTTGTTTGATTCGGGGTCTACACATTCTTTCATCACTGAAAACTTTTCTAGTAAAATGGGATTACCATCTCAAGAAATGACTCCTAAAATTTTGGTAAAAACACCTGGGGTGAATGTTGAGGCAAAAAGAATTTATAAGAATCTTACTATCCTTATCTGTGGAAAGAACCTACATTCAAACCTTATTTTTCTACCTCTAGTAGAGTTTTATTCTATCCTAGGTATGGATTGGCTCTCTATTTACCATGCTATGATTGACTGTAGAGCTAAAGAAGTTTCTTTTTATAAATAATTTCAGTTTTTGTACAAGAATTAACCCTTACGGTTGATAACATATCAAGAGGGTGAGAAAATTTTAAAAGATGGAAATGAATGTTACCTTGCACATATTGTTGAAAACAATGGAACTATTCGGATTAATGATGTGCCGGTGGTAAATGAGTATCCTGATGTTTTTCCTGATGAGTTTCCTGGAATAATATCAGATCTGGAAGTTGAGTTTACTATTGACTTAGTTCCTGATGCTAAGCCAATTTCTAAACTCCCTTATCAAATGGCTCAAATTGATCTTTTAGAGTTGAAGGAGAAATTGCAAGATTTATTAGAGAAAGGTTTCATTCGACCTAGCACATCACCATGGGGTGCTCCTGTTTTATTTGTTAAAAAGAAAAATGGTTCAATGAGACTTTGCATTGATTATAGAGCCTTGAATAACATCACTATTAAGGACAAATATCATTTTCCTCATATCGATGATTTGTTTGATCAGCTCCAGGGAGCTCAGTATTTTTCAAAGATTGACCTGAGATCGGGGTACTATAAGCTGAAGGTAAAGGAAGCACATATTCTGAAGAATATGTTTCGTACAAGATATGGCCATTATGAATTTTTAGTAATGAATTTTGGGCTAACCAATGCACCTGCTGTATTCATGGACTTAATGAATATAATTTTCCATGAGTTCTTTGATAAATTTGTACTGCTTTTCATTGATGATATTTTGGGGTTTTCTAAAAGTAAATAGGAGCATGAAATACATTTAAGGGTTATTTTTCAAACCTTACAAGAAAAGAAAATTGTATGGGAAATTCAGAAAGTGTGAGTTTTGGTTGCAACTAATTTCTTTCCTTGGTCACATTGTTTCTAAAGATGGGATAACTGTTGATCCTGGAAAAACAAAAGTTGTGGAAGACTGTCCAAGACCCACAAATGTAACTGAGATTTGTAGCATCCTTGGTTTGGCAGGTTATTACCGAAGATTTGTTAGAAATTTTCCACTGTTATCTAGTCCAATGACTAAGATATCTCCGAAGGGTGTTAAGATTATTTGGAAAAAATAATGTGATGATCGTTTTCAGGAATTGAAAAGAAGATTGGTGAATGCTCCAGTTTTGGCACTACCTTCCAGGAATGGTTAGTTTGTTATATACAGTGATGCTTCATTGAAAGGACTTGGTTGTGTCCTAATGCATAATGATCAGGTAATTACTTATGCTTCACGATAGTTGAAAACTCATGAGGTAAATTACCCTACACATGATTTGGAATTAGCTGATGTTGTTTTCGCTTTAAAAATTTGGAGGCATCATTTGTATGGAGTAAAGTGTGAAATATATATTGACCACAAATGTTTAAAGTATATATTCACTCAGAACGAATTGAACATGAGACAAAGGAGATGGATAGAATTAATCAAGTATTATGATTGTACAATTCATTACCATCCGGGAAAAGCAAATAAAGTGGCCGATGCTTTGAGTCGAAAAAGTAATTCTTCATTAATAATGTTCTGTTTGGAACGTGATCCTTTGGTTAAGGATTTGATGAAATTTGGCATAGAAGTTGTTGGTGCAGGATGTTCTTCTGTTTGGTTTCAGGTATTAGTGAAATCGTCTCTATTAGACAGATTCAAGAAAGCACAGAAGCAAGACAGTGAGTTGCAGAAAAAGGTAGTGCTGGTTTAGAAAGGTAAGTTGCATGAATTCAACATTGATAATGATTGCGTTTTGAGATTTGGGAAGAGATTGTGTGGGCCTTGTGATTCATAGTTGAAGAGATAGTTGTTATGTGAATCTCATAGTTCTCTGTTTTTAGTTCATCCTGGCAGTACTAAGATGTACAGAGATCTGTGGGAGTAATACTGGTGGGATGGAATTAAAAGAGAGATTGCTGATTTTACTGTGAAGTGTTTGACTTGTCAACAGGTTATAGTAGAGTGGAAGTTACCGAAAGGGATGCTTCAGCCTTTACCAGTGAAAGAGTGGAAACGGGAAAATATATCAATGGACTTTGTTGTGGGATTTCCGAAGACATTTCGAGGTAATAATGCAATATGGGTTATTGTTGATCACTTGACTAAATCTGCTCATTTCCTTGATATACGAGATAATTTTTCCCTAGATCAACTTTCCCGTTTGTATAATAAAGAGATAGTCAGGTTACATGAAGTCCCCCTCTCCATTGTATCTGACCGTGATCCCAGGTTCACTTCTAACTTTTGGAAAGGCCTTCAGAAGTCGTTGGTTACTAAATTAAATTATATTACAGCTTTTCATCCTCAATCAGATGGGCAGTCAGAACGAATTCATACCTTGGAAGATATGCTAAGGGCTTGTTCGATTGATTATCAAGGATGTTGGGACCAAAAATCTTTCTTTTGTTGAATTTTCATATAACAACAGTTTTCATTCCAGTATACAGATGGCACCATTTGCGGCGTTATATGGGAATCAGTGTCGAACTCCAACTTTCTGGGATGAAGTGGGTGAAAGGAAGTTGATGGGACCAGAATTGGTAGAAGATATGGCAAAAAAAATTCAACTGATTCAGAAACACATGAGAACAACTCAGAGTAGTTAGAAGATTTTTGCAGACAACAGGAGGAAGGATCTAACTTTTGAGGTAGGTGATCATGTTTTTCTCAAAGTCTCACCATGGAAATGTGTGATGAGATTTGGTAAGAAAGGAAAGCTGAGTCCAAGGTTCATTGGACCATATGAAATTCTGGAGAGAGTTGGATCAGTTGCATACCAGGTGGATTTACCTCCGAGTTTATCTCAGGTACACAATGTTTTTCACGTTTCGATGTTGAGAATGTATATGCCAGATCCATCTCATGTTTTGAGTCCAAAGGTAGTTTAGCTGGAAGAGAACCTATCTTATGAGGAACAACTTGTCCATGTTCTTGACCACAAGGAGCATGTGTTACGGAATAAGGTGATTAATCGGGTAAAGGTTTTGTGGAAAAACCACATGATGGAAGAGGCAACATGGGAATCCGAAAATGCAATAAGGGATAAGTACCCCCATTTATTTGATAAGTAAATAAATTACGGGGAAGAAATTTTCTAAAGGGGGGAAGGATGTAACATCCCATGTAAGTAATGAATAATAGATATTTTTATCTATTTCTATTAATGAATTAGATAGTGTTTTAGAGGCTTAAAATGAAAATAAATCCAATCTTAAGCATTAAATACACAAATATTCTTAAAAGATTGTTTTACTGTCTTTTAATGGAAAACCCTTTTTAAATCAAACTTTTGAAAATTTTATAATCCATATTTGTCAAAATAAATATATTCATTATGATCAGAACATTGAAATTTACATTGGATAAATTTTTGATATTTTTCTGACAATGTTCATTTTTTAATGAATAGTTAAAAATACTGCATTTTACATCAAAACTGCTTTTTCATTTAATTTAATTATATGGTTAGATTATATTTTTAATTGGTCTGAAAGTGTAATCTGAATATATTTTTACCATTTAATCCAATGGTGGTCATTAGGATTAATTGCACTTTGAAATTGGTCATAAACTAATGCAAAACATTTCATAGATATTGTTTCAAAAAAACCCGCTATTTTATTTGACAACGAGAATTATTTTTAAATAAATTATTGAAATTTATGTGTTTGTAATTTGGTAAAATGGATTACATATTTGGAATCAGAAGGTCCAAATTATGTAATTAAGACTCTTTTGTTTTTGGACATTATGAATAGTAACGATGGTAATTATCTTTAATTATCTTGATTAATGAGTAATCGGGTAGTTAAGGATAATAAAATAATATTATAATAATACAAAATGACACCAAAATGTGTCCTAAGGCAGCTGGTTGTCTCTTTTTCGACCATGGGATGCCTTGTGCCAAACATGGGGACCCCATGGAATCAATTTTGTGGAAACTGACTTGTTATTTTTTTATATTTTTTTATAAAAAGTAAATATAACAAGAATGTATCACCTGATTAAAGCATTTTTAATTTTGTCTACATAGATGATATTTTAGACTATAAATATTCATTGGAAAGCTAAATAGTTTTCCCTACATCATAGTATTTTTTTCATAATTTTTACACTTTATATAAATTAAATTATTTATGACATCATGATGATGCAGCGATTACCTCATTAATAATGGATTTAAATTAAATGAAATGATAATGTAAAATCTATGACCTAAACATGTCCAAAACCTATTTCATGGGTATATTTCTAACCCTTATCACATTACCCTCGAATAATATCAATGTGGGTCCTTTTGAATCCGAAAATCAATTTCAAATAAAGTAACATTTCTTTACTTTCCAAGAGTGCCCCTCCTCTCCTCTTATAAAAGGCCCCCACCTCTACCTCCTTACCCAAACTTCCAAAGCCTTTGGCTCAGCGAACCCCCGCCCATTTTGTCTCTCCACTTCCCTCTCTTACTCCTTGAAGCCTCACTTTGGGCAGAAGTATTCCCAAGGAAGCCTTTGAGCTCAAACTAGAGGGAGTTACCCAATTTTAAGCTAATGTATTCACTTGAGTCCTTTTGTTTTATTTTGCTTCTTCAACCCCCTAAACTCTTTTTATTCATTTATTTTGTAAAAAATGCAGTATCTTCAATATACTAGGACATTGTTATAAGAAGGATTCGAGCTACACTTACACACACCTACATCTAATGGTTAAAGAACATACTGTTTCCGTGGATGGTGAATTTATGCCTCCCGAAACGATGATTGTTCAACAGTATTTTAACATCTTAAAAGGTTCCCATTAAGTTGTCACTATATTTATATATGATATATAATATATTTATGTTTTCCTTGAGCTTTTGTATTTTTCATTTTGGGCATACCTTTATGGTTTCCATTATGGGTAAACGCGATATCTTCATTTAAGGAAGTGCGGACTACCGCCCCCTCAAAGTGATTTGATTCATTAAATACCATATGTGGGACGTATAAAGAATGGAACTATGATATTATATATGATATTGTACTGGAATTATAATATACCTTTATATCATTATGATTCCATTCTATAAAATACTAAATAGAAATGAAAGTAGTGTTCATGCGTACGTACGGCTTACCGTCTCCATGAACGGTGTGTTTCATTTATTACCTCTAAATGATTATGTAATATAATAAATACATGTATATACTGGACATATATGATATCTACATCATGAATACCATTCTGGATATAATGGATACATGAACAACTTGTAATTATAAAGGGATTATTTTTTACTCAAGTACCAATGATCGTTAAAACGACCGTTATTAACTTAAATAATTACATAGTGTTCATGACATGGCAATAAGTGATATAAAAGGAATAATGAACATGAAAAAGGTTCTTAAACAAGTATAAATTTACTCAAGTTTATTATTCAGGACATTAAAGAACGATCGAGTCAAGTCGGACCCGAGGAATGGGACTTCATCTCAATCACCTTTCATTGAGGCATATTTTGTTTTATACACAACCTTCTTTTATACGGTGTATAAACCCCTTTGACTTTTATGTTTATCCAAAAGGAATATTTTTTATACGAAGCATTTTACTAAATGACAAAAGGGAATTTTCTTGTCGTACGTATGCGGCGACAATGACTTCTCCACCGCCGTGACCATTATTTGAGTTTCAGCTTCCTCTACAAGCCATACTTTTTTAAAAGAAAAATAAATAACATGTTTTACTTTTCATTTATTTTGGTATTGAAAATGGTTTTCAAAATTTCTATATATCAATGTGTTGTATTGATATCTTGTGATTGAAAGGTGGAAATTTTATGTTTCTTTTATGCATGTTTTATGTGATACGATTATGTTGAGGTTCTTGGGAATTATTATGAAGATGGGTTGTTCCGTGATAAACTAATGGCGGGTGAGCCCGATATAGCTCTACAATACTTTGGGTAACATGAAGGAGTGAAACGTTAATGTTTCTTCGAAGCGATTTAGGGAATATACTGTGATGGGTATTCCAAACGTAACCAAGAGGGTTACTCCCTACGTAAGAATGTTATGAATGCCTCAAGTTACCTTTATGTCTTATGATTTCTATGATTTATTCATGATTTGATGAAGTATGTTAAAGTGATTATGTTTTATGGGTAATGTATGATTTCATTCTTATGTATATATGTACCCATGTTTCCTTTCCATATTTTTATATCCCTTACTGATCTTTTTATGCTCATCCCAAGTTTTTTGAAATGTTTTTCACAGGTCAAGGGAAAGGTACATGATATGATGATAGTGTCAAGGAAGTGTCGAGAATGAATCCATGTTTTATTTTAAATATGTTTCCATTGATGGGAATGAATAATACTATCTCTATATAACCATTTTGTTTATATGTGGAATGTAATGCAAGTTTTATGATCTAATTCTCTAAAACTCTGAACCTGAAGAGATCCTCAATGTGTAATCTTGTAATAACTCAAGATTAATTAAGGTTTAAGGCTGGGGCCTTATATTTTGTACTGTAAATAAAATAATCATATTACTAATATGGTCATCTATACATAAACAAAACATTAATTTCTAAATTAAATCATTTTAAAAACTAAAAATATATCAATATTTTTTAAACACATTGAAATTTTTTTAGTATGATAATTATTGAACCCATGAAAAGAAGTTATAGAAAGAAATTTAAATTAAAAATCAATTTAAAAAATAGTTGATTCGTTAAAAGTTCAACAATGTCATATAAATTCAGAAAAATTAATTTCAAATTTCAAATTTTACATTAAAATCGCTACTAATTTAATTTAATGTATTTATATAAAATAATATTTCCATATTAATACAGGTAATTAATTAATAATCCTCAAAAATTACCCTCTATTTAAACACCAAACAAGTTTAAAAACTAGAATGATCACAATTGTTTTTAGAACAATGATATTTTACAAAATAAATTAACCAACCCACAAATATAAATTTACATATTTATATAAATTCACAATAACCAATTTGAAAATTTAAATGGGTCAAAAAATTTCATTTTAATATTTAACTTTATATAAAACACACTCAAAATGGAATATTAATCTATAATTATGTAATAAATATGAAAAAACATATATGAATGATATGGGTTTTATAATTATTATTACATAATTATCCAAAGAATAAATCCTTTGGATTCCCAAGTGGTGAATAAATTTAGTCATATTTTTGAATAATTTTTAAATTTTAACATATTTAATTATCTATGAATTCTATTATTTAGACTTCATGATAAGAATATTGGATAAGAAAAAAATAATATCATACCAATTGGGTGATTGTTTATGAAATAATTAATATACCATTTTATGGAAGGAAATACATCTTATTTTAAATAACCATATTTGAAAACTGAATGTTCTCGATAAGATAATGAGTATTATTATAAGTAATCCATAGTCATACAACATTTTTTATGGGTGATGCATTAAATAAGATATGAAATATGAAAGTTCCCTTAAATCTAGTGAATATATCATTTAAAATTATGAAGGGAACAATTGAATTTTATAAAATCATATAAAACAATTTTTAATGTGGAATATATTAATGGGATATATTAATAAAAATATATTGAGTTCATAATAATAATTATTCACAGAAGTAAGAGAAGGAAATAGAATTTTGAAAAGAAATGTAATGATGGATGTATAGAAAACACCTTTCCCGGTGAATAAAAGCACGTTGTATATCCACATAAATTGAAGAATAATAACATTATGTTAAATAAAAACATTCATATAGAAATTATATGTAACATCACAAGTAAATGAAGAATAAGATATGTTCATACTGATTAATTTTTTTGAATTAAATATTAATTTTACTTTAGAATGGTTTCTATGTTTGATAGTGTACCGGATATGCAACAACGGGCTTCTTTGAAATCTTACGTTGCACACTAATAATATAATATTATTATTTTATATAGAAGTTAAAGCATAGCCACTGTATTGACAGGAATGAAAAAAATAACTAAAATATGATTATACAATTTTGTTAAATGTATTTACATTTATCCTATAAATTTTAGAGTCTTAAAATGTGAATGAATATAATTTTAAGCATAATTTACATTGAAACGCCGATTTATCTCCTTTTAATGGAAACCCCACCTTAAATATACTTTTGGTTACTTTAATACATTATATAATACGAAATAAAATTTTTCATTAGAATGGGGACTTCAATATTAAATTCATGTACATTTTTGTAATTTTTTTCGAAAAAGTTCATTTTTAATGAATATTGAAAATATTGTATTTTAATTCAAAACTATGTTTTAATCTAATTTATTTATATGGTTAAATTCACATTTTAATTGGTTTTAAATTGTAATTATAATATATTTTTACCATTTAATACAATTTTGGTCATTGGAATTAATTTCACTTTGAAATTGGACATAAACATGTTTCAATTTTTTGGTAGTTATTGTTTCTTAGAAACACGCAATTTGTTTTAACAATATGAATTTATTTTAAAATTAATTAATGACACTTTTATGTTTTTAATTTGGAAAAATAAACATCATTTTTGAATTTGGAAAATCAAATTTTTAATAGGCTAAATTTTAGGTATTTTTCTAAAAAACATAAATTTTTGATGAATAGTTAAACCACTTAGTGGTAGTTAAAAAAATTGATTTTTTCATTTAAATGAAATTTTACCACTTCTATGAATTGAATTTCAAAAATCGGACATACATGGTTGTTATCAAGAAGTAAAATGTGGTTCATTAAGATAAAAATAATAGTTGTTGAATAGTAATGTTGACTTTTATTTACCGCGGTGAAGGGTAAATATGGTAATTCAATGTTAAAATAATATTATAATAATTCACAATTACCTTAACACTTGGCCAAACCTTATTGGATGAGTAGTGGACGACAATGGGAATCCATGGGTTGATTTTGGGACCCCATGGAGCCACTTATAAAGGATAATGATACTTTAGATTAATTAATTTAATGTAAAGACAAAATTGACATTAACAAAAAACTTTTAGTAATTAATTTTTATATGGTGATATAAAAATTATCTTTTAAAATATAAATATCCATTGGAAATCTAAAACGATTTCTTATATCATGGTAATTTTTTAATAATTTTTATACATAAAATAAAATAAATTATTTATGACACAATAATGATGCAGTATTTACCTAATTAATAAATGATATTAATAAATAATATTATAATGATTAAAATATTATACAAAACCTGTCCAATTATGATTGTATGATATTATTTATAATATGAGTCATTGGATCTTCGGCTATAATGATTTTTAAACCATTATAAACAGTATATCATTATATATAAAAAAATATTTTCACACTTTCCTAAAGAGACCCTCCTCTCCTTTATAAAAGGAGTCCACTTATAACTAATTAAACAAACCTTTCAAGCCATTTGTATCATCCAAAATCTGCCCAATTAAGCTCCCTACATACCTATCCCCCTCCTAGAAGCCTTACCTTAAGCTGAAGGCACATCAAGATGTCCTTTAGTTAAAACCAAAGGGAGTTACCCAAATTAAAGAATATTAAAGAACGGTCGAGTCAAGTCGGACACGTGGTAAGGGACTTCGTCTCAATCTCCATTCATTGAGGCATTTTTAGTATTATACATGACATTATTTTATATGGTGCATAATCCCCTTTTACTTTTCTTTTTATTCAAAGGGAATCTTTTTATACGAAGTGTTTTAATAATTGACAAAAATAATTTTTCTTTTTTTACATAAGCAGTGACAACGACCTTTCTGCCGCTATGAGTATTATTTGATCTTTGGATTCCTTAACATGTTGTGATGTTTTAAAAAGGAAAAATAAATACCATATACTCTATTTATGTATTTGGTATTGAAACTGATTTTGATAATGGATTTATTATTTCATTATCTTGATATGATATTTTGTTATTGCAATGTGGAAATGTTATCATTCTCTTATGCTTATGTTATGTGTTATGATCATGCTATGGTTCTTGGTAATTATTAATGTATATGGGAGGATTCCTGATAAAACTAGGGCGGGTGAGCCCGAGATAGATCTCTAATGCATTGGGTAATGTGATAGAGGTAAATGTGAATTTTTCTCCTAATATATTTTTGGGAATATACTATGAGGGGTATTCCAGTGTAACTCTTTATGTAGATATGATAGCTACAATAGAATAATGATATGGATTCAAAAATTTACCTTTATGATATATGATTTTTATGCATCTTTCATATATCTTATGATTTCATGAGATGTAAAAGAGTTCATGTTTTGTATGTGTTTATGATCAAATGTTTTAGTTCTTTGTTTTATAACCCATACTAAGACTTTTATGCTCATAACAAGTTTTGAAATGTTTTCACAGGACTTAAAGATGAATAGGGTCAACGATGGGATCAAGGAAAAGTCATGCTTTCTAGATCATGGAACTAGACATGACTTTTTTTAAGAGTTTATATTTTATGAAAAAAATTGAAACTGTGTAGAAGTGTCTACTTTGAAATATTTTGAGATGTAATAGTTATTTCCTAATTCTCTAATACTCTAAACATGAAAAAATCCTTAATATAAATTATTCATTTAATTCAATATTATGTAATTTTTTAAGACATGGTCCGTATAGTTGGTATCAGAGGTCGTTTTAGAAAACTTTAGGATTTATGGTATTGTTAAATTAATATCCTTAAAGTAATTTATGTTAATATTGAACTCATGTAGAATTTATAGATTACCATGTTGCTTTGCCTAAGATATTTTTGTGTTCAGAATGGTTTTCCACAGAGGAAATAGGGCAGCTATTTAAAGACGATATCAGGAGGAAAAACCATCCAAATAAGCAACCTGATATGGTCAGAATCAGAACTGAAGAGTTTCTTATAGTGATGGCATAGTTGACTTAGGCTATAAATCGCAGCGTTATCCACACACAATATTAGCCAGATCAACCACAGAGGAAAATGATTGTAGTGGATCATTTCATGATGCAACATCCCCCATCATTCAAGGGATCATCTGACCATATTCTAGCTGAAGGGTGGATTAAAGCACTGGAGAAGATTTTTGATGTCATGGGTTGTTCAGAAAATCAAAAGGTAGGTCTCGCTGTTTACTGTTTTGAAGGTGAAGCTAATCAGCGGTGGTCGATGGTGAAAAATATCAGGGATAGTGAGGAGATTGTAGCTCTTTATTGGGATGAATTCAAAGGTATGTTTCTTCAGAAATATTTTACTATGTTGGTTCATCTTAGGATGGTAAAACAATTCCTAGAATTGATGCTGAAGGATGAATCAGTCGTTTCTTATGAAGAAAAATTCACTCCACTGGAAAAGTATGCTCCAAATTTCATACGAGATCTTGATGGTAAAATCAATAGTTTTTACTCAGGATTAAAGCCAAATTATCGAAGGGCTTTAGCATCTCGTGAGTTCAAAAGTTATGAAAAACATGTTCGTTGAGCGGAGAAGGTGGAAATGGAATTTACTGATGATCAGGTATTCTTTGTCAAACAAACAAAATAAGAGGTCATGGTGGCAGTCCAAAGGGAATAACTATTCAAAAAAGTATGATGGTAAGAAAAATAAGTTTATAGATTTTGAAAATTGTGGTAAAAATCATGTTGGGGAATGTCTTTTGAATTCTGGTAAGTGCTAATGATGTGGTAAAGTGGGAAATAAGGCTCGTAATTACACTGAAAAAAATATGGGTAATGGTAGTAAAAAATTTGATTTACAGTCAGTAAAATGTTTTAAGTGAAAAGAAACGGGTCATTATGATAATTAGTGTCCAACAATGAACATAACTGAGGGAAATCAGCTAGACTATAAGCAGAAAGGGGTGGTGAAATCCTTTGCAACTACTTCAACAGATGTTGGGCAATTAAATGAAGATGTATCAGGTACACAGTTTGTTTGTTCAGATTTTGCCAATGTGTTGTTTGATTCAGGGTCTGCACACTCATTCATTTCTGAGAAGTTTTCTAGTAAATTGAGAATTTCATATCAAGATATGAATACAGAACTTATGGTAAAAACACAAGGAATAAATTTAGGGACAAAAAACATAAGAAAATTCATGTTCTTGTGTGCGGAAATAATCTACCTACAAACCTTATTGTTTTTCCTCTAGTAGAGTTTTATGTTATTTTGGGAATGGATTATCTTTTTATTTATCATACTATGATTGACTACAGAGCTAAAGAGGTTTATTTTCAGAAATTTTTTCAGTTTGTATAAAAAAATGAACCCTTGATTTTGATAACATATCAAGAAGGTGAGAAACTAGTAAAAAATGGAAATGAATGTTACCTTTCACAAATTGTTAAAAACAAAGGAACTGTTCTGATTAATGATGTTCTAGTGGTATATTAGTATGTTGATGTTTTCCTTGATGTGTTTTTTGGTATTATACCTGATTGGGAGGTTGAATTTACTATTGACTTAGTTCCTGATGCTAAGTCAATTTTAAAACCCCCTTATCTAATGGATGAAATTGTACTTTTAGAGTTAAAGAAGCAATTGCTGGAGTTATTATATAAAGGTTTCATTCAACCTAGAACATCACCATGTGGTGCTCCTGTCTTGTTTGTTAAAAAGAAAGATGGTTTAATGAGACTTTTCATTGATTATAGAGCATTTAATAACATCAGTATTAAGAATAAGTATCATTTGCCTCATATCGATGATTTGTTTGACCAGCTCCAGGGAGCTTCGTATTTTTCAATGATTGATTTCAGGTCAGGGTACCATCAGTTGAAAGTAAAGGAATCCCACATTCCGAATACCTCATTACATACTAGATATGGCCATTATGAATTTGTATTTATGCCTTTTGGATTAACCAATGCACCTGATGTATTCAGGGATCTAATGAATAGAATTTTCCGTGAGTTCTTGGATATGGTTGTGGTTGTGTTCATTGATGATATTTTGGTTTATTCCAAAATTAAGGAGGAATATGAAATTCATTTAAGGGTTGTCCTACAAACCATAAAATAAAATAATCTTTATGGGAAATTTAGCAACTGTGAGTTTTGGTTAGAACACATTTATTTCCATGGTCACATTGTTACAAAAAATGTCATAACTGTTGATTTTGATAAAACCAAAGTTGTCGAAGAATGTACAAGACCCACAAATATAACCAAGATTCGTAGGTTTCTTGGTTTGGCATGTTATTACTAGAGGTTTGTTGAAAAACATGCACAGTTATCAAGTCTAATGACTATGTTAACTCAAAAATGTGTTATGTTCATCTGGACAATAGAATGTGATGGCTATTTTTAGGAATTGAAAACATGATTAGTGAATGCTCTAGTTTTGGCAATTCAGTATAGAAATGGTGATTTTGTTATCTATAATGATTCTTCATTGAAATGAATAAGTTGTTCCCTAATGACGAATGATCAGGTAATTGCTTATGCTTCACATCAGTTGAAACTGCCTGAGTTAAATTACCCTACACATGATTTGGAATTAGCTGCTGCTATTTTGGCATTAAAATTTTGGAGGAATCATTTCTATGGAGTAAAATGTGAAATATATACAGACTTAAAAAGTCTAAAGTATAGATTTACTCAAAAAGAATTGAACATGAGACAGATGAGACAGTTGGAATTAATCAAGGATTGTGATTGCACGATCCTTTACCATCCAGGAAAATCAAATAAAGTGGCTGATGCTTTGATTAAAAAAAGTAATGATTCAATATCAATGCTACATTTGGACTGAGATCTTTTGGTTTTTTATTTAATGAAATTTGGCATAGCAGTTTTTGGTGCAGGAAATTCTTCTATTTTGTATTAGGTGTCAGTGAGATCATCTCTATCAGACAAAATAATGAAAGCACAGAAAGAAGACAGTGAGTTGCAGAAAAATGTAGAGTTGGATCAGAAGTGTATGTTGCCTGATTAAAATCTTGAAAATGATTGTCTATTGATTTTTTGGAAGAGATTATGTGTACCATGTTATTCACAGTTGAATAATGAGTTGTTATGTGAAGCTCATAGTTCTCCATTTTCAGTTCATCCTTGAAGTACTATGATGTACAGAGATCTCGGTGAGTATTACTAGTAGGATAGAATGAAAAGTGATATTGCTGATTTTACTGTGATGTTTTTGGCTTTTCAACAAGTTAAAGTAGAGTGGAAGTTACCGAAAGGGATGTTTCAGCCTTTATTGGTGCCATAGTGGAAATGGGAAAATATATCCATGGACTTTGTTGTGGGGTTAGCAAAGACATCTTGAGGTAATAATGCAATCTGGGTTATAGTTGATCGATTTACTAAATATGCTCATTTCTATCCTATTCTTGATACATTGTCTCTAGATCAACTTGATCAGTTGTATGTTAAAGAGGTAGTAAGGTTTCATTGAGTTCCTCTATCCATTGTATCTGATCGTGATCCTAGGTTTACTTCTAACTTTTTGAAAGGCCTTCAGAAGTCGTTGGGTACTGAATAAAGTTTAGTACAACTTTTCACCCTCAATCAGATGTGAAATCGGAACGAACAATTCAGACATTGGAGGATATGATATGTGCATGCTCGATGGATTATTAGGGAAGTTGGGACCAACATTTTTCTATTGTTGAATTTTCACATAATAACAGTTTTCATTGTAGTATTCAGATGGCTCCATTTGAGGGATTATATGGAATGTGTGGTCAAACTCTAGATTTTTGGGATGAAGTATGTGAGAGGAAGCTCATGGGACCAGAATTTATAAATGATATGGTAGAAAAAATTTTGTTGATTCAAAATCACATGAAATTAGCTCAGAGCAGATAGAAAATTTATTCTGATAACCGGAGGAAGGAACTTTCTTTTAAGGTAGGTGATCATGTCTTTCTCAAAGATTCTTCATGGAAAAGTGTTATGCCTTTTTGTAAGAAGGGAAATTTGAGTATGAGGTTCATTGGAAATTTGGAAATTTTAGAGAAAGCTGGATCAGTTGCATACAGAGTAGCTTTACCTCAATGTTATACCCAGGTACACAATGTTTTTCATGTTTCTATGTTCAGAATATATATACCAGATCCATCTCGTGTTTTGAGCCCAGAGGTAGTTTAGTTGGAAGAGAATCTATCTTATGAAGAACAACTAGGACAGATTC
The DNA here is from genome assembly GCA_963277665.1 of Viscum album. Classification (NCBI taxonomy): domain Eukaryota; kingdom Viridiplantae; phylum Streptophyta; class Magnoliopsida; order Santalales; family Viscaceae; genus Viscum; species Viscum album. Next base: position 1,185,477,835 of record OY728161.1, on the reverse strand, counting down.
ATGACCATAGAGAGAAAGTGTGCGAAATATGATAATTCACCAGGTAAATGTTTTATGAAAAAACAATATGGTTGAAGATGCAATATACGAATCTGAAAATTCTATGAGGGATAAATACCCCTACTTATTTTGATAAGTGAATAAAAAATGTAACGACATAATTTCCAAAAGGGGGGAAGGATGTAACATCCCATGTAAATGAAGAATAATATATTTTTATACATATTAATATTTTTGAAATAAATATTAATTTTACCTTAAAAGGGTTGCTATGTTCGATAGCGTACCCGATAAGCAACAACGGGTTTCTTTGAAATCTTACGTTGCACACTAATAATATAATATTATTATTTTAAATGGTAGTTAAATCATTTCCGTTGTATTAGAAAAAATGGACAAAACTAAATAAAATATGATTATACATGTTTGTTAAATTTATTTACATTTATCCTACAAATTTTAGAGGCTTAAAATGTGAATGAATCTAATTTTAAGCATAATTTACATTAAAAGTACGATTTATCACCTTTTAATGGTGAACTCTCCTTAAATCTGAATTTGGTTACTATAATACATTCTACATGAACAAATATAATCTTTCCTTAGAATGGGGACATCAAAATTTGATTTGTGTAAATGTTTGGAATTTTTTCGATAATGTTCATTTTTTTAATGAATACTGAAAATATTGTATATTAATTCAAAACTGTGTTTTAATCTAATTTATTTATATGGTTATATTATCTTTTTAATATCATTTAAAGTGTAATTATAATATATTTTAACCATTTCTTCCATTGTTGATCATTGGAATTAATTTCAATTTGAAATTGGACATAAGCAAATGTCAATCTTTTGATAGTTATTGTTTCATAAAAACACGCTATTTGTTTTAACAATGCGAATTAATTTTAAAATTAATTAATGAAACTTTTATGTTTTGAATTTGGAAAAATAAATATAAATTTTTAATTTGGAATATCAAAATTATCCTAGCCTTATTTTTTAGTATTTTTCTGAAAAACATCAATTTTTTGACGAATAGTGAAACCACATAGTGGTAGATAAAAAAACTATCTTTTTCATTTAAATGAAATTTTACCACTTCTGTGAATTGAATTTAAAAATTCTTAAATACTTGGTTGTTATAAAAAAGTAAAATTTGGTTCATTAATATGAAAATAATTTTTTGGTGAATAGTATCTTTTGACTTTTATTTACCACGGTTAAAGGTAAATAAGTTAATTCAAGGTTAAATGAATATTATAACAATTTAAAATTAACTTAACACTTGTCTAATAATTATTGGACGAGTAGTGACCGACAATGGAAAACCTTGTGTTGATTTTGGGACCCCATGGAGAAACTTATGATGGATAATGACACTTTAGATTAATTAATTTAATGTAAAGAAAAAATTGACATTAACAAAAATCGTTAAGTAATTAATTATTATGATGTGTTATATAAATTATGTTTTTAACTATAAATATTCATTGTAAGGATAAAAATATTTCCTATATCATGGTATATTTTTATAATTTTTATACATCAAATATATTAAATTATTTATGACACAATAATGATGCAGTATTTAGCTAATTAATAAATGATTTAAATAAATATGATTATAATGATTAAAATATTATACAAAACAAGTCCAATTATGATTGGATGATTTTATTTAGAATATTATTCATCTTATCTTCGGCTATAATTATTTTTGTACCATTAGTAACTGAATATAATTATATAATAAAATAATATTTTTAAACTTTCATAAAGTGCCCCTCCTCTCACTTATAAAAGGAGTCCACTTCTAACCAATTACACACACCTATCAAGCCATTTGGCTCATCCAAACTATACCCAATTAAGCTCCCTACATAACTATCCTACTCCTAGAAGTCTTACCTTAGGTATAAGGCACTTCAAGAAGTCCTTTGGTTCAAACCAATGGGAGTTACCCAAATTAAATAATATTAAAGAACGATTGAGTCATGTCGGACACGAGGTAAAGGACATCATCTCAATCTCATTTCCTTGAGCCATTTTTTGTTTTATACATGAATTTATTTTATATGTTGTATAAACCCCGTTTAATTTTCCTTTTATTCAAAGGGAATCTATTTAGACGAAGCGTTTTACTAAATGACAAAAAGGAATGTTTTATTACGTAAGTGATGACAATGACCTTTCTGCCACCACAAGTATTATTGGATCTTTGGATTCCTTAAAAAGTGGTAATGTTTTTAATAGGAAAAATAAATACCATATACTCTATTTATGTATTTTGGTATTGAATATGATTTAGATAATGGATTTATTATTTCAATATCATGAAATGATATTTTTTTATTGCAATGTGGAAATGTTATCTTTACTTTATGCTTATGTAATGTGTTATGATCACATTATGGTACTTGGAAATTATTTATGTATATGGGAAGTTCTGTGATAAACCTAGGGTGGGTGAGCCCGATATATCTGTCCAATGCATTGGGTAACACGACGAAGGTAAACGTGAATTTTTCTCTTAAGAGATTTTATGGAATATACTTTGATGGGTAATAAAATGTTACTCCCAATGTATCTGTGATAGCTGAAATGTAAGTATGATATGGATGCCACAAGTTACCCCTATGATTTATCATTTCTATGCGTCTTTCATAAATCTTATGAGTTCATGAGTTAAGTAAAAGATTTCATGTTTTGTATGTATTAATGAAAAAATGTTTTCATTCCTTGTTTTATAACCCTTACAGAGACTTTTATACTCATCCAATGTTTTGAAATGTTCTCACATGACTTAAAGATGAATAGGGTCAAGGATGGGATCAAAAAAAATTCATGATGTCTAAAACATGGAACTAGACGTGGATCTTTTTTTCAAGAGTTTATATTTTATGAAAAAATGGAAACTTTGTAGAAGTGTCTTCCATGAAATATTTTGAGATGTAATAGTTATGTCCTAATTCTCTAAAACTATAAACCTGAAAAGATCCTCAATTTGAATTATTCATTTAATTTAATATTATGTAAATGTTTAAGGTCAGGTCCTTACATTAGATGTATATTATTGTTTTTATATTTTATATTATCATTTATTTTTCAATTATTATATATAATGTTAGTGCTTATATTGGTTACTGAATGTTCATTGATCAATTTCTCATATTTTCCCGTTGTATATCGACCCATAAAAAAGTGTGTAAAAATAGAATCATAATCTATAGAATCGAGAATTTTTATTACCATTATTAATGTAATATCTCATTTCTTATTTTGGTAAATTGGTGTTTCGTTAATTGAATCGAATTATAAAATGTACTTTAATATATCTTTTATAAATGTAAAATAGATTATAAACATTTATTTTTAAAATAATGTGCATGGATTAATATATAATCATTACATATTGGTATATATTTATAGAATTCTTTTTTTATCAATTACATATATAATATATTCCACCTATTTTAGTTATTATTTGAAAATAAATGTAAATGTCATCATGTGGAGGAGGAAGTCTACACGCACAGATGATGATTCCTTTATTTTACTTATATTTTTTTAGGAAGGAACATCCTTCCATTCTGTTTGTTTAAAAATATTCAAGAATAAAACTAGTTTATCACAATTTCATAGAATTTTATTTGTGGGTGTTGAAGTGGAAAATATTTAATTCGGTGTGGTGAAAAATATTACCTATCATGTTGGATGTTCTCCTTTAGTCAACAACATATGGAAAAAAATAAAAGACAATTAGTAAATAAAATAACTAGGAGATAAGGAGAGGAATTTCTAAGGAATATGGTGGTTTTTGGTAGATCATAATGGCCTTTAAATAATTTTTTATGGTGTATGAGTGTTGGTTCCCATTAAAATTCATGAGAAACGAATTTTTGGAACAAATAACACTTTAATAAAACTGTTTAACATTTTTAATAATAAATATGAATATGAATTAAGAAATAATATATTTTCACAAGGGGAAAGATAAATTAATCCTTTTCCAGAGTTTTCCAAACATGTGGTGTAATATTTACAATTTCCATCATTAATAGATATTTTTTTTATTTTATATTTTTAACAAGGTAACTATATTTTACATATTTTTTTATTTTTAAGAAATATAAAAAAGTGATCATTATTAGATAATTTGAAATAAAAGATTATAAATATGTATTTTTATTAATTTTATAGTATTACTATACGTAACAATAAATAAATATAATATAAAAACGTCTAACGCAGAAATACTAGTTTCTATAAAATGTGTATTTTTTGAAATTTTTTTAATAAATGTTAAATAAAAAAATTATTTCTTATATTGAAATTAAAATGATGATTAATATTAAAATAATTAAATGTTTACTAAATAAAATAATAACATAATCACACCATTTTCAAATTTTATAAAAAGATATAAAGGAATAATAATTTCCGTTAAAACATTAGTTATTTTTATTAAAATATTTAGAACAAATTTTTTATTTAAATATTGTATTTCAAAATTTAATAATAAATATTAAAAAAATATATATTTCTTAATTTAGTTCCATCATAATTAATAATAATGGGATTCCTGAATAATAATTTCATAAAAAATACTTTATTTTTAAATTTAGTATTTTCTAGATTCACCTCGAAATTTTATATCTCAAATAACTGAAAAAAATATTCTTTAGATAAAATTGAATTACATGATAAAAAATTTATATTTGATCAACATAAATTTTGAAATTTATTATAAATATATGAAATAAAAAATTATAAACTATTCATTATTCATGCAAGTTTAATAGATATAACTGTAGTTTTGAATAATATCATTTTTTTCATTTTTTAAATCTTCATTTTTCTCATTATTTAATAAATCATTATAAAAAAGAACTTGATATTTTTAAAAGGTAAATAATAAATAGTATTTAAATTTTTAACATTTCTCCCCCCTTAATAAATTTATCCCACATAATTTCATTCCATATAATAGTTTGAATAAATGATGGTAATATTTTGATGGGGTCTTCAGGATCCCACATTAACTATCCATATATAGTTTCTAAATTATAATAACTAGGTGAGTTGTTTTTTTATAGATATTTGTGTTTGTAGTATAAAATAATCACAATTATATTCTTGTTATAGTGATTAGTTTTAAATAGTACCACCTCTAAATTCATTACAACTGAGGTATCAACTATGTAATATATTAATAATGAACACAGAACACATATTATTCATTTGATATATTTTGGTTGGAGTTATATTTGATACTATAGTACAGTGATATTAAAAATAATTTCATGTTGTCTAATATATCTCATATCTAGATTCATCTTCCTCCCAGTTGTCTTTACTCTCTAATATATAGATATATAATGGAAGAAATTGTCACCAACCTCAAACTCTACAATACATTACTGATTATCAGAATAACAAGACTATTAAATCTACACTGAGTTTATTTTTTGATGAATGATATTCTTATTTTCGAACATTTCATCAAGAACTATAGGTCTTAGAATTTTTATCACCAATGTTTTCCCATCATACAGGTGTTCAATATCTCTAATTATTTGGTGATTTGAATGGGGACCATTGAATGCATTATGGGAACTGTTCTTCTTTGAGAAAATAACCAATTTAGAATTGTTTTCATTTCTTCTATTGATTTTTATACATGATTATCTAAACAAGTCATCAATTTTAATGATACTTCATTTAGATTTGCGTTAATACATGGATGATAGGCCTTACTAATGTTCAACTATATGATTTCCACATGATAAATAGTCATTCAATCCATTGTGGTGATCCTCTTATCTTGACCTCACACAATAATTTGTGGTGTTCCATTATTCCCCACCACTTATTTAATTTCTATATTTTAATGGTGATTGAGTAATACATCCTCTTGAATATAAATTTTGAGTGTAAAATGGTCCACCATAACTAATTTATATTAATTTTTTTAATGTCTATAATAGACACATGGAATGATCTAGTTTAATGTTTTCCCATTAACATATATATATAGGAAATGGTTTGAACATCCCTTTTATGTTTTTCCTATATTCCATAACATATTAACATAATAGAAACATTGATTTATTTCCATAAATCTCCATCATTAAATTTTGACCCTAAATAGTGTTCTCAAATATATAAATGAATTTATATGTGTATTGAATTGATAAAGAATGTTCATATATGAGAGTCATTCAATAGTATCTTATTTATCTATAGATATAATGGAATGAAAAAAGTTTTCCCATACCTAACAAATTCTTCCTCAACTACAATAAACTCAATACTTATTACATTCCTCATATAACCCATCATAATCTATATACATAATTATCACTTTTACACTTCTTATTTACATTATGATGTTATGGTTTATAAATCATTTGATAATGGAAGGATTATATTCTATTATTAATTATTCTTATGTTCATCCATTGTGTCCCCAAGAAGATCGTATTATAGTAAATCGTCATCGTACATAATGTTGTTTGATATTTTCTATAACGTTATTCTTCTGCATAATTTTCTTTCAATACAATTAATTGGATTAAGAAATAATAATCCTTTATATACTAAAACAGTATTCATTTATTCATGTTTATAACATTCAATGTGATTATATATTCATGCCTATCAAGATCTATATATATATATAATATGTTTGTCTAGATAGATAATTCATATTAATTTTCATTGAGAAAACTATTTTGACTAACTGAATTTCATTTTTCATATTGTTTTTTCCATGAACCTTCAAATAAAATGAGGTATTTCCTATCACATTATCATCATAACATAATACACAAGAGAATCCATTTTTTATGCTTAATTATAGATTAAAAATCCTTCCCCATTTATGGGTGTTGTTACTATATGTATTTTTATTATAATATTTTTTATATTCTAAAAATTATCCTCACACCAAAATTTTTAAACAAACATCATTCCTTTTCAGTAATATTATATAGCATATTTGATAATGCTGGGTTTTTTATATATTTATAAAATAAACCTTCTAATTTGAGGAATATCCTGATATCCATCAATGATGATTTTCTAGGCTAAATCAATATACCCAATGTCATTGAAGGGTCTAAATGTATACAATAAAATGAGATACAATCCCTCAATAATTCTACTTTCTCCATCTACCAACTACATTTAATATATATTTCATATAACATCTCCATTAGAAATATGTTCAACATAGTATTAAAATTAACTTCATATAAATCATTTCCACTTGAGAGAAATAAATAACATCAATAAAAATGAAAAATATTTGTAAATATTTTATCATAATACAATACTAATTATGTAAAATATGATAAATGGGGTATTTGTGAGTCCAAATGGAATCACTATACACTAAATGATCCCATATCAAGCATGAAAGGAGGTATTGGTAATGTCTTATTTCCTCATCTTAATCTAAATATATCTTGGTATAATGTACATTCTATTGAAGTATTGATCTGTCATGACCCATCCCCAGGGGCCCGTTTCGTGACTTCCCCAAGTCCACCTTCCATAGGCCAGGGGATGGTGACTAGAACCAAAAGGTGTATTCCCTAATACGGGAAGCCATTACCTTTAAACATGTACAAACACACGGTTCGAGAACACAACAAGAAGAAACTGTGAAGTAACTTCTGTATTAAATGTGTACTGAAATCAAAGGAGACAGAATTCAAACCCAACTGGAAAAAGTACAAGTACAAGTAGAAAATTAGAAAACATTTAAAAAGTGACAGGGAGCTTCTGGATTTTCCACCACGGATCCTACCTGAATGGTAGTGACATATCATGAACTGTAGTCCTTGTGCCACATCATGTCAAAAAAAGTCTATCTCCATGCACCGTCCTGTCCTAGCTCCCTCAACCTCAATCAATGGTGTATGTCTTCTACACCAGACACGATAATGTGTGAGCGAAGCCCATGCAGGTGGGAGCATGACGATATTCAGTAGGGACCTTGAGACCCCCATAGGTCTCCTAGAGATTTAGAAAGGTTAAACCAAAAATCATGATGTAAAGGCACCCAACACAAGTCAGCTCACACAAGGTATCACTTTAGGTCAATGGTAGAAGGTTTAACACATCGTTGAACTCATCGTCTGCTAGATAACTCCTCCTATATCGAGCACAGTGGGTCTACCAGGTCAAACAAAGTCTCTTCCCCCTAAACTTGAACTTCCATGGTACCCATCCCTGATGTGTACCATGGGAATGCCAGGTCACATAGATTCTCTTCCCACCGTGGGAATGTCGGGTTATATTGAGTCGATTCCCACCTTGTCAAAATAGATGTAATCCTCATGTCGAGTATTGTGGTTCTTCTAGGCCACATATAGGTGCTCCCCACCATGGGCCTACTGGGTCACACAAAGACGCTTCCCACTTGGCTAATCATTAAGCAGCCCTCAGGTCTCAACCAACCGTAGGGTTCAACACATAGTATACTTGGGAGAGCCGATCCTCAAGCCACTTGCCGCATCTTGACATCCATGAAAATCACCACTAATTATGTCAAAATATTATACTCCTTAATAGAGTCCCAAAGCCATAGATTGATCATCAATCAGATTCAGGGTTTTGTGAGGTACATGTGTTTTTGTGCCGAGGGCCCGGTTGCATTCAAATTCGATCCATCCCTACCATGCTCCAACATTCTCTAAAACCTATTGGGGCATCCCATAAGTATTTCTTCATCCTAAGGATCCCAACTACACATACTATTAATTAAATAGACATTGGGTTTTAATAATAATGCCCTTTCAGTATTTTCAGGCTTGGGTCTGGTCCGACCGAGCCCGACCCTACCCGGGCTGGCCAAGGTCAGGTCTGGCCTGTAAGGGAGGCCTGGGTCATATAGGGTAAGGCCCTCAAATGGGCTTCTTGGCCCACATTGAGGCCAAATCAGTGGTTCAACCCTCTAGGGTTCACCCAATGCGGAGCCACATGATGACATGAGTCTTCCAGCTCCTGACGATGAGCTGACGGTCCTCCACCGGGCGCGCCTATGGCGCACGCACCATCCCCTAGACACTAGTCAGACCAATGGCACCCTGCTCCTTTTACGACCATCTTATGCCATGACCTTTCATCCGCATGGGCACGCCGCTGGGGGTCACCCCACCTCTGGTCCGCCGGCTCGATAGTGGTCAGACGGCTTTCTGTCCGACCTCTCCTTCGGTAGTCGCGGCTGATGAGCCCCGACCCTCCTTGTTCATCGATGGTGAGCGATGGCGCACCATGCCTCCTCCGTGGCCGGCCGGTGCCTCCCTCTCCGACGACCACCGGGTAATTGTGTTTCGGCCTCCTCTTGCGCCGTGCATTGACGTTCTATCCACCATGTGGCCAATCGGTGTCGTCGCCCTGTCAGTATTTTATGGAGTCACAAGGATGTAAAAAATTTAGAAGCGGGGTTTGGGCTGGGTTCATTAGACCCTCTCCCACTCTTTTATCTCATAACACAAGGGTGTTAAGTGTTTTATAACAATATAATTAAACAACTACATAAACACCACAGGATTCTCTACAACGACCTTCTGCAAGGATGAATTAAGCGCGGGTCAACTCATTTTTCGGTTGACATGAATTCATCGTGTAATTCAAGAATGGGTAATAGGAAATCAATTAACAGAAAAAACGAATATACTCCCTACCATGAAATGTCAAAGATTCTTCTGTGCTTGTCAGTGGTCTGTTTCTTAGTTCTCGTGGCCGGCTCTCAAAGAGGCCACTCGCATGTCTCCCATTTTTGGTTCAGTGTCATTATTCACCTCCCGCTAGGTCGGCTTCTTCTTTTAAGGGTCTGGCATAACAGTGTTACTTCAACAATTCACATCTTGGTGAAGATCTCTGATACCACTTCCCTATTTAAATATTTATAGTAGATGTGGAGGGTAAGTTACGATGCTTGGAGTTAATGGTCTCATTTATTAAAATGCTTCTTAATATCCCCTAATTTTATTGATACTCAGATTGGAGGGTGAATCCTTTTATTGACTTGACATGTCGTTGGTCCCACCTTACCGATCGTCTATTGGGGGATAGAATAAAAATAAAATAATAAAATTATATTATTTATTCAATTAAAAAATTCAAAAAACTATATTTTTTGCAGACCTACAATGGTCGAAGTGATGGTCCCTTGAAGAGAATATCAACGCTACGAGTTCAACTATGTTATATGATTTCAATTCCGAGCAACAGTTCAAAAGTTACAAAAACTTGCTTGTCCATTTACTAAACGTACCTGAAAAAAAGATCGTAAAATTATTAACAGTCACTTTCAACTCGCGTCGGTCGAGGTTAGGCTCTGGACAAGTGAAACACACCCCAAAAAACCTAACGGTACTCTCGAATATCTAATCCAGGTTACCATTTAAAATTAATGAATTTTACACTAAAATAATTGTCACTTGATTATTTTACATAGGACCAAAAACTGATATTCACTGGTGGCCCATGTAGACAAAAGTTATTATATGCTTAAATAATAAATGGCCCTATGAGTTCAGCAGTTGTCTCGGATTTTCAATTTGTGTCACCATTTTGAGTTATATCCATTTGAAAAATAATATAACATTATTTTATTATTTAATTTATGGTTATGCCATTTTTGGGTTTCCTCACAGGTGTCCTGCACTGACTAAACATAAGTCATGCCTAGGGTAAACCTACTATCGTCTGTAGAATCAAGCCCTCATATTTCTAATCCGAGAAACTGTTTAAGAGTTATTACACTTTTTCTAGAAAAATGCTTACCCGTGCTAATTAAACCTTAACAGAGAATTGATGGATCATTCCGAGCACTCCGTACCTCGGAATCGCACAACATCCGATTTAACAGTCTCGAAATAATTCCATATAATTAAATAAAATTATACGGAATTTCTAAGACCTTACATTCTCCCCACCTTAGGGATTTATGTCCCCGAAAGCCACAACATATACTTAGTAAACAAATGGGGGTATTAATCACTGATCTGAGCCTCCTGCTCCCATTTTCTCTCTAAGAGGTTCCCATGCTTCCAACGAATGCACACCAAAGGTATCGACATCCCACGAAGGTCATGCTCCTGTCGATCCTCAATCTCTACTAGAACCTCAATAAACGCCACCCGATCATCAAATTCTAGATCTTCGTGGTCCATTACCAATGAAAGGTCATGCACATATCTCTTAAGCTAAGATATATGGATGAAATCGTGTACCCAATCCAACCGTGTGGGTAGTTCCAAGCAGTATTCCAGCTCGCCAATCCAAATAATTATTAGTAATGGTTCGATAAACCTTAGAGATAACATCCTACCTCGACCAAAACTCTGAAGTCCCCATCGAGGGGAGACCCTCTAGTAAAAGTGGTCCCCATCCTAGAACTCCATGGGTATCTGTATCCCATCATCATAAGACGTCTTCCATGCCTGTGTAGACATCACCTGTTGATAATTGAGACATCGTGATTTGAACTTCCCCACTGCTTCCTTCATCCAGGGTCATCAGTACTATAATCGAAGGGCATGGTACATCGTTTCCACACCAGGATGTATTGTAGAGACCCGAATCCTGACTTACATTGACGTTACAATACATTTGAGGAAAACATAGTACATAACAAACACACACACAAGGATCATAATAGTTTAGTGTCTTTTTAAACTCGGAATATAATCTTCTAAATGTGGTGAAAGATCTACAACATCTCCCATAAAGATCTTCCCTTTTTTTACCTAAATCCTTTCTTTATATCCTGGGGAAAAGAAAACATAAAAGGGTGAGCTCAAATGCTCAGTAAGGGTAAACAAAATAAATATCAATAACATCATATTCATAAGAACATAACATTTTGGAAATCTTAACCCGCAAAAGAGAGCATAATTTCATAACATGGGATAAATCATAGTAGTGAAATGAAATCCCAATAATCATAACTTAAAACATGAAACTTTGTGGCATACACAAATAATCATAGAGAATCATATCTTATTAGTCAAGACACATTGCAAAGACTATCTTAGTGGACAAAGTCCCTTTCTGAACCGAGTCACCCTCGTTTCAGTCCTGTTTCACTGAACCGGTATAACCTACCATTCCATCCATGTCTATCTCATGAGATATAAAATCTTTAACCAATGCATTGGAGGGAGATATAGGTCCCACCCATCTCATAATGATACCATTCTTATGTGTGCCACAAAATCTTAAAACATACATCATTGCATAACCCATGTAATAAAAATGGGAATCTTAAACATCGTGACATCATAAAACAATTCATATAAGATAAAGGAATTCATAAAAAAAATATTTCCATCACAACATAATCAAATCCATGTAATAATAGGGATAGAAACAGAACCCTTTATTATCTTAGATGGAAAATAATTTTGATAAAACACTTGAACTCCACTCTTGAGGAAAATATCCTTTCTTCTTCAAAAACATTTTTTCTTTATTAACATGTCATACAACTTTAAAATAAAAGAATTTGATTAAAAATAAACTTGAAAACATGTAAAAGATGCTTCTTAGAAATATTGTTTTAAAAATCCATTCATGCCGTATAAGTTAAAAAAACATTCTTCTCGTACTTTTGTCGGAAAAGTCAAAAAGTACCTCCTATGAAAAATGAAAAAAGATTCCTTTCATATCTTTTACTAAAAACTCACCAAAGGGTAAAATTGGATTTGAAAAATTGTAGGTGTATGGAAATAATATTACATATTGAGGAAACATGGATGTGGATGATAAAATACACCCCAGTAAATACCAAAGTATAAACAATCTCGGATAAAAATGAGATTGTGATATTTCCCTTACCTTAGGTCTGATTTGCTTTGTAAGTGTCCGAAACTCTTGTATAATGATTTAAATAATGTCATTTACTTATTACATAATCATATGATATCATATATGGTTCACTTATTACTTTATATTACCCGTTCTTTTGTAAATTCCATGTTAAAGAGCATTTTGGGTAAAATTGTTTCATTTGTCGTCCGTGTTTTGACTTTTAATTATTCATATGATTACTTAGATCATGATTATTTAATTCCAGAATATAAAACATGATTTATATATATATATATATTCAGAATATACATATATATAATAAATCAGTAAATGGAAAGAAATACACCGTTCATGGAGACGGTAGGCCGAACGTACGCATGAACGCTGTTTTCGTTTCCTTATTGAATTGAGTGGAATTAAGTAGATGACATACATATATATACACATAATTAAAGTAGATTTATAATGTCATATATTTCATTATTATTTCTTATATATACTTTATAATCATTCTTAAATGGTTAACATGGAGAATGAATCTCATTGCGTCGTGGAGACGGTAGTCCGTACGTACGCACGAGCGATGATATCATTTCCATAATTATTGAATTGAATTGGAGTGGATGATACAATATATCAGAATCATTATGATGTTATAATAACTATGTATAGTTATTCTTTACACCATAATACCCATCCATGTAAGGTGTTGGTGGAAAAACAGATTACACCACGGCGTGGAGACGGTATTCCGTACATACGCACGCGCGGTGATTTCGTTTTCCGTAGGATGGATAGATGGTGAATTAGGATTGTTTCATACTTATAATAACATATCAGTATATGAGTGATACTAATGTTATTACTTCATAATTAAACAACCTAAGAAGAAGAAGTGTAAGAAGAAATAAAGGTGAAAGAATCGGTAATGGAAATTACCTCTTCTTTGAAGCGCCTCTTTGAGACCTCCTCTTAGGGCACTAATATTGGTCTTTGAGGAAGAACAGAACCTCTAGGAGGTTTCTAGGGAAGTGGAGAAGAGAATTTGGCAGGGGTTGGCCGAGCCTGAAGGCTCAATGTTGTGTGAGGAAGAGAGGGAGGAGGTGCCCTTTTATAAGGGAGGAGAGGGGCACCTTTGGAATAACTAAATATATTATTTTATTATAAAGTCATGTTCGGTTTTAAATAGCTCCAAATTGATTTATTTCAAGGCTAAGTTGGGTATGGGTCGAAATCCTCTCATCCAATAGAATTTAAAAAAGTTTAGGTTCCTATTTTAACCATATCATTTAGATTTAACATTAAGTTAAATATTTTTACTTTTACCGTGTCTTCTTGTGTTCTTACACTATAAGGTTAATAAACTTACTATAAGAAGCCAAACGAACCCCAAATTGTTTATTATTAATATATATAACCTTGTATAAGTTATTTTACCGAACCTTAGATTTTTAGGAATAAAATAAAAATTAATAATATAATATTTGTTTTAAAAACTATTTTATGTAAATTTTGAAACGATTTAGTAATTGATTTTTGTGAAAATCATAACAGAATTATAAGTTCGAAATAAGTTAATTAAATCAATAATAACATATCATATTAACCTATAAAATTAGTGGAATTCATAAAAAGTCTCAAATTATATTTATTTGGGTATTTGTAACATCAATTATGTCAATATTTCATTAATAAGATAATTACTCTATTATCGTTGTGTCATAAATAAATTAAATTATTTAATCTCTAAAAATTACAAATAAAACACCATTATGTAATAAATCTTTTTATCTTTCTAATGAATATTTATAATCTAATTTATCTTATGTATAACCCTATATTAAAAATGTTTTAGTAAATAAACTTTGATTTTTACTCTTTTAACTCTTCTTTGAATTAAATAATAATAAATGTCCTAATCTAATAAAAGTGGGCCTAAATGGTCATATTTTATTCCTAAGTTTGTTTTTGGTCTAATTACACTTTTCCAATAGAATTAGGACATGTTTTAGGGTAATAATAATATCATTTTTACCCTTAATTACCCTATTTACTTATAACCGTGGTAAATAAAAGTAAAAAGTTACTATTCACCAAAAATTATTTTCATCTCATTGAACCACATTTTACTTAATGACATCAACCGTGTCTCTCGGATTTTTGTAATTCCACTCACAGAAGCGGTAAAATTAAGTTTTATGAAAAATTCAGTTTTTTAACTACCACTTAGTGGTTTCTCTATTCATCAAAAATTGAAAGTTTTTAGAAAAATACCAAAAATTAGGCCTAAGCTATATATGATATTATGAACTCAAAAAAAATTTCTATTTTACCAAATTCAAAACATATCAGTTGCATTAATTAATTTTAAAAATTAATTCCCATCATCAAAACAAATGGTGTGTTTTTAAGAGATAATAACTATCAAAAGATTGACACTTTTTTATAACTGGTTTAAATGTGAAATTACATCCAATGACCAACATTGTATTAAATTGTAAAAATATATTCTAAATATACTTTAAAACCACTAAAATTAATAATTTATCACTATTAATTATTTCGATTGAAAAAGTTGTTTTTAATTAAAATTTAGTAATTTTCACTATTCATCAAAATATGAATGTTATCCGAAAATCACCAAAATTTCACCCTAAGCTAATTTCGATATTCCGAATCCAAATATGATGTCCATTTTGAAAAATAAAATTTACAAGATTTCAAAAAAGTGGTTATAACTATTCATAACGGCTAGTTTTAATAATATTTTAATAGCATATCGTTGTTTAGCGAGACTTGGTGTTGCGTACAACACACGCTATCGTGGAAGGTCGCGATTACGTGTAATTCAATCCAGGTCAGAGATGTGTGTTATTAAAGCTCCTTTTGGTGTAGCGTATAACACAAGACATTACTGAAATTAAAAAGAATATTTTTCATAAAATCTCAGGGTGTTACATTCTACCCCCCTTAAAATTAATTTCGCCCTTGAAATTCGTCGGGGTTATAAATGGTTTACTATTCGAAAGTTTCTTTAATAGATACCCACATCGTAAAAAGGAATACCAAAACAAATCTTTAAAAACAAACGTATGAAACGTAATGGTTACTCAAATAAACTAATCACTGGGTTTCCACATAGGTGAAAATATGGATATGGAAGAGAAATCTAACCATCATGTTCTGATGGAGAGTGGTAGAGAACATGGCTATGGAAAAGATAGCAATCACAAAGACATAAATTTGTGACGATCTAAGGTACCATCTGATTCATCAGATATAAGAGCACTAAGACAACATTTTTGGTTTTCAAGATCATTTCCCTAAAGTTGATGAAATTGGAATTTGAAGAAATACTTTCGTGATTTTGGTATAGTCTCGCCGTTTGTCGTTCTTTGGACAATTTCCAGTTCATCTCTTAAATAAATGAAGTTGAATTTTTCATTCGTGATGTGTTAGCAGATCATGTGATAGAATGATGGGTCATTCCATCTCTTTCAAACAGAAGGTTAGCAAAAGTTATAAGTCCATCTTATGGTTAATCGTATATGGTTCCAAAAATGAACTTATACTTCATAAATCATACTGCTTAATAAAAGAAAACTAGTTTCTACTAACCAGGGACTTCCTATAGGCCAGTGGTAGGTGATAAAGGCCAGTCACACTTCGGTTGTGGGTTTGATTCCCACAGCCTTGTCCGACGCGATGGGCTGTCGCCCATCCTATAGCTTGTCCTTTTTCTAAAACAATATTACTATAACATCCCATCAATAATATCGAAAAAACTTCTATCCTTAAACAATACTAACTTATGTCCAACATAATCCATTCCAACCTTTTGGCTTATCCATAATACTGCAGTCCACTCTCAGAGATTTAATACCATCGTTGATCCCCATATATCATAAGATATATCTTGTTGGTCACATTCCAGACATTCAAAGGCCTTAATCTTATACTCTCTTGAATACCCATTGAACCTTATTGAAAACATGAGTGCTGTTAAAAGTTAACTCTTTCCACATACCAAAATCTTCAAAATTCTATATACTCAAACCATGATATCACTTAGTCCTTATATCAATCATGAGCTCATGAATATTGTCAAATATTTCATTTTCTCGTTTTCCCTTCATTATGCGCATATCATTCTTTTTCCAAAAATATCTCAGTCACTTTCCATGGTTACTAGTACCATAAAATTATTGAAAACCACAATAGACCAATACATAAATATTCCAATATTCCACGATACTATATACAACACTATTTTGGAATCCCATTACATAAACACTTAATCATTCCACCACAGTGTTGTCATATTCAACATCGCCAATAGTGATCACATGTGACTTCCCGTTGTCCTTTGCCTTAAGTGGTTGCTCATGTTGATCATCACTAACCCTTGGATTAGGTCATTTATTAGCATAATGCCCCATTTCCTTGCACTTGAAGCATTGAAGTGTTGGTGTTGCGTTCTCTGCAGTGTTTGCTTTATTCACATCATTAGAAACCCTTTTTCCATTACTCCGACACTCAGCTGCTCGATGACCTTATTTTCCACACTTAAAACATTTTCTAGTCCCTTTAAGACAATCTCCACCATGCTTCTTTCCACACTTTGTGCATAAGGAAACATTCATCTTCTTTTCACCATTATTCTGAGATTTCTCCTTGAACTCCATCTTTCGTTTCTTGTCAAAACCATGAGATGGATATGTAACAACAACTTCCATTTCTACCTTGATAGCACAACACATAATTTCTTCATAGCTACTGATGTCTCTTATAGATAATTCCCTTCGAAGACTTGGTTTTACGCCACTGAAAAATCGATCAACTTTACTTTCAGGTTGGATGATAATGCCAGATGCATACCTTGCAAGTCTTATAAAATTCACTTCGTATATACCAACAGATTCATCATCCTTCTGCTTCATCTCAAAAACTCCTTTTCCATCTTTGTTCGAAGAATACGAGGGAAGTACTTATTGAAAAACAAGTTCTTGAACTCGTCCCATTCCATGGACTCAATTTCATCTATTGGCCTCGTATTCTTGATAAGATTCCACCATTGATCATATTCACCTTCCAAACGATATACTACTAAGATGACTTTATCATGTTCAGAACATTGAAGAACTGAAAATATCTTTTCAGTGGTACTGATCCATTGTTCAGCAACATGTGGATCGGAAGTCCCACTGAAAGAAGGTGGGCATTGCCTCATGAAGGAATCAATAGAATATTGTTCCCTTCTCTGCTCATTTGGAAGTCCAGAATGATTTATAGCTTGTGTAAGTATAGCAATAAGATTTTTCAATCCATCTCCCATAAAAAAATTTTGTTCAAGAGGAAAATCATTGCATTGTCCATTGCATTGATCAACACAGTTCTTTCGGGTTCCAGCCATCGTCTAAAACACAAAAAGAATAGTGTGAGAGGCAAAAATCATGATAGGGAAAACAACATTATAAATGGGGAGTATCCTCACTATCTAACTTCTTAGGTTAAATTCTATTATCATTACCATAGTTCTAGGACTGTATCATATACGTATAATTATCCTTAGGGACATCTCTAGACATACCATAGAAATATCTCTAGGGATCTCACTAACACTTTCGCATCCTAGTTTCCAATGGTTGACTAAACCTTTCCTCTGATACCAACTATAGAGACCTGAAGCCTAACGTACATTGACGTTACATTACATATGCGGAATAATTAGTACATAACAAACACACACACAAGGATCGTAATAGTTTAGTGTCTTTGGAAACTCGGAATATAATCTTATAATCATGGTGAAAGATCTACAACATCTCCCATAAATATCTTCCCTTTTTTACCAAAAACCTTTCTTTATATCCTGGGGAAAAGAAAACATAAAAGGGTGAGCTCAAATTCTCAGTAAGGGTAAAAAAAATAAATATCAATCACATCATATTCATAAAAACATAACATTTTGGAAATCTTAACCTGCACAAGAGAGCATAATTTCATAACATGGGATAAATAATAGTAGTGAAATGCAATCCCAATAATCATAACATAAAACATGAAACTTTGTGTCATACACACATAATCAAAGAGAATCATATATTATTAGTCAAGACTCATTGCAAAGACTATCTTTGTGGACAAAGTTCCTTTCTGAACCGAGTCACCCTCGTTTCAGTCCTGTTTCACTGAACCGGTATAACCTACCATTCCAGCCATGTCTATCTCATGAGATATAAAATCTTTACCCAATGCATTGGAGGGAGATATAAGTATCACCCATCTCATAATGATACCATTCTTATGTGTGCCACAAAATCTTAAAACATACATCATTGCATAACCCATGTAATAAAAATGGGAATCTTAAACATCGTGACATCATAAAACAATTCATATAAGATAAAGTAATTCATAAAAAAAATATTTCCATCACAACATAATCAAATCCACGTAATAATAGGGATAGAAACAGAACCCTTTATTATCTTAGATGGAAAATAATTTTGATAAAACACTTGAACTCCATTCTTGAGGAAAATATCCTTTTTTTCTTCAAAAACATTTTTTCTTTCTTAACATGTTATAAAACTTTAAAATAAAAGAAGTTGATTAAAAATAAACTTGAAAACATGTAAAGTATGCTTCTTAAAAATAATGTTTTAAAAATCCATTCATGCCGTATAAGTTAAAAAAACATTCTTCTTGTACTTTTGTCGGAAAAGTCAAAAAGTACCTCGTATGAAAAATGACAAAAGATTCCTTTCATATATTTTACTAAAAACTCACCAAAGGGTAAAATTGGATTTGAAAAATTTTAGGTGTATGGAAATAATATTATATATTGAGGAAACATGGATGTGGATGATAAAATACACCCCAGTAAATACCAAAGTATAAACAATCTCGGATAAAAATGAGATTGCGAGATTTTCCCTTACCTTAGGTCCGATTTGCTTCATAAGTGTCCGAACCTCATTTATAATGATTTAAATAATGTCATTTACTTATTACAGAATCATATTATATCATATATGGTTCACTTATTACTTTATATTACCCGTTCTTTTTTAAATTCCATGTTAAAGAGCATTTTGGGTAAAATTGTTTCATTTGTCGTACGTGTTTTGACTTTTAATTATTCATATGATTACTTAGATCATGATTAATTAATTCCAGAATATAAAAGATGATATATATATATATATATATATATATATTCAGAATATACATATATATAATAAATCAGTAAATGAAAGAAATACACCGTTCATGGAGACGGTAGTCCGTACGTACGCATGAACGCTGTTTTCGTTTCCTTATTTAATTGAGTGGAATTAAGTAGATGACATACATATATATACACATAATTACAGTAGATTTATAATGTCATATATTTCATTATTGTTGCTTATATATACATTATAATCATTCTTAAATGGTTAACATGGAGAATGAATCTCATCGCGTCGTGGAGACGGTAGTCCGTACGTACGCACGAGCGATGATATCATTTCCATAATTATTGAATTGAACTGGAGTGGATGATACAATATATCAGAATCATTATGATGTTATAATAACTATTTATAGTAATTATTTACACCATAATACCCATCCATGTAAGGTGTTGGTGGAAAAACAGATTACACCACGGTGTGGAGACGGTATTCCGTACGTACGCACGCGCGGTGATTTCGTTTTCCGTAGGATGGATAGATGGTGAATTAGGATTGTTTCATACTTATAATAACATATCAGTATATGAGTGATACTGATGTTATTACTTCATAATTAAACAACCTAAGAAGAAGAAGTGGAAGAAGAAATAAAGGTGAAAGAATCGGTAATGGAAATTACCTCTTCTTTGAAGCGCCTCTTTGAGACCTCCTCTTTGGGCACTAAGATTGGTCTTTGAGGAAGACCAGAACCACTAGGATGTTTCTAGGGAAGTGGAGAAGAGAATTTGGAAGGGTTTGGCCGAGCTTGAAGGCTCAAAGTTGTGTGAGGAAGAGAGGGAGGAGGTGCCCTTTTATAAGGGAGGAGAGGGGCACCTTTGGAATAACTAAAAATATTATTTTATTATAAAGTCAAGTTCGGTTTTAAATAGCTCAAAATTGATTTATTTAGAGTCTAAGGTGTGGTTGGGTCGAAATCCTCTCATACAATAGAATTTAGAAAAGTTTAGGTTCCTATTTTAACCTTATCATTTAGATTTAACATTAAGTTAAATAATTTTACTTTTACCATGTCTTCTTGTGTTATTACACTATAAGGTTAATAAACTTACTATAAGAAGCCAAAAGAACCCCAAATTGTTTATTATTAATATATATAACCTTATCTAAGTCATTTTGCCGAACCATAGATTTTTTGGAATAAAATAAAAATTAATAATATAATATTTGTTTTAAAAACTATTTTATGTCAATTTTGAAACTATTTAGTAATTTATTTTTGTGAAAATCATAAAAGAATTATAAGTTCGAAAAAATTTAATTAAATCAATATTAACATTTCATATTAAGCTATAAAATTAGTGTAATTCATAAAAAGTCTCAAATTATATTTATTTGGTTATTTGTAACATCAATTATGTCAATATTTCATTAATAAGATAATTACTGTATCATCGTTGTGTCATAAATAAATTGAATTATTTAATGTCTAAAAATTAAAAATAAAATACCATTATGTATTAAATCGTTTTATCATTCTAATGAATATTTATAAACTAATTTATCTTATGTATAACCCTATATTAGAAATGTTTTAGTAAATAAACTTTGATTTTAACTCTTTTAACTCTTATTTGAATTAAATAATAATAAATGTCCTAATCTAATCCAAGTGGTCCTAAATGGTCATATTTTATTCCTAAGTTTGTTTTTAGTTGAATTAAACTTGTCCAATAGAATTAGGACATGTGTTAGGGTAATAATAATATCATTTTTACCCTTAATTTCCATATTTACTTTTAACCGTGGTAAATAAAAGCAAAAAGTTACTATTCACCAAAAATTATTTTCATCTCATTGAACCACATTTTACTTAATGACATAAACCGTGTCTCTCTGATTTTTGAAATTCCACACACAGAAGCGGTAATATTAAGTTTTATGAAAAATTCAGTTTTTTAACTACCACTTAGTGGTTTCACTATTCATCAAAAATTGAATGTTTTCAGAAAAATACCAAAAATTAGGCCTATTCTATATTTGATATTATGAAATCAAAAATGAGGTCTATTTTACAAAATTCAAAACATATCAGTTGCATTAATTAAATTAAAAATTAATTCTCGTCATCAAAACAAAAGGCCTGTTTTTAAGAGATAATAACTATCAAAAGATTGACACTTTTTTATAACTGGTTTAAATGTGAAATTACATACAATGACCAACATTGTATTAAATTGTAAAAATATATTCTAAATATACATTAAAACCACTAAAATTATTAATTTATCACTATTAATTATTTCGATTGAAAAAGTTCTTTTTAATTAAAATTTAGTAATTTTCACTATTCATCAAAATATGAATGTTATCCGAAAATCACGAAAATTTCACCCTAAGCTAATTTCGATATTCCGAATCCAAAAATGATGTCCATTTTGAAAAATAAAATTTACACGATTTCAAAAAGGTGGTTATTACTATTCATAACGGCTAGTTTTAATAATATTTTAATAGCATATCGTTGTTTAGCGAAACTTGGTGTTGCGTACAACACACGCTATCGTGGAAGGTCGTGATTGCGTGTAATTCAATCCAGGTCAGAGATGTGTGTTGTGAAAGCTCCTTTTGGTGTAGCGTATAACACAAGACATTAATTAAATAAAAAAGAATATTTTTCATAAAATCTCAGGGTGTTACATGTATCGTTAAAGGGGATATATGGATCTCTCTCAACACATCCTTCTAAAGCGTCTGTAGTACCATGGTGCAGCCTCTGAAGAAGATGTTGTGCTCCCCACCTTTAAAAAATATTTTAGATGACCGTCCTGAGGATCTCTGGCCAAGTCGGGCCTCGCTCATAACGTCTCATCCTGTACCACCCCCCCCCCCAAATTTGATGAATTATTGGGGGAGTGACAGTCATAGAATAGAGGTAGTGGATCCAACTTTATCTGTGAAG
Source organism: Viscum album (assembly GCA_963277665.1). NCBI lineage: Eukaryota > Viridiplantae > Streptophyta > Magnoliopsida > Santalales > Viscaceae > Viscum > Viscum album. The sequence continues at coordinate 1,185,454,858 of OY728161.1, read as the reverse complement.
GATATATGTAGCGCAACTAGCTGCTCTAATGCCTCACTCATCAGTTGTAGAGAATAACACCCATTCAGTGCGTCTAGTATCATGTTCCCCTTCCCAAGAGTGTAAACTATCTCAAAGTCATAGTCCTGTAAGAACACTAGCCTCACCAATGTCTCAGATTCATGCCCTTTGTGTATAACGACCCATACTTTACATACATTGTTAATACTTCAAAATTGAAGCACACTTATTACAACATATGACAAAACCACAAAGGACCGTATAGGTATAGTGTCTTTAGAAACTGGGAAACATAAACAACCGGTTCATAAATCTTCTACAGTGTCTCCCATTTATTTCATCATATCTAGGGTCCCTTTTAGAATATTCTACTTAGTATCCATCTTCCTGACCTGGGGAGAAGAAAACATAAAAGGGTGAGCTCAAATGCTCAGCAAGGGCAAATAAAGGAAATAAAAATCATATCATATCTTTTTGAAAATCAAAACCTGCAAAAGAGATCATAATATCTTAACATGGAATAAATCATAGAAGTGAAAATGAGATCCCCAAAATCATAACATAAAACTTGAAACTTTGTGGCATGCACACATAATCATGGAAAATCATTTCTTGTTAGTCATGACTCATCGCCAAGACTATCTTAGTGGACAAAGTCCCTTTCTGAACCGAGTTCACTCCTCGTTTCGGTCCTATATCACTGAACCGAAATAACCTTCCGTTCCAGCCATGTCTATCTCATGAGATATAAAATCATTACCCAATGCATTGGAGGGAGATATAGGTCCCACCCATCTTATAATGAATCCTTTCTTATGTGTGCCACATAATCATAAAACATACATCATCGCATAACACATATAACAAAAATGGGATTCTTGAAACATCATGACATCATAAATCAATTCATATATGATAAAGGAATTCATAAACATAATTCCATCACAACATAGTCAAACCAATGTAAAAATATGGATAGAAACAGAACCCTTTATTATCTTAGATGGAAAATAAATTTGATAAAACACTTGAATTGAATTCTTGAGGAAAATATCCTTTCTTCTTCAAAAACATTTTTCCTTTCATAACATGTCATACAACTTTAAAATAAAAGAAGTTGATTAAAAATAAACTTGAAAACTTGTAAAGGAAGCTTCTTTGAGGTAATGTTTTAAAAATCCATTCATGCCGTATAAAAAAACATTCTTCGTACTTTTGTCAGAAAAGTCAAAAAGTACCTCGTACGGAAAAACAACAAAAGATTCATTTCATATTCTTTACTAAAAACTCACCTAAGGGTAAAATTGGATTTAAACTATTTCAAGTGGATGGAAACAATATTACATATTGAGGGAACATGGATGTGGATGATAAAATACACCCCAGTAAATACTTACGAATAAACAATCTCGGATAAAAATGAGATTGTGATATTTCCCTTACCTTAGGTCCGATTTGCTTTGTTCGTGTCCGAAACTCCTTTATAATGGTTTAAATAATGTTATTGACTTATTCCAGAATCATACATATTGATATGAGATCATATATGGTCATATTATTAGCTTCTTGTTAGTAATATTTCATTGTTACTTGTTACTCGGGTCTTTATAACTTTTTGTTCTTATGCGTGTTTTGTCGAATAAATTCTTATTCTTATCTTTAGGTTATAGATAATTCATTTCCAGAATGGTATTAGTGTAGTATATACCATATTCATTCATTCAATTCATTTATATAATCATTATGAAATGAAGATCATGTAGAACGAGTCGCATCACATCGTGGAGACGGTATTCCGTACGTACGCACGAGTGATGATATCATTCCTATGATCGTGGAATTGTATTGGAGTATATATATATATTATTTCAGTATCAATATTACTTAATAATAATCATATATAGTTACTGATTACACCATTATACCCATCCTTGTAAGGTGATGGTGGAAAATAGATCACACCACGGCGTGGAGACGGTATTCCGTACGTACGCACGCGCGGCGATTTCATTTTTCCGTAGGATGGATAGAAGGTGAATTATGGTTGTTTCATATTTATAATAACATATCAGTATGTAAGTAATACTGATGTTATTAGTTTATCATGAAACAACTAAAGAAGAAGAAGTTGAAGAAGAAAGAAATTGAAAAGATCGGTAATGGATATTACCTCTTCTTTGGAACGCCTTTTTGAATCCTCCACTTAAGGAACTAAGATTGGTCTTTGGAGAAGACCAGGACCTCTAGGATTATTCTAGGGAAGTGGAGAAGGGAAAATGGCAGGGGTTGGCCGAGCTTGAGTGCTCAAATTGGTGTGAGGAGGAGGGGGAGGAGGTGCCCTTTTATAAGGGAGGAGAGGGGCACCTTAGGAATATCTCAAAATATTATTTTATATTAAAGTCAAAATCGGTTTATAATGGTTCCAAAGGGTCTTATTTCGAAGCTAAAGTGGGGATGGGTCGAAATCCTATCAACCAATAAGATGTAGACAAGTTTAGGGTATTATTTTAACCTTATCAATTAGATTTAACTCTAAGTTAATTAATTTAACTTTTACCGTGTCTTTTTGTTTTCTTTCACTATATGGTTAATACACTTACTATAACATGCCAAACGAACCCCAAATTGTTTATTATTAATATATATATCCTTATCTAAGTCATTTGGCCGAACCTTAGATTTTTAGGAATAAAATAACAATTAATAATATAATATTTGATTTAAAAACTATTTTGTGTCAATTTTGACACTATTTGATATATGATTTTTGTGAAAGTCATAACAGAATTATATGTTCGAACCAATTTGATTAAATCAACAATAATATATCATAGTAACCTAGAAAATTAGTGGAATTCATAAAAAGTCTTAAATTACATTTATTTTGGTATTTATATTATCAATTTTGTCAATATTTCATTAATAAGATAATTACTGCATCATATTTGTGTCATAAATAAATTAAATTATTTGATGTCTAAAAAATTACAAATAAAATACCATCATGTAGGAAATCTTTTTAGCTTTCTAATGAATATTTACAATCGAATTTATCTTATGTATAACCCCATATTAAAAATGATTTACTTATTAAACGTTGATTTTAACTATTTTAACCCTTCTTTAAATAAATTAATAATAAATGTCCTAATCTAATCCAAGTGGGCCTAAATGGTCATATTTTATTCCTAAGTTTGTTTTTGGTCGAATTACACTTGTCCAATAGAATTATGACATGTGTTAGGGTAATAGTAATATCATATTTACCCTTAGTTACCCTATTTACTATTAACTGAGGTAAAAAAAGTAAAAAGTTACTATTCACCAAAAAATTATTTTCATCTCATTGAACCACATTTTAGTCCTTGATATTAACCGTGTCTCTCGGATTTTCGAAATTCCATTCACAGAAGCGGTAAAATTAAGTTTTATGCAAAATTCAGTTTTTAACCTACCACTTAGTGGTTTCACTATTCATCAAAAATTGAAATTTTTCTGAAAAATACCAAAATTTCACCCTTGGCTAATTTCGATATTCTGAGTCCAAAAATGAAGTCCATTTTGAAAAATAAAATTTATAAAATTTCAAAAAGTGGTTATTACTATTCATAATGGCTAGTTTTAATAGCATATTGTTGTTTAGTGAAACTCGGTATTGCGTACGACGCAAGCTATCGAGGAAGGTCGCGATTGCGTGTAAAGCAAGCCAAGCAAGTGTTGTGTAGAAAAAGATTCCTTTGATGATTTATATAACATAAAAGTCTCGGGTGTTACATTCTACCCCCCTTAAAAAGAATTTCGCCCTCGAAATTCGTCACTTTGCAACAAACAAATGAGGATACTTCTCCCTCATCATATCCTCAAGCTCCCATGTAGCTTCTTCAAGTTGGTGGTTTCTCCATAAAACTTTCACCAAGCGAGTGGTCTTGTTTCGTAGGACTTTTTCGCTACGATCCAGAATCTCTATCGGCTGTTCTTCATAAGAAAGATCTTGCTCCAGCGGTACAACTTCTGAGCTGAGTACATGTGAAGGATCTGGTATGTACTTTCTCAGGAGAGATACATGGAACACATCGTGAACTTGAGAGAGATTCGGTGGAAGCGCCAATCGGTAAGCTACCTTCCCAACACGATCCAGTATTTCAAAAGGACCGATATATCTAGGGCTCAACTTCCCCTTCTTTCCAAATCTCATAACCCTCTTCCAGGGAGATATTCGTAAGAACACTTTATCACCCACTTCAAACTCTAGGTCTTTTCTTCGGTTGTCGGCATAACTTTTCTGTCGACTCTGAGCTGCTCTTATGTGTTGTTGAATAGATCTGACCTTTTCTGCCATTTCATCAACGAGATCAGGTCCTAATAGCTTTCTTTCCCCAACTTCATCCCAGCAAGTTGGAGTCCTGCATTTCTTTCCATAGAGAGCTTCATAAGGAGCCATCTGAATACTGGAGTGAAAGCTATTATTATAAGAAAATTCCACCAAAGGTAGGTGTTGATCCCAACCTCCTTTGAAATCCATAGAGCAAGCTCTCAACATATCTTCTAGGGTTTGAATTGTTCTCTCAGACTGACCGTCTGTCTGGGGATGATAAGCAGTGCTGAAACTCAACTCTGTATCCAGAGTATGCTGAAGACTTCGCCAGAACTTCGAGGTAAATCTTGGATCTCGATCAGATATAATAGAAAGTGGTACTCCATGCAATCTTACCACTTCCTTTACATATATCCTGGCAAGCTGATCTAGAGAGAAATCCTCTCTAATAGCAATGAAGTGTGCAGACTTTGTAAGACGATCAACTATGACCCAGATAGCATTATTGCCTTTGGATGTTTTAGGAAGTCCTATGACAAAGTCCATAGTGATGTTTTCCCATTTCCATTCGGGTATGGGTAATGGTTGTAACATCCCCTTAGACTTCTGTCTCTCAGCTTTAACTTGTTGACAAACCAAGCATCGAGAGACATATTCAGCAACATCTCTTTTCATTCCATCCCACCAGAAGTACTCTTTCAGGTCCCTATACATCTTCGTTCTTCCAGGATGAATAGAGAATGAAGAACTATGAGCCTCATCCAGCAGCTCTTTCTTTAATTCGGGGATGGGAGGAACACAAACCCGATTCCTGAACTTTATTATTCCATCACAATCAAGGTTGAATTCAGGAACATTTCTCACCTTCTTTTGTAACTCGACATCTTCTTTCTGTGCCCCTTTAATCTTCACATGTATAGATGGTTGAACATTCATTTGAGAAAGATAAGATTTTTCCCCTTCCATTATAATTCCAAGATCCATCCTTTGTAAATCCATAAATATTGGATCTTTTGTAATCCTCATCATGGATAAACTAGCATGGTCTTGTCGACTTAATGCATCTGCCACCTTGTTTGCTTTCCCAGGGTGGTAATGGATTGAGCAGTCATAATCCTTAATCAGCTCCAACCACCTTCTTTGGTGCATATTCAGCTCCTTTTGTGTGAAAATATACTTTAAACTTTTATGATCAGTATAAATATCACACCTTTCACCATAAAGGTAATGCCTCCAAATCTTTAATGCAAAGATTACCGCAGCCAACTCCAAATCATGTGTTGGGTAATTTTGCTCATGGATTTTCAACTGTCGTGAGGCATAAGCTATCACCATATCATTTTGCATAAGAACACACCCCAATCCCTTCTTGGATGCATCACTGTAGATCACAAACCTTTCTCCACTACAAGGCAGTGTGAGCACAGGTGCACTGGATAACCTTCTTTTCAACTCCTTGAAATTCTCTTCACATTCCTCTGTCCAGACAAACTTAACTCCTTTCCGAGTCAACTTGGTGAGTGGATTAGATAATCGTGAAAAATCTTTTACAAAACGTCGATAATAACCAGCCAAACCAAGAAAACTTCGGATCTTAGTTACTGTTGTTGGTCTTGACCATCTTTCGATAACCTCTGTTTTTGCTGGATCCACAGATATCCCCTCTTTTGAGATTATATGACCCAAAAATGCAACTTTTTGAAGCCAAAATTCACACTTGGTAAATTTGGCATAAAGCTTCTCTTTTCTCAGGGTCTTCAATATAATTCTCAAGTGATCTTCATGCTCTTCCTTGCTCTTTGAATAGACAAGAATATCGTCTATAAAGACTACCAAAAATTGATCAAGATAGTCTCTAAAGACTCTATTCATTAGATCCATGAAGATAGCAGGGGCATTAGTAAGACCAAATGGCATCACTATAAATTCATAGTGTCCATACCTTGTACGGAAAGCCGTCTTTGGTATATCCTCCCTTTTGACCCTTAATTGATGATACCCTGAACGAAGATCAATCTTGGAAAAGTATTGAGCTCCGCGTAGTTGGTCAAATAAGTCATCAATGCGTGGGAGAGGATATTTGTTCTTGATAGTGATCTTGTTAAGTTCTCGATAATCAATGCAGAGTCTCATTGATCCATCTTTCTTCTTAACAAATAGAACAGGTGCTCCCCAAGGTGACGCACTAGGGCGTATGAATCCCTTATCAAGATTCTCTTGGAGTTGCTTCTTCAATTCCTGCAACTCAATTGGGGCCATTCTATAAGGTGTCTTTGAAATAGGCAAAGCACCCGGTACGAGTTCTATTGAAAACTCAACTTCACGATTTGGTGGAAGACCCGGTAATTCCTCCGGAAAGACATCATCAAACTCCCGTACAATGGGCATATTCTTAATCGTGAGTTTCTCACCAACTATTTGAGATAAATAACCTTCATTTAGTGGAATCAATACCCATAAGATGGAAGAAATTTCCACTGGAAGGTTATGTTCATCCTTGCATTGATAGACGATCGTAGGTTGATCTGGAATATGAAATGTGACTTCCCTTCTTTGGCAATTGATATGAGCTCCATGTAGAGAAAGCCAATCCATGCCAAGAATCACATCAAATTCCACTAAAGGAAGGATCACAAGATTTGCAGGAAGCACTTTCCCACAAACTTCGATCGGAGAAGAGTTATAAACTTTTGATGCGATTGATGTGCCATTAGGTGTTGTCACAGCTAACTCAACATCTAATTGTTGAGGTAGTACGGTGATATCCTTAGAAAAGTCTTCAGAAATAAAAGAGTGGGTGGATCCAGAATCAAATAAAACATTTGCTACTTTAGAGTGGATGGTAAGTGTACCTTTCACCACATCGTTATCGTACTCCACATCGCTGATAGAAATTGCATGTGACTTTCCTTTGTCTTTAGCCTTAAGAGTTTGTTGACGTCGACCATCATCATCAACCCTTGGATTTGGGCATTGATTGGCATAATGCCCCATCTCCTTGCACTTGAAACATTGAAGTGTAGCAGGTTCATTCTGTGTATCCCTTCCTTTGTTTGCATCATTAGACATCTTCTTCCCATTATCACGGCATTCAAATGCCCGATGACCTTCCTTTCCACATTTAAAACATTTACTTGTCCCTTTAAGACAACTCCCTCCATGTTTCTTTCCACACTTTGAGCATAAGGGAAAGTTCATCTTCTTTTCCGTGTGCTCTTTAGATTTTTCTTTGAATTCCATCTTCCTCTTCTTATCAAACCCATGTGACTGATGGGTTACTCCAATCTCCATCTCGACTTTGAGAGCACATCGAACGATTTCTTCGTAGCTATTGAAGTCCCTTATGGCTAACGCCCTTCGAAGACTTGGTTTTAAGCCACTAAAGAATCGATCGATCTTACTCTCAGGTTGGATAATAATACCAGAAGCGTACCTTGCAAGTCTGGTAAAATTTGCTTCATAGGTACCAACAGATTCATCATCCCTTTGCTTCAGTTCAAGGAACTCTTTCTCCATCTTTGTTCGGAGAATACGAGGGAAGTACTTATTGAAAAATAAGTTCTTGAACTCGTCCCATTCCATAGACTCAATTTCATCCCTTTGCCTTGTATTCTTAACAAGATTCCACCATTGATCAGCATCTCCTTCCAAACGATACACTGCTAGGATGACTTTATCATGCTCAGAACATTGAAGAACTGAAAATATCTTTTCAGTAGTACTAATGCATTGTTCAGCAACTAATGGATCAGTAGACCCGCTGAAAGATGGTGGACGCTGCCTCATGAAGGATTCAACAGAATGTTGCTCCATTCTTTGTTCGTTTGGAAATCCTGCATGATTCATAGCTTGAGAAAGTTGTGTGAGCATGGCTACAAGATTTTGCATTCCAGCTCCCATATCGTTTGGTTGCTCAGGGGGACAATCATTGCATTGCCCATCGCATTCCGCATTAACACGGTTCCTTCGGGTTCCAGCCATTGACTAAAACCAAGAAGAATAGTGTGAGCAACACTAATTATAATAGGAAACCACATAATTCAAGAATAAAATTTTCATGCTTATGGTCTTATCCTAGGTTATTCGTGGCCATTTCTAAGATTGTGTTCTATGCTTAGACTTATCCTTAGGGTTCTTACTAAGGCTTTCACATCCTAGTTTCCAAAGGTTGACTATACCTTTCCTCTGATACCAACTATAACGACCCATACTTTACATACATTGTTAATACTTCAAAATTGAAGCACACTTATTACAACATATGACAAAACCACAAAGGACCGTATAGGTATAGTGTCTTTAGAAACTGGGAAACATAAACAACCGGTTCATAAATCTTCTACAGTGTCTCCCATTTATTTCATCATATCTAGGGTCCCTTTTAGAATATTCTACTTAGTATCCATCTTCCTGACCTGGGGAGAAGAAAACATAAAAGGGTGAGCTCAAATGCTCAGCAAGGGCAAATAAAGGAAATAAAAATCATATCATATCTTTTTGAAAATCAAAACCTGCAAAAGAGATCATAATATCTTAACATGGAATAAATCATATAAGTGAAAATGAGATCCCCAAAATCATAACATAAAACTTGAAACTTTGTGGCATGCACACATAATCATGGAAAATCATTTCTTGTTAGTCATGACTCATCGCCAAGACTATCTTAGTGGACAAAGTCCCTTTCTGAACCGAGTTCACTCCTCGTTTCAGTCCTATATCACTGAACCGAAATAACCTTCCGTTCCAGCCATGTCTATCTCATGAGATATAAAATCATTACCCAATGCATTGGAGGGAGATATAGGTCCCACCCATCTTATAATGAATCCTTTCTTATGTGTGCCACATAATCATAAAACATACATCATCGCATAACACATATAACAAAAATGGGATTCTTGAAACATCATGACATCATAAATCAATTCATATATGATAAAGGAATTCATAAACATAATTCCATCACAACATAGTCAAACCAATGTAAAAATATGGATAGAAACAGAACCCTTTATTATCTTAGATGGAAAATAATTTTGATAAAACACTTGAATTGAAATCTTGAGGAAAATATCCTTTCTTCTTCAAAAACATTTTTCCTTTCATAACATGTCATACAAATTTAAAATAAAAGAAGTTGATTAAAAATAAACTTGAAAACTTGTAAAGGAAGCTTCTTTGAGGTAATGTTTTAAAAATCCATTCATGCCGTATAAAAAAACATTCTTCGTACTTTTGTCGGAAAAGTCAAAAAGTACCTCGTACGGAAAAACAACAAAAGATTCCTTTCATATTCTTTACTAAAAACTCACCTAAGGGTAAAATTGGATTTAAACTATTTCAAGTGGATGGAAACAATATTACATATTGAGGGAACATGGATGTGGATGATAAAATACACCCCAGTAAATACTTACGAATAAACAATCTCGGATAAAAATGAGATTGTGATATTTCCCTTCCCTTAGGTCCGATTTGCTTTGTTCGTGTCCGAAGCTCCTGTATAATGGTTTAAATAATGTTATTGACTTATTCCAGAATCATACATATTGATATGAGATCATATATGGTCATATTATTAGCTTCTTGTTAGTAATATTTCATTGTTACTTGTTACTCGGGTCTTTATAACTTTTTGTTCTTATGCGTGTTTTGTCGAATAAATTCTTATTCTTATCTTTAGGTTATAGATAATTCATTTCCAGAATGGTATTAGTGTAGTATATACCATATTCATTCATTCAATTCATTTATATAATCATTATGAAATGAAGATCATGTAGAACGAGTCGCATCACATCGTGGAGACGGTATTCCGTACGTACGCACGAGTGATGATATCATTCCTATGATCGTGGAATTGTATTGGAGTATATATATATATTATTTCAGTATCAATATTACTTAATAATAATCATATATAGTTACTGATTACACCATTATACCCATCCTTGTAAGGTGATGGTGGAAAATAGATCACACCACGGCGTGGAGTCGGTATTCCGTACGTACGCACGCGCGGTGATTTCATTTTTCCGTAGGATGGATAGAAGGTGAATTAGGGTTGTTTCATATTTATAATAACATATCAGTATGTAAGTAATACTGATGTTATTACTTTATCATGAAACAACTAAAGAAGAAGAAGTTGAAGAAGAAAGAAATTGAAAAGATCGGTAATGGATATTACCTCTTCTTTGGAACGCCTTTTTGAATCCTCCACTTAAGGAACTAAGATTGGTCTTTGGAGAAGACCAGGACCTCTAGGATTATTCTAGGGAAGTGGAGAAGGGAAAATGGCAGGGGTTGGCCGAGCTTGAGTGCTCAAATTGGTGTGAGGAGGAGGGGGAGGAGGTGCCCTTTTATAAGGGAGGAGAGGGGCACCTTAGGAATATCTCAAAATATTATTTTATATTAAAGTCAAAATCGGTTTATAATGGTTCCAAAGGGTCTTATTTCGAAGCTAAAGTGGGGATGGGTCGAAATCCTATCAACCAATAATATGTAGACAAGTTTAGGGTTTTATTTTAACCTTATCAATTAGATTTAACTCTAAGTTAATTAATTTAACTTTTACCGTGTCTTTTTGTTTTCTTTCACTATATGGTTAATACACTTACTATAACATGCCAAACGAACCCCAAATTGTTTATTATTAATATATATATCCTTATCTAAGTCATTTGGCCGAACCTTAGATTTTTAGGAATAAAATAACAATTAATAATATAATATTTGATTTAAAAACTATTTTGTGTCAATTTTGACACTATTTGATATATGATTTTTATGAAAGTCATAACAGAATTATATGTTCGAACCAATTTGATTAAATCAACAATAATATATCATAGTAACCTATAAAATTAGTGGAATTCATAAAAAGTCTTAAATTACATTTATTTTGGTATTTATATTATCAATTTTTTCAATATTTCATTAATAAGATAATTACTGCATCATATTTGTGTCATAAATAAATTAAATTATTTGATGTCTAAAAAATTAAAAATAAAATACCATCATGTAGGAAATCTTTTTAGCTTTCTAATGAATATTTACAATCGAATTTATCTTATGTATAACCCCATATTAAAAATGATTTACTTATTAAACTTTGATTTTAACTATTTTAACCCTTCATTAAATAAATTAATAATAAATGTCCTAATCTAATCCAAGTGGGCCTAAATGGTCATATTTTATTCCTAAGTTTGTTTTTGGTCGAATTACACTTGTCCAATAGAATTATGACATGTGTTAGGGTAATAGTAATATCATATTTACCCTTAGTTACCCTATTTACTATTAACCGCGGTAAAAAAAGTAAAAAGTTACTATTCACCAAAAAATTATTTTCATCTCATTGAACCACATTTTAGTCCTTGATATTAACCGTGTCTCTCGGATTTTCGAAATTCCATTCACAGAAGCGGTAAAATTATGTTTTATGCAAAATTCAGTTTTTAACCTACCACTTAGTGGTTTCACTATTCATCAAAAATTGAAATTTTTCAGAAAAATACAAAAATTTCACCCTAGGCTAATTTCGATATTCTGAGTCCAAAAATGAAGTCCATTTTGAAAAATAAAATTTATAAAATTTCAAAAAGTGGTTATTACTATTCATAACGGCTAGTTTTAATAGCATATTGTTGTTTAGTGAAACTCGGTATTGCGTACGACACAAGCTATCGAGGAAGGTCGCGATTGCGTGTAAAGCAAGCCAAGCAAGTGTTGTGTAGAAAAAGATTTCTTTGATGATTTATATAACATAAAAGTCTCGGGTGTTACATTGTGAGAATATACAGCTGAGGCTCTTGTGATCAGAGTAACAGTAAATTTTTCACCCATCAAGTAGTGCCACTCTAACTTTAGGGAAAAGAACATTGTTGCTAACTCCAGGTCTTGGGAAGCATAGTTCTACTTGGCAGTCTCTGTCTCAGCACATGAATTCTCTACTGACTCTTCTCTTTCCACCGGAATGGCTCCCCCTTTTTCATCAAAGATGACTAGGGTACTGCTACACTAGAGTAGTCGGCTATGAATCTCTGGTAGTACCAAGACAAAGCATACATCCCTCTCCCTTAGAAGAGGCAATACTAGAAAGATATTTTCAAAAGATTTTCCCAAACTCTTCTACTCATGTTCGGAAATTAAAACTCAAAACTCAATCTCCCTGATGGTAAGTTTGGCTGACTCATGAGTGATCGGCTGCACCCTCATATTCATGATTTTATCATGTGTTTCATGGGTTTTCCCTTTTCACCGACCATGGAAAACCACATTCCCACATTGTAGATAAACCACTAGTGTTATTCCTAATACTGTAAATCTGAGTATGAACTATGGATGCCCATTCCATACCCAAACAAACATCGTAAGGCCTCGACGCTGCCACTAAGAGGGTCCAACCAAAACATTTGCCTTAATGGTCCGATCACACAGTCAACGTATGTGTGATTATCTAGTCTCCTCACAATGGTATCTCCGTACATGAGGTGCAAGTCAACGGTTTAATTGGAAACTCTAGGACTTGGACAACATTTGTGGAATGAAGGAATGATTGATACCTATTTATATTGATACATCAACTTGTAGTAGACACAAACCGTACCTCGAATCATTCTTAGAGACCCTAGGTCACACTCCTTGACTGCATGAAGCTACTCCCTTCCCATGTTTTCTAGCTTCCTGAGCATAGTGGGGACCACATTTAGGTGGTGGTTGTAACATGTAAAAAATATACCACCTCATGCTGCAATTCTAGCCCAACATCCACATATGATCCCCTGGAATTCACCTTTCCCATATCACCTCCACTTCTGAAAACATTTTTATGTCCCCAAGTCTCCATGACTAGCATCATTTTCCTGCTTTCATACTACTTACATTATTGGCTGTATTCGGTCAACCAAAGAACATTCTACCACAATGGATTTCTATAGAACCCTAACCTAAGTAGGAATGTAATGAGGAATAGTTATAGCTCAGATGTTACAAAACACACCCCACTCGGAGGATCGTGCCCAGTAGCACTGACTCTAAAATATTTACCGACTACATGGGATAGTCGGTATGCCTCGATGAATACTCAGCTACCGACATGTCGTCCTTCCAAAGTTGTAGAATCTCCAGGGAACTCTCATCCCTTTTCTTTTTTTAGAAAGAGACCCCCTTCTCTAATGAAGGTTCTAAATATTATCCACAAATAAGTCACCTCTTGGTATGATCAGGCTAATCTAACCTGGTCATCATCCTGCCGATCCACATAGAAGTCTCTCTACCAGGACCACAATTTGATCATATGGTTCCCAAGTAAGATGGAATCATTGATACCTTCTCAAGATAGTCCTTATCCACCTTTGTTTTGAGATTTCTTCAGATCCAAAGGGAAATCTGATGCTAAGACATGTGTAAGGAACTAGGCATACATGTTCCCTCTACCAGTACTTCCAATTGTAACTGCTGACCAACGGGGCGTGATATAGCTGAACCACTACCCAAAGGTACAATCTCAGGCAATGTTCCATGTACCAAATCTTTATAAATATGCGTACCATCCTCATGGTCACTCACAGGGGAAGACTAGAATCTATGATCACCATCTTCTCAACTAGTGTCTGAACTAGGTGAAAGGATTTGGCCACTACCTCCAGCCAATCCTCAAAAACTTTTGGGTCTGTCTCCCCTCAGAACCTCGATGAATTCTACCATTGGAACTCCTGCAATGTGCTCAGTCAGTGTGCACCATATTCTACTAGGGTTTGTGGAAAAAACTATACAATGGGTAGTGGTGATGTTGGTACATCACCTAAAATTTCCAATGCAGCAAGACGACCCTACACGAGAGCCTCCTTTCTCGGTGGGCCGTCATCATGTACTATCATATGAACCATGGGTTGTTGTCTTATTCGAGTCTTCCCGAAAAATGAAATGAGTTCCATGGTCACTAAGTTATATCTGGTGAGATGACTCCAAATAAATCACAAGAAAAACTTTTCAAAAACACACAAAATCTGTGTTTTCATGCGGTGAGTCGGAAATTAGAATTAAGTGTCCTAGGGTTTGGATACATCAGTCATCGCACCAACACTGGACTCCCATAACTGAAAACCACACTCCCTTGATACCACTTTTTCATGACCCATCCCCTAAGGCTCGTGTCATGACTACCCCAAGGCCACCATCCACAGGACAGGGGCTGACGACTAGAACCAAAAGGCATATTCCCTAAAACGGGAAGGCTTTACCTTTAAACATGAATAAGCACATGGTCTGATAACACGACACGATGAATCTGTGAAGTAACTGTTATAGTATAAGTTTGCTAAAAGCATAAGGGATGGAATACAAACCCAACTGGAAAATGTACAAGTACAACAAAAAATGTACAAAATAGTTGAAAAGTGAAAGAAAGCTCATGGATTATCCACCACGGATACTACCAGAAGGGTAAGAATAGATCACGATCTATAGGCCCAATTCCACATCACGTCAAAAAAATTCCATCTCCAAGAACCACCTAGTCCTCGTTCCCTTTCCCTCGATCAACGTTGTACGTCGTCTGCACCAGACACCATATGGTGCGGGAGAAGCCCATGCATAGATGAGTATGATGATACTCTGTAGAGATCTTGAGACCCTCATAGGTCTCCAGGAGATCTACAAAGGATAAACCACAATGCATGAAGTAAAATCACACAACACAAGTCAGATAACACTAGTTAACACATTATGTCCTGGATAAGGTTAACACATCGTGGAAATCGTCGGCTGCTGGAGAACTCCTCCTCTATCAAGAATAGTGGGCATGTCGGTTCACATATATCCTCTTCCCACTATCCTTGAACTTCTGTCGTACCCATCCCTGATGGGTACCATGGGCATGCCGGTTCACAACTAGCCTCTACCCACCACGGGCATGTCGGGTCACACAGAGTCGCTTCCCACCTTGGCTGAACTGAGGTAATCGTCCTATCGAGTACTATGGGACTGTTGGGTCACCCAGATATTCTTCCCACCGTGGTCATGCTAGGTCACACAGAGCTACATCCCACTAGGCCAATCATCAAGCAGTCCTTAGGTTTCTGCCAACCGTAGGGTTCCAAACATACTCTCCTTTGTAGAACCACTCCTCAAGAAAATCCCTGCATATAGATATCCATTTGAGTCACCAAAACATATATCCAATATTCTGCCTCCCCATTAGAGTCCCAAATCCAAAAACGGCTAATCAATCTGATGCACAGATTGTGAGATACAACCATTTTAGTTTCGGGGGCTAGGTTGGATTCCTATTCGATCCAACCTATCCATGCCCCCAAATTATCCAAAAGTCTGGTGGGGAATACCAAAAGGTCTGCATAATCCTAAGGATCCTAATTTTTCTGACAGTTCATCCAACGGACATCAGGCTCCCAATATAATGCCACTTAAGTGTTTTTGGGCCTGAGTCAGGTCTGACCCGGCCAACAAAAAGGGGTGGCCCGCAAGGGTGTCCCGGTTCATATAGAGTGGGGAAAACAAAAGGGTGGCTTGGTCTACATTGGGGTGTGGCCCGGCCCACTGGGTGGAAGGTCAGTCTGCTGGATCGACCCAGCAGTGCCACCTGACTAGCAGTGCAGGACATCAGGGAAACCCCGAAATGTTGTGTATGTGTAGGGCTGAGGGGGCATAGGACCACGTCAGCTGGTCAACCCTCAGGGATTGAAGTAATGTGGTGCGGAAGGTCCTCTGCATAGTGGCTGACAGGCCGACGATCCTCTGCCGGGCGTGACGCTGGCCCGTACCCCATCCACTGGTCGTCGGTCAGACTGGTGGCCTCCTACTCCTACAACGACCATCACAGGACCTGATCGTGCTGCAGTGTGCACGCACCATTGGGGGTGAACCCCACCTATGCACTGCCAGATCCATAGGGGTCTGCCAGATTTCTAGACAATATGTCCTCCAATCACCGTAGCTAATGAGCCATGACCATCCTTGTTCAACAACGGCTTGTGACAGCACACCGTGCCTTCTCTGTGGTCGGTCGGTGTCAGCCACTCCAACGACCACCAGAGCTTTGGGATACGACCTCCTCTCTGAAATTGTGTTGACGATCTATCCACCTTGTAGCCAATTTTTGTTGTCGCACTGTTGGTATTCCATGGAGGCACAAGTATGTAACAAATATAGCAGAGGGTTCGGGCTTGGTTCATTAGGCATGCGCCCTCAGCATTAGATCGTAACAGAAATGGGGATAAGAGTTTAATAAAAATGGAATTAAACAACCAGATAAACCCCGCATGATTTTCCACAATGACCTTCCGCAATAACGTATGAATCTCTGGTCAACCCGTTAGTCAGTTGACCTGCATTCTTTGTGTAATTCAAGAACGGGGAAGAGGAAAACAATTAAAAGCATAAATGAATAAACCCCCTACATTGAAATGTTTGAGAATCGTCTGCACTTATCGGTGGACCGTGTTCTTAGTTCCCACGACCAGCTCCCGAAGATGCCACTCGCACATTTCCCATTGCTGGTTCGATGTTGTTTATCCCCTCCCGTTGGGTCAGCTTCGTCTTCTATGTATCTGGCGTCGCAGCAGTCCTTCAGAAATTATCTTCTTGGTGAAACTCTCTGATACCCTTTCCCTAGCTCCATTTTTATAGGATAGGGGGAGGGTAGGAAACGATGTGGGGATTTAATGGGATCATTAATTAGGAAGCTTTTTAATTTCACAAAACATTATTGTTACTCAGATTGGACGGTCATGCCATTTATTGGTTTGAAACTTCGTCGGTCCCACCTTACCGCTCATCCATTGGATGGATATAAAAAAATAAAATAATGATGTTATTTTATTTATTCTATTAAAAATTTACAAAAAACTAACTTTTTTATGGACCTACTATGGTCGATGTGAAGGTCTCCATAAACGAATATTGGTGTTGTGAGTTCAACGATTTCCTCATATTTCAATTCCGATCACCGGTTCCAATGTTCCAAAATGCTACTTTCATGATTAATGAACATACCAGAAAAAAGATCATAAAATTATTAACATTTACCCTCGACCCATCCCTTTCATGGTTAGACTCTTCCCAATTGAAAATGCCAAAAAAAAACCCAATGGTACTCTTTGATTTCCAATCTGAGATACCATTTAAATGTTATGGATTTTAAAATAAAATAATTGTCCATTAATTATTTTATTTGTAGAAAAAAACTATCTTTCCTTGGTGGCCCGCACTAGCCAAAGATCATATATGCTTAAATAAATCATTCCCCAATGAGTATATCAGTGGTCTCAGATTTTCAATCCGTGTACCGTTTGTGAGTTATAAGAAATTGATAAATAAAATAACATTATTTTATTATTTTATTTACTGTTATGTCATTATCGGGATTTCTCATAGGAATCCCACGTGGACATAACATAAGTCACCCCTAGGGTAAACTTTCTATCTTGAGCGCAACGGTACCCTCAGATTTCTAATATAAGAAAGTGTTTAAGAGTTATTCCACTTTTTTAGGAAAAATGCTTACATGTGATAATTAAACATTTACAAAACATCATCATATCATTCCTGGAACATTGGGCCTTGGAATTGAAAACTGTTATATTTTGTGGTCTCGAAATAATTATATATAATTAAAAAAATTATACAGAATCTCCGGGACATTACAATATCTATAAATAATAGAATTATAAATGTATATATCTGTGGTAGAAAATCGTGTTAATTTTTGTGATATTTTGCTGTTGTTGATAATTGATACCAAGATATATAAACTCATCATTCATCATGAAAAATTTTATAATATCACCCCATAGTTAAGTATTTTTTATACATATTTCATTTCAAGATGTTCTTATAATATCTTACTTGGTTCATCAATTTCAATTTCGGAATTATATAAATAGATTTTCATATCAGTGAGGATCTTGGTAAAATTCCATTTGATAATTTAACCTTTCAGTCTGAAGGAATACATGAAATATAAATTTGGAATTTATTTTTATAATCCCATATAATGTGAATGACTGCAATAGTTGTCCTCTTCCTTTATTAAATTTTTAGATAAATATATGATTTGTCACATTGAAGTAATATAATGTATTATAAGGATGATTTCTATCGAGATTCATCACCTTATTTATAATTGTATAGAATCGAAGTGTTATTAATGACAAAGAATATTATTTAAACATCATGTAATATGATTTCGAATCTGTATATGGACATCCATTTCATTCCATAAATAAAAAAATCACTTAATGGATTATAAAATATTTTTTTAGGAGATTTATCTCCAATATATAATATAGGTAAGTGTTGTTTATGTTATATGAAACTATCATAATATTTTAAATTTTCATTAATAACATAACATCTTGTTTTTTAGTGTAAAATGAATACATGATGTAATTGAGTGCATAAAATAAGAATCAAATATGATAATTTATATTCATGAATTTAATAACATGTGTACCGACGATAATATAATTTCCTTGATCCACATATGTAGAAGTAATAATAAATGGAAACCAATTTTCTATTTCCCGTGTGGATTTTTATCATCATTTATCCATGATAATCCTTTCATTAGGTCATTAATTATTATTGTTTTTTCATTCCATAAAGATTAATCCTAAGATATTAAGCAGAGGATTTTCAAGATAATTATCAGGATTATAAAATTAATGGGACAATTTTTCTTAAATAAACATTTTTAGCTTTATTTTTATCATATACACATTGAAACCATTCCTTGATCCCTTAAAAATTTTCTCATGAAACATTGTTTAATTTTTCTCACACAAGGGATGTTGGATATTGATACCATTTTGAGTTTAATCCAATAATCCCCTAGAAAATAAATATATTCTTCTATTAGTATATTGATCCCCATGAGAACATGTATAATATTCCATTTTAATCTCTCATTTGGGGTCCTATTGATAATCATCATCATATCTATCAATGTACGTAATTGTTAAATCTCATCACAGACACAAAATTACCCCCCAAATAAAGAAGATGAATTTACATTAGATGTTATTGATAAAACAATATTATTATCCTAAAATCCAAATCGTAACATTATTATAATATCAAATATATTCATATCCATTTTACATGAGTTCCAAGATATACCACAATATTTTTATATAGAGCGCGAGTGGAAAATATTTATTAAAAAATATAATCATTATGATATCCCAATATATTGATTATATGAGTTCAATAGGATTTTTATTCTTTATCAAAGTACACCGTATATTGGTTTTCTTGATTGAGTTAGTAAAAGACAAGTATGTTATTTTCTAAATAATACCATATATTGAAAGGAGATATCCCTTAAATAGTGATAATACATTATTCAATGATTATTGGAACATAATATCAACTAAATGATGCTTGTATCTAACACACAATGGTTTTAATTTCAACATACTATTTTGGATGTAATTTCACATGATCAAAGATTGTATTCATAATATGATTATGTTATTCTAGTACTACACTTGGGATCTCATATCCAACACTGATAATATTTGGAATTCTATCAGGGATGTCCTCACATTTTCTACTAAACATTTCCATGACCTTATTCCTCCAATGTCCATCAAATAAAAAAATTAGTAATGAGAATACTCTGATTAATATATGTATAAATGTTAATCCTTAGATGTTTATGAAATAACTCATTCATGATGCACATTACATAATTTACAAATCATATGTTTCAAAAAAAATTATCAATGTCCATTCTCTTATTAGGTTCTATAAAATAAATACATTCTAAATGATAATAATTTTTCAAATACTATATATTTATTTGTGAACAATATGTTAATTATTCTAATTATATCCCATTGTAGTTCTTTATAATACTTTTAGTAAATCCTGACTTTCTGGCTTTTAGTCATAGTAGATTTGAAGTGCCCAGATCAGTGTGAATCACTGAGAGGGGGAGGGGGTGAATCAGTGATCCCTTAAAACTTTTTACTAATTGATTCTTAAACAATTAAACCTCTATGGCTGGTTAAAGCCTCGATCCACTCTTCTTGTATCTCTCACCTTTCCACGAATGATGCAGTAAATGTAAATGCACTGGACACAAGGATTTACAAGGTTCGGCACTAATGGCCTACGTCCTTGCCATGCTCTCCCAGCATGGATTCTCCATTATAACCTGTTAGAATTACAATGGTCGATACAGAGTCCCACTGTATCTCTCCTGAGTCCCACAGGAGGGTCTTTATACTGCGTCCCACAGTGTTACCAGAGTCCCACTGGCCTGCTCCAGAATCCCACTGAAGACTTCGTCTCCCTGAGTCCCACAGGGTCTTCTCCTAGCTCCTCGAGTCACATGAGTAGCTCTTCTTCACTTTAAGCTTCTTCAAGTATCCTCAACAGTCTGGGATAAAGACTGCTGGACTTGCTCTGTACCTCTGATCACTTGTGATGATCAGGTCTTCTCGTCTTGCTCAGGATTTATCTCCTTCTTCTCAGGATGACTTGGCCTCTCTCTTCAAGAATCTTCAACAGCCTCTGAAAAGGTCTGTTGGTCTTGCTCAGCAATCTTCTGATCACTTCACATGATCAGGCTCTTCTCAATTACTGAATACTCAGACAACTGATGTCTTTAACTTCAGTCTGGTCCAGTCTCACTCACTTCAACTTCATGCACTGAGTGCATGGCAGCTCTGCTTCTCATGCACTGATAGCATGGCCTTCTCAATTCTTCAAGAACCTCCTGGTCTTGGACAACTCAAATGCACACCACTGATTTGGCTCTGTTCACGTGTGCACGTGCATGGATGCATGCATGCACTCTCCTCTTTCTCCTCTTGGTGCAATAAACCCTCAAAGGGTGTAGTCACTTTAAGCACACACCTTCTCACTAAACTTCACACACTTTATTCTCTTTTGATTACACACATAAATGTGTGTTATACACTAGTGTGGATGTCTTCTCTTTCTTCCTTCTTCTAAGTGTGTTCACTTCACTTAGTGCACACACACTAGGTTCGGCCTTTTAGTTCTTTTGCACACACAAATGCCTATGGCCTTCTTCCCTTCTTGTACTCTTCCACTTTGCACACACACTTTGTTTTTCTCTTTTAATATTCATGTGTGCACAACCACAAGGCTACGGGCTCCATTTGTTCAATTTGCACACAAAGGCACTAAGCCTTGGGTTCTCCCTCTTTGCACAAGCTACTGCCCGTAGGGCCTTCTCCAATTCTTAAACACACTCAAAGTGTGGTCTTCCACTTCACTTGGCACACAAGGCACTAAGGCCTCGGGTCTTCTTTGGTTTGCACAAGGCTACGGCCTTTCCTTCCCTTCTTGCACACACACCCGAATGTGTGTTCATCAATTTGGCACACACAAGGGCATGGTCTCGGCCTTCTTTTGCTCACTGTCCAAGTGAGTTCTCAACTTTCCCGAACCACTGCCTTCAAAGGAGGTGCGCAAGGGGTGCGCCCCTGTTCTTCTCTTCACAGCCGCGCAAGTGCCACTGGCCGTGGGGTGCACAGGCACTCGGGTGTGCAGGATGCAACATCACGAGGCGCGCAAGCCACAAGGGTGAGGACACCTTGGGCGCGCAAGCTACTCCTGCCGCGCAAGTGTGCGGGCAGAGAGAGCTCTTCCTGATGCGCAAGTGAGGCGCACAGGGGACTCCTCTTCTTGTCGCGCAAAGGTATTGCGCGCAAGGGACTCCAGCCGTTCAAGTAAACTTGCACGGGGCTTCTTCTTCGCGAGGCAGAGGGCTCTCACGGATCAACAGATCTTCAAAAAAGGATCAGAAAGCACAATGAGAGCCTCACCTCTCTTTTTATAGGCAGAGACGTCTCGGATCATCCGCGTGCGATAAATCTTGAATCACCGAAGATTTCGGATCTTTAAAAAATCCTTTAAATTTGGTTTCTATCCTCGGTTCACGCGGGTATTTATTTTCTTCGGTCTTCTTCACGTGCATGCGACTTAGAACGCATGCACGGCCTCTTTTCTTCCAATCCATGCAAATCACGAACCCTTCAAAGCCTCGGCAATGTTGCATGCCTCGGCCGAACTCCAATTTCTTCATTTGATGCATGAAAGGTCATTTTACAGCATGGATGGCTTCTTTGTGGCCAAACGACCTCGTTGGAGCAATTAGATTGGCCGGAGGTGGTCGGACACTCCATTTCTATCCTCGGGGAGGTCTCTGGTTCGAAGGAGGAACGCGGGTGGTAGCGGTCGAGCTCGAGGTTGAATACGCCTCAGAACTGTCAGATCCGGAGTTGAGATGACATCGGACGGCTGGATTAGATCGCGGCGCGCGGCCGATGAATCTTGCGGCGCAGATCAAGCGCGAGATCGCTCGGACGGCTGAGATTTGCTCCCGGTGAAAATTCCGCGTCCCACATCGAAACGCCGAGAGGTTTTGCGGCGGTTTATCACCCAGCTGCTCCCTCTCAACGCTCAGTTGTACTTCCCCCTCCACGGTGCCGCCCCGCACCGTGTTCTCCCTGCGGGCGCGCTCTGCGCCCACTCTCTGCTCCTCACGGGTGCGCTCCTAGCGCCCACTATGCACACTCGGGTGCGCGGGCTTCACCACCGCGTGCCCTCGGGGGCTTATACACGACCCATGCCGCCTTGTGCTTGCACCATGGGATCCCCCATGGGCGTGGCGCCTTAGGCCCACAAGTGCCTTGGGGTTGAACCCGTGGGCTGGCCTCGGCTGGCCAACTTTTTGCTTGAATATACACTAAGTGTACAAAGTACTTAAGTGTAAAATGCCAAATGCCAAACCAAGTTCCCTTCTTTCTTCCTCCCATTTCTTCATTTCTTCTTCATAAGAACTCTTCCAATCTCCTCAACATATATTCATTAATTAGGAGGGAAATTCTTGAAGGGTCTTCTTCTTCAACCGAACTCTTGAATCACACATGTTCTTCAACATTCTTCATTGATCTAATCAGAGATCAATTAGATCTTCTTCAGATTCACATGCACTAAGAGTTAGTACATGGACTTATTTAATCCACTTCATCCACATAGAAGTTGTGGATGGATCTGTTGCTTCTCCTCATGCATTGTCAATACAATACATGGTCTTCTAACATTGTTGTGACATTGTATCCAGTTGATAAAAGTTCTATGAACTTAAAGAACAGCTCAACAATCGTCAGATGTTCATGGAGAATGTTTCAACCACAATTTCCAATACCACTTAGTGAATCTCCTAAGTGACATGCATCTTAGTACCATGGCCATTCTCCTTCACCACCAACACCATCACAACCTTTGGCATTCACATCTTGACAATTCTTGACATCCATTCATTCTAAGACAACAACATGTCTCATTGACAACAAATTCAACACAGTGCACTTCAATCTCCCCCTTTGTATTTGTTGTCAATACACCACTTCAGCATATATGAATGGGTCAATATGTGTGCCAATATTTTCTCCCCCTTTTTCTTAATCAAATTCAAAGGTGTGGTGTGGTTCACTTTCAAAAATATCTTCCTCCCTTTGAATAGCATCTTCTTGAAAATCACTAAGAGAGGGATGATGCCACATGTTCTTCTTTAGCAAAGAACCTTTAGTAAATCAACTCTAAGTCTACTTGGGCTAACCCGGTGTAGAAAACAAGAGTGATATGACTAAGATATTCAATGCTATCCACAATTCTCTACACATGTGAGATCATGCTGAGGGGTTGAATTTTTTTCAGATATTCAATGAATTGCTGAATCCTGCACATACTTCACAAAACACATTAGAATGTTCAGGTGCAAAGATAAAGCTCCCCCT
Source organism: Viscum album (assembly GCA_963277665.1). Lineage (NCBI taxonomy): Eukaryota > Viridiplantae > Streptophyta > Magnoliopsida > Santalales > Viscaceae > Viscum > Viscum album. The sequence continues at coordinate 1,185,430,732 of OY728161.1, read as the reverse complement.
TTCATCTACTTTCTCAAGATGATATTAATTTCAGAACATCATCTTCTCCATATTGGCTCCCCCTCAAGGGGTGCACTCCATTCTGTCCAAACCATCCTCCAGTTGAGAATGATCATCATCTTCAATTCCCTGCAATGTCAGCACATGTAAATACCAATAGTATAAGGGAATAAGATGGAACCTCCTTGGTTCATCAATGTGAACAACAAGGTTGAGAAGATTCTCTCAACCGAGATGTCCCATTTTCACCAGTCTTCACACTTTCACATTTGATCTTCATTAATGATTGTGCTGTTGTGGTTCTCAAAACATCTTCATGTGAAACCTTCTTCTTCCCTTTTGCTTTAGCAATTGCCAGAGCTTCATCTTCAACTCTTTGTAGTTCTCTGGAAAGTTTCAACTGATGTGGCCATATGACAAGTAAATCATTTGGAAGAGTGGCCCCAGTTCTGGAAGTTCCACATGGTTCTTTTGATGCTGTTAAGCTACCTTTCTTAGGCAACTTATTTTCAACCAATCCCTTCTGCTTCTTCGGGATTGATTGTCTGTTTGAGTTCAGTCTGCCTCTATTGAATTTCATGGCTTCTTTACAAAGATCCATGATATGACCTTTCTTTCCACAGTAGAAGCATTTCTTCTTGATGGTCCTTCTGGATGCATCACCCTTCTTGGATTTAGACTCCAAGGTCTTCTCTTCCTTTTTCAACATCTTCTTGGGAGCATTGTCTACTTTCTTCTTGCTTCCCAAGGAATCTTTCTGAGCCAGGTTCTGTGATCTTTTCTTCTTTTGAGCTCTGGATACAGTTGGAGACTGACATGTATCTGTTTGACCACTTTTGCAATCATCCCAGATGTTGTCAAGCAATCCAAATCTGTTAGCAGTAAACAGATGTCTCTGGACCTGTGGATGTTTCTTATTTCCTTCTGGATTGCTCCCCCTTGGCATGGGCTTTCTTTGTGCTTTGACATTTAGTGGATTGTACCAACAATCCTTTGCACAGTGCCCATACTTATTACAACACCAGCATTGTCCCACGAATCTTGACCTCTTCAGTCCTTCTGATTGTAGGGAACTTTTCTTGACCTGTTGGGCTGTTTCAGGAGAGCTCTGCTTCTTTACTGTCTTCATCCATATGGATGGAACCTTCTTCTTAGAAGATATTGCACTTTCACTAGAGGATGTCCTTATTTTAGAATCATCCTTCTCAATGCTCACTTGTGTAGCAACATTTCTTCTACCAGCTGGCTGGGAGGTTTCAGCTTTGGGTGATTGCATATTTGTCAATATCACCTCTAGTTCTAAGCACTTCATGTTAAGGGAGTTCTTCTCATCCTCAACAGCTCTTAGCTTTCCTTCCCAACTTTCTTTCAGCTGATTCATCTGGTCATCATGCACTGTCTTCAATTCAAGCAATGAATTGTCAAGCTCCTTTACCATTTTTGCTTTGTCTTCAAGTTGAGCATCTTTGACAACCATTGAAACTCTGTGTCTCTTTTCCAGTGCATGGAAAACATCTTTGATCATTATCAAAAATATTTCTTTCTCAGAAGAGCTCCTTTGCAATTCTTCACAGGTATCTTCATATCTTTCATTGCAAAGAGATATTGTTTCATCTTTGGCATTTACCAGCTTTCTGAGAGTGTTGGTTATGCCAACCCTTTTTGCCAATTGGACTTCCAGAGAATTGGCTTCATCTTCTAGCTGTAATTTTTCTTCTTGAAGATCAAGGATTCCTGTAGCTATACACATTGCCACTTCCTTGGGGACTCTCTTCTGAAGATATTTGAGTGCATTTAGAAGACCATTGTTCCTTCCATCTTCATCACAGCTAGAGCAGGCTTCATCAGGAGAATGATAAAAGGAATTGTCATCTGATGTGACTTTCACATTTCTTTCCATAGAAGGAGTTTCTCTGATTGCAACAACCTTCTTCTTCATCTTCTTTGCCTGTTTCTTCATTCTGTTTTTCAGAGTCTTGGCAGATATCTCCATTTGAGGCTGTTATTTCATTTCCTCAAATCTGCACTCCATATAGACTCTCTTGGATCTTTTAGAGGTAACCTCCCTCTGATACCAATTGAAGTTCCCAGATCAGTGTGAATCACTGAGAGGGGGAGGGGGTGAATCAGTGATCCCTTAAAACTTTTTACTAATTGATTCTTAATTAATTAAACCTCTATGGCTGGTTAAAGCCTCGATCCACTCTTCTTGTATCTCTCACCTTTCCACGAATGATGCAGTAAATGTAAAGGCACTGGACACAATGATTTACAAGGTTCAGCACCAAAGGCCTACGTCCTTGCCATGCTCTCCCAGCATGGATTCTCCATTATAACCTGTTAGAATTACAATGGTCGATACAGAGTCCCACTGTATCTCTCCTGAGTCCCACAGGAGGGTCTTTATACTGCGTCCCACAGCGTTACCAGAGTCCCACTGGCCTGCTCCAGAATCCCACTGAAGACTTCTTCTCCCTGAGTCCCACAGGGTCTTCTCCTAGCTCCTCGAGGCACACGAGTAGCTCTTCTTCAATTTAAGCTTCTTCAAGTATCCTCAGCAGTCTGGGATAAAGACTGCTGGCCTTACTCTATACCTCTGATCACTTGTGATGATCAGGTCTTCTCGTCTTGCTCAGGATTTATCTCCTTCTTCTCAGGATGACATGGCCTCTCACTTCAAGAATCTTCAACAGCCTCTGAAAAGGTCTGTTGGTCTTGCTCAGCAATCTTCTGATCACTTCACTTGATCAGGCTCTTCTCAATTACTGAATACTCAGACAACTGATGTCTTTAACTTCAGTCTGGTCCAGTCTCACTCACTTCAACTTCATGCACTGAGTGCATGGAAGCTCTGATTCTCCTGCACTGATAGCATGGCCTTCTCAATTCTTCAAGAACCTCCTGGTATTGGACAACCCAAATGCACACCACTGATTTGGCTCTGTTCACGTGTGCACGTGCATGCATGCATGCATGCACTCTCCTCTTTCTCCTCTTGGTGCAATAAACCCTCAAAGGGTGTAGTCACTTTAAGCACACACCTTCTCACTAAACTTCACACACTTTATTCTCTTTTGATTACACACATAAATGTTTGTTATACACTAGTGTGGATGTCTTCTCTTTCTTCCTTCTTCTAAGTGTGTTCACTTCACTTAGTGCACACACACTAGGTTCGGCCTTTTAGTTCTTTTGCACACACAAATGCCTATGGCCTTCTTCCCTTCTTGTACTCTTCCACTTTGCACACACACTTTGTTTTTCTCTTTTAATCTTCATGTGTGCACAACCACAAGGCTACGGGCTCTATTTGTTCAATTTGCACACAAAGGCACTAAGCCTTGGGTTCTCCCTCTTTGCACAAGCTACTGCCCGTAGGGCCTTCTCCAATTCTTAAACACACTCAAAGTGTGGTCTTCCACTTCACTTGGCACACAAGGCACTGAGGCCTCGGATCTTCTTTGGTTTGCACAAGGCTACGGCCTTTCCTTCCCTTCTTGCACACACACCCGAATGTGTGTTCTTCAATTTGGCACACACAAGGGCATGGTCTCGGCCTTCTTTTGCTCACTGTCCAAGTGAGTTCTCAACTTTCCCGAACCACTGCCTTCAAAGGAGGTGCGCAAGGTGTGCGCCCCTGTTCTTCTCTTCACAGCCGCGCAAGTGCCACTGGCCGTGGGGTGCACAGGCACTCGGGTGTGCAGGATGCAACACCACGAGGCGCGCAAGCCACAAGGGTGAGGACACCTTGGGCGCGCAAGCTACTCCTACCGCATAAGTGTGCGGGCAGAGAGAGCTCTTCCTGATGCGCAAGTGAGGCGCACAGGGGACTCCTCTTCTTGTCGCGCAAAGGTGTTGCGCGCAAGGGACTCCAGCCGTTCAAGTAAACTTGCACGGGGCTTCTTCTTCGCGAGGCAGAGGGCTCTCACGGATCAACAGATCTTCAACAAAGGATCAGCAAGCACAATGAGAGCCTCACCTCTCTTTTTATAGGCAGAGACGTCTCGGATCATCCGCTTGCGATAAATCTTGAATCACCGAAGATTTCAGATCTTTAAAAAATCCTTTAAATTTGGTTTCTATCCTCGGTTCACGTGGGTATTTATTTTCTTCGGTCTTCTTCACGTGCATGCGACATAGAACGCATGCACGACCTCTTTTCTTCCAATCCATGCAAATCACGAACCCTTCAAAGCCTCGGCAACGTTGCATGCCTCAGCCGAACTCCAATTTCTTCATTTGATGCATGCAAGGTCATTTTATAGCATGGATGGATTCTTTGTGGCCAAACGACCTCGTTAGAGCAATTAGATTTGCCGGAGGTGGTCGGACACTCCATTTCTATCCTCGGGGAGGTCTCTCGTTCGAAGGAGGCACGCGGGTGGCAGCGGTCGAGCTCAAGGTTGAAGACGCCTCAGAACCGTCAGATCCGGAGTTGAGATGACATCGGACGGCTGGATTAGATCACGGCGCGTGGCAGATGAATCGTGTGTCGCAGATCAAGCGCGAGATCGCTCGGACGGCTGAGATTTGCTCCCGGTGAAAATTCCACGTCCCACATCGAAACGCCGAGCGGTTTTGCCGTGGTTTATCACCCAGCCGCTCCCTCTCAACGCTCAATTGTACTTCCCCCTCCACGGTGCCGCCCCGCACCGTGTTCTCCCTGCGGGTGCGCTCTGCGCCCACTCTCTGCTCCTCGCGGGCGCGCTCCTAGCGCCCACTATGCACACTCGGGTGCGCGGGCTTCACCACCGCGTGCCCTCGGGGGCTTATACACGGCCCCTGTCGCCTTGTGCTTGCACCATGGGATCCCCCATGGGCGTGGCTCCTTAGGCCCACAAGTGCCTTGGGGTTGAACCCGTGGGCTGGCCTCGGCTGGCCAACTTTTTGCTTGAATATACACTAAGTGTACAAAGTACTTAAGTGTAAAATGCCAAATGCCAAACCAAGTTCCCTTCTTTCTTCCTCCCATTTCATCATTTCTTCTTCATAAGAACTCTTCCAATCTACTCAACATATATTCATTACTTAGGAGGGAAATTCTTGAAGGGTCTTCTTCTTCAACCGAACTCCTGAATCACACATGTTCTTCAACATTCTTCATTGATCTAATCAGAGATCAATTGGATCTTCTTCAGATTCACATGCACTAAGAGTTAGTACATGGACTTCATTAATCCACTTCATCCACTTAGAAGTTGTGGATGGATCTCTTGCTTCTCCTCATGCATTTTCAATACAATACATGGTCTTATAACATTGTTGTGACATTGTATCCAGTTGATACAAGTTCTATGAACTTAAAGAACAGCTCAACAATCGTCAGATGTTCATGGAGAATGTTTCAACCACAATTTCCAATACCACTTAGTGAATCTCCTAAGTGACATGCATCTTAGTACCATGGCCATTCTCCTTCACCACCAACACCATCACAACCTTTGGCATTCACATCTTGACAATTCTTGACATCCATTCATTCTAAGACAACAACATGTCTCATTGACAACAAATGCAACACAGTGTACTTCAAGATTCAATAACCAACATACCTTTTTTAGGGTTATTACAACATGGTACTCCAATAATGGATTATATATATACATTCCAATAAATAGACGTAGATATAATTAAAGGAGACACAAAAAATTAGAACTCTTCACAAATTTTTTGATTCTATCATACTCATAATATTATATGTTGGTCATATCCCTTGGTATTTCCTTATTGTTATATCAACAAAATTTCTAAAAATACCTAGTCCATTCATTGATACAAATTATTGTGATCCAAGCCTTAATTATATATTTTTGCAATATTATTAATATAATATTCCGATATATATGATCCTATGAACTGAATGTTATGTTTTTTTGGTAGAATTGAACAAACAAATTAATCATCTTAACCAGAAAAAATATGCATTCAATATAACACTAGATAGTTCTTCTAGAACCTATAGATATTCAAAAACTCTATAAGATATACTTGAGAAAATATATATTTAAATTTTCAATCTATATTGAATAATTATTAAATATACATTGAAATAAATAACAACATTATAGACAAGATAAATAACATAATATCATAATGAGAATGGCTAAAATTATAGAGAAATAGAAAATTTAGATGATGTTATTAAATAAAAAACTTGTTGTAAAAATATATAAAAAGATATAATAAAAACATGTCATGGTTCACACCCAAGATAATCATCATAATATTATCAAAAATTTCATTATAGTTTAGAAAAACCCCCCATAATCTCACACACAGCATATAATGAGATATAATTTGCTAGACAATTAAGTCGAAGGATATGACAAACCTACTTTTATTACAAACTGAAACATTATTTATTATATAAAACATCCCTTGATACAACAAAGAAGATCAAGAGGTTTAGTGTCTTTTGGGATTAGGATCATTACATAAAAACATAAAACATGAAATACAACATATTTATTGAAATCATCCTTTACAAGACCACAACAGTCCCTCGTACTTAGCATTTCATGGGATAACCTGAGGACATGCATAAGAAAAGGGTGAGCTATAAAGCCCAGTAAGGGAATACACATGGAGTAACATGAAGAGTAAAATACATGTTAGAAAATAGGAATATCAATAGAGGACAAGTGTAACATGAACATAAAGGCATGATAATGCATGATAATCATAACATGGAAATGTGGGAACAACACTTAAAATGGAATTAGCATTATCCAAGGCTCATTGCACATGGAGCATGAGTAAATACTAATTGCACATAATGCATGAGTAAACCCTAATTGCACTTGAATTAGCATGAGTCAACACTCATTTCACATGACGTATCATGATACTATACTTTACCCAATGCATTGGAGCACTATAAAGGCACACCCTTCTTAAACATTTAATTTCATGCATAAGTGTGCCACATGGATCATAAAACATGGATTCATAAAACATAATAATTTATTCCACGATAAATGAATTTGGATATCATAGATGAAACATTATAATAAATAAGTAAATGTGCATAAATTTGAATAACCTTGAAGGATAAATGGGCATGTTATTCACTACACAATGGCATTGGCTTAGAAAATCGGTGATATTTCGGCAGCGTAACGGCGTGACATAAGAATTCATAAAAACTGTTGATGATAGAGAAAGGGGATCCACATCATACTAACATGTAATGGAAATTAAGGAGATAATATAGATACATGTCCAAAAAATTGTAATGGAATTTAGATTCATGATACAAAAGTATTTCTTGAATGTAAATGAGCAGAGAGAAGATCCTTTCAGAATTTCAGCATAGTAATTGGTGTACATGAGAGGAATTTAATGAGAGAGAAAGGGGTCTCCCATCATTCAAAAATAAATAGGGATGTATGAGGGATGAAAAAACCCTTACATGGAAGTGTGCTTACAAAGGCTAGAGAGTGGCTTGTGAGAGGCTTTATGAGAGCATGGGGAACCTTGGGAGGATTCTAGGGAGAGTAGGGTAGAGTTTGGACGATAATTAAAGGCTTTGATTAAGGAGGAAGTGGGAGCTTGGGTGGGTTTATATAGAAAAGGTTAGGGAACTCTTTATTATTAATGTTTGGGTCCCCTTACATTAAATTAATCCAAACAACAAACCATCCCATGGTTTTTGCCCATGGTTTTTGGAAAAGGGAAGAGGAAAACAATATTTAATAAGGCTAAAGTCTGAACTTCTTAAAATAGTGGGGTTACTTATGTGGAGGTGAGTCACACTCCCATGGAAGATAATTTAAAAAGACTAGATGTTTAATAAGTCTTGATGGGTCCATTAATGCTTTGAAATATAAGTCAAAAAAACCAAAAATCACATTATTTTAATGGATAAACATATATTTGGCTGAACATAAAGCTTATAGTATTTTATTACATCACTATTGGGTCATTATGAAGTCATAAAATACATTATATATTTAAACAGTATTTAATTTTTACCCAAACATTTGACTGTCTCAGAAAATTATGAAAAATTCGCCGTTGGATAATTTTGAAGTCCAGATTCCAGAAATAACATTTATTTTATCTAAATAATTTTCTAAATATGTTAATTTTCACTTTTAATATAAAAACCGGCATTTATCAATAATTCATGGGTTTTGACAGAAATGGCTTTCAAACCTTAATAAAAATAACAATTGCATTCATAAAATTATTAGATAATTTATATTGAAGAAATATTAATTTAATAATAATTATAAAATTTTAATAAACTTTTTCTTAATTCAAAAATCTCATAATTTAATAAAATAGTAATCTTAATTAAATAATAACTAAAAACATTATTTTTACATTAAAAACTATTTACAATGTATCAATAATGACAAGAAATTATATTGATTATTATAAACAAAAAAATAATTACATGAACATTGTACTCTTTATTTGTTAAATAACCCCTTAAAACAGACGCATAAGACCGAAGGGTAAGGTGTGGAATGGTGACAGACTCTTGGGGTGGCTTGGATAACATCGCTCGAGTGGTAATTTCTATCAACTTCCAATTCTCCCATAGACGGTCACATTCGAGCTTGACATGGTGACGCTCATCTTGGGCTTGGTCAAGAGCGAAGACCAAGGATGCCGCCTCTTTTCAGAGATCTGATAAATGGGATTCATATGGGGCAATTCTAATGGATGAGGCCATTGCTTCTTTTGATTGAGTAAATTTGGATTTGTTAAAGACCTATATTTATACTAATCATTTGATCACTGTTCAATGGCTATATTAACAACTATAAAAATTCTTAACCTAAAACCAAACAAGTTGATATTTTATATAAACAATTTACATAAGGAGACATTTAATTAGATCAAGAAGGATTTCCATTAATGAAACTTCGTGTCGTTACAATATTCCCCCTTAAGAAATTTCACCATCGAAATTTTCCTTTTCCCACATTAAAACAGATGTGGGTAACTCACCTTCATCATTTCCTCTGATTCCCAAGTCTCTTTTTCAAACTTGTGGTTTCTCCACAACACCTTGACATGGGAAATTTTCTTATTTCATAGAACTTTTTCTCTGCAATCTAAGATCATCCATGGTTGCTCCTCATAAAAAATATCATCTTCCAATTGTACCACCTCAGAAGAGAGTACATGTCAAGGGTCTGGTATGTACCTCATTAAGAGAAATACATGAAAGGCATCGTGTACATTGGCCATGATAGGTGGATGTTCTAGTCGATAGGCCATAGCCCCAACATGATCAAGAATTTAGAAGGGGGAGATGTAACTCGGACTTAACTTCCCTTTCTTTCCAAACCTCAAGACCATCTTCCGCGGAGATATGCGTAGAAAAACCATGTCTCCGACTTTAAACTCAAGGTCTCATCAACGATTATCTGCATAACTCTTCTGTCGACTCTGGGCTGCCTCGATATGCTGATGAATCGTTTTTCACCTTCTCCACCATTTCCTAGACCATTTATGGTCCAATCAGCTTACGTTCCCTGACCTCATCCCAACATGCCGGTGTTCTGCACCTTTTACCATACAGGGATTTATATGGTTCCATTTTGATCCTCGAGTGGAAACTGTTATTATGCGAGAACTCAACCAGATGAAGATGTTTATCCCATCCTCCATTAAAGTCCATTGAGAACACTCTAATCATATCCTCAAGTGTTTGGGTAGTCCGCTCGGATTGGACATTAGTTTGAGGATGATATGCCATACTGAAGTTCAGGTCAATATTCAGAGCACGTTGAAGACTTTTACAAATAAAGTGGTGATTCTTGGATCTCGGTCAGACACAATATATTGTGGTACTCTATTCAACCTTGCAACTTCCCTGATATATATCCTTGCCAGTTGATCTAATGAGAAATCCTCCCGATTATAAATGAAGTGTGCAGTCATTGTAAGACGATCCACATCAACCCAGATTGCATTGTTTCCTTTGGATGTCCTCGGATGTCCGGTGAAATAGTCCATGGTGATGTTCTCCCACTTTCCATTCTGGTTCGGGCAATGGTTGCATCATCCTCTTAGACTTCTACCTCTCTGCATTCACTTTTTGGCACACCAGGCACTTTGATGTGTATTCAACGATCTCCTTCTTCATATTTTCCCACCAAAGGTTTTCTCGGATATCTCAATACATCTTTGTGCTCCCTGGGTGAATAGAAAAATTTGAACTATGTGCATCATCCAAATGTTCCTTCTTCATCTCCAGACATAATGGAACACATAGGCTTTTCCAAAACCTCACAACTACTTCTTAATTAACATTTATGTCCACAGATTTCCCTTTTTTGGTAGCTTCCACTTTTTCTTGAATTCCCACATCATCCTTTTGAGCATCGTTTAACCTTTCTTAAAGAGAAGGTTGAACAATCATTTGTTAAAGGATTGATGATGTTCCCTTCTCTATGATTCCCATGTCCATCTTCATCAATTCTAAGAAGATTGGATCCTTCTCAATTCTCATAATTGATAGAATCGATGGATCCTTTTTACATAGGGCATTTTCCACCTTGTTCACTTTCTCAGGGTGGTAATGGATTGAATAGTCATAATCTATGATGAGATCTATCCATATTCTCAGGCGCATATTAAACTCTTTCTATGTGAATATATATTTAAGACTCTTGTGGTCAGTATATATTTCACATTTCCTTCTGTAGAGATAATGTCGCTAGATTTTCAAGGCAATGATCATCACGGCTAATTCCATATCATGCGTTGGATAGTTTCGGTCATGGATTTTCAACTTCCTTAGGGAAAAGGATATCATTTTATCATTATTAATCAGCACACAGCCTAATCCCTTCTTTGAAGCATCACTGAATACCACAAAAAGTTCCCCACTTGTGGGTAATGTGAGCACGGGTGTAGTGATAAGCCTCCATTTCAACTCCTTGAAGCTTTCGTCTCATTCACCACTCCAAGAAAAATTTACTCCATTCCTAGTTAGCTTGTTAAGAGGGTTGGACAATCATGATAAATTCCTCACAAATCATCGATAATATCCAGCTAACCCCAAGAAGCTACGGATATCTGTTATCAATGTTGGTCTCATACATTCCTCAATTGCATCTGTTTTGGAGAGATCCACAGATATCCCATTGCTTGTGATGATATGGCCCAAGAATAAGACCTCCTTCAACCAGAACTCACAATTTCTATACTTTTCATAGAGCTTCAACTTGTGCAACATCTCTAGTACAGTTTTTAAATGCTCCTCAGGATCCTCCTTGGTTTTGGAGTATATTAGAATATCATCTATAAAGAATACCACAAATTTGTCGATGTAATCTCTAAAGACTCTATTCATTATGTCCATGAAGATTTATGTAGCATTAGTGAGTTCCAAAGGCATTAATATAAATTCATAGTTCCCGTATCTTGTGCGAAAATCAGTCTTGGGGATATATTCCTTCTTCACAATTACATGATAATATCCCGAATGAATTTCCACCTTGGAGAAGTATTGTTCTCCACGTAGCAGATCAAACAAGTCATCCATTCATGGGAGAGGATACATGTTATTTATCGTGATTTTTTTTGAGATCACGATAATTGATGCAAAGCCCCATTAAACCATCCTTCTTCTTGATGAAGAGGACAAGTGCACTCCATGGTGAAGCACTAGGGCGTGTAAACCCATTATCCAGATTCTCCTGTAGTTGTTTCTTCAGCACTTCAAGCTCCATGAAAACCATTCAATATAGAGTCTTGGATATTGGAAATGCCCAGGGTATAAGTTCAATTGATAATTCAACATCTCTTCTAGGAGGAAGATCGGGCAGTTCCACGGGAAACACTTCAGCAAATTTCCTCACAATAGGCATTTATTCAAGGATGGTTTCTTCCAAATACTCAATAATGTGAGCCATATACGCATGCTCATAGGGCAGTAATATCCATGCTTGAGATGATGGAGCTAAAGGAGGTTCATCATCCTCCTTACACTTGTAAAGAATCGGGGGGTCGATTCTCCAAATGGTGTCTGATTTCCCTTTCCTGCCAATTTATGTTGGATCTATATAAGGAAAGCCAATCCAACCCAAGAAATGCATCAAATTCAACCAAAGGGAGTATGATGAGGTTCTCCAAGAAATCCAATCCACATATTATAACATGGGAAGACTTATATTCATGGGATGCAATGATTTCCCCATTTTTCAAACTCACCGACATCTTGACTTCCATGATTTTTGGTGGTGCTGGGATTGTTCTACTAAACATTAGAGAAATAAAAGAATGCGTAGAACCTTAATCAAAAATTATGTTCGCTATTATTGAATGAATAACTAGCTTACCTATCACCACTTCATTGTTGAAGTTCACTTCGGTAGAAGTGATGAAAAAGATCTTCCTTGATGTCTTGGAGGTTGTTGGTTGCCTCCGAAAACCCTTGGATTAAGGAACTGATTTTCAAAATGACCTGGTTCTTTGCATTTATAGCATTGAAAAATGTGTTGAGGTTCGAACGGAGCGTTCCTCTAATCTGTCGCATCCGCGGGACTTTCTTTCCAACATTTAACAGCTAGGTGCCCTTCTCTTCAACACCTGAAGCATTTCCTTGTCCCCTTAAGGAAATTTCCAGGGTGCTTCTTTCCGCACATTTGGCAAATTGGGTGCTGGATCTTCATAGCACCATTGGATTTATCCATCGGACCACTAGCATTAAATTCCACCTTACGCTTCTTATTTCCATGATACCCATGGGATTATTGAATCTCCATTTCGACCTTGAGGGCACATCGGACAAGTTCCTCATAGCTGTCGAAGTCACAAATTGCTATTGCCTTCCGTAGGCTAGGATTCAACCCACTAAAGAAGTGGTCAACTTTGCATTCTGGGGTAACGAAAATTCTAGAACCATATCGTGCAAGCCCTTTGAAGTTTTCCTCGTACACTCCAACAGATTGTTTGTCTTTTTTCATGAGGTAAAGGAATTCACTTTCTATTTTATGCCGGAGGGTGTGCGAAAAATATTTATCGGAAAAAATAATCTGGAAATCCTTTCATTCCAATGCCTCGATCTCCTGCTCAGGCTTCATATTTTTTATCAACTCCCACCATTGATCAGCTTCACCCTCCATACGATAAGCCTCCACGAGAACCTTATATTGTTCATAACATTGAAGGATGGAGAAGATCTTTTCAATGGTGTTGATCCATTGTTCAGTGATCATGGGATCCGATGATCCACTAAAAGTAGGATGCCTTTGTCTCATGAAGCTCTCGATAGAAACTTGTTCTTTATTAGGGGGGTGGGGTGGGGTTTCACGTTACTCTTGACCCATGTTTCTATTCAAAACACGAGTTAGCTGAGAGAGAAGTGTGACAAAGTTTTTAATTCCCACTCCCATTGGATTGTGTATCTCATTAGTACAGTCATCACACTGATCTTCACAACAGTTGTCAGCCTGATTCCTCCTATTACAGGTCATTGGTTGGAATAAATGGAAAGTTTGGGGTAACACATAAAGGGTAATAGGAATAATGATGTTGATGACATATAAATAAAATTTTATTTCCTTAACTCATGAGTCTATAGGCTTCAATCTATGTATTTCATGATCTACTTTCTAACATAAATTCTTAGGGGCATTTTTTTATTCACTTAATTAAGGTTCATACTATGCTTTTGAATTTATCAAAACATATCCCCCAGGAGTGTCGTAACCAAGAGTACAGCAAGGCCCATTGTCGTGCACCAGGTCCTGTTCGAGTCTAGCTCAAAGCGGTGTTTTCAGGTTTACCCCTAGGATACATATGTGCTAGAGCTGCCTCTACCTGCTCGTATCGATAAAGGGATGTATTTTTTTGATAAACCACTTACTCAGTACATACCAAAACATTGGGATGTTTTTATTATACTTTGTCTTGTATCTAAGGCTTTACTAGGGTTTTCTAATCCTAATCCCAAAAATAACTAAACCTATCCTCTGATACCAACTATGACAACCCTCGTTTTATTAAAAAGTTAATCATGATTTATTACATAAAAATTTTCTTGATACAGAAAAGAAGATCAAGAGATTTAGTGTATTTGGGGCATAGGATCATTACATAAAAACTTAAAACATGAAATACAACATCTTTATTTAAAACATCCTTTACAAGACAACTACATTACCTCGTACTTATCATTGCATGGGATAACCTGAGGACATGCATAAGAAAAGGGTGAGCTATAAATCCTAGTAAGGTAATAAACATTGAATAACATGATAAGTACAACACATGTCAGAAATTAGTCATATCAATATAGCACAGGAGAAACATGAACATAAAGGCATGATAATTCATGATAATCATAACATGGAAATGTGGAAACAACACTTAACATGGAATTATCATAAGCCAAGGCTCATTGACAATGGAGCAAGAGTAAATCCTCATTGCACATAAATCATGAGTAATCCCTCGTTGAACATGAATTATCATGAGTCAACACTCATTGCACATGAAATATCATGATACTATACATTACCCAATGCATTGGAGCGCTATTAGGGCACACCCTTCTTAAACATTTCATTTCATGCATAAGTGTGCCACATAGATCATAAAACATGGATTCATAACACATAATCATTTATTCCATGATAAAGGAATGTGTAATTCATGAATGAATCATTATAATAAATAATTAAATGTTCTTAATGTTTAATACCCTTGATGGAGAAATGGGCATGGTATTCACTACACAATGGCATTGGCTTAGTAAATCGGTGTGATTACGGCAGCGTAACAGCGTGACATATGAATTCATAAAAACGGTTGATGAGTGAGAAAGGGGTCAATCATCATATTTACATGTAATTTACAGTAAGGAGATTATATAGATACATTTCCCAACAATTGTAATGGAATTTAGATTCATGATACAATACTATTTCTTGAATGTAAATGAGGAGAGAGAAGTTTCTTTCGGAATTTCGGTATAGAAACATGTGTACATGAGAGGCATTTAATGAGAGAAAAAGGGGTCTCCAATCATTCAAACATAAAGAGGGTAGTATGAGGGAGGTTCGAAACAATACCCCAACATTCATTAATTAAAATACAATGGAAAACAACTTAACGAAAATTGGTCAAAAAAGAGAAAGGAAGAATAATCCCTAACATGGAAGTGTTCTTCCAAAGGCTAGAGAGGGGCTTGGGAGAGGCTTATTGGGATCTTGGGGAACCCTGTGAGGATTCTAGAGAGAGTTAGGAAGAGTTTGGATGAACTCCAAAGGCTTTGAGTGAGGAGGAAGTGGGAGATTGGGTGGGTTTATATAGGAAAGGTGGAGGAATTCTTCATTATTTAGGTTTGGGTTCCCTTACATTAAATTAATCCAAACCACAAACCATCCCATGGTTTTTGGAAAAGGGAAGAGGAAAACAATATTTTAAATCTCCAATGTCCTAACATATTAAAATAATGGGGTTTCTTATGTGGAGGTGAGTCACACTCTCATGGAAAATAATTTAAAAATACAAGATGTTTAATAAGTCTTGAGGGGTCCATTAGTGCTTTGAAAAGTAAGTCAAACAAACACAAAATCACATTATTTTAATGGTAAAACATATATTGTCCGAAAATAAAGCTTATTGTATTTTATTACATCACTATTGAGTCATTATGTTGTCTTAAAACACATTATATATTTAAACGGTATTTAATTTTTACCCAAAAATTTGACTGTCTGAAAAAATTATAAAAAATTCACCGTTGGATAATTTTGACATCCTGATTCCAGAAATAGAATTTATTTTATCTAAATAATTTTTTAAATATGTTAATTTTCAATTTTAATATAAAAATCGATAGTTACCGAAAATTCATGGGTTTTTACAGAAATGGCTTTCAAACCATAATAAAAATTACAATTTTATTCATAAAATTATAAGATCATTTATATTTAATAAAATTTATTTTAATAATAATAATATTATTTAATTAAAAAATTATTTAATTAAAAAATCATTAATTTAATAAAATAAAATTCTTAATTAAATAATAACTAAAAACATTATTTGTACTTTAAAAACTATTTACAATGTATCAATAATGACAACAATGTATATTCATTATTATATAAAAAAAATAATGTACATGAACATAGTACTATTTATTTGCTACATAACCCCTTAAAAAATTCGAATAAGACCTAAGGGTAAGGTGTGCGATGGTTACAGACTATTGGGGTTGCTCGGATAACATCGCCCAAGTGGTAATTTCTATCAACATCCACTTCTCCAGTAGACGGTACCATTTGAGTTTGTCATGGTGAAGCTCAGCTTGGGATTGGTCAAGAGAGAAGCCCAAGGATGCCACCTCTTTTCCGAGCTCTGATAAATGGGCTTCGTATGGGGAAATTATACTGGATGAGGCCATCGCTTCTTTTGTCTGAGTAAATTTGGATTTGTTAAAGCCCTATATTTATACTAATCATGTGATCACTGTTCAACGACTATATTACTAACGGTCAAAATTCATAACATAAAACTAAATAAGTTGACATTTTATATAAACATTTTATATAAACATTTTATATAAAGAGTCGTTTAATTAGATCAATAATGATTTCAATTAATGACTCTTTAGGACGTTAGAAAGGAAATAAATATATTATCTGACATTTGAAATAAAAAACAATATATTTTTGTGTGCCACATGTGGGAAATAAACCATATATAGATCTATAGAATGATCCAATCCATGAGGAGGAAGGGGCTGGATAACATTTATTAAAGGTAAATATGAAGGAAAAATAATAAGGATGAATATGAGTGGCAGGAATCAAGTAATTTGGATACTAAAATTTTAATATTTTAATATATTTACCAGTTATAATGTTCATATATAAGGATTTCATTAGATGAATAGATTAAATATAGTAATTAAAAAGGACAACATGTGTAATTATTTATAAAATATGGAATGAATATTCATAAAGATGGAAAGACATAATTTGAACATACAAACCCATAATTAAACAAATGGGGTTATAAACAATTTTTTTTGTATCACCCCAAGATTTCATTGTACGTTAGTTCTTCAATGCAATTCAATAACATGCACTACACACAACACTGAGTTAAAGCGCACCACCACTTACCAAACTAGTTGATCGAAAGCGGTTATGAATTGTATTAACAAAATTATTAACTTTATAAAATCTTTATAAATTTAAATTCCATATAATGAGTTTCTTAGAAATAATTTAAGAACAAATTCAATTTTTTCAGAAAAAATAAGTTTTTTTAAAAAAATGAAATTTCACCGCCTTTTAATGGAGAAAAATTTTTCAATACAATATTTGACACTTTTCTATATTAAATTTGACCAATTAACTTATTAATTAGATGAGGGTCATTAAAATTTAGTTTGGATAAATATTTGGTACGTTTCGAATAACTTTCATATTTTGATGAATAATTAAAAATACTATATTTTAATTGAAAACAATTTTTTTAATAAAAATAATTTATAGTGTTATATTCTTCATTTAAATAGTTTTGATGTATAATTAGATTATATTTTTATCATTTAATATAATTTAGGTCATTATAAGTAATTTAACAATTATATAAATCCATAAACACATGTCAATCTTTTGATAGTTTTTACATTTTAAAAAAACCCACTTTTTGGTTTTGACATCGGGAATTAATTTTAAATTAATAAATACAGATTTAATGTTATGAATTATTTAAAATGGACAAAAAATTTTATTTCATAATATCAAAATAATATTAGGTAAAATGTTTGATATTTTTCTGAAAACATTTAATTTTTGATGAATAGTGACAAACATTGTGTTATTATTTAAAACTGACTTTTTATTTAAACAATTATTCATTTTATTTAAATTAAATTTAAGTCAAAATATATATATATAATACTATATAAGTTCAATTTAATTCATTGGAGTCATTTTATAATAAAATTAGATGTATAAAATTTTATTTAACGTTTTACCGTCTTTTACCCACCTCCTAGAAGCATTTGCAAATTTGCATAAAACGCAATTTTACCGTTTCTGTGAGTTGAATTTCAAAAATATGAGATACATGGTTCATATCAGTATGTAAAATGTATTTCAATAAGATGAAAATTATTTTTTGGTGAATACTAACTTTTTACTTTTAATTACCACGGTTAAAAGTATATAGGGTAATTAAGGGTAAAATGATATTATTTCTACCATAACACATGTCCTAATTCTATTGGGTAAGTGTAATTCGACCAAAAATAGCCTTATGAATAAAATATGATCCATTAGGTCCACATGAATTAGATTATGACATTTATTATTATTTTATTTAAAGAAGTGTAAAAAGTGTTAAAATCAATGTTTAATAACTAAACAATTTTTAATAAAGGGTTACACCGAATATAAGATTGACTATAAAATTTCATTATAAATATAAGAATATTTAATAAATTAAGGTATTTTATTTATTATTTGTATACATTAAATAATTAAATTTATATATGACAGAATGAGGATTCTATAATTACCTGATTAATGAAAGAATCAAATAAATGATATTATACATATTAAAATAAATATAATTTCAAAATTTTATGACAACCACTAATTTTCTAGGATAATATGTCATGTTAGGGTTGATTCATTATATCTTGTTCGAATCAATCAATTTGTGATGACTTTCTCAAAAACCAAATACCAAATAGTGTTAAAATTGACATAAATTAATTCGTAAAACAAATATTATAGTTTTAATTGATACTATATTCCTAAAAATCAATGTATCGAACAAAAAACTTTTATAATGATAGGTGATTCATTAATGAAGCACGTGTGGTTCTCTTGAAAGTTTTTAGTATGTTTACTTACCATATTATATCGAAATACAAAGTGACATGGTAATTGTCAGACTATTTTACAAAGAGTTAAATCTAAAATATTTGGTTAATACAATGTACCAACCAGTCTAAAACCTATTAGTTGAGAGGTTTTCGGACCATACCTACCATAGCCTTTAATTAATACATTTCGGATCAATTAGAAACTTAAAATGATTTTATTATAAAATAATATTTTATGTTTTTCCTATGGTGCCCCTCACACCTCTTATAAAATCGCATGTCCCCTTCTCTCAAATTCACACCCCAATGCCATTTGGCTTGACGAAACCCTACTCAAATATCCTCCAAAAGCTCCTACCTTCATTTTAGAGGCCTTATTTTGATCATAAATCCATCCTATGGAGATATTTTGATCAAATCAATAAGAATAACCCGAAGAATAGGAGGTTAAACGTACCCTCGACCAAAGGAAAGTGCAAGGTAAGGGGTTTATTCTCTCACTTTTAATTCCACATGATTTCCACTATTCACCACTTATTTATTGAATGCGGTGTATTTTGTACTACCACTTTATTTATATTATCAAGATTCCCTTTATATTTATGATATTATGTGATTCATTAGGTGATTATTGACTATTGTTCAAACGACTCGATTGATTACAACGAGGTATGGGTTATTTCTTCAATCTCAATATTATCCGAGATTGTTCATGTGTAAGTATTTTCTGGGACATACTTCTCATAGATACCCATATTTTATAAAAATTATTACAAAAGGGATCATTGAAGGTTTTATGGGAGGTTCTATTTAACAAGATCATCATTTTAAATGTTTTAACGATATTTCTTTATAAACACTTTTAATTAAAGTCTAGGTTTTCAAAATGATTTTCAGGTTTTATTTATATGGACATGAACGTTTTGAATGATAATTCTTTTAAAAAGTTCTAATGTAGAATGGGAAAATTTTATTACGAAATTAATTTTAAATGAATACCTTTATAAATTTAGATAATTTTAATTGTTTTCATAAAAAATGGTTATTTCTCACAAATCATTTTACTGGTCATTTTTATCTATGTAAACATCATTTAATGGATTTTAATCTTGTTTGATATTTATTTATTATCATATAAATCTTCTATATTGTATTGAATGATTTGTGATATGTTTGACTGTGGATGTGTTATTTTTAAACAATTAATGCTTTATGGATAATGTATTGACATCTCGTATGCTAGTTTTAATATGAATGTTTATGTTATATTTAAAAAATTTCTTATGATGAATGAATTGGACTAGTATGCTCCTGGTTAGGGACTGGTAAATGTAAGCCCTCTGGGTTGGGTTCCGGTTACAGAAGACCCTCCGTGATGGAGTCCGATTATAATGTCTCCCCAGGAAGGAGTCCGGATATAGAGCCTCTCTGGGTTGGAGTCCAGTTATAGAGGCTCTCTACACTAGAGTCCAGTTACAGAGTCTATCCGGGTTTGGGTATGGTTAGAGTTAGCCCTTAGGTCCTGGAATGAGGCCTTGACATAAAAATTAATGTTTGGAACTATACAATCCCACATTAAAAAAATTAGTCATTAAATGTGATTATTAGACTAATAGAATACCCATGTGCATGTTTATATGGTAATGTTAGATTTATGCATAGCTATAACATTGCAGGATAGAATATTTATGTTTCTTTTGTCTATGCCTCCACATATTACTTAAGTAGGAGGGAACTTTGGGAGGGTCTTAAAGCTACATCACTAAGGATGGATCAAAGGTGGATGCTTGTTGGTGACTTCAACACTATTTTGACGCCTGAGGAAAAAACAGGGATGAATTTTAAGGGGGATGTAGCCTATGATTTCTCTTAGTGTATTGTTTCTTGTAATTTAATTAAAATCCCTCTTGTTGGAACTGAATTTACATGGTGTAGATACACATGGGAATGAAAGAATGGTAGAAAAATCGATAGATGCCATGTGAAAATTGATGAAAAGAATGACATACATGGGGTCTCTAGTTTTACGATTCCCATGTACCAATCAAATTATAATCCATTCATTGTTGATGTCAATTTCCAGAGTATAAGGTAATCCCCCACACCCTTTCAATTTAATAATGCATGGATTGTCATCCGAGGATGCAGGTAAATTTTCTTGGAGGCTTGGAGGCATGAGCCCATCGGGAGTCCTCTTTACAGAATTATTGTCAAACTGGAGAATCTCATTGTATTTCTATAGGAATGGATCAAGAAATATTTTTCTAAAATTGATTCTAAAATTCTTAATGCTGAGGAGGATCTTGGAAATATTCAGATTGATCATGAGCATCATCCCACCTTGTCTAGTGAAGAGATTATAGCACAGAATAAGCTAGTTGGTCTTCTCTTGGTAAATTATAGGTTGGATAAGAATCAGCTGAATGTGAAGTGGATTATGGATGGTGACAGGAACTCTAATATCTTCAATAGACTATATAAGGAGAAGAGATTGTGTTCTAGAAATAATGTGATTAGAATTGGTAACCATATTAATTCTGATCATAATGGGATTGCATTAGATGTTGTTTATTAATTCAAAGGTTTGTACTCTGAAAATGGGCAGCATTGCTCCACTAAGCGGGTGGACAACATCAGCCCCTGTGTTGATGAGTAGATGAATCAGTCTCTTACAACCCCTCTATCTAAGGAGGAAATCAGATCTTCTCTCCTATCTCTTAAACTTGAGAGTGCTCTGTGCCCGAATGGCTTCACTAAAAAAAATTTATGTTCTACTGGGATATTGTGCAAGATGATATTGATCATTCCATAAAGGATTTCTTCTCCCATTCAGATATTCCCCATGGAATTAAATCATGCTTCATTGGACTCATTCTAAAGAAGGAAAATGCTCTTGAAATTAAAGATTTCAGACCAGATGCTTTTGGGAATACAATTCCTAAACGCATCAGCAAGATCATTATGTGCAGGATGGGTGGATTTGTTGGAGGGATGATCACTGTGAATCAATTTGGTTTTTTAAATGGAAGGAACATACATCAATGCCTTTACATGTCCTCTGAGAGTGTTAACCTCATGCGAAGGAAGTCAAAGGAAGGGAACTTTTCCCTTAATGTTGACATATCTATGGATTTTGATACCCATAAATGGAGCTTTCTAATTGAGATACTTCATAGGCATGGGTTCTCTAATTGTTTTCTGATCCTGATTTGCACTATTCTTGGATCCTCATGGATGTCAATTATTGTGAATGGTGCACCAAGAGGATTCATTTCTTGCTCAAGAGGTGTTCGGAAAGGTGACCCATTGTCGGGTTTTCTTTTTTCCATTAAAGGTGATTACTTAAGTTGATGCATCAATGAGCATTATCATATGGGTATGTATAAGAGGATGGGAGTCGATATTAATGATCATGCCCCATCCCATATACTCTATGATGATGACATCTTATTGATGGGGTATGCTTCAAGGAGAACCATATCCAATATTAAGGCTCTTTTCACACATTATGAGGATGTGGTTGGACCTGCCATAAGCTGGGACAAGTCAGCAATTGTTTTTGGCAATGGAATGCCTGCTGGAAAAAAGAATAGGATCAATCATTACCTTGGGGTGAAGTGGGGATTCTTGACCTTTCAGTATCTTGGGGTTCCTCTTTTTTGGAAAAGGGTAAAATGACTATTTCTTGAAGGAATTTATGCTGGCATTACTCATCATATTTCTAGTTGGAAAGGGAAATCTATGTCCATGGCTGGGAGGGTTTTCCTTGTGAACTCAGTGATTACATCCAAATTCATTTTCTCATTTTCTCTCTACAAATGGCTATGAGGACTGATTTTGGAACATCCAAGCTTGGTGAGAAATTTTATATGGACAGGATCAATCATTGAAATGAAGTTGGTCATAGTGAAGTGGAAGGAAATCATAAAACCTATGGAAATGATAGGATTGGGAGATAAGGATCTTCGTACATTTAATGACGGTCTAATTGGAATGTTTACTTGGAGGCCGATATCATATAATGTTGATGATAAATTTTTGTCTGGTAGGTTCACAAAGTGGCTGGTTAATGGATATAAATACCACCTCTAGTCTTCAGCATGGGATTCCCTTAAGTAGGCCAATGCAATGATATTGCAGGAATCTAAATGGTTGGTCAGGAGGGATTCCAATCTGAGTTGTTGGAGAACCTTATGGCTGGATCAACCATGGAAATTCATAAATTTCACACCTGATGTTGCTTCATTATCCATCTTGGATTTTCTCTCATATCAGTCTTTGCACGAGCTGAATATGTCTGATGATGTGATGTCTCAAATTAACAGTTATGATTTTATGGATTGTGACAAACTAATTTGGCTACATAGAGGGAATGTGATCTTTGACACAAAAGAGTTATTTAAGAGTGCATGTGGCGGTACTGACCACTCCCCAACCTGGCTGATGAAATTCATAGGTCCATTCATTCCCCCATCCTGGTTTACCCTACTTTGGAGAATCTGAAAAAATAGACTTCCCACTTCTGAACACTTGAAGCAGGCTGGATTTCAGATGGAATCTAGGTGTGCTATTTTCATGGCTTGGGAAGACACCACGCAACATGTGCTTATGGAGTGTGATCAAACCTGTCAAATCTGGAGCAATTTGAGTGTACTGTTTGGACTCATGGTGGATTCCATAAACCAGATTATTGATCTGCTTTCCGGAATGCTATAGGTTCACTGTAGTGAGCAGATTTTCAGCCTCTTTACTGCTGCTATTAAAGAGTTTATTACAGCCTTCTGGGACTAGTGTAATAGGGCATTGTTTGATGGTGTGGTTGATGATGTCTGTAAGGGAATGATCTCCATCCATAGGGATGTGTACGTTGCGTTAGTGATACAAGATGGTGTAATGTCTAACACCATTTCTAACCTCCAAACTCATGGGCTTCTTTGTGTTTTGGGTCATCCATGCAACCCTCAAATGCTTAAACATATCAGATGGATACCACTGATTACATCGTGACACAAAGTAAATGTTGATGGAGCCTCATAAGGTGTGCCGTGTCCAGATGGATGTGGAGGAGTTTTCCGCACGTTTCTTGGGTTTGTTAAGGAATGCTTTTATCACAGCCTTGGCCTTCGCACTGATTTTGAAGCTGATCTTCGGGCCATGATCCATGCGATAAGGTATGCTGTCCAATTCAACTGGAAATGGATCTGGATTGAATCTGACTCAATTATTGTAGGTCATGCACTGAGCACTAGAACGTGAAATGTGTCATTGCATGTGATTCCTCAGTGGGTTGAATGTCTCCACCAAACCAATCCATTACATATGTTTGTCTCTCATGTCAATCGGGAGGCCAATAAGGATGCTGATACAATTTCCAAATAGGCTATACTTGACCTTGATATGAAGTGGTCTTCCACGGCCCTGGGTTATTGTGCTCTAATGGTGGAGGCAGTTCGATGTGGTGTCTTTCACACTCGCTTATGTAATAACCCCTTATATTCATGACTCATTTTTTATTGTATATTATTTTTGAGAACCGTATCATTCTGGATCCTGATCTTCTTGCTATGAAGTGTTTTGAATCAATGTTTTCCATACCACTATGTAACTTTTAAAAGGAATTTACACATCAAAACCCTCATGTCCATATAAATAAATCATTAAACTCATTTAGAAAAAATTATACATGGATGAAAAGGATTTATAATATTAAATTATTAAAAACATTTAAAACAATCTTTTAGTTAAATTATCCTTCACCACATGAGAAACTATTGAATAAAAATCATTATATAATTACATAAAAGAAACTATAAATATCATGAGAGTGTAGAAATTACTGATAAAAATGACAAAATGGTTTTATATACACTTTATAGGATAATAAAGGTGCACAATATCATGATATTTCTCAATTAATGGAGATTGAGTTGTAGTCACTATCAATGATTGTAACATTAGATTAAAAATAAGTAAATAACTTAATTATGGATGATAAATATAAATACACCTAATATAAGATTATATTAATCATAAACTAATCATAGGTCAGTCACACATATTCATAGCTTGGAAAAATCAAGAAGTATAAGTTTTACCCAAAGAATTGGAATTCGGTTAAGAAGTTCCTGTATAAAAATTCAGAAGCCTAACAATGTAACAAAAATATTCATAAAATGAGTGGATGAGTGATAAATAGATCTGTCATCACATGTACATAAAATGTAAAAAAATAATTATATAGGAGAACATATCCCAACAAAATAAAATGTAAATTAAATTACATAAAATAAATGAAGTATTTGACATAATGATGATGGTGAAAGGTTCCCTTACTGATTTGATAATATACAAAACATACACCCCATGAAAGAAAGATCATACAATTATGATGTAAATAACCATAAAATAAGGTTAATTACACAATGAATAAAATCATGGGTAGTACATAAACCATAAAAAAGGAAATAGTTGAAAATATTGAATTAATATCATGGGAATAAAAAGTGATATGAAAACCCCTTACCTCATTTCCGACTTATATGTTATGTTTCATGTGCTTTCGGAAAAACAATAATAATCTAATTTTTAGTTTATAAAGAATATTTATCAATTTTATTATTCCTTTTATGTCACATATTATCTTTCTATAACAATTATTTAATTATTTGAGTTTATATCGGATATTTTTTCGATGTTCGAAGTTTGAGTAAAAAATAAACTTATTATAATTACAAATCATCCATGTCGTAAAAATTCCATTATCTCTAGAATTATATTTATTATATAGATTTCATATATATTATATATATCCAGTAAATATGTGTTTATAATAGTCAGTTTCATTTAGATATATCCAAATGAAATGCATCGTTAATGGAGATGGTAAGGCTTACGTACGCATGAACGCTACTTTCAATTTTTTTTCATTTATAAAGAATAAAAACAAAATGATAAATAAGTATATTATTACTCCTGTATAATATTATATTTTATATATGTTAAATATGTTCATTACCATCATCTTTTATATATTCCATGAGTTTTATGAGTGATCTATATCACTTTGAGGAGGAGGAAGTCCGTAGTTCCTCAAATGATATTATTATATTTATACAACATAAAAAAATAGTATGTTATAAGTGATAATTACATAATCATATACATCAAATAAATATAATAAATAATATATATAATTACTGTTCCATCATAATGTCCACAACAAGTGGTGGTTTGAGAAAATCAGACATTTATCATTTTGTGAGGTAGTAGTTCGTTGTCCACATAAATTGTATGTTTGTAACTATTAGTTGGAGGTGTGTCTGTGTAGCTCCAATACATATCATAAAAAATCCTATTATATTTAGGATTCCATTTTTTTATATAAACAAATAATAATAATATCATAGGGAGTGGATAATGAAAAAATAATGGAAAAAAACTGGATAGAAGACATTATCTCAAATCGGGTAACTTCTTTTGATTTGATCCAATGGGATCTCTTGAATTACATTCTACCAATGGGAAGGATTCTAAGAGGATGAGAGAGAAGTTGGGGATTATTAAGAATTATTTTGGCTGATCCAAGGGTCTTGTGAGGTGTGAGTAATGAGTTAGAGGTGGTGTCCTTTTATAAGAGGGAGGAGGGGATATTTAGGAATGTTTGAAAGTATTATTTTATAAAAAAATTATTATTGGTTTAAAAAGGACCACAACTCATTAAATTAGAGGATAATATGAATATATGTTGAAATAAAATCATCAAATAATAATGGGACTTCTTTTAGACTTTTGGTAATCTTTTTCTTTTTTATTTAACGTTTTGTTATCTTATTTAACTTTTACTATGTCTTATTGTATATTCATAGTATATGGTATATATATTTACTATAAGACACTAATAGACCCAAAATGGATCCTTTAATGACATTTATAACATAATATAAGTCATTTGGACAATGATTATATACATAGAACTATTTTATCATTTTATAAAATATTATTTGATTTAAAAACAAGATTATGTCAATTTTTAAACAATTCATATCATGATTTTTTAAATAACCACAAAACTCTATAAAATCTAAGAAATGTAATTATTTGAAATATATCATGTCATAATAATCCATAAAATTCATGTATGTCCAAAAAAGGATCACAATAATTTTATTTTAATATTTTTAATATCATTTATTTAAAACATTCATTAATGAGGTAATCCTTACATCATCATAGTGTCATTAATAAACTAATTTATTTGATGTATAAATATTATAAATAAAATTCAGTGATGTTTTAAATCATTTTATATGTTTAATGATAATTTTTTTGTGAAATATATAAATTATATTACCCCTCACTAATATTATTTTAACAAAACAATACATGTATATGATATTTTTATTTTACCCTTAGATACAAAGTTATTAATTTAATTATCTTCCCCAATTGGCTTCCAAAGGCCAACAGTTATACCCAAGGATTTTATTGGTCATCAATGACTCATCCAATAGGGTTATCACAAGTGTCAAGGCAGTTTTTAATTATTGTATTATTATTTTTATCTTGAGTTACCCTATTAACTATTAACCGTGGTAAATATAAATCAAAATGTATTATTAAACAAAAATTAATTTCATACTATTGAACAAAATTTTACTTAATAATGATAAAATTTTATTTCATATTTTTGAAAATCATTTCACAGAAGTGGTAAAATTTATTTAAATAAAAAAAGTCAGGTTTATAACTGCTATGCACTATTATTCAATATTCATAAAAAATTAAACGTTTTTAAAAAAAATACAAAAACATAATCCAATGATAATTCTGATATTCAGAACTAAAAAAAGATTTATATTCTTATAAATTAGAAAATTTAAGTTTCATTAATTAATTTAAAATTCATTCTCGTTGTCAAAACTCAAATGCGTGTTTTTAAGAAGAAAAAACTACAAAAAGATTAACATGTGTTTATGTCCAATTTCAATGTAAAATTA
Organism: Viscum album; assembly: GCA_963277665.1. Classification (NCBI taxonomy): domain Eukaryota; kingdom Viridiplantae; phylum Streptophyta; class Magnoliopsida; order Santalales; family Viscaceae; genus Viscum; species Viscum album. The sequence continues at coordinate 1,185,402,913 of OY728161.1, read as the reverse complement.
TATACAATGAACAATGTTGGACTAAATGGTAGAAATATAATCTAATTAAACTTTAAAACCATTTAAAAATATTATCTAACCATATAAATAAATCATTTTATAAGACTGTTTTGACTTAAAATAAAATATTTTTTAATATTCATTACCAAAATAAACTTTATCAGAAAAATATGAAAAAAAGAAAGAAATTAAATTTTGATATCATGATTATAAAGAAGAAGTTTATTTTTTTAAAATAAAATATTTAAAATTTACAAAAACATGATTTAAAATGAGTTCTCCACCAAAAGGTGGTAAAATTACATTTTAAAAATATTAGGGTATTTATGCTTAAAATTTGATTCATTCTCATTTAAGCCTCTAAATTTTTTTGGATAAATATAAAAACACTTAACAAAAAAAATTAATCATAATATAGTTATTTCTATTCATTCCCACCAATACAACATCTAGACGTTAAATACCATTTAAAATAATTATAATAATATATTATTTTTCTGTATAACTCATCATTGTGTTCAAAGTAAGATTTATGATAAATACATTGTTGTGTGTTGATTATGCTATCAAAAATAGAATCCCCATTATGGTAAAATTAGTATTTAATTCAGAAATATTAATAAATATGAAAATTTTAATATTCATTATTTACCAGGGATGTTACATAGATACCATTGGAAATCATATTAAATAATTTAAATAATCCCTTACAAATAATTTTTATCAAAAAAATCTACTCATGTTTCAATTTATTAAATTAATTTTACTTCCAATGAATAATAAATCATTCAATTTATTATTCATTACAAGGAAACCCTAATTTTCCATCATTTGGACTATTTTTTAGATAAATATAATAGACATTAATAAAAGAAATAATTAGATAAATAAATATATTAAATTTTTAATCAATAGTACTATTTTAAACAATTAATACGTAATTTTTACACTTATAATTATATTAAATGATTATAAAAATATTAAGAGAGGGAGTGAGAATTATTTTGAAAAATGATAAAAATATAAGAAAATATATTTCAGTCATAAAGGGTATCATAATTAAATATATATTGTTTTATATAGTGGATTTTGCAGGTTGAAATTAATCATTACAATTGTAATTTATAAATTTTATTGTGGTATTGTTATGCTCATCTCATTGTTTAAACATTTTAACCATTCAAATTCAAGCATGATGATCATCCTTTTACTTAGCCATTTTATTTTTATGAACAAATGATATTACTGCACATTATAAATTTTCAAAATTATAATTCATAAAATAGAATCAATTATAAAATATTAAATTTCTATTAGTTGTAAAATATAATTTTAAATTTTTTTTACACAATTATAATTGTATTTAGAAAAATATAATTTGTAAAAATATAGAGTAATTTAATCAAAATATTGTATAGTATTGATTTTACTTACATTTATTGGTTTATTTTTAAATAAATGAGCATTATAAAAATTTATTGAAAGTAACTAAGAATGGAAAACTAGTCACTATTAATTAAATAAAAAGTAAAAGAATTATTTTTTAATTTTATAACATCACTTGGGATAATAAAATTATGGAATAAAGTTATAAATTCATTGTAAAATATTAAAAATTATATTTTATCATTAAAATATTTTTTGTGATCAAATTTATTAATATTTATTTAGGTCAAAATAATATCATAATGAGGAGAAAATATATTTAGTAGTTATAAAACATTACTTTTATATATTCACTATGATTTCTTCCTTGTATTAAAAGTCAAAAATTAAATCCTAAATATATTTTTATTCTTCTTATTCAAAAAAATATATTTCCTTTTGATATTCAATAATTCTAAAATTTAAATTTTTATTGTGGATTGAATCATATATAATATATATTAAAAATCACTTTCTTAAAGAAATTTATTTAGGTGAAAAGTTTTATTAACAATCATTATTGTTTATTAATATTTAAATGCATGTAATTAACTTAATTATATAATCATTACATGAATTTTATATATTGATTTCATTAATATTTTTTGTTAGAATGTACTAAAGTAACCATGTGTAAGATCTCAGAAATCATAGAGGGATGTTCTTGTTTGGATTTTGGTTTGAATTCATTATAGATTTCCAAATAGATGACTACGAGGTGTATGCGGAATCATTTTTGTGGTATAGAGGATAGGGACATAAATGAAAGAGAATTTGAGTCATCAAGTGTGTATTCCACAATTGGAAAATAGTGATTGTAATGAGTGAAATGGTGAGATCCAATCACTACAAGCTATGATAGAGTAATTTTGCACTATCATTGCATGGATTGTAAAACCATGCATAATTACTAGGTAATCATGTGACATGGTGCCTCCTTGGATAGAGGTAATCCCATGATTTTCACACTATTTTGAAAATTCTGTAAAAAACATAGTGCCCCATTTAAAAGTATAAATTTTAAAAATTGACCCATGATATTTGATGTTCCTCATCCGATTTTGTTCTCATTTATTCTTAATATAGAACTAGTGATGAAATAAACTCTTAAAATAATACCAAGGGTTGGTCTTCCTCATTTTAATACCCTTTAGAGTTACATTAGTTGTTGGTCAAATCATCGTGTAGGTCTAATGCTCCTCTGGAATCTATTTTCTAGATGAGTCCTTATGGTTCTATTCTTCATCTTATTAATTTCTAAAAACCACTCTTTCTAGTGGATCATTGGATGCAGATTCAAAGAGTGATTGAATTAGGATCTAAGTCTATTTTAAGGTTTTGTTCAAATTTGTATTTGAGTTCATTGGTCTATAATTTATATTCCATATTATTTTGGACAATTTTGGATATTGTGGTTATCATACTACATCTATATTTATCTTTATATAATTCTATTAAATTTATATGCTATAATGCCTAGATAAATGATTATTTAGACACCTCATGATCCTTGTGGGAATCATTGATTTTGATTCTAATAGATTTGGACTTCCCATCGGGTGCACAAATTTATCTAAAAGTATAAAATTTTATTTTTGTGGACAATGTTCATTTGAGTTTGAATAGATCCCATGATGAATATGTTGACATGATAGATATAATTAAAATTATGCCCAAAATATAGCTTTGTCTTGTTCATGGAATGAAATAATGGAATTATTTTAAATATATGACAAAATAAATAAATGGATTAATGTGATTATAACAAATAGTTTATGAAATTTTAATTCGAATGCATAAATGGAATATAAAATATGAATTGATGAATGTGTAAAATGGGTTAATTATATGGATTTGAAGATAACATTAAATGAGATAATGTATGAGACAAGTTGGATAAGTAAATTGTATTAATTTATAGAAACTGAAATGGGTTAATTGGGATAATCTATGTAAATGGTAATTACACTACTAGATTAATGATTTATTTTTATTAACATGTTGAATGAACAATGAATTGTAATTGTTATTTTTATTGGTTATGAATGGATTGTGATATGGTATTCATCATAAATGGATTATTAATAATGTGTAAATATCTTGGTGGTGTGCGATAAATAATTTGGTCTCCCTCCAATGGTCTGGTTGGACTACTACTATTACCCCCACCTCTAAAATGTATAGGTTAGGGAGTTGATCTGATGCTCTAGGATCCTAATTGTTAATTTTTTTTGAACTACTTGAACTGTGGCACCAAGGTAAGTATGATGACTCTGTCTTTGAAATGTTTATCCAAATTGATATAGGTAACTTGATTTTTCCTGATATGAATGATAATTTACAAACACATGCCATTGGGAAATGTTGTAAATGGATAACCGATGTGTTGACACTCAGTTCCATTACAGAGTCCAAATATTAACTAAGGGGAATACCTCGAGCAAAGAAGAGGGAAGATTCATCAAATATTACAAAGGCATTAGGGCACGCAAGTATTCCTGTGCGACAGCCTTGGGAACACAAGTCACTTGCGAGTGAAATATGAGGTGCATAAGTGACTTTCACACCCTAAGTAAAATTTCTCCCAAGCCTTAGGTGGCCTATAAATACCTCATGTGGTCCCCTCCCCATTTGATGATGAATTTTCCAAAACTCAGATTCAAGCTCTGGAAACCCAAGTCTTTTCCCGATGTCTTCTAAACACTTATAAGGTATTTCTTTACCTAAAATTGAATCTATAAGGAAGAAGAATAAGGGCTAAGTATTATAACTCGTCAATACTTGCGTGCATTAGTGTCAAAACTTTAAGGGAAGTTAAGACACTTGCATTCCGCCTTTACCTCTCAAGGAAACGAGCGCGCCACCATTTTGAAAGTCTCTAGAGAGGATAATAAGGGCTTGAGTTAAATGTCACCCATGTATTACCCTATGGATTCTTCATTGCCCAAGTTGACTCATGTCGTGCATCTATACTTGCACGGCCAGGACTTGCGTGCCAAAACAAAACATGCACACCTCCATCATAGTCACTTGTATTCCCCAAATCCAACTTTTCTCTTCAAAGACATCCTTCAAAACCCTCTTCAATTCCATTTACGGCATTGTTACTTGGTTGGATTCATTATATGAAAGTAATTATGTGGAACATCTCTAAAAACCTATTGATTTAAATCAGATTATGTCATTATGGATAAATATTTCTTTCATTCAACTGCATCCTTTAAGATGATAAAATCATTAATCTGGGCATCCTTGTTAATAGTAAGCCCCGTGTTACCTGTTTATGGGCATCCTCCTTAGGAGTATGCCCCAAGTTCCTTAATTTGGGCCTCCTTCTCAGGAGGAAGTCCCAATCATAATTTTATTTAAACCTTTGGCCTCATTCTTAGGAGTATGTCCCAAAGTTACATGTCTCCTTAAATTGGGCCTCTTTCTTAGGAGTAAGTCCCAATCATAATTTTCTTTAACCTTCGCCCTCATTATTGTGATTAAGCCCTAGTTTATAAGTTCCCATTAATTAGGTCTCCTTCTCATGATGAAGCCACAAATTACAAGTCCCCTTAATATGGGAATCCACTTTAGGAGTAATCCCCAGTCGTAATTTCTATTGATTTGGGCGTCTTTCTTAGGAGAAAGTCCCAATCAGAATTTCCTATAACTTTATGCCTCTTTCTCAGGAATAATCCTCAACCTTAATTTCTTTTGATTTGGGCTTCCATCTCAGGAATAAAACCCAATCATAAGTCCCTCCTAAATTGCGTGCTTCCCTTTTTCAAGAGTGTGTCCCATGTTAAAATTCCAAATCTCCATAAAGAAAAAATTCATTTATGAACCCTAATCCTGGGATTCATTCCTGAATTAAGTCTCGTTCTTTATTTACTCAGGTCGTCGTACATACATAAGCCCCACAACATTTCTTATGATTTCATCTTTCATGGCACAATCATTAGATTTACTAATACCTCTTGTTTCCCACACTGAGCATGACTCATGTGGGCTTAGAGTGTAAATGTAATTCCGAAATATCACTTGGGGCCATTAAAAATAGATAAACCTCATACTTCATCACTCGATCTACGTGAACTTTGATCTCTTCCTTAAAACTAGTTTATGTAGGAAGAATTTATAAAATTCAATCCCATATTTCATTAATTATTTTCTATACCATATGACGTTAAATTATATACTTTCTATCGAACTACGTGGGTTATGATTCCTTCATTAACAAGGATATGTAGGTAGCTCATCTACGGGTAGGATCTCAACTCTAAAATAATCCATGTCATTCTGATGACAGTAAACTTCAAGTGCCCCACTGAGTGGATTTAAAACTATTACGGTCATCATAGTGGCAAAGATATCTCAATATAATGTATTGAAGGATACCATTGACTAAGAATATATAATTCCTATATATGATTCTCTATTGATTAAGAACCTCAAATTTATATAAATGAATACCTAAATCCCATACCTATCAATAATTGATTGAAAATTCTGAAGGAGAAACTCATTTTTATGCTTAGAAAATTAATAACGATTCCTGATTATAACATAAATTTAGAAGAGAGTCCCGGAGTAGACAATAATTCCACCCAAAATGGGGTGATGAGTCTGTCCTCTTATCCTCTTGACCAATGAAAATTCGTAATCCAAATCAGTCCACAACTAATGAACACCTACCTTTGGAAAGTAGTTCTAAATGGATATAGAATCGTTGGATGTTTCTGGTTTTAGGAATAAACCCATGAGAAACCGAATGGAATGTTTGAAACTTAAACAATCAATGTCATCCCCACTTCCTGAAAAACAAAAATGGTGAACACAACGTGAATCCTTAAACATGTAAAACTGATGTTTAATTATTTGTTAGGCCCCTATATAACTTAATGTTAGGACCAACAATGTAATCAATAATCATATATGCTAATCCAAAATATGTAGTCTAGATAATCATATATTCATTTTGTCTGTCATATCAATCCAGCACTCTTTTCCAAGATCACTATGCATTATAGAAATGGCTTCTTTAAATTTCATACATTTTTATGCCTCAACCACTACTCCTATTGTATCCTCATCCACTCTGAGGACGACATCTCCTACTCAACGTCCTCAACGTTGGGTTTAAAATTACTTGGTTAAGGAAGACCATAAACACGGTACCATTCCAACTCTAGAGGCCGCTCGACAAGCTCTCCAAGATAAAAACTCACCGTTGTTGTTTGGACAGCGAAAACCAGTAGTCCAGTAGCTTGTGGTGCCATCCACCGTCTCCAACCGTTTTAGGTCATTATCCACAAAACGCTATCACCAGTCCCTCCCATATTAAGGGGAGGTATATGAGAAGGTCACTAAAGGCGTTAATTCAAGACTATAGGAAGAATTCTCGAGGGCTCCCATCAACAATATCTACCATACTTGTGCTGTATTGCACCCTCAACATGTTGAGGGTATTTCCATTATGGGTTCAACACAGGTTTCTCAGACCCAAACATGCAAGATGAACCGTTAGAGGAGAAATCTTGTCAACAGAGAGAACATTCTTACTTATACCCCCTCCGTAGAAGTCCACCACGACAACTTGATGGAAAATAATGTGTGGGAATATACACTCGTTCGTCCTGATGATACTTCCCAGATGAATCATCTGGTAGTTACACGCCAATCCCTCTAGGCAATTCCATCTGTGTATTATAGGCAGACATATACACATGTTTATAATTCAGCAGCTAGTCAGCAGGCTCGTCTGACTGTAACCAAAGAAACTCACCAATAAAATGATGTGGGGAACAATCAGCGGACACATACACCTACAAATCATCAGGCTAACCTACAGTCTCATTTGGTAGCACCCAGAGATGTCAATTTGATAGCCCCAATGACAAGCATGAGGCATACAAAATTTTCTGCACCCACATATGAGTACAATCAGAATTCACTGACAGGAAAAGGAGGACATGAGAAGGCACATACACCTACTCCAAGCACAGAATGGACGTATATTCCAATTCAGGTAGATAAAGTCACAAATCACATTCTGAAAATGGTGAAAGAGTATATGAAAATCCCTGCCCATATTCTGGATGCTTGTCAGAATATTATAACATATTTAGTAGCATCACATGGTAGTAGTTATAAATATATCATCTCTGTGGAGTGAATCATCAACATATCACTCCGGAACAGATACACACCTTTGTCCCAGTCTAAGGGGGTTGTGGGGCATACTCCCCAATGTCATATGGACAATCAAGGCAGGCACACACACGTGATTTGAATGGTCATAATTAGCCTTACCTGACCATTTCTCATGAGAAGGCACATACACCTGCCCATAATAACAGCTTTATTCAACATTTGGTTTTCATGGTGAGTACTAATACGTCTAAGAAAAAGAGTCGTCTAGCACAATGAAAAATGAAGAGCCACTCTGTAATAAGTCCTTGCTTGATGTCGGGGTTTTTGAAGTGCTCAGACAATTATCTACTGCAATTCATGATTCTACTCATTCATATTAATATTCCTGAAATAACAAAAATAATTCTATTGGTCTTCATTAGACAGTTCCTCATTAAGGCTTGCTTCATGACAGTTTGGTTGATCTCAAAGTATCATCTTTAGATGAGAGCCACGATAACCCTCTGCGTGGCCAGAAGATCAAGGAGGAAATGGTTTAATATATTTTTATTACCCAACTTGGTGGTCCTCCCCATGATGATTAATTTAGCTATGAATATCCTCTCTTCTGTAGTAATTCACATTGCCTAGAAATTTCTTCAAAGGAAAATACAGTAACGGGAAATCTCTCTTATCATGAGGCACTTGCAAATGTAAAGCCAGTCATGTCTAATGCTTTACCACTAGTATGTGAAATACTATCTCAATCAAGAGATAGCCCAGGGAGTAGGTCATACTTAGAACCACCCATGGGTCATGCATCTTTTAATTTGATAAATGAATTCTCTACCAATATTGTAGAATATAATGAAGCAACAAAGAAGCACCAGGTGTAGTCTAATCAGGTAGAATAATCTTCAACGAATGATAAGGAGGAAGTTCTGAATATGAGAAAACAACTGGATAAAGGTGAAGTACCAGTCCTGTTTTGGCCTTTGGCTGAATCGCAGTATGATATTCCAGAAATGTTGACGGAAGATTGTATTCATGATATTCGTATCAACAAGTGGAAAACTCTTTGTCACTTGAGAGTGATAATATTATCTTATGATGAGTATGAAAATAATGTTATGATAATAGAAGGGTTATAACACCATATTTTTTTGGAATCTCTCTTAGTTTCCCGATATCCAATGGTTGAAAAGCATTAAATAGCCCTTCCGCATGCATTCATTGGCACATTAAAAAGTTTGTGCCAGTTATTTACCAATTCCCCATCTTGTATTCATATCAGGGGATGGGGAGTTCATGGAGCACAACATTTTACTATACTCTACAGTCAACAATGCCTGCCAAATGTGGTATCATGCAATGTTATTGCCCATGGCTAGACACAACCAATTATATTTGTGTTTACTCAAAGTCTTGCTCAGAAATAGGCCTCAACTAGTTCTTCCCAAAGTCAGTCATACAAATAAAAAGTTGTTGAATTACTCTTGCATAATGAAAATGAGAATATCAAATAGGATTCTCGTATAGAGCATACACATCATTAGGTTACAGAGGTGTCATAAATAATCTAATGGTTATCTGAGCCATGTGATTTGAGTGGTTGTAGTTTGATGCATCTAGCTAATTTCTGGACTAAAATCAGAAAAATGAGGAGATATTTTAAGAAAGTAACAGATGTAGCATCTCAAAAACCACCTCATCTTTCCAGGGTGGGGTCTCTTTAATTCCAACACTTGGGATCAACATATGGGATTCAAGGAATTGAGTAGGGAAAATAGGAACTACCCCAGTCCAACAGACTGGGGACTTTTTGAAGTTCTCAATCTCTTCCTCAACAAATGTCAGTCTTCTCTCGATTAGGGAAGAAGCCACATGAGGAACGTAGAGACGAATTATCTAGAGATTCCCTTTAAATAATTATTCATCAAGAAGTTCCTGAGGGATCAAATCAACCAAGGTCATTGTCTCATAAAGGACATGGAAGAAGCCAATATCAAAGAAATGCCGACAAGAGGACTATAATAAGTTATGCATCAATAAACGTCATCAATGCCACTATCACTGATCCCCCAGAACAAGAGGATCACTCAGGGTAATCAGATGAAGATTTTCCAAGTCAAGAAGCTATACACACAAAAATAAATTTAGAAGGTGTGTGTACCAGAAGCCAGAGGACTGCCCAGAGGTAAGATATTCCTTCAAGTAATGCCCTTCCATATTCCAGAAAGGCACATTCCAAGGAAAAGTGTAAAAGTCAGGTTATGTCCCACCCTACCACTGGAGAAGTCCAATCACTCTCATTAGAGGAAAAGTTCGCACAATAGAAGAAAAAATGAAGGAGTTAAGGAGGTTGAATGCAGAACTACTTCAAGGTAGTTCTCCTCCTAAGCGTGCTGGAGTCTATTAGTCATGAGAATTTGTTGTAGTTACTGGGATGAATAAAGAGTATCATCCTTTACATGTACACCCTCACAGGTCTAATCCTATTGGTCATGTGAAAAAACAACTGATAGTGCTACCATCAGTGGCAGTACCAGTCACCACACCTGTCCAAAATCATGTTGTTGTACCTGCTCAGGTCCAAGCTCAACCAGATGTTTCTCAATAGTTAATAACTACCATTGAGTCATTAACAGCTCAGTTGGAAGAAATGGAACGAAAACCTACACTAGTTAATCTAAAAACAAATCGTACCCTGAATGGGATCATGAAATTCCCCCACATCAGATTTTTCAAATACCACATTCACAATTTTTAAAGGTTCGGGAGATCCAGAACAACACATAACACATCATGTTTCCCGTTGTGATCCAATGATGGGAAATCCTCAACAACAAGAAGCAGTTAAGCTCAGGTGTTTTGTACAGTCATTACAAGGGCCTTATTTTGTCTAGTTTACATGTTTACAGTACCGATCAATTATAGGGTGGGATGATTTCTGTCAAAGGTTCCTTCTTCAATTCAGCTCAACATTTCCAAATAAGCTAGTTTTTTATATTAACAATTGTAGGAAAAGGTTAAATGAAAGGGTTTCATATTTAATTTCTCCTTGTAGGGGATTAAAATATCACTCGTGCTTAGCACTCCCTCAAGAAAATTTTTGTGAATCTGTGTGGAAAATCTACGTGATGAATTACCCACACCGTTGATCCCAATGACATACCTAGGAGTGTTTAGAGACCTTAATTCAATTTATCAACATATAGAAGATTCTCTTATATAGACTAAGGATCAAACTCCTGTAATTCCATCATCTCCAGGAAATATAATGGGGAGGGTAGGGAATTCTACAGTTACACTTAAATAAGAATCTATACCTAATTCCACAACCAAACCTTCATCTTATAGAAGGAATCCACCTATTGAGTGTCAACAACATTGGTCGTCTCGTCAAGATGATGAAAGAGATAAATGATGGGAACAATATGGGGATTTAATGAACAATGTTTATTCTTTTTGGAATGAACATGTTCTGGGTTACTTCATCTCGGCATTGGAAAAAAACTTTGTTCAGTTTCCAAGGCCCAAAAGGCCAAACAAGGAAGGAGATGAAGACCTTCCAATCTATTTCCCATTTCATAAGATATTGGGGAATCCCATTCAAGAGTGTTTTTTCTTCAAATACATCCCGCATATGATGGTGGACACTAGACAAGTAAATTTGAAGGGTTCTTCAGCCCAGGTAGCATGTGTTACTACTACTGATCCAGAGGAATAAGGCGAGTGACATGAAGTCAAAAGAAAAAATGTGTAGAAATATGATGATTGGACGGTCAGGAAAATGACCAACCGAACTCATGGCATGTTAAGAACACAATTGAATCAACCAATTGTGTCTTCTTATATGAATTCCACATAGGAACCCCCTTCATCAAAAGAAAATCTTAAAAAATGAGGCATAATAAAAAGAAAGATGAGCAGTCTGAAGAAGATGAATTTGTGTCAAATCCTAAATAATCTTTGACTCTAGCAGATTTTATGCCACCAGCTTCAAAAACATGGGAACCACCCCACCAAATGGTACAGCCTGAAATGGTTCATTAGGAAATGTCTTCATCATATGAAGAGTTGTTATTTGGTTCTTTTAACATTATTTACTTAACAGATCCCTATGCTAGCCACAGTTTCAATCTTGATGTGCCGGATCTCTCTATATCAAACAGAGGAATTAGAGGAAGAGAAAGAGGTTTAGGATATAGTGGATGATGTAGATATTTCAGAATCCACTATTCCAATCCTACCCCTAATAGAACTTTATATGTAGAAGAAACTCATGGAAAATCCCTTCAGCGGCACAAAAAGAACAAGAATGTAATTCCACACATGGCAGATTCAGACCAGGCATAGTTATTTTGGAAGATTGGTTAGAGGTTACACCTTATTCCTCTTAGGAAATAAATAGACTTATTTGGTCTAGTCTTCCAAAGCTAGGAGTATTTCCAACTCCTACCCCGATATAAGATGCATCTACTTTCAAATAAACAACTTTTATGGCACCTATGAAACCACATGTTCTTGTTGGGAAACACAGAACTTTAGACAAAAAGAATGATGTCTTGAAAAATTTAGCCCATCTATCGGCCAAGTTATCAATTCTTGATGCATTGAATCTATCAAAGGATCTTCAAGAGGAACACAATAATACTTTTTCATGTCCTTAGGAATTTGAAACTGAAATTGTTGCGGCTAAAGTCTAGCCTATAGGGAATGATACTATAGAATACAATGTAGTGATATACTTTACTGATGAAGATTATGATGATGTTTTTCATGGAAATATTAGATCTTTTTATTTATCTGGCATTGTCAACAATGTAGATATCCGATGAGAATTCATTGATAATGGTTCAAGAGTCAACCACATCACTATTCATACACTTGGTTTATTGGGACTCACCAAATCTGATTTATCTTCTTCTACATTGATGTTGCAAGGATATTATAAAAATGAACAAGAACCTCTAGTTGAGATTACTCAAAGAACATAGTTTGGAGACCTTGTCTCCAATTCCGATTTCATGGTTATTTGTCATGACACAGCCTTCAACATTTATCGTGGAAGACCTTGGCTACATCAACATGTAGATATACATTCATCATACCATCAATGTCTCAAATATTGTTTCAATGGTCAAATTGGGACATTGTATGGTTATTAATCCCCATTCAAAACATGTCAATCTCATTAAATTGAGGCATAATTCTATCACATGGAGGGAAATGAGATATCAGCTTTTCCGTTCCAGGGGTCCGGTTGGATTTCAGTGCGATCCAACCCGGCAACTACCCATCTGCATCGAAAACTCGGGCGGAGGATGCCAAAAGTTCCGTCTCATCAAGAGGAACTCAACGCAACAGACGACGCGTCAATCGGACGCCCGGTCTGAGAGTTATTGGCTTTTTCGTCCTAGGGGCCCGGTTGGTTTTTAAGGCAAAACCAACCCAACCGTACTCCACTTGCGTCCAAACCTCGGGCGGAGTGAGCCAAAAGATCCATCTCACTAAGAGGAAACTAACAAAGCTGACGGCACGTCAATCGGACGTCCGTAGCTCAAGATATGAGTGTTTCCGCTCCGAGGGCCCCGTTGGTTTCGTGTACGAACCAACCCGGCTGAACCCAAAGTATTCTGAAACTTTGAGTGCGATAAACCGAAACGACCGACTCGCTCCAAGGATTGCGTTGCTGCTGACGACGAGTCGTTTGGAGGCCCGTAGCTCAAGATACGGCCATTTGAACGAAGTCCGTCCGAAGACGGGGGGGTCCGGGCCCGGGCCGACCCGGCCCGACCCCCCCTGGTTGGCCCGAACCGGGTCGGGTCCGACTCGGTTGGCCCGGACCGGCCTGGCCAGGGCCTGTCCGGCTTGGCTCGGCCGAGCGGCCGACGCGGGGGAAAGCCACCGCCCCGCGGGACCCGCGGGGTGTCGGCCAGACACCCGCGGGGTGCCGCGGGGTGTCGCCCTGGACACCCGCGGGGTGCCGCGTGACAACCCCGCGGCACCCGCGGGGTGTCGCGCTGGACACCTGCGGGGTACCGCCGCCTCCGGCCGCCGGCGCCGCCGCGCCGGCGTCCCGCGCCGCCCCCGGCTTCCGCGGGCCGCCGGAGTCGCTCTGGTGGCCCGTTTTCCTTCCCGTCTGCGCCGTTGTTCCTCCCGGGTTCCGTTCTTTACTGCGGGATCATCAAACACCCATTGCGGCACGTTCCATCGTTGCCCGCCAAATCCGAAAAACACGAAGAACGTCGGAGGGTTGTCGAACCGTGTTCGTTTGACCCGCACCCTCCGCGTTAGATAAAAAAACGGGAGAAATTGTTCAACACATGAACCGACAATTTTAATAAAATAAAATTGTTCATTTCAAACCGGCTCTTAAGTTTTTAAAGAACGTTCACGGGAATATAAAGAGGGTTATTCCAAAATTACAAAATCCCTACCTCGTTGATCGTCGCGCGCGGGCGTTCTTCGCGGAAAGGCTCGTCGCAGAAGAGGGGGATCGTCGCGTCGTCGCGGAAAGGCATCACGTCGTCGCGGAAGAGGATTCGTAGAAGAAGACGGAGGTTGTCCGAGGTGGAACGGCGTCTCCCTTCCTTTGATGTGGAAAGAAGAACGAGGGATGGCGCGTCGTCGTTCTTCGGAAGAAGGACGTGACGACGTTCTTCGTCGGAGACCGATTCATTCTTCACGTTCTTCGTCGTTGAAGAAGATGTTCTTCAAGCCTCCCAAATCCTCCCAACGTGACAAGACTCAAAAAAAAATAAGCCCAAGTCTTATTTTATTAACAAAAGATAAGAAATTGAATTTCAAAAGAAAAGAAACGATCAATTAATCTCAAAGAATTAATTGTAACAAATTAACAGCCCAATAAAATGGGGAGTTTCTTAACCAGAAAAACGCACGGTTGACTTCTTTTAATAGGGGGGGGGGGTGCGGGTGCGTTACTTAAGAAGAAAAGAAACGGTGGGGCTCGTGCGGGCCACATCTCACAAATATTCTACCAAGGGGGTAGGATATTCCTGGATAGCACCCTATTCAGTTCAACTCAGTTCAAGTCGCCTTTAAGTGGATTCAAGTGGCTTCCAAGCAGCTTAAGTGAAATAAAATAAAGTTGTCGCAAAATTATTTTATTTCTTAACTTTTAGCCCGAAAATTAAAAACCACACCCGAGAAAACGCAACTCCGGAAGAGGCGTTTCTAAGCGAATACCGGCGCTGCGATTTCATTGGTGCCCTCAGAATTCGATTCCGGGCACCGGTTCAAAAGTTAGAAAAACCCGCTCGTCCGTTCACTGAACGTACCCGAGCCAAAACTTCGGAAAATGATTCCGGGCACACCGGGCCTCGGAATCAGGTGCCGTCAGAAACTGCGTTCTTGTAAAATTCCAATGAAAATTAAGAAAAAAAATTTCCTTGAAATTTACGGGTCTTTACATTACTCCCACCACAGGGCTTTACGTCCCCGTAAAGCTTCAACACAAACTAGGGATACAAAGGCAGTACTGAGCACGCATCTGAGCCTTCTGCTCCATGTGCTCACCTAGACCTTCTCTATCGTGGCCTGGAACACCTCTGGTCCCACTAGAGCTGCAATGATTTCTTCCTTGCTGATAAGAGAAATCTGGTCTCATCCCCTGGATGAACCACCTTCTTCGCCTAATACGGTCAATCTCGACATGGATGATACTAATCCATACCAAGGATGACGTCGTATGGCCTTGACGCTACTACCAAGAGATCCAACCGTTACTCTCGCCTCCAAGGGTTGAGTCACACTGTCGGCATCAGTGTGTGGTAACTGGGTCTCCTCCAGTAGATGTCTCACAAGTGAGGGTCAAGTCAACAGTCAAAACTGGAACCTCTTAGTAACAACACAAGAGAGGACAGGGAAGTAAATGCCACAAGAAAATGTGTCTTTTATTATTGCAGCTCAAGTACAAAGACACAAAGCATCTACAAACATACATCAACAAAACAAGAAGCAACATGAACAAAATTCTCCAGGTCTGGAGCTAGTCCTGCTCCTGTCCATCTGCTCCCGGAGCCCCATGATCGTAGGCCTCAACTGCCTGAAGATGAGCTCTCCCATGTCCTCCTGTCCTCTGTGGTCGGGGTGGACCACCTGGTGGTGGTGGCGGCAGAGCCTCAAAGCGTCGCCCACCACCTGCTGCTCGGCCAGCTCTTCTGCCTCGTCCGCCTCCTCCCTGCGGACCACCACGGTCGTCCCTCTGCCTCTGCCTGGGTGGCCCCTCCACCGTCTGCTGCTCCTCGGTACGGCGGGTCGGGCAGTCACGAGCCATGTGGCCCTGCCCACCGCACAAGTAGCACTGCCTTCCTCTCAGAAGGCTGGCTTCGAACTGTGTGCCCCGCACTGCTGAGCCAGTGTCCCGAGGTCGTCTGCCGGAACCCTGAGTCATCCATCGGCTACCTACTGCCGAAGACTCCGCCACCTTCCGCCCTGCGGTAGGCCTCGCTGTAGACTCAGCCAGAAATCTCTCGATCAGAAGGGCTCGCTCTAGCACTCCTGCCTGGGTCGGGATGCTGAGGGAGATCAGCGATGCCCTGATCTCGTGTCTCAATCCCTGATCGAATGTCCGGGCCCGGAAGAAGGGGTCCCGTACCATGTCTGTCGAGTAGCGAGAAAGGTCGGTGAACCTCGCCGCATACTGGGCTACCGTCAAGATGCCCTACCGCAGCTGAAGAAGCTCCTGAATGCACACCACACGGAGGGTGGCTGGGACGAACTCTGAGCAGAAGAGGCTCTCGAAGTCCGTCCAGATGAGGGAGGCCTCATTGTGCACCTAGAGCATCAAGCTCCACCATCTGCCTGCTGCCGCGTGCAGGAGACTCGCAGCGAGGATCACCATGAGGTCTGCTGGTGTCCTCACTAATCTAAAAACCCGAACAACTGCCTCCAGCCAGTCCTCGGCGGCCTGAGGGTCCGTCTCCCCGCGGAACATGGGCGGTCGCTGGCGCTGGAACTCATGCAGGGCACTAAGGCGACGTGCATCGTCAGCGGCTGGGGCTGGTAGAATCGGTGCCTCGGCGGGTATAGGTACCGCCGGTGCCTCAACTGTCAAAGGGCCCTATACCGAGTCCTCGACGCTCGGTGGGCTGTCATCACGCTCCACTCTCGGAATCCTAGCTGGCTGTCGTCGTGGGGCCATCCTGAAAGAAACAGGTGCGCCACGGTCAGGACAGTATACCTGGTGAGCTGACACAAGTAATCACAAGGAAAACTTGAAACACACATGCAATCAATGTTTTCGTGAATTAAGTCGGAAATCAGAATTCAGGGTCCTGGTGTACGGATACGTCGGCCGCCACACCAACACTGGACTCCCTGGACTGATAACCACACCCAATACGCTAAACACTATTACTTCACATAGAAGAAAGATCAGAGTCCCCGGTAGAACTGACCACCTTTGATACCAATTTCTCACGACCGGTCCTCGGGGCCCATGTCGTGACTACCCCAAGCCCGCCTTCCATAGGCCAGGGGCTGGCGACTAGCACCAATGCGTAAATCCCAAAAAAAAGGGAAGGCATTGCCTTTGAAAAGTAAACAAGCACCACAGAGTAAGAAAGCGGAAAAGTAAACACTAAGTAAAAACTGTACAAGCTGTGCTGAAAGTAAAAGGGGCTGGAAATACAAGCCCAACTATAAAGTACAGCTGAAAGGAAAAAAACAGCCACTAAAAGGAAAAGTCGCAGCGTCGAGCCGTCCTCTGGAAGTCCCACCTGAAGGGTGGGTACAGATAGCCTCCACTGCACCTCGGGTCCACCTGACCGCTTCGAGTACGTTCCGCCCAGTGGTCCACCTCCAGGTACCGTCCTGCTCCGCACGCCTCCACCACTATCAGCGCTGTCCGCCGTCTGCAACCAACACAACGTAGTGCGGGCATAGCCCGTGCAGGGGTGAGTATAACGATACTCAGTAGGGACCCCGAGACCCTCAAGGTCTCACTAAAACCAACAAGGATAACCACAAGAAGATCTCAGCAGATAACCTCTACTTAGATACATGCCCATACATATACCTATGTTATCAAGTAACCCATCTCAGTCATGAGGCAAACACAAGGTCAAAAGTCTCAGCTCAAACCAGTATTTTCATCATCGAAACCGTAACTGCTGAAGAGCTCTGTCTCTGGAGTGTACAGTGGTCCTGTCACAACTCCGAGGTACTGCCCACTAACTTAAGACTGCTGTAGTACTCCACCTATCGAGTAATGCGGGCCAACCGCTACCACCAAGCGCTCCCATGTGCCGCTACAACCAAGCGCACCATTGTCGTGGGTCTGCCACTACAACCAAGCGCTCCCATGTTCCGCTACAACCAAGCGCACCTCTGTCGTGGGTCTGCCGCTACAACCAAGCGATCCCATGTGCCGCTACAACCAAGCACACCTCTGTCGTGGGTCTGCCGCTACAACCAAGCGCTCCCATGTGCCGCTACAACCAAGCGCACCTCTGTCGTGGGTCTGCCGCTACAACCAAGCGCTCCCATGTGCCGCTACAACCAAGCGCACCTCTGTCGTGGGTCTGCCGCTACAACCAAGCGCTCCCATGTGCCGCTAAAACCAAGTGCTCCCATGTGCCGCTACAACCAAGCGCACCTCTGTCGTGGGTCTGCCGCTACAACCAAGCGCTCCCATGTGCCGCTACAACAAAGCGCACCTCTGTCGTGGGTCTGCCGTTACAACCAAGCGCTCCCATATGCCGCTAAAACCAAGCGCACCTCTGTCGTGGGTCTGCCGCTACAACCAAGCGCTCCCATGTGCCGCTACAACCAAGCGCACCTCTGTCACACACCGAGTCGTTCGATCAGCAGTCGTCGGGTCTCAGTCAGCTACACGGTCTCGGTGCTCCGCCCGCTCGTCTCCGGGAGGGTCCGCTCCACGAGCTACTTGTCGATACTCCAAGTATCACAAAGTCCCGCAAGGAAGTATCTCGAAGGACCACCTCGTCATTGTGGTCTCAACGCAACAGACGACGCGTCAATCGGACGCCGGGTCTGTGAGTTATTAGCCTTTTCGTCCCAGGGGCCCGGTTGGTTTCGTGAGCGAACCAATCCGGCCGTAACTCAACTATACCCCGAACACTCACAGGGTATACTCATAGGGACCGTTTTTCAACGTGATCACCAACGCCGCTGACGGTTCGTCAAACGGACGTCTGGTCTGAAAGATGTCAGCTTTTCCGTTCCAGGGGTCCGGTTGGATTTCAGTGCGATCCAACCCGGCCACTATCCATCTGCATCCAAAACTCGGGCGGAGGGTGCCAAAAGTTCCGTCTCATCAAGAGAAACTCAACGCAACAGACGGTGCGTCAATCGGACGCCCGGTCTGAGAGTTATTGGCTTTTTCGTCCCAGGGGCCCGGTTGGTTTTTAAGGCAAAACCAACTCGACCGTTCTCCACCTGCATCCAAACCTCGGGCGGAGTGAGCCAAAAGATCCGCCTCACTAAGAGGAAACTAACAAAGCTGACGGCACGTCAATCGGACGTCCGTAGCTCAAGATATGAGTGTTTCCGCTCCGAGGGCCCGGTTGGTTTCGTGTACGAACCAACCCGGCCGAACCCAAAGTATTCCGAAACATTGAGTGCGATAAACCGAAACGACCGAATCGTTCCAAGGATTGCGTTGCCGCTAACGGAGAGTCGTTTGGAGGCCCGTAGCTCAAGATACGGCCATTTGAAGGAAGTCCGTCCGAAGACGGGGGGTCCGGGCCCGGGCCGACCCGGCCCGACCCCCCCTGGTTGGCCCGAACCGGGTCGGGTCTGACTCGGTTGGCCCGGCCCGGCCCGGCTCGGCTGAGCGGCCGAGCGGCCGACGCGGGGGAAAGCCGCCGCCCCGCGTGACAACCCCGCGGCACCCGCGGGGTGTCGCGCAGGACACCCGCGGGGTGTCGCGGGACAACCCCGCGGCACCCGCGGGGTGGCGCGCTGCACACCCGCGGGGTGCCGCCGCCTCCGGCCACCGGCGCCGCCGCGCCGGCTCCCCGCGCCGCCTCCGGCTTCCGCGGGCCACCGGAGTCGCTCCGGTGGCCCGTTTTCCTTCCCGTCTGCGCCGTTGTTCCTCCCGGGTTCCGTTCTTTACTACGGGATCATCAAACACCTGTTGCGGCACGTTCCGTCGTCGCCCGCCAAATCCGCAAAACACGAAGAACAGTGGAGGGTTGTCGGGCCGTGTTCGTTTGACCCGCACCCTCTGCGTTAGATAAAAACAACGGGAGAAATTATTCAACACATGAACCGAAAATTTTAATAAAATAAAATTGTTCATTTGAAACCGGCTCTTAAGTTTTTAAAGAACGTTCACGGGAATATAAAGAGGGGTATTCCAAAATTATAAAATCCCTACCTCGTTGATCGTCGCGCGCGGGCGTTCTTCGCGGAAAGGCTCGTCGCGGAAGATGGGGATCGTCGCGTCGTCGCGGAAAGGCGTCGCGTCGTCGCGGAAGAGGATTTGTAGACGAAGACGGAGGTTGTCCGAGGTGGAACGGCGTCTCCCTTCCTTTGATGTGGAAAGAAGAACGAGGGATGGCGCGTCTTCGTTCTTCAGAAGAAGGACGTGACGACGTTCTTCGTCGGAGACCGATTCGTTCTTCACGTTCTTCGTCGTTGAAGAAGATGTTCTTCAAGCCTCCCAAATCCTCCCAAAGTGACCAGACTCCAAAAAAAAATAAGCCCAAGTCTTATTTTATTAACACAAGATAAGAAATTGAATTTCAAAATAAAAGAAACGATCAATTAATCTCAAAGAATTAATTGTAACAAATTAACAGCCCAATTAAATGGGGCGTTTTTTAACCAGAAAAACGCACGGTTGACTTCTTTTAATAGGGGGGATGTGGGTGCGTTACTTAAGAAGAAAAGAAACGGTGGGGCTCGTGCGGGAACCACCTCACAAATATCCTACCAAGGGGGTAGGATATTTCTGGAAAGCACCCTATCTAGTTCAAATCAGTTCAAGCCGCCTTTAAGTGGCTTCAAGTGGCTTCCAAGCGGCTTAAGTGAAATAAAATAAAGTTGTCGCAAAATTATTTTATTTCTTAACTTTAAGCCCTAAAATTAAAAACCACACCCGAGCAAACATAACTCCGGAAGAGGCATTTCTAAGCGAATACCGGCGCTGCGATTTCATCGTTGCCCTCAAAATTCGATTCCGGACACCAGTTCAAAAGTTAGAAAAACCCGCTCGTCCGTTCCCTGAACGTACCCGAGCCAAAACTTCGGAAAATGATTCCGGGCACACCGGGCCTCGAAATCAGGTGCCCTCAGAAACTACGTTCTTGTAAAATTCCAAAGAAAATTAAGAAAAAAAATTTCCTTGAAATTTACGGGTCTTTACAGATGAGAACAAGGTCCTCTTATAAGAGGGGAAGAGGGGTTTCCCTAGCTTTTGGGAAAGATCATGTGGTCAACTAGACATTTCCGAAAGCAAATTCATTGGAGAAACCAAATCATATCATGTAGTATAACAATCCCTTGTGGCATTAAAACATGTCCTCTGAGTGGGAATCAACCATCACAGCGGAATAAACTTTGGGAAGATGTGGTGATGTGTATGGCTATTATGTTATGTAGTTGTCCTTAAACCATTGGTTTCTCACATTCTTTTCCAAAGTGTGTTGATAATAATTTTAAATAAAATAATAGTGTATTATGTGAGAGGTGGGTGTGATTACTCACTACAATGTATAAGGTACTAATTTTTTTCAATTTTGATATACATGAAGAGAATGATATGTGAATCAAATCTATTAAAAGACACTTTCCACTATGATGATTTTAGGAGTGATCCATGACTACTATGATGGTTTTTGGAGTAAACATGTATCATTAATTTAAAAGGTAAACCACTAGGGATGTAAGTCTATCCATCCTAAAATGTGTAACATCCATGAATTTTATATGTTTCTGTGTATAAAATAATTCCATATCATATTCCAATGTTATTCTCTCATGGATCATGTTGTTTTTTGATTAATTTCATATACACATCCATCATTTATTCCATGTCTCCATATTATTAATAGTTATATTTGGGGTATAATTTTTATATGGTATATCAATTTTTATATTCCATTATCCTCATGATAATCATTGATATCTCCCATTATTACCCTTAATGGTCATTTGTTCTCACAAATTCAAACACTTCCTTCCCCATGTTAAGAAGAAAGTATTGGGTAGGGTATTCCATATAGGAGTACAATGTGAAAATTACATTATGGTAGATCATGAATATATTTTGATAAATAATTTGATGGTGTTTCTAGTCACCAAATACAGAGAACTATTATGGTCTTAAAAATGTCTTTATAGAATGTAATAAATATTCATCTATAATTTTGTGATATTTATTTTTTAACTTTTTGGGTTGTTATACATGAGAATCGAAGATGTAACACCCCTATATTTTTTGAGATATATTCCATTTCATATCATTAATATAATTTCTTGTATGATTAAAAAATATTATCTTACACTATACGCATCACTATATTAGCATATAGTATACTGAACACTATGAATGGCTTCTGTTACAAACAATTTCATATTATTTTGATAAAATCATTTCAATGAGTATCTATTTTGTTCAATGTATAAAACATATATGTTTGGATTATGTTATACATAACAAAAAATGAATCATGCACTAAACAAAACACTATCTTGGATTGCATTACATACAGGGAAATCCTTCTTCGATATCATGCATTGTTCGTAATACTGAGTTTCATTAAACAACGATATATCATTAAAATATTATTATTTAAAGAGATATAAACTATCCATTGTGAGTATTATTAAAAAAAATTAAATTATTTCTAATATTCAAATTCAAATTATGTATTATCTAGACATGATATAATAACAATTACAATTTTCAGATAAAACAAGTATTTTTTAAAAAAATCAGTTTTTCTACCTTCTGATGGAACACCGACTTAAAATCTTGTTTTAACACATTTATATATTTTATTTAGAAAAATGAACTTCTTCTTTGGAATATGGAAAAAATGATTTACTTGTGTTGAAATTTATTTATTTTAATGATAAAATTCATATTTTAATTAATAGTCGAAAAACAAAATTTTAATATAAACACGCATTTTTATCTAATATATTTATATAATTATATTATATTTTTAAGAATTTATATTGTTTAAGTAGAATATTTTTTAGAAATTATTTCTATATTGTTCATTTAATGTAATTTCACATTTAAATTGGACATAAACAAATGACAATATTTTGAATGTTATTACTTCTTAAAAACCATTTTTTTTTGTCTTTAACAATGATTTTTAATATTAAGTTAATTTATAACAATTTTTTTATTTGAATTATAAAAAATGGATTACATATTTGAAATCAGTGGGTCAAAATTATGTTAATGGTTTACTTTTACTTTTTGGATATTATGAATAGTAACTACCATAATTTTTATTTACCACAGTTAAAGGTAAATCATGTAAATTAGGGTAACTAAAAATATGATAATGATAATAGTAGTACACTAACAAATATAAAAATACTATTGGAATAATTAACGACAAATAACATATTCTATGGGTATGAATTGGTTCCTAAAATTTACTGTTTCCATGAATGTAATGTAATTATATTTATAACAAAAGAAGGTTACAACATGTCACTATTATTTATATTATAAGTATAATAATTTTAATATAATGATAAAAATGAAAAACATAGAACATAAATAGTATCCAAAAATAAAATGAAATTTTCGTACACTATGGGAATTTATTTAAAATTTTTTAATGCTAACTAATTAAAATTAATGATGAAACAATAGTGATGAATAATTTATTTTATTAATAGAAATATCAAATAAATAGATTGTAAAATAATAAAATAAATAACATATGACGTAATTAATATTCTCCATGAATTTTATAGGGGTATATGACATGTTTAGAGTGTAATAATAATTTTTTTTGAAGGATAACACATTATGTTTATATTTATAAAAATAAATGAAACACATAGTGTCAAAATTGACACAATTGATATTTTGTAAAATAATGTTTTATAAAAATATTAAAAAATCATAAATCTATTATAAAAATATAGAATAATTTTTATATGGTATAATATGTTCTAAATAATTCATTAATGGTATAATTTAAACAAAACAATTATTCACTTTAAACTTTTAATATTGTAACATTTGTTATCGTAATTAAAATAAAATAGTATAGAAAATTTTCAATTAAAAGGATAATATTTAAATAGGCCTAAAACATTTCTAAATTTTTTTGGATGATTTTATTTCAATATTTTAATATATTTGTGTCAAATATATATCATTTTTGAGGTATTTGGTATGATTTTATTAATATTATAAATTAATATTTTTGATGTTTCCAAAAGTGACCCTCACCTTAATTATAAAAGGCCGCGTACTCCCCCAAAACATCACTTCATATAGACCCTTAAAGATCAACCATACCATAAAAATATTCTTAATAAACATACAATTATGTATTCTAGGTGTCCTAGACTTCTTCAAAGGCCAACTATAGTGATGTACAATAATATTTAGAGGAGGCACATCGAAGAAGATGTAATATCATTTACTGATCCATTCAAACATATTTCTTCTTCTACTTCAAACTCATGAGTTGTATCATTATAAATTTAAAACTAAATTAATAATTATATAAAAAAAGTTATTATTATTATGAATCAATCATATTCCACTATTTACCAATCATATGAAAAATGAAATCACCACGTGTGTGTAAGTATCACTTACCATCTCCACATTGTGGTGTCCATTGTTTTTCACCACCACCGTACTGGGATGGGTATACGGATGGAAAAAATAAAATTAGATTTTTATTATAACATGATATTGATTCAGAAATTTTATATAAATCGATAAAATTTCCATTTAACAACTATTTGAATGATATATTTTGTCATGCGTATTAAAAACCTACCATCTCCACGATGCGATGTTGATTCATTCAACATGATATTTATTAAATAATGATTATTTAAATGTAAATAATGAATAATAATGGTATATATTATGTTAATATAATTTCATAATTATATATCTATGACCTATGAATGATAACAACATCTTATTCAATAAAACATGCATAAGAACAAAAAGCAGCCCACACCCGAATAACATGTAATAATGATATTTTAGTCACAAACGATGATAATATGATCATATATGATATTATAAAAATGATTACGATTATTGAAGAATTCAATAACTTTATTAAAATCATTATACATGAGGTTTTGATATATATGAAGCATATCAGATATAAGGTTATGGATAATGTTTCCACATATTTGTTTCAATGGGGCATATGCCTTATACAGCATCCAATTCTCTTGTGTGATGTCTATGATTCTCATAAAAGATTTTATTATTTTTATTATGAAGGACATTATATTTACATATTCATATAAGTTTCCATATTTTATGTGTCATATGAGTTGACTGATTATAAATCGTTAAGGGATGGTTTTTTAAAATTATTTTTATCCAATATTTTTTAATCGTAAGTATTTTTAAGGGAAATATTTATCATCCATGTCGATGATTTTAAAAAAATATGAAATTTTTTTCTTGTTATACTATTTATGTTTAACTTCATTTTTACACATTTTTTACTTTTACAACATGGTATAGAAAGAATATTTTTTTTTCATACCATACAATGTAATTTTTTTTCAAAAAAATGTACAAGAAAAATATATTTTTAACTTATATAGAATGAGATGATTTTTAAATATTCATAATGCTTTATTTCAATGAATTTCCATCTAAATGGTTTCAAGTGAATTTTTAGTTAAATATTTTTCTTTTAAAATTGTGAGTAATTTTGAAAAAAGAATACTTTTTTCAATAAGAATGGATATTTTCATCAAAATTATATTCATGTTTTTTATCAGAATTATATTCGATCTATGATCATAGAGAGTAATATTTCTTACATATTATTACTTTTATTTTATTAAATTTATGACGGAATTATTTTTATGAAGTTCATTTATCTTATGTGGATTATGTTATTGTGGAATGATGTTTACTAATCCAATTTTATTTCATGGGTTATTCTATGATGAATGGTATAGGTTTTTGAGGAACATGTAAGAATGATTTCATTATGAGAGGGGTGAGACCGATATCTTCTTCCTATTGATTGGGTAACGATTTATATATCATGATATGGACCTGAATAGAATGGAATGTAAATCTGGTTCTGTAATACATTGTTTTAATGTTAATTAAATCTAGTTCAGTAATTCAAGGACATAACAGAAAATAAATCTGGTTCAGAAATACATGGCTAGAATGGCATGTAATCTCGATTCATTAAATAAATTTTTCCACTATTATGATTTTGGAAGAAATTCCTTGGCTACAATGGACACCTTGTTATGATCTTATTTGTTTTTAATAATTATTTTTTTTATGTCAATGCTATTTTATCATGGTTAAAGATCCTTTTTGATCTATGCCTTACGAACTATTATGATTAATTTCATGATTCATGATTTGTATATTTGAACTTTTTCATCATGTATTTACATTTTTATGATTATGGTTTTCTTTATGTTCTCAATGTTTACACTTACTGAGCATTTCATCGCCCAATTTTTTGTTTTCCTTTCACCTGAATATAAAGAATGGTTTTGGGTTGGAAAAGAAAATGGGTTGACCTTTATTAGAGATGTTGAGGGATATTAAACCATGTTATAAGATCATGATTCATGTTTCGAAAGACAATAATGTAATACGATCTTTGGGAATATATTTGTGTCATGTTTTAGTTATTCGGAAAATATAATGTAACTTCCATGTACATCATTCTTGGGTCACAAGAGTTAGTGACATAGCAATGGTTTAGTTATCCTTTAGAAACTAGGATGATAAAAATTCGTAATACCCATAGATATATTTATATGAATATATCTACATTTGTCCGATGTATAAGTCATGTATACGTCCCAATCCATTGTTTTTTGTGATAACATTGACTAAACTCGGGTTAAATTAAAGATATCATGGATTGAAATGTTATATGTAATTTTCCATAATTTTGTGTTTCAAATATCTGATAATTATATATAACACTTTGATTTCTTATCTTAGTCACTAACCAGATTTACATAGAAAATTGTCACACTTGTCTCAAATTTGAAATTTGTGGGAATTATGAAGATTTTATTTCTAATGTGGAAACATCACGAGGATAAACACGATGAAGGTATGAGTATAGGTCACACTACTGAGGATAAAGAGATTGTAAATGACATGTCAATGTTCTATGATGTTCATCCATTATTGTTTACATTAAATCTATGAATTGTGAGGTTGATAAGCACTAATAAAAGATTCATATATTGGGAAAGATGACGATGATTTGTTCTGAGTATTGGTTTAACAAAAAAGCTGGATGATTGAATTGTATATGTTTCAAAATTGCAAGATTATTTTAGATGAACAATGAAATATATAATTGTTTCAGAATAAGTATTCATTAATGTTTGGAAATTATATGTTGAATATTTTTATGGAGCTAAAATCCTATTTAAGTGTAAGGGTATATACTTGTAGAACACATGATTAAGGTAATGATAAACCATAATATGTCTTGAATGTTACGATAATGATATCTGGATAAAGATTTGTTTGATTTGCATAAAAAAATATGATGATACTAGTTTCGTGGGAATTGATTATAGTGTTTTTTACCAGAGTGTAATGATATCATGGATGAGGTATACCACTTTTTGGGACATGAGGAATATATCCAATAAGTTTTGGAATAAGGTAACATACATGTTATTAATATGGATATATGGTAATCACTCAAGAGAATGCATGATGAATTCATTAAACTATTCATAATTTGACCAACATGATTTATCTTATGAAATATGTGGGATAAATGATGGTATTCATATGATTGATATATTACCATTCTTGTATTTTTTTGTACTGTGTGTTTAGGCAGATGTGTTTTATACAAGCGCAAAGGTAATAATGGTTTAAGTTAAAAATAATATAATATTGTTTAAGGAAAAACATTTTTTAATATTATTTTTGGATTGTTTTAATTGCATATTTTTTGAAAAATGACAACCCCTAGGATGGGTGACAACCCATTTCTTTGGAAAAGGCTGCGATAATTGAATTGAAAACTTTAGTGTGATAGGCATTTACCGCCTACCAGTAGTTTATGTGCATTTCATGGTTACTATAAATTAGAATTATTTTATTTTTGTGGGTTGATAAAAAATGTATAATTATATTTCTAGAACCAAATACTTTTAATCTCACAATCGATGGTCTTATGTATATTTGAAATCATGTGCTAACCTTTTCATGACAAAGATAGGTGAAATGATCTATTAGTCTATTACATGATCTTCTTACACATCAGAAATGAAAAATTAGACTTCATTTTATTAAATAAGAGATAAATTATAAATTATTCTTGTCACGGACAATACTGAGATTGTAAAAAGATCAATTAAGTGTTTATTCTTATGAAAAATTTAACAACTTTTTGGAAAGGATCTTGAATACCAAATATGTTATCATGGTACCTTCTTATCCAATGAATTATATTTTTCCATAAATCATCATAAATATATGGATTTCTGGTAGTTAATATTTTCTCATCCATATTTCTATCACTATCAATAAAATATTAATGATTATATTTCTCTTATATATATATGTTTTCACTTCCCACCTATGTTCTTATATGTTGAAACCCACTGGTGGGTTACTTTTAGTAAACATTATTTTTTAACATAAATTTTTAAAATGAAGCATTAGTATCATTTTTTATGATGTGGATTAATATGAATGAAACTTTCAATTAGTAAACCTATAATAACCACAATGAATTTCAAGGGTGAAATTCATTTTTAGGGTGTAGAATGTTACACGCAAAGATTTTATGAGAAATTTTATTTTTAATTTCATTGATTTCTTGAATTTTACGATAAAATTATACTAACTTGTGCAATATGAAACATTGTATTTGCTTTCAGAATACACAATAATATATTTGGGTTCTGTTACACACAATGATATATTATTAAAATATTATTATTTAATGGATATAAACATGCTATTATAAATAATATTTACCAGATTTTGAATTTTTTATATCATTTACATTCACATTACGTATTTTCTAAACCTCATATAAGTATATATTAATTTTTTCAGATAAAAGATGTATTTTTATAAAAATGATGTTTTTCCACATTTTGATTGTGCACCCTTTTTAAATCTTGTTTTTAAAACTATTATATATTCTACATGAAAAAATAAACTTTATATTTGGAATACAGACATAAAAATTTACATCTATTTAATTATTCTTATTTTTATTATAAAATTAGTATTTTAATAATAGTGAATAATAATATATTTTAATTCAAAATTTCCTTTCGATCAAAATATATTTATATAGATAGATTATATTTTTAATTAGTCATAAAGTGTAATAGGATTATATTTTTATCATTTAATTCAATGATAGCCATAAAATTTAATTTCACATTTAAATTTGACAGATACACGAGACAATATTTTGGTTAGTTTTTTCTTCTTAAAAACCTGCTTTTTTGGTTTTTGACCACAAGAATTAATTTTAAAGAAATTTCCTTATATTATATGTTATAAATAAATAAAAATAGATTCAATATTTAGAATATATGTGTCCAAATAATTTTATTGGGTCAATTTTATTTTTATAATATTATGAATAGTAATTACAGAACTTTTTATTAACCACTATTAATGGTAAATCATGTAAGTTATTGTAACAGACAATATGAAAAAGATAATAAAATTAATCTAACACCTGTAAAATTCAATTGGATGAATTAATATTGAAAAATATCACCTATGAGTTGGAATGGATTCATTTAATTAACCTTTTCTAAAGAATGTTATGTAATAATAATTTAAATAAATGAATGTGACATCATGTCACTCTCATATATCATATATGTATAAGAATTTTAATATAGTGATATACATGATTAAAATTCGAACAAATAGTCCCTATAAATTTAATGAAATTATCTGAATTATTTTAATTTATTTATAATTTTTAGAGATTAAATAATTATCATTAATGATGACACCATAATGATGTATAATTTCCTTTATCGATAGAAATATCAAAAAGATGGTTTCAAAAATATTAAAATAAATATCATATTAACTAATTAATGTTCTCCATGAATTTTATAGCTTCTTATGACATGTTACTAGTGTATTAAATATTTTATTTCGAGTATAAAACCTTATCTTGATATTTCTAAAATTTATTAAAATGAATATTGTCAAAATTGGAAAAAATTGATATTTTGTAAAACTACTGTTAAATAATATTATTTTAAAATAAACTTTTTTTAAAAACATATATTAATAATTATATGTTCTAAAATACTCAAAAATATTCATTTATTGTATTATTTAAATCAAATAACCCAATATTTAACCCTATTAATATTGTATCATTTGTTATCATAATTAAAGTTAAATACAATTACTGATTGTCAATAAAAATGATAATATTTACTTAACATAAAACCTGTATAAATTTTATTTTATGATTATATTTCAGTCTTATATTATCATATGTTCAATTGTATCTTATTTTGGAGGTATTTTTATTGATTTACAAGTTATTATAAATTAATTTCTTTGAAGATTTCAAAAGTGACCCTCACCTCAATTATAAAAGGGAACTTCCTCCCACAACTCTTTAGATAATTTTAATCCTTAACTCTCAACCATAACCAACAAATATACCTTATAAAATTCCCTATAAACATTATATAGGTATTGGTCTTTTTCAACGAAAATTTCTAGTGCTCTAAGAAGAGATTTAGAGGATGCACATCGAAGGAGAGGTAATATCACATACTAATTCATTCAAACTTCATTCTTCTTCTAATTCCACATCATGTGTTATATAATTATAAATTAAAAAATCTATTAATGCATATATAGTGATAGTTTATTTTGAATTTTATTCAAGCGTTGTACACCTCTTACCCATACTATGAATAATGAAATCACTATGCATGTGTACGTACGACTTACCATCTCCACGCCATAACGTACTTTTTTTTTCACCACCACCTTACATGGATGCATATAATGATGTATGTAATAACTATATATGATTTTAATTATGTTATATTGACTCGTAAATTATATACACCATCCATTTCAAAAACATTCATGAACTATTTGAATGATATCGTCACTTGTGTGTACGTACGACCTGTCGTCTCTACGATTTGATGTGATTCATTCTACCAGATATTCATTAAATAATTAATATATAAATGTATATAAAGATTAAAAATAATGTATATAATGTTAATTTCATTTTATCCTGAATAAATATGACTATGTAGGATAACTAATGAATATGAACATAATGCATTTAACACCTGAATAATGAGTCACAGTGAAATGTTACTAAAAAACAATGATAATATGTTCATATATGATATAATGAATATCAATATGATTATATAATATGTATATAACCTTACTTAAATAATTATAAACGATGATTAGATACATATGAAGCATAAAAAACATAAGTTCAGATATTATTTTGTCTCACTTTTATTTTTCTGGTACATATGTCCTATACACCATCTAATTCATTTGTGTGATGTTTTTGATACCCAAAAATGTTTTTATTGTTATTGTTAATATGTTTATTATATTTACATATGAATATAATTTTCCTTATTTGATGGGCTATATGATTTTATTTATTATATATTGTTAAGGGATAATTTTCAAATCATATTTTTATCCGAGATTATTTATATGTAAGTATTTACTGGGGATATTTTTTTCAACCATTTCAATGTTTTATAAAAATGTTTTCCTAAAATTTTTACTATTATACTATGTATTTTTAAAGTCAATATTACTAATTTTTGAATTTTACTTCATGGTATGGAAGGAATCATTCTTTTCATTTCCATATGAGGTACTTTTGACATTTCTTGAAATAGTATGAGGATAATGTTTTTTAACATTTATGGCATTAGCATATTTTTACATATTCATAATGCACTATATCTATGAAGATTTCTCTTAAAGGATTCAAATGTATTACAAGATAAATTATTTTCTTTTAGAAATCCATGACATTTTGAGTAAATGAATGGTTTTTGAAGAAGAAAAGATAGTTTCCCCGTGAATTAAGATCATGTGTTTTGTCATATTTATTTTCTATCTAAGATGATAGTGGATTATATTACTATCAATATTATTACATTGATGTTATTTTGTTTATGATAGAATTATTTTTATTAATTCCATTTTTCTTACATGTATTATGTTATGATAGAATTATTTTTAAGGATCCAATTTTATATCTTGGGTTATGATATGATGAATGATTTATGTTTTTTGTGGAACATGTAAGAATGATTTATTTATGTGATGTGTGGGTCCAATATACCCCTGCAATTAATTTAGAAAAGAATTATATATCATTAGATATATATGACTGTAATTGAAAGTAAATCTGGTTCAGTAACAATGGGTTGGAACGACAAGTATGGTTGGTTTAAAAATATAGGGTTGAGTCAAATAATATATTTGGTTCAGAAATACCTTGCTAAAAAAACAAGTAAACCTGATTTAGTAAATGACTTCTTCCACAACGATTGTCTTGGATTAATTTAAATGCATCATATTAATGTAATATTATTATATTATTTGTTTTCCACAATTCTATGATTTATGCCAATGAAATGTTACCATTTTTAAAGTTCCTTTATGATATATGACATATGAAATGACAAGATTTATTTCATGTCTTGTGTTTTTGATATTTAAACATCATGTTCGTATTTTCAAATGCTTATGTTTATGGTTTTTTATATTGTTAATGTTTATACTTATATTGCATTTGAGCTCACTCTTTTTCAGTTTTCTTTTCCCCAAGATATAATGAAATGTTTTAGGTAGGAAAACCAAAGGGTATGATCTATACAACGGATGTTAAATATAATTCATCATGTTAGAAGATTATGTTTCATGTTTACAAAGACATTAAACTAATACTGTCTATGGGTGTTTGTTTTTTTCATGTAATATGTAGTCCACAAATGTAATGTATGGTCCATGTATGTCATTCTTGGGACTCTACATTTGGTATCCGAGCGGAGGATTAGTCATCCTTAGGAGACTAGAATGCAAAAAATTTAGAATACCCATAGAGATAATTCTATAGATATTTCTAGGGATGTCATTTGTATAAGTCATGTATAGGTGAAAATCCTAGGGTTTCAAAATAATCATAACTAACCCAGGGTTAAACATAAGATATCATGTATTTAAATATTATAAGTAATTTTCCGTACTTATGTGTTTATAATATCTAATATATATATATATATATATATCTCATATTTTTTTCTGATATTAGTTAATAACCAGAACTACATAGACCATAGTTTACAATTGAATGTTTCATAAGTGAAATGTATGTGAATAATGAAGATAGTTTTCAAATTTTGAAACATTAAGCGCATAATCATGAGTATGGTATGAGTATTGGTCGTACTGCGAAGGATAAAAATATTATAAGGGAAATGTGAAAGGTACCCATTTTTCTTTCAATTTTTTTAAATTAATCATATGAATCATGATGTTGAGATGCCTTAATACATGATTCATATTTTAGGAATTACAATGTTGATGGATTCTTAGTAATGGTTTTAGAATCATGTGGGATAATTGAATTGTATACGTTTCGAAATTCAAAGATTTTGTTATATGAATCCAGAAATATATATGTTTTCCAGTATATGTTTTTCATTATGGATTGTAAAACATATTTTGAATTGTTATAATGAGCCAAAAAGTTATTCAAGGGTTAGAAGATATACATTTA
The DNA here is from genome assembly GCA_963277665.1 of Viscum album. Lineage (NCBI taxonomy): Eukaryota > Viridiplantae > Streptophyta > Magnoliopsida > Santalales > Viscaceae > Viscum > Viscum album. Next base: position 1,185,369,386 of record OY728161.1, on the reverse strand, counting down.
GAACACATGATTAATGGAATGGTAAACCTTAATATGTCCCAAATGTTAATATAATTTTGTTTGGATAATGATATATGGGATTTCTATAATTAATTTGGATGATTATAGTTTCATGGGAACAAATAGTGGAGTTTTTGAGAAGAGGATTATGATATCATGGATAAAGTATAAAACTTTTTGGGAATTCAGAAATATATCTTATATGTTTTTGAATAAGGAAAGATGCATGTTTTAAATAAGGATATATGGTAATGACTCAATAGAATGAATGATAAAGCCTTTCAAATTATTATAGTGTGACCAACAATATATATCTTACGATATATGGGGGATGAATGGTTGTATTCACATTCATTTCATCTGACCTTTCTTATAATTGTTGTTTTTTGTGCAGTTCCTTTGGATACATGTATTTTGGATAAGACTAATGTTTGGAATGGATTATGTTAGAAATCCGATAGTTATAATTAAGGCTAAAAAACTTTCTAATATTGTTTATGTAATGTTATACAAAAATAGTTTTAGAAAAAGTACAACACACTAGATGCGATAGAAAACATTGTGTTGGACAAGGCTACATGAATCATACCCACTACTGAAGAGTGAAAATCCTTTATCGCCAACCACTATCATACGAGAAGTCCCTAGTTAATATAAATTAAGTTAATTTTATTTAGGAAATATGATAGATAATTATTATGTGTATTTACGGAACAATTAATGATTAATCTCACCATAGATGGACTTATGTGTATTTGATAACTTGTGTTAACCTTTTTGTGAGAGAGATAGACAGAATGACCTATCATTATATCACATGATCTTCTAACACTTCATGAATGAAAAATTTGACATCAACTATTTAAATAATAGAGGAAGTGGAAATATTTCAAGGCACGAACAATGGTGAGAATCTTCAAAAATAAAGTAATTATTTATTCTCATGAAATATTCATCAAATTTAACGAAAGAATCATGAAAAATAAATTTATCCAAGTACCTTCTTATCTGATGAATCATATAGTCCATTAAATAATCACATATTTAAGTATTTCTGGTAGTTAACTTTATCCAATCCTTATACTCTATCATTATCGTTCATAATATGATAGATAAAATTCTCTTTCATATCCATGTTTTCACAACCCACCTATGTCCTCCTATGTGGAAAACCATGGATGAGTTAAATTGGTTAACTATTATGTTTCTAAACTTCCCTTCCAAAAATAAAAATTTATAATCCCTTTTCATGATTTTGGTTTCCAGGAATTAAATATTAAACTATTAAAACATTTATAACCCCCAAAAATTACAAGGGAAAAATATATTTTAAGTGGTGTAGAATGTTACACACAAAGATTATATGAGATATATTCTTTTAAATTTTTTTGATATATTATTATGTACACTAAACCAAGATCATCTTGTGATATATACACTACTATATTATCATGCAATATAAGTCACACTATATTTGGCTTCTGTTACACAAAATTTGAAGTTCTCTTGATAAAATTCATTTCACTGAGGTTAGAGTTTTTACAATGTATAAATGAACTATGTTGGGATTATATTACATGAAACACCAATGTAATATTTCACAAAACACAGCACTGACATGGATCATGTTACATGCAATGTATAACTTTCTTACTAGGATGCATTGTATGTTATACCGAGTTTTACTAAACAACGATATATTATTATAATATTATTATTAATGGGATATAAACAGGACATTATGAATAATATTAAACACATTTTAAATTTTAGACAACATTAATATTCATCTTTTTTATTTTCTAGAATTGATATAAGAACAAGTTAATTTTTTTGGATTAAAGAAGTATTTTTAAGAAAATGCAGTCTTGTTGGGTTTTGGTGGTACACCAATTTTAAATCATATTTTTATCACTCTTATATATTATATTTGACAAAATAAGATTCTTATTTTGAAGAAGGATATAATAATTTAAAATTGTTGATTTCTTTGTATTTCGATTATAAAAATAATATTTTAATGAATAGTGAAAAATACTGCATTTTAATTCAAAACATCATTTTCATCTAAATTACATATATAATTATATTATCCTTCAAATTTGATTTAAAGAGAAATTTGACTACGTTTTTATAATTCAATTCAATATTTTCTTTGGAAATAATTATACATTAAAATTGTTCAAAAACACATGATAAGTTTTTGATAAGTTTTTACTTCTTTAAAAACCCAATTTCAGGTTTTCAAAAAATGGGAATTAATTTTAAATTATTTTATGTCCATTCTATGTTTTGAATTATGAAAAATTGTTTCCATATTTGGAATCAATTTTTCCAAATTATGTTAATTGGATTTTTTGTATTTTTTTGGATATTATGTACAAAAACTACTGCAATTTATATTTATCATGGTTAAAGATAATTTTTTTAATTTGGATAACTAACACTATGATAAGGATAATATAATTACCTTAACACCTTCCCAAATCCTATTTTATGAATTATATTCGACAAATATCACTTATTGGTCGGAATGGATTCAATTAATTGATTTTTTTCTATTAATGTGATGTAATTATAATTACAAGAAAAATTGTGGACAACATATCACTCTCTAATATCATATAATTATATAAATTTTAATATAGTTATAAGCATGATAAAACTTAAAACATAAATTGTATCTAGAAATATAATTAAATTATATAAATTATGAGATTTTAATTATAAATTTTTTTGATTCAATCATTAAAATTATTGATGACAAAATATTGATGAAAATTTTATTTTATTGATTGAAATATCAAATAAATGGTTTAAAAATTATTAATAGAAATATTATATGATCTAAGTAATGTTTCAAAAAATATATATATTTTACTATGACATGTTAAAAGTGTATTAAATATTTTGGTTTGAGTTTAACACCTAATCATGATATTTTAAAAAAATACATGAAATGAAGTGTCAAAATTAACACAATTGATATTTCATTAAAATGTTGTTTATAAAATTATTTTAAAATCATAAAACAACTTTAAAATTATATAATTATTATCAATGGTGTAAAATTTTATAAATTACTCTTTTTAGGTAATATAAAAATCATATAATATAAATATTTCACCATTTAAATATTTAATCAATTTTTTCTATTTAAAATTTATTAGAATATATAATTGTCAATTAAAACGATAATATTCAAATTTAAAAAAATCATGTCTAAATAATATTTTATGTTGAGATTTAAATATTATAATATTTTATATTCTAATATGTATATTTTTGATGTATTTTCATTGATATTCCCATTGTAATAAATTAATATTTTTTTGGATTCCAAAAGGTCATGTCACCTCATTTATAAAATGGCACTTCATCCCTCCAAAACAGAAAATAATTTTGAGCCTTCAAGCTCAACCATAACATTAAAATTTCTCTTATAGACTTATATAGAACCATTATATATTTTCTTTTCATCTTAAAAGTATAACTCTAGTGATCTATGATGATATTTAGAGGAGGAAAATTAAAAAAGAGGTAATATCATCTACCGATTCCATCAAAATTATTTATTTTTATACATCTGCCTCATGAGTCATTTAATTATAAAGCAATAACTCCTATAATAAATTTATACTTCAAGGTTATTATGATTATGAAACAACCATTTTCCATCTTCAACCAATATTATGAAAAATAAAATTACTATGCATGCATTTGTACGACTTATTGTCTCCTCACCATGGTGTACTTTGATTTTCACCACCAACTAACATGGTTGGGTATATTAATAGAAGTAATAAATATATATGATTTTTATAACATGATATTTATTCTGAAATATTATACACCGTCCACTTATAATCCATTAAACAACTATTCGAATGATATTGTCGCTCGTACATACGTATGGCCTACCATCTTGAAGATGCGATGTGATTCATTCTACATGATCATTGCTAAAACGTGATTATATAAATGTAAAGAATAAATAAAAATGGTATATATTATATTAATATCATTTTTTATGATATAAATATTTCATAATAAGTTGAACTAGAACTTATTCGACAAAACATGCATAACAACGTAAAGTAGTTAACACGCGAATAACGAGTAACAATGAAATGTTTCTTACAATTGATGATTAAATTATCATATATGAAATATTAAAATTGATTATGATTCTGGAATAAGTAAATAAATATATTTAAATAATTATAAAAGAGTTTATAAAACATACTAATTATATTATATGTAAGGGAATGCATTATTTTTTTTGACTTTTTTTCTGTGGGACATATGCCTTTTAAACCATGTAATTATTTTATGTGATATTTATGTTACCCATTAAATGAATTTATAATTATTTTATTAAATGTTATTATATATAAATATGATTATATGTTTCCTTATTTTTTGAGCCATATGATTCATCTGATTATAAATTTGGGAGGGATAATTTTTCAATCTCATTTTTATCCGAGATTGATTATATGTATGTATTTATTGGGGGATATATTTAACATCCATAGACATGTTATCTAAAAATTTATTCATAAATTTTTTAATATTATACTAAATAGGTTTAAATTTATTTTTCCCATTTGTTGAAATTTATACATGCTATGTATGGAATCATTCCTTTGTTGACCATACAATGTACTTTTTTACTTGTCTACAAAAAATACAATGAGATGTTTTTTTAACTTATATGGCATGAATGAATTATTACATATTTATAATTCCTTATTTCCATGATGATTACTCTTCATAGTTTTAATTTTATTTTCATAAAAAATACTGTATTTTAAAATTTAATTTAATTTTTAGAAAAGAAAATATTTTTGAAGTAGATAGAATATTTTCCTCATGAATTATGTTCATGTGTTTTATCAAAATAATTTTCCATCTAGGGTGACAGAGGATTATGTTCTATTTTTATTATTACTCTGATTTGATTTTTTTATGAAGATTTTTTATGAAATCCATTTAACTTATATTTATTATTTTATGAAGGAATTATATATAAGAATACGATTTTATTTCATGGGTTATGTTTTGATGAATGATTAATATTTTTGTGGAATATGTATGAATGATTTCATTATGAGAAGGCTGAGACCTGTATCTACCTCCAACGTGTGGGTATAGATTTATATGTCATTATATGTACATAACATAAAAGGTATGTAAATAATGCATAGTAATATAGGGATAGAAGAAAAAATAATCATCGTTCAGTAATACAGTGTTTGAACAAAAAATATCCTGGTTCCATAATACATTGCTAGAACGACATGTAAACCCAGTTTAATAATGTACAATGTCCACTATGATAGTCTTGGAAGAAATTCCATTTCTACTATGGAAATCATATTATGAGTTTATTTGTTTCCTAAAATTCAATGTTTTATTCCAATTCTATTTTATCATGTTTAATGTCCATTTATGATATATGCAATACAAAATAGAAATATTTATTTTATGACTCATGATTTTGATATTTACACAGTATGTTCATGTTTTTAACTTCTTATGTTTATGGTTTGATTTATGTTCTCAATCATTACCCTTACTATGAATGTGAGCTAACCCTTTTTATGTTTCAATTCCACTTAATATAAAAAAATGTATTATGTTGAAAAAAAGGAAGATATTTATGGGAGATGTTGAGGATCATTCCCCAAGTTAGAAGATTATATTACATGTTTCCAAATATAATAAACTAATATGGTCCTTGGGAATCTATTTGTGTCATGTAATAAGTATTACTTAAAAGTAATGTAATGTCCATGTACATAAATCTTGAGACAAAAAAACAGATATTACTAAATGAAAATATGGTTAACTGTATACTAAAATATATTGAATATAAATACAAATTATACATGTGTTATGTTTAAATTATAATAAAAATTTACAATAATTTTCACCATGTTAAAAAAATATAAAACAATATATCCCTCAAAGAGAATGAATTTGGATTATCAAAAAAATACACAGTCAAATGTTCAATAATTATGCATATTGGAATAAAAATATTTGTAAGACTAATAAATTTATAAATTATAATGACGTAAATTTATTTCTACATAAACATTATAATATGAATTTGGTAAAATGTGATTCCAAAACCATATTTTGAAAGGTTTATTCTAATATGTCAACTATATATTAATCCTGATCAAATGTATATAAAGACCTATGGTGGATGGTTTCAAATTTACATTACTATATTGAATTAAGGAAACCTATAAGGGTAGTGACATAAATGAATGACACCATCACAAAAATAATTGTTGGAATGAAATTTCCAAATTTGAATATAATATATAAATAGTTTGATATAATGTGTTTAATCAATGAATTGATAATACATATAAGGATATATAATGAAAAAAAATATTAATTTAGTGAAATTATTTTTATTATTATAATGATATTGGATAAAGAATATATATATATATATTTTAGAAAAAATTATTAATTTTTATATAAAACAAAAATTTACATGTTTCATTGAAATATTACTTTTGAAAATGTGATCTAAATTATTTGGAAAAACATTATTTTAAAAATAATATCTAATAATTGGTACATTATAATAATTAAATTTAAATTTCAATAAATGAAAATTGGAATTCCAAACCAATATAAAAAAATGAAACCCAATTTTTCTAATTTTGAAATACCTTTTTAACATCTCATATTATAAAATGAGTAACAAATCCTTAAATTGTATACAAATATATATTTTCCAATAGTGATATAGAAATTACAATATATTAAAATAATATACTTGGATTAGCTATGAATAGAATGATGATGTTTGTGATGAAAAATTATAACACAATGAAAGGATAATTATGTTATCAATATCTCTTATGTGATACAAATTACCTAAATCCTGTAATAATTGTAAAAATAATTATACGGTAAAACAGAAAAAGAATATATAACTCCACTTAATACAACTAAATGTAGTAATGTACCAAAATTATATGAAATATGTTATTGTGAAAAATGACAAACGAATGAAGGAAAGTGAGTTTAAAAACTATTACAACCATAGTATCAATTGAGTTAGAATACATTTTAAAAAATAAAAAAAGTGGGAATAGTTTAAATAATTAATTAAAAGTAAATGATTAATATAATATTCAGGGGATTATAAATCAATTGATTACTATATAAAGGTATTATGATTGAAAAAATGTATCGTGATTCAATGAATTAGAAATTAGACCATGATAATTTATGCCTTTTGAGGAACATTTTAATGAAAACCCCTTGAATTGGTGGTCTTTTAATAGACCATGAAACTATATTATTTTGGTAAAATTCACCCCATGATATATTCTGTAGGATATGTGTACATATCAAAAATTATGTTTTAGAAAATCATTGAAAATATATATCAAAGCGAAGAATCTAATTTGATAACAGTTACATGGGTCAAAATTCATCATACCCATTCACCAGTCATCCAGAATAATTTAGTTATGCATATCGAATACATATAAAATATACTTATTAATAACCATAACCGCTTATAATCTAAATTTAAAATTAATCTATATATATATTATTAAAATGATTTTTTATATTCATAACTAGTGTTAATTATTCATTATCAATCAAACTAATTTTTTAATTTTGATTTGGCGGTGTATTATTTTTTCGTTGTCCATCACTAATTGATCAAATAAGGTAAAATAATATATGATAAATGTTCTTTTATAAATCTATTATTCAACTTCATTTTATGTTTTTTCTAAAACATGAACATGAAATCAACAATGAACATGTTTTGGTGATTCTCAATGAATGACTGATATTTCATAAATATTTTGAATAACTTTTATATAACAATTAAAATTAAAAGAATTATTTATATATTAATATAAAAAAAGTGTGGTAAATAATTTATTATAGTCATCTATGATAAAAATTAATTGTATTGTTTCTTTTGGATATTAAATCATCCAAAACAAGAACATTCCATAATTAAAAATCCAATTAAATGCATATCATTAAATTATATCGAAATATTAGTGATGTATAATAAGAAATAATTGAGATGAAAATATTTCATAGTGTGAATAAAAATATATTCCTCCTAGTATTCATGTTTTTTTCAGTTCAATTTACAAGGTTATATTATATCAAATATTATTCATATAAAGATAAATATATTTTAAAAATATATAAATAATTATATAAATGTAATATTATTCCCTAAACACATTTCTATAACCAAAATTTAATATTTGTGAAAAAAATGATACTTTTGTTTCATGGATATTTTAGTTTTCACCCTCAAATGATCAATGTTTTAATTTTTTGATTGGCTAGGAGGGGAATAGATAAGAGTTCTAGCATATATATATATATATAAACAGTTATGTATATTTTTTAATCTGATCATGTTATTTACATATTATTTGATTGGGTTTGTAGGATGTTGGATGCTAAGGATAAAAAAAATTATGAGGGTATGTAATACATATGACGAGCATTTAGAAATTTTCATAAATCATACTATAAAAATTAAAGATATTATGCATGTTTTGGATGCTAGGTAATTAATTACATGTTGTGGGGATCAACAAATAGTGTATTGGGTACATTTGTATATATAATTACAACAATAGTTGTGTCTTTATGTGGTTTGATGTGACCTCCTATTATTAGTGACTATGATGGAAAAATCATTGAAAATGAATGATAGGCTAGGGATATTATTGAAATTTAATTATAGTTATGTGGATAAATAGAAGTTGATACATGTGGGTATTATGATTATACATAAAATTTTTATCCATAAGGTTAAAGTGATATTTTAAATAATTAATATTACTGATAAATGAGGTAACCATTTTACCTTAATATAATTTGATTATATATAAACCATTGTAATAAAATTTGTAATAATATATATAATGAATATTCTGGATAAATTTTAATCTCCATATTTTTTTTAACAATTAATCATACTGAAATTTATAAATTATAGTACACATGAATTTAAATTAATACAACTGATATAATAAAATCGTTTTTAATGAAACTTGTCTTACATATAGTCACTGTTTTTACCCATATTTAAAAATAAATAATAATTTAATGAGTATTTAAATATTTATTTATCTGTTTATAGATCATATTGTATACTTATTCTAATGTATATAATAATCAATTATTTACATAAATATTATATATATTTTATATAATTTTTTCAGAAAAAAAATATTTTACTATTTAACCGCAATTAATCTGTATCCTTTCTATTTAGTATCTTGTGAATTAAAATAATGTATAAATAATATAATAATTTGGACAGAAATATTTTATTTAAAATTTTTTATTTTATCATATATAATTTATATTGGTATGGAATAATTAATCTTAAATTTTTTTTTCATAGAGCCTAAATTTAAAAAAAAATAAAAAATTCATCTTTATAATTAAACGTATTTCATGTTTTGAAAATAATAATTGAATTTTAAACAGAAATTTATAAATTTATACCATTAAATTTTTAAATAATATCTTAAAATTAGTTGTGGATATTTTGATTTTTCAAAATAAAACTTTTATATGAAAACAACTCTTAATTATTTTTTCATATCTATTAGAAATTATATTATTTGAAATATCATATCTAAATTTTGAGTATATTGTATTATAATAACATCATAATATACATACATTCTTGAAATAAAATAATGATTTTATAAAAACAATTTTTTTAATCCAAATTTTTTTCTCTTGGTTGTTTTAGCTATAAAAATTGAATTTAAATCAAAATTAAATTATTGATTATTTTTTATTAATAATTTGTAAATTAGATACCCTAAATTATTTTTTCTAAATCAATTACTATGTTTCATTTTTAATAATAATATATAAAATTCCCTCTAAATTTATTTTGGTTTTTATTAGGGTCACTATTTCATGTAAAGAAAACAATCATAATAATTAAAAGAATTAATTATAATAATATATTAAAATTTAATGTTGTATCATCATCCCCCTATTAAATAAATTCTATATATTTAATTTGACATATAAAATCACATTAATTTTTATAAGGATATCATAATTAACCACACTGGAAAAATAGATCATTTTATACTTTTGTTTTTTGGATAAACTCTATATATATGGAAATCTATTTAATGAAATTTATAAAGGAATCAAACTCATTAGTAATTTCATATAAATTTATACCATTTATAGAATATCTAGAAACATGAGTAATAATTTCCCAGAGTCCATGACAATGATTTACAAGGTAATAAATTATCACCGGGTTATTATTTAGAACACAATATCCAGCAGTTGGGGAAAACATATATGACATTAGAAATTATAAAAAAATATAGTGAAAAAACTCTATCAAATAAATTAAAAAAATCAATGGGAATTTCAATTTTTGAATTGTTTTTTGGTTACTATATACTTGATGGACACATATTTTAGGACATTAAATCAATTACATCCTAAATCCCTTACAAATTAGTTAATTTATTTTTCATATTATCTATTTTCAATACATTTGGGATTACAAATACCTTTTTCTCCAAAAATATATCATTTACCTAACCATTTACCCTCTTTTTAAAAACGATTATTCAAGTATTATTTCTAGTAGAAAATTTATACTTGTTTCCTCTATCATTTTAATCACTTGATATTTTATGATACTCTATATTTCCCTATATTATTGTGGTTTTTACATTGATATGATAAAATTATTAATCATATTTCATCATATATAGTTGTGGAATAATTAATTATATTAGTACTCTGAATCTTATTCTAATGGGATTTCATATATCTTGATATATTCAATTTCATTCAAACCCATTATTATTTTTAATCTCATTCCTTCTTAAAAATTAATGGCTGATAATTATTGATGATAATTATAATATAATTATAATATATAACCATTGGAATCTGAAATCTCATGATGTATCACCATGTACCACCATAATATTATCTTATAGTTATTGAAAATCAAAATGTATCAATGTAGATTCAAACAATATCACCCCAACTAAAAATTTAAAATTTATAGATTGACATATGTTACATAAAGTAGGTCCTATAATGAATCTTAATCTAATAATCAAATTAGTGATCCCATATTACATAAACATTCATAAAATATTAAAAAATTATAATTGAAAAATATTCTCTAAAAATCCATCAAAATCGATATCAGGGAATGAATATATCTATTAATATATATCACAACTTTTAAATCTCGGTGATTTAGTCTATGTTTTCCATGGTCATGTTTCTAATAGGCAATCAAACCTAAATGTATTAAAAATATACATTGCGGTTAATATAGTGAATGATAATTAATTATATTATATACATTCATGAGTGTCAAACCAATTATTCTGTTAGGCCAATTTTTTGTGAACATTATAATGATTGTGTTAGCAGTCAATGATCCATTTTCAGGGTTACAAAGAACAGGTAAATCTAATGTAGTACATATATAAACATGTTTCACCATAAATGTTGCAATTTATAGGAATATATCTGAGTCATTATATTAAAAATTATTTGGGTTGTTATTATATATATATAAGTCTCAAGATTCCTTATCCCTTAGGACTTAATTAATGTTATCTCATCCAAATACCCAAATAATTTGGGATATTCTACCTTACACTTAAATCATATTATTATCCCAATGTGATTTGTAAACATAAGAAAATATGAACAACCCTAACTGTTCAACCCATGAAATTATCTAATAACCCCAATAATATTTAATTTTCACTAAACAATTTTATAGGTACTAAATATGATTCTCATGACTAAGACACTTAGATCTAGTTCCATAAATATTATATTGCATAATTTTATGCCTAAAATCTCTAAAAGATAGTATAAAAACATTGAAATAATAAATTCAAAAATATTTAACGCATTCTTTACTAATGATGAATTATTTTTGATTTATAGATTTTCATTGTTAGGAGACATAAAAAAAGAACATTTTACATGTTATTTACTTAAAAACATTTCACTCGTTATATGTATCAGATAGAATTTTTTTAACGAAATAAGAAAATATATGTTTTATAACGAGTTTACCACATCTACCAAAATAATTTTCACATGTTATATCCTTTATTTAATGTTATGCTTATTAGTTTTAGTTATATCATATGGAAAAGAAAAAAAATGGGATAAGAACAATTGGTCTGTAATAGAAATAATGTAGCTGAAGATATCATGGAATTAACAATTAATACATAGCCTTGAATGAATATTTTTAAATTATTTAGAAATAAATTACAAGAAATAGGATGCATTTTATATGAATTATAATAAAAAACATGAATATAAGTGAAAATTCTAACCAGGAACCCTCTCAATATATTACAAAATCTGTGTTTCCGCTTACTGAATGGTTTTTTCCTATCACTACGGTATGGTGTCTAGCACCCAGTAGTAACCTATGAAAAGTGAAAAAGACCTCTCCTATCCTGAATCATACATCATGGAATATATAAATATAGAAAAGATGAAGAGCAGATGAGATATATATATTCCATTATATATAGATAAGTACTAAAGCTAAAAAATGAAAATATAGAATTAGGATTACTAAGAGACAAGTCCAAATTCAATGGTAAACCAAACAAAAAAAGAAACACAAATATATCCCGATGATGTGTAGGGTATTCTACCATTGTCTCACCATCGATTTCCCAATAACAATTTTATAGAAAACCTAGTGTGATGCCCCAGATTTTCATACATTGCAAAACATTACAATATTTATGGAGCGCCTAAGGTATTTTCAAGGTGTGAGATGACAATATAAGTATTTTCTCACCCTTGAGTTCAACAACCATTTTCTATACAATAATACAAATAGTATTAATGATCCATTAAGGGGTGACGTCAAGCTAGTGTTCCCATATCGCTTCATTCTCTCCTCCACCTTGGGTCAGTTGCAAATCCTCCATGACGCCGCTATTAAGCAAGGATGTGGCATGTTCTTCCTACATCAGCTGAGACTTCATGATTCATGGGCATATCCATGTCAATAATAAAATTCATTGCTAACCTTTTCTCACCACATCCTCCTTTGAACAGGATTTGGCTACTTTGGTGATGAGATAATGGTCCAACATATTAGCTCGTGTTACGGCCTAATGGTTGGCCCCTCATCTTGTGTAGGCAACGAGTGCATTGAGTGGGTCGTAGTGGTCTTCAAAGTAGTCTTGATTGAAACGATGGGAAACATAACATGTTCCCAATAGGTTATTATTAATGTGAAATATAGTGATTTGGAGGTATGACTTTGGGAATTAGTTTGAAGTGGGTAATGATGGTCATAGTGATTTGTATCTTGATGTCATCATGTTATTTCTACGGGAACTGATATGGAGTTCTTTTGTATTTATATGTGATGATGCTTTGGTGATTTGGATTAGGTGACGTTGGTTTGCGACATGATGTGAGTTCTTTTGTGTGTCATGATTTAGGCTACTCTGATTCTTCCATTGGCATATGTGGTCTTCAAATTAATGTATTTTTAAACCAACATATAAGAGGATGTTTAAAAAGACATTCATGGAAAATAGTATTCACTACACCATTTCTATTTTAAATTGGATGGTTGAGAGGGTTTGGATTTTTCTATTGGTTTCTGTCCTATTTACTTTTTCACAGGACAACTTTCTGAGCAGCGATGGAAAGTGGAAGGTATATTTAATATATTTTATGATGGGAGGCTCTTTTCTCTTATAGTGTGGGATTTTTTGATCTTGGGATTTTTTAGCAGTAGTTCATGTTTTGATTTATGTCTTTTAAGAATGTTTAGGTTCCCCCTCTTCCTTAAAAGGGGTTTTATCTTAATAAAAAATAACATTTCAGTGTTTCAATAATCAAAATATTATCAAAATTAATGAAAACAACACATGATATACATTTTAGTAGTATTTTTTTCAAAATCCTACGAAATATTTAATTTTAATTTTGTCCACATTTTTATATAAATTTATATAATTATATTTTTAAATAATTTCATATATGTTTAACAAAATAGATATACAAAATAAATCCAAATCATGTATCACATATCATATCATATCCATCACAATACATTATAAAATTTATAATAAAATACAGGAAAAATAATACAAGATCACATGTACAACCATTATAATGATCACCTCTAGTTTAATATAACATGGAACTCATACCTTGAAATATAATTAATGTTGAAATCAATCCCAAGGGGAAATACAATGATTCTAGGTTTTATAGGAACATCCCCAAAAGTGATCCTCTAAATAGTGTGTCTCATGAACCTAGAAATTATATCCCACAAAGGAGAGGAAATATCCATGAGAAAACACCATGAAAATCAATGTTCCATATTACTGCACCACCAACCTAAGAAACCGAGATTTTCAATGTGCACTATTTTCCAAACCATTTTGATAACCTTATCAAATTATATTTAAAAAATAATTTAACAAAAAAAGTTAAAAACCTTCATTTTTATAGAATCTCATTTCTACACACACAAATAAAATCAGTCAATGTTTGTATATAATTTATAACCAATGTTTCAAAACAATAGTAATCTTGATATGCAACACATGCTATATGTAGAGCCACCAATCTAAAAGCACATGTCCCACACAACTATTTTGGGAACCCCTGATAGGGGAGAACACACCACAACAAAAACGACCCAAATACCAATCCTCACACGTATTAATTGATTCAATTTAACAAATGGTATAGAAATGAAGATGAAAAAATACATACCATAAGACCAAAAATAGTACAACAACCAAAAAATATTGTACTCTAAAACCATATCACATAACCGATCATCATTGGAAACATTATAACATCACCTTAGAGAAATACATCAATTATTGAAATGAAATGGCACAACTATGATCAATATAAATGACATAAATAAACATATGCATTCATCAAGAGATGAAACACTGTATCCTGGGTAATAAAAAGATGAAAAACTAGATTTGGAAGGTTTATGGGACTCAAAAATCATCCATAAGAACTTCTAGTATGAGAATGAGGAGGAAACAAATTGTTAATAAAACTCACATGTTTGACACCTTAAAAACTGAAATCATTGAATTTAGTTACATTGTGATTAAATTACATATGGTATAATCCCTGAGGCCCTTCTACACCCAAAAAACATTTCATAATTTTATTTAAACCCATATTTTAACCTTTCTTATCATGTAATCACTACACTATGTGTAGTGTTTAATGTGGTGTAATAATCTCATGAAATGAGTTTGTTAAACATTACACATTGTGTGCTCCCTTTACATGGAATTTAAATATTTTCCATACATAAAAACAAACTATTTCATAAATGAAATCATATGAATCCTCCATAAATAATTACAAATCATTGAGAATATCATATATAAATTACAAATTTATAACCAAACCTCACTAACTAAAAAAACATACATCACTAAAAATTACAAATTTTCCATAGTAAATGTTCTCCATTTCCAGAGTCTAAGGATATATCATATTAAAGGATCAAAATAAATAAATATTAGGGAAGTGCATAAAAATTAGTACTGAGATTTTAAAAACACAACACTATATAACTTTGTATCCCTAAGAAGACATGTAGAAGAGTGATTTTTTTGTATAGAGGTGTTGCCACTACACCATCATCAATGAGTCACATCCCACAAGTAAGAAATTAAAAAAATATATGTCAAAATTTGAATCTAACCTACATAATTGACACATCATGCATTAATTTAACTTGTTTCTAAATGATCTTTATAGACTTCCCCACAATATAAACATATAGAGATAACTCAACCACATCCCATTATAGAACATGTGACATATCAAGATGATATTTCCTTGTCTAAGATATGGGGAAAATATCATGATTTCTTGTAAAATAATCCACAAATTCCTATAGAAATTCATCCTTCACAATCCACTTAGGGACATTAAAATAATTATTATATCTCAAAGACAACATTTCCCTTTTTCGAAGAAAAATATTAACTAATATAGGAGACCCAATAATGAAATCAATTAATCCTTGAAAAAATCCACACTATGATGTAATTGATGAAAATTAGATTTCATTTCAATATTATATATAACCTCTCATCAACATATATACTAAATCTGCATATACATCTCCTAAACAAAACATTTTCCCACCAATTATGTGCACCCACAACATCCCAACAAATAGGTGGACTACAGAGGAGATTAACAAATCCTTAAAGGGAACCATTCAATTAACATTTGACATATATTTTCATAAAAAAATAAATAAGTCACAAATTGATTTTAAAAGATCCCCCATACTCAAAAAATAGGACTGGTGAATATGCTCTAAAATCTAAATATCTCACTATATCTAACCATTTATCTGTGGATGGGTAGTTGTACTCATAATGCCCTGTTTTCAAAATTCCTATTAATGAATCTTCTAGAACCAGAACATAATCCAAGGATACAGATATAAAACAATGTAATAGGGAACCCCGTGTATCATCCAAATCTCCCACACATACAATATAACATTTATGATATCTTGAGATGTGTTCCTGATTGAAATAATGTGATCCAATATTTTCAACTGATCAATCACTCCCTTGATTTAAATATCCCATCATGGTGTCCATGGAAACAAAAAACAAATTCCACAGAGTCCTCATCCTATTTCCAAACCACCAAGGGATGAGGTTAATATAAGATAGATTGATACAAATTCAATACCATTATGTGTAGGTAGGTATAACATGGAGGTGCCTAATCACTAACGGCATGATTTATATGTGGCCACAAGAATCAAAATATAATTTCATTTCACATTTTAATTTTCCACATATGATACATCAATGAATTACTATATAACTAATAGAAGTAATCTCCCCATATATGCGATGATGAAGAACCAATATCAAAAAACAGTGTCCAATATTTGATGAGAGAGACCAGCAAGAATCATTCTTCCCATAATATATGTTGGCAATTATTATTTGGAATATCACATAAAGTAGCTGAATATTCATTATAGACTAAAGGAGGTAAGATGATAATAAAACAATGGTTGAAACTATACCTAAAATATCTATTAGAGAAACAAGATGTAATTGAGAAAAATGAACCGCTAGTTTTTACTCTTTCCTCGATTCCAAAATAGCATGTGATGGAGCGTTCATCCTAACATAATATACAAACACAGTTCCCTTACTTGGGGTATTGGTGATGTTGATGTTAATAATATGTAGCTATTAAATCCACTTCCTCAATCTCATATGAATTTATTTATATGAAATTAATATTTTCAAACACATAGGTTGGGAAATTAAAAAGAACATCTCAACAAAATATAGTGCCTCCAACACATAATTTCATTCATTATAATGGAATAATTAAGTCATTAGATGTATAATTATTCTCTTGTGGTGAATGCTGTTGGGTGATGTGACCACCACATGATCATTTAACATGATAAGGAAACTTAAACTAATTGAACATTTATCATAGAATTAAGCAGACCTCATAATAGAATAATTTAATATTAGAATATGATATGACTTCAAAAATCATTTATGTTCACTGAATGAACAATAACACTTTTCAACACATATTAATTTCTCCATATTCCTAGTAAGAGATGACAATTGTGGGAGAAAATATTATAAATCCATGATAAATCATTGGAAAAATCTAACAAGACCAAGGATGATTCAAATATCAATTATGTTATGTTTTTGTTACCACGAAAATGTAAACTTCTCATTATTAGGATGAACTAATATGCCATTTTTAGAATTCACATTCTACATGATATTAACTACATGGATATAGAAACCTCATATTGAGATCAACAATTACAAATTATTAATACTTCATATCTCAATTACCTAATTCTTGTATTACATATTCTTATGATCAGATTGGGAATAATCAAAACTAACATCCATTAACAGTAATTTTTTTTTCAAATGTGATGAATCAATTATTGATCCATCGAATTAAATCACTATTCCATCATTTTTCATAACATAAAAAAATTATATTTTTAATATACATACCTTATCCTAAAATAAATATTTGGTATATCAAAATCGACAACACGGAGATGATGATAAACCGACCATCTATTTTAATTAAATATACCTTACCCCCACTTATTGTTCAAATAAATCATCAATAACAAGATAGGGATACATTTACTTATCCTTTACCCGGTTCATCATCTGATACACCATATACAATTGGATTCAACCTTTTGTGACCATTGTAAATATGACGGGGGATTCCTGAGGTGAAACACTAGAGACAAAAAACACTTTTCTAATAGATAATATAAGTAAATATCAATCCCCTTACTATCCAATATTTTTATATGAAAATATTTTCTTAAAATCATATGTGTAAATGGAACATAGTCACTCATGACCTCCACCTCCCACTATAATGGAAGCCTAGAATTTTTGTTTGGGGAATTGTAAGAAAAATTCCATAGAACACTTGGGTGATCAACAATTGAGGAAAAATCATTAGGATTAACTGAAAATATAGACAAAAAATACTTAAATCGTGTTGTTGGAAGGTCCTACAAGACCAAAACTACTATTCAACTGTACCAAATGCACCCAAGAGTTCACATTGGACATCAGAAATTGGAATCACGTATGATAAAATTCAACCACATCACAATGGTAAAAAATATAATCTCTCATAATGAGAAGTCAAATAGATCGAAATCAAGTACAAGAAGATCATATAGAAACTCCATATCAACTATAAATTGTGCACAATAAGGACCATGAAACCCTTGCTATTATATGTTCCCAAAACGTATCATGTACTCCATACCAAAAGGCATAAGAATTGTAGGAATTTTTTGTTTATTGACCAAAAAATTAAATATAATGATTGGGATAGACCAATATCAAAAAAAAATATGTATTAGGGATTTAATAATTATAGTATCACTCATTTTAAATAGAAGAACATATACCACAATAAGATAAACATCTACTTCATGAAGGTTACTCACTCATAAGGCCAGTGAATGGGGACATGTAGACATTCATGCCTCTGACATCTCCATATTATCATTTGGGACTTATGAACTTGGACCATATTGAGTTTTAGACATAGCATGGGAGATCCACTGTTGATAATGATAATTTCCACAACTATTACAAATATTTTTTGATGGTGGAAATGAATTCATGGTGTACCCAACAATTAAATAATTATCTATTATTAGAGGGAAACTACAAGATGTTGTTGGAGTTCATGAATTGTGCTTCATCTTAGAACTTCATATACCACTCCTGTTGTGATTTTCCCACTTCCTCTTACTCCACTATTGTCTATTAATGCATCCATTAATAAGAATAGAAATGAAATAATAAACAACCATTCATTCTATTTTCATCATATACATCATATCCCTATCCAATATCTCCACACATGATCAATGATTTAGAATAAATATCTATCATATGAGATCCCTTCACAAACCATGGATTTACTTATGAGATTTTAGTTGTAATTTTTTAGAACCATTGGTGGAAAATGATTTAATTCGTTTATTCTGTTGGTTTATGAAAACATAGAATACTATCCTTGATACAATTATAAGAACTCCATAGAAATCAACATCATCATCAACAGACAAAAAGACCTCTATAAGACAATATTTTTGAAACCCCTATAGTCTAGTCCAACATTCCTATCAGCTTTTACCATGGACTCAAACCATCACTTGTAAGTATATGTTAGTTAAAACACTATGAACATCACATTAATATCATAAAGATTATCTATAATGTTAATGATTTTATAAATCATTTCAATCCAGTAATGTTACAATTGAGGTTCATTTGTAAATTTAATGGATAGTGGCTTATCTCTCCAGAAATAATGTGATCGATCTCTATCACCTATATGTCCCAGATGTTCCATAAAAACTACATAATAGAAATTTTGATCATTTTGATCTATAGAAAGAACTAACATCATGATGGTCTAGGTATTATTATAATATAGGGGATAATACCCCTTATGAGCATTAACATCACCTCCCTGAGGATTTCATGGATGAAATCTCACATGCCTAATTTTACACACTAAAACAATGGAAAATATCCGATAATATAATAATTTATACCAAAAAATAAGAAAAGATAACCAAAAAGGATATTATAACATTAACTCAAAATATAATAGATATATCCCAACATCCAATGGTAACTTGAGTATCATTTCAACCTGATATTTCCACAAACTCAGCGAAACATACATTTCATATTTCAGAAATCATCTCCCATGTATACCAAACATAACAAGAAAATGACCGTTAAGGACATTCCACTTTTTATACCAATATATGGTGTACTTGACAATGATAACCTCTAAATTCGGGTACCCATACCAAATTTCCACATACACATATGGTATTCTTTATCCCCTTCGAATTCCATCGATAACCTGAAAATCCACAAAAAAACAGAGGGAATGAATAAACAACACTTTTTAAAAAAATCAATACATACATATATAAGATATAAATAGTGGGCTATATAAATATAATCTAGATGATATAGTGTAAAACATAATCTATAAAATAGAAATATTAAAAAATAAAATCTAAGAGATATTTCCAACTATAGATGACAAAAAAATAAAAGGACTACACCAACTTATTTATGTGAGATTTTTGAGAAATTACTACCATCAATCCACCAACTATCCAAATCCAAAGAGAAATAAATCCTCAATTCCTCATTATAGATCCTTTTTTTCATGCTTCAGAATACTAAATAAGGTCTATATATTATCTAAGATGTGTAAAAGCTGTGATCTAGTGGGCTCAGTAGGATTTCACCCATGTGTTCCATTACAAGCCTCTATAATATAATCTAACAATAATTAACATTAATGTAAAAAGACATGATATATATTTGTGATATTATAGTATTAATGGAATGGATGGAATTATGAATTTCCCTTTTCAAAATGTCCAAATATTTCATGTATATATGTTTTAGATTATTTTATATAAATATATCAAAATATTTATATAAAATCAGAACAATCTTTTATAACATATCCTATCCAAAAAATAGTAGTAAAATGGAAATAATATGAACCAATTTATCCAAATTCATCAAAATAAATTTGTAACAACATTCCATGGATTACCACAACCTCATTATATGTAGGAAACATATAAAAAACATAGACAATCATGCATGAATCCATACCCTAGGCATAATAATATAGTTTAGGATGCTTAGAAAACCCCTATAATGTAAACCAAAAAATTGTTTCAACAAAGTCCACAAAACAACATGCTAATGGAGCATGAGAGTAATAACCATTTCAGGATTGTTATAGAAATTCAGGGGTTTCAAAAAAAAATTTAGAAAAAATATCAAAAATAAATTTTATGTTCCATAATTTAATAATCTTGTAGAACATGATTTTTGATAATGGTTTTTCAGTTAATATTGATAATCTTATTGTAGAGAAAATGAAACTATCGAGGATTCTCCAAACTATTCTATTTCATGTTTGAATATAAGGCTTCGGTCCATGAGATTTTTTGGTTGGATTTCTATAATTTAATTGAGGGTACAATTCTATTTGGGAGGCTATTAATTAGATGAAAAATAAGGATCACATTATTCTGAATATAGAAACCCTAACAGATGAAGATATGGGCATGATGTATATATAGGATCATGTAAGGTTACATGGCGTTCCCTCTACCAAATTTTTTACCAGTGATCCAAGGTTTACGTCACATATATGAATAAGTCTCTTGGATTTAATGAAGACTAAGGATAGCCTATGTAATTATTACCATCCATATATAGAAGAAAAATGGGAGCATGCAATTTAGATCTTGGATTATATGATCCATGAATTTGTGTTGGATTTTGTTGGGTTACCCATATAAAACTGGTTGAGTGTTTTTTCTAAAAATTTTATCAGTCATTGATTAAAATGGAAATCCTTATGTCTTTAAATGTAATTCCATATGGGGAACATCTTGTTTTTTGGAATAAGTTTATGACCCCTCTTTGGAAGGACAAAGAATTTTTCAAAAAATTCCATTGATCGTTCAGAATATACATCGAAATTTGGTAACAATATCAAATTTTTCTTAAATTATATATTGATCATTGATGTCATATTTATGTTTTTCAATTTGTAACTTTGTTTTCATTAATTTTTCTCCTTAGTTGTGTCAATGACTTCATGTAAATTCTAGATTGGTTGATTTGAGCTATGTTTAACCATACAAGGTCATTGAGATGATTTGGAAGGATTCTTATCAAACTTCATTTGTTGTTCAGTTAATTGGTATTCATCATGATTTATAAAAATACTATATTAGGATGTACCGTCCAGATTTCTCTCAGATTATTTTTGTGGTCCTCTATCCATATAGTCAAACACGATTCACATTTTTGAAGTCAATTCTACTTTCAAGAGGTATATAGTGAACATTTTGGTTTTTTGTACTGAAATCATTAATAAGATAGATTTACTGATGTATACTAATTCCATTGTACATAAATTTATTTTTACATCCTTTGAGACTTTGTTATATGTGGTGCTTTATTATATGAATTAATTCAGGGTCGATCTATTTAAATCATATTTTTTAGTGAAACATAATTTTTAATAATTACACGATATGAAAAGATTCCATTCATGAAAATATTTTTTGTACCACACCATTAAAATCAATTTTCACTCAAGATTCCCTATACAACATTTATTTTTCTCTCTATCTATCTCAATTTATAAGGAATATATAGTTCTACAATAAAAATATTTTGAATCTATTCTACATGGATTGATTATAATCATTCCATATACAATCTTTAGTGATTTAATATACATCTATCATTTCAAATTTTCATCATTAATTTGGATCTCTGAATGTATTCATTACATGTGATGGATGTTTTAATCCAACATTATAACATTGTCTTCATATTTTTATAAGGGTTTGTAAATTGTAAGGAGTCCTTTGATAGATAAAACACAAGATGGAGGGGTAATTAGGACCTGGTACAATGCTCCATTAATGGGAAAAAGGAAAATAAAACCATTGAGGTAGGGGATTGGATTCTTCTTAATAATTACTTATTTTCAATCATAATGAAACCATTGATTATATCCTTTTAATTAAATGGAATTAACCTAAAATATAATGAAACAGATTAAAAATTAATAGTGTTGTATTGATCAAATATATATTATTTCTACTATGATAACAATTTATGATTTATTTTATAGATTGTGTGATATCTATGTAATGATTGTTATAATTATATATATATTTATCATTTAGCATTATTTTTTTCTATGAAAATGTAAAATAATGCAATAACACTAGTGTGAGATTAATTATCTTTCGAAATAATGAACATTCATGTTATAGTGAATGTGATGTTTCTTATAATTTTATGATATTTTATAATAAATAGATTATAATGTATTATTAAATGTTTTCATCCATTATAGTGATGTTGATAAATAATTTTAATGATGATATTTTTTTTAAGAATTATTAAATGTAAAAAAGTTTCATTTAGAATAGTGAAACTCATTTTTTTGGAATTGTGTTCTACTGATAAGAGAATGTTCATATTTGGATATATTTCAATTGCATGATGAATTATGAATCCCATAGTTGGGATATTTTAATAATGTAATGGTAAATTAATTTTGGAATAAAGAATTTTGATAATCAAAACATCAAGGGTCTGATTTACAAATCTATTTTAGATGTCCTAGTGCACTCAGATTGGATTCATGAGGGGGTTTTTATGTGAAATGACTCGATTCATTTTTAGTGTCTAGATTTATGTATTGAAGATTTTTTTATGATAACTTGTGTAGTACCTTATATGTGAGATTATATATGGTATGTCATATTGGTTTGGCAGGCATAGATATATTATGAGTATATGGTAAATTAAAATAGGATGGATCATGTAATGGGTTTGGGAGGACTGGGTGATTTTTTATCATTTGACACATGTAATGTAGTGGTGAATTGGGATATGTTTATGGGTTTAGAGGATAAAACAAGATAGTATGGGATGGTTTGAAGCTAAGAATACAAGTTTGGGCGATACTATGTCCTGGTGTTATTCATTGTGATTCTTTTTAATTCATGATAGTCGCGTTACTTTTTTATATGAATTTAATTTCCTCCTAATTGAGGAATATTTGTGTGCTTGGTTTCATGTTTCCTATTTGAGGTAACATTGTAATGTTTTTATAGAGTTCCCAGGTTATGGAATTGTTCTAATAATAACTAAATAATTCATATCATGCCTTCTGGGTTATGATAGAATGTAAATTATTAAGTCACTCATTAGAAACATGGAACTTGTTTTGAATATTACTAGAAGGTATAGAAATTACTCTAATTATTAATGTAATTTTATTTAGAATAATTTAGTATAAAATTAAAGAATCATGAATTAATTTAAGATAGTAAATGAAAATAATGAAAATAAATATTTAATATATATCTTTTATATGGTTATGTTCTTATTTGATATACAGTTATGGTAATGTAAGCTAATATTCAATGAGAAGTTATCTATAGTGGAGTGTGAGAATAGGTTGTACCAAAAGTGTGGTTGTGAACTATATTATATCTTGCATAATATTTTATTTTATACAATACCCCACCCATTTCAGTTTGGTATACTAACACCTAGTGGACTTTGGTTGGTTTTTTTCTTATCATTATTGTATAACGATGGATATAAGACTTCCACCTCTGGCCCTGCTCTCATCATGGTATAGAAACATATGCTGGTATTCATGATAATTGTTTTTCTGAAAATGTTATTGTTTTCATTATGTATTATGGTTATTGAAAAGAACTTATATCAAAATATAGTTTTTATATGATTATTGCATGTATGATGTGTATATTATGTGATCGATTGAAGTACATACTCTATGTATAGGATGTGATGGATTGAGAAATAATTTTATATTAATGATACACACTATATATGATTTGGTGGATACTAGATAATACGTTGATAATACATATGGTGATATAATAAGGGATGAATTTTTTATGTGATACACTACGTTTAGTTTTTTCTTCCTTACAATGGGGCCTTTCAGGTATATTATTATGGACTGATATGTCATAGAAAATGTGATGTAGGGGAAAGAGTAAAAACATTTATGAAGTTAGGGAGTGGTATACTTATTGTGTAATTTTTATTTTATATTCTATATTTTATAATGTTATTTTTGAGTGTTATTTATAGCGAGGAAGGTAACTTAGTGTAAAAGTTTTTGTGACCAATTAGTTTAACCTTGTTTCACTATTCTTTAGCATGATTCCTGTATATTTACACAAGATGCATCATAGTATATCCTACTAAGTACACTATATTTTAGAAACTATGTCAATATAAACTATTTTCAGGTCATCTGGATTGGGTTGGAGATCAGTCGTGATATTTGTATCATGTTGTTTTATAGAAGTCCCCTGTGATTGGTGGTCTCTCAATGTATTGCCTTTGGGTAAAGGTTTTCCATTCAGTTGATATTATACTATATTAAATTGCATATTTAACTTCTCATTTATGTATATATAAAAATTTGATGGTTCTGATAGGTGTATAAGGCTTATATCTATCCTATGCATGTACTCGTAAAAGGTAATTTCCCTATTTAGTCTGTTTAATATACCATAATTCTAGTTTCCCTACTGAGGCATATTGGATGTAAAGACTCAGGTAGCTACCATATCCCTTTACTCTGGTAAAACCTTGGTGGGGAATACATTGGGGGATTGGTTCATTAAATCATTGTATCTATGGTTAATGTTTGAAGGATATAATGGATTTTCTATTTCAGGATATGTGATATTTCATGGGTTATAAGGGAAATTTTGTGTTATATTTATCTTTTTTTGTAAACATAGTATACTATAAAAGACATAGATATTTATTGCTTTATTATATGAGGAATGTACATTTATGTTCATTAATCCTACAAAACGATTTGATATTGGTTTTGTAGTAGAGAACTTGTAAAAAATCATGCATCATTCCAATGACACATTGATCAATAAGTTTGTCTGGAATTTAATTTCCAATTCTAATGAGTCCATAGACTTTCTTCGAATCAGGATTCTTGTAAAGCTGTATAATTGATACTCTGTATACCTTGGTTCATTTTTTTGGACTACAATTAAATAGTCCTTTGCTGATATAATGGCTTGATCTAAATGGATTATGTGCAATCAATCCCCTCTTAATTTCTGGACCACACCTTGGCTGTCTCATCCAATCTCTGGTGATATTTCAATTCCCACACTCTTAAGGGAGACCTCCATTTCTGATTTTCAGAGCAATTCAATAGAAATAAACACATTTTTACCAAATCTTATTGGAATGGAAATCACCACGTGTCGATATATAGATTTTGACACTATGGTTTGGATGTCTAACTTGAATGAAAGATTCAATACACATGACTGCTACAGGTCGATGTGTGGTGCTTCCTTGAATCCTTCATTTTGAGTCACAGAGTTCTATAAACCATTCATCCCTCTATATTCTTCTTTTCTTATCAGGAAAATATGGATGAAGAGACTTCCCTTGAAGGCTATGCTCTAGAGTATTGGATTCAATATTTCTATGGCTTGTATGCTTTGTAATTAGGCTAGAGAAGACTCTGATCATCTCTATGTCTCCTACAACTGTGCTTCCAGGTTATGGACCTATGTTCAATAGATCTTACATTGCTTCGTTCCCTCCCAATCGGTTGAAGGTATGCTGAAATTTGTTTGTAGGATTAATAGAAATGAGAATTTAAAATATCTCCTCCTTACAGTTGTGGCCATCTTGTTGTCTCACTTATGGAAGGCGAGGAATTCTGTAATATTTAATAGAATTTCTCCCAACTTCCACTCTGCTGTTCTGGAACATCATTGTGCAATCCGTACTGCTTCCTCCATCGAATATGGATCCATGAAAAATGGTGTCTCTGATCTTTTTTATTGAGACCCCTTGGTGTGAATGGCAGAGCAAGAAATCCTATTATAATGAATCATGCACGCTGGATTCCGCCCATCTCCTAATGGCTAATGGTTAATATTGATGGGGATTCCTCTAGTGCACCAAGTTCCTCCAAATGTGGTGGTGTCTTCCATACTCACAGAGGTTTTTTTAAAGGGTGTTTCGTCCATTATATTGGCAATACGTTTTCCTTTAAAGATAAGCTATGGGATATGGTAAAGGCTCTTAGATATGATGTCTAATATGGCTGGCATGTCCAATAGGTTGAGTTAGACTCAACTTTTATTGTCCAAATTCTTCATGAACGGTCAATAAATGATCCATGGCGCATGTTACCAGTTTGGGTGGAATGTCTCCAGATTGTTGTGTCACATTCACTAGATGTATTACATGTCTATATTGAGGCTA
The DNA here is from genome assembly GCA_963277665.1 of Viscum album. Taxonomy (NCBI): domain Eukaryota; kingdom Viridiplantae; phylum Streptophyta; class Magnoliopsida; order Santalales; family Viscaceae; genus Viscum; species Viscum album. Next base: position 1,185,341,838 of record OY728161.1, on the reverse strand, counting down.
ATCAAGATGTGGATTCTCTCTCTAAGTGAGCTATTGTCAAGGTGAGATTAGGTTGGTCTTTTGTCTCCCTGGATTTTTTGTGATAGACTTGTGCAGGCTGATTGTTGTGGTGAGACTTACACTCGCCTTTGTAAATCACCTCTCTAACTTTTAATTATTTAATTTTATTTTCTCTAATAATTTTTTTCTAGGAGAAGGTGTGCCTATCACCTGATCTTCTTGGTATATATTTTATGATAGGTAAAACCATTAAAACGAAAAATATTACTATAATAATTAACTATATGTATTCCATAATATCTACTTAACATTACAAATAGTATGTTATTTTCAATAATGGGTCTAAATTGAAATATTAATTAGTTTTGTGTGGATTATGTTCCATAATATGTACTAAAATTTCATCATATTGTCCATGTTATCAATCAAAACACTTGGATGAGAACACTCTATTTTTTTCATTGACAGAGTCTATAGAAGAATGATGGATCATTTTCAGATTCAGTCAAAGAAGAATGGTTTGATGCGGTTGAGATAGATTTATATTTTATTCCATTATTAAAGTATCATTGGGATATGTTTGATATGATGATGATGTATGATTCATTAATGCAGTGGTGGTTCTTATTCGTCATGGATTATGGGGATTCCTTAGTCACATGAGAGATGTTATGAGATCAGTTACAAGAATTCTCCCATTAATAGCCAATGAATATTATCTTTTTCTAGGAGTTTCATACACATCGATATGTGAGTTATAGATTTTTAGATTTTATGATCCATATCAAGACCATTCTATGATATGATTCACTCAAATTTGTAGATGATGTGTTAATGGACTTATATATTAAGGATTATTTTATTCCATATATTCATCTACAAGTAACATATTATATTATGGGGATTCATATCTACTTCCATTGCATAAAATAGGTTATATAGAGGACTCTATCCAAAACTAGATCACCATGAGTGGGGATTCACCATGATTCTACATGATGTAGAGATGTGGGTTTCCTTTCACAATTTAATAGAAAAATATTATTTTGGTTTTCCAGTGGTATGTGCATGATCTCATTTCTCTAAGATAAGCTACTCTTAGACCTTGGAAATGGGATTAAATTTTTATTTTTTAAGGATGCCAATTTAAATTGTGTATACAGATCCCAATCATTCAGAGTGGTAAGATTCATCCAGATGATTTACTTTAGGTCCCTCATTTACTAAGTTTCATCCAGGCACATAGAAATAATGTGTTCTATTTTTGGAATTAGTATGAAAGTTATTGGGAAGGAAAAGTGAAACCTCGAGACCCTCCTCAATATTATATAGATTAGAGAGGACATTGAGGTAGTCTTAACAATGGTCAGAAATTCCTTGGTTTATATCAGGTTCTACATTATGAATTCTCTTTTCTAGTTCATGGATACCAGGATATAGATTGAGGTAAAATTTTAAATTTTCTACATGGGTCCATGATTTTTAAAATTTGGGAGTTAAACACCCCATTATGTCACAAAAAATAATTAATGTTGTAGGACATGAGGAATAGACTCTTAAAATGAACATGTAATTGAATAGAAAATAATAAGATCCATATGACTTGTATGACTTATATTGAGACTATAAGCTTGTGCGAAGATATCATCAATATATGGAAAACATCTATTCTAATAGATATTTCCATATGACATTATACCTTAGATGAATATATTATATCTAGTTCATGATTTCATGTATTAATTTAATATTATTGTTACATTTTATAGTTCTTATGGAGTTCTATAGGTGTTTATTTTACATCAATGCCCATGGAAGGGTTATAGGCATATTCTGTCATTTTTATATATGATATAAGAGGTAATTATATTTTTATTGGATGTTAAACAGTTATTCATTTCTAGCCTTATAGAATAATATTCTGATATATTTAGAGAGGAGGATATAATATTACCGTCTTGGGTGGAATTTGAATTAGGCCAGATCACTTGACATGGTTGTCTCATATCTCAATGAATCCAAATATGATGAAGAATTATATGTTGGAAGATATATGAGTAAAATTCAACTGACTTTTTTCCAACATGGTATTATTTCACTGTTTTTGGAACATTGTCAATAACTATTTTTTTCATGATGCAGGATGATGGTATTTTTTGGAATAGTATCAAATATTGTAACTTGTCCATTGTGGTGGCGATGAATCGTTGTACATGTCTATTAATTGATGATTTATGGAATATTATAAAATGAGAATGTTGGATCTTGACTATGATTTTATAGTCTTGATATTAAATGATCCATGTAAAGAATGGGGGTATCCCTCAAATTTTCGTCATTGGAATTACGAGTCCATTGTGACATTTGTATGTATAAAAATTTAATTGTAGTGTTCATGGGGTGGATGAACATATAGATATAGAGTTTTTGGATATGATTTTGGTCATATTAATTGATTATAGAATTGTGTACTACACATATAATATGACCACATGAAAAATCTACATACTGTTTCGGATTGCCATGCTTAAGGAATGCAGTTAGGGATATTTTTGATGTGTAATTTTTGAGCATGTGATGTTTTTTTCCTGTTTCAATTCATGACCAATTAAGTATTTTATGTTGACCCTTATAATATATAGGTGGTTGTTTCATATGAATAACCCTATACAGTAACATAGGTACATAGTTTCCATGGTCTAACTAGAAATTTCATGTTCATCATAGATGATTTATCATGGGATGTGACTCATATGGAATCATAGACCATGTTGGATAAAGATTTATTATTGAATGAACAGTTTCGGACATCCTTTTAGTACTTTAATGTGAGGTTGGTTATAACTTTAGATCATTTATTTAGAAAAAAGGAATTCATTTAGAATATTTTTGGTGGACTTCACATCATGGATTTCGTTTTGTTCAGACATTGAAAAGATTATTTGTTTCTTGTGGGACTCTACAACTGTATAACTATGAAGATAAAATTTTCACCTATGATATTGAGTTTCAATAAGTTTTGATTTCATTGATATTGAGGATATATTATTTTTTTAGTGATATTTTTTTTGACCATAGAAGCTTGAGTCATATAATTTTCTATCACAGATTTAAAATTTTACAGCATCTATGTATGTTATCATTTCAGAATTATGATGTCTAAATATTTTGAACATCATGAGAGGAAACTGTTATAGAAAATTAAATATAAATGAACTTATGTAGTGATTCCAAGTGTGAATCTGAATATTCCAAGAGACTTATGGAGAAGTTTCTGTGTTTCATCTTGATAAGAGTGTGGATTGGGGTATATAATGTAACTTATAGAAAATGGTTTAGTAAAATTTGGTGTATCTTCTAGAGGATTCCCAACATGGGGACCCTATTGTACAGTTCAAGGGAAAACATGTTTTTTTTAGGCCCATAATAGCTAGTTTGAAGATAGACAACAATATGTTTTGTTATAGGGTAGGATTTTCATTGTCTTATCAATGTGAGAGATTACTATCCATGATTTCCATAAATCACCATTGGTGGTATTTATTAACATAAAAAAGACATACCATGATTTCGTAAGTAAATTTTGGAATCCTAGGATTAAGAGTGTTGTTTTTTTTTTAATTCTTAATGATTGGTCATCAATATGGTGATGGTTGGTCACATTGTTTCTAGTGATTTTCTATAGCTATTAGATGTTCCCCGATGGATGGAAGAGGGAATCTCAACAAACATTATTACTTTATGACCTAGATAATTGGAAGGATATTATTCTATATGTTATATAGTGTATATTTGGAAAAAAATTAATTTTTTATTGCGATTAAGGAGTCAATATATGTTGAGGATTTTTCAAGGAAGAATATAGAATAGGGGAGAAACTCCCTGGAATCCCAAGGATGATCATATTTGATCAAGATCTCCTTTTTTCCCATATGTGTTGTTGTTTCCAACATTCTTCTAGATTATAGTTATTCCTTAGTGGTTATTTTCTTTAATATATTTTTGGATATATAAAGTGGGCTATTAATACACAAGGTAACATGTTTAAATCATATGACTCATATTATGGTTAATTTTTTATGATTCACTTAACCTTGGTCCAGTATTTTTAAAATATTTTTTTCAACTCCACCATTGGTGAGGTACTATATGAATTAATATATGGTCAACCATGGCATTCTCTATTGTATTGGACAAGGTTCAATGAGGAATTAATTCTCATGATGGAAATAGATCATAATACGATAAACATGGTACATGTAATTCAAATAAGGGTAATGGTATCTCTAGAAAATAATAATTTATTTGTTGACCATGGGATGATTCCTCTTCCATTTGATAATATAAATCAAGTTTTCAAGATTTTTACTTATCATAAATATGAGTTAATGATATGTTTTGGGATTAATAATTATTCCAAATTTGATTGATCTTTCAATGTTTTGGTTCATGTTATTGTCAAGGTGTATTATAAATTACTCCTCCATCAATGAAAAAAATTATGCTGTTGTGGTTTCATCATTATCTTCATGACCAATCTCATTTAAATGATTGGGGAAATATAAATGTTAATGACGATGAGACCATATATGAGACTCTAATTGAGATCCATTACTTGATACAGAAGGTGTTTCAGAGGTGTATTATTCCCTTGGTATGTGAATTGTGGAAGAATAAGGTAATTGAAGAGTGTACCTGGGAATGTGAGACAAAGATGTTCACTCAACGACCCATTCTTTTTTATTTTTATCTCTTCCTTAGTAACATGGTTTATTTTTGGATATTTTAAATTTTTATTTGTGACCTTATTTCTTCTTGTTTTTTAATATTTATTTACTCCCATTTAATATAACTATCCAAAATGTTATATATTTGGAATTCGATTTCTCTATTTTGTGGTTTTACAATGTTCATAATATGAGGTGGTTGTTCTCTCCGAGAAGATTGATCAATGATATGTACCTCTCGGGGTGGATATTCATATAACCCATTTTGTTTATAAATTTTTGGTTTTGGATTCTATAGAATGATAATGATTTTATAGGGATCCAATATAAGAACCTAGATCCATATTTCTCAACCCATTATCTATTCCCAAATACAGTGGTGTTCAAAGGAGTTTTAGAGTATTCCTGTATACGTTTTGATAGAAAATTTTTAGTCAATAAAAATTCCTGATCTGTATGGAATTCACTATAGGAAAGGTTGGTTCATGTCTTGTGAGACAAAAGTCAATTTATTTCCTCATGAGGTGAATTTATTTTGGGATAAAATATTCAGGGTCATGCATTTTTTTATCTATACTTAGAAACATGTAGTTACATAATGTTAAATGGTATCACTACAAGAAAATATATTGTGAAATGTGAATTTACATTCTATAACACCTTGGGTTGTATCATCCCTATAATATCTCTCTCAATTTATATGTTCTTATGGCACTCAATCATGTTTCTGTGGAAAACCATCGACAAAGGTCCTGTATTGACATTATGTTTTTGATCCATTATGTATGTAGTTATATTATAACTCTTATATCATTATTCATTGATCTGGATCATACTGCATTTTCTTTTTATCCAATGTATGTTCTTCTCCATCATTATATTTGTGTTATCATGGTTTTTTGATGGTACAGTTGCGGCACCATATCGTTTGTGGGATTCTGCTCTTGTAGTTTGGTTGGTCAGGCTAGGAGACATTGGTTCAATTTCATGTGAAGAACATTGTTTTAATTGAGCTATGGGTATAATTGAACATTATATTTATTTATTTGAAATTATAAATTTTTATAAGATTATCCTCGGGTATAGTAGTCTAAATAACATAACAATTATTGATACAGACTTATAAAGAAAGGGTTGTAGGAATATCATGTCATTTCATTAAGAACTGATAATGGTTTTCCACTCATATTCTTAGACAGTGCTCTATAAATGTTATAATTATTTTAAGTCTTGTTATTATGTGGTGTGTACTTTTTTTCTTTTTTGGAAAATACATTGTACGAATAGCTTAAATTAATTGATTACTTATCATAGTAACTAAAGAAGTGGTATGTTGTGGTGAATCTTGTGTTACTTATAATTTGATGAAATTATAATTTATTCAATGTGAATCCACATTTAAATGGATTATAATATTATAATGGATTTGATAAAGAATGTAAATCATGATGATTTTTTTAATGTTTAAATGAAAATTTATGACAAATATTATGTTACCTCGTTATATTTTTTGAAAATTGTTTTAATGTTAAGTGAATGTTTATAATTTTGTATCTTGTTATTTAATAGTTCCTTAAAGTTCCCATTATTTAGAACCTATGAATAATGAATCATTTAATTCATGATGGACTATAAATTGGTTTTTTGATAAATATAGTGGTAATGGCATGAGTTTCTATTGTGTTATAGATGTCCTACATCCTTAACCACTATGTCATGATAGAGAATTTTGGTGTAAATGATAAATCACTAATTTTGGATCCCATAGTTCCCTAACTCTTATGTTTTATCTTTCTAAATTTTGATGTAATCTATTTGTGATCATCATTACATCATATTTTTATTTGGAGGTTAATCCTATATGTTTTCTGAGATTGGGATGATTGATGTGAATGGGAGAGGAAGGAATGATTATATAGAAGTAGCTAAATCATGTGATTTCAATATATATTTATATATGAAGTTGGGTGTCAGGGTTGAAACCTATGAAGTTGGAATAGGTTGTTTCTATCCATATAAATTCATCTTAGTCAGAGAGATGGGATGCTCGCTTATGAGTCCATTTAAGTGGATGGTTGTTGGTATTTTTATATCGGCATTCTATTCCCCACATCTGTTAGGTTATATGTGTGAGTGGTTTCATAGTTTATCATGTTTTAAGAGTATTATTCTTTACCTATAGTAACTAAATTATTGAACTATGATAATATTAATAAATCATTTGAACATGTAGAGTGTGTATTTTTTGATTGAAAATGATAATGATACTAATGTAAAACAATAGAAACTATTGAAATACACCCAGATGGTGTCGAATTTATTCTGATGGATTATATAATAAAATTAAATATAATTTTTTTAGATATTTAATAGATACTTAATTCATTAACTAATGAAAATTAAAAAAATAAGAAAATTAATTAATTAAAATCTTTTAATTTCTTGATTGATTATTAAATATCTGGTCATAGCATTTGTATCATGATTCCTAAGTGATGGTAAATGTAGTTGTTTCTATACATAAATTATTCCCACATTGTGGTTGTGAGATATATTATAACATGTATCATATGGAATTTTATATACTAAACAACCAGTGATAATTAGGGAAACTAATGCCCATTGGACTCTAGTTGGGTGTTTTCCCCTACATCATTGTGAAATGATGGATAACTGACTACCCCTCTATCCCATCCCCTTTTGTTGGTAGTTATATGTAATATTATACATGTTGGTAAGATTACCTATATATATAAATATATTTATATGTGAGATTTTTGTTATTAATACACATGATTCCCTCCATATAGCACCCAAAGTATCAATACGGGTCTTATGTGTATAAGATTTCATGGATTGAGGTACATAATCAGTGTATCGTCTATAATGGCTTGATGTGTAACTCCCATTGTATGGTACACATCATACATTCTATGTAGAATCATTGAGACAAATTGGATACTTTATATGGTGTTGTTATAATGAGACACATTAGATGCATGTTGTGAGGACTTTAAAAAGATTCTTCAAACATGATTATTTTAGCATGAGATGGACTATGATGTGTGATGTTGGTACAGAGAAAAGAACTAGTGGGGAAACGAGAGAAGGGTGCCATTTATTTATCATTATTACATTATATGTCTTCATTACATTAATGATTGATGAGATTAAACCATAATGAGGATGTTAACTATCACATAAATGACTTATTTTAATGTTATATTTCATTTAATTTCCATTTATGCTTTGTTTTTGGGGTTTCTCAAGCTTTTATTGTGAAATGAGTGAGTTTTAATGAATGGGGCCAAATCGTGAGCCCAATTACAGATTTAAAAATATATTTTGGTTCTTTTAAAACATTTTCCTTTTTTCATATTTTTCAACCATTCATATTCTAAAATTGTCTCCCCTGACATATTAATACCACCATTTTAGTTTAGAGCCTTTAGAAATCCATAACCAGGTTGTATATGGGTTTTTATTTAAGGTATTGGGCCTACCGAAAAACCCAATTCTAGTTTTAAAAATAACATTTGTTTAATTAATAACATATTAAATATTAAAGGTTTTTACGGTGATTCCAATCCCCACACTCACCCATTGAACCCTACCGTGCGTCCAGTATCCTCCCACCCTCTTTTCAGCTCATTTACCTCGCGGTTTAGGTCGAAACTTTTAAAGAACTCCCATTTCATCCAGATATAACAAGTTAATATGATTCCTTCATAAATCATTCATTATTCACTCTTTTCCCCCCATTCCAGTTCTCAATTAACCTTATATTTCAATTTCCAACATAAATTTAATTTCTTACTGTTTTTAAATTCATCCACTAGGGTATTTGAGGAGATTTCTTCAAAAACCTTCAAGTGATTGAGTCTCCTTCATTCTTCATTCATATTTATTAGGGTTTCATTCAATGTGATTAGTTTTTATTCCCATATATATGATGTCCCAAATTTCTAGAGGGTAAGGTGTCAAACCTAAGGTTTAACCACAGTTTTCTTGGTCCAATTTACTATTTTTAGGTTTGATCTACTCTCCTTGAGGTGCGGTTGTGGTGCGTTTGTGTTTTCGCACAAAGGATTCAAGGGTTTTATTTGATTTGGTAGGTGAATCCAATGTTGTTGCAATATTTGTGTATTAGAATTCTGTATTTATCATATTTTTAGGTTTATATCATTTTATTATTGTAGAATTTTTTTTCTAATGATGTTTCTATTGGAATTGAATTTTAATTTCCAATTTGCTGTGAAATTGGTGGTTTTCCAAAAAATTGTTTTATTTGTTTATTTGGGGATTCCCTATAAATACTTATTTGTTTTTATTGACATTTAATAAGGCATAAAATATTGTTTATAATGTTTATCCCTTTTAGTTTATTCCTGCAAAAATGGGATTTAATTGTGTTTGTAATGAAAGTGAAGTTTTGGTTCCACTTTAGTGTGAAAATGAAGGTTTTGCAAAGTTATCACTTCTTGATTAACATGGTGATGCCCGAAAATTGATTTATAGTTTTAATTGAAATTTATTGCGATTCCTTTACTATTTTTTTATGTTACAAGTGTGAACATAGTGTACAAGTGGGGTTCATACGGGTTTTTGTGTGGAAAACAACAAGGGGTTTTGAGTAATTGTTTTATTCAAAATCAAAGTGTTTGTTGTGTGTTTTAAGTGGTATAAAATGTGATAGCTACTGTATTTGGTGTATGTGATCTGTAGTGGTGTTTTACCTTAAAATGGATATGTGTTAAACTCTTAAATTGTTTGAGTAGAAAGGGGGAATTCCGAGTACCAATGTGGGGCGGATGTGTACTAGTACGACTAGTGGACCAGATGGGTTTTGTTCCTATTTCACCTATCATTTGTATAATGAAAACTCAAAATAAACTATTTAAATAATTATTGGGGAAGAATAGGTTATGGTTATGTTCCCTACTAGTGTATCATTCATGAGAACGGATTTTACTAAGGTTACATTACACCGAGGTATGAGGTACATGGGGCTCGAGACTATCTAGTGCCTATGGGTGTTTCCGATTTTGTTTCTCATTATGTTCATTGTATTTTCCCATGTATTGGAGTGTTTTTGGATGTAATTTATAGTATCTAACATGTCTATTTAAATGTGTGAACATTTTGAAAACATTATCTTGAATTTTGTTTTCAATTGAATGTTTCATTTCTTGCATTTTATCACTACTTTTATTTGCATATTAAAATTGCTTGATTTTTCACATTGTATTGCGTGATCTTTGGAATCATTGGGTTGTATCCTGTTGGGATTAGGCTCACACCCTCCTTACACCCCTTGGGTGTAAGTAGACTTGGTTATGTTTGTCTCAGGTAAAGGAATGACTAAGGGTGGTGTCGGTTCAGGGTGTTAGTCCCCATCCTTGGGGCGGAGTTGTGGAGACGGCATGAGGGTGATGACCCCTTGGCATGTGGAGTCCATGGGGTTATTTTTTTCTATTATTTTATGTCTTTGGACCTTTTTTATTTCATTTGAACATATATATTCAGTTCTGGATTTTTGTATATACCTTGTTGGTATTAATTTTTCATATTTATTTTACCAAATGTTTTTGGTGTTTTATCTATTCATATTCTGGTAAATCATTCCCAAAAAAAGATAGATGATCCCCAGGAACTTGTGCCAGAATATGGGGATAGGGAATGCCCTTCGGGACTTGGCACAGGTTGTGTGTGGTGCCAGTTTTGGCGGCGACTAAATTCAGTTCATGACAAAATGGTATCAGAGGAGGTTCGCTCCCTTTGGGTCATGTTATTTGGGGTACAGTCGGGATAGTATGGAGTAAGGAATTATGGGACATGGAATTTTGGTTATGAGTAGTGTGGATGATCACCACACCTCATGATGGGATTCAGGACTCCAGGGGAAGTTGGGACCTTTCAGAGTCCTTTGGTTTTCTTGGTTTAATGGTGATTAGGGGAAATGAAAAGATAGTTGGGTTAATGATCTCAGTTAGCTAATGGGGCATGGCATGCCATGTGGAGCCAGGAATATTCCCTAGAACACTCTTTGTGATAGTGAATTGATTTTAATATGGCCACCAACAATATGTCCAAGTAACCAACTGAAACTAGTTTCCTCTTGCATTTTCTTGTGTTCATTAATTTTCAAATCATGGAACATTGGTATTAAAGTGACTTGGTTTTAAGAAGTGTAATATTTTTGTGAAATGAGTTTAACATAACGATGGAATGGTTTGACTTATGAAATGGTGGAACTGAATTTTTAGAATTATATTCAAACGGAAAATGGTGTGCTTACACCTCTTTTTAAAAGTAGAAACTATACTGATGTTGGTTTGGAAAAAGTGTTTCCAATAATGTTTTCTAAACAATCAAAGGGTGTTTTAATTTGATTAGATGATATAAAATGGATGTTAATTACAAGAAAGTGAGTTCTTGTCTAAATGTTTGTGTATATCTGAAACGTTTAGTAATATTTGAAATGGGATTTTTATGTTTGATCTACCCTCCTTGAGGTGCGGCGGTGGTGCGTCTGTGTTTTCGCACAAAGGATTCAAGGGTTTCATTTGATTTGGGTGGTGATTCCAATGTTGATTCAATCATTGTGTATTATAATGCTGTATTTATCATATTTTCAGGTTTATATCATTTTAATATTGATGAAAAAATTGGTTGTATTTATGTTTCTATTCCAATTGAATTTTAAATGCCAATTTGGTGTGAAATTCAGGGTTTTCCAAAGAAAAGTTTTATTTGTTTATTTGAGGATTCCCTATAAATACTTAGTTGTTTTTATTGACCTATAATAAGGCTTAGAATAATGTTTATAATGTTTATCCCCTTTGTTTATTGATGCAAAAATGGGTTTTAATTGTGTTTGTAAAGAATGTGATGTTTTGGTTCCACTTTTCTGTGAAAATGAATGTATTAAAAGTTACCACTTCTTCTGTAACATGGGGATGCCCGGAAATTGATTTTTTGTTTTAATTGAAATGTATTGTGCTTCCTTTACTGTTTTGGTAACTTTTAAGTGTGAACATAGTGTTCAATTGGGGTTCCTAAGGGGTTTTGAGTGCAAAACAACACGGGAATTTGAGAAATTGTTTTATTCAGAATCAAAGTGTTTGTTGTGTGTTTTAAGTGGTATAAAATGTAATATCTACTATATTGGGTGTATGTGACCAATAGTTTTGTTTTCCATTAAAATGGATATGTGTTAAATTCGGAAATTGTTTGAGCACAAAGGGGGAATCCCGGGTACCTAGGATGGGCGGATGTGTACTAGTACGGCTAGTGGACCAAATGGAGTTTGTTCCTGTTTCACCAAGAATTTGGATAATGAAAACTCTAACTAATCAATGTGAATGATGATTGGGGACTACTAGGTTATGGGTATGTTCCCTACCAGTGGATCGTTCATGAGAACAAATTTTACTATGGTTACTTTACACTGAGGTATGAGGTACATGGGGCCCGAGACTATCTAGTGCCTAAGGGTGTTCTTGATTTTGTTTCTCATTGTGTTTGAGGTATTTTCCCATGTATTGGAGTGTTTTTCGAAGTAATTTATAGTATCTAACATGTCTATTTAAATTTTTGAACATTTTTAAACCTTTATCTTGAAAAATGTTTTCAATTGAAAGTTTCATTTCATGGATTTTATCACTGCTTTCCTTGCGTATTAAAACTTCTTTCTTTTTCACATTGTATTGTGTGCTCTTTGAAATCATTGGTTTGTATCCTATTGAGCATAGGCTCACACCCTACTTACACCCCTTGGGTGTAACTATACTAGGTTATGTTTGAGTCAGGTAAAGGGGCGGCTAAGGGTTATGGCGGTTTAGGGTGTTAGTCCCTATCCTTGGGTCGGAGTTGTGGAGACAGCTTGGGGGTGATGACCCCTTGTCATGTGGAGTCCATGACACTATTTTGTTTTTGTTTCATTATTTCATTGAACCTTTGGTATTTCATTTGAACTTATGTATTTAGTCCTTGATTTTTGAATAAACCTCATTGGTATGAATTTTTCAGATTCATTTTATCGAATGTTTTTGGTGTTTTCTCTATAAATATTCAGGTAAATACTTCCCAAACCAAGATAATTGATACCCGGGCACTTGTTCCAGCCCGTGGGGATAGAGAACGCCTGCGGGCCATGTCACGGGCTGGGTTTGGTGCCAGTTTTGGCGGTGACCAGATTTGTTTCGTGACAGTAACATTGTATACATATTTAGGTGATGAGATAGTTTCAACATTATTCAATATTTATTAGCATATTAACAATATAACATCATGGGATGATTATATATGATGATAATGTCTATACTATTAGGATAAAAATACTAATATATAAATTTTTTCTCAGTTTATCGTAATCATTTTGGAGATAAGGTTGTATATTACTAGATATAGTTATATAGGAGTAGTTTAGGTTTCACGGTCCTTGCCATCATTAGGTTTTTGGATACACGGTTTTCCTATTATATGTTATAGTATTGTATGAAATTTATCATTTTATCTTGTAATTTAAATACATATATGTTTGAGATGGTTTCTATTACCGTATCCATCTAAAATCATTATTTCTAATTTTCTCTAATAGGCAAATTCATCATACATGCACGTTTATTTTACCATAGCTGCTATTATACATCCCATGTCTCACTGGGGGTGGGACTGTAGTAGTAACCATATCTTATATATCATTTTCTATCTAGGAGGGGTGTTATTTTGGTAGAGGGGTTATTAAATTATGATTATGGATGAAATTAAATTTGGGCTAGATGTTTTTATTGTAGATTAACAATTTAATATTTAAGAAACTCATGTGAATGTTTTTAAGGGGATATTGATTATATTGGGAATATTATTATGGAGTAACAAATTAGATTATCATGATACATGGTGAGAAACCTGTTAATGAGGCGGAAGTGGCCTCACCACTTTCTAGATACCAGTCTTCGTGATGTCTTCCAAGGGACAAAATATATTATGGTTGGGTGTTTATATCATCCAATTACATTACATCAGGTATATTAATTCTATACATTAATTTACAACCATTGTTTAGTATTTTTTTGGACTACTGAGGAAGGATGGTTTTTTCTTTGTAAATTGACATAATATTTTGGGATATACATCTGTAGGAGTTATTTTTTTAAGTATAAAACTGAAAAACGATTAATAGGATATCTATTGTGTCATATGTCATTCTAGGGGATTCTTCTATGTATTTCATAAAAATAAATAGGCAGAACTCTTCCAACTCAGAAACTGGTTACATAGAACGAATTAAATGTTGGGTTGATTTACTGTACTAATATAGAGCATGAAATGTTTTCATAGTGTGAATCGATTTCACATTGTGAAAAGGAAGATTATATTTAATTTTAATATGAGGAGACACATTTTTCTTATTACGTTTAAAATTTTAGAATTCAATTAAAAAAATTATTTCATATTTTTATGGTATCAGTATTGTTGGTTTTAACCACACTGTACTTCTGATTTTTAGTTTCATTAAGTATTTAGATTTTTCCATTGAAAACTATGAGCTATCACATGTATTTTTTGGGATTTATTTTGATATCCCAGGTAAATAAAGAATATAAAAATTTAATATTTATTAATATTTTTGAATTAAATATTAATTTTTCCTTAAACAGGATGCTATGTTCGATGGTGTACCTAATACACAACAACAGGTTTCTTTGAAATCTTAGGTTTCACACAACGTTGAGTTATACTGAAAAATAATATAATAATATTATTATTTGAATTAGTAGCTAACATATAGCAATTTTATTAGTTGGAATGGAGAGAACTAACCAATATATGATTATATATGTTTGTTAAATGATATTTCATTTATCCAATAAATGATAGAGTATTAAAATGGGAATGAATATAACTTTAATCATAAATACTCTAATATTCATTAAATGGTTGATTTATCATTTTTATGGAGAACCCACATTAAATATAGTTTTTTTCACTTTTATATGTTCACATTGATCGAATAATATTGTTTTTTAGAATTGGGATATCAAAATTTATTGTTGATAATTTTTTTGTGTTTTTCTGATATAGTTCATTTTCATTATGCATATTGAAAAGTACTATATTTTAATTGAAAACTACCTTTTAATATAATTTATTAAAATGGTATGATTATGTTTTTAATTGGTTTTAATATTTAATTATATTATGTTTTTACTATTTAGTACAATTTTGACCATTGGAATTAATTTCACTTTAAAATTGGAAATAAATAATTGTCAATCTTTTGGTAGTTATTATTTCTTAAAAACAAGCTTTTTTGTTTTGACAACGGGATTTAATTTTAAATTAATTTTTAAAATTTATGAGTTTTTAATATAAAAAAATGGATTCTATATCATTAAATAATATTTCAAAATTGTGTAAATAGGTAACTTTTATTTTTAGGCATTATGAATATTTACTTCAGAAAAAAAAATTATTTACCATGGTTAAAAGGTAAATCTTGTAAGTAAGGGTAACAAAATATTATTTTAATGATATTAAATTACCCTAACATGTGTCCTAATCCTATTGGTTGATACATTTTAAACCATGGCCATCCTTGGGTCTATTTTTGGACCCCATGGAGACACATGGGCATGATAATGACAAATTATATTAATTAATTTAATGTAATGAAAAATTTAATCAAACATATATAATTTAGTAAATCAATATTAACATGGAGTTATATAATTTCTATCTTCAACTATAAATATTGATTTTAAAGCTAAAATTATTTCCTACATCTTGGTATATTTTTTTATAATTTTTAGACATCCAATAAATAAAATTATTTATGACACAATAATGATGGAGTGTTCACCTCATTAATGAATGATTTTAATAAATATGATAATAAATATTAAAAAAATACCCAAAACCTATCCAATTATTATTGTATTATTTTATTTTGAGCATGAGTCATCTTATCTTCAACATTAATAACTTTTTTACCTTTAGAAACTAAATATCATTATATAATATAATAATATTTTTAAACATTCCTAAAGAGCCTATCCTCCACCTTATAAAAATCCCAAACTTCTAACCCATTCATCACACTTATAAAACCCATTTCCTCATCAAACATCTTCCCAATTAAGCTCCGTACATCTATATCCTCCTCTTAGTAGCCCTCCTATATGTAGAAGGCAATTCAAGTAAACCTTTTGTTTCAAACTAAAGGGAGATAAGTCATTTAATAGTTACATGTTCTCTTACGTTCTTCTGTTTTATTTTAATTCTCCAACACCATAAACTCTTTTTATTACATTATTATATAACAACACAATTATCCTAAAATATCAGTATACAATAATCTCTTATTTGGTTAAAAACTCAAACTAAAATATCATTTTAAATTTTTTAATGATTTATTATTCAATACCGCTCTCATTAATGATCATGTTTTAAAAAAGGTTTTAAGGATTAATTTAAATGGACATGAATTTTTTTAAAATAAATTTTTATTCAAATGATTCCAAATGGTATGGGAAATTTTGATTCAAAAAACAATTTTTAATGTTTTTAAATAGTTTGGAAAGTTGTTTGATAAAGCTTTTTTTATTTCAATATCTTGATTTGATATATTGTGATTGGAATGTAGAAATATTATCATTACTTTATATTTGTGTTCTGTGTTATGATTATGTAATAGTTATTGGGATTTTTTTACATATACGTGTGGTTCAGTGATAAACCGTTGGCGGGTGAGCCCATGAAAGATCTCCACTGCATTGGGTAACGTGATAGAGGTAATTGTTAATGTTTCTCCTAAGAGATTTTGGGAATATACAGTGATGGGTATTCCAAAGATAACTCTGTATGTAGTTGTTAATTCTAAAGTTTAAGTATGTTATGTATAACACAAGTTACCATTATGATTTATGATTTCTGTGTGTTATTTAAAAATCTTATAATTTCATAAGGTATGTTATGATTGAAAATTATGGTTTCATTGAATTGTATAAATTGTTGGGATAATGTTTAATTTCTTATTTTATAACCATTACTATGATTTTTATGATCATTCCACATTTTTGAAATTTTTTCCACATGACATAATGATAAATAGGGTCAAGGAAGGGATCACAAAAATTTCATGATGTCTAAAACATGGAACTAGAGATGATTCTTATAAAGATTTTATATTTTATGAATAAATAGATACTGTGTAGTAGTGTCTTTGTGTAATTTTCAAGTTGTTTTGTAATAGTTATGGCCTAATTCTTTAAAACACTAAACCAGGAAAGATAATCAATGTGAATTATTCATTTAAGTCTAGATTAAGTAAATTTTAAGGATGGGTCCTTGTAGTTTGTATCGTAATTACATTTAAACAACATTAGGGATTAAGAGTTTTCATTAAACACATGTTTAGTCCCTATGTCAAGTATTTCAGTTAAATCCTGGTTCTATAAAATTTTCTAATCACGGATTGTCGGTTATAAATGGAAGGAGAAGGATCTGAAACGAAATTCCAATCTCTTCTTGATGACATGCTTGTAATATTTACTTCAATGTCATGTTTAGATGACTTTGAAACTATTTCTAGCATACAACTCACTTGCAAGAAGTTGTTTGAGATATCAAGCACCTCAAATATCCCTCGATATCATCGTAGATCACATGTTGTATTCAATCAAATCCTATTTTCTCAATATTCTCATATTTTATACAAATGTAAATATTATCATGTGATTTTTAAATATTTTACCTTATCATAGGATTTTGAAGAATTTGATTATTTTAAAAAAAGGTTCTGAAGAAGGATACCCTTGAGCAACCTATTTATATTTTCTTCTACAATATACTCTTTCAGAACATACATATGTTATTTTGAAAGGACCATTGATTGATGTTTTCTACTCAAACTCAGTCTGACAATTTTATAAAAAGCATGTTTTATCCGATGTTTGGAAATTATATGTCATACATGATTATTTTCAGAAAATGTTGTTATGTGAAAACCCAACTGACCCATGTTGTAGAAGTTGTATTTGGATGAAGGAAGAAAATCATTTTGAAGGATCTCTTAATCATTGTTTCAGTACATGGACCTTTTACATATGTGAACAAGATTAAGAGAAATCTATAAGGACACCATGATCATGGTATGTTGTTCTTTCTATTGGGAATAGTTTTTTATCATATGGAGGTGAAACAAAATGCCAATATATAAGATGTAGAGGTAATAATGTATTGGGATGAAAATGAAAGGTATAAGGAATCCTTTTTGGTTAAAACATGATAGGGATATTTTTTAGGTTTACCAATTGGACAACCCATAAGATGGGTAATGACCCATCACGACTGGAAAATCCACCACAATCGAACCAATAACCAAAGGGAAGTAAAAGAGCATCCCCTACCACTGTCCTATGTGAATTCCCTCGTTAGTATGACATATTATTTTAAGTTAATTGATTTTATAGATCAAGAAAAATTATATTTTATGAACTTATGTTTTATCAAATGGATATCCTTTATATAGGAAATGATTTGGTGATTAAGTGACAAAAGTTATTTTAATAGATGTTTTCTCTTTAGGAAACATTGTATGATTAAGGGAAACATAATACTATGGGATCTCATTTGTGGAGTTATGGATGAAGATTTATTTTGTAATAAGCTATGTATTTATTGTAGATATATGACAATTTGGTTTATTTATAAAAATCATTGACATATCATAGAGAATATGTGATTAGGATAATTAATTTTCAGTATAAGACTTCAAGCATAACTGATGTTATTTGGAGATAATTTTTAAGATTTACCTTGAAAGACTATGTGAATAAATCTTTCTGAGATTTTTGTTTCAATCATAGATTATATTTGATTGATTAATTATTTCTACAGTTGTTTATTGAATGGTATTTATTGAACATTAGGTATTATGATTAGTTTTTGTTTTTGTAAAATATTATCATTTTAGGGGATTATCTGATCTAGTACTAACCATTTTGGTTTTTTTTAATGTATAAATACATGAGAAAAATATAGCTCATATTTTTTAGATTATGTGATACTCTAGATATTAATTCTAGCACTTCTAGTGTGGCCAAGTCAACTAGAATACATACCGTTTGGAGAAATGATGAGTTTGTGGCAAAATTTTATTAAAGGATCTCGATATATATGACACCTAAGTATATTTCCATACAATCATAGCCTAGTTATTAATAAAATTATTTAACTCTTTGAAAAGGATCTTGAAGCAAAAAATGTTATAACCTATCTTTTATCATCTAAATTTTACCCAAACTCAAATTTATGGTATTGTGGGTATAAGGCCCCGACCATAAACCTTACTTAATATTGAATTAAATGAATACATCACATTGAGGATCTTTTCAGCTTTAGATTTTTAGAAAATTAGGTCATAACTATTACATCTCAAAAGATTTCATAGTAGAAACTTCTACTAAGTTTCTATAAAATAAAAAAACAATTAAAAAGAAACATGTCTAGTTCCATGTTATAGATAGCATGTCTTTCCTTGATCCCATCCTTGACCCTATTCATCTTTAAGTCCTATGGAAAACATTTCAAAAACATGGGATGAACATAAAAAGCCCAGTAAAGTATTCACAAAAAAGGAAAACTGTTATTTTTTCAAAAACAACAAGTAAACCATGAGTACTTTTCCAAAGTAATACTTTTCACCTTTATGAAGTCGTAAAAACTCTTCACTGAATAAAAGATCATTATTTACCCTTTTGTAACCAAAAGATTATCATAAAACCCATATGAAGAACACATAACATATAAAGGTAACTTGGGACATTAACATACTTAAATGGAATAACCATATGGTTGACTTCCACACATACTTAAGGGAATAGCCATACGACCGACTTCCATACCCAATGCATTGGTGGTTATAACGTAACCACCCATCCTGGTATTCACGGCCCTACCCGTCATATGGATTATCACGTAACCAGCCGTAAAATGTCCAAGTACCATCATTACACATAAAATATAGAAAATATAAATATTTCAATAACAACATTTCATTTGCAATCACAATAAGTAATTCCAAGATATTGAGTTAATCAATCCATTTTCAAAAACCATTTAAGAGACATTTTTTTTGAATCAAAGTGCCCTATACCACTTTGAAGCTTTTAGTGTATTTATAATTTTAAAACATTAATGTCCATATAAATAAATACTGAAAACCATTTTGAAAACATGGACATTAATGATAAAGATTTAGAATAATGAATCTTTAAAACATTTAAAATGATATTTTTGTTAAAGAGTTTTTAAAAAAATGAGAGACTCTTGAATAAAAATAATCCTGGAATAACATTTTATCTGTACTTTATAATATCATGAGATTAAAGGGATTCATGATATAATATTTTATAGGAAAGTATACACACCATATAAGAGTGAATTGGTGCATAACAACAATGAAGTCTCAATGGAAATGTAAATTGAGATGAAATCCATTATAAAGAAGGTATCCTTAAATTAAAGATTAATCCATCACATAATTATGTGTGAGAAATATAAATAAACCCAAAATAAGTGGATATTATGTGTGAAACAATCTGAGGTCATTCACACATAATCTTGGGAAAAAAACTAATGACAAAGATATTTCACTCAATGAAATGAGATTGAGATATGATTTCCCATACAAGATCGTAAGAATTTATCAATGAGATGATTATGTATAGAAATAGTATATCCACATGAAGGTTTGTGGAAATTACAACATAGATATTCCACACAAAATATTGGAATAATAAAATCACAAAGTAGAGGTTTAACCCAAAGAGTTGAAAGTGGGTTAAGAAGTTCCCTTACAGAAATCTGACAGCATAACGACGTCACTTTAAAATTCAAAAAATGAGTTGATGAGAGAGAAAATGGTATCTCATCACTTGGACATAAAATTTACATAAATAAGGATATAGAAGAACATATCCCAACATAATAGTATGTGAATTAAAAGACATAACAAAATAAGTCTTTTTAAAAGAGGAGGGTGAAATGTTCCCATACCGAATTGGGTAACATCCGAAACGTACAGCCCATGAAATAAGGACTATACAACATTGATGTAAATACCCATAAAAGAAATTATATTACACCAACAATAGAATAATGGGCAGTACATGCACGACTCAAAGGAAAATGGTGTAAATGTAGAATAAATCTCACAGGAATAAAAGTGAGATGAAAAATCCATTTCAAAAACTCGGCAGCCTAACGGCGCCACTTAAAACTACCCAAAAAGGATTTATGAGATAAAATAGGTTCTCTCATAATAATAACAAAAAAATTACAGTATTATGAATATAATAGAAAATCCCCAAACATAAGAATTATGATCTTATAAGAAATGACATAATAGAGAGTACTTAAAAAGTACGATAGAGGTTGGATCCCTTACGAAAATTCGGCAGCCTAAGGGCGCCAGTCAAAACTTCAAAATGGATAGATGAGAGAAAATATGGTCTCTCATTATATGAAAATAAAAATTACAGTAATATTAATATAAAATAACATCCCAATTTTAAGAAATATGATCTTAAAAGGAATGACATTAAAGAGTGTACTTTAAAAGAAAGAGCGGGGTCAGATCCCTTACCTCAAGTCTGACTTGTCTTGTTCGTTTCTTTATATTCCTGAATAATAAACATTGGTCAATTTATAATTTCTTAAGTAACTCTTTTAAAGATTATTATTCAGTTTATATCATATATTATAATGTTATAATAATTGGTTAATAATCTGAGTTCATATCAGACGTTTTTGTCGATGTTTGGAACATGAGTCAAAAATGAACTTGTTTGAAAATGATTGTCCATGTAGTTATGAGTAAATCATCTCCAGAATAGTATTAATGAATTAAAAATCATATATACCCAGTAAATATTAATTTTATACTACTCTATAACATTTGGAGATAAAAATAAATGAAATGCACCCTTCATGGAGACGGTAGGCCGTACGTACGCATGAACGCTACTTTCATTTCTTTGTCATATTAATGGAATTAAAAATTATTGGGATATATATATTATAATTCCAGTATAATATATATGTTATATAGGTAACTTATGTTCATTAATTGTTTTCTTTACACATTCCATGTGTTTTATTGACGAGTCACATCACTTGAGGGGGCGGTAGTCCACACTTCCTCGTATGAAATTATCGCATTTTCACAACATGAAAAACATAAAGGAATGTTTTAAATATAAAATTAAAAAGCATATAGAAATCAAAAATAACATATATATCATATATAACTTATATTTACATCATAATGGCCACCATTAAAGGTGTTAAAAGAAGATTGAACAATCATCGTTTCGTGAGGCAGAAATTGGCCAACCACAGAAACAGTATGTTCTTTAACCATTAAACGAAGGTGTGTGTAAGTGTAGCTCGAATCATTCACATAAAAACATCCTAGTATATTTAATATACTGGTGTTGTTACAAAATAAATGAATAAATAGATTTCAGAGGGTTGGAGAAGCAAAATAAAACGAAAGAACACAAGTGAAGACATTACCTTAAAATCGGGTAACTCTTCTTGATTTGAGCTCAAAGGCTTCCTTGGAAAGGATTCTGCCCAAAGGTGAGGCTTCCATGATGAAGACAGGGATGTGGAGAGATTCACGGTCAGGATTTGGCTGAGACAAAGTCTTGAGATGTGTGGGTAAGGTGGTAGAGATGGGGGCCTTTTATAAGAGAAAAGGAGGGGCACTCTTGGAAAGTTATAAAATATTACTTTATTATAAAATGATTTTCATATTTTAAAGGTCCCAAAAGTATATATTTCGAGTATAAGGTGATAATTTTTTGAAATCCTCCCATCCAATAGGTTTGTGACTAGTGTAGGTCTTAGATTTTACATTATCTTTTAATTTTATTTAAATCGTTAAATAATGAGTTAATCGCTGCATCATCATGGTGTCAAAAATAATTTAATTTATTTAGTGTCTAAAAATTATAAAACAAATATCACTATGTACGAAATATTTTTATCTTTATAATGAATATTTATAGTCAAAAATATTACTTGTATAACCCCATATAAAAATCGTTTAAGTAAAACAACACATGTTTGTGACATTTTAATTTTAACATTAAATAAAAAGTTATTAATGTCATTTTCCAACCAAAGTGGCTCTATGGGGTACCCAAGTTGACCCATAGATTTTATTGGTCGGCCATTACACATTCAATGAGGGTAGGACATGTTTCTAGGTCATTTCATATTATTAAAACATTATTTTTACCTTTAATTACACTAATTATCTCTAATTGCGATTTATATACTTGAAAGTTACTATTCACCAAAAAAATTGTTGTAATCCCATTGAAACACATTTTACTTCTTAATGACAACCATGTATGTAGGATTTTTTAAATTCAAATCAAAGAAGTGGTAAAGTTTCATTTAGACGAAAAATCGGTTTCTTTAACTACCACTTAGTGGTTTTACTATTAATCAAAAATTGATGTTTTTCAGAAAATTTCCAAATATTCACCCTAGGATATATTTGATATTAAAAATTCAAAAATTATGTCTATTTTAAAAAATTCAAAACATATATGTTACGTTAATTAATTTAAGAATTAATTCCCGCTGTCAAAGCATATAGCGTGTTTTTATG
Source organism: Viscum album (assembly GCA_963277665.1). Taxonomy (NCBI): domain Eukaryota; kingdom Viridiplantae; phylum Streptophyta; class Magnoliopsida; order Santalales; family Viscaceae; genus Viscum; species Viscum album. Next base: position 1,185,318,417 of record OY728161.1, on the reverse strand, counting down.
AAACAATAAGTATCAAAAGACTGACACTGGTTTAAGTCCAATTTCCAGATGAAATTAATTCCAATGACCACTATTGGATTAAATTGTAAACATATATTCTAATTTCACTTTGAAAACAATTCAAAAGATAATATAATCATATAAATAAATTAGATTAAAAATAGGTTTCGAATTAAAATACAGATTTTTCACTATTCATTAAAAAATGCACATTATCGGAAAAATACCAAAAAATTAAACAAAGTAAATTTTGATGTCCCTTTTGTAAGGAAGAATTTCATTTTGTCATATATAACACATAAAATTGTAAAAAGTTGATTTAAAAGAGGTTCGTCATCAAAAGGTTGTTAATCGACCTTTTAAAGAATATTAGAATGTTTACGCTTAAAATTGGATTCATTCGCATTTTTAATCCTCTAACATTTATTGTAAAAAGTAAAAATATTTGACAAACATATATAATCATTTTTTAGTTAGTTCTGTTCATTCCTGCCATTACAACGACTAGGCGTTAACTACAATTTAAAATAATATTACTTTATTATTAGAGTGCAACGTAAGATTCCCAAGAAACTCATTGTTGCGTATTGGGTACGCCATCGAGCATAGCATCCCCATTAATGTTATATTATTATTTTATTTCAAAATGTGGATAAATGTGATATTTTCATATTCTTTATTTACCTGGGGTGTTACATCCTTCCCCCTTTTTGGAATTTCATCCTCGCAATTTTAAAATTGGGCTTGGAAACTTCATTAAAAATCCCACATCGGAACAAGATTCAGTAAAAAAATCACTTTAAAATAAAGAAAGAGAAGTACAAAGGTCACCCGAGTTAACCCATACTAGGATTCCAAGTATGAAAATATGCACATGGAGGAAAAAAGGGTCATGTTCTGATGGAGAGTGATAGTAAACATGTCTAGGAAAAAGTTAACCATAAGAAAATCACAAACTTGTGATGGGTTAAAAGTTATTTGATTCCCCAGTAAGAAAAGTTAACAGACAACATTTTTGGTTTTAAGTTACTCTTCATTGAGGAATTTATTTTTTTATCTTAACTAAATCATAATGAATCATACTTACTTGTCACTTAGACTTTCAAATTTTACCATATTCCTTAATCAAAATCATATTTCCTCCAAAAGATGAGTATTTAGGAGGACTTGTTCGCATTAAGAGTACTATAATCAACATCTTGAGAATCACCTAATCCACAAAAGAGAACTATATATTTCCCTTTTCTTTAGACAAAATCCAAAACCAAAATTGTTAGTATCAGATCAGATAATCCTTAAAAGTATAATCCTTTATAAAAAGAAAATCTATTCTTAATCTACGAAATTTGTGCAAAAAACCCAAAGTTCAACGAATACCATTAGATAAACAATTGTCCATAAAATTCTTCAATGTAAACCAAACTAAGATTGAAACCCAAATATTTGAAGGTTTTAATGACATAGTCTTCCAAGGTATAAATTAAATTTTATCTCCAAATAACATCAGTTTCTCTTAAAATCTCATATTTAAAAGTAATTAACCTAATCACATATCCTCAATGATAGGTTAATCATTTCCATAGATAACCCAAAATAAACTTACTCTTGATTCGTAAAATCAACTAACTAAAAATAATTAGTCAAACTAACCAGGGACTTCACGTAGTCCCGTGGTAGGCGATAAATTCCAGTCACACATTGGTTGTGGGTTCAATTCTCGCAGCATTGTCCGATGCGACGGGTTGTCACATGGTCTGCGTGTTGTCCTTTTTCCAAACTATATAATTCTCAAATCATTCCCCAAAAATAGATAAAATCATCAAAAATAACAATAACATAATTTAACCTTAATTTTATCTCATGACTTTCACATTCCATCCTAATATATAGTAACCCATAATTACCTCAAAAGTAAGGATCATATAAACCCAAATGGTTCTTTATTACTATTTCCACAAAAGAACAGATAACTATTCCTTGAATAAAATTTTCATATATCAAAAATCAGGGGTACACAGACTATAAAAAGTATTCTAATGTATCCCCATCATCAAAAGAGACTTAATAATCTTAATAATTTCACCATAACTCTTGAAGCCCTTATATGTTGACTTCTTAGTCATTCAACATTCTTCATGATCCCTTAACCATTCCTTTCTAACTTATTCTGAAACACTTATTTCCTACAAACAAAATCATGAATCATATCCTAAGATTCCAAAATAGGAAAACAAATGTTATTAAATAATCCATACCTTTGATTGGTCATTGTCAGTTTCTTCATCCTCAATCGGAATGGCATTAGGTATTGGTAGACGAATATTTCAACTATTTTGGTGATCCCATTCACGAAACATCTTCATAGGACATGTGTTTGCATAATGACCATGCAAACCACATTTAAAACATTCAATTGATCCCTCATAAAGAACTTCTTTCCCTTTCCTAGAATCAACTGGATGCTTCCTTTTTACATGGAAGGTTCTTGCTTTATGACCTTCATTTCCACATTTATAGCATATTTCTGTCCCTTTGAAACATTTTCCTAGGTGTTTCTTTCAACATCTTTGACACATAGGTTTATGAACACACTTACCTTTATGATTATTACCTGTAGTTCTGTAGGAATTTGTTTCTCGCAAATATGATGCCTTATAGAAATCACCATGGTTTATGTGGTCAATCATGACTCTAGATAGTTGGTTGAGGATAAACACAAGAGTTCTCATTGCATCTCCCATATCATTCTGTTGCTCACTCAGAAAACTGTCACAGTTTCCTTCACATCCACTGTTAAATTGGGGCCTGCTAGATCCAGCCATTTACTAAAACCAAACTGGTCAGTGTGAGTATATCAACAAAACCATGATGTACTAATGAGGAAGTTATACACTAAGATATACTTACACATTTACTTCATCTAAAACTGGTACTCTTTCTGAAGTCCTAAACTTTATGGTAATGTCACGTATGCTAAAAGAATACCCTATCCTCTAAAGTTATCTAAACCGACCTCTGATACCAACTATAAGGCCCCGGGCTTATACCTTACTTAATATTGAATTAAATGAATAATTCACATTGAGGATCTTTTCAGGTTTAGAGTTTTAGAGAATTAGGTCATAACTATTACATCGTTAAAGATTACATAGTAGACACTTCTACTAAGTTTCCATAAAATAAAAAAACACTTAAAAAGAAACATGTCTAGTTACATGTTTTAGATAGCATGTCTTTCCTTGATCCCATCCATGACCCTATTCATCTTTAAGTCATGTGGAAAACATTTCAAAAAATTGGGATCAGCATAAAAAGCCCAGTAAAGGATACACAAAGAAGGAAAACTATTCGTTTTTCAAAAACAACAAGTAAACCATGAGTACTTTACCAAAGTAATAAATTTCACCTTTATTAAGTATTAAAAACCCTTCATTGAATAAAAGATCATTACTTACCCTTTTGTAACCAAAATATTACCATAAATCCCATATAAAGAACACATAACATATATAGGTAACTTGGGACATAAACATACATAAATGGAATAACCATATGATCGACTTCCACACATACTTAATGGAATAGTCATATGGCCGACTTCCATACCCAATGCATTGGAGGTTATAACATAACCACCCGTCTTGGTATTCAGGGAATCACCCGTCATATGGTTTATCACGTAACCACCCGTAAAATGTCTAAGTACCATCATTACACATAAAATATTGAAAATATAAACATTTCAATAACAACATTTCATTTGCAATCACAATAAGTAATTCCAAGATATTGAATTAATCATTCCATTTTCAAAAACCATTTAAAATAGATTTTTTTGAATCAAAGTGTCCCATAACACTTGGAAGCTTTTAATGGATTTATAATATTAAAACATTAATGTCCATATAAAATAAATACTGAAAACCATTTTAAAAACATGGACATTAATGATAAAGATTTAGAATAACGAATCTTTAAAATATTTAAAATGATATTTTTGTTAAAGAGTTTTTAACAAAATGATATATTCTTGAATACAAATAATTTCAGAATAACATTTAATCCGAACTTTATAATATCATGAGAATAAAGGGATTCATGATATAATATTTCAAAGGATAGTATACATATCATATAAGAGTGAATTGTTGCATAACAACAATGAACTCTCAAGGGAAATGTAAATTGAGATGAAATCCATTATAAAGATGGTATCCTTAAATTAAGGATAAATATATCACATAATTATGTGTGAGAAATATAAATACACCCAATATAAGTGGATATTAAGTGTGAAACAATCAGAGGTCATTCACACAAAATCTTTGAAAAAAACCAATGACTTGGATATTTAACTCAATGAAATGAGATTGAGTTATGATTTCCCATACAAGTTCGTAAGAATTTATCAATGTGATGATTATGTATAGAAATAGTATATCCAAAAAAGGTTTGTGGAAATTAAAACATAGATATTAAACACATAATATTGGAATAACAAAATCACCAAGTATAGGATTATCAAAAAGAGTTGAAAGTGGGTTAAGAAGTTCCCTTACAGAAATCTGACAGCCTAATGGCGTCACTTTAAAATTCAGAAAATGAGTTGATGAGAGAGAAAATGGTATCTCATCACTTGGACATAAAATTTACATAAATAAGGATATATAAGAACATATCCCAACATAATAGTATGTGAATTAAAAGACATAACAAAATAAGTCTTTTAAAAAGAGGATGGTGAAATGTTCCCTTACTGAATTTGGTAACTTCTGAAACGTACACCCCATGAAGGAAATACTATAAAACATTGATGTAAATACCCATAAACAAAAGTATATTACACCAATAGTAGAATAATGGGATGTAAATACACAAATAAAAGAAAAATGGTGGAAAATGTAGCATAAATCTCACAGGAAGAAAAGTGAGATGAAAAATCGCTTACGAAAACTCGACAGCATAATAGCGCCACTTAAAACATCCAAAAATAGAATTATGAGATCAAATAGGGACTCTAATAAAATGAAAAAAAAATTACAGTATTATGAATATAAAATAACATCCCCAAACATAATAATGATGATCTTATAAGAAATTACATAAAAGATAGTACTTATAAAGAACGAGAGAGGTTGGATCCCTTACGAAAATTCGGCAGCCAAACGGCGCCACTCAAAACTTCCAAAAAGGATTGATGAGAGAAAATAGGGTATCTCATCATATGAACATAAAAATTACTGTAACAGTAATATAAACTAACATCCTAATTGTAAGAAATATGAGCTTAAAAGGAATGACATAAAAGAGTGTACTTTAAAAGAAAGAGAGGGGTCGGATCCCTTACCTCAAGTCTGACTTTTCTTGTTCGTTTCTTTATATTCCTGAATAATAAACATTGGTCAATTTATAATTTCTTGAAAACTATTTTAAATATTATTATTCATTTTATATAAAATATTATAATTTTATAATAATTGGTTAACAATATGAGTTCATATCAGACGTTTTTGTCGATGTTCGATACATGAGTCAAAAATGAACTTGTTTGAAAATGATTGTCCACGTAGTTATGAGTAAATCATCTCCAGAATAGTATTAATGATTTAAATATCATATATATCCAGTAAATATTCATTTTATACTACTTCATAACATTTTGAGATAAAAATAAATGTAATGCACCCATCATGGGGACGGTAGGTCGTACGTACGCATGAACGCTACTTTCATTTCTTTTTCATATTAATAGAATTAAAAATAATTGGGATATATATTATAATTCCAGTATAATATATATGTTATATAGGTCACATATGTTCATTAAGTTAATTCTTTACACATTCCATGTATTGCATGAACGAGTCATATCACTTGAGGGGGCGGTAGTCCACACTTCCTCGTATGAAATTATCGCATTTGCACAACATGAAAAGAATAAAGGCATGTTTTAAATATAAAATTAAGAAGCATATAGAAAACATAAATACCATATATATCATATATAAAGTATATTTTTATCATAATTTCCACCATTAAATGTCTTAAAATAATATTGAACAATCATCATTTCGTGAGCCGGAAATTCGCCAACCACCGAAACAGTATGTTTTTTAACCATTAGACGAAGGTGTGTGTAAGTGTAGCTCAGATCCTTCACATAAAAACATCCTAGTATATTTAATATACTGGTGTTCTTACAAAATAAAGGAATAAAAAGAGTTTATAGTGTTGGAGAAGGAAAATAAAACAAAAGAACACAAGTGAAGACATTACCTTAAAATCGGGTAACTCTTCATGATTTGAGCTCAAAGGCTTCCTTGGAAAGGATTCTACCCAATGGTGAGGCTTCGATGATGAAGAGAGGGATGTTTAGAGATGAAGTTTTATGGTTTTGGCCGAGACAAAGGCTTGAGTGGTGTGGGTAAGGTGGTAGAGGTGGTGGCCTTTTATAAGAGAAAAGGAGGGGCACTCTTGGAATGTTATAAAATATTACTTTATTATAAAAAGATTTTCGGATTTTAAAGGTCCAAAAAGGATATATTTAAAATATAAGGAGATAAGGTTTTAAAATCCACCCATCCAACAGGTTTGTGCTATGTGTAGTTCTTAGATGTTACATTATATTTTCATTTTATTTAAATCGTTAAATAGTGAGGTAATCACTGCATCATCATGGTGTCATAAATAATTTAATTTATTTAGTGTCTAAAAATTATAAAAAAATATCATGATGTAGAAATCTTTTTATATTTCGAATTAATATTTATAGTCATAAATATGACTTTTATAACCCCATATAAAAATTGTTTATGTTAAGCAACACATGTTTGTGACATTTTAATTTTAACATTAAATAAAAAGATATTAATTTCATTTTCCAACCAAAGTGGCTCCATGGGGTCCCAATGTTGACCCATGTATTTTTTTGGTCGTCCAGGACACATAAAATTAGGGTAGGACTTGTGTCTAGGTCATTTCATATTATTAAAACATTATTTTTACCTTAAATTACACTAATTACCTCTAATCACGATTAATAGACATAAAAGTTACTATTCACCAAAAAATTATTTTAATCCCATTGAAGCAAATTTTACGTTTTAATGACAACCATGTATGTAGGATTTTTGAAATTCAAATACCAAAAGTGGTAAAGTTTCATTTAAACGAAAAATTAGTTTCTTTAACTACCACTTAGTGGTTTCACTATCATCAAAAAGTGAAGTTTTTCAGAAAATTACCAAATATTCACCCAATGCTATATTTGATATTCCGAATTGAAAAATTATTTCGATTTTACAAAATTCTAAACATATAAGTTACATTAATTAATTTATGAATTAATTCCCGCTATTAGAGAATATAGAGTATTTTTATGAACTAATAAGTATCAAAAGATTGACACTAGTTTAAGTCAAATTTCAAGATAAAATTAATTATAATGACCACTATTGGATTAAATGGTAAAAATATATTCTAATTTCACATTGAAAACAATTCAAAAGATAATCTAATCATATAAATAAATTATACTAGAAAGTGGTTTTGATTTAAAATACAACATTTTTCACTATTCATTAAAAAATGAACATTTTCGAAAAAATACCAAAAATTTACACAATTTAAATTTTGATATCCTGATTCTAAATAAGAATTTCATTTTGTCAAATATAACACATAAAATTTTCAAAAAGTGGATTTAAAAGAGGTTCATCATCAAAAGGCGGTTAATCGACCTTTTAAAGAATATAAGAATATTTACGCTTAAAATTGGATTCATTCTGATTTTTAATCCTCTAACATTTATTGTAAAAAGTAAAAATATTTGACAAAAATATATAATCATTTTTTAGTTAGATCTGTTCATTCCCGCCATTACAACGGCTAGGCTTTAACTACAATTTAAAATAATATTATTTTATTATTAGAGTGTAATGTAAGACTCCCATGAAACTCATTGTTGCGTATTGGGTACGCCATCGAGCATAGAGTCCCATTTAAAGTTATATTAATATTTTATTCACAAATATAAATTAATGTGATAATGTCATATTCTTTATTTACCTGGGGTGTTACAGTGGAGGTTATCTTTCGGTGACCAAGTTCCCTATCACTCTCTATTAATCTATGAGAGTTAGATTCTCATTCATATCCATGTCTTCATGGAATCATATTATCTATTGTCTTGGATTACATTTGTACTTCTCTTATTTTATTTTAAGGTAATAGTTTTATTGACACTTTTCCTATGAGGGACTTTTAAGGAAGTTTCTAGGCCTAATTTAATAATTGCATGGATGCAATTCCCAAAAGGGGTGAACGATGTGACATCTCATTTAATAAAGAATATAACATTTTCATATTTATTAATATATGTGAAATAAAAATCAATTTTACCCTAAAGAGGATTATATGTTCTATGGCATACCCGATATGCAACAATATGATACTTTGAAGTCTTATGTTACTAATAATGTTGAGTTATACTAGAAAATAATATATTATTATTATTATTATTTTAAACTGTAGTTAGAACATAGTCGCTATATTGGAAGGAATGATCATTACTACATAAAATATGATTATATAATTTTGTTAAATGTTTTTACATTTATGTTATAAAATTTATAGGCATCAAATGTGAATGAATCTAAATTTAACCATAAATACTCAAATATTAAATAAAAGGCCATTTTACAGTCTTTTGATGGTGAACCCTTTTTAAATGTAGTTTTGGTCACTTATATATGTTCTATTTGAAAAAAAATATTCTTCTTTATAATCATAACCTTAAAACATACTTTTGATAAAATTTTGTTATTTTTTTGATAAAGTTCTTTTTTAGTATGCATATTGAAAAATACTATATTTAAATTCAATACTTCATTTTAATATAATTTATTTATAATGTTTTATTATCTTTTTAATTGGTTTTAAAGTGTTGTTATATTATGTTTTTACTATTTAATACAATTTTGGTCATTGGATGTAATTTCAATATGAAAATGGACATAAGTAAGTGTAAATCTATTGATAGATAATTTTCTCTCTAATAAACACATTTTCTGAAATTTAATGTGACATTGTTATGCTGTTGAATTTCTGTAAGAGTAATTCTTAACCGAATTTCAATTAATAGGGTTAAACATCAAATTCATGATTATATCATGCTATGAATATGTGTAAATAACCTCCAATTGTTTTACACTTAATATACACTTATATAGGGTGTATTATTATTTTTCACATATAATTATGTTGTTGATTTGTTATTAATCTATGGATATGTTCTATGTTAGGGACTTTGTATCAATTCACATCCCATTGAGACATATTCGTTGTCATACACCAATTCACTTTTATATGGTGTATATAATGCCCTTTGAAATATTATATCATGGATATCCTCATTATAATGATATTATAATCATTGATTAATTTTATTACTCAAGTATTTGTATTCAAGCGTCTCCCATTTGGTTAGGAACACTAACTAAAAAATCATTTTAATTTTTTAAATATTTATTATTCAAAATATTTCTCAATAATTTCCATGTTTTTAAAAAAATTTATGGACTTATTTAAATGGACATAAATTTAATGAAATAAAAATTTCTTTCCAATTCTTCTATGTGGTATGGGACACATTGATTTAAAAAACTCTTTATTAAATGTTTTAAATGTTATTGAAATTTTTTTGATAAATAATTGCATATTTTACTATCTTGATTTGATATATTGTGATTGGAATGCGGAAACTTTATCATTCCATTCTGCTTATGTTATTTGTTATGATTAGGTTGTAGTTATTGGGCATTGTTTACGTATTCTAGTGGATCTGTGATAAACATAGGGTTTTTGAGAAAGAGATTGCTCTCTCATGCATTGGGTAATGTGAGAGAGGTAATTGTTAATGTTTCTCATAAGATTTTTAGGGAATATACTTTAACAAGTATTCTAAACATAAATCCATATGTAATTGTTAAATATATAATGTAAGAATGTTATGTATGTAGTATGTTACCATTATGATTTATGATTTCGGTGTTTTATTCATAAATCTTATGATTTCATAAGGTATGTTTTGATTGAAAAGCATGGTTTTATTTAATTGTATTTAATGATTGGATAATGTTTCTATTACTTATTTTATAACCCTTTTTTAGATTTTTATGATCATCACATGTTTTTAAATTTATTCCACATGATATAAAGATTAATATGGTCAAGGATGGGATCTAGGAAAAGTGATGATGTTTAAAACATGGAACTAGAAATGTTTCTTTTTAAGAGTTTTTATTTTATGAAAAAATAGATTCTGAGTAGTAGTGTCTACAAGTAATTTTAAAATTGATATGTAATAGTTATGGCCTAACTCTCAAAAAACACTAAAGCTAGTATGATCCTCAATTTTAATGATTCATTTAATTCTATATTAAGTAATGTTTAAGGATGGGTCATTATATTTATGATTCTTCTAGCAAATTTTTTAACGATTTTTCATTAATGTGGTTGTATTGTGTCTCTCTAGGTTAGTGATTAATTTTCTTATTCTTTTACATTGGTTAATTTAGTGCAATTATGGTATGTTTTATGATATTTTGATCTTATGTTATTGAGAAATCATAATAAATTATAGATCAATTTTGTGATTTTCCATTACAGTGTTATCTTTTTGTTGGTTTTGGTGTGGCTACATTGTTTCTTGAGGATTGTATTATTTTATATTCTCCATGAATCATTTTATTATTTATCGATTATGAAATATATTTCTTCCTTATTGGGACTCCTTTTGTAAAAAATGTTGATCAATATTTGTGGATACCATTGTGGGACTTTGTGAGCCATGTTGGAAGTAGGTTTTTCTATATGCAGAATATTTTCAATAAATTTACTTCTTTTATTTTATAAATTTTTTATTAATTAAGTCTCATTATTAAAAATTACGTTGATGAAAATGTGATTTCAAGATTATATGGTTTTCCACTCTTATGTTAAAAAAATTATATTTTCATATAATTATGAAATTTTTTTTAATGAATAGTTTTTAACAAATGGTTTTGAATATGAAAAACCTGGGAAATCATCGTACCTATGTAAACTATTTGGTAAATGTAATCAACTATTTATATAATTAGTGGGTAACTCCTTATTTTTTCATATTACCTATAAGAAGGATGATCTACATCCCTATTAGGCCTATTAGGGGATCTGCATGCTTTGGTGTCCACTACACTCTAGTTTTGATGCATAAATCTATAGACATGATGTGTCTGATTGTCTATGTATGGGAAGACTGTTTGAGCCTTCATGAACTATTTTGTTCCACCTCGTGATTTTCCTTTTCAGTGGTTTGTAATTCCTGGATGTGATATGATATGTGATACAGAAATTGATCTTCTATTAGTTATGTAATATGTTTTCAATCTATTTTACCAGTTTATTTGTTACTATTGAATGAAGGGAAATGTTTTACAATTCTTGTGATATATTTAATGTTCAATATATTAATAAATATTGTCTTCTATAATGTTGATAATTTGTTTTAGTATTTTTTACTTATAATATTAGATCATATTTTTGGGATTCTAGTGAGCCTATTTAACTGACACACATTTCAGCCTTCAGTAGTGTGATGTTCTTATAAAGTTATTCTCTCTAGGGAAAGGAATGGTGTTGAAATTATGTAATGAGGATTCTTTCACCTATCTATATGTATATGGTTTTGATATTTTTTTAGTTCTCTAACATTATCAAATGGATTAGTTGTTTTAGATTTTTGTTGTTCTTTTATATTGGACATGAATCTTGGAGATTATTTAATTACATTTGATTTTACAACCTCGTATATTTCTATTTTGTTGGGAAGTATATATCAACATTCTCTAATCATCCATTTTCATAATTCTATGTATATATACATGTTTAAATGTATTAATCATGTTTTGATAAATTATTCCATCTTGTTTTTTTAATGCTGAGGAGATAGTCACTTGCACATGGGGCATGGGAATATGCTTCATTTATGGGGCCTTTAAGGTATGCTACTTGTTTGTGATGGTATTGGTCTTGCATTCTTCACATATATTATAATTTCATTCATTTGGTATTTTAAATATTCGGTAATATAATATAACAGTTATTTACATCATTTACATATCATTTTTTAATCCCATTGTAGTAGTCCTCCTATGGAATAAACCCAAAAATTGTGCCTCATAAAGCCTTGTTTTTTCCTTTGTAGGAACTGAAGATGGGGATAGAGAATGGATACATGGAAATTAAATTATGTGTTTTTCAATCCAAAACGAATATTAAATCAATGAAATTTATTTAAATATTTATATTGTATTAAATACAAGATGTGTATTGGTTTGGGAATTAAAATTCATGATCTGAAATGGAATTACCATGTAAGGGAGTACATGAGAATTGTATGACATGTAAAACATTTTCACTCCACATAAATGATGGGAAATTATTTGAATGGTAGAACCGATTTTATTTATCTCTCCACTAATTTATTTATTTCTCCCTCGCATACTAGATGACCATCTATTTGAGCTCTCTTTGAAGCGTAATCTAGATTTAGGTTCCATATATCCATCTAGATATAGATTCATATTAATTCCATCTCAATGTATTCCTCTTTGTATGATCTCCACAACATATTTTATATCAACGATTTCTTATTATATATGTGAAATTACTTTATTGTAAGCTATTATGCCTTATTTTCATTGGTTTCATCTAATTTTCTATTTTCATTCTAACCAGAAAACACCAATGTTCGATACATGAAGATTTCTCCTCTAAATTAATAATTATGGTGGTATATTTTTTCCCTCAAAGACGAGGTGTTTTATATGAATTTTTCTTTTCCATGCACTATTTTTATCCTAAATTTACTCTATATCAAATCTCTCAAAAATGATTTTCCAATTCTAAAACCTAAATACAATATTACATCACATGATATGTTCGAGGTTGTAAAACACAATGTGTACCACCCAAGTAGGTCCTCCATTTATAAGCATATTTATCATCGGAGGTTATATACCAAAAACGCTTATCTGTGTGTATATTTGTCCTCTATATGATGATATAATAATTTTTCAATTTAATCATAATGGTGTACCTGGGATAATACACCTATAAAACTATAATGGATTCAATGGATATTAGTGCTATGACTAATACAAATTTTCAAATCAATTAATGGTTCCACCTATATTGAAGAGAAATTTTATTTAATTATTAACTATCTATTGGACTGTATTAATGATTTTTACTACTTTTCACTATTATGATACATCAATGTGAAGACCCTTATAATTAATATTATAAGGGTTTGAATTTTATTTTATATTTTTATATGAAGAAATGACTTACATTACAATATTATTATATATTTTAATGAAATTAATTTTACTATCGATATATATATATATATATATATATATGAAAACACAAAATCACTTCTACTATTAATATTTATGGTATTGAAAACCCTTGTGGATTAATATATGGTCATGGAAACCCTTCTATTATTATTCTTACATGGGGAGCCTAGGGATATGATAATAGTTTTGTAGACCACTAAAAATTTTATATATGGGTATGAATACCCATAGTATTTATTTTTTTGCATGATGACCCTACTCTAATATTACTCGACATGGAGTCCCCTATTATTTTGATACTAGGAATTGAATCAAATGGAACTTTTCAGACACATTCTATAACCCAAGGATGCCTGAGTTTTGTCTTTGTACCATGTAAGTAGAAATATCAATACATGTGGTTGTAGACTACACCATGAATATATACCATATAGATGTATCAATTTGGTTACTTTTTATAGATTATCCAGCTTATTATAAATCATGTAGGATCATCCTTGTGTCCATTATGAAAAATATCATACCATTTATAATAATTATCACTCCTTTACATTTTATCAACACATTTTCATAATATGTGATCTTATTAGATAGTGATAGAATCCATTGGTGGTGGCCTACTAAAAAATTTTCACAGCATATCTAGGCTGCCTATGGTACCTAAAAAGATTTTATGGACATAGTAAAAGATAGGGAAAGCACCCAATTTTCGATAAATGATTTTATTATATAATGGATGTGTTAAAATAAGGTACTAATCTATGGTGCATGATTCTATAAGAGATTTTTTTTTGTATTTTTAGTTTTTATAAATATATTTTACTTCATGGATTCTATCTTCATTGAATGATATTTTTCATTGATATATTACATTGAATCACTACATATATGGTTCTGGAATATTGTAGATGTTGGTAAATTTTTAAATTTAGAGACATTAACTTATTTTGTTAATTTTTTATTATGTGTATACAATTTATTTAATTGTTTTTCTGTAGTGATACTAAAATCATGATGGAATATTATCCTAATTGTAAACTATATGACACTCTCTACTAGTTGTTCGAATTTTGCATACTATTATGTGTGCATGAGCCCATGTCTCTAACCAACTCTGTGCACCATTCCGTGGAATCTCAGTTAGGATATCACAATGTGGTATAAAAAATTTTCTATTTCTCGTGAATTATCAACTTGGAATATTAGTTATCATATTTGGAATGTGTCAGAATATTCTAATGATCCATGTTTGTGCATCACTCACCTACATATAAGTAATAGCCAAATTATATTGGGCAGGATATTATGTTCTGGTTTATACTTATTTCAGTTGATTTTATTCCAATATTGTGTGATTAATATTAAGTGTAATTTTTTATTTCTATGATATATGATTTTATTTTATTCTTCCATAGATATCTAAAACAAATATAATCTTGTATGATATTTGGAACATTATGATTTATATGTCATGTAATATACCATGCAATAGTTAATTATTATTGTTATTTCTTGATGGATGTTTTCATTCATTATATTTTTTCCACGAAATTGTGCTAACATTCGATTCAAAGTTTTGATAAGTAATAAGTTAGGAATAATTTTATTCTATAGATCTATTTATACTGAATATGGGCCATCATATATTTGAAATTTTGATCACTACAGTTAATCCTTTTATGAAAATTTCAATAATAATATCACAGAATCAAAATGAATTTTAATTGTAAAATGGATTGGTCACTATTAAATAGAGAAGAAAAGTTTTACATAATGGGGTTTTCCTCTATATATATAGATATTAAAAATATGTATACCATGTCCTCAGATTTATATAAAAAATCATGTTCTAGACCTAAAATTACAATTAGGGAGAAGGTAATTTCACTTTTTTCCTTTATGATCATTCATACCACCCATATGAGGATCCTTTGTAAGGGAGTGGGGTGAGACTATTAAATATGAGTGATTGTACATGAGATATTTTGGTATTTTTTTATTTATCATTGATAAACCCGATTCGAGTTATTTAATTTTATTTATATAGATATTCCACCATTATTTTCTAATCGGATGTGCTAGGAGGGAGCTTCATACCATTATTACAAGGTGGTTTTCCATGAGAAACTAGTGATATTTCTAGTACATTCACATATTAATCATCCTATTACCTATCATTATAGTGATGACATTATTTTTTGAGTTGAATTTTTATAACAAAAGATGAATATGTATAGAGAATTGAAATATTCCCTTTTTATGGGAGGGTAGGTATGGTATTTACATTAGATATTTCCACCTAAAAATTTTGGGGATTGTGGCCTACAAGATGAAAATTTATTGTTGTATATAGTCTTGTATATCATTGATCATCTTGAGACACCTCCAAAAAGTATATATATCATATCTATATATACACCTCTCATGTTTCAAAATCATTTTTGGGATATAATGAACCAGGATGGTCAGTATGGGGAAGTGATTTAAAGGGATATCCAATCATGATTCCATGACAAATTCTTCCATGAGATCCTAAGGGATACTCAGATATGTTGTTTAGGATATTGAAAAAAGGTTCTATATCATTTATTCAATACTAGAAACATTTCATCAAGAATTGGTGCATTTAACATTTCTATAATTCTGATAATCCAATGAAAGAGAGATGATTTGAGTACAAACATATTGATCGTATTTCTTCTCAAGTGAATTTTATGTAGTTTTATACAATTTTTGATATAGAAAAATATGTTTTCACTGAAATAGAATCATAATTTAACTTGACGGTGAGGTTTTGGTAGTTTGGAACTAATTTATATTATTTCTTACACTAGTGGTAAAAAACTACACTTTGAGATTACGTGAAAGTGAATTACTATCCATGTTACACCCACTAATAGATAAATTCCATGAAACAAGTGTTGGAAGCATGTGTAAAAGAATACTCAGTGTCCCTGAGACCCCATTGATTGTTGATGATGAGGTAGGTTATGGAATCATCTATTTTTTGTAGGACCATAATGCATTTTTCTAGTGGTAGATTATCCAAACCATACCCACCTTTACAATAATGATTAGTACCACATCACCAGGTTGTTTTATATAGTACTATCGGTTGTATAGGTAGAGAGAAAGGTCATGAACATGTATCCATTGTTCATATACACAAATAAAGAATATAGGAACCAAATAGATAAGTCATATTATATGATATGGTCATGGATCAAGGAATATTTATTCCGTGATACATATATATAGTGAGAAGGGTTCCTAGCTATGGACTTTTCATTGTACTATTATTGTATAAATTAATATAGTGTTTTCCTTATTAAACATAGGTGTATATAACTCTTATATATTTTTATTTGTGTGGGAATCATTGGGCTTGAAATTGAGTATTTCTATTTAATGATGAAACATGATACTCTTCTAGGATTATGAACAAAGAGAGTGTACCAGTGCATGGAATTCCACTTGAGGTAGGAAACCATATATATTGTCCCAAACCTAGTAGACATACACCATTACCCCAATCCAGGTTTTTCTAAAGGCCTCTAACAAATCTTCTCAAATTACATTGGATGCTGAAAAGTTGAAATGGTTTATGTGTGTCATTAGAGACACTATTCCCTCGTTAATATAGTGTATCATAGAATATGGAAACCGCATTCAATAATGGAATAAAATAGACACACATAAAATTGGAATGAATAAGAATATATAAATATATAACAAATCCTATATTTCTCGTATATCATGATGAAAATAATACATGAATCTATAAAACACCAAAAATGGGAACATGAAAATACAATACAATATATGTATAAAAGAAGAAAAAATCTATAAATTTCCTAGTATAATCATAGTCTTTATTTTTCTCATATTATCATATGATGCAAAGACACAATCAACAAACTATGTTAGGTAACATCCCCTCATAAGCACATGTAACCATATATTCATTTTAGATCCACACGTATTCCCAAATAATGTGTAAGAAAAAATCCTTGTATGTAACAACCCATAATTATATACAGTTCTATGTATAACAATAATGAAAACTAATAAAGTGATAGTAAGAGGTAATGTAATTGTGAATGCCCAAGGAAAATTACTAATACAACAAAAAGTATTGAACAACCTATAAAGGGTTCCTAGAAGATTTTTCAACTCCTAAAAAGATAGCTACTTGAAAAAATAATAAATAACACGACCTCTCCATACTACCATATGTATCTTGTCCATATTGCCTTATTATTTTATGAAAACCGTAAAATAATTGACGCCTTTCGATATAACCAAACATTTCCATAATATCATAGAAATTCCATATAAATAATTGTTTACCACAATGGGTTGTATCCACAGTATAAAGGACCAAGTCATCATCAAGGTGTACCATGAGTATCTCAGTGGATACTTAGTATATGCACAGGTCAGAGTCTGAGAAAAATCTTTTCCAATATGTCCATGTAAAGTCCAAAAAAGCTAGATCAATAGGGTATAAACGCATAAGGAATCCCACTGTATCAATAACATAAGATAATATTATATCCAAGGTGTCCACTACCATGTTTCAGATCGATTGAGAACCATCTATGGAGTCTATAAAAACACACATTCAATCATACAATTTAACAACTAATATTCATATGAGTGTATCGAGTAATATAATCAATTTCATTAAAATCATTATATTGAGTATACCAACTCTTTTAATAAATTTCATACAAAAACATAAAATCAGTATAACCACCAATGTATTCAATTACCACATAATCATGCCACATGGGTATACATACCCATAAAGTTAATGAATAATTTATCGCAACTCATTTGATTAATTCAATAATTAAAAAAAATTATTTTAAACAAAATATGTATATGTAAATGAGGAAAATGTTATCATAATCATCCAATTAGACACACACAATTTATAATTGGTATACAATAAAAAGGCATGCCCAAAAAAGACCTTACGTTGTTTAACATGGCATAATCAAGGAATCTTCATATGGTCCACCCCATGGGTGATATTATTTTACAGAATGAGTACCAAAGAATTCTAGCAGATCCTATTGGAATCCTTAATTGTGCTGATTACATCAATTTTAAGTAAACTGTTTAAAATCTGTCCCACAAAGGAATGTTCGGCAGGTGGCATAACAACAGATAGCTTTTAAAAGCCTCAAAACCTGAAGGAAACATATATACCCCTACCTTAGCTCGGTAGTTTATTAATCATCTAGTATCATGTCATGACATGAATCAGTTTTCGATAAATATAAAGAGTTGATTATGAATGAAAAATTAAGGCACTTGTGCCTAAAACCAAATAGAAAAATTTATATCCAGAAGAATCGAGAATGGATAAAAATGAATGTAGATCTTACATATGTGAATTTCATTAGACAAAACATAATAAAAACTAAAATCAGACCAATAGTATATAAAAAATTGATGTTTATACTCCTTTGATAGCTTCAACTATGGTGTTTTTTTTTGCGTAGGATGAAATAGAAATTATTTTTAAAAAATTATTTTATTTAATTTAAAAAATATTAATATCCTCAAAATGTACGGGATAAATGATTTAAGAGCATAGTTTGGTAAACCATGAATTAACCATTCACGGTTTCTTATAGTCCAAGGGGCACCCACACAGTTTACCTTCAAGGTTTACAAACTTTTCAGAAACTATGTGAATGGCCTCTGTCAGGTTATAAAATAATCATTAACTTGATTTTATGGTTGTGTGACTTCTCAAGAATAATTTCAACAAATGGTGTGGAATATACCACCACTCTATCCTAAACCACATGGTTTGTACTAACAATGTGGCATTCCCTATAGGGTTTTTAAAAACCATGAACCATTCTATTTTATGAAAAAATATGGTTATGGGATCCAAACGTTCCTCAAACACCTCCAAAAAAACAGCGATCATGTTTGGAACTCACATGAAGCTATTTTTAAGCATATAATTTGAAAAATCAGGGATCCAAAGCCATAAGAATGTTTTTTTATGAATTCAATTCATTTTCATGTTTTAATCATGTCACAAATATATTTACAAGAAATCCGTATGTTATATATGTTTCATTTAGGTTAGGAAGGTATAATGATTGCATATT
Source organism: Viscum album (assembly GCA_963277665.1). Taxonomy (NCBI): domain Eukaryota; kingdom Viridiplantae; phylum Streptophyta; class Magnoliopsida; order Santalales; family Viscaceae; genus Viscum; species Viscum album. The sequence goes on along the minus strand of OY728161.1, from coordinate 1,185,298,874 downwards.
TATGATTTTTTATGATATTAAAGATGTTTCTATATAATTCATATTATGGTTCATGGAAATTATATAAATGAAAGAGAATAAAAAATAGTGATAGTTAATCACATTTCATCTTATTTGATGGGGTGGCCTAGGTATCACTGGATAAACCAATTACAACTCAGATGAGGGGGGTGGCACCAACTGTTCTAGGTGAGCCCGTTATAGCTTAAATGGTGGGTTGACCCAAATTATTTTATAATGTATTGCGTAAATATTTATATCATATTATATTAGAATTTATTTCTTAGGGAGTGATCCCAGTATAATAGCACACCTTGTCCACTAAGATGGTCTTAGGAGTGATCCATATCTTCTACAATAGTTTTGGGAGTCAACCATGACTTCTGTGATGGTCTTGGTAGTGAACTATGACAACTAATATATTTTTGGTGAGTGATTCCATTTTAATATGATATCATTTTATATTATCCTTGAATTATATGGAAATAATTTCATATGTTTATTTTTCCCACTATTCCATTTCTAATTCATATGTTCTGCTCTTATGATTTATACCATTGATTCCCTTATAAATCATGTATTATGATCTACAAACCATCATTTCATTACTCATGTTTTTAATCTATGATATGATGTGTATAATATTTAAATTTTATGTTCATTATCCAATGCACATATTTTCATGTTATTCTTATATATCTCTTTTATATACCCTTATAAAGAAACATGAGATCACCATTTCTTATGTCTCTTTTTCCTAGCTTATAAAAAATGATTTTATGTTGGGGTAATAAATGGGAAAATATTTTTGGAAAACATTGAAGATATTTCTCCATGTTTTATGAAATGGTTTAGTTTTTTTTGGAGACAATAAACAATTACAATCCTTGGGCATGAAAATTTGTAATTGTTTGAATATTCATATGAAATGACGTATTATCCTTTTATGGGAATCCTATGTGTTTATTGATTGTATCGTAGAAATGATTTTGTAAACTATTTTAAACTATTATAATAATACATTAATTCAATTTCTATTGGTATTTATTAGGATATGTATAAGTATGTATCTGTGGATAAGTATAAGGATGGGTAAAAAAAATTAAATGTGATCGCATTTTGGTAAAGGATAGAGTAATTTGTTTCATTTTAATACAGCCATGTTGGGATACTACAAGTGGATTTAGAAATGAAAAAGATGTACATAGGGATAAAAACCTAGAGGAAACCATATTAAGGTATACTCAATCATGAACTTGTGCACAATAGTCTTCCTTGATGCACACATGGGTTGTCACTCTCAAGATGTATGCTTAAGAAATTCCCAATGGCATTACGAAATTTCATGGATGCTTTAAATATATTATGATTATTTATGGACTTGGTTACACTGAAGATGATGTAGATATAAAATAATGTGTCATGATTTAAACATCCTATAAGTTGTTATTTAGGATTATGGGGTTTTCCACTATGAAAATTACTGCTAACACTATGTTTTTCGGTTATATTCAATGGTGGGTGGCAGGGAGAAATGGGCTAATGTTAAATGCCAATGAAAAATTCATGATGAAAATCCTAAAAGGATAGTGACTAGATTAAATATTTTTTTTGAATTTGCTTAATAAGTTTCAAGGTAAAAAGATTAATAATGTGTAACATAAAATACTCTTAGACTCAACAAAGAAGTGAAGTAAATAGTTATACGAGATATTAGGATGTTTTATTCAAAGATAAATGAATATTTGTTATATTATATGCAAAATATGTTGTAAGAATAGCTAAAAGGAATGTCTCAAAGGAATGAGAAGATATCTAAGGTTCAGGGAAGAATTCCACTATGTAACTAATTAGTAATGAAAAATTGATATTAATGTTAATTCATTGGTTATATTATTTATCTAACTACAGTGCAATAAATAGTTGAATGATTTAATTTCGGATTATATGGAAATTAAAAAAAATCCATTTCCTAGTGAGAGATATCTATAATGATGTTAGTAATGTTTTATGGGTGATGTTATTGATGAGGGTGATTAATACACAAAGAAAGAAATATAAAATCATTGTCCTATTGAAGAATTATATTATAAATCAATGTTAATGATTTGATAATAATTAAAATTATTTACGTATATATGTATTGAAATTAATTAAAAAAATTATATGAATAATGATGTATAATTTTTTGTTGGATGAATTCAATTGATGTATAAAACGGTAATAAGGACCCATAAATGTGATTTAATGGTATGGTGGTACTTTTATTAATGTAATGTAAATCTTATGGTTGTCCAAATGCTGAGAAAAAATGATTCTACATTTGGATAAACAGATTATTGATATGGAATTATTATTTTTGATATTTTTGATAAAATTAAATATGAATAAGGATTTGTTGAAATTGTATTTTTTTTATATCCTTGATGATGTTTACAAAATTTATTAATTAAATAAATATATTCCATAATATGTATGTTATATATGAAGTAAGGAATAATTTTTTCAAAATATTCATTATTGTAAATCTGGATGATTCCATGTTTCAGGATGTTATATTGTGAAGGGGGTCAGATGATTGGTATATAACAAAAAAATAAATTTTTTTATATATGGATGATTAATTACCACATTTAGTATGAGTATTTATTAAAAAAAATTATTTTAGACTTCTGGAAGTGTCATTAGTTTATCCATTTGTGGAATGGTTTTAGTTGAACATTGGATGATGTTTTAGTGATTAATTCAACATGACATGATTTATGAAAATTGGAAAATATTAGCTACTTTTAGAACCATTGATTTCACTTATAATAACCTTTATGTATTAGTTATAATTATTTAATGTTAATGGTTGAGGTATGGTTGGTTTTAGAGAACTTTTGAATTGATTTTAGGGATTTATATCGGTCCACGGTTAGTGAAGCCATGAAACTTCAACAGGGAACCATGGAAAGTGAGACATAAGAAAATAGGATACTTCCTAGTTAGATGTGGAGTTTAGAAAAACTATGAGGCCACCCAGGAGTAATAATGGTAATTGGAATAATGGAAAAAACATCGTTGGCTCATTGGGGATTCAAACTGTCAAAAGGGTATTTGGAGGCATTGGCTAGCGCATAGTGTTTATACAGTTTTCATAACCACGCTCTCTATCCATGGGAGTGTAAAATATATATACTATATTTTTTTTATCTCATTTGATTTACCATTAACCACTGATTATTCATCTATTATGACCACATCTTGGTTTGTATATCCTCTTACAGGCTATGTGGAATATCCCATTTAATATGGGATTGACTTATTTGAAAATCATGATGGGTTGAAGGTTAGATTGCTTTATAACTTCAAATTAATGATATATTTCCCAAGATATATTCTTCTTCCCTATCATAGATTCTTATATCTATTACATTGGAATAAAAATGAGATACATAGTTAAAATCATGAGGATATTTGGATGTTTTGATGTTATGGGATGATGTCTGAGGTTGGGATTTTGATATTAATCCTATTTTTTTAGAATAATTTTTTTCATTCATTAATTTCACAATTGTTTTTGAAGTATTTGGATTCAGTATAGATTTATATAATTATAAATTGAATTATATGTTTCATATTATTTGAAAATATTTGAATTGACTATGAAATTGATGTGATTAACATGGTAGAAACCATCTTTACTGAAAGTTTTCATATTTGTAAAAACTGTTTCTTATGAAATGTGCATTATTTATGGATATTAAAATGACTATTTTAGTTTGGGTATCTTATTATTATTTAGGGATATTTTTATGGTGATGTTTTCAATAAAATATATGTTTTAGTATAATGTCAATAAATGGTTGGTTTGGCATGTTTTTGCATAAAATGGCTGATGTGAGTTTGTTATTTAAATGTGATAATAAAAAATGGGTATGTACCAGTGGGGTACATGGGATTTGAAACTAGATAAGGGGAAAATTACATTTAGTAATAATATGGTCGAACACTTATAGACATCATGGTTGAGGGATAATAAACTGCTCATGATTATAGATCTATCACCTATGAATGCATGTATATATGTGAGGATATATGGATTGGAATGGGTTATGAAAAAGATATTTGTGAATTGGTTTGAAACAATAATATGGTTCTTTAATATGGTTACTATTTTGTTTATAATATTCATAGAATTGATATAAATCGTTAAAATGTATTTAGGTGTTTTATAAAAATTGTTTCATATAAATGATCAAACATGTTATATACCAGTGGCTTTTGTGGGTATGTCATTAGGGGAAACCAAGCTAATTTTTATTACTCACATTCTACATGAAAATATGGGTTAATTTTCAGATATTTTTATATATACATAGTTAATTGAATATCATATCATTCCATTAGTGAGGAATCATGATACATTGGGTTAGCCTTGTAGAGTTGGGTCATGGAGCATGTTGGGAGCATTGGAGTTATTGACTATGGTATCTATGAATTTTTTATTTTGGTCAGATTCTTTTTTATTCTAATTTTATTTTTTTTATATGTTACTCTCATATGGGTCATTGTTATTATCGATTATATTAATTATTTGTTATAATTTGTGTTGTATAAATTTTTATCGCACATATTTTTTGTGGTTAATTTGTTATAGTGTTCATTTTTTTGTTATTTTAATTCTCATAAGTAAAAAAATCTCCAATTTCATTGAATACATTAGAATTTATTTACATAAATTTGAATAATGGGGATGTTTCCTTAGGATAATTATAATTTTCACCTCATCGTAGACCCAATTTGGAGGGGAAGGATGTTACAAGTGATATCTGTTTTTTCAATTCTTAGGTATTTGTTGTGTTGGTGTTGGTGTTGAAAATTTATTCTTATTTTTCATTGAGTTAGGATGTTACAAAGTATTAGTATATTTTTATCATTAAAAATGTGTCATAATATTGTGTAAATAAACTATTTAAAACAAACATCCTATTAATAGGGATTTTGTTATAGACCTATTTTGGATACACTCATAGGAGAAGTAATCTCATTTTTATGGGTTTATACAATTATACGATCATTACATGAATTGATATAAATTACATCCCACTAAGAATGAATATTTCATTTTAAGTAATTATTTATGATTTTGGTACAATAATTATGGTTTTGGAAAAATATGATATTTTAAAAATGGAATGATAGTTGTATTTTGATAATGGTTTGATTTACAAACGTATGATGGAATTTTAAAAATGACATGGAAAATAGAAATTTTGAATTTTTGTAATGTACTCATGAATGTTTAAATATACATTTGGATTGATCAAACATATGTTTGCAGATAATGAGACTTATTGAGGGTTTTTGGTTAATGAAAATGCCTCTAAGTAGGCATCACATAAACCAATTGAATAACGTTGTAGAATTAATGGTTTCACTTGAGAAACAAGTTAATCAATATATATCTCAATGTATTTTACAAGATTTTAAGGATATAGATTAGGGAAACAAATGGATGAACCATGTAATGTTTAATATTCCATTTATTTCTAGAAGTATAATCTACACATATTTCTGGGTGATTCAAAACCATCGAAGGAATTTGTGTGTCTCAATAAAATGAATCAAATATTTTTTTCCCAGGAACAACAATAGAGATGAAAGTCATGTTAGTGGAATAAATTCTCGAATATTTTTAAACTAGTAGTTCTATATAGGAATTATGCATAAGTTAGGTCATGTAATTTCTTCAAATGATGTTGAAGTAATTTATTTTAAAAAAATTATCCACATATGTTCATGATTGCAATAAATATATACTTTTTCAGAATGAAAGAGGATATCCTCTTACTGAATGAGTATCTAGGTGAATTTATGAATATAATTTACATTGTATTAGCTATTTATTATATTGAATCCATTATATCACATATTTTAATTCCCATAAACCATAACCCAACGTTATTGGTTACATTATTTCATTATTACTAAATACAAAGAATCACATCCCGAAAGAACAAAGAGTTTAGTTTTTTTGAAAAATCGATACATTCATTAACACTACATTAAAATATATTATATTTAATAGAATAGAAATAATCATTTGATGAACCCGATGTTATAATATTTTCACCCTAAATATCATTAATAACATACATCTTGGAATCATTGGAAAAAATCTTGCATACAAAAGGGGTGAGGTCAAATTCTCAGAAATGGTTAAGTACTATGGAAGAAACAATAAAAAAGTAATAAAAAATATAGAAATTTAAATAACAAAAAACATGATATTTAATAAATATCATGGACATAACATGAAATGAATAATGGATGATAAAATAATTCAACATAAATAATCAAATGAGATTGGAAATATAGTCATGTATATTATTCTTATCGGATAATCACATAGAAATAACTAACTAAAAAGGGTTTGAGCTAAAACGGTTAATAACTATTTAATATAAGGTAAGCAATAATAAATTAGTTCTAAAATTTCTGTAATGTTAAATAAATATAACATATGAAATTTAATCAATAACATGATGATAACATGACAAGAATAAAATATGATCATATAATGAAACATATAAAATCAAAAGGGCTAGGAAACATAACCATGTATATTTTACTAATTCAATAATCACAAGGAAGTGAATAAATAAGATTCTAATGATGGAATGAATAATTTTAGGCATCTAAAACATCTCATTTAGGACTTGACCAAGATACTTAAAAATAAACTTATATGTCCATTACAAAAACACAGTATGTTCTTTCATATGAATCTTATAGATGCATCGAGGGGAAATAGTTGTCCCCTCTCTTCAAATAAAATGTCCAATACATTCTTAATATGAAAGGGGTAAATCAAAATAAAAATATAAATTTTTAATAAAACTATCATAAAAAATGTAAATAATTTTTTCCATTATGTTATCATAATCACAAACTGTCCAGAGTAATATATGAAATTTTATCAAAATAGTGCATCCCCAATCAAACTAATCACTAACCACTTAATAATATTTTTTTGATAGTATCATAAGAGGTCTGTATATATGAACAATAATTCTCAATAAAATATGTTTACATATATTAAAATAAATAAAATGAGATCATTTAATAACTATTATATTAAATACACATTTTCATATTAAAAAAATATATATAACATGAAACATTTTGAAAAAAAAATTAATTTAAAATAACCATGAAAAAATATGAATCATTTAAATAATATTTTTGAATATATCAAAATATTTATAATCCTTTCAAATAAAAATATTTTTAAAATTCATTTATAAATATATTGAAATATATTTTAGAAAACAATTTTTTAATGGATACGAACTTCCAACCGAAGAGGGAGAGAAATTCTAAATTGTTATGGAAATATATTATTAAAAATTATAAGTTTCAAAGAGTTAAAAAATGGTAAAATTTTGTTTAAATATTATGAAACACAAGATGGTAAGAGAATTTAACAAAATTGCATGATTTCAACATTTAAACATAATCATTCACAATAACGATTAATTATGAAATTGTAACAAACGTCTCTTACCACTTTGGTTACATTGAATTACAACCCCCAATGATGAATAAAAATATATTAAACCCATAATATCATGAGAATAGGGATATTAAAGATGTAATATTTCAATGGAGTTTTATATACACCACATATTAGTAATAGGTGGTGATTAAGGTATATATCCCATTGAATTAAAAGTATGAAGAAAAACACATTCCCTCATGCTTCCAATTAGTGTAAATATCCTAACTTATCATATACTAGTTTAAAAAATGTAATTAACCTTTTATATATCTATTTTAATATTTAAATACCTTATTTTTTAATTTTTAAACATCTCATGACCCATTAATTGAATATACTTTATTATTTTCATAGTTTTAGGTGCATTCGTTTCATGGTTTCATTATCTGTTATCTTGAGTATAATTATAGATGTTATTATAACATGGTAAAATGATTACATATGTGAAATGAAATGGTATTAGTGAATATATATGTGTATAAATTTCCCAATATACTATTTTTATACTATATTGAATATTAATTCAATAATATTTTAATGATAAATGATATGTTTAATTTTACAGGCTTTCCAAACATTAAAAAGAAGTTTGGTTTTATTTATAATTATGAGTATATATTTGATCTAGAAATTAAATTGGGTATAATATACAAAACATCATTTTATATAACAATAAAAATATTTATATGACCAATCATGAAGGAAATGAGGAAAATTGGAAAAATAAATCATTATTCATGAAGATGCATAACCAGAATATTTATGAAAATTAAATAGTTTGTTTGACTAAAATGAAGTAATAAAAGGTATGAATATAATATATTTTATTATAATCATAAACATACATTATATATATAATTATGTAATTATTTGTCATAATGGATGAAATAGATGAGGAAAATGTAGAATAATATTAAAATAAGAGAGGTGTTTTGAGAATATAATCTCTCGAATAACACCTCCATGGAGAACACTTTAAGGATTTTGGATATTGTATTTTCGTGACAATAGAATCACATGGATGTAACAGCCCAAGATTTTATGAAAAATATTATTTTTAATTTCATTAATGTCTTATGTTGTAAGCTACACCAAAAGGAGCTTGCACAACACACATCCTTGACTTTCCTTGCATTACATGCAATCACGACCTTCCTCGATAGCGTGTGTAGTACGCAATAACGACTTTCACTAAACAACAATATGCTATTAAAATATTATTAAAACTAGCCATTATGAATAGTAATAACCACTTTTTGAAATTTTGTAAATTTTATTTTTCAAAATAGACTTTATTTTTGGATTTGGAATATCGAAATTAGCTTACGGTGAAATTTTGGTACTTTTCGGATAACTTTCATTTTCTGATGAATAGTGAAAATTGCTAAATTTTAATTAAAAACAAATTTTTTAATAGAAATAATTAATAGTGATAAATTATTAATTTGAGTGGTTTTAAATTATATTTAGAATATATTTTTACAATTCAATACAATGTTGGTCATTGGATGTAATTTCACATTTACACCAGACATAAACAAGTGTTAATCTATTGATAGTTATTATCTCGTAAAAACATGCTATTTGTTGTGACAGTGGAAATTAATTATAAAATTAATTAATGCAACTTATATGTTGGGAATTTTTTAAAATAGACATCATTTTTGAATTCGGAATATCAATTATAGCTTAGGGTGAAAGTTTGGCATTTTTCTGAAAAACATCAATTTTTGATGAATAGTGAAACTACTAAGTGATAGTTAAAAAAACTAATTTTTTCATAAATCTTAATTTTACCACTTCTATGATTGTATTTCAAAAATCGGAGAGACACAGTTGATGTCAGTAAGTAAAATGTGTTTCAATGAGATGAAAATATTTTTTGGTGAATAGTAACTTTTTACTTTTTTTACCACGGTTAAAAGTAAATAGGGTAATTAAGGGTAATAATGATATTATATTTACCCTAACACATGTAATAATTCTATTTGATAAGTTTAATTCGACCAAAGACAACCTTAGGAATAAAATATTACCATTTAGGCCCACTTCGATAAGATTAGGACATTTATTATTAATTTATTTAAAGAAGGGTTAAAATAGTAAAAATCAATGTTTAATAACTAAATAATTTTTAATATAGGTTTATACATAAGATAAATTCGACTATAAATATTAATTATAAATATAAGAAGATTTCCTACATAATGGTATTTTATTTTTAATTTTTAAACATTAAATAAGTTAATTTCATTATAACACAAAGATGATGCAGTAATTATCTTATTAATGAAATATTGAAATAATTGATGTTATAAATATCTAAATAAGTATAATTTGAGACTTTTTATGAATTAAACTAATTTTCTAGGTTTATATGACATGTTAGTATTGATTTAATCAACTTTTTTAGAACTAATAATTCTGTTCTGATTTTCAAAAAAATCAATTACTAAATAGTGTCAAAATTGACATAAAATAGTTTTGAAAACAAATATTATATTATTAATTGTTATTTTATTCCTAAAAATCTAAGGTTCTGCCAAATGACTTAGATAAGGTTATATATATTAATAATAAACAACTTGGGGTTCGTTTGGCTTCTTATAGTAAGTTTATTAACCTTATAGTATAAGAACACAAGAAGACACGGTAAAAGTAAAATTATTTTACTTAATGTTAAATCTAAATGATAAGGTTAAAATAGGAACCTAAACTTGTCTAAATTCTATTGGATGAGATAATTTCGACACATACCAACCTTATCTTCGAAATTAATCAATTTGGAGCTATTTAATACCGAATTTTACTTTATAATAAAATAATAGTTTTAGTTATTCCAAAGGTACCCCTCTCCTCCCTTATAAAAAGGCACCTCCTCCCCCTCTTCCTCACACCACTTTGAGCCTTCAAACTCGGCCAACCCCTACCGAAATATCTTCTCCACTTCCCTAGTATCATCCTAGAGGTCCTGGAATTCTTCAAAGACCGTCCTTAGTTCATTAAGTGGAGGTTAAGTGAATGCGCGTCAAAAAGAGGAGGTTCAGACACATACGAAGCAAATCAGACCTAAGGTAAGGGAAAATATAACAATCTCACTTTTATCTGAGATTGTTTATACTTTGGTATTTACTGGGGTGTATTTTATCATCAACATCCATGTTTCCTCAATATGTAATATTATTTCCATCCACCTACAATTTTTTAAATCCAATTTTACCCTTCGGTGAGTTTTTAGTAAAGGATATGAAAGGAATCTTTTATCGTTTTTCGTACGAGGTACTTTTTGACTTTTCCGACAAAAGTACGAGAAGAAGATTTTTTTAACTTATATGACATGAATGGATTTTTAAAACATTATTTCCAAGAAGCTTCCTTTACAAGTTTTCAATTTTATTTTTAATCAACTTCTTTTAGTTTAAAATTGTATGACATGTTAAGAAAGGAAAAATGATTTTGAAGTAGAAAGGATATTTTCCTCAAGAATGGAGTTCAAGTGTTTTATCAAAATTATTTTCCATCTAAGATAATATATGGTTCTGATTCTATCCCTTTCATTACATTGATTTGATTATGTTGTGATGGAATTATTTTTATGAATTCATTTATCTTATATGAAAGGTTTTATGATGTCACGATGTTTAAGAATTCCATTTTTATGTGTTATGCAATGATGTATGATTTATGATTTTTTGTGGAACACATAATAATGGTTTCATTATGAGATAGGTGGGACCTATATCTCCCCCCAATGCATTGGGTAAAGATTTTATATCTCATGAGATAGACTTGGATGGAACGGTAGGTTATACCGGTTCAGTGAAACAGGACTGAAACAAGGGTGACTCGGTTCAGAAATGGACTTTTTCCACTAATATAGTGTTGTCAATGAGTCTTGACTAATAAGATATGATTCTCTATGATTATGTGTGTATGACACAACGTTTCATGTTTTATGTTATGATTATTGGGATTTCATTTCACTACTATGATTTATCCAATGTTATGAAATTATGCTCTCTTTTGCAGGTTAAGATTTTCAAAATGTTATGTTCTTATGAATATGATGTGATTGATATTTCTTTTATTTACCCTTACTGAGCATTTGAGCTCACCCTTTTATGTTTTTTTTCCCCAGGATATAAAGAAAGGTTTTAGGTAAAAAAAAGGAAGATCTTTATGGGAGATGTTGAAGATCTTTCACCACGATTAGAAGATTATATTCTGAGTTTCGAAAGACACTAAACTATTACGATCCTTGTGTATGTGTTTTTGTTGTATACTAAGTATTCCGAAAAAGTAATGTAATGTCCATGTACGTCAAGCTTCGGGTCTCTACAGTTGGTATCAGAGGAAAGTTTTAGTCAACCTTTGGAAACTAGGACGCGAAAACGTTAGTGAGATCCCTAGAGATATTTCTAAGGTATGTCTAGGGATGTCCCTAAGGATAAGTATATGTATAGGATACAATCCGATAACTACGGTAACAATCATATAATTTAACCTAAGATGTTAGATATTGAGGATACTCCCCCTTTATTATGTTGTTTTCCCTAGCATGATTTTTTCCTCTCACGCTATTCTTTTTGGGTTTTAGACGATGGCTAGAACCCGAAGGAACCATGTTGATCAATGTAATGGACAATGAAATGATTGTCCTCCTGAAAAAACAAATGTTATGGGAGATAGAGTGAAAAATCTTATTACTAAACTTACACAAGCTATGAATCATTCTGGACTTCCAAATGAGCAGAGAAGAGAACAATATTCTATTGAGTCCTTCATGAGGGAACATCCACCTTCTTTCAGTGGGTCATCTGATCCACTTGTTGCTGAACAATGGATCGGTACTACTGAGAATATATTTTTAGTTCTTCAATTTTCTAAACATGATAAAGTCATCTTAGCAGTATATCATTTGGAGGGTGAAGCTGATCAATGGTGGAATCTTATCAAGAATACGAGGCAAAGAGATGAAATTGAGTCCATTGAATGGGATGAGTTCAAGAACTTATTTTTCAATAAGTACATCCCTCGTATTCATCGAACAAATATGGAGAAGGAGTTTCTTGAACTAAAGAAAAAAGATGATGAATCTGTTGGTGTATACGAAGCGAATTTTACAAGTCTTGCAAGGTATGCATCTGGCTTTATCATCCAACCTGAATGTAAATTTGATCGATTCATCAGTGGCTTAAAACCAAATCTTCGAAGGGCGTTATCTATAAGAGACTTCAGTAGCTATGAAGAAATTGTGCGTTGTGCTATCAGGTTAGAGATGGAAGTTGGTGTTACTTATCCATCTAGTAGTTTTGACAAGAAATGAAAGATAGAGTTCCTGGAGAATTCTTAGAATAATGGTGAAAAGAAGATGAATGTTTCCTTATGCTCAAAGTGTGGAAAGAAGCATGGTGAAGATTGTCTTAAAGGAACAAGTAAATGATTCAAATGTGGAAAGGAAGGTCATCGGGCATTTGAATGCCGCAATGATGGGAATAAGATTTCTAATGATGAAAACAAAGGAAGGGTTACACAGAATGAACCAACAACACTTCAATGCTTCAAGTGCAACGAAATGGGGCATTATGCTAATAAATGCCCTAATCCAAGGGTTAGTGATGATCGACGTGAGAAACCGCTTAAGGAAAGGGACAATGGGAAGTCACATGCGATCACTATTGGCGATGTTGAATATGACAACGATGTGGTGGAATGATTAAGTGTTTATGTAATGGGATTCCAAAATAATGTTGAGTATTGGAATATTTATGTATTGGTCTATTGTGGTTTTCAATAATTTTATGGTACTGGTAACCATGGAAAGTGATTGATATATTTTTTGAAAAAAGATGATATGTTCATAATGAAGGGAAAACAAAAAAATTAAATATTTGACAGTATTCATGAGCTCATCATTGATATAAGGACTAAGTGATATCATGGTTTGAGTATATAGAATTTTGAGGGTTTTGGTATATGGAAAGTGTTAACATTTAACTACATTAATGTTTTCACTAAGGTTCAATGGGTATTCATTTGTCAAGAGAATACATGATTAGGGCCTTCGAATGTTTGGAATGTGACGAACAAGACATATCTCGTGATATACGGGGATCAACGATGGAATTAACATGCTTGTTATATGAACTCTTGGTAATCGTTTTCACTATAATATGAGATTGGACAGCAGTATTATGGAGAAGCCTAAAGATTGGAATGGATTATGTTGGACATAAGTTAGTATTGTTTAAGGATAAAAGTTTTTTTCGATATTATTGATGGATGTTATAGTAATGTAGTTTTAGAAAAAGGACAACCTGCAGGATGGGCGACAACCCATCGCGTCGGACAAGGCTGTGGAAATCGAACCCACAACTGAAGTGCGACTATCCTTTATCACCTACCACTGGCCTACAGGAAGTCCCTGTTTAGTAGAAACTAGTTTTATTATATTAAGCAGTATGATATATGAAGTATAAGTCCATTTTAGGAACCATATATGATTAATCTCACTATATATGGACTTATGTATTTTTTGACAACTTTTCTAACCTTTTGTTTGAGACAGATGGAATGTCCAATCATTCTATCACATGATCTGCTAACACATCACGAATGAAAAATTAAACTTCATTTCTTTAAGAGATGAAGTGGAAATTGTCCAAAGAATGACAAAAAGTGAGACTATACTAAAATCACAAAAGTATTTCTTCTAATTCCAATTTCTTCGACATTAGGGAAATGATCTTGAAAACCAAAAATTTTGTCCTAGTGCTCTTATATCTGATGAATTAGATGGTACCTTAGATCGTCACAAGTTTATGGATTTGTGATTTCTGGGTTTTCTATATCCATGTTCTCTACCACTCTCCATCAGAACATGATGGTTAGATTTCTCTTCCATATCCATATTTTCACCTATGTGGAAACCCAGTGATTAGTTTATTTGTGTAACCATTACATTTTATACTTTTGTTTTTAAAGATTAGTTTTGGTATTCCTTTTTATGATGTGGGTTTCTATTAATGAAGCTTTCAGGAAGTAAACCACTTATAACCCCGACGAATTTCGAGGGCGAAATTCATTTTAAGGGGGGCAGAATGTAACAGCCCAAGATTTTATGAAAAATATTCCTTATAATTTCATTAATGTCTTGTGTTGTAAGCTACACAAAAAGAAGCTTTCACAACACGAATCCTTTACTTTCCTTTCATTACACGCAATCACGTCCTTCCTCGATAGCATGTGTAGTACGCAATAACGAGTTTCACTAAACAACAATATGCTATTAAAATATTATTAAAACTAGCCATTATGAATAGTAATAACCACTTTTTGAAATTTTGTAAATTTTATTTTTCAAAATAGACTTCATTTTTGGATTTGGAATATCTAAATTTGCTTACGGTGAAATTTTGGTACTTTTCGGATAACATTCATTTTATGATGAATAGTGAAAATTACTAAATTTTAATTTAAAAAAACTTTTTTAATCAAAATAACTAATAGTGATAAATTATTAATTTGAGTGGTTTTAAAGTATATTTAGAATATATTTTTATAATTCAATACAAGTTTGGTCATTGGATGTAATTTCACATTTACACGAGACATAAACAAGTGTTAATCTTTTGATAGTTATTATATCTTAAAAACATGCTATTTGTTGTGACAGCGGAAATTAATTATAAAATTAATTAGTTCAACTTATATGTTAGTAATTTTGTAAAATAGACATCATTTTTGAATTCGGAATATCAATTATACCTTAGGGTGAAATTTTGTCATTTTCCTGAAAAACTTCAATTTTTGATGAATAGTGAAACTACTAAGTGGTAGTTAAAAAAACTAATTTTTTCATAAATCTTAATTTTACAGCTTCTGTGATTGGAATTTCAAAAATCCGAGAGACACGATTGATGTCAGTAAGTAAAATGTTGTTCAATGAGATGAAAATAATTTTTGGTGAATAGTAACTTCTTTCTTTTTTTTACCACGGTTAAAAGTAAATAGGGTAATTAAGGGTAAGAATGATATTATTATTACCCTAGAACATGTCCTAATTCTATTGGATAAGTGTAATTCGACCAAATACAACCTTAGGAATAAAATATGACCATTTAGGCCCACATGGATTAGATTAGGACATTTATTATTAATTTATTTAAAGAAGGGTTAAAATAGTTAAAATCAAAGTTTAATAAATAAATCATTTTTAATATAGGTTTATACATAAGATAATTTCGACTATAAATATTCATTATAAATATAAACAGATTTCCTACATAATGGTGTTTTATTTTTAATTCTTAAACATTAAATAAGTTAATTTATTTATGACAGAAAGATGATGCAGTAATTATCTTATTAATGAAATATTGACATAATTGATGTTATAAATACCTAAATAAGTATAATTTGAGACTTTTTATGAATTACACTAATTTTCTAGGTTTATATGACATGTTAGTATTGATTTAATCAACTTTGTTTGAACTAATAATTCTGTTATGATTTTCAAAAAAATCAATTACTAAATAGTGTCAAAATTGACATAAAATAGTTTGGAAAACAAATATTATATTATTAATTGTTATTTTATTGTTAAAAATATAAGGTTCTGCCAAATGACTTAGATAAGGTTATATATATTAATAATAAAGAACTTGGGGTTCGTTTGGCTTCTTATGGTAAGTTTATTAACCTTATAGTATAAGAACACAAGAAGACACGGTAAAAGTAAAATTATTTTACTTAATGTTAAATCTAAATGATAATGTTAAAATAGGAACCTAAACTTGACTAAATTCTATTGGATGAGAGTATTTCGACCCATACGCACATTATCTTTGAAATTAATCAATTTGGAGCTATTTAAAACCAAATTTGACTTTATAATAAAATAATAGTTTTAGTTATTCCAAAGGTACCCCTCTCCTCCCTTATAAAAGGGAACCTTCTCCCCCCCTTCCTCACACCACTTTGAGCCTTCAAGCACGGCCAACCCCTGCCAAAATCTCTTCTCCACTTCCCTAGTATCATTTTAGAGGTCCTGGTCTTCTTCAAAGACCATCCTTAGTTCTTTATGTGGAGTTTTAAGTGAAGGTGTGTCAAAAAGAGGAGGTTCGGACACATACGGAGCAAATTGGACCTAAGGTAAAGGAAAATATCACAATCTCACTTTAATCCGAGATTGTTTATACATTGGTATTTACTAAGGTGTATTTTATCATCCACATCCATGTTTCTTCAATATGTAATATTATTTCCATCCACCTTCAATTTTTAAAATCCAATTTTACCCTTCGGTGAGTTTTTAGAAAAGGATATGAAAGGAATCTTTTGTCGTTTTTTGTACGAGGTGCTTTTTGACTTTTTCGACAAAAGTACGAGAAGAATTTTTTTTAACTTGTACGAAATTAATGTATTTTTAAAACATTATTTCCAAGAAGCATCCTTTACATGTTTTCATGTTTATTTTTAATCAACTTCTTTTAGTTTAAAATTGTATGACATGATAAGAACGGAAAAATGTTTTTGATGTAGAAAGGATATTTTCCTCAAGAATGGAGTTCAAGTGTTTTATCAAAATTATTTTCCATCTAAGATAATATAGGGTTTTGATTTTATCCTTATAATTACATTGATTTGATTATGTTGTGATGGAATTATTTTTATGAATTCATTTTTCTTATATGAAATGTTTTATGATGTCATGATGTTTAAGAATTCCATTTTTATGGGTTATGCAATGATGTATGATTTATGATTTTTTGCGGCACACATAATAATGGTTTCATTATGAGATGGGTGGTACCTATATCTCCCTCCAATTCATTGGGTAATGATTTTATATCTCATGAGATAGACATGGCTGGAATGGTAGGTTATACCGGTTCTGTGAAACAGGACTGAAACGAGGGTGACTCGGTTCAGAAATGGATATTGTCCACTAAGATTGTCTTGGAAATGAGTCTTGAATAATAAGATATGATTCTCTATGATTATGTGTGTATTCCACAAAGTTTCATGTTTTAAGTAATGATTATTGGGATTTAATTTCACTACTATGATTTATCCCATGTTATGAATTTATGCTCTCTTTTGCAGGTTAAGATTTTCAAAATGTTGTGTTCTTATGAATATGATGTGATTGATATTTATTTTGTTTACCCTTACTGAGCATTTGAGATGACCCTTTTATGTTTTATTTTCCCCAGGATATAAAGAAAGGTTTTAGGTAAAAAAATGAAGATCTTTGTGGGAGATGTTGAAGATCTTTTACCATGATTAGAAGATTATATTCCGAGTTTCCAATGACACTAAACTATTACGATCCTTGTGTGTGTGTGTGTTTTTGTTATGTACTAAGTATTCCGAAAAAGTAATGTAATGTCCATTACGTCAAGCTTTGGGTCTCTACAATGGACCTGGGGTGAGTGAGAAGATTAGGGTCTAAATGAGTTATGGGGATCCTAAAGGATTCTGATTTGAAATGTTGGGGGTGAGGTGTGGTATTTATACCTGGGAATAAATGGGTTTAAGAGATTAGTAAATGATTATTTTATGATTATAACAAACCACATTGAGGGGTAATTAACTATTAAGAATTTAAATGATCATTTGGGTTTCATGGGATTGATAGGGATGATAAATACAACAAAAACCAATTCAATCTTTTTGAATTTATAAATTTTAACAATTTATGTTTAACTTTTACACTTTTCATTATTTTACCGACACTCTGATAACTAATTTTTTACCATGGTAAATTTTTTTACATAAAAAATAAAATGAAATTATAGAATAATTTTTCAAATATTATTCAATTTATGAGAAACATTTTACATAATTATATTCACATAATTGGAAAACGTGGATATAAAATCAATCTCACAAATACAGTGGGAAAATGTGTCTCTAATTTGAAATAGTTAAAAAGCATGAAATTTTTGTATATATAATTCCAATAAAAAATTTATCATAAATAAACAATTTGGAGTTATTGATTTATTATATAAATTATATAAATTTAAAAAAATTAAAATATAATTTAACATTATATATTATTTATAGGAGAAGTATTCTTTCGTATAATATGTAGTCTGTTTTCACATTTCATCAAAAAATGAATCATATCATAAAAACCCCAATAATTCACCCTAATATATGTTTTATATACCTATTTAATAAAAAAGATTATTTTGTCAAATAAAAAATTAAGATTTTGAAATTTTTTGATTTAAATCATTTTTTTATGAAATGGATGAGAAATTTATTTTTAAAATATATATATATATATATTTTTCATAATATTTGATTTATTATTATATTAATATTTCAAAAATTATTTGATGATTTTAGGAAATTTATTGAAACATAAAATATTTATAAAAACATTAATAGCATTCCATAATATAGATTAATTAAATTAATTATAATTATATTTTATTTTGGGAATAATAATAGTTCGTAATAAAACCCCATGTTTTATATTCAAATGGGTTTTAAATTCATTTATAATGAATGAATTTGAGAAACATGTGTAAAATATATTTTCCTAACGTAGTTAATCTCATTCATTTCTTCTATTCAATTAAATATGTAATAACTATCATAATTAAATAATATTATTTAATAGTTCGATTATGCCCAGTGTTTTCTATAATATAAGATATAAATAAAATTCAATTTATTTAAGAATTAAAATACCATAAAATCTAGTGGTGATAGATTTTACCCCCAATTCATTAATTAATTACATGTAATTTTATATTTCAATTCGAAAATAATTGTATGATACTTGAAAATACCTTTGTAGGAATCCCACATCAATAAAAAACGTTAAAAAATCTTCGCCAAGATAAAAGTAAAAATGAAATTAGTAGGTTGCAAAAAATTAAGATTTATAATAGTGTTACATTAGTTTAAAAAGGAAACTAGGAAATAGAATTAAAATAAATCCAAAACATTATGATGGATAATGACAGAGGACATGGTCATTATAAAGTTTACATTCATAAAAACAAAAAACATTTTATCAGTTGAAATTTCATTAATTTCTTTGAATAAAAAGTAATCAAAAAATGTTATTGTTCCAATTTTATATTCATAGAATTTTTGAATTATTTTACTATCAACATAAGTATGGGAATAATTTAATCTTACCTAATTTAATTTTACTTCATAAAAATAAACATATAATTTGGTTGTGCATTTATATATTTCAGCATCATCATCTATGCCATAAAATTGATATTCATTATGAATTTTTGTTCTTAAATTACATTCAATTATTCATAAGAAATTGTTTTCTTTTTTATAGTACGTAAACATAGAATGAAATCAAAATGGTTATCAATTATTATAAAAAAATTATATCCATTTTTAAACATAATCCATTCCATATATTGTTAATCATAACACCCAACAAAAACATGTTTATCGAAATCCAAAGAAATTTAGAATTTAGATCACTAAATTTCCAAAAAATACATAAAATTTGATTCCCTATACTTTGTTACTTAACCCCTAATGTCACATTCAATAAATTTGAATACCAAGATCACCATATGATAATAAAAAAATAATTATAAAGAAAATAAAACCATATATTTTGAAAATTTATTCCTTATACATGACCTTATATTTAATGCTCTGATGATAACATAAAACATCAACTATATGAAAAATTTCATGGTCAAAAATAATATACTGTAATCTTTTTTTCCATTAATATCTTTACATCATGCACATTTTTATGATAATCATCAATAAACCTATTTTTCCAAAAAGAAAAAATTTCCGCTGAATGAATTTTTTTTATTATTTGATATATTGATTCAAATCCTTAAGGAATAAATATTTTTGTAAAATTAATATATACATATCATTATTATTATAAAAAGAGAAACATTTAAAAAAAATCTAGAGTCTAAGTATATAAAAACATTAATATTTATAGTTCATTCATAAACCATTCACTAAAAAATCATAAAATTACATAACATTTCCTTATAGTTATATTTTATTTGTCGTATCTCATTCAATATTAGTATAGACATTACTTTTAAAAAATTTCATAATCACATAACATAATTTCAAAAGGGGGCCTTGATTTAAATAACTCAGATACCATCCATTGCTAAAATATTGAACTGTTTATGAATTTGTAGTTAGAACATTATCCTCATTCATTTCATAAACAAAAAATTTCTTTTTTACATTGAAATTACATTCATAATTAATTTTTCAACACACATATCATTTAACCATTCCTAAAGGATATTAAATTGTGTTTCTTCTTAAATTTTTAACCTAAACTGAACTAAATAATCATTCTGACATGGTATCCACCACACAAGAACAACATATAATCTACCATTCACATATATATAGAGTTTACCAGTGTTTTTGGTGGGATGTTTTATTATATATCATAATAAATATTATGGAATAATCACAATATCCTTTTCTCTATTGGTCTTTCAATTTGGAATAAAATTAACACAATGTTTATCACCTTGAATGTTTACTCAGTACCACATGATCCTCACCCTTGAGTACATCCTAAAGCATAGTGTGAGAAAAATGATCACATTGACGATGAATCATTTATACGATATCTAAATTATGTTATATTATTCTCAATCAATGATTCTATAGGATTTCCCTTGGCTTCTATTTTCATTAAAATGTAAATAGGATTATATATTATTCTCAGGATTATCCTCAACATCAGTCATATGGTTATATTCCTTAATATATGTTTTCTTAAATTTAGTTTCCATGGTTTTCTACTAAACAAACAATTATTCCAATTGTAACACCCCTGGATGTAGTAGCATAGAGATGGTGCATACATTTTTAAAATGGTACACTATAAAAGAAATCACATCACAAAAGACCAAATTTTTTTGTAGTTATGGAAAACTAGATACATACATTAACATCATAGTAAATTAGAAAATATAAAATTCATTATAGGAAATAAATTTATGTTATGATAATTCTCAAATATTTTCCATACATATTGTAACATCCCAAGTAAGTAATGAATAATAGATATTTTTATCTATGTCTATTAATGATTACGATAGTGTTATAGAGGCTTAATATGAAAATAAATACAATCTTATGCATGGAATACACTAATATTCTTAAAAGATTATTTTACTGCCTTTTGATGGAAAACCATTTTTGAATCTATATTTTGACAATTTTATAAACTATGTTTGTCAAAATAAACTTATTCTTTATGATTGGGACATCAAAATTTACCTTGTGTGAATATTTGGTATTTTTCTGACAATGTTCATTTTTTAATGAATAGTGAAAAATACTGCATTTTACATCAAAACTGCTTTTTAATCTAATTTATTTATATGATTAGATTATGTTTTGAATTGGTTTTGAAGTGAAATTATAATATATTTTTACCATTTTATCAAATGGAGGTCATTGGAATCAATTTCACTTTGAAATTAGACTTAAACTGGTGTCAATCTTTTGATACTTATTGTTTTGTAAAAACACGCTATTTGCTCTGGCAGCGGGAATTAATTATTAAATTAATTAATGTGACCTCTATGTTTTGAATTTTGTAAAATAGACTTCATTTTGGAATTCGGAATATCAAATATAGCTTAGGGTGAATTTTTGGTAATTTTCTGAAAAACTTCAATTTTTGATGAATAGTGAAACCACTAAGTGGTAATCAAGCAAACTGATTTTTCAGTTAAATGAAAGTTTACCACCAATGTGTATTGAATTTTGAAAATCCGACATACATGGTTGTCATTAAGAAGTAAAATGTGGTTCAATGAGATTATAATAATTTTTTGGTGAATAGTAACTTATTAAGTTCTTAATCGCGATTAGTGGTAATTAGTGTAGTTTAAGGTAAAAATGATATTATAGGAATGTGAAAACACCATGACACTTGTCCTACACCTATTGGGTGAGTCATGGCCGACCAAGACAAACCATGGGCCAACTTGGGGACCCCATGGAGCCACTTTAGTTGGAAAATGACAATAATATATTTTTATTTAATGGAAAAGTAAAAATGACACAAACATAATATGTTTTACAAAAACAATTTTTAAGTGGGGTTATACAAGTCCAAATTTTGGTTATAAATAGTCATTGGAAATATAAAAAGATTTCCTACATCATAGTATTTTTTTATGATTTTTAGACATTAAATAAATTAAATTATTTATGACATAATAATGATGTAGTGATGACATCATTATTTGACGATTTAAATAAAATAGAAAGATAATATAAAATCTATGAACTACAGATGTCCAAAACCAATTGGATGAGTGTATTTCGAACCCTTATCACCTTATCCACGAATTATATCAATGTGGGACCTTTTAAAACCGAAACACATTTTCAAATAATGTAATATTTCTTTACTTTCCAAAAGTGCCCCTCCTCTCCTCTTATAAAAGGCCCCCACCTCTACCTCATTTCACACACTCTTCAAGACTTTGGCTCGGCCAACCCCTGCCTATTTACTCTCTACACATCCCTCTACTTATCCTAGAGGATTCCCTTTGAGCAGAATCCTTTCAAAGGAAGCCTTTAGGCTCAAATCAAAAGGAGTTACACTTTTAAAGGTAATTCATTCTCTCATGTTCATTTGTTTTATTTTGTTTCTCCAACCCCCTAAACTCTTTTTATTTACTTCCTTTGTAACAACACCAGTATCTTAAATATATGAGGATGTTGTTATAAGATTTATTTGAGCTACACTCTCACACAAATACATCAAATGGTTAAAGAACATACGGTTTCCGTGGATGGCGAAATTCTGCCTCCCGAAACGATGATTGTTCAACACTCATTTAACACCTTCAAAGGTGGCCATTATGATGTCACTATTTTTATATATGATATATAATATGTTTATGTTTTCCTTAAGCTTCTGTTTTTTTCATTTTTGGCATACCTTTATGGTTTCCATTATGGGTAAACACGATATCTTCATTTTAGGAAGTGCGGACTACCGCCCCCTGAAAGTGATTTGATTCATTAATACCATATGTGGGATGTGTAAGGGATAAAGTTAATGATATTATATATGTTATTATACTGGAATTATAATATACTCTTATATCATTATGCTTCCATTCCAGAAGATATGAAATATAAATGAAAGTAGCGTTCATGCGTACGTACGGCTTACCGTCTCCATGAACGGTGCATTTCATTTCTTACCTCTAAATGATTATGTAATATTATAAATGCATGTAAGTACTGGATATATATGACATATATGATATCTACATCATGAATACCATTCTTGATATAATGAACCTTTGACTAAATTAACAACATGTAAGTGTAAGAAGTCTATTTTTGACTTAAGAACCAAATACCGACAAAATGAACATTATTAACTTAACTGATTACATGATGTTCATAACATGGTATAAAAGGAATAATGAACTTGAAAAAGATTCATAATCAAGTAGAGATTAACTCAAGTTTATTATTCAGGAGATTAAAGAACGGTCGGGTCAAGTCGGATATGAGGTATGGGACTTCGTCTCAATATCCTTTCGTTGAGGCATATTTTATTTTATACACAACTTTCTTTTATACGGTGTATAAACCACTTTGACTTTTACGTTTATTCAAAAGGTATCTTTTTTATAGGAAGCGTTTACTAAACGACAAAAGGGAATGTTTTTGTCGTACGTATGCGGTGACAACGACTTCTCCGCCGTCGTGACCGTTATTTGAGTTTCGGCTTCCTCTACAAGCCATACCTTCTTTTTAAAAGAAAAATAAATACCATGTTTTACTTTTCTTTTACTTTGGTATTGAAAATGGTTTTCATAATGTTTTTATTATATCAATGTGTTGTATTGATATCTCGTGATTGAAATGTGGAAATGTTATGTTTCCTTTATGCATGTTTTATGTGATATGATTATGTTATGGTTTTTGGGCATTATTATGAAGACGGGTGGTTCCGTGATAAACTAAGGGCGGGTGAGCCCGTTATAGCTCTCCAATTCATTGGGTAACGCGAAGGAGTGAAACGTTAAGGTTTCTCCGAAGAGATTTTAGGGAATATACTGTGATGGGTATTCCAAATGTAACCATGAGGGTTACTCCCTACGTAAGAATGTTATGAATGCCTCAAGTTACCTTTATGTCTTATGATTTCTATGTTTTATTCATGATTTTATGAGGTATGTTAAAGTGCCTATGTTTTATGGGTAAAGTATGATTTCATTCTTATGTATATATGAACTCATGTTTCCTTTCCATGTTTTTTTTACACCCATACTGAGTTTTTATGCTCATCCCAAGTTTTTGAAATGTTTTTCACAGGTCAAGGGAAAGGTACATGATAAGATGATATAGTCAAGGATGTGTCAAGAAATAATCCATGTTTTATTTTAAATGTGTTTCCATTGATGGGAATGAAGAATACTATCTTTATGTAACCACTTTGATTATATGTGGAAGGTAATGCAAGTTTTATGATCTAATTCTCTAAAACTCTAAACCCGAAAAGATCCTCAATGTGTAATCTTGTAATAACTCAAGATTAAGTAAGGATTAAGGCTGGGGCCTTATAGTTGGTATCTGAGGTCGGTTTAGATAACTTTAGGAGTTAGAATTATATTAAATGATTATCCAAAAATATTTTTTCGAAATGATATAGCATTTAAAGATTACCATGTTGCTTCATCTAAGACATGTTTGTTCAGAATGGTTTTCCGCAGAGGAAACAGGGAAGCAGTGCTAGGAAGGCATACAGAAGGAAATAACCTTCCGAATCAGCATCCAGAAATGGTCGGAATTGGAACTAAACAGTTTGTTGCAGTAATGGCGCAGTTGACTCAAGTGATAAATGGCGGTGGTATCCATGCACGAGATCAGCTAGATCAACCGCAGAGGAACATGTCAGTGGTGGAACATTTCATGAGGCAACATCCACCATCATTCAGAGGATCATCTGACCCTGTGCTAGTTGAAAGGTGGATTAAAGCACTGGAGAAGATTTTTGATGTCATGGGGTGTTCAGACAATCAAAAGGTTAGTCTTGCTATTTACCGTTTGGAGGGTGAAGCAGATCAGTGGTGGTCTATGGTTAAAAATATCAGGGACGCCGATGAGATTGATGCTCTTGACTGGGATGAATTCAAAGGTATGTTTCTTGTGAAGTATTTTCCTAAGGCTGTTCGACTTAGGATGGAAAATCAATTCTTGGAATTGAGGCAAGAGGAAGACTCAGTGGCTGCCTATGAAGAAAGGTTCACTCGATTGGCAAGGTATGCTCCAAATTTTATCCGGGACCTTGATAGTAAAATAAATCGTTTTTACTCAGGATTAAATCCAAAATATCGAAGGGCATTAGCTTCTCGTGAGTTTAAAAGTTATGAAAAGCTTGTTCGATGTGCTGAGAAGGTGGAAATGGAGTTTGCCGATGACCAAGTTTTCTATAACAACTAGCAGAAGAAGAGACCGAGGTGGCAGGAGAAAGGTAAGAATTCTTCAAAAAAGTCTGATGGTAAGAGAACTAAGTTTCCAGTTTGTGATAAATGTGGAAAAAGGCATGTTGGGGAATGTCTTCTGAATTCTGGGAAGTGCTACCGATGTGGTAAGATGGGACATAAGGCTCGTGATTGCACTGAAAAGGATCAAGGTGAAGGTAAGAACAAATTTGATTTACAGTTAGTGAAATGTTATAAGTGCAATGAGATGGGTCACTATGAAAACGAGTGTCTGACAAGGAGCTTGAGTGATGGGAAGAAGCTAGACTACAAGCAGAAAGGGGTGGTGAAATCCTTTGCAACTACTTCAGCAGATGTCGGGCCATCAAATGAAGTTGTATCAGCTCCAGGGGGCTCAGTTTTTTTCAATGATTGACTTGAGATCGGGGTACCATCAGCTGAAGGTAAAGGAGGCAGATATTCCGAAGACCGCGTTCCGTACAAGATATGGCCATTATGAATTTGTAGTAATGCCTTTTGGGCTAACCAATGCACCTGCTGTATTCATGGACTTAATGAATAGAATTTTCCATGAGTTCTTGGATAAGTTTGTGGTGGTTTTCATTGATGATATTTTGGTGTTTTATAAAAGTAAAGATGAGCATGAAAAACATTTAAGGGTTATCTTGCAAACCTTAAAAGAAAAGAAACTGTATGGAAAATTCAGCAAGTGTGAGTTTTGGTTGCAACAAATTTCTTTCCTTGGTCACATTGTTTCTAAAGATGGAATAACTGTTGATCCTGCAAAAAACAAGTTGTGGAAGAATGGCCAAGACCCACAAATGTAACCGAGATTCGTAGCTTCCTTGGTTTGGCGGGCTATTACCGAAGGTTTGTTAGAAATTTTTCACGGTTATCTAGTCCAATGACTAAGCTAACTCGGAAGGGTGTTAAGTTTATCTGGACAAAAGAATGTGATGATTGTTTTCAGGAATTGAAAAGAAGATTGGTGAATGCTCCAGTTCTGGCACTACCTTCCAGGAATGGTGAGTTTGTTATATATAGTGATGCTTCATTGAATGGACTTGGTTGCGTCCTAATGCAGAATGATCAGGTAATTGCTTATTCTTCACGACAGTTGAAAACTCATGAGGTAAATTACCCTACACATGATTTGGAATTAGCTGCTGTTGTTTTTGCTTTAAAATTTTAGAGGCATCATTTGTATGGAGTAAAGTGTGAAATATATACCGATCAAAAAAGTTTAAAGTATATATTCACTCAGAAAGAGTTAAACATGAGACAAAGTAGATGGCTGGAATTAATCAAAGATTATGATTGTACAATTCATTACCATCCGGGAAAAGCAAATAAAGTGGCTGATGATTTGAGTCGAAAAAGTAATGCTTCATTAACAATGTTGCGTTTGGAACGTGATCCTTTGGTTAACGATTTGATGAACTTTGGCATAGAAGTTGTTGGTGCAGGAAGTCCTTATGGTTTGTTTCAGGTATCAGTGAGATCTTCTCTATCAGATAGAATCAAGCAAGCACAGAAGCAAGACAGTGAGTTGCAGAAAAAGGTAGAGCTGGTTCAGAAAGGTAAGTTGCCTGAATTCAACATTGATAGTGATTGTGTTTTGAGATTTGGGAAGAGATTGTGTGTGCCTTGTGATTCACAGTTGAAGAGAGAGTTGTTCTGTGAAGCTCATAGTTCTCCGTTTTCAGTTCATCCGGGCAGTACTAAGATGTATAGAGATCTGCGGGAGTATTACTGGTGCGATGGAATGAAAATAGATATTGCAGATTTTACTGTGAAGTGTTTGACTTGTCAGTAGGTTAAAGCAGAGCGGCAGTTACCGAAAGGGATGCTTCAGCCTTTACCAGTTCCAGAGTGGAAATGGGAGAATATATCCATGGACTTTGTTGTTGGATTACCGAAGACATCTCGAGGTAATAATGCAATCTGGGTTATTGTTGATCGCTTGACCAAATCTTCTCATTTCCTTGCTATACGAGATACTTTCTCTCTTGATCAACTTTCCCGTTTGTATCTTAAAGAGATAGTCAAGTTACATGGAGTTCCTCTCTCCATTGTATCGGATCGTGATCCCAGGTTTACTTCTAACTTTTGGAAAGGCCTTCAGAAGTCATTGGGTACTGAATTAAATTTTAGTACAGCTTTTCATCCTCAATCAGATGGGCAGTCAGAACGAACAATTCAGACATTGGAGGATATGCTACGAGCTTGTTCTATGGATTGTCAGGGAAGTTGGGACCAACATCTTTCTTTGGTTGAATTTTCATATAATAACAGTTTTCATTCCAGTATACAGATGGCACCATTTCAGGCATTATATGGGAAGCGGTGTCGAACTCTAGCTTTCTGGGAAGAAGTGAGTGAAAGGAAGTTGATGGGACCAGAATTGGTAGAAGAGATGGCAGAAAAAGTTCAGCTGATTCAGAAACACATGAGAACAGCTCAGAGAAGGCAGAAGAGTTATGCGGATAACCGGAGGAAGAATCTATCTTTCGAGGTAGGTGATCATGTTTTTCTCAAGGTTTCTCCTTGGAAAAGTGTGATGAGATTTGGTAAGAAAGGAAAGTTGAGTCCAAGGTTTATTGGACCATACGAAATTCTGGAAAGAGTTGGATCAGTTGCATACCGAGTGGCTTTACCTCCAAGTTTATCTCAGGTACACAATGTTTTTCACGTTTCGATGTTGAGAAAGTATATGCCAGATCCATCTCATGTTTTGAGTCCAGAGGTAGTTCAGCTGGAAGAGAACCTATCTTATGAGGAACAACCGGTCCAGATTCTTGACCACAGGGAGCAAGTGTTACGGAATAAGGTGATTAAGCAGGTAAAGGTTTTGTGGAAAAACCACATGATTGAAGAGGCAACATGGGAATCTGAAAATGCAATGAGGGATAAGTACCCCCATTTATTTGATAAGTAAATAAATTGCGGGGACGCAATTTCCTAAGGGGGGAAGGATGTAACATCCCAAGTAAGTATTGAATAATAGATATTTTTATCTATGTCTATTAATGATTAAAATAGTGTTATAGAGGCTTAATATGAAAATAAATACAATCTTATGCATGGAATACACTAATATTCTTAAAAGATTATTTTACTGCCTTTTGATGGCAAACCATTTTTGAATCTATATTTTGACAATTTTATAAACTATGTTTGTCAAAATAAACTTATTCTTTATGATTGGGACATCAAAATTTACCTTGTGTGAATTTTTGGTATTTTTCTGACAATGTTCATTTTTTAATGAATAGTGAAAAATACTGCATTTTACATCAAAACTGCTTTTTAATCTAATTTATTTATATGATTAGATTATGTTTTGAATTGGTTTTGAAGTGAAATTAGAATATATTTTTACCATTTTATCAAATGGAGGTAATTGGAATCAATTTCACTTTGAAATTAGACTTAAACTGGTGTCAATCTTTTGATACTTATTGTTTTGTAAAAACACGCTATTTTCTCTGGCAGCGGGAATTAATTATTAAATTAATTAATGTGACCTATATGTTTTGAATTTTGTAAAATAGACTTCATTTTTGAATTCGGAATATCAAATATAGCTTAGGGTGAATTTTTGGTAATTTTCTGAAAAACATCAATTTTTGATGAATAGTGAAACCACTAAGTGGTAATCAAGCAAACTGATTTTTCAGTTAAATGAAAGTCTACCACCAATGTGTATTGAATTTTGAAAATTTGACATACATGGTTGTCATTAAGAATTAAAATTTGGTTCAATGAGATTATAATAATTTTTTGGTGAATAGTAACTTATTAAGTTCTTAATCGCGATTAGTGGTAATTAGTGTAGTTTAAGGTAAAAATGATATTATAGGATTGTGAAAACACCATGAAACTTGTCCTACACCTATTGGGTGAGTCATGGCAGACCAAGACAAACCATGGGCCATCTTGGGGACCCCATGGAGCCACTTTAGTTGGAAAATGACAATAATATATTTTTATTTAATGGAAAAGTAAAAATGACACAAACATAATATGTTTTACGAAAACAATTTTTAAGTGGGGTTATACAAGTCCAAATTTTGGTTATAAATAGTCATTGGAAAGATAAAACGATTTCCTACATCATAGTATTTTTGTTATGATTTTTAGACATTAAAAAAATTAATATATTTATGACATAATAATGATGCAGCGATGACATCATTATTTGAGGATTTAAATAAAATGGAAAGATAATATAAAATCTATGAACTACACATGTCCAAAACCAATTGGATGAGTGTATTTAGAACCCTTATCACCTTATCCAAGAATTATATCAATGTGGGACCTTTTAAAACCGAAACACATTTTCAAATAATGTAATATTTCTTTACTTTCCAAAAGTGCCCCTCCTCTCCTCTTATAAAAGGCCCCCACCTCTACCTCATTTCACACACTCTTCAAGCCTTTGTCTCGGCCAAACCCTGCCCATTTACTCTCTCCACATCCCTCTACTTATCCTAGAGGATTCCCTTTGGGCAGAATCCTTTCAAAGGAAGCCTTTATGCTCAAATCAAAAGAAGTTACACTTTTAAAGGTAATTCATTCTCTCATGTTCATTTGTTTTATTTTGTTTCTCCAACCCCCTAAACTCTTTTTATTTACTTCCTTTGTAACAACACCAGTATCTTCAATATACTAGTATGTTGTTATAAGATTTATTTGAGCTACACTCTCACACAACTACATCAAATGGTTAAAGAACATACGGTTTCCGTGGATGGCGAAATTCTGCCTCCCGAAACGATGATTGTTCAACACTCATTTAACACCTTCAAAGGTGGCCATTATGATGTCACTATTTTTATATATGATATATAATATGTTTATGTTTTCCTTAAGCTTCTGTTTTTTTCATTTTTGGCATACCTTTATGGTTTCCATTATGGGTAAACATGATATCTTCATTTTAGGAAGTGCGGACTACCGCCCCCTGAAAGTGATTTGATTCGTTAATACCATATGTGGGATGTGTAAGGGATAAAGTTAATGATATTATATATGTTATTATACTGGAATTATAATATACTCTTATATCATTATTATTCCATTCCAGAAGATATGAAATAAAAATGAAAGTAGCGTTCATGCGTACGTACGGCTTACCGTCTCCATGAACGGTGCATTTCATTTCTTACCTCTAAATGATTATGTAATATTATAAATGCATGTAAGTACTGGATATATATGACATATATGATATCTACATCATGAATACCATTCTGGATATAATGAACCTTTGACTAAATTAACAACATGTAAGTGTAAGAAGTCTATTTTTGACTTAAGAACCAAATACCGACAAAATGAACATTATTAACTTAACTGATAACATGATGTTCATAACATGGTATAAAAGGAATAATGAACTTGAAAAAGATTCATAATCAAGTAGAGATTAACTCAAGTTTATTATTCAGGAGATTAAAGAATGGTCGGGTCTAGTCGGATACGAGGTATGGGACTTTGTCTCAATATCCTTTCGTTGAGGCATATTTTATTTTATACACAACTTTCTTTTATACGGTGTATAAACCCCTTTGACTTTTACGTTTATTCAAAAGGTATCTTTTTTATACAAAGCATTTACTAGACGACAAAAGGGAATGTTTTTGTCGTACATATGCGGCGACAACGACTTCTCCGCCGTCGTGACCGTTATTTGAGTTTCGCCTTCCTCTACAAGCCATACCTTCTTTTTAAAAGAAAAATAAATACCATGTTTTACTTTTCTTTTACTTTGGTATTGAAAATGGTTTTCATAATTTTTTTATTATATCAATGTGTTTTATTGATATCTCGTGATTGAAATGTGGAAATGTTATGTTTCCTTTATGCATGTTTTATGTGATATGATTATGTTATGGTTCTTGGGCATTATTATGAAGACGGGTGGTTCCGTGATAAACTAAGGGCGGGTGAGCCCGTTATAGCTCTCCAATGCATTGGGTAACGCGAAGGAGTGAAACGTTAAGGTTTCTCCGAAGATATTTTAGGGAATATACTGTGATGGGTATTCCAAATGTAACCAAGAGGGTTACTCCCTACGTAAGAATGTTATGAATGCCTCAAGTTACCTTTATGTCTTATGATTTCTATGTTTTATTCATGATTTTATGAGGAATGTTAAAGTGCCTATGTTTTATGGGTAAAGTATGATTTCATTCTTATGTATATATGAACTCATGTTTCCTTTCCAGGTTTTTTTTACACCCATACAGAGTTTTTATGCTCATCCCAAGTTTTTGAAATGTTTTTCACAGGTCAAGGGAAAGGTACATGAGAAGATGATATAGTCAAGGATGTGTCAAGAAATAATCCATGTTTTATTTTAAATGTGTTTCCATTGATGGGAATGAAGAATACTATCTTTATGTAACCACTTTGTTTATATGTGGAAGGTAATGCAAGTTTTATGATCTAATTCTCTAAAACTCTAAACCCGAAAAGATCCTCAATGTGTAATCTTGTAATAACTCAAGATTAAGTAAGGTTTAAGGCTGGGGCCTTATACATATCCATCAAGATAAACTATATGGAAATATGGAAAATAAAAGATAAGAAAATAGTGAGCTCAAATAATCATTTAGTGTTATGTATAGCAGAAGAAATAATAAATAATAAAGAAAAATTATTGAAATTTAAGAAAATAAATCACATGATAGTTAATCTATATATTGAAAATAATATGGTTTGAATAAATTATGATCAAATAATTCCACATAAATATTCACAAGTTCTTGAAAACAAAACCATATATTTTATACTAATGGAATAATCACATGGAAATAAATAACTAATCTCAAAATTATTGAATTAATAACATAGGCCATATAAAAAATATACTTGATGACTTGGCCATGACATCTAAAAATAAATGGGTATGTCCTATGCCAAAATCCATTATGGTTTTTCTATTGATAAATATCAATGCATCGAGGGACTATAGATTGCCACACCCATCACCTACAATGTACAATACAATTGTCATATAAAAGGAAAGAATCATAAAAAATATGTAGATTTTTGTTAAAACCAGCATTCCAAATTTAATTAACCATCTTTATTAAGTAAATTTAATCACAACCCATCTAAAATAAAATGTCAAATAATATCAATATAGTGAATCAATATCAAAATAATTAATAACCTTTTTATATATATTGATATGGTTTAATAATATATCAGCTGAAATAAAGAACAAGACTCAATAAGATATGATAACATAGATTAAAATAATTTAAATTCGATCAATTAAAAACTATGGATGAAAATATATTTTTTCACCTTAAAATCAGTATTAAAAACATGAAGCATTTCAGAAATATTTTTATTTGAAAAAATGAAAAAACAAATATATTAAAAACCATTCATTAAAAAATTGATAAAATTATTAATTAATTTCACATGAAAATTTTCTTTACAAAACAATATAATTTTAATGGATGTATTTTTATAAAAAACACAATTTTTGAAATACGACAAAACTTTTGACCAAAGAGGGAGATGATGTCATTTTTTTTAAAACATGTTTTAAAAACATTTAATTAAAAAATGTTAAATAAAATAAAATTATTTAAAAATATTAAGAATAAACAATGTTTTTGTTAATTAATTTGAAATATATGATTTCCACATTGGATAATTATATCATTCATAACCTTGATTGATGATGAGATTGTAACAATAGATCCTTACAAATTTAGAAACATTTATTTTTAATCCCCATGAAAGAATTAGAATAAATTAAAAATATCAAATCATGGGAATTAGGATACTTAGGACATAATATCTTAATCATGAATTATATACACCACCCATAAGAAACAAGTTAGAAGAGGTAATATATCTCACAGAACATTTTATGAGATGAGAAACATTAACTCAAAATTCCCTTTATTGTATTGTTCATTAAACTCTTCATTAAAAGAAAAATAATTTCACTATACCATTAAAAAATATATTCAATTTTATAATAACCTATGTGATTGTTTGATTAAATATTATGCCACATTAATTAATAATATTTCATTATTTTATGGTTATAGGTGCATTCATTTCGTGGTTTCATGATCATTTCCCTTGAGTATATTTATAGATGTTTTAGTATAATTGGAATACAACTATATAAGTGGTATCAAATGGTATTAATGATCATACATGAGTATCAATGGTCCTATATAATAGTTTAGTTTCTGCCATGGGAATAATAGACATGATAAAATGTAATTTTTAAATTGATTAGTGGATTTTGTATTTTTATTCCAAACATAATGAACTAGTTTTGATTTATTTACAATTATGAATATATATATTAGAGACATAATATTAAATAAGTTACAACATTCCTTTTAAAATTTAATTGAACTATTAAATAGTTTTAATACTAGTCATGAATTCTTTAATGGAAATCAAACTAAATCATTATACATGGAGAAAATTATCTGGTATAATTTCAATAATACTTTCGTTTTATGAATAAGACGAGTGAATAAAATGTTTTTATACAATATATTCCCTTATAAATTAAATTATTTAATTTTTTATTCTATTTTTATGTCATGATGGATTGAGGACTGAGGATAAAGTAAGTGAATAAATTAAAATAATAGGTCTATTTTTAGAAGATTACCTCCTAAATATCACCTACTTATAGGACCCCAAAAAATGGTAATTGTTATTTTGGTTAGAATAAACTCTTATATGTTTGTTTATTGGTCAGTATAAGTTTTGGAATATATTTTTTTGAGATTAATTTAAATTGAGTCAAAATGGAGTGGCGAGGGTTGTATTTAAACTTGAGGAGAGGTGGGTCGAAGTGATTATATATTTATTAATTATGTTTAATTACAACCACATTGATGTAGAATAATTTTTCGTTACTTTTTCATATAATTAATGTTATAATGTATGTTAAGGGTTGAAATATATTTCAAAAAAAACATTTAATATTTTTTGAAGGTATTTTAATTCCTTACATTTTATCTTTTAAAATTTTATTATTTTACATATATTGTGTTAAATAATGTTTTTAACATAGTAACATTTGTGTATCAAAATAAATTAACTCATTAAATATTTTAGAAAATATGATCCCAAATATAAAATCCATTTTATAAATATCAATTAATTGAATTTAAAACATTATTTTTATTATAAATTATGCATACACAATGAGAAAATGGGGTTTTAAAGTGAAAAATATCAAAATAATGAAATGTTATTATATCCAATATCAAGGTCAAATTGATCTCAATTATATAAATTGGATTAAAATATTTATAATTAAACTAATAATACATTAAAACCATTTATAAAATAATATATCACTATATATTATATATATGAAAATCATGTTTTCAATTAAAAGTTCACATTTTTCACTTTTCATCAAAAAATAAAAAATATAATGAAAATAAAATGAAATTATGAAAAGATAATTTTTATATAATTATTTTAAAAATATTATTCAATTTTAAAATAAAATTTATGAATTTGTCAAAATTTATATCTAAAATAGGTGTTTTACTAAATGGAAGAAAATTTTACTTGAAGTAATAATATATAATTTTTATAATTAAAATATGATTTTTTAATCGTAATCCTATCAATCATGTTAGATGAAATAAAAATACTTTTTTGGTATACGTAACACATAAATTTCATTTTTATATTTTAATAATAGTGATTAATTTCATTTATTATGATAAAATTTCACTATGGGCCTAAAATTAATATTTTAATAAAAATCCACTTTAAATATAATTTGGATATATTTCTATTTATAATGGATTTATATGATAGTAACACCTAATAAATATCATCATATAACTAGTTAATATCATTCAATACCACCACGCTAAGGGATAGGTGATAACTTTAAAATTTAATAAAATTATTTAATCATTTTTTTTCTTAGTCATCAATCTAACGAAAGTGATCAAATGATATTGAATTTATTTATGAGGAGGCAAACCATATTATTTTTTGGTGTTATAATATTTTTTAAATTAATAATTAAAATATATAGTTGATCGATGATTTAAATTAATTTATAATAGATTGTATTAAAATGTTCAATTGAAATATGGTGTAATTAATAGATATCATAGGTAGTATTGGTGTTGGAAGTGTTTTATACCTAAAGGATATGATGGGTACTCCAATGTAGAGAATATGTGGTAGCAGAAAAATAATTTTAAATATGTGGGGATGATTCAGAATAAGATAAATTGATTAGCTAATCTTCCACCATAACCAAATAGTAATGATGGATTCTTCTAATTTGGATATTTATATCACTTAAAGAGAGATTCTATGACACCTCCTAGAGAATGCAACAATTAGAAATGGTTGGGTAATCTTCAGTTGTATTGTCACTGGGCTCTAGAGTTGGGTGTTAGGGAAAAAACTAATGATTAAAAAAATGACATATTATTATATATTACTATTGTAGTACAATAACTTTGGTTAGTAGTATTGATCTTGAATTGGTGATTCGAGGAATACCATGACTCCTCTACAAGGGTAGTCTCAACATTGAATCAATGAACAAGGTGTGTCAAGTAAGAAGTTATATTGAGATGAGAATGTGAATATATATGTCAAATATATAATATATAATGTTAGATTTATGATTAATTTTTATTCTACCATTATTAATGATTTTATTGATATTGGTGATTCATTTATTGAATGTCGTGCTATGTAATTGTTGGGCTTCTATGTTGAGATGATGCCTTCTATTTTAAAACATTACGATATTATTGGTCAAATATAATTTCATGAAATTACGTGTGTTGAAGTTCATCAAAATTTTGTTGGAGTTGAGTTGATATGGTATTTCTCTAGGCATGAGATGGATTTCTACTACATAATACTAGGTGTGGTTTAGTTTAAAACATTGAAGGCTCGCATCAACTATTATACTGACATACCACTATTGTGACTCATAATGGCATCTATAATCATTTTAAAGGATACCCGACGATAAAGGGAGATGAAATTGTATTTTTTTAGAAAAAAATTAAAATATTTTCACATTATTTGGCGTGAATAACATTTTTATAGAAATAATAGATTGAGATTTAGGGATTCCCCACAGTAGAAGGCTAATGTCTAGAGGTATGACCAGAGAATTTATCAACATTTTCCTGAAAAAATTAATTAGAGCTATTTATTTATCTCCTCATAGGGACCAGTCATCATTAAAGATCAGAATACCAAATAGAACCAATATATTTATTGAAATTGAAATTTTAGCTGGAAGACATTGAAAAAAGGGTTCACTCGGCCTACCAAATCTCTATGGGGATAAGAATACTTTTTTCAAAATGGATAATTAATCTAGTAATGAACCGCCAATTCTCATTGGCTTGAGAGTTCCATGAGTCATTACTAGGCCTTAAGCGACATTCCCATAACTCCAATGGTAGGCAATAAATGGTGAAGTGTTTCAAAAACAAGTGGGGGATGATTTACACATTAATAAATACACAAAAAATCCTACCAACCATAACTAGTTATTCAATATAAGATGCATGAACAAATGGAAGACAAGTCAACAACATCACGTATCTCAAAATAACATCAATTTAAAAAAACAAAATAAAAATAGCCTAGTATCAAAGCACATTGTGGATAGATTACACTAGACTCTCCAAATACCTCAAGACACCATGCCCCGTAATCTCTATGCTCCAAAATCTCAGAACCCAAAAATCACAAGGCAATGCTAAAAATGCGTGAAACATTACATTTGTAACACCCCGAGATTTTATGAAAAATATTCTTTTCATTAATGTCTTGTGTTGTACGCTACACCAAATAGAGCTTTCACAACACGCATCCTTGACTTTCCTTGCATTACACACAATCACGACCTTCCTCGATAGCGTGTGTAATACGCAATACCGAGTTTCACTAAACAACGATATGCTATTAAAATATTATTAAAACTAGCTGTTATGAATAGTAATAACAACTTTTTGAAATTTTGTAAATTTTATTTTTCAAATTGGACTTCATTTATAGATTCGGAATATCGAAATTAGCTTAGGGTGAAATTTTGGTACTTTTCAGATATCTTTCATATTCTGATGAATAGTGAAAATTACTAAATTTTAATTTTAAAAGTCTTTTTTAATAGAAATAATTAATAGTGGTAAATTATTAATTTGAGTGGTTTTAAAGTATATTTAGAATATATTTTTACAATTTAATACAATTTTGGTCATTAGATGTAATTCTACATTTAATCCAGACATAAACAAGTGTCAATCTTTTGATAGTTATTACTATTAAAAACACGCTATGTGTTTTGACGACGGGAATTAATTTTTAAATTAATTAATGCAACTAATATGTTTTAAATTTGGTAAAATAGACATCATTTTTGAGTTCATAATATCAAATATAGCTTAGGCCTAATTTTTTGTATTTTTCTAGAAACTTTCATTTTTTTATGAATAATGAAACCACTAAGTGGTAGTTAAAAAATGAATTTTTCATAAAACATAATTTTACCACTTCTGTGGGTGGAATTTCAAAAATCCGAGAGACACGGTTGATGTTAGTAAGTAAAATGTGGTTCAATGAGATGAAAATAATTTTTGATGAATAGTAACTTTTTACTTTTTTTACCATGGTTAAAAGTAAATAGGGTAATTAGGGTAAAAATGTTATTATTATTACCCTAACACATGTCCTAATTCTATTGGATAAGTGTAATTCGACCAAAAACAACCATAGGAATAAAATATGACCATTTAGGCCCACATGGATTAGATTAGTACATTTATTATAAATTGATTTAAAGAAGGGTTAAAATAGTTAAAATCAATGTTTAATAAGTAAATAATTTTTTATATGGGGTTATACATAAGATAAATTCGACTATAAATATTAATTAGAAAGATAAAACGATTTCCTACATAATTATATTTTATTTTTAATTTTTAGACATTAAATAATTTAATTTATTTATAACTCAAAGACGATTCAGTAATAATATTATTAATGAAATACTGACATAATTGATATTATAAATACCTAAATAAGTATAATTTGAGACTTTTTATGAATTAAACTAATTTTCTAGGTTAATATTACATGTTAGGATTACTTTAATTAACTTTTGTCGAAGTAATAATTTTGTTATGAGTTTTAAAAAAATCAACTATTGAATAGTGTCAAAATTGACATAAAATAGTTTTTAAAACAAATATTATATTATTAATTGTTATTTTATTCCTAAAAATTTAAGGATTGGCCAAATTACTTATATAAGGTTATATATATTAATAAAACACAACTTGGGGGTCGATTGGATGTATATGGTAAGTTTATTAACTATATAATATAAAAATACAAAGTGACATGGTAAATGTCAATCTAATTAACTAAGAGTTAAAACTAAAAGATATGGTTAATATAGGAACCTAAACTTGTCTAAATTCTATTTTATGAGAGTATTGAGACCCATCCCCACCTTATGTTCGAAATAAATAAATTTGGAGCTATTTAAAACCGAATTTGACTTTATAAAAAAATAATAGTTTTAGTTATTTCAAAGGTGCCCCTCTCCTCCCTTATAAAAGAGAACCTCCTCCCTCTCTTCGTCACACAACTTTGAGCCTTCAAGCTCTGCCAAACCCTGCCAAATTCCTTTCTCCACTTCCCTAGAAACATCCTAGAGGTTCTGGTCTTCCACAAAGACCAATTTTAGGGCCCTAAAAGGAGATCTCAAAGAGGCACTTCAAAGAAGAGGTAATGTCCGTTACTGATTCATTCATCTTTATTTTTTCTTCCACTTATTCTTCTTTAGTTGTTTTGTTATGAAGTAATAACATCAGTATCACTTATATACTTATATGTTATTATAATTATGAAACATCCCTATTTCACCATCTATCCATCCCACGGAAAAAGAAATCACCGCGCGTGCGTACGTACGGAATACCGTCTCCACGCCGTGGTGTAATCTATTTTCCACCACCACCTTACCTGGATGGGTTTAATGGTGTAAATAATGACTATATATGACTATTATAAAGTGATACTGATTCTGACATAGTATACATACACTTCAATACATTCCCACGATCATGTGAATGATATCATCGCTCGTGCATACGTACGGACTACCATCTCCACGACGCGATGAGATTCATTCTCCACTTTAACCATTCATGAATGATTATAAAGTACATATAATAAGTAATCATGAAATATATGACATAATAATGATACTGGATTTATGTGTATATGTACGTATCTCATCTACTAAATTCCATTCAACTCAAAAAGGAAAAGAAAACAATGTTGATGCGTACGAACGGTCTACCGTCTCCATGAACGGTGTATTTCTTTCCATTTACTGATCTATTATATATATATATATATATATTCTGAATATATATTATATATAAATCATGTTTTATATTCTGGAATTAAGTAATCATGATCTAAGTAATCATATGAATAATTACAAGTCAAAACACGGACGACAAATGAAACGATTTTACCCAAAACGCTCTTTAACATGGAATTTACAAAAGAACGGGTAATATAAAGCCATAAGTGAACCATATATGATATCATAACAATAATTATGATTCTGTAATAAGTCAATGACATTATTTAAATCATTATATAGGAGGTTCGGACACATACGATGCAAATCGGACCTAAGTTAAGGGAAATATCACAATCTCATTTTTATCCGAGATTGTTTATACTTTGGCATTTGCTGGGGTGTATTTTTTATCATCCACATCCATGTTTCTTCAATATGTAATATTATTTCCATCCACCTACAATTGTTTAAATACAATTTTACCCTTCGGTGAGTTTTTAGTAAAGGATATGAAATGAATCTTTTGTCATTTTTCATACGAGGTATTTTTTGACTTTTCCGACAAAAGTACGAGAAGAATGTTTTTTTTAACTTATTCGGCATGAATGGATTTTTAAAACATTATTTCCAAGAAGCGTCCTTTACAATTTTTCATGTTTATTTTTAATTAAATTCTTTTATTTTAGAATTGTACGACATGTTAAGAAAGGAAAAGTGTTTTTCAAGCAGAAAGGATATTTTCCTCAAGAATAGAGTTCAAGTGTTTTAACAAAATTATTTTCCATCTAAGATAATAAAGGGTTATATTTATATCCCTATTATTACATTTATTTGATTATGTTGTGATGAAATTATATTTATGAATTACTTTATCTTATATGAATTTTTTTATGATGTCACGATGTTTAAAGATTCCCATTTTTATTACATGGTTTATGTAATGATGTATGATTTATGAATTTGTGGCACACATAAGAATGGTATAATTATGAGAAGGGTGGGACCTATATCTCCCTCCAATGAATTGGGTAAAAAATTTATATCTCATGAGATAGACATGGCTGGAATGGTAGGTTATACCGGTTCAGTGAAACATGACTAAAACGAGGAGTGAACTCGGTTTAGAAAGGGACTTTTTCCACTAAGTTAGTCTTGGCAATGAGTCATGACTAATAAGAAATGATTCTCTATTATTATGTGTGTATGCCACAATGTTTCATGTTTTATGTTATGATTATTGGGATTAAATTTCACTACTATGATTTATCCCATGTTATGAAATTAGGATATCTTTTGCAGGTTAAGATTTCCAAAAGATATGTTCTTATGAATATGACGTGATTGATTTTTCTTTTGTTTACCCTTACTGAGAATTTGAGCTCACCATTTTATGTTTTCTTTTCCCCATGACATAATGAAAGGATTTAGGTTTAAAAAAAAGAAGATCTTTATGGGAAATGTTGAAGATCTTTCACCACGATTAGAAGATTATATTCTGAGTTTCCAAAAACACTAAACTATTACGGTCCTTGTGTGTGTGTTTTTGTTATGTACTAAGTATTCCGCAAAAGTAATGTAATTTCAATGTACGTCAAGCTTCGGGTCTCTACAGTTGGTATCAGAGGAA
This sequence comes from Viscum album, assembly GCA_963277665.1. NCBI lineage: Eukaryota > Viridiplantae > Streptophyta > Magnoliopsida > Santalales > Viscaceae > Viscum > Viscum album. The sequence continues at coordinate 1,185,256,824 of OY728161.1, read as the reverse complement.
AAGTTTAGTCAAACTTTGAAAACTAGGATGCGAAAATGTTAGTGAGATTCCTAGAGATATTTCTAAGGTATGTCTAGGGATGTCCCTAAGGATAAGTATACGTATAGGATATAGTCCTAGAACTATGGTAACGATATTATATTAAACCAAAGATGTAAGATATTGAAGTTACTCCCCCTTTATTATGATTTTTGCCTCTCACACTGGTCTTTTGGGTTTTTGAAAATGGCTGGAAACAAGATGATTGACGATAATGGAGGATGTGATGGACAATGGAATGATATTCTTCATGAGAAACCAACTGAAATGGGATTCGGAAGTCCAAACATCATTATTATTCCGAATCAGCAATCTCATAATATGATCAATAAAGTAAAATTTGGTAAGTTTCCTGACTCGGCTAATAAGAGAAAGATGGAGTTTCATGATGATCATAGAGGAAAGAAAGTTCAATTTCCCCTATGTAAATCATGTGGGAAGAGGCATCAAGGAGAATGTTTCAAAGGAACTGTAGGATGATTTGGGTGTGGAAAAGAAGAACACAAATCCAGTAAGTGCAACGGAAAAAGTTCAGTTAACACCAGGGATGAGGAAAATGGTATTGCTACGACATCAACAATGGTTAAATGTTTTAATTGTGGAATGTACGGGCATTATGCAAACCAATTCCCTAAGAGAATGTCTCATGAATAGAAACAGTATGGTCATATGGGTAGTATTTATGTGGATGATGATGGAGAGACTACAAATGATATGTGAGATGAAATAATTGTTGAAGCTCGATCAATGGTTTAATAATTTAGTGGAATTATTACATGTTTATCATGTGTAATGTTGTATATGTAATCTCATGGTACTATGGAATAAAGAGACATCTAAGGATTGGTACACTGTTGTCTTTCCTTGAGTTTTGAAAGTGTATGATTAATGTTACCAGTATCCATGAAAGGTTATTCGGATATTTTTGGAATGTAGATGATATGTGCATAATGAAGGGATAAGGAGAAAATTATATGTTTGATAGTATTCATGTGCTCATGAATGATATAAGGAGAAGGTTATATCCTGGTTTGAGTATATAGAATTTTTGGATTTTGGTATGTGGAAAGAGTTAACTTTTGACAGCATTCATGTTTTCACTAAGGTTTAATGGGTATTAATTTTTCAAGAGAATACATCAATAAGGTATTCACATGATTGGAATGTGACCAACAAGATATATGGGGGATAAATAATGGTATTCACATGCTTGGTTGATGACATTTCAAGTAATCATTTTCTTTATACTATGAGCTTGGACCAAAGTATTTTAGATAAGCCTAAATATTGGAATGGATTATGTTAACCAAAAGTTAGTATTGTTTAAGGATAGAACTTTTTTTGATATTATTTATGTGATGTTATAGTAATGTGTTTTTAGAAAAAGGACAACCTGCAGGACGGGCGACAGCCCATCGCGTCGGACAAGGCTGTGGGAATCAAACCCACACCCGAAGTGCGACTGGCCTTTATCGCCTACCACTGGCCTACAGGAAGTCCCTGGTTAGTAGAAACTAGTCTTATTTTATTACACGTATAAGTTAATTTTTGGAATCATATACGATTAACTTCACCATAGATGGTCTTATGTATTTTTGATAACTTTTGTAACCTTTTGTTTGAGATAGATGGAATGACCCATCATTCTATCACATGTTCTGCTATCACTTCACGAATGACAAATCCAACTTCATGTCTTTAAGTGATGAAGTGGAAATTGTCCAAAGAATGACCAACGGTGACACAGTACCAAAATCACGAAAGTATTTCTTCTAATTTCAATTTCATCAACTTTAGGGAAATGATCTTGAAAACCAAAAAATGTTGTCCTAGTGCTCTTATATCTGATGAATTAGATGGTACCTTAGATCATCACAAATTTATGGCTTTGTGATTGATGGATTTTCCATAGCCATGTTCTCTACCACTCTCCATCAGAACATGATGGTTAGATTTCTCTTCCATATCCATATTTTCACCTATGTGGAAACCCAGTGATTAGTTTATTTGGGTAACCATTACGTTTCATACTATTGTTTTTTAAAGAATGTTTTTGGTATTCCTTTTTACGATGTGGGTTTCTATTAAATAAACTTTCAAGTAGTAAACCATTTATAACCCCGACGAATTTCGAGGGCAAAATTCATTTTACGGGGGGTAGAATGTAACACCCCAAGATTTTATGAAAAATATTCTTTTCATTAATGTCTTGTGTTGTACGCTACACAAAAAGGAGCTTTCACAACATGCATCCTTGACATGTCTTTTATTACACGCAATCGCCACCTTCCTCGATTGCGTGTGTAGTATGCAATACCGAGTTTCACTAAACAACGATATGCTATTAAAATATTATTAAAACTAGCCGTTATGAATAGTAATAACCACTTTTTGAAATTTTGTAAATTTTATTTTTCAAAATGGAATTCATTTCCAGATTCGGAATATCGAAATTAGCTTAGGGTGAAATTTTGGTACTTTTCGGATAACTTTCATATTCTGATGAATAGTGAAAATTACTAAATTTTAATTAAAAAAACTTTATTAATAGAAATAATTAATAGTGGTAAATTATTAATTTGAGTGGTTGTAAAGTATATTTAGAATATATTTTTAGAATTTAATACAATTTTGGTCATTGGATGTAATTCTACATTTAAACCAGACATAAACAAGTGTCAATATTTTGATAGTTATTATCTCTTAAAAACAAGTTATTTGTTTTGACGACGGGAATTAATTTTTAAATTAATTAATGAAACTAATATGTTTTTAATTTGTTAAAATATAAATCATTTTTTAGTTGATAATATCAAATATATCTTAAGCCTAATTTTTGGTATTTTTCTGGAAACTTTCATTTTTTGATGAATAGTGAAACCACTAAGTGGTAGTTAAAAAAATGAATTTTTCATAGAACATAATTTTACCGCTTTTGTGAGTGGAATTTCAAAAATCCGAGAGACACGGTTGATGTTAATAAGTAAAATGTGGTTCAATGAGATGAAAATAATTTTTGGTGAATATTAGCTTTTTACTTTTTTTACCACGGTTAAAAGTAAATAGGGTAATTAAGGGTAAAAATGTTATTATTATTACCCTAACACATGTCCTAATTCTATTGGATAAGTGTAATTCGACCAAAAACAACCTTAGTAATAAAATATGACTATTTAGGCCCACTTGGATTAGATTAGGACATTTATTATTAATTTATTTAAAGAAGGGTTAAAATAGTTAAAATCAAAGTTTAATTAGTAAATAATTTTTAATATGGGGTTACACATAAGATAAATTCGACTATAAATATTCATTAGAAATATAAAGATATTTCCTACATAATTATATTTTATTTGTAATTTTTAGACATTAAATAATTTAATTTATTTATCACACAAAGATGATGCAGTAATTATCTTATTAATGAAATACTGACATAATTGTTATTATAAATACCTAAATAAGTATAATTTGAAACTTTTTATGAATTAAACTAATTTTCTAGGCTAATATGACATGTTAGGATTAATTTAATTAACTTTGGTAGAAGTAATCATTCTTTTATGAGTTTCAAAAAAATCAACTATTGAATAGTGTCAAAATTGAAATAAAATAGTTTTTAAAACAAATATTATATTATTAATTGTTATTTTATTCCTCCCTCTCTTCCTCACACCACTTTGAGTCTTCAAGATCGGCCAAACCGTGACAAATTACCTTATCCACTTCCCTAGCAGAATCCTAGAGGTTCTGGTCTTCCTCAATGTCCAATTTTAGTCCCCTAAAAGGAGATCTCAAAGAGGCGCTTCAAAGAAGAGGTAATGTCTGTTACCGATTCTTTCATCTTTATTTCTTTTTTAACATATTATTCTTTAGTTGTTTCATTATGAACTAATAACGTAAGTATCACTTATATACTGATATGTTATTATAAGTATGAAACAACACTATTTCACCATCTATCCATCCTACGGAAAAAGAAATCACCGCGCGTGCGTACGTACTGAATACCGTCTCCACGCCATGGTGTAATCTATTTTCCACCACCGCATTACTTGGATGGGTATAATGGTGTAAATAATGACTATATATGACTATTATAAAGTGATACTGATTCTTAAATAGTATACATACACTTCAATACAATCCCACGATCATGAGAACGATATCATCGCTCGTGCGTACGTACGGACTACCGTCTCCACGACGCGATGAGATTCATTCTCCACTTTAACCATTCAAGAATGATTATAAAGTACATATAATAAGTAATCATGAAATATATGACATAATAATGATATTGGATTTATGTGTTTATATATTTATCTCATCTACTTAATTCCATTCAACTCAATAAGGAAAAGAAAACAGCGTTCATGCGTACGAACAATCTTCTGTCTCCAAGAACAATGTATTTCTTTCCATTTACTAATCTATTATATATATATATATATATATATATTCTGAATATATATTATATATAAATCATGTTTTATATTCTGGAATTAAGTACTCATGATCTAAGTAATCATATGAATAATTACAAGTCAAAACACGGACGACAAATGAAACGATTTTACCCAAAATGCTCTTTAACATGGAATTTACAAAAGAACGGGTAATATAAAGCCATAAGTGAACCATATATGATATCATAACAATGAGTATGATTCTGGAATAAGTCAATGACATTATTTAAATCATTATACAGGAGGTTTGGACACATACGAAGCAAATCAGACCTAAGGTAAGGGAAATATAACAATCTCATTTTTATCCGAGATTGTTTATACTTCGGCATTTACTGGGGTGTATTTTTTATAATCCCCATCCATGTTTCCTCAATATGTAATATTATTTCTATCCACCTACAATTGTTTAAATCCAATTTTACCCTTCGGTGTTTTTTTAGTAAAGGATATGAAAGGAATCTTTTGTTGTTTTTCATACGAGGTACTTTTTGACTTTTCCGACAAAAGTACGAGAATAATGTTTTTTTAACTTATACGGCTTGAATGGATTTTTAAACCATTATTTACAAGAATCTTCCTTTATAAGTTTTAAAGTTTATTTTTAATCAAATTATTTTATTTTAGAATTGTACGACATGTTAAGAAAGGTAAAGTGTTTTTGAAGCAGAAAGGATATTTTCTTAAAGAATGGAGTTCAAGGGTTTTATCAAAATTAGTTTCCATCTAAGATAATAAAGGGTTCTGTTTCTATCCCTATTATTACTTTGATTTGATTATTTTGTGATGAAATTATATTTATGAATTCCTTTATCTTATAAGAATTGTTTTATGATGTCACGATGTTTAAAGATTCCCATTTTTATTACATGGGTTATGCAATGATGTATGATTTATGAATTTGTGGCACACATAAGAATGGTATCATTATGAGATGGGTGGGACCTATATCTCACTCCAATGCATTGGGTAAAGATTTTATATATCATGAGATAGACATGGCTGGATTGGTAGGTTATACCGGTTCAGTGAAACAGGACTGAAACGAGGAGTGAACTCGGTTCAGAAAGGGACTTTGTCCACTAAGATAGTTTTGGAAATGAGTCTCGACTAATAAGAAATGATTCTCTATGATTATGTGTGTATGTCACAATGTTTCATGTTTTAAGTTATGATTATTGGGATTAAATTTCACTTCTATGATTTATCCCATGTTATGAAATTAGGATCTCTTTTTCAGGTTAAGATTTCCAAAAGATATGTTCTTATGAATATGACGTGATTGATATTTATTTTGTTTACCCTTACTGAGCATTTGAGCTCACCCTTTTATGTTTTATTTTCCCCAGGACATAAAGAAAGGATTTAGGTTTAAAAAAAAGAAAATCTTTATGGGAAATGTTGATGATCTTTCACCACGATTAGAAGATTATAATCCGAGTTTCCAAACACACTAAACTATTACGGTCCTTGTGTGTGTGTTTTTGTTATGTACTAAGTATTCTGAAAAAGTACTGTAATGTCAATGTACGTCAAGCTTCGGGTCTCTACAACATTTTCCCTTGTCCTAGAAGATAGTGTCTGCAAAATCACTGAAGCGTCATAGCATAAGTCAGTATAAAACATAGTAGGTTTTTCCCAATGACTTCCCTACTCACTCCACTAGGATAAAATATTTAGAAACAATTATATAAAATAGTTTTCATAAAAATAGTTTATAACTAAATATAAATATGTTTCCAAAATAATTCATTAACAAATGCATTCATGTTCAATTGAATCCAATTTTCCCTACTGGATATTTTTCAGAAAAATACTTAAACTGTATTTTCAACGATTTCAAAATATCCCTTTTTAGCATACACAACCGTTTTTCAAACCCATGCAACCAACCATGCATGCTACATTATGAAAATTCCATAATCATGAGTTTTTTCAGGTCGATCAACCAAGTCATCAAAATGTAATTATTTCCCATGATCCATTAAACCTGTGGAACCGAGTACAATGCAATATTTCAACAAATCCATGTGTATGAAATTCCTATGTGAAATTAAACATTTAGCATCACGTATAAAGTCATATTTCAACCAAGCCTTATATATGAAACATGAACACATAACACGTATTCCCAATGATCATGCCAAAAAACCTTTTTAATAAAAACACCTTTTTATTGAAAACCATTTCTGTTAAAACTATTTCAATTCAAAACCATTTCAATTCCTAATGATTTTAATTAAAATCCATTTTTATTGAAAACCATTTCTATTGAAAATATCTTTTTCGTCAACCATTTAAAAATTCAAGAAAATCCATAATTTCATATCATCATTTTAAATTCATGAAATGAGACCCACTTTTTCCCAAATATTCACCAAAATCCTTCAATTTAACAAAAACCAAATATCAGAAATAATATATATTTTTCTATGAATTTTTTAATCAATAAACATATTTTAATATATAGCAATCAATTCTATCAATAGGAGTTGATAGAGAATCCACCCAACTCGATGGTTTTGAGGAAACATTGACAACAAATGAATAACACACAATAAAGTGGAACGATTCTCCAAGAATGGACTAAGTTCTATTATCATAGTAAAATAACAATTTAATATTGAATTATATGGAAACCATAAATGTAGATATAACAAATATAGGTTCGGATCTGAGAATGAATAGATATTGGAGTAGTAGTTCTTATAAAATATAATAAAACATGGCAAATCAATAAAGAATGGAGAAATACCTCAAAAATCAGACTTGAACTCACCAAGGGAAGGCTCTAGGTTAGCTCCAACTCATGAGGGGAGGGTTCTCTAGCCTTATAGAGAGATTAATCTCCAAATTGGGGCGTTTTAAATCCAGATGAAAATATATAAAGAAAAACCGAGTAAGCACCTAGAAAATAGGATCTAGATTTGACATCTATGCAAGGATGGACCACACGGTTTGGTCCAACTGTGTATGGATCATACAACCTTCTGTTTAGTCCCAACACTCCTTATAAAACCCCCAATCTCTCCCTTTCATCACCTTTACCCTTTTTATGGAAACAAATTTTTTTTAAATATCCTACTTTATAGAAACACCCCACTTTATGGATACAACCCGCTTTTAGGAAATATACCACTTTATAGAAACATCCCATTTTATTGAAACACCACACTTTTTGGAAGCACCCAAATTTATGGAAAAAACCCACTGTATGGAATCAATAATCATTATAGAAACAAAAAACTTTATGGAAACTCTATATTTTCTGGAGACTCTCTATTTTATGGAAAATATCGATTAAAGACACACCAATTAAAAATATGAGGAAATGGTTTATAAACCTGAATCCAGGGGTACAAAATTCTCCCAACCATTGTTATTTACATCATCGAAAAGTTAATAACCCTCACTGGCCAAAAAGAGTTTTGACCACTTCTATTTCGTTTCTTTCTCACATTCCCATGCCTCTTCTTGAATTAGATCATATAGCCATAAAACCAACATTAGGCTGATTCTTTTCACATGAAAGTCCTTTTCACTTATATCCATTATCTGCACTGGGATATATATCTATGATGCATCTGGTTCTGGCTTAACATGTTCCTATCTGATCACATGGTCAGGATCAGGGGGATACTTTTTCAATTGGGATACATGGAACACATTATGAACCAAAATAAATAGTAGTGGTAATGCCACTGTTATTCCACCACACCCACCCTTTCCAGTGTCACAAAAGGTCAAATGTATCTAAGAGATAACTTGACCTACTTCCTGAAGAGATGATTTCCATTACTTGGAGAGATACTAAAGAAGATATGATCACCCACAACGAATGACAACCGTCTTTAAGGGTGGTCTGAATAATATTTCTGACGACAATGCGCCATCTCTATCATCTTTATAACCAAATAGATCTTCTCTGTTGTTTCTTGGTCATGTATTGGCCTGAATAGTGATGTTCCCCCTATTTCCACCTAGCATTGTGGAGACAGACAAGGATGCCCATACAATGCTTCAAACAGAGCCATGTGTATTAAGGCATGGTAGTTTTAAATTAATGATAACTCCCTTAAAGGAATATGCTCATACCACAAGTCACCAAAATCCATGAGACATGCCTGTAAAATTTCTTCCAATGTGTGTATCATCTGCTCAGATTACCCATCCATATGAGGATGATACCCTAAGCTTATAGTTCACTGATTCCCAAGGTCTTACTAAAAGGATTTCCAGAAATGAGACATGAAACATGGATCTCTATTTGAGACCATAGACTTTAGAACACCAAGACTATTTACAACTTCTCAGATAGATATTTTTGAATGATACACTACCGAATGAGTTTCACAAATTGGTATGAAATGGACCGACATGGTTAGACGGTCCACTATCACCAAAATGGAATCGTGTTTCTAGACCATTACTAGAATACCTATAACAAAATCCATTCTTATATGATCCCATTTCCACACTGGGGTGGACAAAGATTTTAACATACCAGCTGGTCTCTGATGCTCTAGTTTAACTGACTGACACGTTAGGCACTTCAAGACGAACTCGTCCACCTTTATTTCCATGAGGCTCCACTAAAATTGAACCTTTAACACCTTATACATATTCTATGTACCTAGATGTACACTCCATCATAAATAGTGGTAATAATGCATATGTAGTTCCTAAAAAACCATATGTACAACCCTCTGATCTCTGAAAAACAAAATTGAACCCCCATCAAGTTTCCAGCCCTCAATGGTCACCCCACTATTGAGTTTTGATCTTACAACTTGACATTTTTCATCGGATGTTTGTACCTATTTGATCATTTTTACTAAATTAGGATCAAGTGTAGCTGACAAGAAAATTGCTACGTCACCTTGGTTTTCAAATTCCAAATTCACGTCAGCTAAGACTGACATGAGCTATAATTTATCTGATGCTTCTTTCTCCAACTGAGCTTGTGAGTATCTACTCAATTCATTCCCCACTAAATTTCATTTCCCTGTTGCGTACATTAAGTTAAATTCAAATATTTCGATGTACTCAATTTATATCCTTTTCCTAAAATTTAAATATCACTATGAGATAACGTGTTTCAAGATTTTTTGATCCATATACACAGTAAATTTCTCACCAAAGAGATAATGTCTCTATTTTTTCAAAGCATAGAGGACTGCAGCTAACTCCAAATCATCTGTTGGGTAATTCTTCTCATGAACCCTCAAATTACATGAACCATTAGCAACCACATGAATTATTTTCATGATAAAACAACCCAAACATTATCCTGATGCATCAAAATACACCACATTCCCATTTCCTGATTCATGCATAATCAAGATAGGTTCTGATGTAAGCTGAACTTTTAGTTATTGGAAAGACTTCGGACATTACCCTTCGCATTGGAATAGATAACTCTGCCTTTTCAGAACTTTCATTGGTGATGCTAGTCATGATAAATCATGCACAAAGCATCATTAGTAACTAGATAGACCAAGAAAACAGAGTATCTTGAAAACATTTATCTATGGTTTCCAAGAGATAACGTCTTCTATCTTTTCAAAATCATCATAAATTCCTTTCATATAAATGTCATGGAAAATAAAACATACTTCATGTATCCAAAAATCACACATAGATAATTTGGCATACAAACGATCATCTCTCAAAATTTGTAACACTATTTCCAGGTGCACCTCATGATCATCCCTTGTCATTGAATAGTCCAAAATGACCACCCCAAACACCACATAAAATAAATATAGATATTATTGAATATCTAATTCATCAATTCCATGATGGCCACTAGTGAATTTTTTTGACTAAAAGGCTTGACTACACATTCATAGTGTCCATATCGACTTCTAAAACCTGTATTTAGAATATCCTATTTCCAAATAATCAATTGGTGATATCATATTCCAATGTCCAACATAGAGAAACATTGGGCTCTACTTAGTTGATCAAATAGGTAATCAATACATGGAGGTGGATATATGTTCTTTATTGTAACTTGGTTAACCTTACGATAGTCAACAAATAGGTGAAAAATTCTATTTTCCTTCTTCACAAAAAAACAGGTGCTACCCATGGAGACATACTTGTTCAAATGAAACTTGTTCCTTCCAGCTCCTATAACGGTGCTTTCAATTACCGTAACACTATTGGTTCCTTCCTATAAGACTTAAGGGAAATATAACTTGTCCCTGGAAGAAGTTAATCATAATATCCACTTCCCTTAGAGGTGGTAACCCTAGGAATTTCCTGGGAATGGCATCTGGAATTGATCCACAACATCTTGAAAACTATTTTCCTCAATCTCTTAAATTGATGTGAAAGTCAACAATGCCCATTGGTAAGAGATAGTTCCCACCATTGGTGACAATAATTTATTTTCACCCTTTATTACAGTCCTCAATATTCTAAAGAGATGCTTGATACCATCCTCAGTCATTAAACTATCTGTAATCATATAACAGTTGATCTGATCATTGAATGTTGTCAGCCATTTCATATACAGGATTACATCATAAACATCCAAATCCAACATTGAGAGGTCCTATTCTAGCTCATCTCCATCAATAGTTATCGCACATGGTCTACACACAATGGCTTGACATTTTATTTCACTAAGAGGTGTTAGCAATTTCACAACAGAAGGCATCATTTCCAATTTTAAACATATCAAGTCAACAAAACAAGAAGAAATGAAGGAATTTGAAGCACCAGTATCCATCAACACTTGCACAATGGTAGAATTCAAAAGATTCATACCTCTCATTGTAGATGTTCTAAACTGATAATCAACATTCATATGCTCATTTCATACAATTTTTTTTCATAACACTTTTCTCTTTATTTCATTGATGAGGATTCCTTGGTTTAGAAGTCATGGTATTTATAGAATCACCATGGTTGGTTCTACTCTATTGACGAGACTGATTCTGTTATCCTCATCTAGGTGAAGCATACGACGCCTGGAACATCTGAGAAGTTTCTCGAGCATCTGTCCATGGATCACTGTGACAATAGTACTGAATATGTCCCATAATTTTTTAATTATGACATGCTATAGGTTGTGTCATACAATCTCTCATTATTTTTTAAAGTGAACCACATTGAGAACAACCTGGTTTGCTCAAGGGTCATGGAAGAAGATTTACTGATCCAGTCATCTGGTTCTGATTTCCACTTTCACCTTAGAAATGGGTTTCCCTTTTTTACATATTCCCAATAGTTGAGTTCCCACCGTATCCTGTAGGTATCATCATTCCACCTCTCTGAGATCCCTATATATCATGTTTATCCATAGTCTCTTTATTCATCATCACAATATAGTCTTTAATATAATGTACAACATTGTTTGGTGGAATATCCTATCATAGTCACCATTCGATGATGTGTGCCTTTATAGAGGCACTTGTCGTAACATCTGGTGCAAAGCATACTGTGTTCATTAAATTATCTGCATACTCTGTGACAGAGATACTCTCTTGTTTCATGATGGAGAATTCCATTATCTTATTGATCTTGAACTGGAGAGGATATAATTGTTTGTTGAACAATTCGACAATATCATCTCATATAATTCCTTCATCCAATTAAGCATCCATCTCTAAATCCGACCACTGATGTACATGATCTTCGAGTATATATAACTCCAGTTTGATCTTTAGCTCTACTAGTGTGCCGATGAATTCAATGGTATGATTCATCCTATAAAGCCACACCTCTGCATTTTTTTGGTTTAGAATCACCCCTGAAATTAGGTAGAATCTGCTTCATGAACTGTATAATATGATCCACATGTTGTAGAACATTCCTCCGGTTCCATGTGTCCACAACTTGAAATGATTTCACAATACTCCAAACCAGATCTTGTTTCACACTTGGTTTACATGAAACCACATTCTCCACAGATACTTCATTTTGTTTTCGATGATACATACCAGAATCCATTTTCTAAACTGACAACAAACTCATTTAATATCACTCTCAATAAACTGTTGGCTTAGCATCTCAAATATTTTCACACCATCTATCACAACATTTTTTTTCCAAAATAACCTTTTTCAAATGTTCATCCATTTTTTAAAAGACATCACACGCTTTTGAAAATCAAAACATTTTCAAAATATGATAATCATGCGCTTTTTCAAAATCATTCATTTTATTAATAATTCCATTATTTTTCATAAATTTTCACATTTATTTCAAAGAATGAATCATACCTCAAAATTAGGTATTCACTTCTAGTGGGAATTAATTTTTTAACAATGCATGTCATGCTCATCTCATTGGATAAACCAATGAAAATGAGATTTCAAATTTCTAGAAGTGTCTCTAAACATTTATTTACCAAAAACTCTGGTAACATGATGTTCAACATAAATGGGTTAGCTACATCCTTTTATTCTATACATTTCATGTTCATATAGTCCTACTCCTTTCTAAGATTTCAACTAATGTAATGGACTAGAAGGGATTTCATCTCCAAAACTAATAACATCGATGACTACTTTTTATGAATGGACCGAACAAGATGATACCATTTGTAATGAACCACCAATTATCATTGGCTTGAGAGTACCATGAGTCATTATTAAGCCTTAACCAACACCCCCAAGATGCCAAAGGTTGTAAATAAATGCCGAAGGGTTTCAAATACAAGTGGGGGATGATTTAACATTTATGAAGTAATCCAATTAACCTAACAACCATAACTATGCATTAACAATATAATGCAGAAACAAATGGAAGAAAACTCAACAAATTCATGTATCTCAAAATCACATTAAAGTATGCCACAATAGAAGAATAACTAAGTATCAAAGTACACAGTAGATAGACTACACATGACTCTCCAAAGACCTCATGACTCTATGCCCCACAATCTCCATGATCCAATATCTCCAAACATCCCTAACATCTTGAGGTAATTCTAAACCCGTGTGACACATCAACTTTTCCCTTGTCCCTAGAAGATATCATCTGCAAAAGCCCCAATGTCCCAAAAGTTGGATGAGTATAAAACTCAGTAGTTTTTCACCATTGACTTACCTACTCATACCAACAATATATAATGGTTAGAAACAATTATATAAAACATTTTATAAAAAAAAAATTCTCAAAAATTGATTATAACTAAATATAAACAAGTTTCCAAAACAATTCACTTCCAAATGCATACTAGTGCTATAGAACCGAATTTTCTGAGAAAGATATTTTTCAAGAAAAATAACTAAACAATATTTACAACCATATCACAATATCCATTTATCAGCATACACAACCATTTCTCAAACCTATGCAGCCAACCATCCATGCTATGTTATGACAATTACATTCTCATGAGTGATTTCCCGTCGAACTACCATGTCATCACAAGGTAATTTTTCCCCCTATGCCATTAACCCTTTGGCACAGATCACAAGGTGATATTTCAAAAATGACCATGTATGAAATTCTAAAGTACTATTAAACATTTGGCATCGTGAACAAGGTCAAATTTCAACCAACCCTATATATGAAAAATGAACACACACCACATATTCCAAACAACCATGCCAAAACAACACATTCAATAAAAACACCTTTTTATTGAAAACAATTTCCTTAAAAAATATTCCAATTCCAAACCATTTAAACTCCAAATAATTTCAATAAAACTCCATTTTTATTGTAAAACATTTCTATTGAAAATTATCTTTTTTATTAACCATTTAGAAATTCTATAATATCCATAATTTAAAATAACCATTTTAAATTCATGAAACTAAACCCCCTTAGGTACAATTATTACCCAAGATCACATAATTTAACAAAAACCATAAATCATCACAGATGATTATATTTAGATGCATTTCAAAGTCAATAAACCAATTTGAATCTAACACAATTAATTCTATCAAGAGGATTTGAGAGGGAAACCACCTACCTTAATGTTTGTGATGAAACTATGACAACAGATGAAAAACACACAAGAAAGCGGGTCGATTCTCTAAGGATGACCTTAGTTCTATTATCCTAGAAAGATGACGACTCAATATTGAATTATTTAGCATCCAAAAATGTAGATCTATCCAATATAGTTTCAGATATGAGAATGAATAGAGATCAAAGAAGTAGATCTATTCAGATCTAAGAAAACATGACAAATCATGAAAGAATGGTGACATACCTCAAGAATTATACTAAAAATCACAATGGGAAGGCTCTAGGTTAGATCAAACCCAAGGGGGATTCTCCGTCATTCTAGGTAGATTAATATCAAAATAGGGGCTTTTTTAAGCCAAAAAGAAATATATATATATATATACGAAAAATGATTATTCTCCAAGAATATAGGATCTAGATTTGACCTCAGCGTAAGGTTTGACCACACGGTTTGGGCCAACCATGTGTGGATCGCACGACCTTCCCTTTTGGACCAACCATCTTTATAAGACCTTGAAACTCTCACATCCTTCAAATTTACAATTTTTTTGGAAACACATTTTTTATGGAAACATCCCACATTATAAAAACACATGACATATATAGAAACAAAACTTTTTCAAGAAATACAGCACTTTATAGAAACAACGCACCTTATAGAAGCACCCCACATTATGGAAAAAACCTACTTTATTAAAACAATCCACATTATAGAAACTACCAAAATTATGGAAACACCCATCTTTATGGAAACTCTCTATTTTATGGAAACTCTATATTTTATTTAAACTATATATTAAAGACAAACCAATTAATAAAACGTGAACAAAGGGGTTATGTACCTGAAACTGAGGGTAGTACAAAACTCATCAGTTTTTTGTGAACTATCATATTCATAACATTTTTTGATAATCAATTGGTATATGCTACCACTCATAGATTATATGTTCAATATGTTAATGGGATCATAATGGTTCAATAATATCTAATTATGATTGGGTCATTACCAATTTCATTTATAGAGAGTGGCTATTCCAATGAAAACATTCAAAAATATATATTTCCATTACAATGGTTATGCCATTTGGTCTAAAAAAATAACCAGAAGTATTTACATAATTGTAGAATAGGATATTTTAATGATATAATTATTATTATTTTATGGTTTTTTTCAATTTCACACATGTGTATTTAAGTTTATTGGTTGATCATGGGAAACACATCTCCACAATGTTTTGAATTTTGAGGATTCGTCGGTTGCGTAAAAAATAATTAATGTGTGATTTTAAGATATATTAAATATATGTTTCAATATAAATTTTTTATCTTAAGTAAATGTTTCTTATAACCCCTTAATAATATAATATATTATATCCAGTCAACCACCTAATATTGTAATTGAGATATTAATATACCTTGGTCCTGCTGGTTATTACTGAGGTTTTGTTTTCATTTTCTCATGAATACATTTAATAATGAATCCATTTATAAGGAATAAATTTCTATAACTTTGTATTGAGGAATTTCATAAAATATTAAAGAATATATGGTTCTTATTTTATCATCACTGATATTGAAATTTCTAGAATCAGGAAATTTATACACAGTTTATTGGGATTCATTAGGATCTGGGATAGGATGTGTTCCCATTTAGGGAATCCATGTTTTTAATAAGACCAACATCATATACGTTTATAGTATTGAAACTTCCCATAAAATGATTTAGAGTTAATTGTTGTACATAATTATTTAAATAATTTTCCCCATTACAAATATGGTATAAAATATATAGTGTTATTTAAATCATATGATGTTGAAATATTTCTTATAACTAAGGTATTTGAATGTAAGAAAAGGATGATGTATGGATTATCTTAAATTATTTATATAGAATCGATGTATAAAAAATGTAAAGGTAATTGTGTGGTTGATGAATTAATAAAATATTCATATTCTCAGTTGGAAATGTGGTTTCAGATCAATGGTTGTTTATTTCAGTCATAGAAGAAATATATATAGATTAGGAAAAAATGAGCTGTTTTTTCAATTTTTATCATATTTTTTTTAATTATTATTTGTCTTAGAAGGTAAAATAATCATTGATGTACAATTATAATTGTGTAGTTTTGGGGATGAATCTCAATGGTGGGTAGAAAATTTAGGGACATAAGATGGATTGGTGTTATGTATTTGGGTTTAAAAATTTAAAGGTTATACCTATTGAATATAAAGAAAAAAATTTATACATACAAACATTCGATATGGGATGCATATCCAAGATTATATAATATATATAAGGCATTTAATGAACAATTTTGGTGTGTCAACATGAATCAAATGGTGGATGATTTTTTACTATAATTCATCACATGTTAGTAGGTTATATAATAGAATTAGTGGCAAGTATGAATGTCATAGTCATTACCAATTCCAGTTTGGAAATATGATCATATAGAAATATATTTTTTCATAGGTCCCCAAAGAAATGTTCAAAAACTTAATTATATGTGGTAGACTTTTTATTATCGTATAACGTCATCCCATATCGTACTTAGTATGGAAACTCATATAGTGGAGATGTTTTCTGATATCAATATCTGATAAGTGATAAATAATAATGGATTACTGGTGTCAATAATATTAGATAGATACCCAAGGATTACATCTCAGTATTTGGAATACTTATAGAATTCCATTGGGACTCATTTGACCAATAGTAATGTGTATCTTTTTCAGATGGATGGGAAAAAAGAATGGGTGATAAAAACACTATAATACATGTTTTGGGATTTTTTTATGAATTTTTTTGGGCCCATTGGAGGGGAAATTACTAATAGGGGAGGTCTAGTACAAAATACATTTCATGACATGACACATGAGGCTCATTTTTATTATTATTATGGGTGTCGTTATCATTCAACATTTAGGTGTGTTGATACTATAAATCCATCAATATTTTTCCAAAGCCTTGTCTGTGGGACTCCATGTAAGATTCAATTGATTGATGGTGGGATGAAGATAACTTATAGACATTTTAAACCATATGTCAATTATTATCTTCAACTATTCTCATTGGAGGTGAGTGATAAGGTGTTCTTTAAAATCTCCTCAACACTTGGACATCATCATTTTGAAATGAAGGGAATTTCATATAGGATGAATCATGGGAAAAAGGGAAGGAAATGGTTAAGCAATGGACTAAACACATTCATGATAATAGTAGTTTTCTACATTCTAGTGATAGAACAACCAATTTTTGAGAGAATATAGATCCACATGAATCAATTAGTTTACCCATTATGTGTTATTTTTATGTATGTAAGGTGTTAGTGTGATGGCCATTACGGTTTATAGAATTTTTAAAATTATTTTGGGGGTTTTCAAGAGGCGGGGGGTTTGGGATCGATTGGTATAATTCATTAAACACTTAAAGTAATCCATAAACATTTTTATATAGTCATATGGGTAGTTGAAAAATTTAGTGCATTTTTTGCATATATCATGAATCCAACCCGAATTAACCAAGAAGATTGGTATAGATTAGTAAAGATGATTGTAACTTAGTCTGTCTAACCGCGCAAGACAGACATGAGAGGGGTGTTTGGCTGTACTGGTTCATTTATGCTTTGATCACGGTTTTCCAAAACATTCTCCCTAATCATGAGTGAAAAAATTAGATTATATAATTGAAGATATAATTCATAATTCTTCATTAAAAACAATTTATTTCACTATTCCAACCCTATCTTGGTTTTCTCTCCCAATGGAAATTGAGAAACTCTATTTTAATCCAAGAGATATCCATCGAAAAATCATGATTTTTTGAAGGCTAGATTTGTTATAAGACTTTGTACATAGTGATTTTCCATATATCTATTCTTCTATTATCTATTAGATTCATATATCGTGTCCCTTGGGGATATATATATGATAATTGATGAAAATAATGAAGATATTTGGCTACTATCATGATATGTATTGATAAAATGGTTGGTTTTTCAGATTCAACATGGTTCTATTGATGAAATTGTTTCATTTACCATTTTATCCTTTATTTTTTTGTAATTTAGTTTCACTTTCAACCCCTCCATTTAGATAATGAAACCCTAGTTTGAATTTTATAAATTAAATGGAATTTATTGTGAAATTGATATGATAATCATGGTTAAAAATATCTTTAGTGATGTTTTTTGGTTTTTTGAAAATTTTTAATACTTCATATTTCATTATTTATGGATTTTAAAATGGTGGTTTTAAAATGTTTATTATTTTTGATTCACATAAAATGATAATTGGTGATGTTTCAATAAAAGAAATTAATTTTTGAAAAGGATTGAGATGGTTGGTTAGGGAATATTTTAAAATATAGAGGATGGTGTGCGTTCATTCTATTATCATGACACTAAATTGGGGGAATATACCATTAGGGTATAATGGACATGGCCTTGTATATGGGTTGTGTCCAATTGGGGTGTATGGAGATTGTTGAAAGTGAAATGACTTTTTGGATTCATGAAAATACACTCATTTTGGATGTAACTATCACTTGGGAATATATTTGTGGTTTTATGGATATTTGGGATGGAATTGGATATTCCAAATAGATTTTGGAAATTTTTTGAATGAAATAGATGGTAATTATTCAAGGAATTTTTTTTTGAGAAAATATTTCTCTTTTATTTAAACTGTTAATTTTTTTTAATTCGTTTTATAATTATTTTTATATAAATTTTTTTACATGTAATATCATTGTGGCGTGATTTGGGAATATATTTGGAGAAAATCAATCACGTTTCATCACTCTCCCCCTTCATGGTGACATTGGGGAATGTTTATATAATGATTATCATGAAACATGTAATAGTAAAGTATCTCATTTAATTATTAATGATTCATGAAAAATTTTCTAGGTATTATGGATTTGAATATAGAAGTATTTCGACATATGCAGAGTTGGTGACAACAATGACTTTATGATTTTTTTATTCTTCCTATTTGAATTCATATTGTAGTTTTATATCAACATGATAGTATGATATGTTTTATTTTTGTTATTTATTTTGATTCCAAGTTATTTCTAATTGAGTTGTATAAATTGTTATCATGAATCATTTTGTTGTCAATAGGTTATAGTGTTCATGGTTGGGGGTTTTTAATTAAAAATAATAAAATAATCCCTTGATTGTATTGAATACATTTTTATTTATTTATTTCTATTAATTCCTTGGGGATTTTGTCTAAGGCGAGTCACAATTATGACAAATCTCAATCCAATTAGGAGGGTTGAGATGATTGAAAACCCATTTTATTATATGGAATGAATAGTGATGTTATTTATCATATGATCTGTTAGTGAATGCTGCATAAACAATTTATATTAATTTTTATTTATGTAATAGAAATTTATCATGGCACAATAAAAGGGTGAGGTTATTATTATAATTGGAATAATGTCAATAAATTATATGAAAAATCAATCAACATTAATAAATTGGTTCATGTAATAAAATATTGTCATCATATCATAATTTTTAATGACATCAATGGCAGTTTTCATGACTCGTTGGTTTATGACTTTTTAATCATTTACTTTTTACTAACCATGTTCTCTATCTCTCATTATCAGTATTTGGATGTTAGATTTCACTTTTATGTCGATGCTTTCACTTACCACCAATGATGTCCTGTGTAGAAAATTTCTTAAGTGTAATATTTGGTAACAATTACGTTTCAAAATTTTCTATTTAGGTGAATTTTAGTTATTCACTTTTATTATGTTGGTTTATGCAAAGGAATTATAAAAGAATAAATATCTGAGGACAAGGATGAATTTTATGGGAGAGAATCATTTGGGAGGAGGGGTGTTTATCGTAACACATCTTGTTATTAAGAATTATATTTTAATAAAATAAATTAACAAAAACACTTTTATCTTTTATTGAATACATCACAAAGATAATAATGATTTATTTGAAACCTATATTTATACATATGGTACCTGAAACACTGAGTTTATATAAAAGTATACACAAAATTTTAATGTTTCTGTAACACATAATCCTGTGTTTATCATACATTAAAGACAACACCAAGTTAAATTAAAATGTACCACAGTAATAAAATATTATTATATAATATTCATTTTATTATATATATTTTATAATGTATTGTATAAATATGCTTAACTAGCTAGTAAAATAATATTTTTCAACTCATTGGATATTAGTTAACATGAAACAGATATGAAAAATAATTGAACATAATAGAAATTCTTTTCTATGAACAAATGTGTTTTATATAAATATAATAATGAAATAACTTTTGTACAAGGTAATATTTTAATTTATATATTATATAATAAATTAATGGTTTAATATTCATCTTATATATTTTCATGACAATATATAATAATTAATCTAATTTTACGATTAAAACATTATTTTTGTGAAAAGTTGTTTTGTCGCATTTTAATTTTACACTTATTTAAAAAATAAATTTTATCACATTTATAATTTTTATACAGTAAAATAAAAATCATTTTTTAAATCATAATTAAAACATTTTCTTACTGTGGTTTTTTATATTTCTAAAAATTTTAAATGATTTTATAAATAGTGAAAAATAATAAAATTAAATTCAAATATCCCTAGTCCTTTAATTCATTTAGATTATAAAATTTTGTTATAATTTTGATTATTAGTATATATAGTTCAATTATACATATATTAATCCAATTTTTGTCATTGGAATCAATTTTAAAATAAAATTTGGCAAAAAAATTGTAATCATTGAAAATTTCCACTTTTAAGACCCAACTCTCTTAATCTGTCTGTGAGATTAATTTAAAATTAATATTTTACACATATGAGTTATTAATTACGGAAAATTTGTTCCATACATTGAATAATAATAACATATTACTACTTATAATAAAAAATAAATTATCAAACATAGTTATTAGTGAAAACTGTTAAATTTTATTATTGTTCTTGAGGTAAAAACTAGATTGTGTAGGCGTAAAACATATAACATAAGGTGTAAGAATGATGAAACACATATAAAGAACCCATTTTTATTAAATATTTATAAGATTTATAGTTTATTCTATTATATTTATAGTTTTTTGGATATTAGTCTGTTAAATCGGACTATATAATATGCTTAAAAATAAAGACAAAAAATAAACCTTTCTTCCTTTTAATTTATATAAAGATTTAGAATAGTGAATAAATATATAAATTCTTATCTATTTAATTTTAAATGATAAAAAAGTTTTTCTATCATTTTAATTTATTTTTATGACTTTTAGATATGAGAGAATTACATCGAATTCATATGAAACAACAACATAGTAATTATTTATGCAACAATTAACTAAAATAAATGAAAATTTAAAATTTTAAAGTGAACAATATTTAATTAATTATTGTTTTGAAATAGTTTTTAGATTAATAAATTCATTTAAAATGTATTTAAAATATTATATTTTAAACAAAAAATGTTTTAGATATTTTTAAATTCAAATTAAGTACATAACACTAAAATTTAAATTAATTTTATTTTATTATAAATGATATTTAATTAAATGAATTAGAATGAATAAAATAATATTGATCCAAGTAATTTGTAAATGTTAATAAATATTAAATTTGATCCATCACTGTACAAATTTATAATATATAATGAAAATATTATCTAATAAAGAGTAAAACACTTATCGTGTAGATAAGGTTAATATAGGATTTGAACGCACTAAATGAATTTCAATTAAACTTATTTTCAAAGAAAAATTATTTTTTAATTTATAAATTATATTTCATATTTTAATATAATTGCTTATATATTTAAATAATTATAATTATAAATTTTTCATAACGGGTGAATTATGTAATAAGAAAAGTAATTACTTTGATGAAAAAAATAGTAAAGTAAAAAAACATGTGATTTTGTGTAACAAATTGTTTGAAACATGAGTGTAAATGTGTCATGGAGGTGTGGATATATCATATTATCCCTATAAACCATTAATTATTATATTTGTATTAACTAGTGAAATGATTGACCTCTAAATATTGAAATCATTTTTAGTATTTATAAGAATTCCTCTCCTCCTCAACTAGAATAATGAACTCACACTACCCAATTATCCAAACTATCTAGCCCTAAAGACCAAAACATCCATTCCAAAATAACCTATTGACTTAAATAATATCATACTATGTTCCTCTATTTTAATATAAATCAAAATAAGGATCAACTTTTGTACAATAAAGAAGGAGATACCTGAAGAAGAAGAAGAAGAAGAAGTAACATTCATCAATAAATGATGTTGTTTTATTTCATCCTCAAAGACCACCAATTATTATTTATCATGGTCATATAATAAACATATAATCATATAAATACATAATTTTTTTGATAATTGATTTATCTTTTAAAAAATAATTTCATTTAATGGGGTTTGTTATCATCATTCGTGAACACACCATACTTCCACATCAAGAATCGATGCTGTTTTTTTCTACTCCCCCACTCAACGATGGACATAATACTATTGATAGTATAAATATACATTATATTTATAAATTTTATGATTTTATTACTATTATTATATTTTGTTATTTAACAAATAAATTAATGTTTTCTATTTTTTTGGAAATATGATATCATCATTTGGGTGTATGGAAGACAACTGCATTCTAAAGCGATATGAATAATTGAAACATTTCATGTAATGTATTAAGGATGAGTATAATATAATAATTTTGTATTTATAACATAAAAATTAAATTTTTTTACAATATATATATATATATATATTTCATGTACTTTTCTTTTATTCAATATGAAATGAAAATGGAAACCATGATCATTTGTACGTAAGACCTATCGTCTACTAGAACAATTTATTTCCTTTCATATCTCTAATATATATTGGCATCTATAAATACATAAATAATTAATATATATGATATTTATCTCATTATTATCATCATGGATAACATTAAAACATGATATTTGTATGATGACCCAGAATAAAAAGACAAAACATGATTGAAATACAAAGCTGTTATGACACAAATTATGACATTACCTTGGAATTATTAATAAATAATTAATATAAATAAAAAATATATAATATATTTTTATATAAAAATGAATTTGTTGTATTGATATATTTATATTAAAATTATATTTATTATGAAGGGTTTGGGAAAAAGTATGATGATTATCATTACATATGGTTAGGGGGTTTCATATGTATCTTTTATTTTTACATGGTATATGATATATAAAACACTATGGGTTTCATTTGATGTATATATCTTACATGATTGTATTATATGATAATATAAAATAAATATATAAGTATTTAAAAATCTATTTTAGGTCCTATTCATGATGGGATTTATATTTTTAATGTTACCAAAATGGTAAAGTATTTTTATTTAAATATTTCATCATTATGGTGTATGTTATGTTATAAATCTATTTTAATTTACAATGTATATATAAATCCTATTTATGATTTTATATCCTGAATTTAAACATTTTAATTATAATATTAGTTCAATTTTATATGATTAATTTGTGTGGCTTGGTATTAAATGTAACCAAATTTTTAAATAACATATGTTACATTATTATAAATAATTTGGATTTTTTATGATCGTGTATCAAATGTTGAAATCTCATTATCTATATGTAAAAAATTAGCTTTATCTATTCCTCTCTGATATCTATTAAATATATCTTCATGTATTAGGAACCATTTTTTAAAATCTTTTTACTTATTACTAATAAAAAATTATTCTATGATTATCAATAATTATTTATCTCTTCGATTGAGAATAGGTTTTCCTCCTAGTATAACATTTTATATAAAATGATTTAATATTTTTTTAATTGATATTATAATCAAATAACAATGAAATGGATTTTTAATATTTTTTTATGTTTTAAAATGTGTTTTAAAAAAATATCACATATTTATTTCTCACATTACAAATTTATTTTGTATTAATGCTGTATAATTTTTATTATTATTTATATATCATTTTTTCAAGTGTAAATGACATTTTACTCAAAAAATGATTTAAATATTACATTCAAAAATATTAAACATCTAATATGATTCTTGTTGGTATAACCAATTCCTTATGATGGATTTGATCTAATAATACAATTCATATTATTTATTTTAATGGTTTATGTATTGAGGAAATCATTTTTATGGAACTCATTTTCTCTTCTAGGGGTCAATAAATTATCACAAAGATTTTTATGAAACCCATTTCATTTCCATTGGTTAGATATGATACAATGAGTTTGAAATGGAACCCATTTAATTTTAATGAATTAATCAGGTACCTAATGAATAATTAATTTTTATATTATCATAATTATGGTTTTCCAGGTTGTTGTATTTAATTCATGTGGTGGTTCATAGAAATTTTGTATAAATTTTGTAGCCTAGATAGAATCATGTAATCTCGTTAGAGCATATCTAATGGGGGGCCTGGATTGCCTTGGAGAATACAATTATAGTCTATATTATTGGGTGTCATATATTACATTAAGTGATTCCATTATTAACAATATGATGGGTCTGAATAGAAAACGCTCCAATGAATTGGGTAGTTTTTTATATCTTATGAGATATACATGGATGTAACATGGAGAGAAACTAGTTTAATAAAGGATTGTGTTTCATAATATGTTATTGAGAGTGATCCACAAGTACTAAAATGGTCTTCAGTGTAAACCACGATTACTAATATTGTTTACGGAGTGATCCTATTTCTCTATGATAGCCATGTTAATGGGTCCTGAATACTATTGAAATCATTTCATATGTTTATGTTAATTCCCTAATTTAGTGTCTTACTCATTCATTATGCACCCATGGATTATACATATGATTCCTTAATGATTCATGTATTAAGATCTTCCAACCATCATGCCATGACTCATCGGCATGATCTTCATTTGGAATGGAATGACCATAAACATTTATTCAAATGGTCACAAACTCTTATGTTTATGTTATTCATACATATCCCATTTATTTACACATATTATGCATATGTGCTCACAATTTATCAGGTGTCATTTCCCTAGGTAAAAAATAATGGTTTTTAGTAGGTGTAACTATTGTGATTTTTTTGAGTAGAAATGATTATATTTTACCTAGTTAAGCATATTGTGTTCAATTGTACAATAAATATAAACTATTGTAGTTTCAGACATATATATTTTTATTGTGATGAATATTATTCTAAAATGATATAACATCTAGTTATCATACGCCTTGAAATGTATCTGATTTTCTGGGTATTATTTTTAAATATTATATAGAATTATTTAGAGACCAACCATGGAGACGACATGTCATTTTGATTCATGGTGGGTAGGAATGGATTTTTATCATTTTTAGGTTATGTGAGTTGGCGTGTGTGTACAGTTGTGGATGTTTCAAAGTTGATTCCCTGATTAAAAATATGAGGATACTATTGTGTATAGGATAATGAATTTACCTAAGAATAGGCCTAACAATGAACGATGTGGCTCGAGGGAAGAAGTTAATATCTCGCAGTTTTATGAAAAATAAGATAAAATAAAATAAAAGTGGGAAGTTTATATTATGTAATTTGGAAACATTCTCTGTAGTGTAACAATGAGGAATCGGTTTCCATAATTAATGAAAAAATATAATCATTCTGAGATAGCAATGCTGAGTCATTAATGTCGCAGAGTTATGTCAGAGAATCATCATAGAAGAATAATAAACGTGTCCTCTCCTTTTAATGGGATAATCGATTGTTAGTCATTGGAAGAAGACTGATAGAAACTCTGCAGAATTCATGGAGCATTGAAGAGAACTCTTGACAACGAATAATAAAAAATCAAAAGTACAAATCATTTTACCAACATTTTTTGTGAATCTCGGTGATAATGGTAGCATAATCCCTTCAGCAGTGATTGATCCTTCTCACGGTAGGGGTTTTTTTTTTAATTTTTTCATGCTCTTTCATTAAATTAAACTGACGAACGTGAATCAACCTACTATTTGGCTGACCTGCACATCATCTATCTTTTCGGATGAATTTTTTTCCAGTTCATTCCTATGTATTCTTTTGTCATGATGGGATTATTTTAATTTCCCCATTTAATCCTTCTAATAAGAGAATATTAATGTCATGTTGAACAAAAATGAAGGTTTTTTCCTCTTTTTTTGTTTTGTTTTATTTCTCCCTCTTCCCCTTGTTCATTGCAGGGATATGAATGAGGAATCATTGTGCATCCATTTCTTGGCACAATGACCACAAAATGGCGATCTGACATCGGGATGACCTAGGAGAGGTGTGACAGTGATAGAGGAAGATGAATTAACATGGTTTGGGTGTTCTCATTCATTAAGTGTTCTTCTTTTGGGTAAATCAGAATGCATTTTAGGGGAATATCAGAGTCTTGAAGACAACATAATCATCTTCATGATGTCAGGGTGACCTAAACCCCTGATTTTCAGGGAGATCAGATTTATAGATCAATTAACAGAGCTATACGGGAGGCACACTAGCAAAGAACATAGATTCTGGAAATTTCTGTAGAACACAACCTTTCTTCCAAAGAACATGCCATATGGGACCAGGACAGCGGAGGCTAGGGTTCCGCGATGCAGTAAGGGATGACACAATGTTTTATATGACGAACATGGTGTGTATGTCCTTGTGTGGGAATCACCTTGTATCTCTAATGATAAATAGACATGTGGTGAAGTTAATGGCTGTGTACTCCACCAAAAAACCATATCATACTGGCTGCATGGCTTACCCCGTTTACCTATTACACAGGATGACATACACAAGTTGACTCAATGTACGGGAACATATCCATACACAATTACTGTACACTAGTTACTCAAAGACGAAAATTGTTATGGACTACATGCCCTGTACATAAATTTTAACATAGCATGTTTCCTCAATCTCGGGTCATTACCCCAAGAAATAACCAGATTCATGAAACACGGTGTGTGACCCCTTCTACAAGATGTGAATATCCCAGAAAAATGGCATGATATCATCGTAAACTGTTCCTTGGACAAAATTCTTTTCGGCTAGTGCCCCCTTTTCCTGTTCCTTGGAAGGTTATGTATCATTTACATTAACAAAAGAATGATCCCTTCAGTAGCACATAACATGATAGAGTCAGGTATCTCTCTAAGAGGCCTGGAGTGATATAGTCTATCAATTGATGACCCTATGTAGAGTCATATATAAACATGAATAACCCAACAAGATGTCGATACTATACCTATAATGTGATTCTATATGAGTTGTAGTATCCAGCAAGGCCCTGACAGTTATCCTCATTAGCGTATCATGCTATTTTCTCATGCAAGAGTGTGTTCTCCTAGAAAGAGTGTGTCTCTCTCTCATGTCATTCCCGGAAAAATATTACTTATCAGACTGATTTCATCTAAGCTATCTGCCTCGTGGAGTTAGTTATCCCTTATGAGTGCTTCTTTGAACATTCGAACTAAACTACTAGTGGTGGTATACTATTTTGCGACTTGTCTCTTCACTATGGGACTGGGTTTTTAGTATATCGGGATTTTGTTTCTCTTACTATATGTTAAGTAGAAATATAAATTTTATAGATGATAGTACCTTTTCCTTGTGTATTTTATTGTGGTTTGGGGGCCCCCTTTGAATTATTTTTATACTCACCCCTGCACAGGCATTTCCCGCACATGTTGTGTCATGGGCAGACGATAGAAATTTTAATGGAGTCTACAGTGTACCATGACCATACTGAGCTTTTTGAGTTCCATACATTCATATGTGTTTCTACGGATTCGATCATCTCCCCCTAGTACCTCATTGTGCTTAGAAGATTCAAATAATTGTCTTCCATCTCCAATTTTTAGTGGGCTTGTAATCTGCCTCATTTTACTTGTTTCACTTTACCACCATTTTACCATGTTGTTTGGGTCTAGTTGCATGAATTCTTCTTGTTCCTTAGTTGTTTTTACATTTCAGCATTTGTGGTCTTGGAGATGTGTGTTTAAGTATAGGTACCTTGGAAATGTCTCCCATGTTAGTGACCATCTTACAATATGATAGTCACCATCCACTAGACTATTGGTGGCAGGCTTGGGGAGTCACGACATGGGACCCACAATGACAGGTCGTGAAAGTGTGGGATCAGAGGTGGACAGTTATTTTGTAAGACCAAGAGCCTGTCAGAATAGTTTGGGGCAATAGTGTGAAATTTTTATGTTTGGCTTTCATGCCAGGGACTTCAGTGTGGGTGAGGGCAGCCGATGTTCCCATACTATAGTACTCTGATAACATGATTTTCGACTCAGCACATGAAAAAACTAGTTGAATGAATGTAAAATAATGGTACATGGATCATATATGAATGGGTTTTGTTTTCCTTGTCATTTGTGTTAGCTATCAAGAGATACTTGTTGACAATTGTACATCTTGTTTCCTTAAAGTATTCCTTTGTGATGGATACATTCTAGGATTTAGTTGCTTAATCATGAGGTTAACCCCCTCGTCGATGAGGTTTCAAAACATGGAGTAGTTCCGCATGAATTACCTCCATGTGGTGGACCTACTATAACACCACCAGTGGAGTAGCCTGTGGTAACTGCAGTACTGACAGACGAGGAGAAAAGGATGAGTGATCTCCATAGTTCTAGAGACAAAGACACCTCATGTTATATGGTTAGCCCGACCCTCAGGTGATTGAGGACTGGATTAAGGATTTGACTAGAGTGTTCCATCTAGTTTGGACACTAGTGGCCTAAATGGTGATCCTAGGGGTGATCCTTAATCATTGCTCAAAGAGATGATGTTTCAGTCTAACCACATTGACTTACAACAAGAATACTCTTTCATGGATATAGTTTTAGAGACTCAATTGGGAGGATTTATCGCCTATAATGCTGGGTGAAGTGCATATTGATGATATACTTCATCTACAATAGGGAAATTTGATGGTGGTTAACTATTCATTGAGGTTCACCAACCTCTCCAGGTACTCAACAGATATGGGTATGGATTAGTACATTAGAGCATGAACCTTCAAGCGATGTATACTATGGTATGTCTGATCTAGTGTCATGCCTCTAAGAATTTCGACTTATGATAGAGTGCTCAAGTGGGGTTTAGTGATATGGAGGTTCTTGTCGGAACAGAGGCAGCAAAGAACAGTCAGCAGCAGGTACAATGGTGCGGAGACCTCGACTGCAGGGTGCCGACATCATCCATTAGATTTGGGACATTGGAGGCATCACATGAGGACCCACACCAAGTGATCCATGGTTGTTGTATCTCATGTTAGATTCATTTAGACTAGGTAGAGGCGATGCTACTCATATGACGGTAGGGGAAATATTGATAGAGATTTTCTAACCAGCTGAGATGCTAACACAGAGGAAGTTGATGAACCAGTGAGGTAGAGGTAGATTGTGGAGAAGAAAAACCATCCATGGTGACAGACTTGATAGAGGAGGAGGGAGTGCTACACGTGGTGGCAGACACTTCTATCTACATCCACCACCACCCCCAAGAGTGTCGCACTAGGCTTTGGAAGCTCAAGGACATATGTAGAGACAGCTACATACGGTTGAGGCATAGGGACCAGGGACTCCATGGATGATCTAAGATACATTCTTTGTATTCTATACCTTAATTTACATAATTATAGAGACATGTTACAGTCATTCCATCCTTTCCACATGACTTGGGTGACACCATGAGATTCCGATAGAGGCGTTGACTCAAACCTTATGCTTGGAGACACCTAGTGGAGGGGACATGACAATCATGACCCTTTGAAGATAGTTTTATCTTACCTTTGTATGTTATCTTTTTAGTTGGAACCTCTTGGTGGTAGTGTTTAGGCATTACGATGTCATTCTCAAGATGGATTGGTTATCATTGGTCCATTCCCAGATAGACTACTTTAGGCGAAGAGTGTGGTGTATCAATTGTAATGCGATTAGGTTTTCCTTTGTTGGTGAAAAGGATATGCAGGCATAATAGGATGGGATCATGCATAGGATTTTGCAGCCAATGACTCATGTTTTGTGTTGCCTTTTCCTTAAATTATTAGATGTTTTGATCATCAAATTCCCAGATTTTATGATGTTGTTCGAGGATGACTTTTCAAAATATTTTCCAGGACAACCTCCACGTTTGAAGATAAACTTATGCATTGACATACACCCCGGAATGACACCGATATCCTCACCAGTATATCAGATGGATCCCGTAAAGTTTCACAAGCCAATGGTGAAGTTGGATGATTTACTGGGTAAGGGATTCATAAGAACCATTGTTTCATCCTCGGCAGCCCCAAGTTTGTTTCCCATGAAGGAGGAAAGATCTTTGAGTTTGTGCATAAATTACCTGCATCTGAACCAGGTGACAGTGCAGAACATGTATCCACTACTGAGGATCTATGACCTCTTCAATCAGCTAAGAGGGCATATTGGTTCTCGAAGGTTGACCTTTGAGAAGGGTTATCACCAGTTATAAGTATGACATGAGGATATACTAAAGACAACTTTAAGGTGCTTCCGCGGTTACTATGAGTACATAGTGATAATGTCTGGTGTGAATAATTCCCCCACAGTGTTCATGAAACTTATGAAATGGATAATTCAGCCATATTTAGAACGATTTATTTTGGTCTTCATCGAAAACATCCTTGTGAACTTACAGTCACAGGCTGATCACACAAGACACATGTGGATGGTTTTAGAAGTATTTTTTGATCATCAACTTTATGGGAAACTCTCAATGTGCCAGTTCTGGATATAGGATTTCCTCTTTCCGTGACATTTCATCTCAACAGATGGAGTAGTTATAGACCTAGCCAAGGTGGTTGCTATTTTAGATTGGGATCCACCTCAAAGCGTGATGGAGGTTCCAAGCTTACTTGGGATGGTAGGATATTACTTGAGATTCATTCTTGAATTTCTCATCTATCAGTAACAACGATATCCTTGACCGGGAAGGGGAAACCCTTCGTGTGGATATAGATGTGCCAGCATGCTTTTGAGAAATTGAGATAGATTTTGACGAGCACCCATATCATGAGATATTTGGAGGAGGGGGTCATGTACATAGACATATTTCATGAATCATGGAGCGGGCATGGATATGTCTTGATAATGAGACAAGAAGTAATTTATTATGGTTTGTGCCAGATAAGATGACACAAGACGAACTATGTGATAGATGTTCTTGAGTTTGCAATGGTAGTCTTAATGTTAATGATGCGGAGACCCATCCTTATGGGTGACTAATTTATCATCTACTATGAGCACAATATCCTCAAATAATTCTTCTCATATAAGGATTTGAATATGGGATAGATGCATTTTCTTGAGTTTCTCTAAGAGTAAAATTTCAAAATTATTTATACTCCTAGGATGTGGAACAAGGTGGATTATTTTTTTAGTAGTAGATCATGCTCGTAGACATTGCGTGAGGTGATAGAGCAGTTATCCTTGTTACAATTATCCATCATGGAGAGAGAAGATGCATCTTACCTTCAGTAAATAGTTGTCACCCCTACACTCTAACTGGGTGTTAGAGAGGCACAACTTGGGGATGTCAACTTTGAGGCATTACGTGCTCATTTAACCATAGGAAATTCTCTTGATAGATATTAGCACAGTTGGGAGGACTTTTTTATTTTCTTATGATTCACTATTATAATAGTGGTGTTATGGGAGGAAGTCTTGATGGATTTTCATAGATCGCCCTTGGTGGAACACCATATTGTGTCAATGATGTACAATGATCTCTAATTGTAGTTCTAATGGTCATTCATGATGAAGTCAGCAACAGAGTTCATTTCATAGTGCCCTACAATCTAGTAGGTGAAGGATAAGCACCAGGTTCCCGAAGGATTAGCTAACCCCATGGAGGTTTCTGAGTGGAAGTGGGATGTGATATCGATGGAATTCGTGATAGGATTTCGACGAATGTCTAAGGGGCATGATTCCATCTGGGTAATCATTGACTGACTCACCAAGTCGGACCACATCCTAGCCATCAGTGAGAAGAGATCAGAGGATTTTCATGGACTCCTCTACGTTCAAGATATAATTTGGATTCATGGAATCCCATAGGAAATAGTCTCAGATTTTGATGTTCATTTCACATCCTGGTTGTGGAAGGGATTACAAGAGGGGTTTGGGACCCGGTTATAGTGGATCATAACATTCCTTCCCCAAATAGATGTCCAGAATGAGAAGACCATTTAGCATCTAGATAATATTTTCTAGGCCTATATCTTATTTTTTGGTCACAATTAGAAGGATCACCTTCCACTTTTGGCATTTGTGTACAAAAACAGTTACCACTCCACTATTGATTTGGCATCATTCAATGCATTATAAAGGTGACCCTTTTGGTTAATGCTGTGCTGGACCGATCATGGAGAGTCAACACTTATGGGTCTAGAGCTAGTGTGAGATACCAACAAGAAGGGGAATATCATCAAAGAGTGGATCATTATTGAAATGACCTGACATAAGCCTTATACTAGCATACGATGTAGATATCTAGAGTTCTGTTAGAGATAGCACAACTTCTTTTGGATCTCACATCGATGAGTGTTACCAAGATTTGGTCAGGGTGGCCAGGTGTATTCGAGGTTTATCAGACCTTTCCAGATACTACACAGATTTGGGGAGGTGGTGTACTTCTTATCTCTACCATATTGTTTTCACTGGGTAAATTATGTCATTCACATGTTACAGCTGAGGAGGTGCATTCATGAACCATCACACATCATCGACATGAGCAATCTGGACAATGAGGATAGAGTAACCTTTGCTGAGTAACCGGTGGAGACTGAGGATCGACAAGAGAGGATCTGTCGTGGGTTATCGATTCCCTTAGTGCGTCTCTACTGGCTGCCCATGAACCCTTAGAAGAACTCATAGGATCTGTAGGCTCAGATCTGTGCCCAATACCCACTTCGTTTTTTGTAGCCCCTGTTTTAAATTTTTGGGGATGAAAATCCCCAAGGTGTGGAGAATGTAACATCTCAGATTTTGTTTGTATTATTTTAAAATATTTATGTAATTATTTCGAGACCATGTACAGAGATGATACGTCATACCAAGGACTAGTGGGCCCAGAATGGAGAAATGAAATTTTTTAAGATAAGTGAGTTGGCGTGTGTGTCCAGCTGTGGAAATTTTTAAATGGATTCCTAGATTAAAAATTAGAGGGAAACATTTCATCAAGGACGATGACATTACCTATGAATGAGCTTATCCTCGACTAGCACAGGTGGAGGGAGAAAGATAATTTTATGAAATTTTATGTAATATAAGATAAAATAGATTAAAATTGAAATGTTGATTCTATTTTATTTATAAGTGTTCACTACAAATCAATGATGGGGAAGTTGTTTCAATAATTAATGGCACAATATAGTCACATTGAAACAACAAAACTAACTCATTAATTCTATAGCCTAACGATAGAGACTCATCATGAATCAATGCTAAAACGAGTTTCATATTTTAATGGGTTAATAAAATGTTGAATATTGGTAGATTATTGAGATAAAATATAGATATTTCCTGGATATTTGGTTATTAATCTTGACAACAAACAACAATGAGAAAACAGTGTGAATCCCTTGGCTAATGGGTTGAAGGATCTCATCGATGACGGTAGCACAATATCTTCATCAGTGATCGATCCCTCCTCGAGGTAGGAGTGAAGTTATAAATTGTTTATTCCATATTCATTATATTGAAACGATGAATGAGAATCGACCTATGAATTGTTTCACTCACCCATCATCATTCTTGTGGGAGGAATTTCCTTTATCGGTTTCATTTTAGGGGATTACATTGTCATGTTTGGATGATTTTAACATTCCCCATTTAAACCTTCTATATAGGAGTGGATTAAATCCATCATGAAAAATGGAAGGGGTTCATTCGTTCCATGTTGTTTGGATTTCCTCCTCCCTTTTCCCAGCATTCATCACGTTCTTCCCGGGGATACAAATTAGGATTCATTGTGAACTTTTTTCTTGGTGCATGGATCCCAAAATGGAGTTATATCATAGTGAAGAGCTAATGGAGGTGCGATGGAGATAAAGGAAAACGAATTGACATGATTCAAGAGTTCTTGTTATTTGACTGTTCTTCGTGTGGGTGATTCAAAAGTGTTTTCTAGGCCGATCAAAGGCCCAAAACTGACATAATCATCATTATGATGTTGGAGTGACCAACCCATTGAGTTTATTGTCGATTAGATGTTTGTATTGAGAAATAGAACATCACGGGAGGACCGCCGGTGAAGAACGACAATTCTATAAATATCCAAAGAAAACTTTTTGTATACCAACAAAAATGCCCTATGGGGCCGGCTGAGTGGAATCTAGGGTTCTGTGATGTCGAAAAATATGACAGGGCATGTTCTCTATAGAACACAATGTTTGGGTCCTTATTCAATACTCTTTGTGTATCTTAGACGATAAAAGGACATGGGGTGGAGTACACGGATGTGTACTCCACGACACTGCAAGACCAGGTTGGCAGCACGGGTTACCCCATTTAACTGTTACACAGGATGACATACGTCGGTTGAGGCTTTGTACGGGGATACAACCGAGAAAATGGATTGGACCCCGGTTACTTTGACACAACAAGTGGTCCACCCTACACACATTGTACATACCTTTTTACACAGCATGTTCCCTTTGATTATGTTATATATACATGGGTAGAACCCTAAGCCACGAGACATGATGTGTGACCCCTTCTACACACTGTGTATATCATGAAAACATGGTATGATCTCCTTGTCCCTCATTCTGTGGAAATTTTACCTTTTGGATAGTTCCCCTTATGGTCATTCCACGGATGTTCAGGTATCGTTTTCATCCACAGGAGTATGATCCCTTCAATATGACTCTCTGAGATAGTGTCTGGTACCTCTCTGATTGGCCCAAAGAGAGATCCTCTATCCATTATTTACCATAGGTACAGTATGGTATCTACATGACTATCCTTAAATGATTGTGATCTTTTACAAAGTAAGATAATCTGGATGAGTTTTGGTATCCACCAAGGACCTAGTAGTAATCCTCCTATCTCTGTCGTGATCTTTTCCACCTCAGGAGTGTGTTCTCCTGGAATGAGTGTATCTCTCTATAATGGATTTTCCTAATAAAAAGATTTTATCATGTTTATATCATCTGATATATATAACTCATGGATTGAGTTCTCCTAGACGAGTGCTTCGTGGAACCTTATAAGTAAATCCCTAGAAGTGGAATGTGTTTGTGCGAATTGTCTCTAGACTACTGGTCTGTGTTTTGAGTATATTTGGATTATAATTCCCTTACTATATGTTCAGTAGACATATACTATCTATAGATGAATGTACCTTTTCCTTTTGTATTTCTTTGTGGTTATCAGGGTCCCCTACTGACTATTTTTATACTCACTGTAGCACGGACCCTGCCCGCACGTGTCGTGTCATGTGTAGACAAGCCACTATTTGATAGATTCCATGGCAGACTATGACCGAACCAAGATTTCTATGTAGCCTATAGACCAATGTGCCCCTAATGATTTGTGTAGTAGTACCAATATCACTATATTCTTATAGGTTATAATTTATAGTTTGCAGACTCTGATTTTTTGTGGGCTTATATTCATTCCCTGTTTTACTTTCCAAACATTACTTCTGCTTTACTCGGTTGGTTAGGATTAGTTGTATGCATGATTTTTTTATTTAGTGGTTTTTACATTTCAACATTTGTGGGGTTGATGATGTGTGAGTTTTTTCAGGTACATAGTCATTACTTCCTATGTTAGTGATCTTTCTTCTCGGTGATAGTCAACAACCCATAGCCTATAGAAGGCAGGTATGGGGAGTTGGGGGACGTGCCCCACTTGGATGGGTCGTGACACATCTATTTTGTTATATCCTAGATGAAATTTTGTTTTTGGTGTGCTTCAATATAAAATAATCATATATTAATAAGAATAAAATAGTTTTATAGTCCTCTTAAATGAATACTATTAATATTTTTTTTCCTGAATAACGAAGAAAAAAATATTTTATTTAAAGATAAACCTAAAGTTTCTGTATATAATCCCCTCGTTCCCAGTAGTCTCACCATACTGAAAAATTATTTTTAAATGATAATTCCAAAATTTTATATAAATTCATCTCTCTATTTTTATATGGAATTGGTCGATATAAAATATCCCACATCATGTGGCATTAATCTCAATCTGGCGGATACAACTCAATGTTAAAGATAATGATTCAATAATCTATTATTTCATTTCTTTTTAATATTTTGATAAATTAAATATCTATTAAAATTAACCTTATACTACATCCATGATTATATTCCAATCATATTAATATTCATTTTATATATTATTGATTAAAGATCACTCAATTAACATCTTTGACTCATTTTCAGAATGCATTACTAGTATAATGTAATATTTTATAAACTGGTTTTATTAATTTCAATTCCCCCTATACACCATCAAAATAATAAGAGAAATTAATTTTAACATTATAATTAAATTTTATGTGTAATTTAATGTTTTTATGAAAATTAAGATTTTATCTTTACAAGTTCTTTTTTAGTTATTAATATATAATGTTTAATCATGGTAATTTGTGCTACGTAAATGAGTTATGATGTTTTATCATTAATTAATATCCATGAATGTTTATTTAAATATTTATATTATATTAAAAGTTTTAAAAAAAATCTATCTTGTAATGTTTACATTTTTTAATAACAATAATTTTAAATATAAACACTCAAACTCGTTTTATCTTTATATTTTGTTTTTTATGTTGGGGACATGGGGGTCCGTTTCCATTGGGATATCACTAATATACGGTAACATATGGGGAGATGTTAACTAGGTTACCCACACATTGTTCATTCCCATCCTCTCTCACAATTTTTTCAATAATATTCAGAATCCATGCATATCATCAAAAAATATTGTGATGAATTGTTTACACATCAACTAAAAAAATTTATATTGATTTGATTTACCAAGATTTGGATCATCTCTATTTAACATGGTATTTATGATTTTTTTTAAATTCCCAACACTCATATTTTTACTTCGTATAGATTTTTATAGTTTTTCTGACTAAAAATAGTGATTTACCTCTACTGTATAACAGATAATGGGAGTTTTTAAATTGATTAAATGACTTTGGGTTTATATTAGGCTGTATGAATCTCATTTTATATAGAGGTATGATCACTAATTTTAATCTATTTATAATGGGAATAATTTATCATAGAATGTTTTTCTATCCTCAAATGAGGGTAGTTTTAATAATATTTCCAAGATCCCATAAGGGAATTACTTTCTCACTATACTTGGTGTTGATTTGAATGTGTTCTATTTCTATATTGTTTGAGTTTCTTATTCAGAGACATTTTTGGTTTATTATTTCATTGGATGTCTCTTCACATAAAACCATTTTCCTACTACCAAATTAAGAGATGAATCACTATAATTTTTTATTCATCGATCTACATGTTTCTTTTTTATCAGTACGGAACTCCCTCCAAGATCTCCATCCCAAATGTGATTTAAACAGTAAATAATTCCATTAAAATGTATTTTTTTATTTTTTATATATTGAGGTTGTTCTATTTTTTCATTCCTCATGTTTCCCCTTGGTTTTCAATTTTTTTTTAATTAAACTATTATAGTTACATAACACTACCCTGATATAACAACCACCAATAAATATAATATATTTCAAAAGATATTTTGACCCTAATTTCAACTTACTAGATGGAGATTTCCCCTACTACCCCATAATTGAACTCTAAATACACTTGACACTCAAGTGCTACAATGGAATACTATGTGATTATGTACTCATTGAAATAAATTTAATCATTAATTGGGGATTGGAATTGGTTCATATTTTAATGGACTATGGGATTTTATAATCTATTTCATCCTCTCCAATTATCAATTTTTCAAGTCACATAATTTAATTTACTTAGAGATTCCTTGATGGTTGTTGGTGGATCAAGGCATGGAAATAATTCAAAACCCCTATGTAACCTTAATACTCACACGTCCCTAAATAATGTTATTCTGTTATATTATTATGTTAAATCAAGTGATCAAATATTTAGTTATGATTTTACAAATTTATATCATTAATGTGGAATTATTTTTCAAATCTCCACAAAATATCATTCCACATACATTAGATTATTCTATAGAATATTATAATGAATCAAACATGGCCCAATAATCTTACTTAGTAGACCCACACTATGAAATTTCCGTGTTAAAAACCTCAACATTTTTTCAACGTTCTTGAATACACAAACCATTAATAGTTATATATATATATATATAATTTTCATACTATCATCACCCTATGATAGGATCACATCCTTTACCAGAATAAGGTTGATATCACTACCATACAAGGGTAACTGCCATTATCTTATAAACATTATTGCTTCATCAAGAGGGAATTATTTTTCTCCCATATTTCATTTAATGAATTAATTATTTAATAATTGATAGAATGATTATTATACATTGATCTACACAATCATGTTTACCAAACATGTTATAATCAAAAGCACTATAGAAATTTCACTATCCCTAATTAAACATTATTCGATAAATAATTTATTTATTTGAAATTTCCTTTAATTTGTTTGAGTAACATTCAATATTTTTCACTCCATGGGAATTTCGAATACATACTTTTCAGAAACTATAATATTTTTTAGGAAACTAGTATCTTTTTCATGTAACATATTAAATTTTATTAAAATTATATAATTCATTACAAAATACATATATATTGAATCTGTACACATTCATGATACTTTTAATCATTCATATAACACAATTTTTTGTAATAGACTTATGATAAATTATTCGAATATGTATTTTATCATTATTTCATTACAAAATGTGCTCTTTATAACAACCAATTTTCCTTTTAATATGTTCAGAAAACAAACATACTAGCATATATTTGAATTCATTAACCACATAACACTAGTTAAAATTAATTACTTTTTCATGATATAAATATTGGACACACTTTAATGATATAAGAGGCAAATACTATATAAAAAATCAGGCTACTCTGAATTGAGAATTTTGTTGACTATTTATATAAATTCTATACCCTCCAAGAATCATTCAAGTATACCCCAATTTTCATAGACAAATTTTCACATTCAATAAATTTATATTTATTTGAAACATCTTTCAGTCTTTAACTCACAACCACTATAATCCTATAATTTGTATATCATAGAGGCATTTTACTATATCTATCTAACAGAAAAATGTATTTACCAAAACAATATATTTTTCATGCAACACATACCTTAGATGTAATTATACTATGTAATCTTGATTCCTCAAATTCCTGTTACATCATGAAGTTACTGATTAATTTTACAAAACTATTTCAGTTAAATGAAAAAATATTTTTTCCATATTTGGATGTGAGGGCTTGGAATTACCATGATTGCAGTTCATCTTATTTTCATGAAACATATTCCTATCAATGTTTTTCCATAACTATGTTAATTAATTAACTCAATATTTCTCGTAACCAATTAATCAATAATATATCAATCTTTCAATGATCGTGGAACTTATCCCAAAAAAAAATTCATGATGCTACTCAATATGGGTGATATTATTTCAAGGATCACTCTATCCAAACTCCCCATATTATAATTATCATAAATTTAGGATAAATAACTACATTATACAATCTAAAACTTTCAATTTAGATTAAACAACTTCTAATGAAAAACAATCAACCGCATTACACATATAGAGAACACTATCTTATAATGAAACGATCACATCATACCCATCATAAGGATCATATCACTAAAATGAAACCTATGACATGGTGAAAAAAATAAAATATTATACCTATCACAATTTCAGTAGAGTTACTAAATAAAATTACAAAAATACACTAGTGTTAACCATGTAGTGACTGAAAATGAGTCACCCAAAAAATAAGGGGATCACTAATTCTCATTTTCATTCATTATATTTAGGTTGAATTATAAATATAAGTTGGTTTTTCAAGATTCAATTTGAACATTATAAATGTAATTTTAGGATTAAGATTTTTATAATTAAAACTATATTTGGGACAACAAGTCTCTTCTAATCATTTAATTATATTAACACAATCCATTAACAAATATGGATCATATGAAACTATTTTATAGAGACAATAGATCATTATAATTTTATTGAATTAATATTTAGAAGGGTAAACAAAATTACCTTATAATTAATTATGTATTAATTTTTATTCATATTGGTTGTTCTGGGTAGATCACTCAAGAGGGGTGTGAATTGAGCATCTATAAAAATTTCTGGTTAAAAGGTATTCTTAAAAAGATTTTCCCAAAAAGGTTAAATACTACCCAGTTGATCCAGATTATACTGTTATAAATTTTTGAGTTATTAAATAACATGTTAGAAGATTTATTAATTCTCTGTAATCTAATGATCAGTTGTTAATATTACATTTGGATCTATTATACTAAGGAGAAAAAATTAAAATCTCTTCCCATGATTATCTATCAAAGTGAATTTAGTGATTTCTGAATTATACATTAAATTAGTAAAATAGAAAAGACTAAATTAAGCAACACATTGAATATAAAACATTTGGTTTAGTTTCAAGATGAGACCTAATCCACTCCACTTGGAGATCACCTGCCACAAATAAGATTATATAAATATATTTGATCCACACCATGGATCGAGGATAACAACAGCACATAGGACTGTCCATGTCACATGACCTCTTCTACAGTTCTTCATGGGTACAAACTACCAGGACACACAGGGACATATTCCACACTTACTTAGGGATATAAAAAATTAAAAAAAGTTTGAGAAAGGATATCTACAATACTTCAGTTTAATGTAAGAGACAAAGTGTGTTTTTAAATAGATTCACACACTGCTCAAAATATAATTAAATGATACATAACAGAGAAAAATTATTGAATTAAGTTTAGAAGTTCTCTGTGTATTAGTCTTTGAATCATGGACTCCTAAGATGATGAAGATGCATAAATCATGTCCTCATATAGAAAACAGAGAGTCGCAATTCGGAAAGATAAATAAAATGATTGAGAAAGGACATCTAGTATCCATCAGTTTAATGTTGGAGACAGATTGAGTTCTGATATAGATAAACACACTTCTCTAAATATAACAAAATTAAACACAATAGAGAAAAAATTTTGAAATAATTTTAGAACTGCTCTGAGTGTTAGTCTATAGAGCTCTGGTTTTCTGAGATGATGATAATACAGAAATCAAGTCATCGTATGGAAAACAATATTTCCCAAGTCAGACAAGTCCATATTTTGTTCGTCATGATTTTTGACCGTGCGAAGATGTTCTCAATTCTGGGATTCATGTATTCTTTGTGTCTTCTCTAGTAGTGTCGGTTTGTATGTGACAATTTTTTCTTCTAAAATTCTCTGAGTGTATTCTTTGTGTTTTTTTCATCATTTTTTCCACTTGAATCATTTTTCACTATGTATATTTTTTATGGGTTTCACTACTATTTTATCTAGGAGTGCATGTGTCGGAGCTGGCAGGTTGCATGTATTCTGCACCTCATA
The DNA here is from genome assembly GCA_963277665.1 of Viscum album. Lineage (NCBI taxonomy): Eukaryota > Viridiplantae > Streptophyta > Magnoliopsida > Santalales > Viscaceae > Viscum > Viscum album. The sequence continues at coordinate 1,185,214,645 of OY728161.1, read as the reverse complement.
CCTCGTACTGTCTGGTGACATTTATACAACGAATCATTAACTTTTTTAGTGCATTTAAAAACATAAAATAAGACAGTTAGAGAGTAAATTGAAAAAAATATTTTAAGAAATTGTGTCATAGTATGTCATGGAAATGGTGTCTCCTTAAAATGGTGTCTAGATTGGTCATGGTTTCTCATTCACGGTTTCTGGTTCGCAGTGTCTGGTTTACAATGTCTCATTCACGGTGTCTAGTTCATGGGGTCTGGTTCCCGGTGTCTGGTTCATGGTGTCTCATGTTCATGGTGTCTCAAGGTCACAGACACTCATGGTCACGGTCTCTCATGGTCATAGTCTCTCATGGTTATGGTGTGTCATGGTCATGGTGTCTCATGGTTATGGTGTCTCATTACATTTCCAAAAAAACATAACCGGTGGCAGACTCACGGTGTCTCAAACTTAGCCCAATATATGTACTCAAACATAAGTAGAGATATTCATAGAATGGTTTATTCTTAATGATTTATCAAACAAATTATAATGTAGATCAAAAGAATTTTTAAAATAACCAAAATGAGTTTATATAACTTCATTTCTTTGGATATGTTTTACTAAACAACTATAAATTTGATGTGAGATAGATTAAATAGATTTAAGAGGGTATATAAACTGAATAGGATTTTTGATCATTAAAACATGATTAATACATGATGAGTCCAATCATCTCCCCATTTTGGATGATCACAAATCATGTATATTTTTTTAAACAACATATATCCAACGAGAATATAAAATATATAGAATTATCTCCCATAGATATTTTTCAATATAGATTTGTCCCCTTTATGGGATTATCGAAAATAGTGACTAATGAGTAGACAATAAAAAGTGCACAATGCATGAAGGAGAAAAAATAATCAGTACAAGTAATAAATGAAACAATATTTTTATTAAAAGATAGTAATAACAATTTTTCATCAATGTCATGCCTTCTCTTTTCCCTTATTAGCAACATCAGATGAAGCCATAGGAGCAGTGGTTGAGGTAGAATAAGGTAGTGATCGGGTTGATAGAGATGGTAAAGGAAGACCTTCGAAGACAGAGGGAGCCAGTGTAGGCATAGTTTAAGAGTGAGTCAATTGATGATATAGGATTACTGGCCTGATCTGACTCAGTGTCTGACTAAATGACATAGAGGTGGAGGCTAGGGTAGAGGTAAAGGTATGAAAACTAGGTCATAGAGGTGCAGTTATAAGAGCAACTATGCGAGTAATCTATAAATAAATATTGGGCCTCAGAATCAGGATGAAATCATCAATGATCTCTCCACCATACTGCATGGATTTCTCAATTTAGTGCTTGTTTTCCATTAACATATCCAACAGACAATTGAACTCTATGGGATTTTGGACTTGAGTCTTTAATTATTGGGTAATAGAAGGAATCCTCATATTTTCTACAAGGTACATGAAATGATTAGTCATACCATTCTTTAGGATGATTCGGTTGAAGTAGAAGTCCACATTATTGGAAATTTCATGGTATGCATCATTAGTAATTTTGGAATGGATTTTGAAGAGATCAAGAAATCTATCATTGTTCTTGATAACTTTGGATAGAGAATCATTATTGAATCCACTATGCATAGTATGATGTTCTTTATTGACCATTGTTATGAGAAGGTCACTATATTTGGAAGGTTGAGAGTGTTGTTCTGGGGTTTTAAGGGCAGTGACAGATGAGGTAAGATATTTCAGTTGATTTATAACTTCTTGAAGCCACCCTTTATACTCATCAGTGAGCTTGTTATGACCAAAAACAAGTTCACACAGTTATTTTACTATCAGTTTGTTTCATTCAACCACCTTTTCAGCTAATGAAGCTAAATGAGGTTGAATCAGAGAAGATATATCTTGTGGGGTTTCAGGAACAAAAGGCTCAATAAGATGAGTAGGAAGATCTGATCTTGAATTCATCATTTTTTACATTTCTTCAACGATACCTCTTAGAGTATTAACTACATCACTATGTAGTCTATACTCAACACTAACATCCTAAATATCATGAAGCATTTTGGGTTGAATCTGCCAAATGACATTTTCCAACAACAGTGAGGCATCTCTATCACTTAGATTTGTTACATTATCTTGTTTTGTATTCAAGGGTTTTTAAACCCCATCCAAAAGTGTAGCTCCAAATTCTTTCAGATCATCTTTAAACACCATGGTTGGTTGTTCAGGTGAAGGTTCACAGATAGATACTAAGAGAGGCTTGTGTTCTTTGTAAGTGATAGATTCAATACCAGATGTCAACATCAACTGAAACATAGTGGAATAGTCAAGACCATTGAATAAGACTTCCTAAGAGTCATTCATATCAAAATAACAGGGAATTTTATACCTTGTGTCTACAAAGATAGGATCAATCCGGTTTGGCACTTCATGAGATTCTAGATTGGGGTGATGCTTCCCATAAACTGTAGAAGACTTATCAGGACTGAGAGGCTTAGGATCTTGATATATTTCCATGAATCCATCCCGATGTTATTCACCCATTTCCTCTCATGCCAACTGAAAAGTTAACTCCATCCGCTCTTCAGCCGAAGGAATTACTGCAGGAACAAATTTATCCACTAGAAGTTCATCAAGGTCATCTTGATGCATAATAGGAATTTTTTCTTCTATATTTTCTTCCATAGAATCCTTTTCAGTTTCTTTGGAAACATATTTGTTTCATCTTCTATTGGACCATCAAGATCAAAAACATATTTAGTAGTAGTGATTTATTTTTCAATTACTACATGAGGTACATGAGTAGTGTCTTCTTTATCAAAAAACAGTTTCTCTAGCATTCTCAGTAGCTTATTCATCTTAAGAATACTCCACAACTTCATCTGGTTCCAAACCAGGATTACAATTACCTTTTGGTCCTGAGGGTTGGTCCACATGATTCAACTTTTCATAGATCCTCTCATTGTCTTCCACCCTTGTCGTTTTCCAATGATTCCAATTAATCTCTATCTTCTTGATAGTGTCTTTTGAAAGATAGAACTCATGATCCTTGATAACTTCTTCATTTGGTCCATCCAATCCTTTGGCATGTAGGATGGCTGAGATAATTTGATACTATAATAAAGAGGATGACATGGATTTTGTCTTGATCAATCCACACATATGGTGTATGATACATACAAAGATTGATCTTATGTCGATTTTTCATAAGATGAATCAAAAAAATATCTTGATGTTTTATTATAGAAAAATAAACTTGTATAGGGATAATAATGTTCTGAATAAACATAAACAGAAGTCTAGATTATCTATCCTGTTTAGCATCCACATCTCTCCTCTTGGTGAAATTTCATGTTAAAATTTTCATGGCATGTTCCAAGACAATAAATTCACTAGGAGGAGTAGGTCCTCTCTGATTATCCTCACAAATACCTTCATGATGTATCCCAGGGAATTCAACCCATAACCTTGATGAAGAAAAGCATATATGGTCATTTATCCAACTTCTTATAAAATACCCACATTCTAAATAAATTGAACATTGTAAAAAATTATAAAATTTTGCAACTAGCATCGGGTAGATAAGAATATCATAAGTTGAAAAAAAATTATAACAAGACATTCTCTTATAATACATTCAAAACCGTAGACTTACTCAATAGAAGACACTTAGTGAATATCTCATTCTAAGGTACAACATTTTGTATCACCGGATTTGAATTAAGAGGACACTCAGGTGCTAACATAGGCGTAATTTTCTTCTTATTTGAACTGTGTTTCTCAGGAGTCTATGATGAAGAGTGTTTCATCCTAGGCATTCATTGAAGGTTCGAGAGAGAGAAGGGTTGAATGGTTGAACTAGGGTTATGGTTTGAGAGAATAGAAGTGTGCTCGAGTGATGAATAAGTGAAACTACCTTTTATTTTATAATTTAAGAATACCAAACATCATAAAAACAAAATCACCAGAAAGAAATAAGTAATTATAGTGGTACATGTTCTATTTTATAAATAAAATGACAAGGCATTCTTATGGTGAGATAGTAACTGACTATCACGATGAGATAGTTAGAATTGTTTTATGGTGATTTGTAACTGACTCTCAGAGTGAGACAGAAATAATTTTTTTATGGTGAGAGAGTAACAAGTGTGATTTACAAATCATGCAAATGTATTGTTAGAGATAGTAAGTGTTGGACAGTATCCAAGAAATACTAACTATGAAACTGTAATCATGACACAATAAGATATAAAATAGTATGATATAAAACCACAAGATATAAAATAGTAAGATATGTAACAACAAGACATTTACATAAATTAATCATGCCTAATTCATGTATGGTGTAGTATATTCTTTCTTAATTTATTGGTTTTAGAATATATTAGCAAGCTGATATTCAGTTCCGATGAATTCCTAAGTGATTTCAGCTTTTTGATAATTATCTCTCAAAAAGTGATGTCCTTCATCAATATGATTTATTCTAGATTGTGAAAAAGTATTTTTCAAGATATTAATTGAACTTGTGTTGTCGCAATTTATAGGTACATGCCTTAATTGGTATCCATAATCAAGTAATGGGTGCTTCATCCACAACATTTTTGCGCAACAACTACAAGAAGTTATGTATTCAACATCTGCAGTAGATATTGCAATAGTATTTGGTTTCTTACTATACCATGACACTGGTGACTTGCTTAAGAAGTGACATGTTCCAGAGGTTCTTTTTCATTCTAACTTATTACTGCCAAAATCTGTATCATAATAAATAACTAATTCAAATGATTGTTCTCTAGGATAGAATAGTCCAAGACTAGGTGTATGCTTGAGGTATTTGAAATTTTCATTTACAGTATTTATCTTATATTCCTTAGTATTTTTTTGAAAACGAGCACACGTACACAAACTAAACATAATATCTGGTCTACTAGAAATTAAGTAGTGTAAACTTCCAGTCGTTACTCTATAAGTGGTTTGATCAACAGATTTTTCGTCTTCATCAAGATCTTACTTACAGGTGGTACTCATTAGAGAGTCACTACCTTTAGTGCAATTCAAACCAAAACACTATATAGGATCTCTAGTGTATATAATTTGAATTGAAATAATTGCTTTGTTATTTTGATAGATTTGAAATCCAAGAAAGAATATTAGTTTACACATTAAATCTCATTTCAAATTAGTTTTTCTGCATTTTAGTAAATCAATAAATAATGAATTTTTTGAATATCCAAATATAATTCTATATACATAGATTTGAACAAATAAACATCATTAGAATTCGTTTTATAAAAATTGTAGGATCATCTATACCTTTTTTAAAACCTTTGGAAATAGGAAAATACTCAGCCTATCATAGCAGGCTCTTGGAGAATGTTTTAAACCATATAATGCTTTTGATAATTTAAAAATATGATTTTGAAAATGAGGATTTTTAAGACAATGAGGTTTCTTAACAAAGACACCCTTAGTAATTTACCAATTTAGCAATGCACACATAACATTAATTTTATATAGTCTGAAATTCATATGTGCAGTATAAGCGAGTAGAATTCTAATGGCTTCAAGTCTAGCTACTGGTGCAAATGATTCTTTATAGTCAATTCCTTATTTTTGACTATATCTGTGTGCCACCAATCTATCCTTATTTCTAACTATGTTACCAGCTTCATCTACTTTATTTCAAAACAACCATTTAGTGCCTATGGTGAATGTGTCCTTTGGTCTTTTGACAAGTTTCCAAACATAGTTCCTTTCAAACTGATTAAGTTCTTCATTCTTTTCCATCACCCAAATTTTATCATTGAATGCATCACTAATGTTTTTAGGTTAATGTTCTGACAAAAAGACAAGATGGTCAACCTAATATCTAATAGAAGATCTAGTGTGAGTTCCTTTTTCTAGGTCTCCTTCAACAACATATAATGGATGGTTCTTAAGAGTACTAACAGATCTAGAGAAGGTAAGACTAGTAATTTCAGGTTCATCAACAGTTTTCGGTTTATTGTGACTTCAGTCTAATGAATTTTAAGAACTAGAAGTTTTCATAGATTCTTTCACAAGAATTGTTTGAGTATTTTGAATTAATGTTTAGATATGATACATCATCCTCCAGGTTTTCGAGAATGGTTTTAAGCTCACATGGAACTTTTTCATCAAATTTGACTTGGATAGATTCTTCCACATGTTTAGTTCTTTTATTGAAAACTATATATGCTTTACTATAAATTGAATATTCTAAAAATATGCCTTAATCACTCATGGTTGAAAATTTGCCAAGATTTTCCTTAATATTAATGATATAGACTTTGCAACCAAAAACATTGAAGTAGTTAACTTTGTGTTTTCTATTGTTCCATGTTTATGAAGAGTATTATTCAGATTAGGTCTGATCAAAACTCTATTGATTATGTAGCATGTTGTATTTACAGTTTCAGCCCTAAAATAAATATGTAGGTCATATTCACTAAGCATTGTTCTAGAAATCTCTTCCTGGGTTCTATTTATTCTTTTTACTACTCCATTTTGTTGTGCTATTTTTGGGGTGGACAAATTATGACTATAGCCATTTTGCGAGAAAAGGAATTAATACTCTTGATTTTCAAAGTCACGGCCATGATCACTTCATAAGGATTTTATTCTTAGAGTAGTAAGATTTTTTACAGACATGACATATTCAGTAAAATAAGAGAAGGCTTCACTTTTGTATGCCAGAATGAAGGTCCATGTATATCTAGAAAATTCATCTACAAGAACATAAACACAATGCATCCCATTTAAACAATAAAATATAGATGGTCCGAACAAATCCATGTGAACCAGTTAGAGAGGTTAAGAAGTTGACACTTCACTAATTCGCATTAAGGATATTTTGTGTTGTTTTTCCTTCTGACATGAATTACACAGTTTTTCATTTGGAAACTCGAGTTTGGGTAAGTCTATGATTAATCATTTTTTAGTTAGATTTATAAGTTTGTGAATAATACTGTTCCCTAGTCTCCTATTGCAAATAAAAAACTCTTTTTGAAAAACACTTGAGCATGAAGCATTTTGTGAAACTAATGAATTTATGTTTGTAGAATAAACATTTTCATTTCCTAATGATGAAATCACTAATTATTATTTATAATTAAAGATACTACAAGCATCATTTTCAAATATAACATTTAATCCATCATCAAAAAATTGTGAGATACTAAACAGATTATATTTTAAACCATCACCAAACCATACATTATAAATAAAAACTGAGTTAGAGTTACATATTTGGCAAAAGCCAATATTCTTTCTTTTGGAATTGTCATAAAATATGACATGTCGTCCATCTATCTTTATTAGGTATTTGAAGCATGATTAGTCTCCTATCATGTGTTATAAACACCCACTTTCCATGTAACATAATATTTTACATGAACTCTTTATGCATCTTTCTAACAATATGATCAAGCAAATATATATTTTGTTACCCATACTTATTTGGGACCAGTAACATTAGTGATCAGTGCTTTAGGAACCCATACCTTCCTCATAGGATTCCTATAATAATTGTGTAATGTATTTTAAAAATAAACATTCCTCTATCCAGAAATACATAAAATAGTAGAAAGTGTATCAAAAAATGAACTAGTTAATTTGGGTCTAGAACTGGGAGTAAAAAATATGTCCCAGATATAGAAACAACGTTATTTCTACCGTGATTAATTTTTTCCAGGTCGATATCCAAATCCTGTGTTTAATTAAGGGGAAATTTATTTACGTAACATTTGAGTATGATTATTCATTCCATTGGTAAACCATTATTTTTCATTTTTCAATTTCTCATTATACTTTTTTAATTCATTCTTCTCTTTGAACAGTTGAGCATTTTTCACTTTTTCAGTTGTGTGTTCAAAATTAATAGTCATATTAAAAACATATTGTTTCTTCAAAGATTTATATTTACCTATTAGTTCAATGCATTTTTCTTTAATCATGTTAGATTATTCTAATATTTCTCCATTAGTAATATTTTCAGAGTCACTCTCATCTCCAGAATAGTATGAATTATGTACAAAGTCTAGTGTTACTTTAGATGTGTTTTTTATAAAACACATATTGTCTATGTTATCCTATTCACCATGTGATGTTTCTGAATCACACGAACTATCATCAAAATCACTCCAGGTTTCATTCATTTCCTTTTTATATTTCTTTTCCTTGTCATCATATCTCTTTTTGTACATGAGGTTTCGACAGTCAGCCATTATATTTACTTTGTGCTGACATTCATAGCCAACAATCTCACGAGTCTTGTCACTTCTTTTCCAATCAGTCTTCCATATTCTTTTTTGGACATATATTCCCTTAAAGATATGATTTCTGAAAATTTTATTCTTCTTATAAATTATTTTCAATCTTCTGACTAATTGAGCCATTTACTCATCACTGTCAGGTGATGATTGTTCACTACTAGAACATTCTACAAAATCTTCCAATATACCATTGAATTTGTGTTTAGAGGTAGGGGTATTAAATGAAAAAATTCCTTTTTGGATCATCATCCTCTTCCTTGTTGACTTTCAGCTCTTCTCCATATATCATCAGTTTCATAATGAGTTCTTTTATAGGTAGCTTTCTAATGTCGCATGATTCTCTAATAGAGACAGATTATCCTCACCATATGCCCGGAAATCATATTAGTATTCTAAGGATTTGCTCCATGGAAGTGACTTTTCGTCCAATAGAAATCATTGTGTTGACAATCTCATTGAACCTGGGATACATATCAGAGATAGGCTAATCAGGTTTCATTTTAAAGATATCATATTTAATAATATATGTATTAAGTCTCATTTCATTCACAACAGTTGTTCCTTCATTTGAAACAGACATGGTGTCCCAAATTTCATTGGAAGTTTTACAAGAATAATTTCTATTGAATTCATCATCTCCTAAAGGGAAATAAAATGCATTAATAAATTTGAAAATTGTTATTATAGGAAGTTTTGGTAGGTTCATCTGAAGTGAATCTATTAGTAGATGGAATGTTATATTCATCTATAATGGAAGTTGAAATTTCGAAACCCATAATTTATAAATGCATTTTCATTTTTATTTCCCCTTGAACATTGTTGGTTCCATTAAATAATGGTTGTATGTTGGTTGCAGCACCCTCCAATCTATTACCCATAATTAAAAAATAATTTTAATGATCATTAAATTTATAACTAATAGAAACTTATAGATCCTTAAAGTATAACTACAATAATTGTTGAATAATGTTAAACATAGTCTCTAATAAACACCATTTGATACCAAATTTTGGTCGGATTTGATCATTCAAGAGGGTGGGTGAATTGAGTATCTGTAAAAATTTCTAGATAAAAGGTATTCTTAAAATGGTTTTTCCAATTATGTTAAATACAACCAAGTTGATCAAGGTCATACTATTATGAAATTTTGACTATTTAAATAACTTCATAGAAGATTGATTAACTCTCAGTAATCTTATGATAATTTATTAGGATAACTTTTGGAGCTATTCTATTGAGGAAAAACAATTTTAACTTCTTTTAAATTTTAATTATCAAAGTGACTATAGAGATTTGTAAATTATACAGTAATAACGTGAAACAAAGAAGACTAAATTAATCAGCACAACAGATATAAAACAAGTGGTTCAGTCTCAAGAGGAGACCTAATCAACTATACTTGGTGATCACATACCACCAAGAAATTTAGAAAAATAAACATGATCCACACCCTGGATCGGGATTAAAAATAGTACACAGGATTTTACAGGTCACTTGTCCTCATCCATAGTTCTTTATTGGTATAAATTACTAGGCAACACAAGGACCTATTCCACACATATATGTGGATATAAAGAATAAAAAAAATTGATTGAGAAAGGATATATTTTATCATTCTGTTTAATATAGGATACAGAGCGTGTTTCCATACCAATACACACACTTCTTGAAATCTAATAAAATGATACATGATAGAGAAAAAATATTGAAATAGGTTTAGAAGTTCTTTGAGTGTTAGTCTTTGTAGATCTGGACATCATTGATGATGCAGATGCTAAAATCAAGTCCACGTATGGAAAATAGAGTGTCACAAGTCATATTGAACCGACTTGTGTTTTCCATGATGTTTGACAGTGTGAAGATGTTATTGATTCTAGGATTCAAGTTTGCATCGTGTGTTCTACAGCAGCATTGAGTAGCATGTTATAATTATTTCTTCAAAAAATATATTAGTGTATTATTCATTTTCTTTGTTATATATTTTTTTCTTGCATAACTTTTCTCTATGTATATTGTTTCTGGTACGTAGTACTCTTTTACCATAGAGTGCATGTGTTGGATCTGACAGATTTCATGTATTCTATACCATGTACCTCATACTATCTGATGACATGTCTACAATGAAACATTAATTATGTTAGTTCCTTTAAAAACATCAAATATTACTATTAGATAGTAAATTAAAAAATGAAAAAATAGATTAAGAAACAGTGTCACAGTATGTTATCGAAATGGTGTCTCCATCAAACGATGTTTGGATTGTTAATGGTGTATCGTTCATGATGTTTAGTTCGCACTATCTGGTTCACGGTGTCTCGTTTGTGGTGTCTTGTTCACGGAGCCTGGTTCATGGTGTCTGGTTCATGATGTATCATGGTCATGGTGTCTCATGGTCACAGGGTCTCCTGGTTACTGTGTCTCATGATCACAATGTCTCATGGTTATAGTGTCTCATGGTCACGGTGTCTCATGGTTACATTGTCTCATTACATTTCCAAAAAAACATAACTTGTGGTAGACTCACGCTGTCTCAGAATTAGCCAAATTTTTGTATTCATACTTAAGCAGATATATTCATATAATTTATTAGACTTAATAATTTGTTAATTAAATAGTAAAGATGATAAAAATATTGTATACAACAACCAAAATGAGGTTTACCAATTAATTTCTTTGGGTAGCTTTTATTAAACAATTATAAATTTTATGTCAGATAGAATACATATATTTAATAGGTTTTATAGACTGAATAGTATTTGTGATAATTAAAACAAGATCAATACTTGAGGTGTCCAACAATAACAATTAATCATACATAATTATAAATGAATAAATGGAAGAAAATAATTATATAAAAAATAAAAATATTTTTTAACAAAGAATTTAACAATAATATAATGAAAAAGAAAATGGTAATATGTAATATGTAGTGAACAGAGACTCAAGGTAAATTATTTCCTCCACCAAATTGTTATTCAAAACATTTTTTGGCTATCTATTGTCAATCATGTATTTTTTTGTCATCCCACCAAAGTATTGAATTTATAATACAATATTTTACATTCATTTTCCTTGTATAACATGTTTCATTACCTCACATATATAAAACATGTTCATACCTTATATTATTCATTTGGGATATGTTTCATTCATTTTAAATCTTAATGGCATATTTTCTATCACTTGATTTCCGTCAATATCAATTTTTACCTTTAAAAAATTTTCTTTTTTTTGTAATTTATTGTTCAATAAACTTTTTTTTCTGGAGTTATTCTTCTCCCTATGGATTCAGTAATATGATTTTTCTAGTCTAAAAACATTATTGTTTAAATAACAAATGTTCTTCTATCTATTATTATCATATATAAAATTATTTAACATCTATCCTATTTCTATTCAAGGTTCCCTTATTGGGATATTCTTTTATAATAATTGTATTTCAATAAAACTTTTATCAAATATTAAATTTAATTTATAAATTTTACTCATTTTTATTTCTTATTGAATAATTAGTTAATATAATGAATAATATTTTAATTATTTCTATTCATTTTCAATAATTTTGTTATAATGATTATTTTTGTAAAAATTTATAATATAAACTGATAAAATATTTTTATATTAAAATTTCATTTTTAATAAAATAATTATTTTATTTATGTACTATGTTGGAAATTTGATTTTTCTAATAACATATATGTTTCTCTAAAATAGTTGTAAATCTTATATTAAAAGACACACAATTTCTTTTCAATTAATAAATTATGTTACTTCCCAATTAATAAATAATATTATAGAAAATTATACAGATACATCTATAGTATATTTTTATGTGGTATATTTCTGATTATTCCTAAATCATTATCTTATATATACATAATAATATGGAAATTATATCTATATAAGTTTAATGATTCAACATTATCTCTATAATATCTTATCAATAACTAATAAAAACGATAAATTTTCTTTTGAAATATTTCCTTTATGAATAACATTTACATAATTAATATATTGGTTCATGTAAACATAGACTACTAGAGAATAAATTGAGTAAAAAGATTATTTATATAAATATTTTACCATTTATCCTATACATTATGATTACCATGTTAATCATTATTCTAATGATATGATATTTTTCATGAAAACCATTTTATTTCACGGAATGACCATTATCCATAATGTGAAGAATAATTCATTAATATCGAATGTTTTTTAGATTTTTTATATATTCATGTGGATAAAATTGGTATATATATATATATCATTTTTATGAATGTTTGTCCTATATATATATAGTCCATGGTTTTTTAGTAATTTTTTATATCATATGATATAAAAAAGTTGTGGGATATGGATGGTCAACCTAATTAACTATGTGTCGGGACACATTTGTTCAACCCAATACATTATTTTATGAGATATATGTGTTTAATATTATACACTTAGATAAGAATATATTAATAACTAACCATTTATTATTTGTATGAATTAAAACAGTTTTTTTGTGCCACAATTATTTGAAATAACACATTTCTATAAAATTATAAATTCATATATCATTTTGTATTTCTAATTTATATAAAAAAATTAATTACATTGTGATTCATTACTTATTATATGTTGTGTGATAAGATTTTTGGATCATGAGTTATGGATTAATGGGTTTATTCCTTGTTACTTGACTATTCTATTTTACTTCAAAAAAATTATTATGATTTCAAAATATTATATATTAAATCTCCCAATTTTTTGCATGTTGATATACCGTAATATCTTATGATTAATTTTGAGTTACTCTTTATATCATTGAGAATTTTTTATCCTTGTTCAATGTTTGAAGACACCCCTTTTTATGGTTGCATATTTTTAGATGTGATCATAGGTTACAATGAGATTTTTATTAACTTATAACACAAGTATTGTTGATTATTTCATTAAATAGTATTGGATGATGATTTTATATGCTCATAGTTCCCATGGAAGATAAAATTTTGATTTAGGAGTACATTGTATTATATGTTTTAGGATAAAAATGTTTAATTTTATCACTATATATAGATATTTGGGTATGGGGTTCGTTATATATTTTTATATTACAACTATATAACATATTCCACATCCATATTCCCCATCCTTTCTATGATGCGTCATAAATGATATCAATCTCATTCCCTCATCCATATTATGATCATAAATACTATCAAAATAACAACCACATCTTCCCAACACAATCATTGAATCCAAAAACAATACTACACAATTGATAGATATGATATGATTAATATATATCTATATAAATAAATAATTTCAAAATGTTATGGATAATACCAGGCCCCCAATCCTTATATTCATATTGACCCTGATTCCTAAATCATATAGTGGTTCTTCCTAAATAAAAAAGTACAATGAATATGATGTATAGACAGCAAATAACCCAAGGTATACTCTCTTTTAAAATACACTTATATCCCCAAAAATAATGTCAACAAAACTCCCCCACATCAATAACTACCAATGAAAGCATTATATTTAATATACGTCAAAAGTTTAGGAACACTATCCAAAATATGACCACATGATTTTTTTCATAATATACTAAGAATTTTATGTTTATTCATTATTAACCACTTTAATTTCATTAAATATTTTATTAAAAAAATAATATATTTACTTAAATAGTACAATTCCATATCATTTATCTTTCAATAGAATCATATTAATCAACTATATATTATAATTATTATTAATTTCATTATCATCCCATTAATTTATATTCTATATTTCACATCCTCAATAACACTAGATTCCCATTTATATTTTTAAATAATTCATTAATACATCATTATTTATATATTTCAATTCTTGTACAACATGTTTTAAACTACAACCATATCACACATCTACAAAATAAATCCTGACAACAACCCCATCATCACATTCACCACACCACTTTCCCTAAAAACAATATTCCAAGATAACCACATCAAGCCAGAATAAAAAAACAAATAATGTGGCCCCTTACACAATAAAAATAGTACAATAATAGTAATAAAAATAATATAGTAACATTTAACCAATAAAACCCTAGTTAAGATTATAGTCATATAAATCCTTATGAGAAACAACATGCTTTAATTTTTTAATTAAATTTATTAATAATTAAAAAACAATCACTATTCTTAGAATTTATCATTATTATTTAGAAATATCAAGAAATTCTAAAAAAATTTGAAACATGTTTAAAATATTAAAAAATATGAACACATCATAACACACATAACATGATAATACACTAGTATAGACACAAAAATAATATATGTTTATAACACATATATCATATAACTAATTTTTTTGAAATTGGTATAAATTATTTGTTTGGATATTTCATAGTATATACCCATAAAAAAATTTAAATATAATGACACATTGAAATTATGTTAAAAATATTAAAATTTACAAATAACCGACATCATAAGTTTCATTATATAAATAATACCATGGAAAATGAATTAAGTATTAATTAAAATACAATGGTCACCCACAAAAACTTCATTGATCTATAACACATCTCTTATCACTAAAATTGTAATCCATTTCCAAAAAGTTTTATATAAATTCGCTTCCCTAACCAACTATGAAAAAATAATTTCAGAATAATGATGAATGTAGAGAATTATAACATCAATCATAAGGGGATGATCAAGTAAATTTGTTGAAATGTGATTAAAAAAATTAAAAGATCACCTCAAATGACCTTATTTTATCATCATTATGGATAAAGACTTGATTGATTGAGTCATAGATGGGGACTGTGATATCAAAAATTATAAAATATATGGAGTTATTTCCATGAAACCTATTGAAATACCACAACAAATTATTGAATCTACAAAAATTGCATCCAATGTTTCCCACCATGAGGAAATTCATGACATACAATTATTTCCCTAACAATTTTCCTGAGAAAGTTAAGAATTTCTATAACCACATAGCTAACATCCCCATGAAGACAAAGGATTTTAATAATTTTCAAGGTATTTATTCATAATTAGGGTATGATTTTATATTTTAAATTAAGACTACTAAACAAGATAACCATATCCAACAACCACTACATGATCCATGGGAATAATGTTAGAAAAATCCATATCTATCCCATTAAACCATACTACATATGTGAAACAAGTAGACACCAATATCAACAATAACAACATGAGGATGAAAAAACAAGTAAAAGATCAAGGACCCCAAAAAAACCAACACAACAACTAATAATAGGATCCAATGTCCCACTCCACAATATATTCCCAATTATCACTATGAACCACAAAAATGTGATTCTTCTCTTTTTTGTTTTTCATTATAATTGATATCTATAAACAAACCAAAATTACCAGGTAGGGGGTGGTTAATGAAAATTTATAGGTTTTATCTAAATTACTTCCATACTCTTAACACTAGAATATAACATGTTATCAAATATATATAAAACTATTTCTATAAAATAATTTTAAAAAGTTTAATTGATTATATAAAATTCAATACTTTTCATAGAAAAATTTTTTTCCATCAAAATTGGGTTATCATTGAATGTAACAAAACTAAGCTTTTAAAAAATTATTCATTTCCCTTGTTGGAATAATTTATTCAATTCCAAATATCACAACATCCAACCACACATTCTATCATACACCTAACTATACTCACGAGCGGTGTGTAATCGTTTCACCAGTCCTTCAATTGCTGAATAATTTTGATGGGGATGCTTCATACTATTATAAATCAATATTTGGATTAGGAAAACATTATACAATTATAAATTTAAATACACAAGAAAACAGACAAAACATAACCCGTAAAACCAATTAGAAATCAATAATTTTAAATACAATTCATTAAAATATAAATTTAATTGGAAACATAACCATTAAAACATTTAATATAACAATAAAAATTAATGTTTCATTTTATAATCTATAAAAAAAGAACTTTATAGAATATCCTATTTTCCAAAATCCACAAACCACCACCAAAGAAGGTTTCTACCATGATTTTCTCATAAATATAGCAATAAATATTAAATAAGATCAATCCATTTTAAACAATTAAAAAATGGTAAAATAATAGGAGTCAATAGAGATGTGAACTACCTTAAATATTTTGGTAAAATCATTGAATGACATAAATTATCTTAAAAAACTAGGTAGTGTCTTAAAAAAATAGTTTTCACATTTTCCCAAAAATTAAAACCACTGTATCATATAAGGATTATAATAAACTATCATTGATATATCCATAACATGTTATTTTTATTAATATAAAAGACATAAAAATATTAAATGGAAATGAAAATTACTATGAATCAAGACATAACAAGAAATCTAGCATTAAACGCACTATGGTATTCCAATGGATCACACCCATATCAATAGGAAGCATCTAAACAACATTTGGGTGGAGCAGAAACATATTTTGGGGGGATAAAGAAGGAAAAATAGACTATAAGGGGGGGAACCAAGTTTGATACACAATTTTCAGATCTATATTTTAGAAATTCATGGTTATCTAACTCCATTAGGGAAAATGTGAGAAAAAAATGAATAGTCATTGGACTAAATAATCATCTCAATTTGTTATCATGTATGTTTACAATAACCATGTTCCAACTTTGTAGAAACCCCCAGTCAAAAAAAAATTAACTATTACACAGTGTTGGCCACATAATTTGGTGAAATTGTGCACCTAAATGTGCACCATTCCATTAGCCTATGTCCCATAGAAAAAAATATACTATAGTAATTGAAGGATTTTTACTAACCATTATCATACCATTCACTTCTAGAAAATCCACAAATCCAAAAACAATTCCGCCAAACCTCTAGAAACTCCCAAAAAAACAATACATACACAAATTCATATGAAAATGGTTATATACATGGAACCAATGGTGATACATTATCCATACCATTGGAATTCCCAAACATGGAAATTTGAAACAGACTAATTGAGTAAAAGTGTTTAGGAAATTGCTCGACCATTATATTCTCCCTTTCCCATGTTTCATCCAAAATATGACCATGATTCCACAAAACCCTAACTAGATTGATGATTTTCCCAAGTAAACCATTCACTTTACTATCCATAATATGTATTGGCACAAGCACTAATGAATAATACTATTATAGGTTATCAAGATCCCATCAAATCATTTATTCAGGATCAAAATTATTTTTTTCAACTGAGATACATGTTACAATATTTTCACTTTAATAAACAATGGTGGGATGTCAATACACTATTTCACAACACCAAACCATTTATGTATCTTAAAATGGCCCATGAGTCTGGGAGATAAACCTGTGTATTTCCCAAAATGATGATTCCAAATCCATGGAGTTATTATAAAAAAATAAATGTCACTCACCTTGAATAATAACAGTCCTCAATGTAGATCCTTATAGGATTTCTGATGACATCGAGTTGTCTTCATTTGTTCGGTTTTTAACTAAATATTATTGGTTTCCTCTTGGATAATGCTCATCCAAATACATGATGTCTCACCCATTTCCACCCAACAATGTTTAGAACAATAGGTACAACCATACTATGATCCAAATGGAGCCTTATGTTTAGATTCCTGACAACTGTTGTCGTATGAGAACTCAACTAATGAAATGTTTTCCTCCCATGAGGAACCAATATTTATTAAACATGACTGGAACATATCTCCTCATGTTTCTATCATACATAAATATTTCACATCTTTATGAGGATGATACACTAAACATGTGGTCAAATGGGTCATAAGGGATTGTTATATTGTTTTATAAATTGAGTATGAAAAAAATCAGTATCTTTTAGAAACTATTGATTTTGTTATGACGTGCCTCCTTAACACATCACGGATATATATTTTAGAATACTCCTCCACTCTATGAGATCCACAAATTGGGATGAAATGGGAAAAATATGGAGAATATATACTATTAACCTTATGGAATTTGGTTCCCAATTCATTATTGGGAGACCTATGACAAAATTCTTAGCTGTCTAGTCCCATTTCTAAATCGGGATAGGTAATGAATGCAACATACCTTCGATTTTCTGATGCTCTTCCTTAAGTATCTAACATGTGAGGAATCTCAAAACAAATCCTTCCATCATTTTTTTCATGAAAATCAACGTGAATATTGTTTTCAAATACTTATACATATTCAATATTCCATGATGAATAGAACATATCTAATGGTGGTAATCAAGATAATGTTGGTCCTAAAAATAAATTGTAATGAAAATCTGACCATGTGAACAAAAAATAGATCTCCCATCCAGTTTTCATCCTTGAATGGTTTCCCCACTATTGACATTAGATCTCATAGGAACACATTCATAATCTGATGTATATGAATCTATAGATGTTAAAACAAAGAATGGAAAAAATTGATTTTTAAAATATACCATAACATCATCACAATCATTTCATTCCAAGAGAATATTGACTATGAATGAAATCTATTTCTACAAAACTAAAACTTCTTTTTCCAACACATCATAGGATTATCATCTAAATTTTTCTTCTATCGAACATCATTTACCATTTTATACATCATTTAAAAGTCAATCATTTAGAAATACTCTATCTATATTAAATATCTCATGTTCTAATATCATTGTGATAAATTGTTTTTCATGATTATATGAATTATAAATGAAAAAAATACTCAAAAAATGTAATGAAATAATGTATTCAATAAATTTACTATAGTAGGTTCCATCAAATATTTTTCTTGGTAGTTCTCCTCATTTTACCATACTTGAAATGAGTAATATGAAACAATAAGATCATCCTTTATGGCAATAAATCACTACCTGAATCTTAAAGTTTCACAATACAACTCATACCATTGATTTTATCCCTATAATATCCTTGTAAGAGTAGTTGTAGGTTGAAAATTAAACTTTTAAAAATACCGATCAAATTTTTCTTAAAAATGGATTTGATATTTTTCCATCTCAAATCCATCATAGGTATTGATTGTCATGATAAATCACAAAGAAAAACATATCTACTAATATTATTGATTACAAAATTGTGCATCTCATATATATTCTTTGTCTATTTCTAAAGTATCACAAACCTTATCTAGTGAAGATCAATAGAAATACATCTTTTAGATACTGTATGGAAAGATACATGGACCAATTATGCCGAAAAATAAAAATTTCTTAATTTTGAATAAACTATATCATCACTCAATATCACAAACATGGTTTGTTAGTGTTTTTTCATTATCAATCATTGTCATTGAATACACCAGCAATTCATTCAAAGGCACCACCAAAAAAGAATCCTAATACCATTGAAAAATCTAATTCATCAATTATATAAAACCATTTTTCAATTTTTATGAAAAAAAAAGGTATAACCACACACTAATAATGAACATTTCTAATATGCATGTTGTCGATTAAATACCCTCCTTCTTAACTAGCTATTTGTTATATCCTGATCACAAGTAATTTTTAGAGAAACTTTGGGATACCCACAATCATTAGAACATATTATCTATTCCTGGATGTCATTATAGATTCATTAATGTAACATTATTAATATTATGATAATACATTCGCAACCAAATATTACCATCCATATTTTTGATAAACATGACTAGTGCTTCCTATAGATACATATTATGCTGAATGAACCTTTTCCCTTACAAATCAATCACATTCACATGAACTTTTATTAATATCTTCTTCCCATGAGGTATCATTTATGTGAGATCATAATATTCAATATATAGAGATCAAATTTAAACTCCACTTCCCTTATGTGTGGAATCCATAAAAAATTATAATGAATATAATCTAGAAATAGATCAAACCTAAATATTAAAATTCTATTCACAATAAGTTCCATCAATGAAATAGTAGTAGAATTTGACAAATGTGAGATCATTTTTACTACTGCTTCCAACAATCTAATTAAAACCATATTTACATTATAGGATCTTTAATGTGATTCTTCATGTCATCATTAGTCATAAAAAGTACACATATAGTATAGTAGTCCATTTGACCTCTGATTATTTTAAATAATTCCATAACGAGTATTTTTTTGAAGAAATCAGGTAACTGAATTGATAAGTCCATTATGAAATCAACCCCATCAATATTTGTTGAACAAGATCTACATATAACGGTTTGACAATATATGTAACCCAAAAGAGATTGAGGTTTCATAAAAGAAAACATCATATCATCTTGAAAACGAAGTAAATAATATTCCCAAGATTAAATTAATGTATGGGATATATCCATTTCAACAAAAACATTAAACATTTTATAATTCAAAACAATAATACATCTCATGTATGATGTCCATGACAGATCATCCATAATCACTTTCTTAGATCAAAATAACTACATAATCATTTCAATGTGTTATTAATTTCCCATTTGATATTTTCCTTAGTGAGATGTTAGGGTATTCCTAGAATCAACATGGATAGCCTGGTTCTACTAATGAGTGGTATAATATTTCCTTTATCCTATCAAAGAACAAAAGGTCTTAAAACATAAGG
This sequence comes from Viscum album, assembly GCA_963277665.1. Lineage (NCBI taxonomy): Eukaryota > Viridiplantae > Streptophyta > Magnoliopsida > Santalales > Viscaceae > Viscum > Viscum album. Next base: position 1,185,193,774 of record OY728161.1, on the reverse strand, counting down.
GTTTTCCTAAACACCCAACCCTGTATCACTATAACAACAGCATTGAAGATGCCTCATATGAGTGTAATTATTTCATTCTCTAGGTGGTGTAAAAGAATAATGATTATTTTGATTAAATGATCAGCACTATATACATCAAGGTTTACCATTATGTTTTGGAGGGTGATAAATTGTTCTAGTGATATGATTACAATTTATTTAATTACCATCATAATAGGTGTCACTCTTCTCCTTGTTACAAGCATTAGAGTTCCAACCATTTTCTATAGTTATACACATGATCCCTCCAATCGTGGTTCCTCTGATGTATATTTCTACCACCATTTATCTAATCACTATATTCATATAATACACTATAAAATTCTTAATAATCATTGAGTATATCTCTTGAATCATCCATTAATCATAAAGGAGAAACTTTAATTGCACACTAGCAGCAACTGTGAGGTATTGGTGGGCTTTAATTTATAAATTAACACATATTATGTCCCCTTGATGGTATCTTATTTCAAACTAAATATGTATTTCAATCATTTGAACAAGAATGCATGAGAATATAATTGATGAAATATTAAATAAAATCCTCCCATGTAATTTCTTTTTGCAGTTTATCCTTGATGACTAAATCCCACTATTACCAAGATATATTCTACAATAAATATTCTACCTACCCGATTTTCATCTCTATTGGTGTGCTAAGAAATTTAATTTTATATTAATACTATTTAGAAACACCTCTTCATTCTCTCAATGATGTGTTGATTCTTCTTCTATAATTAAATTTAATTGTCCACATACAATTGTTCATATATTTGATTCTACCTATCTATAGATTGAATAGCCTATATAATTTCTTTAACTAGTTATTGGTTCACTTATTTCTCATGTACAAGCACATTACCAGAAGCTTCTTTCGATTTGTTTCAATAATAATTATTGGGTTCCATTTTCAATAACAAAAATAAAACCCCATAAGTATCACTATCTATAAACTGAAGTCATAACATTTTCAAATGTACAATACCATAACTATCATAATAAGGGTTCCCAAAAATCATACACAGTCTATTTTCATCCAATTTTGGAAATTTCAATATTGCTTCTGAATATTAATCCATTTGAAAAATACCAATATCATTAAATTATCAAAATATATCATTTGAAAAAAATAAATATATTTAAAACATCAATATTTTTTTCTTGAAATGATAAACCATTACTCAAAATGAAATATTAACTCCTAGTAGGAAGTCATTTTTGTTGATGTGTGTCATATTGTTCTCATTGTATAGTCCCATAACAATGAGGAAACACTGCAATAATTTTCTTAAAAATATTATTTTCCCAACTATATTGTGAAATTTTGTTCGTAAAAAATGATTATTTGTAACATTATTTTTTATAAATTTCATGTCATGGCAATACTACTACTTTTTACCAACCATATAAAAGGGCTAAATGAGAATGTTTTTCCACCACATGACCAACAAAACCTATAGGATTTCTCCCAAAATGAAATATGGACAAGCCAAGACTAATTCCATGTTTCACATCCCCCCTTCCCCATTTGTGTATGATGTAGATGAAATTCTAAGTGTCCTTTGGAGACATCACTAATAAGCCATATGATGGAAATAAATGTCAGGGTCTTCAATAAAAATTTTGGAATGATTTTATCTTTTAATGAAAAATATTCATTAATGATTACCATAACTAAAACCACTAAATGATACATGATATAAATATAATGAAACTAAATATATAATACATCAATCAAAACTACATCAGAGTAGTAAGAGGAAACCAAGACCAATATCAACTATTAGAAAAATACAAACAATTAAATATCAATGTACCCTAAAAACCATGAAACTACCAATATACTCAATTATCCAACTTCACAATCCATTCAAATGTTTCATAATGAAAACCAATGGAAATTTAATACTTTCCCTTTACTTATATCCCAATAATTGATATTTTAAAATTCCACAATCTACCAATCATGGGGTGAGTAATGAAACTCAATAGGTTTCCCCCTAATATATTCTATACTCATGCCACTAAGATATAACATGATGGAACATTTAAATATAATAATTTATAAAAAATACTTCAAAATATTATAGAAGTTTATATGAAATCCACGAAGTTATATTGAAAAAAAATCATAACAAAATGGTCCTCTCACGAAATAAATCTAAAACAAACTTTAAGATCATTTCATAAATAACTTTTTTGAATAATATTTTCCATTAAATATATCCACACATCCAAACATTCATGATATCATAGAACTCCCTATACTCATGAGTGGTGAATCATCCTTACAATATCATTTCACTCAATGAACCATTTTGAAGGTTGAATTTTTTTAACCTTATCTATCCAACTTTGGATGGGGGGAACATTATACCCATATCCATTATGAACTCAAATGGTCACGCACCGACCAAATTTTAAAATATCTATGACAAATTAACGAATTCAAACCATTTCTATAAAATGAATCATTTTATAGAAATATATACATCAAAAAAATTCAATGAATTAAAAAAAAATATCATTTTATATTCATAATTTTAAAACCCAAAAACTATGAACATTTATAATAATAATCATTCAAACATGCAAAAATATCTATAATAAGGGTTTCTACCATGCAATGAAAAGAAAATTCAAAATTTATTTAATTAAATTCAAAAAAATTGAACATAATACATTAATTTCTAATACGACTAGTATAATTTGAGGATACCAACTTCAAAAATAGTCGAAAAAATAACATAAAAAATATAAAAACAAATTTGGGTTGAATATAAAATATCCCATCTTAAATCATGTTTTATAAATGAAAAACAAACCAATTATATCATAAATATTAAAAATATAATATATTGATCCACAATAATGAAGATCTAAAAATAAAATAGAGGGAAGAATAATAGATATATGGAAAAATGACATGAATGGAATCATACCATGCAATCTGGCCTTCAACGCCCAAAGATTTTCTAAAGTAGTTATCTCTTATCAAAGAGATGAGTCTCCACATCCATTGTAAGAGAGAAAACAATGTCATGATGGTAATATATAGAAACTCTACATGATAGGGGGAAACCCTAGTTAGATACAAAATTGTTGGATACCTCTTGGAGTCGTTCAAGGGCTTCTCACAAGGTTAGAAAAAATGCTCTCTAACCGTGAACATGCCTCTCTATCAAGAAATTCATCATATGGTTGGAATTCAAATTTAGAAAAAACTTTCACCAGCCATGAAGAACATATTTATCACAAAATTAATTGTTACTCATAGGAGGCCAAATATCATGGCCAATATTGCACCTACCAATGAACCTAAACATTGAATATATAAAATATTGCATTGTACCACGTAAGAGTTTCATGGTTTGTAATAACCATGATCAAATATTGAACCTCTAGTAAAACCCTAAAAACATTAAAAAAGTACTCATAAACTTACAAAACATTACCAGCAAATGTAACATACATCAGAAAAATAAATAATTATTTACTTACATGATATTAGGTGTGATTCACATAACCCCATTTTAGAGCCTAGACTATTTAACTATATTGAAAGAAAAAATAACATTGGATTTTTTTAATATTCTCCCTGGAATTAACCACTATTACATCATTGAGTAACTTGACCAACTCTTCCTTCCAACTAGGCATCCAAGAATCCTCTGTGAAATAATTTTATCCTGAACATGATAAAACGCCAAATGATTTATTTTTTAAAATTAATACATTCATCGATTTCATTTATCACACAAAATATTGTGCTTAAAATGAAAATTGGCATGCTATGAAAATATTATTGTTTGAAAATTACAATCATTGGATAGATTTTGAGTTATAATATATAACATGGGTATTCAAATTATTATATTCCTACATATAATTTTTTCATATTAAAAATGTATGAATAAATTCATAAGAATGAGTAATTTTTTTCATTTTCAAATTTATTGTTATAATATATTTGTTAGAAAGAACATTTATTTTAGAATACTATTTTACATCAATATAAATAGTTTTAGCCGAAACATATTAATTATTTTAATAAAATATAATGATCAAATATTAAATTGTAAAAATAAAATTCACATATGAGGACCACGAGGTCCATACATCATATTCATTCATAATATATTTCAAAAATTTATTATCCTAAAAATTTATTTTTTTCATTTTCAATAAAGGCATTATTGTTTTATATACAAAATTTATAAATCATATCCTATAAATATTTTTATAATTTTTTAAATCATTATTTATAAAAAAATATAATTAAACAATTTTCCTATTGATATGGAATTGATGTAATTTTTATGAATAATATAAAATATTTATTGTTTTGAAAATATTAATGAATATTTTAGTGTGAAGTTAATTTTGTATGTTTGAATTTGCTTTAGATTTTTCTAAACACTCATAAGAGGGATTTTATTTATAATAATACAATTAATTCCATGGGAATGAGCATTATTCATTTTTTTTCCGAAAATCATTTTTATCTTTAAAATAATTTTTCTTCTGAAATATATTCTCTCTTGCATTTCATTGACATATGATAAAATTATTTTCTTCCAAATAATGAAATTAAACCGATGAATATTTATTAGATTTTTTTAATGATAATATAAATATTATTTTAAATTCAATATTTCATTTCTAGTAAAAATGAATAATAACAATTAAAAAAGTTAATCAGCAAAATGAAGGGGTAAATTAGTTTATTTAAGGTTTAAATTGTGAATTAACGTTTCAAAATCCCTCAAAACAATACTTATTTTCATTAAGAGACATTATTTGAATATTATTCTTCATAAAATTCAAAATATGGAAACAAATTATGCTCTCTTAATATTATTATCATTATTTTACATTAATTATGGAGTCAGTAAAATAATTAAGTCAATCTCAATTACTACATTGTTAAGATATTGATATTGATAAAAATTATATAATGATGAATATAGATGTTGAAATATATAAATATTAACTAGTATGATTTAACGAAAATTGTTTTTAAATTTTTTTGATTGAATAATTGCATAAATTGTTTTCCAAATAATCAATTATCATTTCATCATGTATTAAAAAAAGTAATGTAAACTTTCTTTAATGAAATATATTTTAAATAAATTTTTTGGAAAAATATTAATTCCATATGTTAGTTAATATTTTCATATTCAAATGGCTTTATAATCATTTACTCATTACATTCAATGTTTTTAATGAGTCTGTAGAAGGTTTTTAAATTGTAATGAATATTTAAAAAAAACTTTTAAATATTTATAAATTTATAAAAATATTTCAGAAAACAACATGAGAGGAACTAATATATTGTATAATTAATGGTCCTTATATGATCACATTTTAATTTCAAAATTAACTTTCATGACCATTAGATGTCCAAAACAATTCAATTATCAAGGATTAAAGTGCTGATAAATTGTATAAATTAAGAGATATGGTTCAATATGCAACAATAAAGGTATAAATTTTAATATTTCAATTTATTAATATATTATACAACATATATTCATAACTATTGATTTTTTGACAAAATTTACATGAATTATTCACTAATTAAATATTGAAATTTCATGTATTTATAATATTATTAGACAAAACATACATAAAATAGAACCTCCAATCCACAATTCATCACTCCAATTGAGAAATTTAGAATAGAAAATTCATACAAACGTCACATTAAAAAATTCCTCCCCAATTATTATATTTTTTGGTATAACCCGAATTCATAATTAAAATTGATAATGGTTAATACAAATATTATTTAAAAAATTAATTGTTCTTAATAAAGAGATTTTAGGTTTTTTATTTTTTCATCAACAGACTTATAATAATATATAGCATTGATGATGTAATGAAATAGTATATATTATATAGTTAAATGAAATTATTTTAATTAAAATACCATTTTTCATCTTTTTTTAAGTCATATGGGAAATGTAAACATAACTTTTTCATAATTATTGACTTCCACAAACACAAAGTTATCGGTTATGTTTTCCACAGAACCTCATAATTCTTGTTAGTGTGATTTATTTAATGAATATTATTGATATTCATGTCCTAACTATTATTCTTTAAATTTAAGGGATTACATATGAAATAAATGTAAATTGCAGATATAAATGTCTAATAATTTTAGGTTTGGTCATGTTATAGTTAATGTATCATAATATATAATAAATAAGGCATGTGATAAACCTCAGTGTAATAATGGATGAATTTATCATCGAAATTTCCTTATAAATAATGTTTATTTGTTCTAAATATGGTAGATAAAACATTAAAAAAATCTTTCAAAATATTTCAATATTTTCAATATCAATGATTTAAGGTAATAAACAGATTATTTTTAACATTACTTCACACGAACCATCAAAATAAATGTTCTTCCCAAAAAAATATCTTCAATATCAATAAATATTATTTTGGTTGTTTAAATAAAAAACTATGTTTTACATAATAGAAAAAAAGTTAAAAAATAAATTTTTTCAATATAATAATATTAATAAAATAACAATAAAAAGGAAAATAAAGATCAGAAAATTAAATCTTACCAAAAATTCACAGAAAATTTCATAAAATGATATCAGAAAAAAAAATATTTTCTTGATCAAATTCAATTTACATTAAATTCAACTCGAAATAAAATTAATAAAATTATTTTTTATTTAAATTCAATTTTATAAAATAAATCGTCAAATTATTAATGATATGATGTTTAAATAAAATATTAAAACAAACCTATATCTCTCCACCTCCTTACGACCAAATCTATCATATATTAATAAGGTTTTTCATGAGTGTTTTTTGACTATAACCTTTATAAAGTGATGTAATTATATTTTCATGTCTTACATTGTAATATGGTTTTAAAATTTTAATTCATAATCATGTATGAAAATATAATCATTATCTATATATTAAATATAATGTAATAATCACACCAATGTACTTGGACATCCTATCAACTTTTTATTATTATTTGAAATTGATCACCACCTAATCATATAACAATAATTTCTCATATTTATTAAATATATAAGCCTTGTAAATAAATTTAATCAATCATATTATAATTGTTTTATAAACATGGAAAAATATTATTAATAATGTAAATTATCAATATTTCATTATTATGCTTCATATAATGAATGAATTTCATGAGTAAAACTAAATTTTGGTATTTTTAATCTAAATTTTCATTCATTGTGTGTAATTGAATATTCTATAAAAGAACAAACCAGACTAACCAAATATGTCACCTAATCGGTCATGTCATATAGACTAATTTTCATTAATAGTCACCACAGGATAGAAACATACACCGATATATCATTCGAATAAAAATGGGACTGATATCAACCACATAAATTGAAAATTGATTGAAATAAACAATGTTTCTAAAATGATATCTAAACATACTTCATATTTTATATAATAAAGAAATAAATTCTATTACAAACAATGAGATAACATTGTTTATATAATAAAAAATAGGCCAATAAATGTAAACTGAATCAAAAAATTCATATATCTTTAAATAGACATATTTCATGGCCATATCAACCCCAATGAAAGGCAACAACTACAATGATATACATCATCTCCAAGATCCTCATTAATTTACATGCATAATGAAAAATCCTCAATACAAATTACCAATGGAAAATTATGGGTTGAGGGTACTAAATTTCATTATGATACAACCAATATTTGATAAAATTTTAATCCAAAATAAGTCAATTAGTAATTATGTAATATATATTTATTAATTATTTTAGGAAGCAACAACATTCCACTATAATTCAATAATTGTTTTCATTACAACAACATCAAATAGTAAATAAATATTAAAATATGTAATAACATAAATCAATGTATATAAAAGGTGTAATGAATGGGTTAATGATAAAAATTGAGAAAAATTTATAAATATATGTATATAAATGTAGTTGAATGAATTTTTTGTTCAGAAAAATAATGATAAAACCTCAAAAAAGAGTGTAAATGACTGAAAATAATAATAATTAGTAGATAGAATAAGTTAACACAATTTTCTAGGAACGTCACCCCTTTGAGTGCATACCCACTAGCTCCATGGAATCATAAGTTCCACTCCTACTGATATCTATCTCCACTACATCATATATATATATATATATATGCAGTTTTCATCAAAACCTTGTAGTATTAAAAAATATATATTAAGATAAAATTTAATTATATAATCAAAAATAATACTTCATAAATATTTTCCAATGAAATACCCCATTCACTTTCATTATCAATTTCTTAAGAAAATTTTTATTGTCATATAGAATTTATAAATAGATTGGAAAACAAATTTTTATTTGTATCATTAGTTGATGCCTTCTTTCAAATACATCATTTTAGAAAATCATGTTTCTTATGAAATCAACTTTTCAAAATTCTATTCATCACCATGAAATTTCAATGAAAATATTAATAGACTATTTCATAAACATTAATTAAATAATACAATACAATCATAGGTAATTCCATAGGATATTACATAAGATAGAATAATCAAAAATTAAAATGATAAAAACTCAAACAACTTCATTACATGTTTTTTAGAAATAGGGAGATCTAAAATACGAATTCATAGTTATAAAATTTACATCTTAAATTAATCATCTAGAACATAATATTGAACAAACATAGAACATTTAAATTCCAAAAAAAATAATTAACAATAGTGAAAAGGTATAGATCTAGATATAACTGAATAAAATTATAAAAAATAAAAAATAACATGAAAAAACAGTAAAAAAATATGGGAACATGATGGAATGAAAGGCAGATTACTCTAGAGTATCATTGATGACATGGTTTGAAGGTAGGAGGTATTAGGAGGAGAATAAATTATAAAAAGAACATGTACATTTTTTTAATTTTCCATTTCAGATGTTTGTACGTTGCATCATGGTTAGGAATAATGCTTATTATTTTTTTGAACTAACAATGAGTTAGAAACTATACCATAAAAAAATTAATTGGAAACTTTTATTTACAGTATGGTTAGGAAAACCATTCTCATGAAATTTTGTATCCTTTTGTAAAAAATATATCTCTTCACTTGGTTTTCATTGAGATATAAATTGAATGAAATATTTATTATCAAGGTATTACAATCATCACCAGAACACATAGATACGTAATATTTTTTTTTTGTTTAATAACTAACTACGAAACTAAATTGTAACCATATATCATTTCCCAAAAAAATATAAAAATTCATTCCCCAAATATCAGGATCCTCCATAACCTAAAAAAAGATAAACCAACCATGAAATTAATCAGAAATATATACCTAATATTGTTAAAAAAACTCCCCACAATAAAATAATTGTGTTTCTAGAATGGTTTTGGAAAATAATACCAATATGATATGGGGCTATTATAACATCATAAAGCCCTTATGAACTCATTTCCCATGGATGTACTTTCCACACTCAATCTCATTTGAACTAATTTGATCATCCTACCATGAAACACATTATCAAATTAGTACACTATCTGAACATACAATTTATCAGATGATATTGGTGGTATAATATCAATGTAGTCTCACTGCTTCACAATTGAAGGATCCAAGTGATGATTTATTACTTGGGAAACATGTAACAAAATTAGAAAAGTATTCAAGTGATGTGGTATTTCATATAAATAATCTACTACTATGAGTTGATCCAAAATAAAAAAATATTCTAACTGAATAACATGTATAGATACACATCCACCATAAAAAATTATATCCAAATCGATGTAAAAAAGTGAGAAAAAATTTATCTCATACACAAATTCAATAAGGGAATAACCCATATGAAAATTTTAATTATAGTGACTTGGAGGTATAGCTAACATTTTTCTAATCAATAGATGAAAATATATTATCTCATTGATGATAACTAATCCATCTAAAGACCATAATCTGTAATCTTTCCAAAAATGAGGTCATATACAAGACCTATTATTAATTATTTCAAATCCCCCCTAATTGATTAATTAAAACTATTTTGTTGAAGAACATAACTAAGTACAGTTGTTTCTAAATAGATTCGTTGAAGTAATGATATCTCTCTCAAAACAAGTATTTATAAATTAGGATAGATCATGAGAATTTGTCAGTCAAATGAGTTTGAAAAGACAAGTTCAACTATATCTAGTAACCAATAACTACACGCAATGCACTCAGAAATTTTGATTTACATACATATTCTATTTCCAAAATGAAAATATATGGTAAACCATAATTTCATACAATCACCAGAACATATAAGATCACATGATACACTACTACGACTTCCTCATTCATTTGTATTAAATTCAATGACTTCATGAGTTGGAATATAATCACAGATATCACTAATTACCAATATGTGTCTAATATAAATTTCCTTGGACATGATTTCATATTTTTTCATTGATATCGGTAATAATTTTTGAAAACATAGATTCTACAAATTTTCGATCACCATTCTCTAAAAATGAATCTAGGTAATGAAATTATTAATTTACCACCTTATTCTGAAACACCACAATCAATATATGATGGTAGGGTGAATCTTGGTTTCTCCATGTTGAATGAGTGAATTGGATCAGTGGAAACCCTTCAACAATTCATATATAAAGTCAGTCAAGAAAAACCATAACACATTAGTAGAATGAAACACCATTGAGGGGTATAAATTACTCAACTAAGGTCTCCAAATAATAATGACATCTTCTAAAGTAAATATAATCTACATCCTCTAACATCCTATGTTGAATATGATTATTCATATATGATCTATCATTAGAATAATGAATTAATAGTGATCCTTTATTTGTTGATATATATATATATATGTTGATATCAGATGAGATTCTCATCAAGAACATCTATTTGACTAATTTACATTCTCCATAGATATATATATCATTATAAAGAGTCCATAATGACATTCAATTTTTGTATTTTAATAAATTATCAAAATTGAAGGTCATCTGATACTACACCCAACATCATTATTTCAATATTGTACCCCTTTGAAGGAACATGTGAATCATACTCTCCTAGTGTATGTACAATGTAAAATTCTCTCTGAAGAGGTTTGGAACCATTTATTAAGTGAGTGTGTCACTACCTCCAACTCTGGATCATTGTTGTAGTATTTCTTATCATAATTGCTTCAGTTATGAGTGCAATTAGATAATACACATTTCATCATAATTAGAACAAAACCCATTAATCCTCTTTTATAATCCCAATAAACATCATATTGTAATATATCTTAGGAAAAATCAATAGTAGAGTTGAAATAAATCCCACATTTAACTCCCCATATGATTTCTAGCTCTCAACAATCCAAAAAAATTTCAAACAGTTATTATTTTATTCTATCATATTACATGAAATATTGGATAAATAATGAAAAAATAATATATAATAACTTGTTCATTTGAATAATCATTAAATATCTAAATAATTTAGGGGATTCCAAAATGAAATACCCTTCTAAATATTCAGATGATCAATTGATTAAACATTATCAAAAATCACATGGCCTATAAATTTAAACTTTTTAATAAAAAAACATACATTTGAAAATATTACACTATCATAGTTTTTCTCGATTTAAATTACAAAGATGAAATTTTTCAAGAAGCAGATGAAGAAGACCTTGAATCAGTTACCCCAGCCAGCCTACGAGAAGTCCCAATATGTGTTCACGATCCTCTCAAGAAGGATACAAGAATAGAGTACATCATTAGAGTGACAGGGGAGCAGTTGTTCAAACATATTAACAACTAAACATCCAATGGAATGAAATGAACATCCTAATAAACATTTATATAAAAGATGAATTCAGAATTATTTTCACATGGAAGTGAAAGTACAACTGAACCAAACAACTCAACTGACCAAAAATAAAATCTAATTATCACCACATGACCCCTTTGTTTACTCTACAACACAATGATCATATGCCTCCAAATGAAATTTTACATGATCTTATTAAGGCCCAAAAAATAAGAAAACCGTAGTAAAGAGTATTAAAACTAAATAGGTTAGCCAGATATTCTCTCCCCAATGAAAATAAATTAAAATAAATGAATCATCAATTCCATGTTCAAAATAAAATATATAAAATTATGTTTTCCAAGCAAGGTTCCACACAATAGTAATTATAAAATAAAATGGATGCATGTTTTTGTAACCAGGAAATTCTAGAAACCAATTTCAAAGATATAAAACATCAAAATAAACATTAGTTTTCAAGATTTCTTATTTAAAAATTGTACACTTTTAAATAAAACACACACTCTGCTCAGTTTATTAAGAAAACACACAATATGATGATATTGACTGCAAAATTTCCAATGAGCAGAAGTCACGGGAACACCCCCATGCACTAGTTCTTTAGCATCCCCACTTACCTCATATTTTAGCATAAAAGTAACCATAAAAATTTATTGTCCTATTCAAAATCCAATAGTAGGGAAAACAACTATATTCTATTTTTCTGTAATATCATCATCGTAGATTATTTAGTGTTGTAATCGTCAGTCTTTCTACGTGAAACAGGGACGAGACCACTCTGGATTACTAGTATACTAGTACACATCCACCCACAAAGATACTCGGGTTTCCCTTTAGTGATCAATAAGGTTCCACAAATTGTCAATTACACATAGAACATGGAAATTTCATTCTTAAATCATACACATAAAAACAACCCACAAACATGGTTCATATTTCTTTTAATGATCAATAATCCACTTAAAATTTTATTGAAAAAATTTCAAAAAGAATAACGAGGCATTACACATAAAATACATTCTAAAATAATCTTAAGGAAAAAACCCACAATTTCTTGATGAAGCCAAGATTTTTTCTCCCCAACATTATTTTAAAAATTAATTTCATGGAACATAAATTGGATCCAAATCATACAACATTATGGACACCTGAAATCCATTTTTACAAAAAAAAAATGGAAAATGAGTCATTAAGCATTCCTCACAAAAACAACATATATAAAAACAAACAATTCCACTATTCTAAAAGAGGATTAAATACACCCTTTTTTTGAAATTTAACAATTACTTAAATGGCTAAAAAATGTAGGCTACACATTCAAAACCCATCCATTCCTATAATGGGGCCAAACATGTCATTTCCCAAGAACACATGGAAAAACACCCAAAAAATGACATTAACTTCATTATAAAACCGAGAAACAGATTGGAACCCACATAAGGATCCGAAAAAAATTTATTCACATGCTTCTAATGTTTTTCATAATCCAAAACAATCATTTTATATCACCATGAGCATAAAATAGCCGACCATAAACATTCCCAAATACCAGGCATGCAAAAATTAATAAAACAAACATTATTTTACACTAAAAAATGTTATAAATCTAATATTGCAGGCCAAAATATTTTTTAAATAGAAAAAACATATTCTAAAAATTAAAATTCAGTTTAAAAATCAATTTTTTCATTAAAAAAATAATTTTTGTGCACATTTTAACTAAAAAAATAAAATTCACACCAAACACGGCATAAAATACTCTTCTTGCAGAATAAATAATTAAAACCAAAGGTGAAAAATAATAAATAGAGTACATGTAAAGTTAAAATAGATTGAAATATATAACCCTTGAATTATATCGGATGTTATTGGTAGAACTATTTTCAATACCAAGGATGAATGGAAATGCACACCAGATAACACCTCTTGAAGGTTTATAAACCCTATAATTAATAATACCAAACCTAAAGGAGAAAAAATAACCATCTAAAGTCATGGAATAAAAAATACCTAGGTCATTCATGACTAGGGTAGAAGATTGAGCAAAGAAAATTTAGAAGGAGGGGGATGAATGAGAAGAAATGAGAAGAAAAATTTCCTTGAAACTAGAGAACTTGTTATATTCCCTTATATCCACACCAATAGAGGATAGGGAATGGATTAGAAATCAATGGGGTGGCTACCATGTCCAGGTTGAACTAGGGAAATCTTATTTGGGGTAATAGAGTAAAATAGGATTGATTTATGAAAGAAACAAAATAACATTTCAAATATGGATGATTTGAGATATCTTGATGAATATTGTGCTAATACATAATAATGATTTCTTCCAAAGAGGGAATAATGAAAATGGTGGTGCGTCTAGGGTTTGTGGGATCGATTGAGGGGTGGAATTATCAAAAAATATTAAAAAATTAATATGATATAATATAAACAATAATATGTTTTTGAAACTGGAAACAGGCTCACAGGATTTCCCAATACCTAAATAAATAACACACATCCATAATGATTATGAATTTCAAAGAAGACAAAATGGATATGGTGGTTTGAATAGACCATGATTCGCCAAGTGATAAGTGATATGGGTGAAAAAAGTAAAAAAACTATAGAGTTATAAAAAACAAATTTTGTTTTCAAATCTAGAAATTGATTTACTGTTTGGCACAAATCACGAAGTAACCACCCTTTTCTCTATAAAACCCAAACAAGATTTGGGGAACCCATTGTAAGATGGTTAGGAAAAAAATATTACCTCATAACTCAACATTCATCTCACCCAAAACCCATTAAAAGGATCAGTATTTCAAACAAACTAGATCAAAACCAAGACATTAAAAACCAGGAGGGACAACTCTACCCACCATTAATGATTTTCGCCCCCAGAAAGTGATTATACTTTCGAGTTAATTTTTAAAAGCCTGAGGATTACTCATAAACACATTAAATAAACTTAATCAAATTAAATTCAAGCCACAAAATGAAACTTATGTGTCTTTCTTGAAATGAAACTACAACTCACAACCACATCCCATGAATCAATCGAAGCAAAAAGCCACCCATCCACAACCAATCCAATACTATATTGTTGGGCCTTCTCCCATCGATCCAAAGGACCACCCAAAAAAATGAATATCCTAAAATACATTGATTACAAGGGAGGATATAGTAGTCCCCCACCATAGAGAACCACACAATAGTGACCAAAATTTATTTCCACATGATCTAGAATTGGGCCTCTCCCACTAAGGCCAACCAAAAATCCCTGACAATATCCTACAAACAAAGGCTATGAAAAATAAAACATGGTCATTTAAACTACTCAATCATAAATTGAATGGATAAGAACATTTAAAAAACTTCTTGCACAGACCCAAAACTACCAACACACAAGGAATGGAAGGATGGGGCTAAATGATTGGTCCACTGAAACCAAAGCAGAAAACCACCCATCACTTTTCACCTTTGGATGGACAAAATGAAAGAAGTCGCATGATTCACATGTGTGGTACCCACAATAACAATGACTAGATTCTAACCTACAATATGGTATAAACATAGACACTGCATGACAATTATGTCCACCTCTCCCTTCATAGAAAAAAGAAATTCATAGTGAAAATTAATCAAAATAGAAATGCAAAAAATACCTCACCACAATGGTGGAAGATAAAAATTAACTAGACTCCTGCCACCACTAGTATTTCTAACTACATGCCAGCTTCACTTTGAGACATGCAGCCGTAGATATTATGGCTGAAGCATCTACTGCCTCATAGTTAGGAGTTACAGATCACAAACCCCCTTAAAAGTCAGTAACATAAAAAAAACACCATTACACAAATAATGATTTAGAAGATAAAAATAAACATTCTCTCTCACTCCAAACGATGATTATAATGATGAATGATTACAGAGAATCCCATCAATACAACTAATCACAAATACCACAACATAGACAATCACCTTGTCAGGAATGTTCTTTAATGGGAGCCCAATATTTCTCTATTCCAACTAATGGGCCAGGGAATCACTCAATGAGTTGAATTTAACACTTGAAATGAATCCTTAGGATTATTAACTAGAAATAATTATTATAGATAACCTTCCATGGCCACATCAAAACATCAATCACATCTTTAGAAACCCACTAAACATTAATCCAAAACCATGCAACCAACATGATCACATCTCAAGATAAAACAAGAGTGTGACATCCAGTTCCCTAAGTTGCATAATGAATAAACAAAACAACTAATGCATAGGAAGAACCATCCACATAACCATCATTTTTTAAATTTTTCCACAATTTTTCCACTAAAAACACTTTTTAAATAATAATATAACATGAAGTATTTCCACATTCACTAATGGTGTTTCATCAAGTCTCACTCACATACACATTTCCATGCCATCCCGAGCACCCAACCAACATGTAATACCGACCATCCATTCTGATATTTGTAAAACAATGCATGTGAGAATCCATGAAAACACCCATGGCTCATACGGAAAAAAATCATTCTAAAAAAACATGTTCCTTCCTAAGGCACACTAACCACCAAGTCAAAAACCCTTTTAAATTTTTATTAATCAATCCAATCATAATCATGAATTTTTTTTTAAACCTACCCATTTTCATTTTTAAAAAAATTCAAAACCCCCAAGCCTCTCTAAAAAACACCTTCCCATTTTCAAATATTAATCAAGGACCATTTTCATAATATTATGGCCATAGAGACCAACACCTTTTCAAGGAAAACACCAACCACTAATATCCAATTTCCAAAACCAGTTCATGAGATTCAAGAAAAATCAATATAAAAAAAGAGACCATTTTAATCAATGATTCTTAATCACATTAAAGTTTTCCAAGCTTTCAAAACTTTTTATTTCAACAAACCGTATGTTTAGATTAGGAAAAATCCAATCCAGTAAAATTATTTTCACTTTATTCCTAAGATTTATTTCAAAAAACCCATCATTCCAAAACTATTACTATATTATATTTTGATATCCAATTTCGACAATTCTCACAAGACGATTTTCCAAATATTTCATTATTCATTAAATTTACAAGATTCCCAAAATAGGGAACTATTCTTGGTGGGTGACTTGACAATATAGTTTAAAGCCACATTCTAAACACACCAACAACACGAAGAGCCTTCTCAAGACTATTACACAACTCCCCATAGCTTGAAAGGCCCTATGATATCACATTAATTGTTAGTCCACGTAACCTTGTTATATACCAACACCAAAAATTAACAAGAATCAAGGACACAAATAAAACCAGACATCCTATGGAAACCCGAGGATTGGAATGAGAAAGTTTTCATGATGCTCTCCCCACACTAACCCCTCATTTACAAAAGATCCTACTCCATATGGCTTGTCGTCCCCTAAAAAACAAGGTTCTTATAAAAATTATTGTCCACTATGAGACGACCTCCTTTGATACCATTTTTTCATGAACCAGCCTGAGTTGAACAAGAACGGGTCGCCCATGCCTGCCTGTGACTAGTCACGAGAGGCCTTCTAGATCCTATTGGGCTGATGAGATTCACTGAGGGAATCATTATAGTGACAAGGGAATGATTTATCAAACATATAAATAATTAAAGAAACAATATAATTAAATGGAAATTCCAGTAAACATTTATATAAAAGATGAACCGTACATTATTTTCACATGGATGTGAACATACAACTAAACCAAACAACTAAACCGACCAAAATGGAAACTAACTATCTCCATGGGACCCTAATCATCACTCTAAAACAAATTGATCACACATTTCCCTAGGTTATCATACTCGAGATGAACTTACACAAGGTCTAAATATATAAAGAAGACTATATAATGAAGTATTAAAACACATTAGGATAGCTCGATATTAATGCACGTACATTAAAATAAATGAAATATAAATTAAATGTATAATATATAATAAATAAAATTATGTTTTCAAAACATGGTTCCATGATATAATAAATAAAAAATAAAATGGTTTCATGTTTTCGTAACCACGAAAACGCTAGTATCAAATTTCAAAGAGATGCATCTTAAAAATAAATACTGCTCTCAAGAGGTTTTCATTAAGGAATGTATAGTATTAAATAAAAAAATATTCTCCTAATTTTTTTAACCAAACACATTATATGCCAATGTTGATTGAAAAATAGTTAATGAGTACGTGTCATAGGAACACCCCAAGGTAGGAGTTCATTGTGGGACCAAAGTACCTCATATCTCAGAGAAAAAGTAACCATAAAAATATATCTGTTATCATAAAAGATCCACTAGTATGTTATAAATAACCATAACCTTGTGGTCCCTAACCACATCATCTGAGCTTATTTACTTTTTCCATCGTGAAACATGCTGTGTAAAACTGGGACGAAACCAATGCGGATCACTAGCATACTAGTTCACGTCCACCAACCCAGATACTCGAGTTTCACTTTTGTATTCAATCATGTTCTATATATTATGAAATAAATATTTAACATGATAATTTATTTCCCAAATATAACACCCAAAAACATACTGCAAACATGATTCACATTTATTTCATAGATTCATAAACGTCTTAAAATTTTCATTAAAAATTTCATGAATTATAATGTGGATTTTCGCAAAAAAAATCCTTAAAATGCCCTTTTATGTCCAAAAACCCACCATTACCATATAAAACTAGAATCGGATGCCCAAAAAAAATTTATAAATAAATTTCATGGACCATAAAATGGATCTAAATGATATAACATGAAGTACGCATGAAGGAAATATTTACAATGAAAATGACAAACAAGCCTTTATGAATTCTTCATAAACACATTTATCAAAAGATCTAATTCAACTATTCATAAATAGGTGAAAAATTACTATTGGAAGAAATATAAAATTTACTTAAACCATACAAAAACACACGTTAAACAATCAAAACCCATCCATTTGTATAAAGGTGGTAAACAATCCATATATCAAGAACACCTGCCAAAACACACTTAAACTGACACTCACTTCATTATAACAACCAAATACATTTTGGAACCAACATAAAGAACCAAAAAAAATATATTCACATGCTTCCAGTATATTTCATAAGCCCGAAAATCATTTTATATCAGGTAGGGCCCAAAAAAGATAACGGTGAACTATCCAGAAAAGGAGGCATGAAACAATTAATAAAACAACCTCTATATGACACAAAAAATTTATAAAACCAAATTTTAATTCCAAAAATTTATTTAAATAGATAAAACAGGTTCTAAAAAATATAATTAAGGTGTTAAATCAAATTGATCATTTTAAAAAACACTTAGTTTTCACACCTTAACTAAAACAACACAATTTTCACAAAACAAGGCATAAACTACCCTTCTTCCACACTATGTAATTAAAGCAAAGGGTGAAAAACAATACCTAGCATACATATAAGGTGAATAATGCATAAAACCGTTGATTCGTAAATTATAAATATAGTTCTTGGGAGATCCGACCTGAAAACCAAGGAGGAATGGAAATGCACATCTGATTACACTTTTTTGACGGTTTAAACCCCTAAACATATGCATACCATCGCTAAACAAGAACAAACCCATAAAAAATTATAGGAGAGAATAAACCTAGGGATTATTTTAATTCATTATAAGCAAGATCCATGAAAAATTATAATGAGGAGGAGGAATGAGGAGAAATGTCATGGAAACTCATCTTGATAATTTGAGAACTCTTAATATTCCCTTGTCTCCACACCCTTAGAGGAGAGGTAATGGATTGGAAATAAATGGGGAGGTTCAATAAGTCTGTTAGAACTATATAATTAATATTTTGTGGAATACGTTAAAAAATAAATGATTTATGAATGAAAAAAAATTACATTTTCAAATCTGGACAATTTGCGAAATCATGAGGAAGTATGCCTTAATCATTGATGAATACGAGGTCCAAAAAGATAAAATGGAACATTTAGGTGTGCCTAGGGTTTGTAGACTCTATTAAGAGTTATAATTACTGAATAATATTTAAAATTTAATATGATATAAAGGAAATAATTTTTTGAAACATTCACAGGGCTCACGAGATTGCATAATACATAAATAAATAAATAAAATCCACAATGATTATGAATTTCATGGGTGTCCAAATTTATATAGTTGTTTGAATATGTCAGGTAAAGACATTTTGGAATTGGAATGGGTGAAAAATGATAAAAAATGAATTATTTATAAATGAAAATTATTTTCATTTTAAATACGGAAATGGGATAATGGGTTTTCCAAAATATTGAATAAAGCACCCATTTCTCTAAAACGCCGCAAAACTACTATGGGGAACCCATGGTTGGATTATTACACATAGATGGAACTAAGAAAATACACTTTAATCATACCCAAAACACTATAAAAAGATCATCATTTTTAACAAACCAGATCAAAACCAATACCTAAATAACCATATGTGACAAAATTCTTAGGATTAGAAAGTTCTCACAATAATCAAGGATAAACAATCAGAACATATAAGGGAAAAATTTAAAACATTATAAAAATTGTTCTATGATTCAATTAAGCATTTCTTGATACAATATAGGATCATTATTAACTCCAAAATGTAATAACATATAGTCGAAAAACATATACATTCCACTAAACATAATCTACAGAATATATTCATCTAATACCATTAGCTAATGGTTATTTAATATCAATGTAATTTTTTAAAACCAACATTAATCCAAAAACTAACAAAAAATAGTATCAATATTATGAAATTTTTATTCCTTCAAAATAATCACTTAATACAATTTCCACTAATGTTCAAATAGTAAAATATTCACGTCTAATTTTTTTGAATGGATCATGGAATCTCTCTACTGAAGTAGTGGAGAGAATATTTCAATTTTCCATATAAATAATTAGAATAAAAATTAATTAATTAAAATAATTGTGTTTGATAACATATAAAGGTTAATAGAAGTCAAAAATCACTAAATAAAAGAATATATATAATTCAACATCTATGGGAGGAGAAAACATAAATAAATCCTCTAATAAATTGTATAATACTCACCCATAACCACTATAATAGTTCCACTAGTATTTCCACCAAAAACATCATGAACTGTTTTGATAAGATTAATTAGAACCCGTTACTAATTATTTTAATGGGAATAAAAATATAACATATAGGTTCACACAATCATTGAAATAAATGAGTGACACTATGAGAGTTCATTAACTATAATAGATGATAATATTAATTATTTTATATATTTTTTTCTACTACTCCATCCAGATAACAAGATCAATGTGGGGAGGATAATATTCCAAAAAGTCTCATTTTATTACTTAGTCACTGATTATCACATGATATTTTGGATAACTTCATCCCCCTCCATCATTCTCATAGGAGTATAAACATTCATCATAATACGTATTATGTATGATTGAGACCCCAAAAAATTGATAATATCCATAAATATAAAATAACGAGTCTCACTAGTATTGATGAGGTCCACTGTAAATTGGGATTCATTAAAAACATTAATACCCATGAGTTCAGGTATTATATATAACTCATCTTATGTGGATTTGGCTGCATTTATAGGGCTAGCATAATCATATCTATTCTTCCAAACATGATCATCACCATTGATTTAATTTTGGTATTATACACCATTAAATATATCAAATCCAAACTGAGAGACCTTGTTGAAACCGAATCAAAATCAATTGGCCTAAGTCTCTATCATATATGAACACTATAAAAGAATAGATTTCCCAACATGTGACATTAACCAGTTCTGGCCTTAAATTTATTTCTATGGTGTCTCTATTCCCACAATGGAAATATAACATATTAATCAAACTGAACTTATATTGTTCACTATTTGCCCAAAAATAAAGGTAGTCACCATATATTATTTTTTTTAATAAATAAAACTCTTTTAACCTCATATGGTAACTGATGCTCAGAAGAGTCCAATCACTATAACTATATTTTATCATCTATAATTAAATTTCACACATCATTCGTAATGGTGTGTAGGTATATAATAACAATACTACAAATAATAACATTCTAAAAATAATATCAAAGCACCAAATCATGTGATATTAATATGAATCAAGATCTTTTGATAAGTGTAGAAACATGATAAACTCGGTAGCATGCCCTTCGGCTTAACGATCTCATTGATCAAAATAAGTAAATTATTAGTCATTTTATATTTTTTCTATCACATGCTACAAAAAATGATTGAATGATATTTTGAAGGAGGTCTAGGTGAGGTTATTATGAATCATTTCAAAGGCATGAGATCCCCACAACATCCATTATGGCCCTTCAGGGATATATGTGGTGAATTCAACCAAGGAATATTTCATTAATTCAAAAATAAAAAATCCCCTCAATGATTTTGATCAAATAAATTTAATTCCGGTGTTCCCCATCCAAAATAAATTCTAAATTGATATTAATTAATTAATTGTGAAGCATCGACCACCCTACTTTATAGTAATAATTGGGGAGACGGAATAAGAACTATATTTATCAGACCATTGGTTCCACCAAAGTCATGTAAATTGGAGGAGTCTACAATCAAGAAGGGTCCAAAACATCCTCAATATCATTCAATGATGTTGTATATCCTAGATCGATGATATATATATAATTAAAACAATTTATAATAGAATTTTAATCATTTATCATAAAAATAATTAATATTACTAAATCTTAAAAGAGAAAAACTGTAAAATAACGAGTTCTAGAAATCCTATAAAATCACATTGTATCTCATAAATCATATTGAGTGTAAAAAGTCGATAAGAGTTTCACACTACCCATAATGTTTCTTTAGTCCTAGTCTTGTATTTTAACACATCTATCCATAATTCATTGACAAACTAGATTGAAATTAATACTTCATGGTAACCAAAATCTTTGATTCCTATTTATAATATACCAACATAAGTCACATAATAATGTTAAATGTGCTTGAATTTCATAACGAACTATTTCAGTTCAAAATCTCCATGGAAAATTCCCAAGTAACAAGGTATAAAAATTGGAATGATTTCTCCATAAATAGTCATGAGGTAAGATAGAAACAAACAATGAATCATATAATATATCTACAAAATATATATTTCAAACATCCAATCCATAATAGATATAATGTACCAATGATAAAAATCTCATTGTTAAAAAAACTATTAATCTAACAAAGGGAACACAATGAAACCCGAGATTCTCTCTATATATGAAAAAATATCGAAACCATTGTGACCCACTAAAAATGATACACTATCAAGGATTTTCATCTGATATACTAAACCCGTCCATGTACCTATATACAAATGAACAATGGCTTTAAAATCCTATTTTAAATATAACTTTTTGACCCCAATATCACACTTGTATAAAAAAAAATTATCTATAAAATGTAAATCTATATGAATCTATTACCTATTATATAAAAAATTATCTTAATAATATTTAAAGAGAATGTGATATTCCATAACTAAAAATAATTTTTTTATCCGTCATTTTCAAAAACAAATTCTATTTGTAATAAAAAAAATCTGTGGACATGAAATATGTAAAAAAAGTATTGCAGAATCAATATCCATTCAAATGGGGTAAACAATCATATCAATATTCATGCACACAATTTCATCTCAATTCATTAAAAGATAAATCTCAATAACTGGGTGTACATGGTTAGGGAGAAAAAAATAATACTAATGAAGCACTCTATGTTTTTTGCAAAACTCGGTCCCTTAGATATTATACCCCCTATATCTATTTAATCAAATGAATAACCCATACTGATAGGTTATTCCACTAGGGTTAAATTCCACCTATACACATTTTATTCCAAATATGATAATATGCCAATATTGTAATTGAGAAACTAAGTTCATGATTTATTTATAACAAAATTTAACACAAAAAAAATTATATAAATTTAAAACATTATAAAATATTAATTAGTGATACCACCAAATATTAATTTTTTAAATACATGGTTTTTATTCAATTCTATATTTATAATATTTTTTAAAAGAGATCATGTTAATAATTTCCCATTTTAAGAGAAACTACCTTATAAAAATGATTTTAATAATTAAAATTAAAAATAAAATTTAAATATTAGCTTTCATATATTAAAGCTACATTTAAGAAAATTACCATAATTCATATTATTTGATTGAATATAGGATTGAGATAAAAATGACAAGAATGATGAAAACCTCATTACCATAAAACATAGTGATAGAAAATGAAGACATATGGTCATAACAATTATATATCTATAAATAAAATTTTATATTCCCATTAAAAAATTATATCCGACAATCACATCTGATTTGAGTTCTAATGGATCAATGGAATGATAGATTCATAATATATTTACAGCAAACGAATAAAATTGTAGAAAATACAAATGTACCTAAATGATATCCACTCAAAATCATAAATTTTCAGCAAATAATCCCTTTGAGATTAATTTATAGAGTAATGAATGGAATAGTTTTCGATAGTTAAGAATTTTTAGGTGATTTATGGTGAAAATGTACTAGAATTTTGTGTAATTTTCAAAAATATAATGTTCTAATCTAGTAAAAGGTTTAGATGCATGGTTAGGCTACTTGTTTATTATCCATGTGGTATCCACTATCCAATGAAAACCCAAATCACATGGTTTCCTATGATTATAATCATAGTTGTAAAATCTTTAATCAATAGTTATAATAAACACTGCAAAAATATCCACAATCTCACATTGTTTTCTTCGATAATTTCATTGATATAAGGTTGTTTGAGAAAATAGTATCAATCAAAAACATAACACGCCAATAAATATTGCATGGTAACTACACGGATATAAATTGATTTGATCTATGAAAATATTCCTTTATTTTTTTATGAGAAAATTATAATATATTAACCATGAAATCCCAAAATACTGTAAAACATAAAATATATATATAATGCTAAAATTAGACATAGTAATGACCCGAATAGGTGTCACATGTTCAACAAATATTTTTCATTTTTTGATCTATATACATCTATATGAATTTATTTTTTATTTCATTAACATAAATTAATGTTTATTTTATATTTCAATCTTAGAGTGTTCTATTAATTAGAAAGGAACATAAGTATTAAGGGATATTTTTTAAACACAGTTATATAGTTTCACTAATATTTCTCTTCATATACCATGTTTTTTATTTTTTCAAAAATGATGCTGTTTATTTTTAAAATATTTTTATATTTTATTTGTAAATAAAAATTGTAACACTCCACAATTTTATAACATAATTTAATAAAATACATGAATTATAGTGAATCTTCATAAAAGAACATTGTTTTATGTATATAGTTATAAAATATTTTTTAAAAATAATTTTTTCTCCTTCTATTATTTGAATTTTGAAAAATGGACAACCATGGTTGTGATCAAGAAGTTATTTTTAGTCTGATAGAAACAACTTATTTTTCAGTGAATAGTAACATTCCATTATAAATAGTTATTTGAATAGTAATATAACCCTTCGGAATATTAAATATCTTTATTATTGTTACTTTTTTCATAAGGCTATAAGATACTACTATATTTATTAATTTTTCAGGATACTATAAAATATGTTATAGTTTAAAAGTTGTTATTTTTTAAATAAAATATTATTTAATTTAAAAATTAAATTAATCATGTTTTGAATATTATTTTCAGTAAATACAGGTCATTTATTATTTCTATAGATAATAAAATGTCAGCAATAATTTTTTGTATTTCTCTGAAATACGTGAATTTTTTCTAAATAGTGAATTACAGTAATTAAAAATATATACTCAATAAATCAATTTCTATCCAATTATATTCGTTTCTTAAACTCTATTCACCTCCCCATATCAAATAGTAATTAATGCTCCATTATTATTTATATATTTTATATTTATCATGTTAATGGAAAATTTCATCATCGTTTATCCTATTCTAATCCTATTATTCTAAAAATAAAAACACCATTTTTTATTTGTGGATTTACCTACATCATTGATGATGTGTCTTCAATTTTCATTAAATCCTTATAAACTATTTATAAAAACTATGTAATGATTTAAACATATTTTAAGTTGTATAATATATCTACTTTCATGTTCTAGAGTTAACATATATATATATATGTGATATTATTTAATATAATGACACTAGTTCGTGATTATCAAAGAACCACCAAAATGATTTAAACAAATACCACTAAAGAGTTATCAAATGATTCATCCTCATACCATATAACCAAAATTATTTTTGGATATATTTAATATTATGGAAAAATATTAATTACATTTCATTACACATCTCGAATTTCATATCCATAAGATATGAAAATAAAATACAGACCAGCCATAGATATCATATAAAGAACAAACATGAAACAATGAAAGGAACAAAAATACTAATAATTAATGGAAGAAATAATTTTATTAAACGATCATATAGGGTGTTTGAAACCAGTATATTTTACTATATGATATTAATAAAATTCTTTTTACCATTATATCAGTGTTTGAAACACATTTTTAAGTAAGATGAGCCAACGAAATGGGAATTCATAACCAAATATGGAATCCTTTGGTCAATTTTCTACATTAATAATTATATAGTACTAATATTAATAATGGGATGTATTTAAATTTATATAATATTTAATAATGTTAATTTATTGTTTATACACATATTTATTTCATCCTATTAATTTCTCACATCAATTATTTGATATTTGAAAGAGACATTCATTTTAAAATCATATTTTAAAATTATTTTTTATGGAATTCAAAAGAAATGTTTTTTTTTGAAATTAATCATTATTTAAGATTATGTTCTAGTTCTTAGGAATTTTTCGATGAAGGGCGATGGGGCCTATATCTCATTCTAATTCATTGGGTATGTGTTTGTTAGAGGTTTTCCATATGGTTACTCCATGTGTAACTATGATGGTTACATGATAAGGTAGTTGTGAGGGTTACCTGGTAAGGTATCTGTGAGGAATACAAACAAGAAGGTAACTGATAGGGTTACATTACTACGTAATTGTTTCCCCAATATACCATTATGGTTCTATTTATGTTCATTAGGTTCTTTGTAAATCTCATGGAAATATCATGTTTCACAAAGTATATATTGGTGAAAAATATGTATTTTTGAATATTATTTCATACATTTACAAGTATTTATTGATAAAATTTTTCATTCCATATTTTTATATCCCTAATTAGGTTTTTTGTGCTCATTCAATGGTTTTAAATAATATTCCTTGGTTATTAGGATGTGTAATACAATGAAGAATCCATCTTAAATGTTATGAATATTTATCAATGAAAATATGTTTTATTTGAAAAGTTGTATATTTTGGAATAAATGGATAATGTTTTTGTGGTATCTACACTATATAGAAGTGGATTATATCTATTCATTATATCCAAAATCAAGAAAACTCAAAACATGAAAATATCCTCAATGTGATAGGATGTTAGTTCTTGACTAAAATTATATTTTACGTAATGTAATGATGTTGGCTCTTTATAGTTGGTATCAGACGATGGTTTTGACAACATTAGTTGTTAGAATGTTGTTAAATGAATACCATATATAATTTTTTAATATATTGTTAATTTGAAATTTTTTATCATTTAAGGATTACAATCATTCATCGACAAAAATATGTTTTTTAAGATAGGATTTATGTAAAGGAAACATGGATGCTAATGTTGAAAGGCATAGACAAAATGAAATCCTTTAGAATTTGTAACCTATAATGGTCAGAATTGGAACCATGTTTTTTGTTACAATAGTGGCTTAGCTAATACAGGATATCAGTTGTAGTGGAATCCATGCAAGAGAGCAACTGGATCTACTAAAATGAAAAATAACGATTGTTGATGAATTTATGTGGAAACACCATCGTTCTTTTAGTGGATATTATGACCTACTAGCGGCTAAATGATAGATCAAATCCCTTGAAAAGATATTCTATGTTTTAGGATGTTTATATAATATAATTTAAATACATTCCCTTTAACATTGTGACGGATAATACGATCAATAGTGGTTAATAATAAATAATATCAAGGATATAGTGAAGATTGTTTCCTTATAGATGGATGAATTTAAACATCTTTTCCTTAAAAAAATATTTTCATATCACTATTAGACATATGATGGAGGATAGATTTGATGAATTTAATGAATGATAGGATGATTCAGTGGCTTTGTGTGAATAAAACATCACATGACTGGCAAGGTATGCTTCTATTTATATTGTGGGCCATGATAGAAGAATAAATATTTTTACTCTGCATTAATTCCAATATATTAAAGGTCATTGACATCACATGAGTTCAAATGTTTTGAGAAACTTGTAAGGTGTTCTATAGGGTGGAAATGATCTTTTTTGATGATCAAAATTACTTTGAAAACAAGGAGATGAAGTGGTTTAGATGGAATGTGATGAGTAAGAATCAATAAAAGAAATCTGGTGGTATTAATGTCCAATTTCTAGTTTCTAAAATGTGTGACAGAAATCTACTTGGACAAATGCCTTACCAAAATTGTGATGTGTTTTAGATGTGTTATTTTTTGACATATGGACCAAAATATTAATTACAAGTATCCTAACATAAATCTTGATAAGAAAATTGTTATGTGATTTAAATCCAGTGAGATGGTTCTTTAAGAAATTCCTTCATAATGAGATATACAAATTATGAAATGAAAAAAGAATATATCCAGAAAGGTTTAGTGGGATCATTCGTCACTACGTCAGTAGATGTTGGGCCATCCAATGAATTTGTCTCAACTACCTTGTTCTTTTACTCAGATTCTACTAAATTTTTGTTTGATACGAGGTAAATACATTCCATTATTATTGAGAAATTTTCTATAAAAATAATAATATCACCTGAATAAATGTAACCAAAAGATATTGTTAAAAACCCAAGGGGATATTATAGGAAAGAGGAATTATAATAATTATTCTATTCTAGACTGTGGAATGTCATTACCTGATAACCATTTAGTGTTTCACTTAGAGGAGTTCGATTTCATTTTGGGTGTGGAATTTATTTCTGTTTATCATGCTAGTAATAACTATAGATACAAAGAAGTTATTTTATATAGAGTTTCAATTTTTATAAAAGAAGGAACACATATGATTGATAATAGACTAGGAAGTTGTGTAACTATTCAATGATGTAAATTAATTTTATCTTGATCATATTGTTGAAAAACAAGGTTACTATTTAGATTAATTATTTCATAGTGGAAAATGAATATAATGATGTTTTTTATGATGGGATACCTGGTGTTATACCTACGCAGGATGTTGAATTCAAAAATGACTTAGTTCCTATTTTTAAGACAATTTTAAAACCTCCTTTTACATGGTTCTAATCGAAATTAATTAATTGAGATATTATTTATAATAGCTTCTGGATAAAGTATTCATTCATCCTATAAAATAACTAGGGAGTTCTCTTAATTTGTTCTTTAAAAAGAATGATGGTTCCATGAGAATTTTCATTGATTTTAGAGACTTGAATTATATCACAGTTAAAAAAGTATCATTCTCCCCATATCGATGTCTTGTGTAATCATCTCTTGGGAGAATAGTTTTTTTCGATGGTTGACCTATGGTTGGGGTACCATTAGCTAAAAGTAATGGAATTATACATCTCATAGACAACTTTCTATACATTATATGGGAATTTTGAATTTTTG
Organism: Viscum album; assembly: GCA_963277665.1. NCBI lineage: Eukaryota > Viridiplantae > Streptophyta > Magnoliopsida > Santalales > Viscaceae > Viscum > Viscum album. Next base: position 1,185,164,071 of record OY728161.1, on the reverse strand, counting down.
GTTCGGTTGTTTGGATTAACTAATGCACATGATGTATTCATGGATCTTATGAGTAAAATACTTCATGAGTTCATGGATAATTTTATAGTCTTGTTAATTGAAGAAATTATGGTATTTTATAAAATTAAAGATAATCATCAAAAACATTAATGTTTTTTTTGGAAACCATAAAGAAAAAGAAACTGTATGAAAAATTCATCAAGTGTGATTTTTGGTTGCAACATATTTCATTTTATAGAAATATTGTCGACAAGGATGGAATTAAAGTTGATCTTTCCAAAGCAATTGTGTTTCATAAATGTATATGATAAAAAAATGTTAGCTAATTTCATAATTTTCTTGGATTATAGGTTATTACTAAAGGATTGATATAATATTACATATTTATCTATATCAAAAAGTATATTAACACTATAAGGGTTTTATTTTATTATGATAGAAGAATGTGATATTTGTTTTCAGAATTTGAAAAAGAGATTGGTGAATTCTGTAGTTTTGGCTCTACCTGTAGGAAATAGTGATCTTATTCATCTAAAGTGATGCTTTATTAAATGGAATTTTTTTTGAAATGATTCATAATTATCAGGTAATTTCTAATGCATCTACAAAAATAAAACCAATTGTGGTAAATTATCCAACACATTATTTGGAATTAGCAGCTATGTTTTTTTCGTTGAAAAATTGGAGGAATCATTTATACGGAGACCATTGTCAAATATATACTGACCATAAAAGTATGAATTGTATATTATATCTAAAGGAATTAAACATTAAGTAAAAAATATCAGTTAAACTAATAATGGGTTTTGATTGCATGTTCATGTATCATCCTGGAAAAGCAAACAAATTGGAATATACCTAGACTCAAAAAAATCACGTATCATTAATCATGTTACATTTGGAACATGATTCCATGATTAATATTTTGATGAATATAGGCTTTGAAAAAAAAATTGATGGAAATACCTCTATTTTGATTAAGGTTTCTGTGCAATCATCATTATCAAAAAAATTATGAAAGCACCTAAGGAAGACTATGAGCTACATAAAAAGGTAGAACTGGTTAAATTGTATATTTTTCCAAAATTCAACCTTGATAAAGATTGTGTTTTATGATTTGGAAAAATATATTGTGTGACTTGTGTTTACAAATTGGATAATTATTTATTTTGTTAATTTAATAGTTCTATAATTTCATTTCATCCTAGAAGTACATAGACGTACAGGGACCTTTGGGATTAATACTGATGGGATGGACTGAAATGAAATTTCGAAGATTTTACCAACAAATGATTGGCATATCATCATGTTAATGAAATGTAGAATCTTCCCAATGGGATGCTTCATCCCATTCCTATTCCATAGTGTAAATGGGAAATTTTATACATGGAAATCATTGTAGGAATACCAGAGACTTCTAGAGGTAACAATGTGATTTGGGTGATTTTTGGTAGAAAAACTAAATCTACATAGTTCTTTCTTATTCAAGATGCAATGTATTTTGATCATATTTATCAATTTTACCTAAAAAATATTGCCCAGTTAGATGGAGTGACTCATTTCATTATATTTTATTAGGATAAAAGGTTAAATACTAATTTTTGGATGGCCTTCAAGAGTTTTTGGGAACAAAATTATATATGAGTACGTCTATTCATCCTCAATTAGATTGGAAGAAAGACGGAACAAAACAGATATTGGAGGATATGCTTTGAGTATGTTCAATAGACTACCAGGGTAGATGGGATCAATATATTTCTTTATTTTAGTTTTCTTATAATAACAATTCTCATTCTAGTTTACAGATGCCACCTTTTGAGGCATTGTATGCGATTCAGTGTCGAACTCTATCTTTTTTGAATGACGTCATGGAAAAGAAGTTTATGGGACTAGAATTAGTGGTGTAAGTGGATGAGAAAGTGAAGATAATCCAGAAACACATGATTATAGCTCATAGTAGGTTGAAATGTTCTTCTTACAATAGGATAAAAGACTTTTCTTTCGAGGTAGGTGATCATGTTTTTCTTAGAATCTCACCATTGAGAACTATTATCTGTTTAAGTAAGAAAGGAAAGTGAAGTCCATGGTTCATTGGACCTTATGAAATCTTGGAGAAAATTAAACCAGTATCTTTACAAGTAGATCTGCCTCTGAGTTTACCTGAGGTATTATTTTCTATTATTTTTGGATGTTGACAATGTACTTGTCTGAATAATATCATGTCATGATCCCTGAAGCAGTTCGGCTGGAAGAGAACCTTTAATATGATGAAAAACATGTTTAGATTTTTAATCAGAGAGGGAATATGTTGCGGAATATTGTAATCTACCATGAATTGGTTTTGGGGAGAAACCACATGCTTCAATAAGTAACATTAAGTATAAAAATACTATGAGGGAAAGGTACCCTCACTTTTTTAATAAGAAAATAAATAAATTGTGATGACGTATTTTCCAGAAGGTGGGGAGAATGTAAAAACACAAGGATTTACAAATAAATTTATTGAAATATATAATACAATGAGTGGCTTTATAATTGAACTTTATATAAAGGAGATAGTTATAAAAAACCTGTTACAAATAAATTTTCCACATCTATAATTTTTATTCTTAAAAAAGGAAATTTACAGTTCTGCATAGTACGATATTCGGAGTATGAAAAAATGAACTTATTTTTTGGTGAATAATAATATAGAAATATTAATAGTAAAATAAATAGTAATATGGCCCTTATAAATAGTAAATGTTATTATTATTATTATTATTTATTAAGGTTTTATGATAAAGATATCTTTATTATTTGTCAATATTTTATAAAATCAGTTATAGTTTTAAAATTGATATTTTTTGAATATATTATAATTTTATATAGAAATTAAATTAATCAAATATCGAAAATTATTTTCAAAAAATGGAGTTCATTTTTGAATTACAAATGTTAAAAATGGTTCTGGGAATTTTCAAGAATTTTTTGAAATACTTGAATTTTTATTGAATAGTGAGATATGATAATTAACAACATGTGCTGAATAAATGAATTTGAACATCATTCGTGTGTCTTAGTTATAGTAAATATCCTTTGTTTTCAACTCACATAAAGATAATATTGTTTTGGGTAACATGAATTAAGATGTTCAATAGTATTTAACAAAAATATTAAACTAATGACTAAAGTAATTTAAAATCCCTCATCTCCCCTACTATAAATACCACCCACAATCACTCTTCCTCTCACACCAATAAAGCCTTGATACATGTATATGATTTGCCAAACGCTACTCCAGAAAATATCCCCCAAGTTTACGTCATTATGTCCTGAACAAAAGTTTCAAACTAAGTATTTTAAGAAGGATATCGATTAGAATAGATCAAGAGGTAATGATCCCATTTCATTTTATTGTGTTTTACTATCAATTCTTTTCTTTTCTTATACCCTCTTATCCTCCCCTTATCTAAGAGGCATTAATACTCTATTATTATATATATTCTAGATTTTTATCATGTTTATTTAAATTATTTTCATTATTACTCCTCTTTTCAAACTCATATTCTAAAAATAAAAACATTATTTGTGATATCTCATTTTACATAAATAGTGGACGATGTGTATTCAATTTACTTTACTTAATTAAAAACAAGTTATAAAAAAATTTAATAGTTGAAACAAATTGTAAGGTGTATTATATATCCTCTTTGATATTCTATATTAATAATAAATACATATTATAACGTTATATAATGTAACAAGTTCATGAGTATCAATGAACAACCAATGTGATCTAAATGGATATTATTACTGATTTATAAATTTATTAATATTCGTACCCTATTACCAATATGATTTGTGTAATGATTTAAAATTTTGGTAATATATTAATAATATTTCATTCCACTTATGAAATTTTATTACCATATGATATGAAAATAAAATACAAGTCGACCATGTAAATCATATAATGTATGCACCCACAACAATGGAAGGATCAAAATACTAAATCTAAATGGTGAAATTATTTTAACAAATCATATATAAGGTGTTATAATAAAGAATATGTTTCACTAAAATATTAATAACACTCTATTAACCATTATACTATAATTTTAAACACATTTAGTGTATGACATAGCCAAGGTAAGGATATTCATATCCTAATTTTTTTCATTGGTTTAATCTTCTACTTCATTAATTTTAATGTACTTAGAATATTTATCAGATTAATTGTTCATTAAATTATGTTTTATTTTTTAGTTTATATTTTAACCAAAAATTAATTACATTATATTAATTTATGACATCAATTATATGATATTTTTAATGGACATTCCTTTTAGAATCCTCCTTTAAAAATTCTAGGTTACAAAAATCAAAAGCATTGTTTTCATGAAATTATTAATGTTTTTAATTATGTTCTAGTTCGTGGGAATTATTTATGTTGAATGGTGGGACCTATAACATTCTACACATAATTGGGTATGTATAAGTTGGATTTCTGATGTAAATTTACTCAAATTGCAACTATGATGGTTACACAATAAGGTAGTCATAAGTGTTACATTGTAAGGTAGCAATGAAGGTTAAAAATCGTCTGGTAGCATGGAGGGTTACAAGATTATATATGCAATTCCCTAAGATACCATTATGGTTCTATTTATATTCTTTATGATTTCTGTAAATATCATGGAAATCTCATGATTAAAAAATTATATATGATAGACACGTATATGTTTTTTTAAATGATTTTACACATTTATAGTTATTCATGGACAAATGTTTTCTTTCATTCATTTTCTATACATTAATGACATTTTTAGACACAAACCATGTTTTTAAATGATTTTCATAGGTTATAAGGATATGTAATACTAAAAACGAATCAATGTAAAAAAATTATTATTTTTCAATGAAAATATGTTTTATTTGAATAGTATAATATTTTGGAATAAAAGGATAATTTTTTTGTGGCATCTGATCTATATTAATGTGGAATGTTATGTATTTATTATATCATAATTATCTAAAAATCTAAACATGAAATGATCCCCAATGTGATAAGAAGTGAGTTCTTGACGAAAATTCAAGATTATGTATTGTAATAAGGCTAGGTCGTTATACTTTTCACATACAATACTAGAGATTATAATATTATCTTTTCATCATTTCTTAGATATATTGTTTTAATTTTATTTAAAATACAAAAAAATAACTTTCTCAAAAATTTAAAGCATGACCACCTTCTTCCATTATCAAAACAATTACACATTAACATTCTTACTCTTCATGCTCAACTGTTTTCCAACAAATATTTTTAAAAATATTTTCGATGAATTGATAAAATATCCAAAAGTAATTTTATTCTTTCTCTTATTCCTTGAATCATAATTAAAACTATTTTATTAAATTGATTATCAACTATGAAAACATATATAAGTAAAATTATTCCTAATTAGGGATATTCTCTAAATAATATGATGTTCATAGTTTAATTGGACAGATTATGACTATACTGTTCTATTTTTTGTAAACTGGGAAATTATTCACATTTTTCTAGTATATATATCCATATAAGTATTTTTATTACCAACAAATATTGAATATATAATAGTTTATGACGTTATTTTTTTTAAGGGACTAAAAATATGAAATTGATGTGTGGGGTAAATTTTTAGATAGGCCACTGATGAATAATTTTATAGGATTGAATATGATGGATATTTCTCATGAATTCCAACCTATATGGTGAAACATTAAAGGGACAAGAATGTAGTACTATTTAAAATATATTTAAAGAAGCATTGATTATATATTACATTTATGGTCATAACTCACCCATATTAAATTACTTGATGTCATAGCCTGAGTTACTGACATCAAGATCATGATATCTAAAATTATACATTCTACCACAATGAAATTAATAATTATTATCAATGTGATAATTAATATTGTTATTTAGTATATATTTTTTGTTCAAATTAATGAAGTCTAGTTATGAAATTATTTATATTTCTATATAAGTGATGTTGAGTTAATAATTTAAAAAAAATATTCTCTTTTATGGAAAATTGTCCTATTATCAAGGATAGATATTCATGTTTTTTTCCGTAAACCCTCGTGGATAGTTATTATTACATATTCGAACATATGAAAAATTTTATGAAAATATTTTTGAACGAATTTTTATTTCAAGTCCATATAAGTTATAACACTTATTAAAATTATTATTTGAAACAAACAAAAACATAACTACTAATATTTAATGTTTTTAAAATGTTAAATGGATTTCTAGAATTTTCATATTGCTTAATAATATATTTTTCCTCATTACAATATTTCAATTGTTTTTATAAAGTATAAGATGAGTATGATATATAGAAAAGACTATAATTTCATTAAATTTTCCATAGTAAATGAGGTGACATCATTTTTTAATTTAACACGATTACATATTTTATAATCACATTTTTTAGCAAAAAATAGACATTTTGTGGATGTATCAATTTTATATTTTATGGATTTTAAATGTTATATTTTAAAAAAAATTCTATAAATGTAATATGAAATGTTAATCAAAATGAAAATGTAAAACCCATATTATAATTAATTTCATAATGAATTTTAAATGTTATGCATTGTTAATGTGGTATCAAAAGATAAGTTTTGATAATTTAGAGGTTAGGATTATAATTGAAAATAATATAAAATTATTCAAGAACATAAATGGTTCAAATGATATTGATAGTATGGATTACTAAATTAATTAAGTTATAATAAATATTATAATTTTTATTTATCATCCCTATAAGACTTGTTATAAAGAATTTATTTTATATTATAACACTATCTCTTTTGGATTTAGTTAATTAATATAACCTAAATGAACTGGCTTATTTACGAACCTGAATGAAAATTAAGTGGTTGTCTAATTAAGAATATAAATGATATAATATCATGAGTTAAAACTATTTTGGTAATGTGTGACCTAAAAAAATTATCCGTGATTAAGTATATGAAAAAGGAGGTATTCCTAAAAATCCAAATAAATATAAATTACTGTTTCTTGGATGTTATTTTAAAAATGGAATTAATAAAAAATATATAATTCTTTATACAAGTCACATATAGAGGATGAATTATTAATATAAATTTCATAAGGGAAAATTAATATATCATTAATGTGTGGAGTATATGAATTTTTTAAAAAAAATCAGCAATGAAAACCCCTATTAGGAATCACTTTAAGACCATGAAACTAAATCATAAGAATGATTATAAGATAATGATTAATATAATTGGAATAAAATATTAAATATATGAATTGGTTTTACATATTTTCATGTGTTTAATGAATGAAAATACATTACATTGATCTTGACGAATCTTATGACATGAATATTTTTTTATTCTAGGAATAATCTATTAAAAATATGTAAAAAATACGGGTTAAACATTTGTGAAGGATAAATGATGTTTGTATATATAGAATGTTGAGTGTTATGGTGAAATAGTGTTTTAATGATAAATTTAATTATTCTCATAAATTTAAAGTCAGAAACACTAATTCAATGATTTATATGAAAAAATTATATTAAGATATTATTATTGAGTTTGAATAGATTTTTGTGGTTTTTGTAACCACTATGATATACTTTTTTTGGTTAATAAAATTATTGTGGATGAATGATTTTTTATTTTGAGAATATATGTTGAATGATATTAAGGACAATTATACGCAATATTATATTTTATTGTGATGTTATTATGTTGAATTAGTCTAAAATAGTTATTACTATATGGAAATATTTAATAAGTCTCATAGATAACAAAGGTATTGAAAAGTTATTATTAAATTGTGTTGTTAATTTTATTTTTGATGAATTTCACTCTATATGGAACATTATATGATTTAAAAAATGAATATATTTTATATTATGAGATTCTATTATCTAAGGAATGACTAATGGTTTGTAATTTGGCTGAATTTATTAATATATTTTTACTTTTTAAAGATTTAGTATATCTGTGAGAAATATTATCATATTTCAGATATTATGGATTTATGAAAAATTAATTTTTGGTACATCGCCTTAAGAGAGATTTAATCTCCTTTATGATAAATGTTATGTTGTTCTCCAAACAATATGTGATTAAATATTTCAAATTTCTTGTTTTTTATTTTTCTCATGAAAATATTAATGATTTTAATATAAAATATTTATAGAATTATTTACATTCAAATTACGATGTTTTTTAAAGGATTTTAATTTTAATGTTTCTTAATTCATATGATGGTGTACTCATATTAGATATTATAATAACATGTAAAACACTATTACTTTTTAATAACGGATTGAATCTTACAGAATAAATATTCATTCACTTTCTGGATACTGTGTTCTTTTATGATATATAATTATATCTTTTGGAATGAATAATTCAACTAGAATAATGAGTTCATATAGTAAGACAAGATATTCAAGTGGAAGATTATCAGAGAAAAAATAAAGGATGGAATTATGCAAATGTTTTGGAATTCAATAAACTACCTATATATTCATAAAATCATCATATAAATAGTAATATATTTTTTTCTAATAAATATATTCATATGAATAATTTAATGAAAAATAATTATATAATGCATTTATAAACTCGTTATCATGTTTAATTCATATCAAGGTAACATTTTTCTACGAAATCATATTTTTCTGGTGCTTCACAAAAAAATTATTAATTGGAATAAAATCTATATATGGTTATACTAAAATATAATGATAAATGTATATAAGATAAGTGACATAAAATTTTAAATAATTAATAATTTTATTTTTATTTTCATATAGACATTTTGTGTTTTGTTTAAAAATAATAAACCATTTAATTATTTGTACGACCCAATACCTCTCATAAAACATAATTAGATATAATTTTAAAATATTATTATTAGAATATGACCAAAAATGTATATGTTTAATTATAGTGAATGGAAATTTTGTTCCACATAATGGAATATATATAATAAAATATTCCATAATTAATTTTTTGGATTAATTTCTTAGAAATAATAATGTAATATAAATAATGATCATAAAATATAAGGGGGATATTTTTAAGAAAGTTAATTAAATGTGTATATATATTTTATGAAATGAAATAATGCTAATAACTACTGATTACTGATTTTAATGAATGACATATATCACAAATTCAATAATATAAATTTATATTTATTTAATGGTATTTTCATCATTTTGAGTATATATAATTTAAATTTATAATTTTACAATACGTTTTAAGGAAAAAATATTTCTATTTATTTATTGTGATGGAATATTATAATCAATTAAGAAAACATTTAAAAAATTTAATAGTTAAAAGTGGATATTATATATGAAATATTAATGTAAATATTAACTTCAGATATTTTGTTTTAGGAATTTTCAAAATTCACTTCTTCTTTTGGGAATGAAAATAAATACACATTTTAAAAAATCTATCATTTATTTAATAAAAATAAAACTATTTTTATTGTTCCCATATTTTGGGATTTGTTTAAATGATTTATAAGTATAATTTTGTTGAATTTAGTCAAATTAATTCCATGAGATTAATTTTTATAGTTGATCTTGGTATGAAATAATTTTATCTTCAATATAGGATTTTTAAAAATAATGTTTCATGTCATTTCATGAAATTATAAAAATGTTTTTTTAAAATTTAGTAATTTAATTAAAATAATAATGATTATAAATATTGAACTAAAATATACAAAATATTTAATATCATCCCTTTAATTTTAGTAAAATTTAATATTAATCATTGAAAATATTTATACCATGGGAAATAGACTAATGTGTTAATCTTGGTTGAAATTATATGATAAGGCATATGAATATCACAAAAAATTCTTAATCTCATGTGAAATATTTATTTAATCCATCTTTTTTTTAATTTGAAAATAAGTGAAAAATATTTTTTCCTTGTTCATATTATAAATTTTTTATTTTTTATGCAATGATTAATTAAAAATGTAAAATTATGTCAATTATTATATTTTCATGATATAAAATAAATATAAATTATATATTAAATAATATAGAATATAAAATTGATAGTAAATAATAAATATTTATTATTTTTAATTTTTTAATTTTTTATTAATCATATAAATAATGAGATCATGAATTAACATTAAATTAGCACTCATATTAGCAGTACAAATATAATGTAAATATATTTAAAAACCCATTAATGTAATAGATTTTTAGGGAATTAAGATTTCCTCTGACTTTGATGACATTTATATAGAATATTTGTTTTAAAATAAATTTATATTTTAATTACATATTTAGTTCGAAATCACTAAAGTAAATTTTTATGATTAGTTTTAAAAATTATATCAACATAAATTTAATGATTGGGAATTATTTTTAAATAATTTAAAAATAATAATTTTCTTCTAATAAAATAATTTGATAAGAAATTAAAATTTTAATGGATTTAATCATATATTCTCCACTATATTTTTTATTTTTTTTCAAATTTAGATTGATGAATTTGATACAACATTTATGGTTAAAATTGTTAACAAGTGTGTCAAATATTTGATAAATTTCAAAATACCAATTACATTGTCATGACCCGTCCCCCAGGGCCCATGTGTGACTACCGCAAACCCACCTCCCAAATGCCAGGGGATATCAACTAAAACCTAAGGCATCTTCCCACAATTAGAAGTCATTTTCCTGAGAGTCTTTACAAACGCACACTCACACAACTGCGGCCCAAATAGTTGGAAGTGAAAACATGCATCCCATTAAACTATGTCTGAGTGAAGGTACAACCAGTATCGGAAATGGGTCGGAATACAAACACAACCAAAAGAAAACTGAGAACATAAATTTAAAAATGATCTCCAAAAAATGTTTGTAGAAGACCCCATCTAAATGGTCGGAAGTGATTGGATGTTAGAATTTGTTGAAGTACATCCTTCCTATCGTATCTCACTTGGCAGTGCCAATTCTCGGGCCACCAAGGACTCTATCAAAGTGCATGTTGTATACATGATATAGAACATAGGCATGCAATTTTTGTGCATGGGTGAGTAGAAAATAGGCATTAGGGATCCAGAAACACACTGGAAAGACCTCAATGTAATTTATACACAAGTTGATGTCATCTCTTGCAGTTATAATCTAACGTATGTAATGAAAAACAATCATTCATACACTAAACACCTTGAGATGTTGAGGTAATCTGCCCTAATTTGTACCGTGGGTCTGTTGGGTCACACAAAGACACTCCCAAATATGGGTATGCTAAGTGAAACTGATCCACCTCCCACTTAATCAATCATTTATGGTCCACACAGGGCCACTTATATATGATCCACAAAGGGTTACTTGTAGCTGATCTACAAAGGGTCATTTGTAGTTGATCAACCCAATGTCACTTATAGAATATCCACATAGGGTTTCTTGTAGATGATGCACACAGGGTCGTTTGTAGCTGGTCAACATAGGAAATCTTATCATATATGCCTTCATGGTCATTTTAACTCGCTCATCAGTAGTCTTTGGGTCTCAACCAGTTGCATGTTTCCCACAGATAATGGGGTTAATTATGGATGAATCCACACCACATTCCATTTTTCCTATTTCAACATCCATTAAGATCTCCTTAATTCATTACAAATGATCCTTCTCATTATGTGGGTTCCAACACCACAAAGATCTCTTCAATCTGACGCCCAGTATGAATGATATTTGGGTTTCAGTAAATAGGGGCCACTTCTGTCCCAGACCAGTCTGACCATGTTGAACAGAATCGACCACCCTATCTCTAGGGCTCCCACAGGACTATTCATGGTTCGACCAACCCAACCACATTCGATTTGATTGTTGTTAGGCCTGGTCTTGTCGAACCAGTTGTCCGGGAACATTGGGCCTTGTTGGACCTAGCTCGATTTAGTCGTGGCCATTAATGGACTGTGTACCAGTGTGCTGAGGCCCACACAAATGGGCTGATCAATCGACACTGTTGGGTGGCCTCATCCACTCCTCTAGCTGTCATCCTACTACAAGCGGCCCCCTGTTGCAGACCTGCGACCCCAAGAATCCACGACTACTGCCGCAGGCCCCTACTTCCACCAGTCGAATATACCGCTGTCGTTCCAACATGATCATTCGTGGGACACTAGATCCCCTCATGTGGTCTGATCCCCAAGATGCCTACACCTTCAGCCTCCTTGAAGAACCACCATACCTATTGTGGCCTAGAAAATTACCCCATGGTCAATTAATAGGTGTTTCTATGAAGATCACATGAAAAACCATGGATGGAGGAATCAAGGCCTTGTTCATGTTAGAATGATTCTTCCACATTATAGTTTTTAAAACATGGGAAGGATGATGTTCAATATTCAGTCAAAAATCTATCCCTAATGCAAAAACTTATTGACAAAACCCCCTACCACGAGAACAAGTGACCCGAGAATTGACCTAATTTTTGGGTTGATCCATGTTCAATTTTTTAGAAAGAAGAACCCAGAATGGAAAATATACATGTAAACCCCCACCTAGAGATGCTTCGATCAGATCAAAGGCTCATTGCTGATAGAGATCCATCCACCAGGATTCATAACCCACTTGAAGTTGTTGGAGTGATTCAATCTCCATCCCTGAGTCTGTTCTTCAAGGGTGTTATCTCTACTTTCTGATGCTTCCGTGTACATCATTGGATAGAAATTCATCGTCTCTCATTAGGGTAATATCTAGATCTAAATATATTTCTACATCCCCTTCATCTCAATAAATGAGATAAAAGAATCCCATTATTTTAGTTATGCTATGTCACTGCTTCGTTATGTTGTTTCATTGATGAAATTGCATTTTTGTTTTGATTTAGAAAAAGATTCATTATGCTATTTTATTTACGAAATTAAATAGAAGGTTATTCAATGAATCTTAGTGAAACAACTTTGATTAAAGTAAACTTTTTATGATTATTTTATTATTTTCTTAAAACTTATGAAAGGATTTTTTCTAGTCAACCCTCACTAGACGATGTTAGGTCCATTATAGGAGAATCCCAACATTCTGATTTCAATAGTGCCATCAAATATTTTATCTGAGCACTGATTTAAAAGTTTTAAAACCTATATTTCACATTTATATAAATGAAAATTAAAATAATTTTGAAAGACATAACTTCTACTTTGGGACTCAGAATCACATGTCGTCTCAGAGTATAGTCTAAAAATAATCCCATAAAATTTAATAAAAATTCATGTGATCATAGGACATTACATTACCCCCTCCATTTTGGATTTACATAATATAAATCCTAAACAAGGGATAATAAAACAAATGAGGGTATTGAGCATGAATAATTTCCTCCCACTTCCATTTTCTATCCTAGATATTTTTGCGCTGCCACTGAACACGTAATATAGGGGTCAACGCCCCCCCCCCCCCTCCTAAGGACCTACTCTATTTGATCCTTTATCCCCAACAAGAAATCCACAATCATTACCCCATCATAAATTTCCATATCTCTACAGTCAATGATGTGTTATGGATCGTTCATGTACATTCTATGCTACGACCCATGGAAAACAATTGTGAACCAGGTTAATCTATGTCAGATGATATAGGCAGTACTCCACCTCACCAACTCTAATAAAAATTTTGAAAGGGCCAAGGGATATCCAAGTTAACTTTTCACCCTATACAAATAAGTGAAATCCTTGTCAGGGTGAGATCCAAAGGAACAAATGGTCTCTTTCCTTGAACTCCAGGGACCTCTGTCTTCTATCAGCATAAGATTTCAGCATGCTCTATGTAGTCCACCTCTAATCCTTGATGATCTTAACCTTTTCAGTGGTATCTCATACTAACTATGGACTCATGAGTGCTGACTCCCCGAGGTCTTTCAATCATAAAGATGATCTACATGTCCACTCGTAATGTGCCTCGAATGGTTCCATACTAATTAAGGAGTGATAGCTGTAGTTGTATGAAAACTCTACCAGAAGAAAATTGGTCCTCCAATCTATGACCAAAAGTTCATGATACAACCATTTTGCATGGCTTTAAACACCAAATAGTCTTATCTATCTTACAATATTTCTTTGGATGTAATTTTGTGCTCAAGAAAAGTTGCGTCCCGAGGATTCAACTAATACCTACTCATAGATGTGTAAAAATTGAGCTGACTTGGTGAGTCCGTCAATGATCACCCATACAGTATTATGGCCCCTCGTTTCCAAGATAATCCAATCCTGAAGTCCATTGAGATACCATCCCCCATCCACTCCACTATCTCATGTGGTTGAACTATACCTACAAGAACATTATTCTTAGTCATCACTTTCTAACAGTTGATGCACCGTGAAATGAATTATGCCACTACTTACGTCATCTCTGGCCACCAGTACTAATGATAGCAATCTTGGTACATAATTACCACGCCTGGGTGTAGCACTATAGGGGGGTATGGAACTCCCTAAAAATATCCTCTCACAATGAAAATGGTACTACTCTGGGTCAAATAAAAACGATGACGTTCTACCATACTATAGAAAATTCATCACAATATTATCATAAAGATAACTAAGAAAGTCGAGACTCATTGCAAAAATTCATAAAATATGGCTCCAAAACTCTCTATAAGTGAGGGAGAGTGAAAGTTATTTATTTAAGGTACGCTTTTCCATCATCATCCCTAAAAGTTATCTGAATCGCGGCAAGAAGCTATGTAACCTCACTGTACAGCTGCATACATGACCTCATACTGAGTGAATCTACAACGGAATTAGACTACCCTGAAGTATAGACTATCTCAAATTCATAGTCCTAGACGAACTCTTTCTATTACCATTAACAAAAGTTTAGGTTCTTTTGGGAGAACATATTCCTACGACTTCTATGGTCGTATTATACTACAAATTGATCACCCATCAAATAGTGCCACCACATATTCAATGCAATAAAAATTGATACTAGCTCTAGATCATGAGTTGTATAGTTATTCTCATGATTCCTTAACATTCATGATCCATAGAAGGTAATTTATTGATCTTGCATTAATAATCAAACCAGTGTGGTCCCCGATGAATTGTAGAATTCTACATACCTAATTCTGTCGTCATGTAGTCTAAAGATAAATGCACTTATCAGTCTCTTCCCCATCTCCTAGAAACTCTTCGTGAACTTCTCCGTCCAAATGAAGTATTTTCTGTTTCAGGTCAAATCTGATAAGGTTGCTACTACCCCAAAAAAATCAGTCATGAATCTCAGGTAGTACCCGACCAGTCCCAAGAAACTTCTAACCTCAATCATGATCATGGGTGGCTCCCAAGAATGAATTGTCTCTATCATCACTAGATTCTCTACAACATCAGCCTCTGATAAAAAATTCCATATAAAGTGGACCTACAACATCCATAAATCACACATCGAGAGGTTACTGTAAATCTGGTGCTCTTAGATTGTATCCAGAACTTTCTGAAGTTGTATATCATGCCCCTCTTCAGATGCCAAGTACATTAGGATTTCATTAATGAATACCTCAATGAAAGAGTCATGGTAAGGCTAGAAGATCCTTTTCATGAGTCCCATAAACACTTATGGGGTGTTGTTCGTGCCAAAAGGCATCACTATGAACTTATAGTGGCCATACAGACAACTGATAGGTGTCTTTGGTACATCCTTTCCCCACACACGAATCTGGTGATAACATGAGCTGAGGTCTATTTTCTAGAACAATATCACTCTATTCAGTTGATCGAAGAGGTCATCAATAATCGGTAGTAGATACTTGTTCACCACATCCAATTGGATTAGGCCTCGTAAGTCCAAGCACAACCTCAAACTCTCAAATACCTTCTTGGAAAATAAAATTGGGGAAAACCAATGTTAAAAATTGGGTTTCATGATGCCCTTCCCCTAAAATTCATCCCATTGTACCCTCAATTCACGGAGCTCTATGGGATCCATCCGATATGAAATTATGGATATCAAGGCTATCATGGGGGTACAAATCAAAGTATAATTATACATGTCATTGAAGAGGTTATCCTCGAACATCCCCATGAAAGGAGACTTCATATCCGTCCACCTCTACAAGAAAGTGAGGAATACCTACATCCGCCACACTGAGGGTAAGGCTAGATAACATGTGAGTGATTTTCTAGAGCCTTCTCCAACAGTGTCCATCATGTGCTTCAGGAGTTCCCTTCTCGTTGGTGAAGGAAAACCTGGTCCCATCCTCGCAGACATACCTCCCTGTAGTCCTAAAATAGTCAACATGAGCATGGATTGTGGATAAAAAGTCCATACCGAATATCTCATTTTTTATCCATGATGTCATTATTAGGAGATCACAACTGATTCTCTCACCAAAAAAAGTATTATCACACTACTGACAGTAATGGGTAATCATGGTATCCCCTCACGTAGGGATCTCTAACAATGAGAATCGAGCCCTAAACTACATCAGAATATCCAAGCCTCCAATGATGTCCATGACATGGAAATACTGACTCGTACCCGTTTATATAAAAATTACAGATAAGTTGTAAAGACACATATAATACATCTAATAATCCTGGTAGCACCGTGGTCGTAGGACACCATCACCTAAAGCTGGCATCACCACTATCCACTAGCTCCCTATGGTTGTGGTGGACCACCTAGGAGTGGAGGTGGTAGCACATCAAACCTACATCCACAACATACCACTAACCCTACT
This sequence comes from Viscum album, assembly GCA_963277665.1. NCBI lineage: Eukaryota > Viridiplantae > Streptophyta > Magnoliopsida > Santalales > Viscaceae > Viscum > Viscum album. The sequence continues at coordinate 1,185,147,322 of OY728161.1, read as the reverse complement.
CATCTATGACATCCACTTCCCTCATGACCTCCTCAATAAAACCTCTACCTCTTCCTCAGTTGTCCCATGACCATCATTTGATCGTATGTGAGGAGAGTCGGTAAATCACTTTCCATGCGGTCATTCCTACTGCATGAGAAGAAAAACATGGCCCCTACTAACTCCCTATATTCTGAGATCCCCACACGATCAACCATTAGTCAAGGGGTCATCCCCTAAATGGCCTGACCTACTTGGGACTCCGTATCTGATTCGAACTTCCCACCACTGGAGACTCAGCCACTATGTGACTACTGGTGCCTAGAGGATTCAAAAAATTATCTTCCAGGAGTCTCACTACAAGTATGGCTCTCTATATCACCCTAGCCTGAGTATAAATGTTGATAAACACCATGGATTCCTGAATATACTAGACCATTCCCTTCTCAAAGGAACGTTCCATTACAAATGGTTTTCGTTCCATGCTTTTTGAGTATTGAGAATGCTCGAAGAATCTCATTGAGTACTATATTATTTTCATTCTACCTTACTGTAGGTATAGTAGATCATGTATGACCACAAAGTGTCATATCCCTAGGAAGAACTCTTCTTTGAAGAGGTGCTCAATGTATGTACTAGTGAGGGTAACCTCATCATGTGTATGAATCCACAAGATCTACCATCTGTCTGATGATCCCCAAAGAAGTCTCACGGATAAGATCACCATATGGTCTATAGGCGTCCTCATAAGATGGAAGACACATGTCACAAACTCAATAAAATCATTGTCCCCCTAGGGGTCGGTCTCAACAATGAACCAGGAAGGTCTCTTAATATGTAACTATTGCAAGGAACTGATCTTGCTTCCATCCAATATGGGTAGTGTGATAGTAAATGTTGATCAACGGGTGGTGGTAACACTGGTGAACCATCCGATGGGGGCATATATAGGAAAGGTCCATTAACTGACACCTCATCACTTGGTGGTCTATCCCCAAAATCCCATAACAGAATCATGGCCAGCTATCTACATAGAGTCATCATGTAATAGGTCATGATGTACCACAATAAATAGATTATACCGATTGAGATGACTAAAGAAGGACAAGAGTAAAATACTCCACATAACAATTGATGCATGTAGACAATATTTCCTACAACCAATGTTTCAATTTACCAAGTCGCATAGCTGGTTTCCAGAGTCTTGGTGTATTTATACATCATCCGTCAAACCAACAATGCAGTTCCTTCCCTAAAAGCTAAACACAAAACACATTGTATTGTTTCCCCAAAACAAAACCATAGAATTCTAATCTTTGAGGTAGAACTGAACTCCATTGATACAACTTTTTCATGACCCATCCCTCGGGGCTTGTGTCGTGAGTACTCCATGCCCTCCTCTCATTGTATTGGGGTTGGAAACTAGAAAAAAGAAATTATTCCAAGAGTGGGAATAATTTTGCAGATTACCTATACACACGTATGCACAAAAACTACATCCCAAATAGCGGGAATGGAAAACATTCATTTCACTAAACTACCACTGAGTAAAGGTACAAACTAAAAGTCAAATGGACTATAATTAAATCCCAAAAAAATGATAACAATAATGTATTAATGATCTTTGTATGATGTTTGCAGAACACATCACCTAAAGGGTAAAAAATGGGTTGTTTTTAGAATATGTGAAAGTAAATCATGCATATCATATCTCACTGGGAACCACCTAGTCTCGAGACATCAAGGTCCCTGTCAAAGCACCTGTCATCTTCACCAGACCCCACACATGTGGGAAAATCCCTTGTAGGGGTGAGTAAACAAATACTCAGCAGGGATACCGAAACACAAGGGAATACCAAAAAGGAATTTATAATCATGGCACTATTATCTTATGAATATATAATCTAAAGTATGTAATCAAAAAATTTGTGTTTTACACTGAACACCATTAAAATAAGAGGATATCTTCCCTAATTAGTATCTTGGGTCTCTTGGGTCACACATATCTTCTCCCCACTAGGGGCCTACAGAGACACATGGAGACTCGTTCCATTTATTCCATCAATGCCAATCCATATAGTGCTTTTTATAACAGATCCACGGATGGTTTCTTTTATCTAGTCCACACATGGTCACTTTTAGCTCATCCACAGAGGTTTGCTTGTAGATTATTCACATAGATTTACTTGTAGTTGGTCCAATCGTGGCCTCTTTTCATGTAGGCTTACTAGGTCATTTGTAGCCACTCATGAGCAGTTTTCAGGTCTCAGCCAGCCACAAGATTCCCTCATGTAGTGTGTTTGATTCTGGTATAATCGACTCCTCAAGATATATATCATATTTCATATCCCATGATTTTATCCATAGATCACTTCAAATTATTCTCCTCATAATGAGGTTTCCAAAACCCCAAACATATCACCAATCAGATGTCTGGTCTGAAAGAAATAATCATTTTATTAAACAGGGATTGGTTGTGTTTATGCCCAGTCCGACCTAGTCATATCGACTTAACCATCCCATCCCAGGGTTCCCCCATGACATGGACTCGTTTGACTAAACCAACCTAACTCGTTTTGGGTTTGGAACGACGTGGCCACTAGGCCAGGGCCATTGGGCCTTATTGGTCCTGACCAGGTTCTGTCGTGGGTCCATCCTATTTGGTCGCCCAGTGACCCGGTTGCATCAGGCCTGACCCGCAATAGGAAGGCCATTTCATTCCTTCCTTGCTCCATGGTGAAGATATATTTTATCCTGCTATACCATCCTACAATAGCATGCCAACTTGGGTTATATTATATTCTCCCAATCGTCCTGGTTCATGCCTCGTGGCCTGGCACGCATGGCAGGTCAATCTTCACTATCATGGACGCCCGTTGGGCATCCGATTGGATCACATGTGGTCGACAGGAGTCACCCACCCCTTTTCCCCGATGAGTTTCCTCCTAGACCACTTTCCGATATTCTGTGGGCCACCACCCGGCTTCCGGTGGCCCCCTGCTACACCGCCGCGACCCTAGTCGATGAGGATTTTTACAAATTATCGGGCTTGCTCTAGTGGACCGATCCCAGAACCACGGATGCCTTTGGGGTCTTTGGGGCATCATATTCCCTATTGTGGGTTTATCAACATTCGTTTTTTTAGAAATAATAATGAGGCATATAAAATGAAAAAAGTAAACCCCTACATGGAGAACCTCCGATCGAAGGAATGTCTCGTTGCTATTAGAGACACGTCCATGGGGATTCGGGATCCTCTAGAATCTATTAGTGATCATCGATATATATTCCCATGTCCTTTATTCAAAAATGTCATCATTTTATTCTGATCCTCCAGCAGTAATCATTAAAGAGAATTCCTTCCTCGCACATCAGATGATTTTATATATTTTAATTTGTTTCTCCAAGCCCGCCATCACATTAAATTATTGAAACGTGTTGCATAATTTCTGTTACACAGATTTATCAATCTGTAACACTATTTTATTTTTGAAATATTATTTTTGTTATGCTTCAGTTAATGATTAATTATGCTGTTTAATTTAGGGAATGAAAGAGGTGGTTCATCAATGCACCACAGTAAATCAACTATTGAATAAAACAAATTTTAGGATTATTTTTTTTAATCATCTAAATACTATCTCTTATTTTCGACCCTCACTAGTCTATGTTAACCCCTTATAGTTGAATCTCTATGTTCTAAGTTCATTGGATCCCTTTGATTTTTGAACTGTGCACCAGTTTAAAAGTCAGAAAAACCATCTCATAATTTTATATAAATAAACATTAAAATAGTTCAGAAAAATAATCCTACCTCTCTAGGCCTCAAAATCACATGTTGTCTAAGATTTTGGTCTCGAAATTATACCATATAATTTTAAAAAATTACATGAAATTTTAGTGCATTACAATAATTTTATTAAATTTTAATGTATTAGTTTATTTCATTATTGTCCCCTATATATCATAAACTCTAGAGATTTGTATTCCCAATTAAATAGAAATACAGATATAATAATTTAGAATTACAAGTATATACTTGATTTCCACCCAAATCACATATAAATTTGAATCCCCCCTATTATATTACTCATTAAATCTCTACTGAAATTCCCTTCCACCATTCATACATGTGGTCTATATGTCCTTTTATCATCAAAAGTCTAAACTATCATTCTTACGGTGTATTCCAAATGATTTCTTCTATAGAATTGGTATAACTCTGAACATTTATATTTTTTGTTTATTTCATATTCCTCCTCTATCAAATATTTAATATCCATTATTATATAAAAAATATAGCATGTTAAAAATATTTTATTTTTATTATTTTTATTTAACATCTCGTTCATATTTTTTCTCATTATATGGGAAATCAAAACATCTCTCGTGTACATGTGGGGACTACCACCACCTAAAAGATTTACATTTTGATGTACATAGACACCTCATAAGTCTATTATTATGATAGATTTTATGAATGTGTATATAATACTCATGATTTATTTTTTATTTTTTAATTACATCGTACTATATTACTTCCTACCCTTCCATCTGTTTTAAAATTATAAAATCATTCATGAGTACTTTTGGTATAACCCTTCATAAAGTGTTGTGATTCATTTTTCATATCCTAATTTCATATTTTTCTATATTTTTTAATCTATAGTAGTTTTTTAGTATGTCCTGATTAATATATTGTTGATTATGCAACAACACCCATTTTATCATGGTCATCATTCAAATGTTATTTTGGAATTATGAACTGATCATCCCCAACAAATTTTACATCTTGATGACTTTATTATCATTATATTACATCTCAATAAAATAAAAAATATGTATTATGATAGTGGATAGAACAAAAAAATATTATAATGATTGAAAATAATTAATATAATTTTACTAAATAGGAATGTATGTTGTGAATTAGAATAGATATAAGGTATTTTCAATTAGAATTACTATTCATTGAGGCTCATTCCTTTTATACCAAAGGGTTCTATTATGTAGTTTTTAATTATCCATAAAAATTTATTTTGTGAATAATTTAATAAAATTAGTCTTGGTAAAGATTCATTTCATGTTCTTTGTTAGAAAGATAATTTAATTCAAAATATTCAAATGTGTTAGTGGAATTTTCATAAAAACATTCAATTAAATGATTTATATTATTTCACACAATTTTTATGAAATTTTAATAGATTTATTAATTTTTTTATTTTCTACTAAAATAATATCAATATTCATATTTTATTAACTTTTAAATCAATTACAGATGTTTAGAAAATAATTTTTTCAATCATTCAAATTTTTGGTTTTTTGGTATTTTCTACCGAAGTAAAAAAATTATCATTTTTAACATTTTACACATTAAATGATTTTCCCACAATCAAAGTAATTTATAATTACCCTAACAGCTATATTTTTCTATGTATATTTAATGATGTTCCATTTATCATTATTTAGAGAATTTTTGATACATACCAAATGAAATATATTTTATCACTTATTTTTCATAGAAAAATTATGATGCATTAAAAAATTTATCTTACAGTTTCGTAAACATAAGTTAATGTATTTTAATAGTAATATCAGATATTATATATATTATTCAAAACTCTTTATTTATCATAATGACTTATGATCATCTGGATAAAATATATTTTCTGTGTCAAAATATAATCATTTTAAATACAAGTCTTCGAAATTCAAGTTTTAATTATAAATGAATATTTAATCTGTATTATCTTTTTGATTTAATATATGTGGAAATAATTTTAATATCATAAGTAAAATAAGAGTCATATTCAAATATATCTCATTGATGTATCCACTAGTATAAAATGATAAAATAGAGTGGGGTTTTCCCATTGTATGTATATATATATATAGAAAATATTTTTACAAAAGTACATTATTTCATATAAACTGTATTGAAAAAATGAATTCGTGGTATTGAAATTACTATTCCCATGTACATGACCATATGGATCATGATATATTTGTTTTAGGAATTAATAATGAAATCATGGTGTATAAAATTTTCTATTCCATCATTTTGAAATTAATCATTATAATCAATGTGGTTATTAATATTTATATCCATGGATATATTTCCTATTTCTATTTTTGATAAATTTTTACTAAAATAATTTCATCTCATATGATATGAAAGTGATATTAAGATTATTACAAAATTGTGACCATTAAATGGAATAATGAATTATTCAAATGAAAATTTTCATATTTTCCATTAAAAGGATATTGATTTTGATTTGTCCCCTTCACATGATTCAAAATAATTATGAAACAATTCAAGAAATTATGCTTATTTGAAGAGTAATAATTTATTGTTTTACAATAAACTATTATTCTGTGAAAATGAAATCCATCATATGGTAATTAATGTTCAATAAAATAATAACGAATATCCATTTTTTTTATAACAATTACTGATTTTTTTGGTAAAATTACTCCTTTTGAGTTTTTTAACTTGTCTTATGGAAGAGAAGATACTATTGAAATTTTTATCATTATGTATTCAAGATCAAAAATATAATATGTGACTTTTTGGTAAATATGGTTATCTTTTAGGAATATGTTTTCTTTGTAAAAATTAACATTTAGTATATGTTTCCACATGTATTTTTTAGTGTTCTTTATGTATGAGTTTTTCTTAAAAATTTGAAACACTAAATAAACAAGATTATAATAATTTATGAAAGTGAAACATTCATTATAAATCATGTAATTATGGGTATTCTATTATATGAGTATATTTAAATTCTATAGGGATCTATAGAATATGAAATATCAATTTCATTAATCACAATTTCAAATAGTGATTCTATAAAAGATATTTATAGTAAAATGATAACAATGATGTTACAAAAATCTTCCAGGATATATACCATCCCAAAACAAAACAAAAATTGTTGTAAAGAACAATATGTTCTGGAAATGGAATACAACCCTCAACCATGTTTAGAACATTATGGCTCCCAAATCCACTAGGTCATAAAAGAAAATAAATAGTCCTCGAGTACATATTTAATCTCCAAGAATCTAGAAAACCTAGGATGTATTCATGAAATAACTTTACACTAAAAATAATCTTATATGGAAAGACTATTTATAGATATAAATTTATTATTTATAAATTAATCTCATACTCATGAATATAAGAAAACCCTTTAATGAATACCAGAATAAAAAAAAGGAAAACACATATATTTATATCTCTTAAACTAGAATATTATTACCATAGATAAATAATATCAGTGTAATGATGGATGAATGACAACTATCATATAAGAATGGTCAAAATGTAAACATATAATTATGTTTCCCAAAAATAATAAAATTCAACATAATAATATGAAATATATTTTACACATTCCCCTGTAACATATTCTAAACCACCATTCTTATTCATAACCTGAAGAAATTATGTTATAGATCCAATGTTTTACCTCCATCCAATGTTTCTAAGCCTAAACTAGTAAACCCATTATTTTAATTTAATCTATAATTTCTAATATATCTTGATGATTTACATCGGAGTCATAATATGTAAATTTTTTTATTTTTGGAATAATGAATCCAATGTGAATCATATCTATCTTGAAATTTAACATGTTTCGATACACTATATTGTAAGATTTCATTGATAGAAAAAATAATCAATTAAATTTTGTAAAAATATTCAAAACTCAACCGAACCCAGTGTACCAATGAGAAGGAAAACATTTTACGATACATGATTTTCTACATTAGTATATATAGGTATCCTACTATGACCATTATATGAAATCTCAACATCTTGAATGGAATTCATTAACTCTTCAATCATATGAATCTTATTTTTTGTAAAATGCACCAAACATACCCCTGAATCATTGTCTATCTATGTCATATACATTATAATAAATACTATTAAGTATTCTTGTAAATAACCTCAAATGGATCTATACCAGTGGATGTGTTATGAAATATACAATAATATATCCCATCCATGGAAATATGATCCCCCCACAATCCTCTAAAATACTTAACACACGCACAAATATGTTTCTACAACATTAGAATAATTTTATCCTTTTTATTATCTGTTTTTATATTTATTGATTCAATGTCCTTATGGGAATATTTTTTTAGAAAATCAATTTAATATTTCCTATAACAGGTGTATAAGAGATAATGATGTTTAATCATGTAAAAATTACATCCATTTCTAATAATTAAAATTGAAATTTTAATGATATAAAATCTACCAAAAACCCATATATTTTAGGAACAATTGAAAAAATCAATGTATAAATAATTATACTATAAAATTATCAATGAAACGAAATTTCTCTAGCTTGAGATAATGTGTATCATAATTTGATCAATAATAATTTAATTAATTTGATATATATTTGTTTTCACCCTCAGTTTCATCGACACGTTACCCATTCATGGAAACAAGGAACCATATAAGCTATCCAATGTGACTTCATACACTTATAAATAGTCTATAGGAAAAAACAATCATCACTACAACATATTCAAAGAAATATAAAGAATAATAATTCCTTGAAATGAATTAATGTTTAGTAATTAATGAATCGAAATGATTTAAAATTATTGATAAATCAAAAAACTATATAATATAATAACAATCTAGAAAAAATAAATAATATCCTTTCCAATATTATTTGGTGATATCTAGGAAAAAACTTCCCTATCCTTTGTTAGATCATTATACACTCCATACAGTTTCATGAATCAATAAAGAAATAAACCTCTATTATTTTTTACATTGACCAGAATAATCATGAATCTGATCAATTATGAAAACAATTGAGGTCAACCAAAAATTATATATAACAATAACTCCATTTTAGATGAATATTAAGAACATATATAATCTCAAAACACAATAATAGATATAGATGAATATTTTCATTGTTTTTATAAATATATAACAAATTATTCATGAAATATATTAAATATAATCTTCAATGTTATTCTCACATAGTTCCATTATTAGACCTACACTGCATAAACCCATCCTACATAACTTAGGGAAAATAGAAACATAATAATGAGTTTCCAAGAATTTTTAGTAAGGATAAATAATTACATGTAAATAAATTATCATAAGTGAGTATAAGATAAACATAATTTTTTGTTAAAATGAAAAAAAAATTATGAATTTGGTACTTAGTAAATCATCAATCATTTATTATGAATCCTAGTATAAGTATTTTTCAATACTGTTTGAAATCATTTGTTATCAATCCTGAGACATTATATCAGATAGTAATCATAAGACATAATTTGTTGGGATAAACATAAATATTTAAAATCATTTTATTTGTTATGGATCACTTCTAAGACTATCATTGTTGAATTTGATCACATCCCTTTATATCATTTACATATCTGAAATTCATTTTGAATATTATTGTATTGAATATTCTATTGAAATAACCTATGTCCACTCTCCACAACAATCCTTATTATGTTATAAAATATCTTTCAGTACCCATGAAATTAGAGAGAATTATAATTCATGTCTCGCCCTACAGACATTGAAAACCACACATAAGTGTTCCCCATGATCACAAATGCATTCAACAATTCATCATATAGTAACCTGTCAAAATGAAATGACATTCATTGAAATCTTATCAATTCATTATATCATAAGTGTGTGTTAAACATATCTAATAGCCATTGAAATGGATGAAAAATAGATTTAAGAGAATATTAAAATGATTCTTTTAATATATTGAAAATTAATATTATTTTTATAATTAAAACCAAAAAAACAAAAAAAAATTATAATTTTAATTAAATATAAACATAGAAAATGAAAATATATATTTTGAGAAAATAAAATTCATGATGTAAGGAAAATATACTCATGTCGTAAATGGCAATATAATGATTCCAAAAATTTATATAGACATTTCTAAATAAATATTTCAGAATGTATCATATAAATGAATTTTAAAATCCATGATGTTAAAAAAAATATTATCTTAAATTATAATTTAAATACATAAAAATTCATTAATTCATTTTCATGAACATTAGCATGGAAAAAGTGGTCATTAACAAAAAATACAATACAATATTTTACCCAAGAAAATAAACATTCGTGATCATTTTATGTAATAAAATATGAACAAGGAAATATTAATGGACTATTATAAAAATAATGAAATTTTAATGACATAAATAGGGGAAAATGATAATATCCTTGTATTCTTTACTGATTTAAATTCAATATACAAATTCCCAAAAAAAAATATTACAACTAGATCCCTTACACAGGGTTATATTTTTCATCATATGAATTAAAACATTATATATAATAAAAAAATATTTATAAATAAATTAATAATACATATTCATACATATCCAACAATACATTATTATATTATAATTTCCAGTTACCACGTGATTAATATTTATTCCTTACATTAATTAATCATGTTAAATCCTATCTATCTTCCATGATTGTTTCAGTTAAATGTTTCAGGTTAGTGAACATTGAAAATGGTTTCATCACCTTATGAGTGATAATATATTCATTTGTGTCATAATTATTAATTATATTAATTTTTATAATGATTCATATATATAGTTTTTGTAATCTTATATACATCGCTTCCTAGAGTTGGTTGTTCGTAAAGATGTATGAGTGATGTTTCTACATATTTATGATTAAAAAATATTAAATAATAATTCACTATTATAGAAAAAAATTTATTTCATATATTAAATATAAAGTAATAAATTATAAATTTATGGACATCTTGTAATTTGTAAATGAAATAATAATATCATGGCTCCGTGGTGGTTGTAGTCCACACAAAAACAATAGGAATGTTTATAATTTCCAACATATGGTAATAATATGTAATGTTGATATACTATTAATGAATATATATCTCATTCTATGTCACACCTGAACATTTAAATTATTTTATTTTTATTATTTTTTGGCTTCGGTTAGTCTTGCCAAGGTGCGGGTAGAGTGTATGTTTTAATTTTCTGATATTTTATATTTTTGGTGGGTTTCGGATCGGTGCACTGGCACCACATGGTTGGAAGTAATCGTGTGGTCGGCCTGGATTCCCATGTGGTTACCCATTACTTAAAATAATAAAACACTAGGATAATGAAATAATTATAATATTTATTCCATAATAAATATTAAATTGTCGTGTACATAAAAATGTTTTTTTATTAAAACTGTTAATGATCTTACTATAATTAAAATGGTTATAAATATAATAATTATATTGTTGTTATTAAATTTGTTATTATTTAACAAAAAATTATTAAAATTATTATTTTGATGATGATGATGATTATTATTATTATTATTGTTATTATTTTTATAATTTTTTTTATTTTTTTTATTATTATCATTAAAAAAAATAATGGCGATATGAATATATAATTAATGATATCATTATAAATTTTTTTTTAAATTTTTTAATTATTGTTATTATGTAAATTATTATTATTATCATTATCATTATTAGTAATAAAATTTTATTATTATTATTATTTATTTGATATTGTAATTAATTTTTTAATGGGTTTTAATCCCAATTTTTTTCCACCACACCTCACCTATATCTCCCCATTATTTCACCCTATTTTTTTATCCCTCTCTACTCACCCCTCTCTCCAATCACACCTTTCATTTTTCCCCTCATGTGCTCATCTTTCCCCCTTATCCCATCTCTCCACCTCTCTCTTATTTATCCCACATGCACCACACCTCTCTCAATTTTAATCCCATCATGTTTTACCTCTCTCCACTCACCTATATCTATTCACCCATATTCCCTTTATCTCTCATGCATCACCCCCTCTCTCCCAATTTATTTCCATTTTTTTATTCCTCCCTCTACACACACCTCTCTCCAATCACACCCCCTTTTTCATTTTCCAAACACGAACCACCCTTGTCCGCATAATTTCTTTATTTTTTATATCCCACTCTCCACTCACCCAATCTCTTTATCTTATGCACTCACCCCCATATCTTTCCATTTTAATCACTATTTTATCCCCTCACCCATACCCCTATCCTATTATTTCTATTCTTTTTTATCTCCCACACACCACCCCACTCTCCCCTTACACCCTCTCTCCCCAATTTTCCATCATGCAACCCTCTTCCTCTTACACTCTCAAGAACACCTCCTACCATCCAACGCTTCATCGTACGACTGCTCCTCCCTCTGGTGGTTCTATCTGGTAAGTTCTCTTCCCATATACTACTGTACTCACTTAATTTATATGGTTTCAGTGTGGGGTTTCTTGTGGGCGAATCCCAAAATGCTAGGTTCAATGTGTTTCTTGGGACTCCTTTGGATTTCGGGTGTGCGTTTTGTTCACAGGGCATCTTTCTTCCTCCCGTTGAAGTTTCATTCCAATCTCATGATGTTTCAGTATGTGTTTCAATGTTTTTATTTCCTAAAGACTTTCCTTTGATTCTTATCATTTTAAATATATTTATAAAATAGTTTCCCAGCTCTATGACACACTTAATTAAATTATTATATAAATTTGGAATTTATTTGATTTGTTAAAAGTAGGTTTTAAAGGATTTTTATTGTAAATTGCATAGTTTTATGATAAATAGAAAGCCATATTGAATGGATTATGTTTCATTAAGAAGGAATTGGGCCCTTATGAAATGCATATTCGTTATTTTGTTTCAAAGACATTGTTTATTAAGGAACATGCTTTGATTGTGTTATATCGTGGTTATTTTGTTAAATCATACTTGTTAGGTTTGATGGATTCAATGATTTTATTTGGTGATCCATTAATATAATGTTGGTAAATGGTGATTTAGGGGAAATTATTTAAAATTTTTTTTGGTGTGTCCTTGATTTCGAAAGAGGATTTCAGGTTAGTATGGTTTGATGTTGTTATAGCATGCTAAACATGTTAAAATTTGTTGGAAAGGTTTTAATGTTAATTTTGGATTGTTTTTTGTTAAATAAATAAAATAGATTTCTTATTGTGAATTAAAGGTAATTGGTGTTTTCTTGGATGTTTTGTTTTATAAATGGATTTTATATTTCAAATAATGTTCATCCCCTTGATAAATTTCAAAAAAGTATTTTAAATTTTGTTTTTGTGTTTCTTTAAGTGTTTTTTAAATCATGGTTCATAGTGTGTTTTTAATGTTTGGTGATTCGGTTTGAAACACGTTTTTAGTGATTTGGAAAATGTTAAAAGCATGTTTGATTGTTTTGAAGTGTTTGGATGTGTGTTTAAATCTTAAGGGACCATTTATCTTTGTAAATGTAAGAGTTGTATTTGTAAGATATTTTGAATAAATGTGTGTGTCTTGTTGGAAAAGATAAAAATTTCTGATTTTTTTTGAAGTTTATATGTCATAGCAGCCCGGTTGGCACCTTTGTGTGATATGAAAATGTATGCTTATAAATATGGGGAAACGTTATTGTAGGAATTTCTCTAAGGGGTTATCATATATTGGTGTCCTTTTATTGTATAGGCCAGTGCATTGAGATGAGTTACACATGCAGGGGCCTCCTACATACACAATACTTCTATAATAACCATGGGTTCCAGGGCATCTTATAGATTATCGAGTGACGGTTTCTCACCAGCCCCAATTAGACTGGTTAGTTCCCACTGGTAGACAGAAAGAACAGGTGTGATTTGTTGCTGATTTGGTCGAGAGGGAGATCGAGGGGTTATAGACTATGGGGATTCACCATATGACAACAAGTTGTTCCGAACCGAGTGCATCTAGGGGTTGTCTAGGGATGTTCAGGATCACCAATGGTTATAGATTGTATTTCTTGTTTATTTTCTACTACACTAATTTACTTTTATCATATATTGTTTGATTATTTTCTCTTACTCTAGTTTATTTTCATCTTGTATTGTTTACCCGTCTCCCTTTTTCACAACCCATATATTACTTGATTGGTTTTGTTTTTAAAATGGTAAACTGTTTTCATTTTCTGTAAATAATATATGCAGTGATTTGGTTCTCAAAGTGGGAAAGAAGTGTTGTTTTGTTTAAATGGGAAAAATTAATTTTATAATTGTATTTCCAAACTTGTTTCAATGGAAAACATTGGGTAAAGAAACACTTGGATTCAATAGTTTAATTTTGGGGTCACTACTAAACAATTTTTTGCTCGCGCCTTTCCTTTACCATTTCAGATGTAAGATCAGCTATTGTTCAGAATATTCCATTGTGGCTGCTTGTGTGGGATCAATTTTGGGATCTATGTTGGAGGTGACCAAGGAGTCACACAGAGATACTTGTAGCAGGGTATTGTTTCTAGTTTGGTTCATTTTAGTGGTACATTGTATTTGGATTGGTTCATTGATTATTTATGTTTCAGTTTTAGTTTTGTTTCATGATCTTTTTGTTCGATTTATTAATTTGGTACAGGTTTTATCTATTTGGATTAAATTGATCCCTCGTGTTTACTTTGATGCCCGGCACTAGATGAAATCATGGGGGGATCAAGAACGCCCCACAGGACGTGTCACGATCTAGCTCGGGTGACCAGTTCATGGTTGATCTGGGTTGGTTAATGACAAAATGTTATAAGGGGAGGACCTTGTTCATTGGGGTGTTTGGTAGATGGAGATTTGGCCTCTCGGGACTCAGGAGGTAGCACTACTAGAAAAGGGGGATTTGGATCCCCCTAACACGAGCGGTTTCCATTGGCAGTCGCTATTGATACCTAATAGTGACTGCCAATGGTGGTTGCTAAGCTTAAAATAATCCTTTCATCTACACCTGCACGTGCTCCCCCCCCCCCCCCACCTCCTTGCGCTCAAAGACCCCTTGCGCTGCCAGAACCCTACCCCGCAATGCTAATCGTCGTTTCCCCCGCACCGACCGCCACTGCCCTTGTGCTCATCCTCCCTTACCGCACCGCCGAAACCATCCTCCTCCACCCCGCCCTCCCTCCCCCCCCCTCGTGCTCAAACCACCCTCACACACCCCCTCATGCCGTTGGAACCATACCCCACAGCACGGACCGCCACCGCCCTCACGCCGACCACTGCTGCCCTCATGCTCGTCCTCCATTGTCGCACTACTGACGTCATTGTTATCCTCCCCAACCGCACCAACCCTCACAGTAGAACCCCCTTGCACCCGAACCCTACCCGAATCTCTTGTTCTCTTGTGTCGCACTGCCGTCGCCCGTCCCCGGTCACCGACGACATCACACCACCGACGACACATGACTGCCTCAACCCCTCATTGTCAAACCTCCCTCGCGCCTGAACACTATCCTTAGCTTCTTTTCTCCCTCACTGCAATGCCTCCATTCATCACTGGTCAGAGTCGACTCCACTCAACCTCCTCCGGCTCCCCTCCATCATCCACCCCCTCTCTCGCGGCACCACCTTAAACATCAGCTCCCCTCCACTACCCCTCCTCTCTCTCGTATCAACACCTCTGACCCCCCCTCCCTTCCAGATTTGTAGCGCTATCAGGTATTCCCTAACATCCATTTAAGATTTTTTATTTTGGGAATTTCACTTCATAATTTTGGCATGCATGATGATTATATGAATATTTTTTGTGAAACAGGATTACGTGCATGAAGAATTTTGAAACAATGTGTGTTAATAGTGTTTGTATAAGAATACATCACACTTTACTTGAAGATGGAAGTTACATACAACGTTCCATCCATGTATATGTTGAATCAATAAATATTAAGTTGTGTTTTTAATTTATTTAAAGAATTCTTGAGTCTTTGTTTGTATCCCATGAGAAACTATTTGAGGCATGCCAACATTTTTGTAAATTTTATTATACAAATATTATTATAGATAAAAGATTAATAAATATTCTAAGTCAAAAGTATAAGTAATATTTTGAAGGAAATATATAGTTCATTGAGTTCACACGATGATATAAAAGTGACTAGATAAGTTGTCCATGTAGAAAATGTGCCAGTAGATATAAATTCACATGAGATACACGGAAAGAGCACATATTCTGGAATGGATTTCTGAAAAATTGTAACAGTTGGATGTGTCATGGGGAAGAAAATTTTCATTTTCGAAACATAAATGTTGTTCAAATGAATGTTGACGTGAGGATGAATGATCCAATATATAATATGCTTACTGAAATGGTTCATGGGTTGTCTCCTGATGGAATTGACATTCAAAATGTTGAGACTAGTGGGCTAAATTTATACTCTGGTGAAGATCGTGATTCACGAAGCTTTTATGAAGTACTTGATGGTTCGCAAATGAACTAATAACCTTGATTTACTTCTTATAATAAATTTTCATTTATCATCAAGTTCTTCCATTTGATTACTTTGAAAAATTGGTCTAACACATCGTTCGACAAGTTGTAGGCATTATTGAAAAGGTTTCTTCCTATCAACACTAATATTCCCAAGTAATATTACCATGCTAGTATGTCGATAGTGAACTTAGGTCTTACATATGAGACAATAGATTCATTTGAAAACAATTTTATGTTGTTTAGAAAGGACATTGTGCATTTGGATATTTTTATAGTCTGTGACACTTTTAGGTGGAAAGAGAAAATGAGAAATCAGACTCATCAAAGTCATACTGTGAAATAGGGATAACTGATTGCTATAAAGAAAATGTGTTAATTTCCCCTAAAACCGTGGTTGAAAATATTTTTTATGTAATATAATTATTCGAATTTAATGAGATGGAATGCAAAAAGGAATCAAGAAAGTGATACGTTAACCCACCTGGTAGACTCTCGTGCATGGAAGGATTTCGATAAGAGACGCTCTGAATTTGCGAAAGATGTTCATAGTGTCATATTGTGGTTGGAAGTATATGGTTTCAATCCATTCAAGTCTATGGTTGGTGCAACTCATAACACATGTCCCAGGGTGTTGAATCCATATAATCTTCCTTTTTGGATTTTTATGAAGCAACAATTTATATTACATTTCACTCTTATTGATGGGCCGAGATGTCTGGGGGATAAGATTGATGTTTACCTTCATCCATTTATTGATGAGTTGAATGAATTTTGAGGTGATGGTGTGATGAATTATGATAGTAAAGAGAATGAAATTTTCTAATTGTAGGCTACTTTATTGTGGAAAATCAATTATTTCCTGACATATGCAAATTTATCAGGCTATAGGGGAATTTACATTCCCTTATTGCAATAAAAGTAAAAAAAATTATATAGCTTAAAAATTCATAAAAATGGGCATAAATGGTTCACATACATTGTCTCTCCCCTCAAAGCAGGTTCAAAAAGGACATAGTGACATTTGATGGTTCTAGAGAGTTCATCCCAGCACCAATGATCATTAAAGGAGTCGAAATGTTATCGCATATTGAGGAACAAAACATATGCACAGTATATTAATTTCAGGATTTAGTGTCCCATCCATTATGTAATATTCATGTTGCAGGTAGACAACACAATCATAATTGGAAAAAGAAATGTATTTTTTTTACAATCATCCCTACTGGAATACTAACATGATGTGGAACAATTTCGATTTCATGCACATTGAAAAAAATGTTTGTGATAATATATTGTGGATAATTTTAGGTGTCAGAGTTAAATCAAATGACCATGTTAATGCACATCATGATTTGTAAGAGATGGGTTTATGGAAATAGTTTCATTTACAGTTAGCTAAGAGAAACAAGGCATATATTCATGCAACATAGTATAAGATAAATACAAAGGAGAAAGAGACATATCTTTCCATTTTGAAGATGCTCAAGGTGCCTGATGGTTACTCTTCTAATATTTTAAAGTGTGTGAATTTCAATAGCAAGACATTACAAGGGTTTAATGGTCATGACAATCATATACTACTTCTGTAGATCATTCCAATCACAATTTGTGATTGTTTATCCCCCAATTTTGTTAAACCATTGATAGAGATCATTAATTTTTTAGAAAGATTTGTTTAAGAAATCAACACATGAGTCATTTAAAAAGATTGTAGGACCGAATTGTACTTACACTTTTTCATTAAATAAAATGTTTCCCCCCTCATTTTTAAATGTTATGGTTCATTTGATAGTGAACCTAACTGATGAAGTAATGGATACTGGTCCAGTGCAATTCTGCTAGATGTATCCTATTTAGAAGTATCTGAATACATTAAAAAAAATTTGTACAAAACAGTGATCATACAGAGGCATCAATAGACAATGGTTATTTGATGGATGAGTGTACTAATTTATGGGTCGAATATCTTATGGATGTTGAAAGAAAATTAGATAAGCTCTCTTAGATTCATGTTGGTCATTTTAGAGAAGGAACCACATTTGATATGGACAACATCGAGTGGATACAAGTGCATTGATACAACTTGTTCAATACTCCATGAGTTTCATTATGACTGATGTATTATAATAATCTCTTTCTGCAGAAATCATTATAGAATTCTATGAATTATGTTGGTTTATGAGCTGAGGGAGTTAGGTAAACCCACACTAACTGATAAATTTATCCAACTAGCTAAGGGTATATCTATAATGGCTCATCATGATAAAGCTATATTTGTTAATGTAATTCGACTTCGCTTTAAATATGTTGATGACAAATGAGAAATAGAAAATAGTGGAATCGATTGTTCATTCGTCAATTCTGGTTATTACTATGGTCAATTGGAAGATACCGTTAATGTTTTATACAAACATGGGTTGAAGTACATATTGTTAAAGAGGAATTGGGTTGATTATGTGCATGGAAGTAAAGTCAATTAATATCAATTTACAATGGTGAATTTTAACAATATGTTATACAGAAATGAATGAGTTGACAGTGAACCTTTCATTTTGACATCACAATAGGAACAAGTGTTCTTCTTTTCTTGGCCTTTAGATACCAGTTGGCAAGTTGTTGTGAAAATGTCTCAGCGAGGAGTGTTCCTGTTTGAAAAAGATGAACCTGAGACTGATCCTTTTGTTTCCCAACAGTTTGAACAACACACTGTAGTTCAACATGAAGAATGTATTTATTGTGCCAGAGCAGTTGTTAAAGGAGAAACGGTCGATTTGAAGGTTTAATAAAATGTGTATAAATTTTTCCTGCCAAACCCCGGACACCCCCCCCCCTCCTCACACCGCACATAGACTCCCCACCTCGGAAATCTCCCCCACCCCACATATCCCCCTCCCCACCGGACATCCCCCCTCACAAAGGACAGCCCTGATCACCAATCCTGCACATCTCCCCCAACCCCGAACAGCCCCACCCCTCACCCTGGACACCCACCCCCCAGACATCCCCCTCTCACCCTGGACAACCCTCGCTCAACCCTAACAACACCCCCCCCCAACCTCAGATAGCCACCCTCCCCCCATCCCCCCAGACAGCCCCCACCACACCTCGGGTAGCCCTCCTCACCCCAGAAAGCCCCCCCCCCCCCACAGCTCGGACATCCCCCCCAACCCCGGACATCCAACACCCACCCCAGATAGCCTCCCAACCACTGGACAAACCACCTTCACCCCGGACCCCCCACCTCGTACAACACCCCCCCAACCCCACGAACAGCACCCCCCCCCCCCACCCCGAACAACCCCAACCCCCCGACATCTCCCCTCACCTCAAACACCCTCAACCCCCAATAAAGCTTCCCCCCGAGACACCCCCACCCCGGACACCCCCCACCCCACACACCCCCCACCTCGGGCATCCCCCATCTCCCAGACAGCCCCCCCCCCACGTACACCCCCCCAAACCCAGACATCCCCCCCATACACCCACCCCATCCCGGATAGACCCACAACACCACCTCAAAATTCAATCCATTTACATAATTTTATTTATGTTTTGTTAGTTTTTTTATTGTTTAAAATCAATTTACAACTATGTGTTAAATCCCTTATTGTTT
The DNA here is from genome assembly GCA_963277665.1 of Viscum album. NCBI lineage: Eukaryota > Viridiplantae > Streptophyta > Magnoliopsida > Santalales > Viscaceae > Viscum > Viscum album. The sequence goes on along the minus strand of OY728161.1, from coordinate 1,185,127,436 downwards.
GATTGACAACTAAAAAAGTTTGATTTTTAAAGAAACAGTCTAATTTATCTTTTCTACATTGTGGATGGTCCCCTTATTAATGTTTGGTATGATTGCATGCATGTCCGGGGAACAGGCAACAAATCCACATCATCCATTTGAGCCATCTACATCTCAAGGATGAGGTATGTTTGAATGAAACTATTTATGAATTTCTTGTAAATTCAATTCATGTATATATTCACATCTTTCAAAATATGTATAAAATTTTTCTCAACAGGATCATACATGACTGATTCTTCCTCACGAAATAGAGGCCCTGGTTGTGGGATTTTAACATAGAATTCTGACATGATTTATGATGTTTTATTTGAAGAAAGATTTCTTCATGTGGTACTGACTTCCACTGCATTTATTTGTCATTTGGGTCATATCATATGTGTCCCACATCTATTTCCATTGTCTACACGTGACTGGGACTCTATCCCTCTGGATAGTTTAGATCAGATTTAGAGGGAAGTTAATGTAAGAAGACCAATATAGTTTCTTCCCTAGGTTAAAAGAAATACTATATTGTGTGTTTTATTTCATAAATAGAATAATATAAAAGTGTTCCCCATGGAGTTTTAGCATGTTTGTGTGAGAAAATGTCATAAAATGTTGAATGAATATAATGGCAATGTCAAGAGGGAGAACTGTGTACCAAATATGGGTGCTGCAGACATTCTGGAAAAAGTCCTGAGATGTGTTCTCCCATATTAGTGGTGTGACATAGTTGCAGATTGTTATATTGAAGCTACAACTGTTAGTATATTTGTTATGGTATATATGTTTTCAAGAATGTGTGACATTATTCTTTCTTGAAATTTGAATTAATTGTATTTATGAGGTGTCTGCACGCCATTTCAATAATCGAGCATTACAGGGACCACCTCACAGGCTCGAGACTCATAACGTATGTCAGATCCGACATGAGGTATTTATTATTCAATTTTTATAGTTTTTATGGTTTTTTGTTATACAATAATATTTTATTGGTATACAGTTACGGGAGCATGTTGCACCGACTAATAAAATGATGGTGTGGATGAGGATTCCTGATCGAATTGATCTTGCGGCTATATCTCTTATAGTAATTGCTTGTACTCATTACCAATACTTACATGCATCTATACATAAACACGTATATGTATATATATTTAAATATTTCACATTATCAATTTGAACCTGAGTTAGAACACCTTCCAAAGGATCAATGACAACTTCCCATGAAAAGGGATGACATCTTCCATTGATTTATTGGTCGTGACAGACAGGGATATAGTTTGACCTATGGAATAGAGATTCATAGTTCTACAGTATCATGTGCTGAGGTTTTCGGTCCTGTTGTTTCTCAGATGACACAACTTCTTTCATATTTTCAAGCACGGTTGCACACTTTCGAGGAGATAAATGAGCAATTGATAGCTAAAGTTAGAACACAACGGGAATATGTGTGTCTGAGTACTGGTGCAGGAGATCATATGATGAATATTCTTATTGAATTTATTTATATACTTTATGTTATTTTCATTATTAAATCATTTTAATTTTCATTTGTTATAGGACCCTGGAACACTGGATGGAGGTAGAAGCCATGACTGTGCATGACGCATCATATTCATGAGGTGTGTTTCATTTATATTTATTATTGAATTAAGGTAATATTTTGTTTTAGACTATAAATGTAATTATTTTTGTTCGGAGATGTCCGAGGGTTAGGGGGGATGTATGGGCGGTGGCAGGGTCGTCCGGAGTTGGGGTGGGGGGCTATCCAGGGGGTGGGGGGTTTCGGGGTGGGGGGGGGGGATCTTCGTGGGTGGGGGTCGCTGTCCGGGGGGTGGAAAGGCTGTCTGTGGGTGAGGTGGGCTGCCTGGGGGGTAGTAGGGCTATCCGGGGTGGCGGATGTCCGAGGGGTGGTAGGGTTTTCCAGGTGTGAGGAGGGATATCCAGGGTAGGGGGAATTCTGGTCTGAGGGAGTTTTTTTAGGGTGTGGGGGTCTATCTGGAGAGGGGGTTGTCTGGGGCGGGCTATCCGAGGGAGAGGTGGGTTATCCGGGGGTGAAACGGAGGTTAATAGTGTAAGAACATTAACACTGGTGGTTCCCATTTCTTTTAAACACATATAAAATAAACATAATACCTAAAATAGATACTTGGAATCCACCTACCATAGAGGTATGTAAATAGATATACCATGGTTAATTTCCCAATAGCTGGATCCCTGACTACCAAAACACATATAACCCACTACCAAAAAAATCAATCCATTAGAGACACTGTTGTATAATATATCATGGAACAAATCCATAAGAAACCCTCTGATTGATAACCTATAATTTCTTCTAAAACATCAGATGTATAGTAAGCATAAGTGGAGTGACTGTATGCCTAATAACATGGGACAAACCTTGTGTCTGTATGGCTTGTCGTCTCCTTGAACACCTCACCAATAAAAATTATGATGTTCTTGTGTGATCTCACATCATGTCGAAGTCGTTTGGTATTCATTTGACCATTAAACACTTGTTTTGGCCATTTACCACAGGCGGAGTGCGTTTTCAGTGGCCTAGATCACACAACACCGCTGGTTGATGTGCCGTCTTCCCGGCCATTTCACAATTCTCCCACCCTTTTTTTGGTCTGATTTCATGGAATTCTATGGCCGTTCGGCCAGTTTTAACCATCACACTAACGCTTTTCAAGCGCGTCAAACACCTATAAACCACATATTCTGCAGTGCCGCACAAACCGCATGTCAGAATGATGTTCAATCTCTTCGTACACCTCACCAATAATAATTAGGGTGTTCCCATGTGATTTCACGTGATGATGATGTTGTTCGATATACATTTGACCTTTAAACACATGTTTTGGAAATTTAAGTCACGCAAAGTGCGCTTTCTTTCATTATGGTCACAAGACACCATCAATTGACGTGTCGTCTGCCCGACCATTTGGAAATTCATCCACCCTTTATTTTCATCCAATTTCATGTAATTCTGGGGTTTTTTGGCCAATTTTGACCACCCCACGGACTGTTTTCAATCACGCCAAACACCTAAAAACCACATATTCAGCCATGTCGTGTATGCTGCGCATCTGAATGACATGTCATCTCCTCATACTCCTCACCAAAAATAATTATGATGTTCTCGTGTTATTTCACGTCAGCAGATTTCATTCACTATACATTTGACCGTTAAATGCATGTCTTGGCCATTTACGACATGCAGAGTGTGTTTTTAGTCACAGCGGTCACACCACACCTCTGATTGACGTCTTGTCTATCCGACCATTTCGAAAATCACCAACCCATTGTTGTTTTCCAATTTAATGGCATTCTGAGGTCATTCGACTGGTTTTTACCACCCCACAGATGCTTTTCAGGTGCACCAAACAAATAAAAATCACATATTCAACAGTGTCGCACAAATCGCGCATCCGAATGACGTGTCGACTCCTTGTACCCCTCACCAATAATAATAAGGATGTTCTCGTGTGATTTCATGTTATGTCAATTTTTTTGTTATGCATTTGACAATTAAACGCATGTTTTGGCCATTTACGGCACGCAAAGTGCATTTTCATTCACCAGGGTCACACGACACCTTTGATTGACGTACCATCTGCACGCACATCTGAATGACATGTTGTCTCCTCATACACCTCACCAATAGTAATTAGAGTTTTCTCTTGTTATTTAATGTCTTGTCAATGTTGTTTGGTATGCATTTGACTGTTAAACACATATTTTGGCCATTTACGACTAGCGGAGTGCATTTTCGGTCACCGCGGTCACACAACACCTATGATTGACGTGACATCGGCCCGACAATTTTACAATTCACCCAACCATTGTTTTCATCCGATTTTGATGTAATTCCAAGATCGTTCGTCTAGTTTTGACCACCCCATGGACACTTTTCAAGCGCACCAAACATCTTAAAAGCACATATTCATCAGTGTCATGAAAACCATGCATCCTAATGATGTTTCATATCCTATTACACCTCACCAATAATAATTAGGGTGTTCTTGTGTGATTTCATGTCATGGAAATGTTGTTCACTATGCAATTGACTGTTAAACGCATGTTTTGGCAATTTACGACATGGGGAGTGCATTTTCAGGGACCGCGGTCACATTACACATCCGATTGATGTTTCATCTGCTTGATTATTTCAAAATTTACCCACACTTTGTTGTCGTCTGATTACATGGCATTCTGAGTTTCTTTGGCCTATTTTGACAACCCCATGGATACATTTCAAGTGCGCCAAACACATAAAAAGCACATATTCAGTCGTGCAGTGAAAAATGCATGTCTGAATGGTGTGATTCCTCCTCGTACGTCTCATCAATAATAATTATGGTGTTCTAGTATGATTTCATGTCATGACGATGTCGTTCGGTTTGCATTTGACCCTTAAATGCATATCTCAGTCTTTTATGATTCGCAAAGTGGATTTTCAAACACCATTCTCACATGACATCTCCAATTGACGTTATTTCATCCCTACAAATTTCACAATTCACCCGCCCTTTGTTTGCATCTGATTTCATGGAATTCTGAGGTCATCCGGTAGTTTTGGACCATCCCCTGGACGCTTTTCAAGCGCGCAAAAAACCTCAAAAGCACATATTCAATCATGTTGCCCAAAACACACGTTAGAATGATGTGTTTTCCCCTCATACACCTCAACAATAATAATTAGGGTGTTATCTTATGATTTCATGTAATGACGATGTCATTCGGTGTGCATTTGACCGTTAAACACATGTTTTGGCCATTTACAACACTCAATGTGCATTTTCAGTCACCGCGATCACACAACACCTCTGATTGATGTGAGGTCCTACCGACCATTTTACAATTTACCCTCCATTTTCTTGTCATCAGATTTCATGGCATTTCACAGCCATTCGGATGTGTTTGACCACCCCACGGACTCTTTTCAAATGCGCAAAACACATAAAAAGCACATATTCCGCCGTGCTGCACAAATCGTACATTCAAATGACATTTCGTCTCTTTATACACCTCACCAATAATAACTATTTTGTTATTTTGTGATTTCACATCATTTTGATATCATTCCTTATGCATTTGACCTTTAAACATTGGTTTTGACCATTTATGACATGCATAATGCGTTTTCGGTCAGTGCGGTCGCACGACACCTCTGATTGAAATGATGATTAACCACTATAAGAGGATAATATTCATTTCTAATATATGTTTTTTTCATGTGCCTTGCTATTCATAAATACCATTTTAGTTCATTTTACATTTGGAATAACTATTCTCATCATTTGTGCACTTCATGCCTAATGTGCACCATTCTAGGCCAAATGTTTCATCTGATTTTAAAGAATGTAACTATCCATATTTTAATTTGAAATTTATTGAAATGGATATGAACTTAATTATGAACATTTTTAATTCATGGATCAATGGATTATTCATAAATTATGATGGAGATATTTGGCGATTAAAGGAAACAATTCTGGAGAAGGCAGATTGGATATCATCCCACCTATCGGACTGTGGGGCCCACAATACAATCCCAATGAAGCCCAAAATTTATGGAAGGATATAATACATATAGGGGAACAGATAATACTTCTGTTGCCAGTGCTAATTCGTCTTAAATAGTGGTGATTAAGGCGGCCCAAATTGATGATCCATTCTGGGCCAGATTCTGCGGCCCAAAAAAACATCCCACTATTTATATCATATCTCGCGAACGGATTATTATTTTGGCCTGAATGTTTACAAGATGTTAGAGTACATCTAGGGATATATATAAGTCTTCTAGGGCCCACTCCATTTCTTCCTTCTAGATGGTTCTTTATGCGCTTCTGATCGGTGTTGAAAGCTGGATCCCACTTCGAGGCAAGAGTTGAAAAGTCTCTTATGCATTAAATGTCCACCCACCTTTCTCCAAAAAAATTTATTAAAGGCACATGGGATGATGGTAGCTCCGCCAAAGGATTCATAAATTCCTATTTTGGTAGTAGTGATGGAGTATTTGAGCATCTTGGAGCTTTTTTTCATTGTAATGTAATTATGCCAAATTGTCCTTGTAGCGTTTTTCCTTTTCATGTAAGTTGTTTCAATCACCTTAGTTTTCAATAAAACGTCTTCTTCCTCTCTTATTCTGTTATTCCTATTTTCACCTTGATACCGTTGCCTCATGGTGTGAATTTATTATCACCAAACCATGATATTTTTTTCAAAAAACGGTGGAGTGATCGTGTTTTTGTTGTTGTTGTTTTTTTACTTCTTCAATTCCACCCCAATGAGTCTACATTCCACTTCCTTTGAGATCCTAGAATCAATGGATGGAGAAACCATTATGGGTTGGTCTCAGGGAGTTGCTTGGGGCAGATTGGATTTTATTTTATGATATAAAATTCTGTAACCATTTAATTAATTTAATATTTCCATTGGATGATTATTTTCTTCTTCATCTTCACTAACTTTGACAAAGACACATTTTGAGTGCTATTATGATCCAATTTGTTGGAGTGATCATTAAATTGATCCTCTACGTGCATTACTGATTAGACATGAAATTGTGTAGGGATTAAATTGGTGAATGATGTTGAGGAATTATATCATTTTGTGGATACTTCTTGAATTAGTGAAATGAACGTTATAAGAAAATAAATACATCGAATCTAACCCTAGTAACAACTTAGGATCAAATCATCTCAATTAATTGTTATAGACTAAGTAATTGAATGTTTTAATTTATTATCTTTAAATTAAATCAGTAGTTATTCAAATCAATTCAATCTGAATAGTTGGCCACTTCATAGCCAAATCCTTCCAAGATCAGAGTGTCTTCAGGTTCCTTCTTCGGTCCCTGTGGATTCGACCTCTACTTGTACTACAACAACCGCATACCTATAGGGTAAATTTGGGCGCAACTGAATTTTGGCACCGTTTCTGGGGACCCTAGTATGTTATCTTAGACACTATCATCCTTTTCTCACCCCACGTTCTCTATTCTATCCCCATCTCTCTTATCTTTACCCCTTTCTATTTGTGTATGTCCTGAGAATCTAGAATCCAACTTTCTATCTTCCCCAATGAAGTGATCCAAATCATCTGGTCAAAAACACATGCTGGAATCAAATGGAATGTCAATATTGGAAAGCCCCTAAATTAGAAAATTTCTTTGATCAACCCTTGAATGATTACCACACACCCTATGAAATGTACAATCAATGAGATGCTGATTGTTTAAAGGATCAATTTCCAGCCCTCTCGAGGAAGATTGAAGAGATAAAACTCAATGAAGTTCACGATTTACAATCTTTTATCAAGCCTAATCCTCAAAAACTCCGTGAAAAATTGTGTAATCAAATGGAGATGATGAGTTCTGAGGTATCATCGTTGAGATTAGAACGACAATGCATTAATACTTGTGAGGAACTCATCCATACACCAATTGTACCTTCCAAAACCTTATGCAAAGATTCTAGTTTCCCTCAAGCCTATCATGAATTTATTGAAGAACCAAACATTGGATTTGGGGTAGGGGAATTTAATCAACAAATTTTTTAAGGTTCTTTCAATCAGGAGTAAATTGATTTCATTTATTCACAAGAGGGGATGACATCTTGGATTGAGTCTCCTAAGTGTAACTCTATTGATGATTTCTCAAAAACACCAATAACTAAACCACTGAGAGAAGTCAAAAACATTGAGTCCATGCCCATTCCTAACACTATTCCTTCCAAAATTTTGGTTGAATCTTTTATTCAAAATGAAACAAATTTGTCAAGAAATTTGGAAAATGAAGTTGAGTTGGATTCAAATTCTCAACCTTTGTCTAAATGTCATATCCAAACCGTGCTCAAAAACAATGTCCTTCCTTCCCCACTCGAGTACCCGATAATTTTTGTTAAGAAAGAGAATGGGGGATTAATTCATTCATCTCATGAAACCAAAAATGTGGGTTGATCTTGGATTTATTAGTAAATACTACAGAAGAAAAAGAATCAACCATTTCTGATATTCCTTGGATTTTCCCATTCATTTTAAAAAAGAGGATTGTTCATGAATCAAATTCCAAATCTTCTTACCAACCATAAGGGATACACATTATCAATCATTTTTAATTGGAGAAACATGGGGTACTCAAAATTTTGGAAGTTTGTATTTGGTATGTTAGGGGGTTCATGTCGAGCTAGAGACGTTAAACAAAAGCGCTACATGGGAGGCAACCCGTGGTTTTCATGGTTTATTTCACTTAATTAGTTCCTTAGACTTTTGACCTTTTATTCTTTTATGAGTAAAGATGGGTATGAAAGGGGAGCACCATATTCAGCCGTTTCACATGGTGCGATCCTTGAGTAATACCTTACCCAGAAAATTAAGAGAAGACAAAGTATCTTCAGTTTGTTTTATTAATGTTTTTGTAGGTTAAAAAAATTAGATTGTTGACCTATTCTACTTTTATGAGTATGGATTGGTATGAAAGGGGAGCACCGTATTCATCCGTGTCACGTGGTGTGATCCCTGTGTAATACCTTACCCGGAAAATATAAAGAAGACAATGTATCATCAGTTTGATTTTTAAAATTTTTTAAAAAAAGGAAACCCATAATAATGTTGATACTTGGTTTTAAATAAATTGGTGTGTTGTTTGTTTTGTCTGGTTTGTTCTTTTTTTTATGGTTCAGGGACTATTTTGGGTGATACATAATCGATCAAGGAGGTGCATACATCTCCCAAGAGATCAAAAGTGTAATCTAGAGCATCATGAAAATCAACTTCCAAAATCAGGTGAATTTGTTCCATGTTTATCATTTTCAATTTCCTCTTTGAACTCCTCTCCTCTACCCCCTCTAATCTTTCTTTTCTTTAAACACTGGGGATAGTGTTATTTTATGTTGGTGGGAGATGAAATTAACATTTTGATCTTGTGTGCAGAAAAGGAAATGCATGGAAGGAAAAATTTCGAACATGATAACACACATTTCAATCTATGAAATTTGATATCAAATAATTTTTCATGCCTTGATTCTGATTTTAATGCATGTCCAGGTTCATGTGCATAGATTTTTGAATGTGCGGTTGTCCGATGTGATTTCTCACCATTATATTTTCATCCATTTGAAAAAACACAATAAACATACTCTAGATTATGGGGTTTTAGTTTGAGTTCTTGGGGACCCATAATAAATGGAATAGGTTTTGTGATCATTTTAATTTTTACATGAGTATTAAAAAAAACAAAAAAAACAAATCAATTGTGCGTAGAGCAATGGATTGACCTATTGTGTGGCTTTCGGCACTTGGGGATCGCGACTCCATAGTTTTCTGGCCCGAAGTTGGTCATTTTATCTCATTTTGTGGTAATTTGAATTTTTTTGGTTGAGTTAACTAGAGATGTTGCCTGAGTATGTGAGCTTCACTTGGTGCCCTAAGGTCTTTGATCCTGGGAGTCATCGGCAAAGTCTTGCTACATGGGTTGAATCGATGGAGTTCAATTTAAATTACCATGGAAAAATTGAAAAAAAAGAGAAAAAAATGAATACTCATGTTAATATTAAAATTTCATTCCTCCTAGCACTTCCATCTTTCTCCCTTTGAATGAAAATGAACCCCCATGTCAATTGTGATGCACAACACTTAGTCATGCTTAATTGAAATTGGATGAAATATGAAGATGAATTTAAAAAAGGGGTGGGCTTGGGGTTGGGTTATGCCTCCGGACTTAGATTGTTTTAAATGATGTTTATGGGTTTCATAATTGTTTTGGTATGAGGTATTTGGGTGAGCAATGTGTGTTAAAATGTTTCTAGTAAAGGTCATTTGAATTTCATTTTTGTGAGATATATTTTGCTCAGGACTAGAAAAACTCAAGTTGGGGGGTGTGATCAGACACTGTAAGAGGCTAATATTCATTTCTAATATATGTAGTTTTCATGTGCCTTTCTATTCATAAATACCATTTTAGTTCATTTTACATTTTGAACACCCATTCTCATCATTTGTGAACTTCATCCCAAATTTTCACCAATTTAGTCCCAAAGTTTCATCTGATTTTAAAGAATTTAAATATCCATATATTAATTTGATATTTTTGGAAATGGATATGCACTTAATTATGAACATTTTTTATTCATGGATCAATGTATTATTTATAAAGGATGATGGAGATATTTGGCGATTAAAGGAAACAATTCTGGAGAAGGCATATTGGATATCATCCCACTGATCAGAATGTGGGTCCCACAATACAAGCCCAATGAAGCCCAAAATTTATGGAAGGATAGAATAATTATATGGAAACAATTAATTCTTTGGGAGGAAGTGCTAATTCGTCCTACATGGTGGTTATTAAGGTGGCCCAAATTATATATGCAATTCTGGGCCATATTCTGCAGCCCAGAAAAACAGCCCACTATTTATATCATATCTCTCGAAAGGATTATTATTTTGGGCTGACCATTTACAGGATGTTAGGGAACATCTGGGGATTCATTTACATCTTCTATGGCCCACTCCAATTCGTCCTTCTATATGGTACTTTCGGCGATTCTGAACGGTGTAGAAAGATGGCACCCACTTCGAGGAAATATTTGAAAAGTCCCTTATGCATTAAATGTCCACCCACCTTTCTCCAAAAAAAATTAATTAAAGGAACATGGGATGATGGTACCTCGGCCAAAGGCTTCCCAAATACATATTTAAGGTAGTAGGGATAGAGTATTTGAGCAACTTGGTGCTTTGTTTTCATTGTGATGTCATTATGCCAAATTGTCCTTGTAGCATTTTCCCTTCTCATGTAAGTTGTTTCAATCACCTTAGTTTTCAATAAAACTTCTTATTCTTCTCATATGTTGTTATTCCTATTTTCACCTTGATACCATTTCCTCAAGGTGTAAATTTATTCACACCAACCCTTTTGATTTTGTTCACACAACGGTTGAGTGATCGTGTTTTTGTTGTTGTTTTTTTAATTCTTCAATTCCGCCCCAATGAGCCTACATTCCGCTTCCTTTGAGATCATAGAATCAATGGAGGGATATACCATTATGGGTTGGTCCTAGGGAGTTTCATGGGGAAGATTGGATGTTATTTTATGATAAAAAATTCTGTAATGATTTCATTAATTTAATATTTCAATTGGATGATTATTTTCTTCTTCATCTTCACCAACATTGACAATGACACATTTTGAGTTCTGTTACGATCCAATTCCTTTGAGTGATCATTAAATTGATCCTCTAAGTGCATTGGTGATTAGCCTTGAAATTTTGTAGGGATTAAATTGGTGAATGATGTTGAGGAATTATATCATTTTTTGGATACGTCTTGAATTAGTGAAATGAACGTTATACGAAAATAAAAACATCCAATCTAACCCTAGTCAAAACATAGGATCAACTCATCTCCATTAATTGTTTTAGAATAAGTAATTGAATTTTTTAATTTATTTTCATTAAATTAATTCAGTAGTTATTCAAATCAATTCATCTGAATAGTTGGCCACTTCATAGACAAATCCTTCCAAGATTAGAGTCTCTTTAGGTTCCTTCTTCGATCCATGTGGATTCGACCCCTACCTGTACTACAACGACCACATTCTTGTAGGGTAAATTTGGGTGCAACCAAATTTTGGCACCATTTTCGGGGACCCTAGTAAGTTATCTTATACACTATTATCCTTTTCTCGCCCCTCGTTCTCTATTATCACCCCATCTCTCTTATATTTACCCCTTTCTATTGTGTGTGTCCTGAGAATCTAGAATCCAACTTTTATCTTCTCCAATGAAGTATCTTCCAAATTATCAAGTCACAAACTCATCCTGGAATCAAATGGAATGTCAATATTGGGAAGACCCTAAATTAGAAAATTTATTTGATCAACCCTTGAACGATTACCACACACCCGATGAAATGTACCATCAATGGGATGGTGATTGTTTAAAGTATCAATTTCCAGCCCTCTCGAGGAAGATTGAAGAGATAAAACTAAATGAAGTTCACGATTTACAATCATCTATCCATCCTAATGCTCAAAAAATCCTTGACCAATTGTGTAATCAAATCTATACGATGATTTCTGAGGTATCATCGTTGATATTAGAGCTACAATTCATTAATTCTTGTGAGGAACTCATCCATACACCAACTGTACCTTCCAAAACCTTATGTGAAGTGTCTAGTTTACCACAAGCCTCTCATGAATTTATTGTAGAATCGAACATTGGATTTGGGGTAGGGGAAGTGAATCAAGAAATTTTTGAAGTGTCTTTAAATCAGGAGGAAATTGATTTCATGTATTCACAAGAGGGGAATATTACATCATAGATTGAGTCTCCTAAGTGTAACTCTATTGATGCTTTTTCAAAAACACCAATAACTGATCCACTAATAGAAGTAAAAAACATTGAGTCCATGCCCATTCCTAACACTATTCTTTCCAATTTTTTGATTGAATCTTCTATTCAAAATGAAACAATATTGTCACGAAATTTGGAAAATGAAGCAGAGTTGGATTCAAATTCTCAACTTGTGTCTAAATGTCATATCCAAACCGAGCTCAAAATCATTGTCCTTCCTTCCCCACTCGAGTACCCTATAATTTTTGTTAAGAAAGAGCTTGGGGGTTTCATTCATTCTTATCATGAAACCCAAAAAGGTGGGTTGATCTTTGATTTATTAGGAAAGACTACAGAAGAAAAAGAATCAACCATTTCTGATATTCCTTGGATTTTACCATTCATTTTAGAAAATAGGATTGTTCATGAATCAAATTCCAAATTTTCATAGCAACCAAAATGGATACACATTATCAATCATGTTGAAGTGGAGAATCATGGGGTCCTAAAAATGTTGAAAGTTGGTATTGGGTATGTTATGGGGTTCATGTCGAGCTAGCGACGTTAAACAAAAGCGCTACACGGGAGGCAACCCGTGGTTTTCACGTTTTATTTCACTTAATTAGTACCTCGGACTGTTGACCTGTTCTTTTTTTTGAGTAATGATGCGTATTAAAGGGGAGCACCATATTAACCCGTGTCACGTGGGGTGAACCTTGAGTAATACCTTAACCAGAAAATTAAGAGAAGACAATGTATCATCAGTTTGTTTTATTTATGTTTTTTTAGGTTAAAAAAAATTTAGACTGTTGACCTGTTCTTCTTTTATGAGTATGGATGGGTATGAAAGGGGTGCACCGTATTCATCTATGTCATGTGGTGTGATCCCAGAGTAATACCTTACCCGGGAAAAATAAATAAGACAATGTATCATCAGTTTGATTTTTAAAATTTTAAAAAATAGGAAACCCATAAAAATTTTGATACTTGGTTTTAAATAAATTGTTCTGTTGTTTGTTTTTTCTGGTTTGATCTTCCTTTTATGGTTCAGGGACTATTTTGGGTGATACATATTCGATCAAGGAGGTGCATACATCTCTTAAGAGATTAAAAGAGTAATCTGGAGCATCATGAACTTCAACTTAAAAAATCAGGTTAATTTGTTCCATGTATATCATTTTCAATTTCCTCTTTGAACTCCTCTCCTCTACCCCTTCTAATCTTTCTTTTCTTTAAACACATGGTACATTGTTATTTAGTGTTGGTGGGAGATGAAATTAACATTTTGATCTTCTGTGCAAAAAAAATGCGTGGAAGGAAAAATTACAAACATGATAACACACATTTCAATCTCGGAAATTGGATATCAAATAATTTAGCATGCCTTGATTCTGATTTTAGTGCAACTTCAGGTTCATGTGCATAGATTTTGGAATGTTTGGTTCTCTGATGTGATTTTTCACCATTATATTTTCATCCATTAAAAAAAATACAATGCACATCCTCTAGATTGTGGGGTTTTAGTTTGACTTCTTGGGGACCCATAATAAATGACATAGGTTTTGTGATCATTTTAATTTTAACATGAGTATTTAAAAAATTAAAAAAAACAAATCAATTGTGCGTAGAGCAATGGATTGACCTAATGTGTGGCTTTCGACACTTGGGGATCGTGACTCCATAGTTTTCTGGCCCAGAGTTGGGCATTTTATCTCTATTTGTGGTAATTTGAATTTGTTTTTGATTGAGTTAACTCGAGATGATGCCCGAGTATGTGATATTCACTTGGTGCCCTAAGGTCTTTGAGCCTGGGAGTCATCGGCAAAGTCTTGCTACATGGGTTGACTTGGTTCAGTTCAATTTTAATTACAATGGAAAAATTGAAAAAAAAAAGAAAAAATAAAAAAAAGAAAAAAAATGAATACTCTTGTTAATATTAAAATGTCATTCCTCCTAGTGCTTCCATCTTTCTCCCTTAGAATGAAAATGAACCACCAAGTCTATTGTGATGCACAACACTTAGTCATGCTTAATTGAAATTGGATGAAATATGAATATGAATTTGAACAAACGAGTGGGATTGGGATTGGGTTATGCCTCTGGACTTAGCTTGTTTTAAATTATGTTGATGGGTTTCATAATTGTTTTGGTATGAGGTATTTGGGTAAGCAATGTGTATTAAAATGTTTTCGGAAAAGGTCATTTGAATTTCATTTTTGTGAGATATATTTTGTTCGAGACTAGAAAAATTCAAGTTGGAGGTGTGATTAGACACATTAATATGATAATATTCATTGATAATATATGTAGTTTTCATGTTCCTTATTATTCATAAATACCATTTTAGTGCATATTACATTTTGAACACCCATTCTTATTATTTGTGCACTTCATGCCTAATGTGCACCAATTTAGCCCCAATGTTTCATCTGATTTTAATGAATGTAACTATCCATATTTTAATTGGATATTTTTGGAAATGGATATTCACTTAATTTTGAACATTTTTTTTTCATGGATCAATGGATTATTCATAAAAGATGATGGAGATATTTGGCGATTAAAAGAAACAATTCTGGAGAAGGCAGATTGGATATCATCCCACTAATTGGACAGTGGGGCCCACAATAAAAGCTCAATGAAGACCAAAATTTATGGAAGTATAGAAGAAAAATAGGGGAACAAATCATTCTGCTATAGGCAGTGCTAATTCTTCCTACATGGTGGTGATTAAGGCGGCCCAAATTGAAGATTCAAATCTGGGCCAGATTCTGCAGCCTAGAAAAAACATCCCACAATTTATATCATATCTCGCGAACGGATTATTAGTTTGGGCTGAAATTTTACAGACTGTTAGGGGCCATCTGGGGATTTATTTAAGTCTTATAGGGCCCACTCCAATTCGGCCTTCTAGATGGTGATTTTGGCGCTTCTGTTCGGTGTAGTAAGTTGGCTCCCACCTCGAGACAAGAGTTGAAAAGTCTCTTATGCATTAAATGTCCACCCACCTTTCTCCAAGAAAATTAATTAAAGGCACATGGTATGATGGTAACTCGGCCAAAGGATTCCCAAATTCCAATTTAAGGAAGTAGGGATGGAGTATTTGAGCATATTGGAGCTTTTTTTCATTTTAATGTTATTGTGCCAAATTGTCCTTGTAGCGTTTTCCTTCCCATGTAAGTTGTTCAATCACATTAGTTTTCAATAAAACTTCTTCTTCTTCTCATATTATGTTATTACTATTTTCACCTTGATACCGTTGCCTCAAGGTGTGAATTTATTCACACCAAACCTTGTCATTTTGTTCACACAACGGTGGAGTGATCTTTTTTTTGTTGTTGTTTTTTTACTTCATCAATTCCGCCCCAATGAGTCTACTTTCCACTTTCTTTGAGATCATAGAATCAATGGAGGGATGAACCATTATGGGTTGGTCCAAGGGAGTTGCATGGGGAGGATTGTATGTTATTTTATGAAATTAAATTCTGAAATCATTTCATTATTTTAATATTTTTATTGGATGATTATTTTCTTCTTCGTCTTCACCAACTTTGACAATGACACATTTTGAGTGCTATTACAATCCAATTCCTTGGAGTGATCATTCAATTGATCCTCTAAGTGAATTGGTGATTATCCTTGAAATTTTTATGGGATTAAATTGGTGAATGATGTTGAGGAATTATATCATTTTGTGGATACGTCTTGAATTAGTGAAACGCACGTTATAAGAAAATAAATACATCCAATCTAACCCTAGTAACAACTTAGGATCAACACATCTCCATTAATTGTTTTAGACTATGTAATTGAATGTTTTAATTTATTTTCATTAATTTAAATCATTAGTTATTAAATTCAATTCAATCATAATAGTTGGAAACTTCATAGGCAAATCCTTCCAAGATCAGAGTGTCTTTAGGTTCCTTCTTCGGTCCCTGTGGATTCGACCCCTACCTGTACTACAACGACCGCATACCTGTAGGGTAAATTTGGGTGTAACCACATTTTGACTTCCCTACCATTTCACAATGCTCTCACCTTTTTTTTTAGTCTGATTTCATTGAATTATGATGTCGTTCAGCTGATTTTCACCACCCCACGGACGCTTTTCAAGCATGCCAAAATCCAAAAAAACACATATTCAGTTGTTCCACACAAACCGCACATCTTAATGATGTGTCGTCTCAACGTAAAACCCACCAATAATAATTAGGGTGTTCTCATGTGATTTCAAGTCATGTTGATGTCATTCGTTATGCATTTGACCGTTAAATGCATGTTTTGGACATTTACAACACGTAGAGTGTGTTTTCTGTCACCATGGTCACATGACACATCATATTGATGTAACATATGGTCAATTGTTTCCCAATTCCTCACCCTTTGTTGTCGTATAATTTCACATCATTCTAAGGTCATTTGGCCGGTTTTGACCACCCCACGGATGCTTTTCAAGTACACCAAAAACCTAAAAAATCACATTTTCAGTTTTTCGGCACAAACCACTCTTCCGAATGTTGTTCCATCTCCTCTTACACCTCACTAATAAAAATTAGAGTTTTCTCATGTGATTTCACATCATGTCGATGTCGTTCGGTATGCATTTGATCTTTAAATGCGTTTTTTGGCCATTTACGATAGGCAGAGTGCATTTTCAGTCATCAGGGTCACATGACACCTTCAATTGATGTGCCTTCTTCTCGACCATTTCACAATTTACCCACCCTTTGTTGTCGTCCGATTTCATGGCATTCTGAGGCCGTTTGGCAAGTTTAGCCACCTCACGGACACTTTTCAAGTGCGCCGAACACCTAAAAAGCACATTTTCAGCCATTCCATGGAAACCGCATGTCTGAATGACATGTTGTATCCTCATACATCTCACCAATAATAATTAGGTTGTTCTTGTGTGATTTCATGTCTTTCTGATATCGTCTGGTATGAATTTGAATATTAAATGCATGTTTTGTCCATTTATGACACACGAAGTGCGTTTTCGATCACCGCAGTCACACAACACCTCCAATTGATGTGCGGTCTTCTAAACTCTTTCAAAATTTACCCAGACTCTATTTTCATTCGATTGTATGGCATTTCAAGGTCATTCAGACAGTTTTGACCACCCCACAGATGCATTTCAAACGGGCCCAACACCTAAAATGAACATTGTCAGTCGTGCCATGCAAACCGCACATCTGAATTATGTTATATCTCCTAGTACACCTCAAAAATAATAAATAGGGTGTTCTCAGGTGATTTCATTCCATGTCTATGTCTTTCGGTATGCATTTTACCGTTAAACGCATGTTTTAGGCATTTACGACATGCGGAGTGCATTTTCGGTCACCGCAGTCAAACGACACCTTTGATAGACATTTCGTCTACCCAACTATTTTAAAAACCACACAATCATTGTTGTCGTCCGATTTCAGGGTATTTATAGGCAGTTCAGCTGGCTTTGACCACCCCATATACACTTTTCAAGTGCAGAAAACACCTAAAAACATATTTAGTCACGCCGCGCAAATCACGCATCCGAATGATGTGTCTTCTCATTGTACACCTCAAAAATAATAATTTGGGTGTTCCTGTGTGATTTAAAATTATTTCAATGTCATTCCTTATGTATTTGACTGTTAAATGCATGTTTTGGCCATTTACGACATGTGGAGTGCGTTTTTGGTCATCGCGGTCACACGAAACCTCTGATTGATGTGTAGTCTGCCCAACCATTTCAGAATCCACCCACCCTTAGTTGGCGTCCGATTTTATTGAATACCAAGGTCATTTGGCTTGTTTTGACCACCCCACGAATGCTTTTTATGCACACCAAACACCTAAAAACTCATATTTTGTCATGTCGTGAAAACCATGCGTCCAAATGACGTGTTGTCTCCTCATACACCTCATCAACAATAATTTGGGTGCTCTCATGTGATTTCACAACCTTCTGATGTTGTTCGGTATACATTTGATCGTTAAACACATATTTTGGCAATTTATGACACACGAACTCATGGGGTGAGGGGGATTTCCGGGGGCGGGGGGTTGTCCGGGTGGTGGGGGGTTGTCCGAGGGTGAGGGGGGGTGTCCAAGAATGTTTGGGTGTGGTGGGATGTCTGGGGGGTGGGGGCGGTCCAGGGGCTGGGGGTGGGGGATGTCCACTAGGGTGGCTTACATGATAACACCACCCTAACGCCCTAATGGGATATTACTGTGACACCGTAAAGACCAAATTACCTAATGGAATATTAGTCTATTGACCTATTGAATCAATTTGATTTATATATATATACTAACTTAATAAATATATCCAATTTTCATTTTCATTGTTTATTTGTTTTTATTGTATCATATTGTAGGCTTATTAAAGATGATGATTGGAATGGAATAGTGCTATTTAGATAACTGTATGTGAAGAAGTATGTACACCATTTATGGTTTTTGAGGAATTTGATATTTATGTTGTTTTGAATTGTTTTTGTTTTTCATTTTAGCTGGGTTTATTCTTCTTGGAATTTTTTTTCTGATTTCTGGAAATGGGATGTATAAAATAATTTTTTTTAAAAAAAAAATCAAATATTGAAACCACCATTGGAAGTCACTTTTTGTCAATACCAACATCAACCGCCAATGGAGGTCACTGTATGACGATTTACTGGTCTCTTATAGTGATCGCCATTGGATGTTGTAATGTTCTGTGTTTTAAAAGGGATGAAAAAACATAGAAAATAATATTTTTTTTAACAAGACAGGTTGGTTTTAAAACCGAGCATCAGAACATTTTGTTTCCAACAGTCGACACTACGACATTAATAGAATTAAAATATTATGTTTCTTTTACTAATACGCGTGTTAGATTTAAAAAAATTAAATTACTCTCAAACGGTGTGTCGTACAAGAAATATGAGACCACAGTTAGGTCCAGAACATAGGTTTTATCCATGGTAGGGTATAACCTTGATTCCTATTGGGTGTTTGGCACCCCCGCACATGATAATTCGTTCATTATTTTTTATTAAATAATTATTCCAATTTTAAAATAATACATAATTATTTTCTCCCAAGCGGAGCGTCGTATGAGAAATCTGATACTACATTTGGACTTTAACGCCTTGTTTAACCTAGGTATAGTATAACCATGATTCACATCGAGTGTTTGTCACCCTAAGACTTGATAATACCGTCTTTATTTTTAATTAATTGATTATTCTGATTTTTAAATAATTTATAATTGATTTTCTCTCAAACGTTGCGTCAAATGAGAAATTTAACACCACTAATAGTTCTAGTATGTGGGGTTTACCGTAAGAGGGGGATAACCATTGTGAGGATTTGACGTTTGGCCATATCACACCCGAAGATAATTTATTATCATTTTAATTTTTTTATTTGCAATTGGATATATTAATATTTATTATTATTATTATTTTTATTTTTAAAATAATAACTGAAAATTCTAATCCACAATTAATAAATTTTTCACTGTGTAAATAATAACCAAGTAATGTAATAAATATGATATTATTAATTATTTGAATCAAATACAAATGTGAAATCAATATTTATTTAATAACCGTTATCCTTTTTTTTTGTTATTGTTTTTAAATTATTAATGGTGTAATTGATGGGTCGAATTAGATAATAATAAATATTTTAATTATTGTTATTATAATTTAATTTGGGACAAAAACATTGATGTATATATATATGAGGTATATCTATATATATATGATTATATATATATATATATATATAGTCATATATACATGTGTGGGTATATATACATGAATATGCAGATGTGTATATATATATATAACACGTATTTACATGGGTGGATATTTATTGTTGGGTTAGATAAAATATTATTAATTACCCACATAAATTAAAATAATTTCTAGTCTTAAATCAAGGTGCAAACCATTTACATTTTTAGTCCAAATATTTTATGAAAGCCATGGTGTGGGCCTGCCCACCATGTTGCGGATCCCAAACAGCTGTTAAAATTAATTAAATTTTTGTTCAATTTTTATCTAAAATATTATGTCGTTCCATAGAGCAATATTCGGGTTAATAATAATTAAAAATGATTACTGGAAATTAATGGAATTTAAAGAGAGATAAAGATAAATAATAAAATAGATATGGTTGGAGAGAAATTAAAAATAATTAAAATGCTGTAAACCTATTTAACTTATTTATTTCATTTCTTCGACCATTTTATTTTTAGTGTTTTATTTATTTATCTCCTTTTTATTTTTTCCTTTTTATTTTAAATTTTTTCCTTCTTATTTCTTTTCATTCTCTCATCCTCTCATCCTCTCATCCTCCACTCATGTACATGGCACACCTGTCATCCCTAGGTCGTGTACACCACCTTGTTCTCCTTTTAGATGATCGCCATGCCTCCATTCATCACCCATTTTCTTCGCTGTCATGTGCAATATGAACCTCTCGATAAGGCTTATCCCACGCACCAAGAATCCTTAAATCTCATTCCAAATCGTTTGCACAGTTTTTCATGGATGGATTTTATCCTATTTTTTGGGTTTTCTACAATCATCCATTTTCTTCATTTTTAGGTCAAATAAAAATCTACCGCATATCATAGGATCATCTACGACCATAAGGTGGGAAGTTTACTCTTTTTTCCTCTGTTTCACTACGTTTTATAAATACACACCATTGTGTCGTTCGTTGGTGCCTACCGGCTTTGTGACAATTCACCCAATTCCGGTAATTTAACTGTTTCCCATAATTGGTAAAACCCTATTTATAATTAATTAAATTGTTTAAGTTGTTCCAACATGGTCGGACACCCCTTTGGGTGTGCCGACAGGGTAGGTATAATTTTCGTTAGCCCGAACATTTAATTTATTTAATTTTATATCTTCCACACATTATTTTTTTTGTGTTCAATTTAAATAATTAATTTATATTAATTATGAAACTTGAATTGTTGAATCTTTATTAGTTGATTGGGTTGGTTTATTTATTATTAAAAAATATCTTTATCTACATGTTTTTCGCAACCTATTTTCTTGTGATTAATTTAAATAATTAATTTATATTAATTGTGAAATTTCGAATTTTTGGATCTTTGTAGTTAGTTGGTGTAATTTAATTATTTATTTAAATGTTTATTTATCTGCTTATCTTGATGCAGTACTTTTCCTTCTTAAGATTACTATGTTGGAATATTTAATTTTCATTGTGTGATTCATGAGTGTACCTATTTGGTTTCAAACTACAATTACATATGTTGATATCATATATGCTACTGTGAAAACATTATTTAAATTCAGGTTGGGGTAAAAGAGGTGAGTCCCATATTAAGGGCCACACTTAGACCCTTCATTCCTGACAGTTACCTCTACGTGTTAGGGGGTGGTGTTCTTGGATTTTCCCGACCGAGACGTCCCAGGGCTTCCTAATACTTATGAGAAATATTTATTCCAAAAGAGCCCATCAGGACAGATCTATTGGAAATGTGGCAAATTCATCCTGTAATAGTGCTCAACCCCTTTTTTCAAGATCAGGATTGACTCTGGGTAAGGCCATGCCACCATCGATACGTGGTTTTTCAAAATATTGCCTTGGATAGACTCAATGGTGTTGGATAGTTGAAGGATGTTCCGTAGCGATAACTTCGGGATGTTCTTGGTCTCCAACTCTCAACTTGAATCTTAATAATAATGAAATGACCTTTATATTATTGTCACTGTTAGTCTCTTGGGATTTGATATATTTTCTGGTATGTTAAAGCACACCTAGTTGACACATGACTTAGACCCCATGTTAAAGCACAGGCTTGGGGGTATTACTCTTCCATGTTTTACCTTACACTCCTAGGCATCATATATATATATGTATGTATTCTACTGATAGGTTCTCCTTTCATACATCCGGCTTAGGTCGAAGCACGTGATTAGGCATGGGTTCCATTTGGAACCTGAGCCAACTTATTTATTCCAATGCACTTAATTAATTATATGAAATTTTTATATAATCACACACTATATTATATCATTGCATAAAATGGAAAGGATTAGACACCTTGGGTGTCCGCCTACTGGGATTTTATCTGACACCCTCCTCGGGCATTGTTGACAGCCAAGTAGATTATATTCTTCCAGGTATTGGCAAAGGGATGCATGCTGCTTCTGATGCTTGATTTTTTTTTGCTACTAAGGATGGAGATTGGGGGTAGAGGACCGAGCCTTTTTTCATTATATAGTTTTCACAACTTGTGTCCTTTCATTTCGGTTTATAGAATTCTTGTATTCTTGTTTTTTGAACCTTTACATTCATATAGACCACATAGAATAACATAATTTTGTACCTAGATTTATTTATCAGCTTCCAAAAGTTATTCTTATTCAGTTTGACTATTTATATTCCTTTTGTTGTAGTTGATTGATTTAAATTATTTTTCTATTTATTATTAATTGTTTTTTACTTCCACTGAGATAATACCTATTACCTATGAGGGCATAGTCTCCCCCTCAAACACCATAAATCCCTCACTGCTAGTTGGCAGCCTCTGGAGTTCGGGGAGATGCACTTGAGCTCATGTATTCCATCGGTCCGGCCACCGTCATAATGATGAGTTGGGTCAAGACATTACAATGTGGTATCAGAGGTGGTATTTTTCCATTGTCTTATTATTTTGGGTTGGTAGAAAGGAGACTAGGATAGGAATGTGTATGTTCTAGGTTAGTAGTCGTGCCTTGGACTTATTACCCCATGTACTAGAAATAAACAAGGGGTCAGGGATGGGATTGACGTTCATGCTTTTCAAAATTACAGTTTATATGATTTCACCTTAAGTGATGGGTGTAATTTCTACTGCTTAAGAATTTATGGAATTTAGGATATTTCACCCTTGGCCTATTATGGTAAGGATGAAACATTTCATGCATCATAGTAGGCACATTGGAATTCACATGCCATGCATAGAGGAATTCCATGTAGTTGCATTTTAGGTTTCTTGTTAATTCAAATTGTGTGCCTTGAATGTATTTTTTGTGTTGTAATTATTTAGCATGCCTTTTTAGAAACCACTTTTTGGTGATATATTTTGAATTCTATCCTATTTCCATGCATCCTATTTAATACCATGTTTGTATTGTATCATGATTCTATGCCTATTAGCATGCCTCATTGATTAAAATGTTACACTTATATGATTACTACATTTCTCTCTTTATTAGATTATTGTAGTGACCTGCTAGCTTGTTTGTCATGTAATTGGTTTCTTTGCTATAATTTATTGGTCACTTTTTCGATGGGATCCAAATTCCAATAATTATAAAGTGTACAGATTCACATTAGTTTGATAGTCACCCATATATCTTGGCTGATATGGGATAGATCATGTTATAATTTCAAATGAATTGGTTAACCACCTAAAGGCACAAATAGGACCAAGTAGGCTAGTTGATTCATGTTCTTTTTGAGATAATGTTGAATGGGTGTTGTGATTCTTTATAATTAAACAGAATTTGGGGGGTTGCATTCTAAGGAACCCTGATCAGTTTTGTTGGTCCCTTGTAGATCACCTTATCCGCATAAAAAGAATTTATCTGATAGATTTCCTAAATAAGGACAAGATATCAATTAATGTAAAATGTTTAAAAAAATGGTGTTTCATAAAACTAGAATGTTTTTATCTTGACGAGTTGGTTAAGATAATATACCTTGTGTTTTGTTTTGAAAAATTGTACGTGATGTTTTGATTAAATATTTTGATGGGTAATGATTAAATGTGATTAAATATAAAGTGTTTTGTTAAGGAACATATTGCAATGTCCTCTATTTAGGGCCTAGTTATAAGGATAGTTTTAGTTTCTTCTCGAGTTGATTTGGAGAAGCACCTTTCACTTTCCATTGTCCCTAGTTGAACCCATGGCTTATAATGACACTCATGTTCGGATGGGTGGGCATGTTTTCCTTGACTTTTTTCGTGCCTGAGCATCATGTAATGCTCATTTCCATCTGGTAAGGCATGCCTTTAGGATGTTCAGTTGTTTTATAGTTCATTTGACCCTCTCTTTTCCATATCGATGGAAGACTCGGTACATTTCCATTAGATTTAACAGTATTCTTTCTTCTAACCCACCTCTAGTTAGTATGAGTTCATGTATGTTGTACCATCAAGTGCATAATGTTGTGATGAATCGGTTGACTTCAGTGTAATCATCAAGTCATGCACTACTAAATATGTTTCGGGTCATCTCTACAGTACAATGACTTATGTGTAAATGGAATCAAATTCGTCCATATCCTCGAGATGACTTCCAGAGACTCGGTTTTTTTGACACACAAGTTAGTTTGGATGGGTTTTCATGCCCTTTTTTTCAATTTTTTTCCTTTTGGTAATCTTCTAATCCTCTTAGTGTGCTCTTCCTTAAGTGACAAGAATGTCCCATATCTTTCCTTCGTCCTTGATGCACTAAGGGAGACTCAGTCTTATGCCATGATAATGCTTTAAATGTGGTTGGGCTTGTTTAGGGTGATTTTCTTTGATTTTAACATTGATGCATCATTCTTTTTTAGGCTTGGAATATTTTTGAGTGACCCACTGATTTTCATATAGGAATTTTGTGGATGAACTCTTTTACACCATTTTTTTCATCTAACATGACATCTAGACTGATGTCGTTCTGGGATAGGTCAGTGTTTTGACATGGGACTCTAGCCCTTGTACCAATGTCTCACTCATAAACATGGAGTATGAACTACCTTGTGTTAGTTACATTCACTCTTTTTGTTCCAATCTAAGGTAACCCTAGATTTTATTGGGCTCGGTGATGCCAAAATCAATGAAGGTGACTGGAGTCAGATATGAACTTTTTTGGACATGTTCATAGTAAATGTGAGATACCATTGAAGAAGAAATCACAGTTTAGTCTATAAAAAACAGCAATGTAAGCTGATAAATTTTTTTAATGGTCATTCCGAGTGGCTTGACTAGTTATCTGCCTTTCTCAATGAAGTAGTCAGTGATGGAACTTTTTCTAACACGTCATCTGATGAGACAAGTGCGGTTTGGGTCGAGCAGTGATTTTCATAAAAATCTTGATCGACTTGGGATTTAAGGGAGATGGGGAGTTATCAATTTTATCTCTTTCGTATATCAAGTGAGAAGCATCACTAGAACACTTAAGGATGTGTCTTATATGAAATTATAATGGAGGAATGTGTTCTGACTTGAAATTTTTCATCGTCTAACATTAAAACCAAAGGTGGTAAGTAACATTGACTAAACATTTAATGAGATGATGAAATGTTCATGTCTCTAGCTAAATGTGTTTGGTTACTTACTGTCTCGGTGATTCAGTTGTAAAATTTGTGTTGGCTCAGATCCTAATGTCTTATGTTCCAAATTCCAAACAAATGTTTGAACGTTTGATGAGAATTTCGAGGTGCAACAGAGCCTTTTCAATGAGATTCCATTACCCTATAGATCATGTGAGAGTTAAATTGTTCTCGAAGGCTTCTCAGGAATGAGAAGGTCTACGGTGGTAAGGTTGTAACATTCTCTGTTTTGAACCGTAAGAAAAATCCTAGGAAATAAAAATTTTCTGTTAAAAAGGCATGTCTGTTTTAAAACCGAGAATCGGAACTTTTTGTTTCAGATAGTCGACACTATGACATTGATTGAATAAAAATATTTATTTTATTTTATTGATACACGTGTTTGTTTTTTTCAAAACAATTAAATAACTCTCAAACGGTTTGTCGTATGAGAAATCTGAGATGACGGTTAGGTCCAGAACATCAGTTTAACCCAAGGTAGTATATAACCATGATTTGCATCGGGTGTTTGGTACCCTCGTACATGAAAATTTCATCTTAATTTTTTATTAATTCATTATTCTAAATTTTAAATAATAAATAATTATTTTCTTTCTAATGGTGAGTCATATGAGAAATCTGAGACTACCGTTAGGTCCATAATGCAGAGTTTAACCAAGGTAGTGTATAACCTTGATTCTAATTTGATTTTTGGCACCCTCACACTTGATAATACCATCTCTATTTTTAATTTATTAATTATTGTAATTTTTAAATAATAATTAAGAAATTTCTCAAAAATGGTGCATCTAATGACAAATTTGACATCACCAATAGTTCTAGAATGTGAGGTCTATTCTATGTATGATATAGACTTTGCGAGCATTGGACGTTTGTTTATATCGATCCCGAAGATAATTTATTTCTGTTTTAAGTATCTTATTGGCAATAAAATATATTAATAAGTTTATTATTTATTTTGAAAACAATAAATGAAAATGTACATCCACAATTAATAAATTTTTTGTGGTGTAAATAATAAACTCGTAATGTAATAAATATGATATTATAAATTATTTGAATTAAATAAAATGCACAATAAATGTTTATTTAATAACCATTATCCATTTTTTGTTATTGTTCTTATGTTATTAATGGTGTAATTGATGGGTTGAATTAAATAATAATAATTATTATAATTATTGTTATTATTATTATTTTGGGACAAAAAAAAATTTATTTATATATATATGAGGTAAATATATATATATATGGATTAAATATATATATATATAGTTAAATATAAATTTTTTCGGTGTATATACATGAATATGATCATGTGTGTGTATATATATATAACACGTATATACATGGGTGGATATTTATTGTTGGGCTAAATAAAATATTATTAATTACCCACATATATTCATGTAATGTATCATCTTTATTCCAAATACAAATAGTTCATTTTTTTAGTCCAAATAATTAATGTGACCCATGGTGTGTGCATGCGCACCTTGTTGTGGGTCTCGTGTACCTGTTAAAATTTATTAAATGTTTGTTTAGGATTTATGTAAAATATTCCATTATGCCATAGCACGGAGTTTGGGTAATAAATAATTAAAATTGATTAAAGTAAATTAATTTAATTTAAATATGGATAAAAATAAATAATAAAATAAATACGAATGAAGAGAAATTAATAAAAATTAAAATGAGGTAAACCTATTTTAGTTATTTATTTAATTTCTTCCACCATTTAATTTTTCTTATTTTATTTATTTATCTCCATTTTAATTTTTCCTTTTTATTTGCTTTCTTTTCCTTTTTGTTTCTTTTTTTCCTCTCTTCCTCCCCTCCACCACTACTATGTGTGGCACACCACTCATCCCTAGGTGGTGCACACCACCTTATCCTCCTTTTTAATAATCGTCGACCCTCTATTCGTCATCCATTTTCTTCACCGTCTGATGCGATCTGAACCTCTTAGTAAGGCATATCTCACACACCATGAATCAAGCGATCTAATTCCAAATCCTTTGCGCCGTTCTCCACGAAAGGATTTTACCCTATTTTGGGGATTTTCTAAAATCTACTTTTTTTCCTTTTTAAGTCAAATCAAAGCCTACCATGGATCATAGGATCATCTACCACCATAAGGTAGGATTTTTACTCTCTTTCCCTCTATTTCATTATGATATATAAAAACACATCGTTGTGTCGTCCGTCTATGCCTACTAGCTTTGTGAAACTTCATGTAATTTCTGTAATTTAATTATTTTGCATATTTTTTCAGCCTTATTTATCATTGATTAAATTGTTTAAGTTTTTGCAACAAGGTCAGAAATTCCTTTGGGCATGCTGATGTGGTCTGTATAATTTCAATTAGCCCGAACATTTAATTTATTTAATTGCATGTGTTGGGAATCCTATTTTTTGTGGTGTTAAATTTAAATAATAAATTTAGATTAAATATAAATCATGAATATTTGAATATTTGTAGTTGCTTGTGTTGGTTTATTTATTATTAAAAAGTGTTATTATCTACATGTTTTGCACAACTTATTTGGTTGTGATTAATTTAAATAATTAATTTAGATTAATTATGAACTTTGGAATTGTTGGATCTTGGTAGTTGGTTGGTCTATTTAATTTATTTATTTAAAATTGAATTTACATGCTTATGTTGATGCAGTACTTTTCCTTGTTAATATTGTTATGCTGAAATATTAAATTTGCACTGTGTGATGCATGGGTGTATGTATTTGGTTTCAACATGAAATTATATATGTTGATATCATATCTGCTGCAGTGAAAACATTAATTAAATTTAGTGTGGGGAAAATAGGTGGGTCCTGTATTAAGGTACACGCTTAGACCCTTCATTCCAAAAAGTTACCTCTATGTGTCGGGGGGTAGTGTTCTTGGATTTTCCGGACTGAGACTTCCTCAGGATTTCTAATACTTTTGAGTGATACCGGTTCCGAAAGGGCCCATCACGACAGATCCATTGGCATTTTGGCATAGCAATCCTCAAATGATGGTCGACCACTTTTCTACGAGATCAGGACGGACTCATTGTATAGCCATTCCACAAGAGATACTTGGTCTTTCGAAAGATTGTCTTGGATGATCTCGATGGTGTTAGTTAATTGAACGATGTTTCATAGTGATACCTTCTGGATGGGCTCACACTCAAACTCTTAACTTGAACCTTAATCACTACCTGTATAAGGGTTTTTTTCCCAACACATATATACCAATGGTTTTCTTAAACTGTTGGTAAAAAAGTGTTCTACCGACAGTTTGGTTAAACCATTGGTAAAATCAGGTGCATGAAACCCTATACCAACGGCTCTAGTGAATCGTTGGTAAAGGGGTATAAATTTCCCCCCATTACCAACAGTTCTTGAAAACCGTTTGTAATGGGTTCCTTTATGAATGGTTTTTTAAAACTGTTGGTAAATGTTTTCACCAATAACAAAGTGCGGCCCTTATCCTCTCCCCCATTTGGACAGAACCCTTATTTGACAGTTTCCCCCACGATCAGAGCACCTCTCTCCCATTCAAGGAGCACCTCTATCTGGTTCATCTCAGTTCCTCCATCTGAACGGTTGGAATCTCACCTTCCCCATACCAGCTGCTGAATCATCATCTGAACCATCCCAAATTAGGTATTTTATTACGTGGTACCTTATTTTTATTATTATCTACATAATATTTCAGTTTTATTTTCTGATTTTGATGTGTATCTATTTTTTTCTATTTTTATTTAACCTTGAAAAACCTTTTATATTTTTTCTCTGGAAGCATAGAAAACCCTTTTAGATTTTCTAGTTGTCGCTTTAATTTATCAAATCATTATATTAAAAATGTTATATAAATAGACTGGATAGTTATAAACCTCTTGGTGGTCACCTACATGAATTTTTTCTCACACATTGTTTGAGATGCCATTGGGTACCCAAATAAACTACATGATTATATGTTTAGATAATGGTAATCACCATTCTATAGATTCATGACTACTCACATGACATAGGATGAAGCATGTAGCAGATGATTTGGTAAAAGCTCATGAAGATAAGTCGAATTTTAGAATTTATTGAGCCTCTTGTATAGTAATACATCGTACTATTTGTAACTATGTTTTTATTCATGATACAGACATGCATTACCTACATTCGGTTTATGATTCTGTTATTAGTTGGTATTACTGATTTGGTTATTTTCTTCCATTTCCAATATTTTCCCATTGTTATCTTTCTTCTACTTTTTATCTGATGATATTAAAATTGTGCAACTTAGGTAATGAGGGAACAGTCTCTCCCAGACACACCCAAGGCTCTCACTATTAGTCAATAACATTTTAAATTTTGGTAGATGTGCATGTGGCCATGTGGCCATCTGGGTTCAGGTCACTAATAAGTGGAATCGTGGTTTGGGACATCACAATTCCAAGATAACCCTTTTATAGGTGTTTCTAATCAAATCCATACCTACAACTGTTGAATGCCCCTCTCCAAAATCAATTGGGAAATGATTCAACGAATACACCCTACCAACCTATTATCTATGGCCCCAAACCAAGGATACTTTAATCCATGTTTATGGTGAAACATGATGAGACCATATCTACTTTTGATGCGATCCTCATCCTACTCCTCATCCTGATCTCCCTAAAGAAGTTAAACTATAAAAATCATGTACTCGAAACAAGCCCCTTAAGGATTATGTATTCCTTGATCCATTTCCAATATATTACTAGTCAATCCATGAACATAGGCATTATAAATTATTTATCTTATTTTCTTATGACCACTGTATTTTTTTGTGTTTCTTAATATGATTCTCATATAGATTAATGTGTCAGCTATGATTTTATATAATGTAAAAAAATTCATTTACCTAAATATTTTTTTGATTGAAATTATATATTATTTAATTACTTTGAAATGAATTATTGAAATTTTTTTACATAATGGATAGAAGTTGGATGTACGAAACAAATCCGATTTCAACCAATTTTCAAAATAATTTGCATATCTTTTTAGATTTTTCATTTGAAAAGGCGTTATATAGTGGTCGCGTACACTATCCATGATATAATAGTATTAGAAGACCTTGGGTGGGTCATGAAGTTGTTAGCTGTTATATAACCAAATATGGTTTTCAAAAAAACTATTTTATGTGGTATCACAATGGAGAGAAAATGAAATCTAAAACTTTTGATGATCCAAATGAAAGGACTGAATTGCAGAGTTAGATATATGATCGGTTTCCATTTATTCAGAATCATGTGAAGGAAATGATGTCTAGCCAACAAGATTTCGATACAAGAACACATGATGCATCCAATGAAAATGATGATATTGATATGGTGAAAAAATTGAATGATGCTGTAATGACTCCTGTCTATCGGCAATGTGGTAAAATGAAATAGTTGGAATTTTTAATCTGATTGTTTCATGGGAAAAAGATGTATGGGATTTCAAATAATGAAATCGATTACATTCTTACAATGTTGAAGGACATAATTACAAATGATGCAGATATTCCCTCAAACCACAATATGGAAAGGAATTTAGTTGATGAACATGAATTCTCAAAAAAATCATGCTTTCCCAAATGATTGCGTCTTATTTTGGGAGGAAACTAATGAATGAAATGATTGTATCAAATGTGGAATATCCCGATGGAGCCAAAATATGATGGAACTCAATCTTCTGTGCCACAAAAAGTAATGTTTCACTTTCCATTGATCCCCAGATTACATAACATTTTCATATCTGATCAAATATCAATAAGAATGTTATGGCATGACACTGAGAGAAAAAGAATAATGAAGATCTGGTTCAACTTAAAGTAAGATTTTCAAGATATAGATTTGATGCTTGATATCCTGAATTTCTAGCCGATGTGTGAAATGTGAGACTGGGTCTTTCATGGGACGGTTTTAATCCATTTGGGTATATGCTTACTTCCCACAACACATGGCCAGTTTTCATACACATTTATAACCTTCCCCCATGGTTGTGTATGAAAAATCCCTTCATGTTCTTGAGTATACTGATATATGACCCTTCTGATCCTGAAAATGATATTGATGTATACATGCAACCTTTAATAAAAGAGTTGAAACTTCTTTGGGAAGTGGGTGTTACCATATACGATGCATGTTCGAATGACATATTTCTGATGTGTGATGAACTTTTGTGGACAATAAATGATTTTCCTTCTTATGCAATGATATCCGGATGGAGAACAAACTGAAAATTGTAATGTCCTGTTGGTATGACGAATACTCGATCAAGAAGACTGAAATATCATTGTGGTTTTAGTTTTATGGGACATCGATGATTCTTTACAATAAAACATCCATATAGAAACAATCATCGAAGATTTGAAAATACCATGGATACTGAAGATCCACCTCAGTGTATGTCTGGAACTGATGTACTTAATGAATTGAAAGATTTCAAGTATTCATTTGGGAAGAGTGTATTTAAATCTAAAAAGAGGGAAAATGTTTCCATTGAAACCAGTTAAAGTTGGATGAAGAAGAGTATATTCTTTGAGTTTTCGTATTGGTCCACCAACTTGTTACGTCATTTCTAAGATGTAATTCACATTGAAAAAAATATATATGTGAAATTTTGATTTTGATTCTTATAAATGACAAGGGGAACACAAAAGATGATTTATAATCTCGGCGTGACTTGGTAGATTGGGGGATCAGACCAGAATTCCTTCCTGTCTGTATCTGTGAAAATAAATATTAAGTTTCAGGTGCTTATTATATGATGAAACCTGCTGAAAAATTAATTTCTAGAAGTGCTAGAGACTATTAATGTTCTTGAGGGCTAAGAAAACAATATATTAAATGTGTCAACATTAAAGAGTTGAATCTGAAATCTTTGAAGACTCATGCTTATCATGTCCGTTTGCATGAGTTGATTCCAATAGCTTTCTATCATCTCTTGTCCAATAATGTATGAGTCTCAATTCTTTGGTTGTGCTATTTGTTTAGAGATATTTGTGCTAATATGTTATCCAAATCCTTCTTCCTAAAACTATTGGCAGACGCACCATTAATATTGTGTGAGTTACAGAAAATATTCCCTCCATCATTTTTTACATGCATGCTGCATCTGGCTGCCGTATTTCAACTGAAATACTTCTTGGAGGATTCGTTGCTTTCCATTGGATGTATCCAACTGAAATGAACATGTACACATTAAA
The DNA here is from genome assembly GCA_963277665.1 of Viscum album. Classification (NCBI taxonomy): domain Eukaryota; kingdom Viridiplantae; phylum Streptophyta; class Magnoliopsida; order Santalales; family Viscaceae; genus Viscum; species Viscum album. The sequence goes on along the minus strand of OY728161.1, from coordinate 1,185,094,524 downwards.
ATCATATGTTTGGAACAAGAATTATCCTGAAGGTTCTATTGTGAATGGTTACATGGATAAAGAATGTATGTATTTCTTTTTAATGAATTTTACTGATATTACTACGAGAATAAACAGACCAATTAGAAATGAAGAAGAATCGTATGAGCTAATTGAACCCATTTTACCATCACTTCCTCAGATTGGAGAAATTATGGGATCATATACATCGACGACATTAATCCTTGAAAATCGAGAGATGGCACATCGCACAGTTTTGTTCAATTATGAATTGTTCGATGTGTATATCAAGTATGTAAATTGTTCATGTATCTCTTGTCTTATCAATTTTAATTTTAAATATTTGTTAAACTATTAATATTTTTTCTACATGGATCATATTGAATTGATATATAGAAAGCATTATTCTTTATCTTTGAGATGGAAAGAGACATTTCATAGAAAAGGGTTTTCTGCACGGTTGAAATTAACAGTAAAAATATTACTCTAATAACTAATTAAAAATTATATTTTATTAAGTTTATTATTTGTTTATATTTCAGGTATAGAGTTTTCCAGCAGACTCGGTTTCTGAAGAAATAAGACCTTTGGCATTTGGTCCTAATACAATGGTTCTTTCTTGTAAATCACTTATGATCAATAGATACAAATTTATTATCCCTGAACGAGAAAGGAACATGAGAACCTGACATGATGGTGTTATGCTAACTTCCACAACAGACTTTTATGCCAGTTCAATGAATAATATACCTCATTTAAAAATGTATCTTATTATAGAGTTGTGGAGAAAATTACAATTTTGGATTATTACTCACATGGTCGAGTCACGATGATGAAATGTCAATGGATTGATTAAATTACGATGCATGGAACCTTTATTGATGATTGTTGATTTCAATTTATTGGCATGACTCACACTCTTGCCACTGATGAACCATATGTATTGGAATCGATGGAGAAACATGTCTTTTATGTAAAAGATAATCATCATCCTAAATTCAGTGTAATTATTGAAGTAAATCACAGACATGTTTTTCATTATGGTGATGATGAAGTTGACATTTTCCCTACTGCAATTGGGATAAATCTCTTTAGTACTTATGATGACTCCAATAGCTCAATTTTCAAAGTTGATTGTGAAACTGAATTTCTGGTGTGAAATATATATAATCATGCAGTCATGTTCTCACAAACATGTTTCACCTACATAATTTAGATTGTGTATCCTATTACTTACCTTCAATCCACCATATATATTCTGTTTCTTTATGTTTTTTTATCAGAATGGTTTTTCTATTTTTTTCATTTTGGGTTACACATTAGTTATCTATTTCTAATTACTTCCATATTTGTTTTCATTGTAAGAAATGACACCCATTGAAGAGATGTGATGGAAAAAGCTGATAAAAAAATCATCACATGACCTATATGGGCATTCCTCCACTCATCCCTGTTGTGAGTATTTTATTTCAAATGTATATATTTCAATAACTTATAATATCAACTGTTTACTTTTGTGTTAATCTTTTTTTCAGGATCCACCCCCTAGAAGAGATATATCATAAGAGGAGCCTGATATTGCTCCATGTATAGAGGCTGGTGGTAGGAGGGGTGTGGTGTCAGAGTTAGAAGATCATCTGGGGGTCCCGGTACTGAGCCCGGTGGTACGAGGGCTTGTGGTGCGAGAGTTAGATGATCCATTGGTCATACTCGATTGACTATTCCCCTACCACAGACGTATCTTCTATGCCCCATTTTGATCATGGTGCGTATTTAGGGAAACATGGTATATTTAGGCCTCTGATATTTACACTACCAGTTGGTCAGACATTTGTATCATCATCTTTTGCTTCTAGTTCATTATCTCTATGCTATTATATTCCACCTTCTTCGACTCCTGCTCTGACATAGTATGTGGCTTAGGAGAATACAATGTGGGACACTACACTTGTACTAGATATTCCTTCAGCTTCTACACATCCAGTGACGCCCATTGATCTGACTACCACAAGTATATTTATATAACTCTAACAAATTTTTATACCATAATTTATTTTTATTATAACTTTTAATGATTTATTTTCTTTAATAATAGGTTCATATTTTAATAGGAGGTGGAGGAGGGGGCACACTAACTTGCGTGCAGTATGGAACTGCCAGAAATAGTTGATGGTTGAATACAATGATTATGCACAGATGATTGATAAACCTGGGCAAGAATTTTTTGGTTTTTTCTAACGCTAGCCAATTACTCCGACATCATTCCGGTCAGCCCTCTCTCTTGGAGACATCTTCCCCACGAAGTCAAGGATAATGCATGGGCACAAATATGGGTAAAAATATTATTTGATTTAATATAGTATTTTTTTATTTATATGAATTAATCTATTAGGTGTCAGCTTCAGTTTAACATCCCTGATGGAGAGGGTGCACAACCATCACATTTAAAGGAGTTATGAGAGCCTTGGAGAGCTTATAAGACTGAGTTGTATGTTGGCAGGTGTGATGGAGTGGGCATAGAGTTTGAGAGAGTACCTATTTTGGATGACTTCCTGATAGAGCAATATTTCAAAATGATTACCCATTGGACTACTAGAAAATTTAATGTATTAATCCCATTTGACATATTTAAATGATAGTTTTAATATTTTTCATTAATATTATCTTATTTATTATTGAAAATTATTTTGGAATCTTTTAAAAAACATTGATTCAAAGAAATACCTCCACACTTTGGGGTGCACAACTATGTCTATAGAGACCCGAAACATGACGTACATGGAAATTACATTACTTTTGCAGAATACTTAGTACATAACAAAAACAGACACACAAGGACCGTAATAGTTTAGTGTATTTGGAAACTTGGAAAAAAATAATCTTCTAATCGTGGTGAATGATCTTCAACATCTCCCAAAAAGATCATCCCCCTTTTTTTCTTACCTAAAACATTTCTTTATATCCTAGGGAAAAGAAAACAGATAAAGGGTAAGCTCAAAATCTCAGTAAGGGTAAGGATGGATAAAATAAAACAAATCATATATATTTGAACTTAAAAACATGAACATAATGTTTAAACGTCAAAATCATGAGTAATGACATAAAACATGGAAGTACGTTAGTCATAGATCAAAAAGAAAAATTAAGCATGATAAAACATAATGGGATTAAACCATGTAATTTTGGAATCCATTAAGAACATGTTATGATTTCCATAGTAGCCAAGGCATTGTTTCCAAGACCATCTTAGTGGAAAAAGTCCCTTTCTGAATCGAGTTCACTCCTCGTTCCAGTCCTGTATTACTGAACCGGATTAACTTACCATTCCAACCATGTTTATATCATGAGATATAAACCTTTACCCAATGAATTGGAGGGAGATATATGTCCCACCCATCTCATAATGAAATCATTCTTACTTGTGCCACAAAATAAACATACATCATTCATAATAACCCAACGAATAAAATGTGTTTCATAAACATCATCCCATCATCACATAATCCATATAAAATAAATGGATATCAATTCATAATAAGAATAGTGAAACCATGTAAATCACAGATACATTATATTTTAAACATACACATATTAAATAATGTCATCTTAGATGAAAAATGGTTTTGATAAAACACTTTTAATGAATTATTGAGGAAAATATCCTTTCTTCTTCAAAATCATTTTCTTTTCACAAAATATCATGAAATTTTAAAGGAAAATGATTTTGTTGAAAATAGTCCTGAAATATTTTGGAGGAAGCTTCATGAAAACAAGGCTTTATAAAAATGTAAAAATCCTTTCATGCCGTATATGCTAAAAAACATTTTTTTTTCGTACTTTTGCCAGAAAAGTCAAAAAGTACCTCATAAAAGAAATATTCCATTAATACCATGTAGTAAAAGTCAAAAATGGGTAAAAAGGACTTTAAACATACATGAAAACATTTTTAGAAAACATGGGCATGGATGAAAATAATAACCCCAGTAAATACTTACGAATAACAATCTCGAATAAAAATGAGATTGGAATAGTTATCCCTTACCTTAGGTCCGATATGCTTCGTACATTTCCGAACCTCCTGTATAATGATTTAAATAATGTCATTGAATTATTACAGAATCATATTCATTGTTATGATATCATATATGGTTCACTTATGGCTTTATATTACTCGTTCTTTTGTAAATTTCATGTTAAAGCATCATTTTGGGTAAAATCGTTACATTTATCATACGTGTTTCGAATTGTTGATCATGATATTATTACTTATCTACTGATTTACATAATTCTATAATGTAATACATCATTTTTATATAATATATATTCAGCTTATACATGTATATATGATAGATCTATAAATGGAATGAAATACACCGTTCATGGAGACGGTAGGTCGTACGTACGCATGAACGTTGTTTTCGTTTCCTTTTTGAATTGAATGGAATTTAGTAAATGACATAAATATATATATATATATATATACATAAATCCAGTATCATTATTATGTCATATATTTCATTATATTTCATTATATATAATTTATAATCATTCATGAATGGTTAACATGGAGAATGAATCTCATCGCGTCGTGGAGACGGTAGTCCGTACGTATGCATGATCGATGATATCATTCCAATGATTGTGGAATTATAATATTTCTGTGTCAATATAACTTTACAATAATCATATCTAGTTATTTATTTACACCCTTATACCAATCCAAGTAAGGTGGTGGTCGAAAACAGATTACACCACGGTGTGGAGACGGTATTCCGTACGTACGCACGCGCGATTATTTCATTTTCTGTATGATGGATAGAAGGTGAAATAAGGTTGTTTCATATGTATAATAACATATCATTATATTAGTTATACTGATGTTATTACTTCATAATGAAACAACTAAAGAAGAATAAGTAGAAGAAGAAATAATTTCAATGAATCGGTTATGGTTATTACCTCTTCTTCGACACGCCTCTTTGAAACCTCCTCTTAGGGCACTAAGATTGGACATTGAAGAATACCAGAACCTCAATAATGTCTCTAGGGAAGTGTAGAAGAGAATTTGGAATGGTTTGGCCGAGCTTGAAGGCTCAAATTGGTGTAAGGAAGAGAGGGAGGAGGTTCCCTTTTATAAGGGAGGAGAGGGGCACCTTTGGAAATATAAGAAATATAAGTTTATATTAAATACCAACCCCACTTAAAAACCTCCAAAAATGACTCAATTAAAAGAATAGATGATATAGGGTTGTAATCTCATCAACCAATAAAATTTATACATGTAGGGAATTTATTTTCGACATTATCAACTTGATTTTTCTTTATTTAATCTATTAAATTTTATTTGTGGTAATAAGATTCTAAATTTTACATTGTTATAAATAACTACTTATGTTCTATGAATTATCCACAATTATATAATTTATGAAATTATAGAAAATATAAATATCAATTTATAATTTTTAAATATTTTTGTGATTTTTAAACAATTTATTTATATGTTATTTTTAAAAAATTACAATAGTGTCAGTTTTGACACTATTAAATTATTTGAATTTAAATTAAATCCACACAACTAATATAATTAAAAATAAAATATTTAATAGGTTCCTAAAATGTCATAGTAATATTGAAAATTAGTTTAGAACATTAAATAGTTCATATAATATTTATTTTAATATTTTTAAAACCATTTATTTGATATATCTCATAATAAAATAATTAGTACAACATTTTTGTATAATTATTTAATATACTTATTAGTTGCATTAAAATTAAAAATAAAATCCTTTGATGAAGATAAATATAAAAGCTTTTATAATAATAATTTTACTATAATTTATCATCTTAAAATAACAACATCTAAATTGTTATCGTTGTTAAGTTATGAAGGTGGCAACTTTGGAATCATTTAAAATAAAATTTATAAGTGTCATAATCGCTTTTATAAGGATCCAAATGGTCAAATATTCTACCATTGGACGATTATGGTTTAAATATACACTAACAATAAGTTTTGGTCAGGGTTTTGGTGCCTTTTATGGTCACTATTAGTTTAATAAAAACTATATTCATGATTTTTCACTAAATAAACAATTTCTGCATCACTATTGTGTCATAATTAATGATAATTATTTAATCCCTAAAAATTATAAATAAATTCATATGATGTAGATAATTTTATTATATTTCTATAGACTATTCATGTTCGAAGTTTAATGAAGTTTACCACTAAATTAAAATTAATATAATTATAAGATTTAAGAGAGTGACATGTTGTCACTTTCTATGGTTTTAATAATAAATAAATTATTTATAAGGAAAAAATTCCATAAAATGAATCTATTCCAACCCATATGTGATATGGATCGACTTTTAGTCATCCAATATAATTTTTTCAGGTGTTAGGGTAATTTTATAATCTTATTTTTACCCTTAATTACCTGATTCACCTTTAACTATGGTAAATAAAATTTACCGTAGTTACTATTCATAATGCCCAAAAATAGAAAGTAGCTTATTAACATAATTTGGACCCACTGATTCCAAATATGGGATCCATTTTTTCAAATTCAATACACAAAAGTTTCAGAAATTAAATTAAAATTATTCCTGTTGTTGAAAGAAAACAGGTTTTTGTTTAAAACATCGCAAACGATTGAATTGATTTAACCAACGAATTCAATGTAAAATCAATGATAATGACTTACATTATATTAAATGGTAAAAATATATTATATTTATAATTTAAAACCATAAAATATTATAATTTAACCATATAAATTATCTCAATGATTTTTTTTTAATTTAAAATTAGCGTATTTTTACTATTCATCAAAACATGAATGTTATTAGAAAACTATCAAAAATTTATCCAAAGTAAATTTTTATATCCTGATTCCAAAGAAGAATTTTATTTTGTCAAATTTAACTTATAAACATGTCAAAAATAGATTTAATGTGGGTGCGCCATCAAAAGGCGGCCAAACTGCATTTTTTTTAAAATACTTTTCTTACCCGAAACATTTATTTTGTTCACATAAAATGTTTTAGAAAATTTATAAGATGAATAATAAAATTATAAAATTTATATTGTAGTTAATACTATTCATAATGGATATTCCATAAAATATTATAACAATATATCGTTATTTAGTGAAACCTGGTATTACGTACAACACACGCTATCGAGGAAGGTCGTGATTGCGTGTAAGGCAAGCAATGTCCGGGTTGCGTGTTGTGCAAGACTCCTTTGTTGTTTTGGTATAACAGAATCCAACCATTTTTCATTTATACATTTAATATATATATATATATATATACTCAATGTTGCGTAGAATGACTACTATCAAACGAACTTGAAGTTGTGTGTAACACAATCTAAGAATATTGTTGTGTATACTGCAGGGTAATACGGTGTTGCGTATAGCACAAGATAATCTTGTTGTAGCATAAAACACATGACATCAAATAAATTAAAATTAATACTTATCATAAAATATCGGTTTGTTACATTCTACCCCCCTTAAAATGAACTTCGCCGTTGAAATTTTTCAGGGTTATACAAGGTTTTCTACTTGGAAGTTTATTTAATTGAATCCCACATCGTAAAATGAAATACCAAAACATAACTTTAAAAACTAAAGTATGAAACGTAATGGTTACCCAAATTAACTAATCACTAGGTTTCCACATAGGAGAACATAGGTGAAAATAAGGATATGGAAGAGAAATCTAACCATCATGTTCTGATGGAGAGTGGTAGAGAACATGGCTATGAAAAAGCCAACAATCACAAAGCCATATATTTGTGATGATATAAGGTACCATCTGATTCATCAGATATAAGGGCACTAGGATAACATTTTTGGTTTTCAAGATCATTTCCTTAAATTTGATGAATTAAAAGAAACACATACATGATTTTGGTACAATTTCACTATTGTTTGCGAATTGAACAATTTCCACCTCATCTCTTAAAGAAATGAAGTTGAATTTGTTATTCATGAAATGTTAGAAGATCATGTGATAGATTGATGGGTCATTCCTTCTTTTTCAAACAAAAGGTTAGCAAAAGTTATAAAGCCGTTTTATGGTGAGATTATTCGTATATGGTTCCAAAAATTCACTTATACTTCATATATCATACCGCTTAATAAAATAAAACTAGTTTCTACTAACCAGAGACTTCTTGTAGGCCATTGGTATGCGATAAAGGCTAGTTGCACTTCAGTTGTGGTTTCGATTCCCACATCCTTGTCCGACGTGATGGGTTGCCGCCCGTCCTGCAGGTTGTTCTTTTTCTAAAACTACATTACTATAACATCCCATCAATAATATCAAAAAATGTTCTATCCTTAAACAATACTAACTTATGTCCAACATAATCCATTCCAATCTTTAGGCTTATCTAAAATACTTCGGTCCAAGCTCATAGTGTAAAGAAAACAATTACTAGAAAGGTTATCTACCAGGAATGTGAATATAAGAGTTTTCCTCACATATATCATAAGATATATCTTTGTGGTTGCATTCAAAACACATGAATACCTTAGTCATATATTCTCTTGAAACATAAATTACCATATAACCTTAGTGAAAACATGAATACTGTCAAAAGGTAACTCTTTCCACATACCAAAATCCTCAAAAAAATCTATATAATCAAACCATAATATCACTTAGTCCTTATATTATTCATGAGCTCATGAATACAATCAAACATATCATTATCTTCTTATCCCTTCATTATGTGCATATCATCTACTTTCCAAAAAAAATCTGAATAACCTTTCATGGTTACCGGTACCATTCAACATACACTTTCAAATACTTTAGGAAAAACATTAGTGTAACAACCATTAGATGATTCTTTATTCCATAGTGCCATTAACTATACAACATAACTCCTGATAAACATACAATCATTCCACTACCATCTTAAACAACTGACTGAGCTTCAACACTTCTTTAATCTCATATTATATTTGTAGTCTCTTCATCGTATTCCACATAAATACTACTCATATGACAATGCTGATTCTCTTCATGAGAATTTTCCATAGGGAATTGTTCTGCATAATGCCCATACATTCCACATTTAAAACATCGAATCATTTTTTATGTTGTAGCAATACCATTATCCTTGTCCATGGTGTTAATGGAACCATTTCCTTTGCACTTACAGGCTTTGTGTCATTCTTTTCCACACCCAAAGCATCTTCCAATTCCATTGAAACAATCTCCCCAATGCCTCTTCCCACATGATATACATGAGGGAAATTGAACATTCTATCCTCTATGATCATCATTAAACTCCATCTTTATCTTATTATCTGAGTTAGGAAACTTACCAAAGTTGAGATTATTGATCATATTATTAGATTAATGATTAAGCATAATAACAATGATTGGACTTCCAAATCCCATTTCATTTGGTTGCTCATGAATAATATCATTCCATTGTCCGTCATATCCTCCATTATCGCGAATCTTCCTATTTTTATCCATATTCTAAAACACAAAAATAATAGTGTGAGAGGCAAAAATCATGCTAGGGAAAACTACATAGTAAAGGGGGAGTACCCTCAATATCTAACATCTTAGGTTAAATTCTAAAATCGTTATCGTAGTTCTATGACTATATCATATACGTATACTTATCCTTAGGTAAATCCCTTGACATACCTTAGAAATATCTTTATGGATATCACTAAAGTTTTTGCATTCTAGTTTCCAAAGGTTAACTAAACCTTTCCTCTGATACCAACTGTAGAGACCCGAAACATGATGTACATGGACATTACATTACTTTTCCGGAATACTTAGTACACAACAAAAATAGACACACAAGGACCATTATAGTATAGTGTCTTTGGAAACTCGGAAAAAAATAATCATCTAATCGTGGTGATAGATCTTCAACATCTCCCATAAAGATATTCCTCTTTTCTTTTCTTACCTAAAACCATTCATTATATCATGGGGAAAAGAAAAAATATAAAGGGTCAGCTCAAATGCTCAGTAAGGGTAGGCATGGATAAAAAAACAAATCATATACATTTGAACGTAAAAACATGAACATAATGTTTAAACATCAAAAGCTTGAGCAATGACATAAAACATGGAAGTACGTAAGGCATAGATCATAAAAAACATTAATAATGATAAAATATCATGGGAGTAAAACATGTAATTTTGGAAACCATTATGCACATGTTATGATTTCCATAGCAGCCAAGGCATTGCTGCCAAGACCATCTTAGTGGAAAAAGTCCCTTTCTGAATCGAGTTCACTCCACGTTCCAGTCCTGTATTACTAAACCGGATTAACTTACGTTTCCATCCATGTCTTTATCATGAGATATAAATCATTACCCAATAAATTGGAGGGAGATATAGGTCCCACCCATCTCATAATAAAATCATTCTTACTTGTGCCACAAAATAAACATACATCATTCATAATAACCCAACGAATAAAATGGGTTTCATAAAAATCATCTCATCATCACATAATACCTATAAAATAAATATATATCAATTCATAATAAGTAGAGAGAATCCATGTATATCATAGAGAAATTATATTTGAAACATAAACATATGCAATAATGTCATCTTAGATGAAAAATGGTGTTTATAAAACACTTGCAATGAATTTCTAAGGAAAATATCCTTTCTTCTTCAAAGTCATTTTCTTTTCACAAAATTTCATGCAATTTTAAAAGAAAAGTATTTTGTCAAAAATATTCATGAAATCTATTGGAGGAAGCTTCATGAAAATAAGGCTTTATAAAACCGTAAAAATTATTTCATGTCGTATACGTTAATAAAACATTCTTCTTGTACTTTTGCCGGAGAATTCAAAAAGTACCACATAAAAGAAAGATTCCATACATACCATGTAGTAAAAGTCAAAAATGGGTAAAAATTACTTTAAACATACATGAGAACATTTTTAGAAAACATCTGCATTGATGAAAACAATTACCCCAGTAAATACTTATGAATAACAATCTCAGATAAGAACGAGATTGGAATAGTTATCCCTTACCTTAGGTTTGATATGCTTCGTACGTATCTGAACCTCCTGTATAATGATTTAAATAATTTCATTTAATTATTACAGAATCATATTAATTGTTATGATATCATATATGGTTCACTTATGACTTTATATTATCCGTTCTTTTCAAAATTTCATGTTAAAGCAGCATTTTGTGTAAAATCGTTACATTTATCTTACGTGTTTCGACTTGTTGTTCTTGATATTATTACATATATACTGATTTACATAATTATAGAATTTAAAACACGATTTTTATATAATATATATTCAGCGTATAAATGTATATATGATAAATCAATAAATGGAATGAAATACACCGTTCATAGAGATGGTAGGTCGTACGTACGGATGAACGCTATTTTCGTTTCCTTTTTGAATTGAATGGAATTAAGTAAATGACATACATATATTCATACATAAATCCAGTATCATTATTATGTCATATATTTCATTATTATTCATTATATATACTATATAATCATTCATGAATTGATAACATGGAGAATGAATCTCATCGTGTCGTGGAGACGGTTGTCTGTACGTACACACGAGCAATGATATCATTCCCATGATCGTGGAAATATAATATTTCAGAATAAATATAACTTTACAATAATCATATCTAGTTATTTATTTACACCATTTTCCCCATCCAAGTAAGGTGGTGGTCGAAAACAGATTACACCACGGCGTGGAGACGGTATTCTGTACGTACGCACACGCAGTTATTTCGTTTTTCGTATGATAGATAGAAGGTGAAATAAGGTTGTTTCATATTTATAATAACATATAATTATATGAGTTATACAGATGTTATTACTTCATAATGAAACAACTAAAGGAGACTAAGTAGTAGAAGAAATAATTTGAACGAATCGGTTATGGTTATTACCTCTTCTTCGACACGACTCCTTGAAACCTCCTCTTAGGGAACTAATATTGGCCTTTGAAGAAGACCGGGACCTCTACGATGTTTCTCGGTAAGTGTAGAAGATAATTTGGTAAGGTTTGGCCCAGCATGAAGGCTCAAATTGGTGTGAGGAAGAGAGGGAGGAGGCGCTCTTTTATAAGGGAGGAGAGTGGCACCTTTGGAAATATAAGAAATATTAGTTTATATTAAATCCCTTCCCCACTTAAAAACCTCAAAAATTACTCAATTAGAATATTAGACGATATAGTGTTGTAATCTCATAAACCAATAAAATTTAGACATGTAGGGAATTTATTTTAAACATTATCAACTTGATTTATCTTTATTTAATCTATTAAATTTTATTTGTGGTAATAAGATTATAAAGTTTAAATTGTTATAAATAATTAATTATGTTCATTGAATTATCCACAATTAGATAATTTATGACATTATAGACAATATAAATTTCAATTTATAATTTTTAAATATTTTTGTGATTTTTAAACAATTTAATAATATGTTATTTTTATAAAATAACAATAGTGTCAATTTTGAAACTATTCATTTATTTGAATTTAAATTAAATCCACACAAATGATATATTCAAAATAAAATATTTAATAGGTTCCTAACATGTCATAGTAATCTATAAAATTATTTGAGTACATTAAATAGTTCATATAATATGTATTTTAATATTTTTAAAACCATTTATTTGGTATATCTCTTAATAAAGTAATTAGTACAACATTTTTGTATAATTAGTTAATATACTTATTTTTTTCATAAAAGTTAAAAATAAAATCCTTCGATGAGGATAAATATCAAATATTTTATAATAATAATTTTACTCGAATTTACCATCTTAAAATAACAACATGTAAATTGTTATCTTTGTTAAATTATGAAGGTGGAAACTTTGGAATCATTTAAAATAAAATATTATAAGTGTCATAATCGGTTTTATAAGGCTCAAAATGGTCACATATTCTACCCTTGGACGATTATGGTTTAACTTTACATGACCAATAAGTTTTGTTTAGGGTCTTGGTGCCTTTTATGGTCACTATTAGTGTAATAAAAACTATATTCTTGATTTTTCACTAGATAAACAATTTCTGCATCACTATTGTATCAAAATTAATGATAATTATTTAATCCCTAAAAATTATAAATAAATTCATATGATGTAGATATTTTTATTATATTTCTGGAGACTATTCATGTTTGATGTTTCATGAAGTTTATCACTAAATGAAATTTAATATACTTATAAGATTTAAGAGAGTGACATGTTGTAACTTTCTTTGGTTTGAATAATAAATAAATTATTTTCAATGCAAAAAGTAAATAAAATGAATCTATTCCAACACTAATGTGATATGGGTCGACTTTTAGTAATCCAATAGAATTTTGGAAGGTTTTAGGGTAATTTTATAATTATATTTTTACCCTTAATTACTCGATTCACCTTTAACTATGGTAAATAAAATTTACCATAGTTACTATTCATAATGCCCAAAAATAAAAAGTAGCTTATTAACATAATTTGGACCCAGTGATTCCAAATATTGAATCCATTTTTCAAAATTCAAAACACAAAAGTTGCATAAATTAAATTAAAATTAATGTCGTTGTTGAAAGAAAACGGGTTTTTGTTTAAAACATTGCAAAAGATTGAATTGATTTAACCAACGAATTCAATGTACAATAAATGCTAATGACATAAATTATATTAAATGGTTAAAATATATTCTATTTATACTTTAAAACCATTCAATATTGTTATTTAACCATATAAATTATCTCAATGAAAAAAAATGTTTTTAATTAAAATTTAGCGTATTTTTACTATACATCAAAACATGAAAGTTATCAAAAATTTATCAAAAATTTATCCAAATTAAATTTTTATTTCCTTATTCCAAGTAAGAATTTTATTTTGTCAAATTGAACATATAAACATGTCAAAAACTAGATTAAATGTGGGTGCGCCATCAAAAGGCGGCAAAACTGCATTTTTTAAAAAATAATTTTCTTACCCGAAAAAATTATTTTGTTCACATAAAATGTTTTAGAAAATTTATAAGATTAATAATAAAGATATAAAATTCAAAATTTAGTTAATACAATTCATTACTGCTATTCCATAATAATATTATAAAAATATATCTTCGTTTAGTGAAACTTGGTATTGCGTACAACACTCACTATCGAGGAAGGTCATGATTGTGCGTAATGCAAGCCATGTCCAGGTTGCGTGTTGTGAAAGATTCCTTTTTTGTTTCTTATAATAGAATCTAACCATTTTTTATTTATACATTGAATATATATATATATATATATACTCAATGTTGCGTATATTGACTATTATCAAACGAACTTGAAATTGGGTGTAACACAATCTAAGAATAGTGTTGTGTGTACTGAAAGCAAATACAGTGTTGCGTATAGCACAAGATAATCTTCCTATAGCATAAAAAACATGACATCAAATAAATTAAAAATAATACTTATCATAAAATATCGGTTTGTTACAATGTTATATCATGACAGGGAGCTGGTACGATATAGTTGTTTATAATTTTTCATTAGGACATGCCATTTTTATTATTTCCTACTAAAATTAATTGATTAATTGAATATTTAATATATATGAATATACTTGCACTTCATATTGTTTCAATTTCATTACAAAATCAAAAATTTAATTTTGAAGGATGTCTCCCTCGAGCAAATTTTTTCTGCTCGAGTAGAAGGAAAAAAGATGGAACTGCGGTTAATGAACCGACACAAAGAAGATTGTAAGTCTTAATTTATTTATTTCAAAGATTAATATCTATATTGAAATATAATAATCTATTCATATTTTTAAGAGGCTTCTTTAGAAGCCCTTGATGCCTAGGATCCTAATAATTTTGGGCAACACGATCATTTATATCGGGTTTTGGGAGATGATCACTCTGGTTGAGTACTTTGCCAACCTGGTAGGAATATAGTCCTGATGAGGTGTTGGTCCACTCAAGGTATCCATTCTATTACCACCGAGTTGGAACACATCAAGGTGTATTCAATACAGTTTGATAAAAGGGTCACATAGTTGGAAGAATATGCTCAAACGAGGGAGAAGGAATTTATGAAACTGATCAAATCATTTTCATCATCAATTCCACCTAGGGCCACCATGGATTGTTAGACATATATGTTGTCGATGGGTGAATTATCTAATGCACCAGGTGGCAGTTCTAGTGGCTGTCGAGATGATACCATTCTTGGTTATGACGATGATGATGAAGAGGAAAATTTTTGGGAGGATTATGATGCTGAGATAGAGGGTGAGGAAGAAGGTGAGTGCAAGGGAGAGGATGAGGGTGAGGATGAGGGTGAGGATGGGGTTGAGGATGAGCACGAGGATGATGACAAGAATGAAAACGAGGACAGATATGGCGGCAAGGATGAGGTCGATGATGACAGTGGAGATGGTGATGGTGATCAGTGGAAGATTGATCCATTAAATTATTGACAGATATTTATGTTATTTGATTTTGATTTAATTAGCACAACTTGAACACAGCCATCATATCCCCCCACCCTCCTCCCTGGACCCCAGAAAACCACCTAGACAGCCCCCGGAACAGCCCCCCAGAGTGCTCCCTGGACATCACCCCCACCATCTTCCTTAGACCCCAGACAACCCCCCCCCCCAAAACAACCTCCCTGATTGCCCCCCAGATAGCCCCCCGGACAGCCCCCCACCCTCCACCTTGGAGCCCAAACATCCCCCCACCGTCCCCCCTGGACCCCGGATAGCCCCCCCCCCCCCCCCCCGCCCACCCTTGACCTTGGATGGCCCCCCAGACAGTCCCCAGATAGTCCCACCCCCCCCCCAACAACAGCCCCCCTGGACCCCAGACAACCCCATACAAAATTGTTTTCAAATAAATTTTTACCACTCATTGATGGAGAACATTAGGATGAGTTTCTTTAAATGAGAAGATAATAAGAACCTAGGTTTTCATTCTAGAATGAATATTTTTTCAATTAAGAATAACTCTTTATTTTTGACCAAATATGGAAGCCTATTGATGTTATAATGGTTTATGGGGCTTCTGGGGCTTGGTCGGATCTCGGAACCCCAGTCGGCGTATTAAAACACTATTACTTACGGTTAGTAAAATAATATTTTCCATCCCACATGGTATCTACTAATGATATTAGGCTATATATTAGAAGCAATGTGAATAATTTTCCTTAACCTTTCACCATGGGATGCACAACATCCACAATGTCTATAGTTTATGTATAAGATATTATTACTGTTATTGCATGATTTTCCAAACTGGAATATGAAAAACTGACCAAATGAATTCGGATTGTATTGATACTTTAGGAAAACAATCCATGATTCATATGTAACTTGTACGTGTCAATCATGCTTCAATACATGGAACAGTGTGGCCGATATCACTCAAAGTGTCTCTCTTTTGTTTAAAATGGACACCCTTTTAATTAAAAACAATTGGAATATGGAAAACCAACTAAACTTATTTGGATTATGCTGATACATTAATAAAAGATTCCATGGGTCATATGTGACATGTAAGACTGAAACCCTCATCAATATGAGGCACGTTGTGGCCGGTACCACTCAATGTATCTCACTTTTATTTGAAACGGACAACATTTTATGTGAAAAAACAACTGACATAATGGACCAAACTTATTTGGATTCTATTGATACTTTATCAAAATGATCCCGAGACATTTTTGACGTGTAGGAGTCTAACCCGCATCAATCTAAACCATGGTGTGGATGGTACCACTCAAACTGTCTCACCTTTATTTGAAATGATCAACATTAAAATTGAAAATAACAACTAGAATACAGAAAACAAACAAAAATCTTTCGGATTGTGTTGATACTTTAGGAAAATGATCCATGGCACATTTTTGACATGTACATGTCAACGCCGCATCAATCTGAGGCACGGTGTGGCTAGTACTACTCTATGTGTCTCTCATTTGTTTAAAATGGACAAAATTTTAAGTAAAAACCACTAACATATGGAAAATTGACCAAACATAATAAAATTGTGTTGATACTTTAGGAAAATGATCCATGGAAAATTTTTGATGTGTAGAAGTCAACCCCGTATCAATTCAAGGTGTGGTGTGGCCGCTACCACTCTAAATGGAACTATTTTGATTAAAATGGACATCATTTTAAGTGAACACCATAACTAGAATATGAAAAACCAACCAAATGCATTCGGATTGTGTTGATAATTTAGTAAAATGATCCATGGGACATTTTTGACATGTACGATTCAATATCGCATCAATCTGAGGCATGGAGTGGATGGTACCACTCAAATTGTTCTTCTTCTGTTTAAGCTGGACATCATTTTAAGTGAAAACAACAATTGGGCTTCTGAAAACCGACCAAAATCATTCAGATTTTGTTTATAGTTTATGAAAACGATCCATGAGACATATTTGATTAGTTCGTGTCAACCCCGCCTCAATCTGATGCACGATGTGGCCGGTATCACTCAGAGTGTTTCTCTTTTGTTTAAAATTGACATTGTTTCATGTGAAAACAACTAGAATACAGAAACCAAGAATATTTAGATTGTGTATATACTTTAGTCAAAAAATCCATTGGTCATGTGTGACATGTAAAACTCAACACCGCATCTATACAAGGTGTAGTGTGGCCGGTACAAGTCAATGTGTCTCACTTTTATTTGAAATGGACATCATTTTAAGTGAAAACAACAATTGGCATACTGAAAACAAACCAAACACATTCAGATGTTTTTGATACTTTAGGAAAACAATCCATTGGACATTTGTGACGTGTAAGATTCAACCTCGCATCAATCATAGGCATGGTGTGGCCGCTACTACTCTAAATGTATCCCATTTGTTTAAAATGGACATCATTTTAAATGAAAAAAAACTGGCATACGGAAAATAGAACAATCGAATTTATACCCTATTGATACTTTAGGAAAATGATCCTAGAGTCATTTTTGATGTCTAAGAGTCAAACCTACCTGAATCTGAAGTGTGTTGTGGCCAGTACCACACATAGTGTCTCACCATTATTTGAAATGATCAAGATTTTAAATTAAAACAACAACTTGCATACGGAAATCCGACCAAACGCATTCAGAGTGTGTTGATACATTAGGAAAACGATCCATTGGTCATTTTTGATGAGTAAGAGTCATCCCCGCCTCAATATGAGTCATGGTGTGGCTGATAACACTATATGTGTCTATCTTTTGTTTAAAAAGGACATTGTTTTAAGTAAAAACAACTGACATAACGAAAACTGACCAAATGTATTCGGATTGTTTTGATACATTAGAATAAAAATCATTGGGTCATTTATGATGTGTATGGGTCAACCGAGCCTAAATATGAGTCCCGGTGAGGCTGGTACCACTCAAAGTGTCTCACTTTTATTTGAAATGGACACCATTTTAAGTGAAAAACACAACTGTCATACGTAAAACCAACCAAACAGATTCAGATTATGTTGATTCTTTAAGAAATGATCTATGGGTCATATGTAATGTCTAAGAGTCAATACCGACTCAATTTGAGTCACGTTTTCACTGACATAACTCTAATTGTATCTTTTTTGTTTAAAATGAACATCATCTTAAGTAAAAACAACTGGCATACGGAAAACCAACCAAACATATTCGGATTGTGATGACACTTCAGCACAATGGTCCATGGTCTAGCCTCACACAATCTACTTCTCATATGAGGAAATCCTACCCCTTTTCAAAAAATACATGACATTTAATAGTTCAAGGACAACTATATTCCCTATGTCACCCAATATCATTGATACACACCCATTATCATCATCACTAAGTTGAAAAAACCCTCCCCAAACCATTACATTATATTTGTGTTTTGTTGAATTCATTTATTCGTTTTTTTATTTTGGTTTATTATCATCTTCATTCTGAATTCAATCGTGTATGTGTTATAAAAAATGCAATTTTGTATGTATTCTTAATTCTGTATCACATATAATTACATGTTTGGATTTTAATGTATTGTATTCATAACTGATTATTAAATTATGTATCCATCTAATTATCAGTTTTTTATTACGAATCCTTATTATATATTGTATTGTATTCTGTATTTATAGTTGTTCAATTCACACAGCAGCACATAGAGCAGGTTGCTGTGTGAATTATACAACAAAGCCTATACCAAAGGTTTTAAACCATTGGTATAGGTTTTTTAAGTATTTTTTTTCCAAAGGATCAGAACTATTGGTAAAAAACCGTTACCAATGGTTTAAACCATTGGTATAGGGGTGAATGGAAGACTTAAAAAGATATACCAATGGTTTTGAAGCTTTTGGCATATGTGTTGTATAAGAACACTATACCAACGATTTACATAAACCGCTGGTATAGAGTATATTTATTCACATATACCAACAGTTTATCTCAAACCGTTTCTATATGTCTTTTGTAACATCATACTTGGCTATGGTTTCTAAAACCTTTGGTATAATTTATACCAATGGTTCTCCACCCTATACCAACGGTTTTAAACTTTTCGTATACCTTCCATTTCCAGTAGTGAATAATTATGCACTAAATGTTTATATTAATGTCATTGTTAATCTCTTGAGATTTGAGATATTTTTTAGTATGTTAAAGCACAAATGGTTTACACATGACTTAGACCCCATGCTAGAACACAATATTTGGGGTATGCCTCTTCCTTGTTTTACCTTACTCTACCAGGCTTCATATTTATGCATATGTGTATTCTATATATAGGTACTCTATTTAGACTTCCGGCTTCGAATGAAGCAGGTGATTAGGCACGAGTGCCGTTTGGAACCTGAGCCAACTGATTTATTCCATTGCAAATAATTAATTATCTGAAATTGTTATATAATGGCACACTGGATTTTATCATTGCACGAAATGGAATGGTTTAGACACCTTGGGTACTGACCTAATGTGATTTTATCTCACACCCTGCTCAAGCATCGTTGACACTTGAGTAGATTATATGCTTGTAGGTATTCAGAAAGGGAAGCGTGCTGCTTCCAATGCTTCATTGTTTCTTTCTAAATAGGATAGATATTGGGGGAAGAGGACCAAGACTTTCTTCTGATGCCGTTTTTACACTTTTTTCTTTTAATTTCAATTGATATCATGTTTTTATTCTTGTTTTTTGAGCCTTTACATTCATACAAACATCATAGAATAACTTAATTTTGTGCCTGGTTCTATTTATCAGCTTCCGAACTTGATTCTTATTCAGTTTGATTATTCATATTGCTTCAATTGTAGTTTATTCATTTGCATTCTTCCACTATTTATTATTAATTGATGTTTACTTCCACTGTGATAGTAACTATTACCTATGTGGGCATAGTCTCCCCCTCAAATATAAAAGGCCATCACTGCTATTTAGTGGCCTCTGGAATTTGGGGAGATGCACTTGAGGTCATGTAACCCACTGGCCCGGCCACCATCATAGAGGTGAGTCAAGTCGAGACGTTACAATGTTTTCTATACGCCCACCCAACAGTGACCACCATGCAGTCACAGTGTACCGAATTTTTGGTCACCTATTGGCACCACCAATGGTGGTTGCTATTGCCCTATAGAGGTGGGACAAATGTGACGTCCACTGGCGGTGTCAAGGCAGTCGCTATAGTCTCATTTTCTTGTTTTGTTGTTACAAGTAGGGCATCCGGAACCCTTGCTCTTTCTGAACATCAAGTCACCAGTGGTTTTCTCGGATTTCAGTCTTGTGTTTTTTTTATTATGGGATGACAACGGAGGAATGATGGTGTCAGGTCGCAACCTCACATTGTTCAGTGACCCATGTAGAGTCCAAGTTCACATTTTATGGATCTTTTAGTTGTTTACGCATACATGGGGCATGGATCACTAACATGTCATTGGGTTAAGTGTAACTATTAGTTCCCCATTATGTGGGTTCTTTGTAGGTTGTAATCTGTTTGGTTCTTGTTGGTGAAAGCATGCTTTTGGAAATAGATGTGGGTTTTTTTAAATGAAAATGTTTTCTCTGAAATGATTTTAAATTGGTAAAGGGAGTATTAAAAATTGAATCATTTTAGTAAACACAGGGGTTTCGATGAAGAAAGGATGTGGCCCTAGGTACTCTTTATGGAAGATCACATGTGTGTGGGTGTGTACGGTATGTGTTCGGGGGAAATGTTTATGGGTTATGTTTATCAAAATGGTTGGACTTTCATGTGATGATACAATGGATGACTTTGGTGCGTTTTAAAATATAATGTTATTGGAAATTGTTTATTCCTTGGAGAGTATATTTTTTGGGCTATCAAAATCGGTTTTGGTATGTGAAAAATGACCTCGGGATAAGGATGTTTTGAAATTTAAATGAAAATTGTGATTTTGGAAAAGAGGTCTATGGTTGTGTTTATATTTGATTAGCTTCCTGGCCACTTGTCTTTTATTGGGGTGTTCCTTTCGATTGTGTTTAGGATTGAGGCATGTTTTGGTTTTGTGTTTCTTGTGTTCTTCGGAGTATGTCGCCTAGAAAGGTCCCTAATCTTGATGATGAGTCATTCCTAGGAATCAGTTCATTTATTTAAGTGTCATCACCCTTTGAGGAGTTGGAGGTATGTTGGAGGTGGTGGAATGACTCACGGAAAGTAGATTGTGTCATTGTGTGGTTAGAAACTCCATTGTTTGTTATAGTTAGTTGCATTTCGGGTTTGTTTAAGGGTTTAGTTAAGGACTATTAGAGGTTGGTTATCTTATCGTCGTTGGAGTTTGGGGAGTATTTGGTGATAGTTGGTTTTTTTTCAAGGTTCCCTTATCTGGTGTGGAGTGTGTGTTGGAGGAACCATCCCTAAGAGGTTATCTTCATTGATCCCAGCTCCTCGTTCATCTGGATTCCCTTGGGCATGCCATTGGTATGGCTGCTTCAGCCATTCCAACCCTTTGGGACACATACCTCATAAGCCCTATCATCGTTGGGGACGTTTGGGTCTTTGGGAGAAGTTCTGGGGGAGGCATCACTCGAGGAAGCGGTTCCAATCTAGGGATTCAATTGTTTGACTGTGAGAACTAAAAACCCTATCCATTACTACCCCAGACTCTCGTTTCAGGGTAAAGCTTGCACAGATTCAATGTGTCATAGGCATGCGAGACCTTTTCTTTGTAAATTATATTTCATCTTCTAATAGTTACATTCAGGGTTTCCTTTCTCTTATTTTCTTAATATTGTATGTTCATCTTTAATGGTGATAGTGCGATGAACTAATCAATTCATCATCATAGTAGTTGAGTTTTTTAAAATGTGACTTCTAAAATGGTTATCCACTCTTAAAATGGTTTTTTTCCCTTGTGTGGGTTTGTCCTAGTTTAATTAGTGATTGTTTATAGATGTGAGGTGTTGGGGAGTTTAGGATCGTTCTGGGTAATTTTTACTTATGGTTGTGTAGTTATAGGGAGTTCCTTTTTTTAGTGTCCCAGTATGGTTTGTCCTTGTAGTGGTTTTCTATTTACATTGTAGTGGTTATCTTCAACTCATGTGGATAAAATTCGTATGTTTTGTCGGGATTTTCTAGGTCCCCCCAGGGTTGGTGTGTTTGAGATCAAATTCTTACATTAGAGCAATTATTTAGGTTGGGATAACCCTCTTGTGTTCTCTATTTGTTTTGTTCTATGGTTTTTTTTGAGTCTGTCTAGTGTATCTTGTAGAGTGAATACATAGCTCAAGGCTTAATTTTTTTTAAAACGGTTTTAGTTGGGCATTAACATGTGATTTGGTGGTATTTTATCTGGGTGACTTTCTGGGGGTATAATGTTTGGTAGTGGGGGGTTTATCACACCTTGACCTTTTAAATTACATTATTTTATTATTTCTTGGCTTTAGTTAGTATTTTCAAGGTGAGGGTTGGGTTCATGATTAAATTTTTTGATACTTTTTTTGGTGTGTTTTAGATCAGGCCATAGGCATTGCACGGTTGGAAGTAACTGTGTGATCGGCCTGAATGCCCCGGTGGTTACCCATTACATAAAATTATAAATCTTTATCAGAATGAAATAATGTAAATATTTATGACATTAATATAATAACATTGTTGTGTACGTAAAAATTATTTTTATTAAAATTTTAAATGACCATAACAGCATTAAAAGGGTCATAAATATAATAATTATTCTGTTTTTATTATCTCTGTTATTATTTTAATGTAAATGAATAAAGTAATTATTGTTATTATTAGTACTATTATTTTTATTATTATTTTTATTGTTAATATTATTATTATTAACATTAATAAAATTATTTGAATAATCATTATATAAATAATGATATTATTATAAATGTTGTTATTAAAATTTTATTGTCATTATTATTATTTATATTATTATTATTATTATCATTTTTATTATTAACATTTTTATTATTATTATCATTTATTTGATATTGTTATTAAATGTTTAAAGGGTTTTAATCCAATATTTTTATCCTCCACAACTCACCCATATCTTCCCATTTATTTCTCCTCTTTTTTAATCACTCCCCACTCACCCCTCTCTCCGATCTCACCCTCCATTTTTCCCCTCATGCGCTAATCTCCCCCCCTTATAAACTCTCTCCACCTCGCTATTTTTTATCCCCCACACACCCACCTCCCTATAATATAATCTCTTCCTTTTTTACCTCTCTCCACTCACCTCTATCCAATCACCCATCCTTCCTTTATCACTCGCGCATCACCCCCTCTCTTCCCATTTGGTTCCCTTTTTTATTCCTCTCTCCACTCACACCTCTCTCTTATCACACCCCCAATTTCATTTACCCATCATAAACCACCCTTATCCCCATAATGATTTTTATTTGTTTCTCATAGTCTCCAATCACCCAATCTATTTATCTTATACACTCACCACCCTCTCTTCCCATTTCAATCACTTTTTTATCCCCTCACCCATACCCACTCTCCCACTTATTTCTATTCTTTTTTTAACTCCCACGCACCACCCCACTCCCCCTTTACACCTTCTCTCACCGATTTTCCCACACACATCATTCTTTTCCATAACTCCCAAGAAATCCTCCTCCCATACAACAATTCTTCCGGCGGATGCTCCTCCCTCCAGCAGTTCCATCCTGTAAGTTATATTCCCATTTTCTCCTCTCCTCACTTAATTTCTAGGGTTTCTATATAGGGTTTCTTATTGTCAAAACCCAAAATGTTATGTTTAATATGTATCTAATATTTCCTTTGGATTTATGGTGAGTATTTTTTCTATGAGACATCGTTTATCCTCACGTTGATGTTTCATTCCAACCACATGATGTTTCGGTTGGTGTTTCCATGTTATTCATTCCTAATGTATTTCTTCTGATGCTTTCTATTTTATATAAATTTATAAAATAGTTTCTCAACTCTATGATACCCTTAATTAAATTTTTATAGCAATTTTGAATTTATTTGATTTGATAAAAATTGGTTTTAAATGAGTTTTAATAAAAATTGCATAGTTTTATGACACATAGAAAGCTTGTTTGAATTGATAATGTTTATTTAAGAAGGAGTTGGGCCCTTATAAAATGCATCTCTATTATTATGTTGAAATGAAATTTTTTATTAATGAAAATGGTCAGATTGTGTTATGGCTTGGTTATTTTGTTAATGCACTTTTTAAGGGTTTAATGGATTCAATGTTTTTAGTTGGTGTTCATTTAAAATAATGTGGGTAAATAATGATTTAGGGGAAAATAATTAAAAAAATTTCTTGCTGTGAATTTGATTTCAAAAGATGATTTCATGTTTTTATGGTTTGATGTTGGTATAGCATGCTAAACATGTTAAAATTTGTTCTAAAGGGTTTATATTTATTTTTGGATTGTTTCATGTTGAATAAAAAATGTAGGTTTCCAGTTGTGATTTTATGGAAATTGGTGTTTTCATGGAATTTTTGCTTTTTAAATGGATTTTAGTTTTCAAATAAAGTTCATCCCCTTGATCAGTTTCTAAAAATGTATTTTAAATGAGGTTTTGGTGTTTCATTAAGTGCTTTAGAAATCACTCTTTATTGTGTGTTCTTTAAGGTTTTTCTATTCGGTTTGAAACCTGTTTTTGTGTGGGGTGGAAAAAGGTAAAATCATGTTTCATAATTGTGAAGTGTTTGAATGCGTATTTAGAAAAAAAGGTCCCATTTAGCATTGTAAATCTAAAACTAGTATTTGAAAGATATTTTGAATAATTGTGTGTGTCTGGTTGGAAATATTAAATGTTTTCTGAAATTTTTTAAAGTTTATATGTTATACCTGCCCAGTTGGCACATTTGTGTGATATGAAAATGTATGTTTATAAATATGGAGCACATTTATTTGAGGGATACCCTTAAGGGTTATCATATATCGGCGTCCGTGTTTCGGGAAGGAAAGTGTAGTGAGATTAGTCATGCTTGCGAGTGCCTCCTACTTACACAATATTACTATTATCATCATGGGTTCCTGGGATACTTATAGATTATCAAGTGATGGCTTCTCACCAGCCCCGATTAGATGGTCACTGCCCCTGGTAGATAGAGAGGTCAGGTGTGATTTGCTGTAGATTTTTTTTCTAGGTAGATCAGTGGGTTATAGACTATGGGGCTTCATCATACACCGACATATGGTCCCGAACTGAGTGCATCTATGGGATGTCTAGGGATGTTCAGGAAGGCCCATGTCTACAGCTTTTATTTCTTATTTATTTTCTACTACACCGGTTTACCTTTAACATGTTTTAATTGATTAATTTCTACTACACTGTTATATTCTTAGATTTTATTGTTTACATGTCTCCCTTTTTAACAACCATGATATTACTTTTTTTTGTTTTTTTTATAAGATGGTAAACTATTTTCGTTTTTTTTAAATAATATATTATGTGAGTTGGATCTCATAGTGGGAAAGAAGTGTTATTTTGTTTCAATGGGAAAACCTTATTTTTATAATTGTATTTCCAAACTTTGGTCATCAGATAAATTTGGCATAGGAAACACTTTGATTCAGTGGTTTACTTTTGGCATCCCTACTGAGCATTTTTTTGCTCACGCATATCCTTTACCATTTCAATTGAAGGTTCAGCCATTGTTCAAGATTTTCCTTAGTGGATGCTCGTGTGGGAGAAGTTTTGGGATTTCAGTTGGAGTTTACTAAGGGGTCACCTAGAGATAATTGTAGTGGGTTATTGTTTCCAGTTTTGTTCATTTTAATGTTACTTTGTATCAAGATTGTTTCCTTGTTTATTTAAGTTTCAATTGTCTTTTTGTTGCATGATTTATTTGTTCTATTTATTTATCTGGTCCTGGTTTTATCACTTGGGAATAAATCATTCCCTCATGTACACATTTATTCCCTACAGTAGTTTCCATCCTAGGGTGATCAGGAACGCCACTTCGTACGTGTCACAGACCACCTTGGGTGACCAGATCAGTGTTGATCTGGGTTGGTTTGTGACATTATAGTTTTTTTATTTTTTTAAATTTTAATAATGTGATATTACCTTTGGAAAATGTTTACGAAAAAGTAATCCAGAAAATTATTAGCAATATTAATACCGTCTACAATTGGTATATTCTATTGAAAATTAATTTCATACCCCTTAGATTTGATTTTTGAGAATAAAATCATATCAAGGGGATGTAAACGGATTTATGTATTGTACATGGAAGGATTTTGGTCACTATAATGGGTTACTATGGTGTATAAAAAAGTGAATATGAGGTACCCTTTTAAAAGCGAGGCATGTGAATGACGATTAAATTCAAAAAACATTATTATATGATACATATAATAAATAGGTAAATTAGATAAAAGAATATAAATAGTAGAATATAAAAACGATATAGATTAAATAAAATTATTAAATAAAAAAATAATGTTTTTATATAACAGACAATATATTTTATATTAACATATCATTAGCCCCTTTAACCATTATTGTGGTCCCAATATTATTATCACAATTATTATTAATTATAGACAAAAATTAAGTTAACCTAATTATAAAATATTAATTATCATGATTTAAATTATTTAATTATTTTTAAAATAATCTATTATTATAAATTAATGGATTTCAATGTAAATTAACACCCCAAAATAGAATGAATGTTATTTTTAGAAAAATGACATTTTATGAATAATACCATATTTATTATAATTACTATTCAAGTAAAATAAATTTGATGAATGATAAAATGTTTTATTTAATATATTATCTTAATATTGAATTGAATTCTGCAGTAAATAGTGGATTAATAAATTTATTAAGATTAAATAACATTTCATGAATAAAAATTGTAACTCAAAAAAACATAAACATTTGACTATAAAATTCATTCATTTAAATGTTAATAAATTATAAACAATTAATTCACATAACAAATATATGAAAATATATCTTCTTATCTTCTATATTCATATTAATACCCTATAATACAATTTATTTTCATAAACTCTCAAAAACTAATATAATTTTAAAACTCTAGCATGTTTCATTTTAACTCAGGGATTCCAATAAACTAAAATAATGTACATGATATTTTTTAAAAGTGAAATATATTTTATAATAAGTTTTTACAACATTATATCTACCTTATAATAATTTATACATAGATAAGATATCACCCAAATATAATTAAATGATTGTACATATGCCTTTTCACATTCTCTGGTTCTTATGTATCTTCCTACAATTTATGGTTATATGATATAAATTTACTATGTCAATGTTTCTATTCTGAAAAAAATTATATCAAAAGTCTAGAACATCCAATACTTTTGACTCATAAGATAAAACATCTTCATGTGGGTTATACCTTGATTTTTATACATTTTAATGATTCTAAATTTAAATCTTAAGGCGATATATATGGAATACTCTATAAACATGAGGGAAATTTAGAGGAAGATAGAAACAAAAATATATAATATATATATGATATGATGTTTTTAATGGATGAATATAGATATAAAATTTCATTCATTAACTTATCAATCATATATTGTACTTTAATGGTGATATTTATATGAATACCTTTTCAACAACATCTAAATCTCGATGTAGTCGATGATTGACAATATTATGTTTCCATCCAATATAAACTCCACTGCTGTACTTGTGGATATCTATAATCATATCTATTGATTCATAAACTATCCCATGCCCAATTTTTTACATTCTGAAACTTCATCACTACAAATTAGAGTTCATCACTTCCAATAATTTACAGCTTTATAATGAGTTTTATGATTACTTCAATAAAATGTGTTTATTATATGAAAACACAAATTTTCACACCCCAATTATTATTTTATTCATTTTTGGATTAATATTTTATTTTAATTTTCTTTTTAAATTTGAGGATATAGGACCAATTATTGGATATTTGGGATGTTTTTATTCCATTTCAAAGTGTAGGTACATAGTTTAGGTCGAAACGTATGACCTCCTTAGGAATAATATCTTTTAAATAAATTTTGAACATTCATGGATTGAGAATCATGGAATATTAATGGTTTGGTTAAAACCATGTGGCCACCAGGAGAAACTGCGTGTGTCCTTGGAGTCTCTAGTCATTGGATTGCGTAAAGAGAAATGATATCTAGACATTACTGATGTCATGTGAATAGTTGTGTAATATATTAAAAAACCATGTTAAAAATTTTAAAATAGTTTCCCAAACCTTGCAGATAGACCATGAGGGTTCCTAGTGTATAAAGTGAGGAGTGCACAGATGGAACGCAGTTGGGGAATACATGTTCCTGACCATTCATTATTCCCATGTAATATAGTAGTGTGAAATTACTCATTTATCCTCTTTAATTTTTAACCCCAAATTCCCTCTCATCTACTATATTGGTTTTTATACCACTATAAATTCTCCAAATTTACTTTATATTAACACTATAAACTATCAAGGGTTCAATACAGATACTATGCAATGGTTTGTGGTGGAACTTCAAATTAATCTCCTCCTCTCATCTCCCTCGTCCTCCCTCATCCATTATCTCTTGAGTTAATCTTCTATTATTGAATTTTGGTTGAAGGATTCCTGATTCATTGATTTAAATTATAGTTTTGGTTTGTTAATATTTATTATGGATGTTATTTTTTATTAGAACCCTCATGGAGTTGTTTCTAGTTCACATTATTGAATCGCATCTGGTTTAAGGTATGATTCCCTTCTCATATGACTATTTAATTTCATATTGATTGATTTCATATTTTATAAAATGACATGGATTCTAATTAGTGATTTGTAATTATAAGAATTTTTTATTGAAAAAAATTAAAAAACTTATTATTGTGAATTTACCAGTTTTTTTTACAAAATTTCACACTCCATGCATTTTAGAAATTTTCCTGTTGAAATTCGTCGGTTATTTATAGTTGGTAAAGTATGTTTTGGGTTGGATAATTTCATATTAATGATTATTTGGAATTTATAAATGTTTTTTTATTTAAATAATTTTTATTTGACCCGTTTTATAAAATTAGGGGTTTAATTATTTGTAAATTGGTGGTGTCTAAAAGAGTAATCATGTACCATTTGACAGTTTTAGATTTTTCTCTCCTTTTGAAATCTCAACATGGATGATTCAATTTACATGTTTAGGTTTAATGTTATATGAGGACCTTGTTAATGGAATCCCTAAAGAAATATTGGATGAATGGTAACAAATTATTTCTTAGGGTGATTTGAGGTAATTGTAGTGTGTTATTCTTGTGTGTGATACATCTTTATATTGTTGGATAAATGGTCGGTCTTTATTGGCTCAAAAATCGTTATTTTGGAAATGAGATCCTATCAAAGAATAAAAATATTTTATTAACGTTTTAATAGTAGTTTAGGTTATGAAAATGGTAGTGGACCTTAGTAAAGAAACAACTTTACATTTGGATTATTCCCCCTAGTTGGTCTATGTAGGGAAATACCAAGCCTATTGGTGAATTGATATCTTTATATTAGTCATTCCTATAGGAAGACTCACGTGTTATTATGATCAAGTTTATCCACTAACTCCCTATGCTCTCCCATGTTCTTTATCAATTATTTGTATGTGGATAATTATTTAGATTCCTTGATTGGTTAGTTTCTCATATGTGCTAATTTACACAGCCCATTTTGTCTAATCATTGTTCAGTCTCTTGTGTATGGTGGAAGTATTTTTAAATTTATGATAATGTGTTTAGAAATGTTTGATGGAAGAAATTTATAAATCTTTTAGTTCCTCTAGCCCCTATTAAAATAAAAACATTATCCCCTCATTTCAATATATCTTTCTCTAAAATGATAATGCTTCCACAATTGAAAATTGTCTAGTATTAAACAAAATTCGAAATAGACCATGTTTTACATTAAATAAATAATGATTGAAAACATAGTTTTATATACTATATTTCAAACATAAAATTTATGATTCTTCTATTTAAAGGAAATAAAATTGGAAAATATTCTTTTAGGGACAAACATTGTGTTCAAATACTCATGACTATACATATTTCTTATTTTAGCTTGTTATTCTAATTATGTATTGGTTTCGATCACCATGGGTGATGCTGTGTTTTGGTATCTGTGAGTGATCCATGGTGCCACATGGAATTTAGGGGGTATTTTTATTCAGTTTGGGGTTTGATTATCAAATTTTTTTTATTTTTAATAATTGTATTAAAGATTTTAATTTTTCTTAATTTATTATATCATGATTCTCTATTTATTTCATCTACCACAATTTATTTCATTAGGAAAAATCATTCCCTTCAGTTCTAATTTATTCCATTGGTGAATTTCACTAGCTTAAGAGGATTGGGAAAAACTCTCAGGCCTTATAATGAGTTGGATCAGGTGACTGGTTTGGTTTGACCTGGGTTGGTTCTTAAAAAAAATATCTGATCTATGTTATTTCGTAGAATTAGATTTCAAATTATCCATTTTTATTTTATATTTATAGGTATATAGATTATAACTATCGGAACATGGGTTTTTTATATGATGGATTTTCGAGAAAACACTTTCTAGGATGAACCTTGCGTTACCATTAGATTTCTAGTCTTTCACAGTTTTTTTGGTTCTTGTGGTTTATTGTTGTTTGGGGAAATTAAACGATAGTCATAAGAGATATATTAGTGAGAATATAGGACCTATAAATCCATGTCATTATGGGTTCATTAATATGATAGTCTCTCAATGATGATGGTGTGAGTGGAATATGTCCCCTATCCATATGGACATTTAACCAAAAGATATTAATTTCTTATTATTGATTAGTTATGGGTTCATTTTAACATTGAAATAATTTGGAAAACCTAGTTTTTATATTTTTCAAAACCATATTTCAAGTTTTAATTTGTTACTTTTTTCTGAAAATGAATTTATATTTTTCATACATATTTTAATGAATTAGTTGGAAATATGTTATTAAAATAAATGTTTTTTTTGAAATGATACTTGTTTATAATTGAAGGAAATGTCATGAGTGGGATGTATTTGTATTTGGATGAAATGTATGTGATTATTGTATAATGTTTACTAAATTTGAGTTTAAACTATTAAAATTTGTGTTGAATTTATGTTTAGTGGGATATTGGGAAAAAATCATTGTGAAATTTTTGATCTTATGTTCTTTTATTTTTATCATAGTCTGGTGATGAGTTTATATAGCTGAGTTGGGTTTGATAGAGTTATTAATTTTATTATTTCATAATTTAAACCCCCAAAAAGAGACTTAATAAATATTTTATATGCAGTTATTGGTGGTTTATCATTATCATTACATTAAGTTTATCAACCCAATAAATTCATTCTTTTGTTTCAAAAGATGAAACCTCAAATCCATTATGGTCTAGAAGATACATTTGAGGTAAAATATTTGTTGAAAATAATGGGGAGGATCTTTTGATTCTTTTATTTTCATGATTTTCTAAAGTTTAAGATGAATATATATTTTCTCAACAGTCTAAGATGGAACTAGTAGAATTAGGTCATTAGCAAAAGGCATCAGTAATACCTATTATGGTATTTCCTTAAGGCCTCTTTCATCTAAAAGTTCATTTATGTGGATTTAAAGGTAGAAATTGGAACATTGAAGTGCTACAATAAAAAAGGTGAGGGATTAGTGTTGGTTTAAATACATAATTTTTTCAGTCTATATCTCTATCATATGAATTGTCTCAAGAGTGATTATTTAATGGATCATCATTTTGAGAATGGGTTTCATCCAGATATCCAATCGAGGTTGTCAAATTTCAGTTTAACTTCTTTTGATAATGTGGTGATGAAACCTATTCTGGATTAAAGTATGTTAGATGAATTTATTGAGGTATAAGACCTTTATTAAGTACATGGATGTTTTAAAGAGGATTCAAAAATGGTGATAGTAAATTTTGCAGTAGCTAGTGGAATATATGGTGAATTAAAAGGATTATTGATCCATCGTTATCATATTTAGGTAATATGACCTTGGTGCGTCATAAATTTATAAAGATAGGTCACATGAATTTGTATTTTCCATATCAATAAAATACCAATAATACATATGGATTCTTGTGTAACATGAATTGGGTTTTTTGGTGATTACACATAGTAATGAGGAGATAGTCTACTGCTTCCAAAGGCCCCGACCATCCCGATCACCTGACAATGATTCTAGTATGGGTCCTCTTTAATGATTCTATTATTTTAAGTTACTATTTGTTTTAATTGTTATCAACCACATTTTTGGGAATGTTTTTTTAATACAAGGTCAACTTTTTTTAAGATCGTAAATTAACCAGTTTTTTGTAGTTTATAGTAATTTTGAATTTTTTTGAAAATTATCCTTAGGGTTGAAAGGGTATAATGTGATTGAATCTTATAAATACCAAATTATTTGTATATTTCTTATTAGAGTGAAGTGAGTCACATGGTGTATTGTGTTATTTGGATATTTATAGGGTTTTTGAGTGTTTATTCAGGTATAATGGTTTAGTGGTTCATTGATGTAGTTAGTTAAAAATTTTGATACATCAATTAGCCTAGTTGGTGAGGTATCCTAATGTTCATCCACGAGACCTAGGTTCAAACCCAGGTAGAAAAATATTTCTGATACTATAGCATTACTATAGCAGGAACTGTATATGTACTATAGCCAAACTGTACACTGTGTGGGGCTATAGCAGAACTGTACATTGTACAGGTGCTGTATAAAATTGTACTCTGTGAGGGTTCTGTAGTAGGCCCTGTAGCAGTTAATATAGTAGATATTGTTCGGTACTGTAGTAGTTGGAACTATTCACCTTGGGACACCCGTTTGGGCTTGGAGACCTTAATGATTTTGGGTCACCCAGGACTTTGAGTCAGTAGGGCTTTATGGCTACCATTAAGGCCTTCGGGCCACCTCAAGGCCCTCGGGCCACATGAAATTTCCCCAGACATACTCTACAAAAAAAGGAGCAGCCCTAGAAGAGGATTCAGAGCAAGTGCAGTCACCAGAGCAGAGCAAAATGGATTTGACAGAATGAGAGGGTACATCTATGATATCGGTACTATCCTGTGCTTACACAGGAAGCCTAGCCAGAAGACCATGTGAAGGTGCAGATCTACTATCATGTTGTATATGTTTGGGAGGGGCAGTTCCTTGTAGATAGTCTAGTTGGATTCCCTAATTCCTTCATTTCATGTTATCTCCAATGCCTACGAGCCATATAATCTCAAAGCCTAGGGGCCTTGTAAGGGTTCCCCTCATCTCAGGAAAGGGGGTTATCAAAAATCAATAAAAACAATGGCCTTCAGGCCATTCCGGTAGTTACGAATTAATTTAGAATTCTAAAATGGTGGGGAGTCCATTATGGACTCCAATCATGGAAAAAAAAATTTGGTCCAAACTTTTTTCTTTGAAATCAGAGGATTTCATTCTATATAATTTATTCTGTTTCTTTTTAAAAGAGTTAAACATTAGGCCTCAGCATACACAAAACAATTTTTTTATAGATATATTTTTAAAGTTGTAGATCTTTTTTTATGTTATCTTTAAAAATAAATTGGGCTTGTAGGTTTATTTATGTTATAGGTGGACATTTTCATTTTGGTGGGTTTCAGTACTTTTAGATGGAGTAATTACATCGTGTGATTTTGTAAACCTTATCTGTTAATATTGAAAACAATTGTGATTTTGTGGTTTTTTAGGGTGGAAATCCAAAATATTGAGATAATTGTCCAACCTCAGTTTTTCTGTTTATGTTGGTTCATATTTTTTTCGTTAGATTTTCCTTTTAGTTTTAGTTGTTTTTAAATCATGTTTTGAGTTTTGGGCTATTTTTCTTATGTTTTTTAGATTAAGTGTTTGGTCAAAGGGGAAAATGTGTGACCTTTTGAGGCATGAACTCTATTCATTTCATTTTAAACATGTATGAGATGATTTTTATCTACTATTAATGGATGGCTAAAATCATACATATCATAGGAGTAAACATGTGGGTCATTGTGTGTCACTGGATGAGGTTGCATTTTCTGAGCACAGTTATCCCAATCATGTGAAAGGTGTGTGCTTGGTTCTGAAATTATTTACTGGACCAAGTCATAGGGTTGGATCATAATCTCCAAAAAAAATTGCATAAAAATTGTGTACATGCACAATGTGTTCAATGGGGGTTTCACAGTTATCACATAGTTTGTGAAATTCTGTGGCCTAACCATTCATAGTTCCCAGGTGATTCAAAATGTTGAATTCATCATCAAACATCTTCAAATATTTACAATAATTTTCTTTATTTTAATATATTGAAATCTTCCATAGTGGGGATACCCATCCCTTCCTTCCCAATCCTCCCCATATCTTTTAAGGGTGGATCAATATATTCTACAAGGTTCTGGGCCATTATATATAATGTAATAAACTCTTCTCTTTTTCCTCATCCCTCCTTCTATTTTCTCTGGAGTTCCTCTTATCCCTTGGTCTTGTGGGAGTAGATTTTATGTTTCATTGAGGTTAGTATTTTTTTTATTTTTTATGGTTTCTCTTGGATGTACATCTATCTTAGAACAGTCATGGTGATGTTCCATGTTAAAAAAATTTAAGAACATGTTATTTTTTGTTTTTTTTCCCTTATCACTTTGACTTTAAATTGGAGAATGATTTATGTATTGTGTTTTTACATTTTATGGGATTTGATTAGAGGTTTGAAATTATTAGAAATTGTTTTGATATGTTTTGAATTACTTCTTGTTTTGTTGTTATTAATATTTTAACAAATCTGAAACAAGTATTTGATAAATTTCCCGGTTTTACATAATATGTTAATAGTTTTTCATAATTTATGGGTTGGAATAGAAAATTTTTTATGAAAAAAAATTGATTTTTTAAATTTTATGGACTTATATATTGTTTTATTTATCATTTTTAAAAATGGTGGGTTCTATTTTTGGAAAAGGGTGGTTTCTCAAAGTGTGATTGTGGCCTGAATAGTATATTCATATGCTTTTTGTCTTTTGAAAAAACCCCATTTGAAGAGAATGTTTCCTTATTTTTTTGAATGGGATGGAATGAATTTTTTTGGGAGCTACCTCATGAACTATTGGTTGGAATGTATGGTATTAATCCTTTTTGTGATTTCGGGTGATGATTTTGTGTGATACATATACATTTGGTTGGATTACTATTTTATATTGATTAGATCATCCCCTTTAGTATTTACATTGAAACATGACTTGGATAAAAGATCTTTCGGGATTGGTATGAACACTAGTTATGTTTATAATATTTCTAATGGTCCCTACTATGGACCTTTCTCTATATTGGGATTGTGCCCCTCTATTAGCCCATGTTGGGTATGACTAAGCATATGGGTGAATTGACATTACTTGGTGAGGAATTCCTATAAAATTAGATTGGTTTTAGTAGCACTTATTATTCTAGGTATGATGAATATTATTTCGTTTATGGTTATTTTGTCATGTGTCCTATATTCCATTTCCCTTAGTGTGTGATTATTTTTTATTCTCTCATTTTTTTATTATATATTGTTTAAAGCATGATCATGATTTTTGAAATGATTTATGAAAATTCATTATGAGATTTATACACCGTCTAACCACATTCTTAATAAGAAAATATTAAATGCATTGACATAACAATTATATTAAATTAAAAATGCATCCACCATTGAAAATAATAGATTTTTAAATAAAAATGAAATGTCTTTGTGATTTTATTTAAATCAAAAATTTGTATAAAAATACATTTACATATATTATTTTTAACCAATAAGTTATGCTTCATTTAATTAATATGAATTCAAATGGAATATATTTTTTGTGAACACCTTTAGAGTTTTAATACACACAGATGTTGCACTTTTATTAGAATTTGGTTTCAATTCCTTATATGTATCAATATCCATGGGAAATGATGGGTTTTCATATCAGAGAGTGATCCTCATGGATATATTTAATTTTAGTGGTAATCATGGTCTATTTTAGTTTTAATGCTTTGTGTTTTTTGTATTTTCATATTTGTGTAATGGTTGTTCATATTCTCATATCATTATGTTAGACTTATCTAGTTATTTCTCCTACTTTTGTATAATTTCATTGGAATAAATCATTCCTGTTGGTAATTATTGATGAAATTAGCCCTTGCCACTTTCCTGAGAGCATATAAAATGCCTCTCAGCCCTTGTCAAGGGTTCGCATAGTTGACTGGGTCAGGGCTAGCCAAGGTTGGATCCTGACATGAATAAACTACTGTGTTGATTCCAACATCATTTAACATGCATAGAACATGACCTCTAAATATCTACTAGGGTGTTAATGGTACTATGATATTATAAAACATCATAAAAACGAAATAACTTCCAAATGAAAAACACTTTTTTTCAAATAATAATGATGGTGTTTTGAGAACATTAATGAAAAAAAGGATTTAAATTAAATAGTGTTGAATGTGGTACACCATGAAAACATAGATTTATCACTAATATGAAAAAAAGTGTAGGGGAAATTATTTTTAATCCTCCTATATTCCATTGATTATTTACCCTGGTGATTTACTATAACATTTATTCTATTATTTCTATTAGTGGAAATGGAGAGTTCAATAATGAAATCCATGGTGGTGTTTTCCCATTTCTATTCAAGAGTAGGAAATTTTCGTAACATCCAATTACAAACCAATATATTTAAAATAGATTTGAAAAAAAATATGTATTCATATACCTATTCAAAAAAAACATATTCATTTTATCCTAATAGATATTATATTATAGATCTCTATTCATTTTTAATATCCTATATTATTATATACTGATTATAAATAGGAATTATCCAAGAGACACATCATCAAATCTAGTATTGATGTTCCAAATTCTATATTTATGAAGCCTTATTATTATTTCAAAATAATAATTGAATAAAAGAATGTTTATCACCATATTTTATAGTTTCATAACTATCATTTAACCCTCATTAATCATCTTGTGGATGTATTGTTGAATGTTTATATAGTAATTATATGATCAATAACAATTTCACATGATTTTAAAATTTATAGTATAGAAATATATAAGTACTGGAACTCATTATGTTCTTATTATGGATAAATTATCTTGGTCTTTCTAACTTAGGGCATTAGAGTCATTGTTCACTTTACTATGACTATAATCTATTAATCCATTGCAATTTTTAATCAAAATTAATTGTATCCTTTGGTGCAAATTGGACTCGATTTTTTTGAATAACCACTTAATTAATATATGAATAATATATTTAAATTTATGTTCACTATATAAATAATTCACCGAGATTATTAATGAAAAAACTACCATTATCATCTCAAAATCGATAGTTTGTTAATCTCCCAAATGATGTTCAATTGGAAATTGGAATAGGATATCACTGAAACATTTTTTTTAGGGTACAACCTAGTCCCATTATTTATACATCATTGTAGAGTGAAAATTAAACTCCAATATTTGGTTGTGTGAGTATAGGTACTATAAAAAACGTCACATCAATTCAATTAAATTTTATTCAATCCAATTGATCATCTCATTTCATAAATGTAAAAATTGTTATTTGATTTGATATATATAAGGAATCTCAAATAAACCCTATGTTCTATCTATCCAATAATAGAAAACTATTATTCTAGGCCATCAAGGTTTTTAAGGGAAATTGATCAATAATTTACATCATTAATTAATTCACTAATATAGCCTTGAATAATATAATATTCCAGAAGAATGTAAATATGTATATCAATATTTCAAACAATCAAATTTTTTCATATAGTTTATCATTCATGAAGAGATACAAAACAATGTTTAAATGTATTTAATTTTATTCTTTTCTATTTTAATGTATAAGAATGTATTCAATAATGTTTATAAAAAACCGATCAACGTAATATATTGAGATTTTATTCATTATAAACATGGATAGAATAAGCATTTTGGTGAGTCCAAATTGCATCAATATAAATTCATTAGTGCATATTTCATTTGAAATGATTTCAATGGTATATCCTTTTTCTTGAACCATTGTAAATGATATGAATAATGAAATATTTTCAAGAATATGAATTCATCTCCATAATGATAATAAAAAATATCATCAATTTGTGACAGAGGATACATGTTCATATTGAAGACATTTTGTGGTTCCCAATAGAAAATGAAAAGATGCATTGACCAATATTACATCATAAAACTTAAAATTTACAACCCATAGTGATTCACATTGAAAAAGAAATATATTTTCAATATTCTATGGGATTTAAATGTTCAAATTAGAAAACCCAATTTGTTCAATTCTATATGATTTTCTTGAATTTTAATTTCACTGTGTATGAGTTATATTAAAAATTCATCATCATGACTCAAAGAACGAATTGTAATCTAATCTAGAAATACATTATAATATTCTCACAAAATATGAATATTTTAAATTTTTATTTCTTCTCTAAAATTGGATATAAATTTACTTCATTAATAGGTAGTTTCATTCACATATGATAAATAATTACCACTAGTTTTTAATATTCATAATATAACATAAAAACAATCTTAGGTGGATTCATTATATCGAATGAGATATCAATTTTCAATTAATTTATAACGTATATGTATTGGGATAACTAAAAAATTTCAACAATAAAAACAATTCCCATTATAGAATAATAATATCTTTCTTAACATTAACATTCTTGATAAAATTGACAAGACATTCATAATTTTCTACTAGATGACATGTTTTCTGTAACCATCATTTTAAAAATTCACAATTCACGTATCTTATCACTTAGTTAGACTAGATGTTATTCAGTGGATAAATCAATAATATATATAATGTAATTATTTCCCTAAAATAATATATTGAACTATTAGTTGTACCTTATGATAATATTCATTTTCCCTCCACAGTTGGGGGGCTTACCTGAGTGGTAATGGCTTCCCATAATCCTGCATTAGACCTATGTTCAAATCACGGTGGGAATTAATTTCTACTAGTATGTGGTGACACAAGAATAATGTTGGAAGGTGGTGAAACAGTCTTGGTGAAGGCAATGGGTGATGTTATAATTTTGTCGGCATGACGCTAAACTATGGCTTAAAGCATGTTGTGGGTCCTTAATAAATCTAATAAGCTCAATTCCCATAGGTCCTTCGAGAAATATATAGAATAATGAAGGTGTTGTTAGTGGGATATCCATTTTGTGGATATGGATTTATATTCCGTTATGTGTGCATGGTGTTTGGTTGGTTCATTAGATTTTACACCCAAGAAACTAATATATATAATGGTCATTTACATTCTTTAAAATGCTCATTTTAATCAAAATATTATTTATTTTACCAGTATTTTGAACAAAATAAAATTCATGTTAATTTGATTCATTCCCATAGATGCCTAAATCAACATTTTTAAGTCGTAGGTAGCTTAATTCAATTCATCCATGTTCGTTATCAATTGAACATTGATAAAATTACATTTCCTATTATTTGGTTGTTTCAAAAACAAACCTATGATGTTGAAGAAAATTAAAATTAGAGATAGATTGTTAGAAATATTCAAATAATTACCCATTCCCAATAACATTTTATGATGTTTTTCATGAGGATAGTCCAATCATTTTTTTTCACACACATTGTTCACACGATACCTAATCTTAAAACCCTTGAATAAATCTAAAAATCCTACTGTGGGATCCAAATATCATTTATCAGATCCAACAATGATATGAATTTGAAATAATTTCTGATGATGTAAAACATTATAAAAAAATTATTTCAACAGATTACTTATTATGATTATCTAAAATAACATTGTATTATCAGAGGTTGTAAAAAATTATATCATCATTTTGGGTATAATTGTTCATAAAAAGATTGTGAAACAACAAAATTGTTTCCCCAAAGACTGTGAATTCCTCATCTTAGTATTAATCTAACACATCATGCAATGTATATAGAAATAATTGAAACTATTCATTTATTATTCACGTGTTTTACCTCTATGTGAATATTTACAACCACGAAAAACAAATTCAAGTACATAAAAAATGATTTAACTTATTAAAAACCACATAATCTAAAATCTCAAAAACATTAGGATATTATCATTTCATAAAATTTCAATATGGTTTCCATTAATTTTTTATAATCTATATATGAAAAAATATATATTCCATTATCTAAAACAGACTAAAAAAATTATTTATAGACATTAACATTAAATAATTATAGACGATTCAATATATATCATAAAAAACACCTAAGCATGAACCATAAAGTATTAGTTTCTTTTAATACATGATACAAATAAAACTATTACCAGAATTATCATCAAAATCTCCCAAAAAGATATTATCACAAATTACCAATCATAGTCATATATGAATAAAACCATTTCTAATAACCAGTGGAACATAGAGACATAAGTAAGGGTGGAATCATATTAAAATTAAAGGAAAAATATTGAGATTATGACCAATGATCGTAAATGATAATAATATCTATACAAGGGTACGATAACATATTCATAACTTGTGAATCTCGTACTTAATTAGTCAATTATAATTAATATTTAATCATGGAATAACACATTTTCAAATAATACATAATCCATTATTTATTTGAATAATTTCTAATAAATCATGAGATGTGATAACATATAATAATATAAATACATAGGTTTGTGGAATAATCATTAGAAATTAATGTATATTTATTTTTAAATTATCACTACAATGGATGTTATAGTGGTTTGGGATAAGACACATATACACTATTTCTATAATCATATTTCACTAACAAAAATATATTGTTGGGCACATTTACTTAATTAAATGGTTTCAATACACATTAAATATATATTTTCATATGCGATATTAATAGGTTCTCTCAAAATTTTATGGCAATATTATTTTGTGTTAACCCATCACATAATGAAAACCATGCTTATTTTTTCCTAATTATTAAAAAAAATTAACAATTAATAATATCATGTAATGTTGAATGAAAATTGTTTTAATAAAAATTTCATATTTTCATAGTATGTAAACCATGTAAAATAAAATTTTTTCCAAATTCTTCATCATATAATAAATAACCCTTGGGAAATAAACACATTTAATTGAATAATCATTATATCATAATCTACAGTTTCCATATGAAAAAAGGATATGAGTTGTATCATAACATCAAATCCCTTATGAATCATATCAGTATATAAATAATGATTATGTAAATGAGGAATATCCTTAATAGGGAAATTATAATTTTCATTGAAAATTGTAAAAATAAGTTTTTATTTGGTCAAATTGAAATTTTAAAAATTCCAAATAATTTATGAAAAAATTACGCATGAATAAGTATATATATATATATATTCATTTATTAGAATCATTATATAAAAATAATTGTAATAATTATAGTAATGTTGTTAGGGTTGTGATAATTAATACAATTTTTTCATTTTCAGTTTTATTTAAAATTAATAAATAAAAAATCAAAGTTAATTGTAAATTTTTTATATTAATCGATTTAAAATAAATTTATATATGGTTTTAAATTTATTTATTTATCTATTAAATAATATACAATTTTATTCAAGAAATCATTTTCACGAAATTGCACATTGATGAAAATATTCTTCAACCAAATAAAAAATTAAATATGTTTTTATAAAATATATCACAATAATTATCATTTAAAAAAATTATGTAAATGTTACTATTAAATTAAAATTACAAGAATACATATTTTAGATGAATATATATGTATTTCAATGTATTACACTAACGTAATTTTATTAAAGTCAGTCCCAAAAATAAATCTGATTGTATCACAAATTATTGCCTATGTTCCTGTTAGGGATAATATGAATTCAAACATACTTTTTAAGGAAAATTTTATTACTATAAACTAATTAGTTGAAAATATAAATATAAAACATATTATATATGTTTTTCTGTTGTATTTTAGGATTTAATTTGAAGAAAAAAATAAATCATGCACTCAAACCACTTTTTTCAATAGGGAATCAATATATTATTCATAAAAGGGTTTATGGGAGAATTCATATTTCCTAATAAATTATTTTTTTCATCACATTTTTTTGAATTTTAAGGATTAGTATTTTCCAGGGAAATTGATTAAAAATTACAAGAGGATAATCAATTTTTAATATTGGAGAATTTAATATTGTCCTTGATCCAAGTGTTTTTTCACATCATGATATTATGTTTTTCATAATAATAATAATCAAAAAAATTCTTCAATATTATTAATTATATAATTATATTACATTGAAAAAATATTTAATTAAAAAAATCAGAAAAAATAATATAATTATGTGGTGAATAACCATAATAAAGGGAAAACGAAACCCCTACACACATAAAAATCTATTATTCTCAATCGCATATTAATAAAAATAATTAAGAATTAATTATCCTCAAAATAAAAAGCTATAATACGACACTAAATTTATTAAGGATATAAATTTTCTATGATGAACAATTGTTTATATTAATGCATTAATTCCCCCTCCAAATAATATGATTTGAGTGAATGAATATATTATTTTTAAGAAAATGATTGCTATTTAATTTTTTTAAATTAAGCTAAGAAATCCTGAATAGGAGTTTAGAATATAATTACAAACTTCTCCTTATATCAATGTGATTAGACAATGATAATTTATGACATAAATATTTAGTCACAATTTAAAGGATGATTAAGTTCAACGATAATATGTAAGTATAAATAATTCATCAAACAATTTTATATTATTGAATAAAATCATGATATAATGACTGAATTAATCGCATAGTCGATTATGAATTTTATTTCATAGTTCATGAAAATTATTGTTTTTTTATTTTGATTCTATTTACATGATTCTATTCAATTATAGTTATATGAAATTTTATTCAAATTTGACAGTGAAAATATTATCTAAAGAGGAAATAAATATATATTATTAGTGAAATTTTTGGGGTAATAAAATAATATCATCTACTATGTGACATAATAAATTTTACATTGAATAAAAAATTATCTCAGTGAATATAAAGATAATAAAATGATTTAAAAAATTAGATATTTTGAAAAACATTATGTGTTTTTGATGTGTTCAAATTAAATCCTAGAATATATCATATCAGGAATACCATTATACAAAATTGAGTATATTTAAATATAATTATTTAAAAATACCACTAGCACTAATATCATGGAAGTCAGATTATTCATCAATTGGGAATAATTTTTATGACCATGAATCTAAAA
The DNA here is from genome assembly GCA_963277665.1 of Viscum album. Taxonomy (NCBI): domain Eukaryota; kingdom Viridiplantae; phylum Streptophyta; class Magnoliopsida; order Santalales; family Viscaceae; genus Viscum; species Viscum album. The sequence continues at coordinate 1,185,050,706 of OY728161.1, read as the reverse complement.
TGATACCAAACAATTTCCATAAAAATAAAATATATATTTTTATTTATCTTTATGAAAGAAAATTTATGATCAAGAAATTATATTTTAAAAAAAATCATGAATAATAGACTAGTAGTGAAAAAAAAAATTTGAAAAAAATTAAGATAGATGGAAAGGGAAATAAAACTAACTCATTTAAATTTATTTCGAATTTCATAATAATTATATTAAAAAATAATATAAAATTTAAGGATTAATATCCATTTCAAAGATATTAAAATAAAATAATCCTAATTCATGATGCCCACTACTTTCTAAAATCATATTCTAATGAATATGATTAATTTAAATATTGATATACTTTTTCATTCTTATTGATTCTAAAATTTTGAAATTAATTCTGGGAGGTGTGAATGAAATTTCAAATTTAGAATCAACCTCATCGATTGATAATGTTATTTGATGAAATTTTTTGTAATAAATAGATAATATTAATCTTTAAACATCTCTCCCATGTAGGAAAGTATTAGAAATAAAACATTTATTATCCTTCAACAAGGGTGTTTAATAACAAATGAATCATGGTAAATGTAATGGGGTAGAATAGATATCCAATATTATTATTACAATGACATTTATTTTACACATCATTAAATTTTACTCCCCATGGATCCATTTTACTCTTCTCTTTTAATAATACAATAGCTTGCATTTTACGAAACATCGAGTTCTAGCACGCCACATCCAATCAAACAAGTCGTTATGAATAGTAATACAAAATTTCTGAAATTAAATAAATTTTATTTCTCAAAATCGACTTCATTTTTTTATTTGTAATATCAAAATTAGTTTAGGCTGAGTTTTTTGGTATTTTTTATAAAAAAACATTTAATTATTGATTAATAGTGAAAAACAATGCGTAATTGTTTGAAACCTAAATTTTATTTAAATAATTTTTTAATTATTTAAATTTATTTTATGTCAAAATAGATAAATTATACCTATATATGTTCAGTTTATTTCATTAGAGTCATTTTATAATAAAATTAGAGGTATTAAATTTTATTGAACATTTTAATTTCTTTTACCCCGCTTCTAGGCACATTTGAAAATTTGAATAGAGCTTAATTTTACTATTTTAGTTAATTGAATTTCAAAAATCTAAGAGACATTTTTTACATCAGTAAGTAAAATTTGGTTCAATAGAATGAATTTTTTTATGAATAATAACTTTTAAATTTTATTTACCACGGTTAAAAGTAAATATGTTAATTAAATGTAAAAAGGTTATTACAGTTACCCTAAAACACATCCTAATTCAATTGGATAAGTGTATTTAGATAAAGATAAACCTTAGGAATAAAATATTATCCTTCTGTTCCACATGGATTAGATTACGACATTTATAATTATTTTATTTAAAGAAGTGTTAAAAGTGTTAAATTCTAATTTTAATAAATAAAACATTTTTAATATAGGGTTATATATAAGATAAATTATTATATAAATATTAATTATAAATATATAACAATTTTCTATATAATATTTTTTTATTAATAATTTTTAGTCATTATTTAATTAAATTTTTTTACGATATAATGATGATACAATAATTACCTTATTAATGAAATATTAAAATAATTGATTTTATAAATATCCAAATAAATGTAAATTGAATCTTTTTATGCATTACTCAAATTTTATAGGATAATATGACTTGTTATGGTTGATTGAAAAAATTTCATCCAAGTGACAATGTTGTTATGAATTTCACAAAAACAAAATACAAAATAGTGTTAAAATTGACATAAATGAGTTTTTAAAACAAATACTATATTATTAATTGATATAATATTCCAAGAAATATATTGTTCGACCAAAATGACATAGATAAGGTTTTATATATCAATAATGAATCACTTGAGGTTTTCCCTTAGATTTTAATAGTATGTTTATTAACCATTTATTTAACAATACATGAAGGCAATGAAAAAGTAAAACTATTTCACTAAGAGTTAAATCTAAATGATAATGTTAATATGGTAACCAAATCATATTTAAAACCTATTTATTGGGAGTTTTCCGACCCAGACCCACCTTATCCTTGAAATAAATATTTTTTTGAGCCATTATAATATAATATAATTGAATAATAAATTAATATTTCAATAATTACCTTAAATGAACCTCACCTCTCTTATAAATGTGTTATACTCCTCTCAAAATCACATCACCAAATCCATTTTGGATCAGCCAAAAACTACTCAAATATCCTCCCATCCACCCCACTTCAACCGATAGGCCTTACATTGATCATAATCCTACCTACAATCCCTTTTGATCAAATCAAAAGGAAGAACCCGAAGAAGTGGTAATAATTTCATCACCTCTTTCAAAATTATATTCTTCTTCAACATCCTCTTTATTTTTTGTTTTCATAACAAAATAATAACTCTAGTAAATTATACATATTGTGATGTTATTATAAATATGGTATTACCATATTTGTTTTTATATCGATCCAATGAATTAAAAAGTCACTATACGTTGGTAGGTAAGGCTTACTGTCTCCACGTCGGGGTGTAGTTTTTATTCAAAACCTCATTATTTGGTTGGGTATAATAATGAGTATAATTGATGTAAATAAGAAATATAGCATGTTAATGATTATTTTTATATGATATATCATCCAATTATGTACAATTTCACCCTCAATATACTTTTATTTTTGCTCTTAGGTACGTACGGGTTACCATCTCCACGAATGCGATTAGATTCATTACCCATCATAACCATTCAAGAATAATTTACATCTTACGATTAAAAATAATTTTTAATAACTTAATATCATTATATATATGAATCAAATAAATTATATCCATATCAATCCTGACTTACATAACAAAACATATAAAGGAAAATGAATCAGTTAACAACTGAAAAAATTATACTACTAATATATTATTAACAAAGAAATATTACAAGATCAAATAAGATAACATTTTTAGGTATCTGGTTCTTGTATAATTTAATAAAAATTATTAAACTATTATACAAAAGGTTAACATACCCCCAACCATAAAAAAGTATATGTTAAGGATTAATTTTACCATATCTTTACTATTTGAGGTTGTTTATATGTAATTATGTACTACAAATTCTTTATTATCCACATCTATGTTTCTTAAAAATGTATTTCAATTTTTAATATTATATCCTAGAATATGGTTTAAATTCATTTATACCATTTTTTGACATTATATAACATATTTTTAATAGAATATTTCTATCATTTTCTAACCAAGGATCTTTATGTCCTTTTCAAAAAAATTATGGTAAAAATGTTTTTAATATATACAGCGGGTGATTCTATTTTATATCGTTATAACACCTTAGAATATTTTTCATAAAATCTTAAGAGAATATTTTAAAAATAAATGTTTTCCTTTAAAATTATGTGACTTTTAAATGATTTCAAAATTTATCTACATTTTTTTTTATTTCATCTATGTCAACATCTTTGATGTGTTTTACACTTGTTGGAAGTTGATTTATTATGATACAATATTCCATATTGTATTGAATGTTTTGCGATATGTTTGATTATGGATGTGTTATTTCTATACCAATATTTGTTTGTGGTTAAAGTATTACCATTTACGATTATACTTTTAATATGAATTTCTATGTTATGTTTCAACCTTTTCATATGAGGAATGCATTAGACATAGTAAGCAATTAGTAGAGCCCACAATTGATCCTTGATGCATTGGTAGGTATCATGAGACAAACTAGTTTCTTGGAATATGGCCTTAAGAAAATATTATTTATAGTCTTGGTATGAGGCCTTGACTATGTGGTTAAGATGTTCAGCCTTATGCATTCCATCATTATGAATTTGGTTCTTGATATAACATTTGATTATTCGACTAATCGAATATCCATGTGAATGCATAAATGGATTATTTGTTTTATATTTTCCATATTATTCTTAAGTTTTTATTTAAATGGATTCTTTTTCAGTCTTACACACTTCCTAAAATTTAATGCTTATTTATAAAAGTTTTTGCTATATTTTTATCCTTATTGAGCCCCTGATCTCACCCCTTAAATGTTTATATTTATCCCAGGATGCGTAGAATTATATTGATACTGACAAACAAGGATAGTCTAATGGAGATAAAATTGTTCAAAATGGAAAAAATGTTATTATTTTTATTTCATAATATAACGTAAAACGTATGTTTGTATCTAATATATCCAAGGCTAGTAAACTGAGCAGTTATTCAGGATTTGATCCATTGTGATCATGATAATATTATTTAATAATGTACTAACTTTAGGTAACTAGGGTAGGTGTGTTACAGTTGGTATCATTGGTAGTTTAGTAAAAACCTTGGAAGCTTGATTTAGAAAAACTCTAATTAGATAAAATTACCCCAGATAGACTATGGGGAATGGTATATAAGAACTTCCTAGAACTTTGGTAATGTAGATATTTTGTGTATTTTCCTAGAAATACATCCATATCTGGATACGACCCGGTAGAGTCAGCTATAGCACATATATTCCTAAGAGTGAAAAATCGACATGGATTATGGGGATTGACCGGAGGTATCCTGGTACATGACAATGGGTCTTGCTTCACTCTTGGTTACAACACTCCTAAGGGTATCCTTAGGATAATTCACATTTTTTTTTACAAAAAGTTATGAAGGATTTATGAGTAAATACCTCCTCAATGAAAACATTTTTTATGATTATGGATTATATGAATAAACATTTCAATTTATGTTTGGTAATTTACTAGTTCGGAATTATGTATTGTTATTCATAAACTAATCTAATGTATGCCATTTTTTAGAAATGGAACCTAGTGGAAGGAATGTAAACTATATCAACACACACAATCCATGTAGGTTTTTCTCTGGAACTCAAGATAATTATAGTGGAGTTGGTGATGAAACTGTGGATAAACAACATATTATCATATTGGGACAACTCACTCATGTTAGGAATAATTACCATACCCATATGGAGCACACTGATCCACAACGCAGATTAACAATGCTAGACTACTTCATCAGGAAAAAACCAACAACATTCAATGGGAATAAAAAACAATTTTTAGTTGATAAAAGGTTAAGTTCCTTATAGAAAATATTTGATGCTTTATGGAGTAGAAAAAGGTAAAAATTTGTCATGGTAGCTTATCATATAACGAGAGATATAGATCAATGGTGGTCATTAATTCAAAACACAAAGGAGGTTGAATAATTATAAAATATGGAATGGAGGGAGTTTAAAAAACATTTCTTAGAAAAATAATTTCCTCATGACCATAGAGATGATATGGAAAAACATTTTCTGAGTCTGATCAAAAAGGAGGATGAGAATGTCGAAAAGTATGTGGCTAACATTACAAGTTTAGCAAGGAATGCAATAGATTATATACGTAACCCAAGGATTAAGATTTATCGATTCTGTTATGGGTTAAAATTATTTCTCTATCAAGCATTTGTCTCACAATACTTCTCATCGTAAGAAGTAATTGTCTTGTGTGTTATCAAGACATAAAAGGAGTTCTCTATGTCTTACAACATTATAGAAAATCCAGAGAAGAGGAGATCTTATGAACAATATGGAAATAAAAATAAGGGGAAGAAGGGAAAAGTGGCATTTTTATCATGCATTAAATGTGGGAAGAAACACCCTGGTACTTGCCTGAAGTGAATGAGAGTCTCTTACAAGTGTAGTGAAAAATTTCACCAAACTCATGGTTGTAAGGGACATATATTGGTTTTTAATGTTGAATGATTAAATTTTAGAGAAATGGGACATTATGCAAATAAATATCCTAGGCACCATTGGAACTTTCCTATGAAAAGGCTGAGGGAGCAAGGAAAAGATTATGTGATCACTACTACTGAGGTTAAAGCTTCAAATGATGAAGTGGCAGGTAATTTAATGGTTCTATAATGTTTAGACAATGCTTTATTTAATATCAGACCATCACATTGTTTCATATCATCTTATTTTTCTATGAAAATTAGATATTTAGAATTTGATTTAACATGGGAGTTGTGAGTCCAAAATCCTAATGGAAGTGTCATTGCAATAAGGATTTGTGAATAATTTCCCATAAGGGCATATAAATGTGCTTAATTTTCTGATCTCATCATTATACCCATGATTTAATTTTATATAATCCTCTATATGAATTGTATTTTGTTCCATGATGCAAAAAATTATTATTATAAAATGGATGTTACAATTTTCGATGATGATAAGGGGTACCTTGTCTTTAGAGAAGAAACATCACCATCTGATTCTCATCTAAATACACCCAGAGTAGCTCAAATAAATTCCTTTTTTTAGAGGAAGAGAGTGATACAACGATTTGTTGGGAAAATAATCATCAAATAGATGACATACCTATTGTGGAAGAATATGGTGATGTGTTTCCTGAGGATTTACCTGGACATCCATAAAAATGAGAAATTGAGTTTTCCATTGATTTAATTCCTGGTTCAAGGCCTATATCGAAGGACTCTTATATAATAGACAATATAGAACTAGTGGAAGTAAATAAAAAACTAGAGGAATTTTGTAATAATTTATTTATTCGCTCTAGTATTTCTCCATGGGGTTCCCTTTTACTTTTTGTTAAGAAGAAAGATGGATCTATGAGGTTTTGTATTGACTACAGGGATATCAATGATATAACAATAAAGAACAATTACCCCTTGCCAAGCATTGATGATTTATTCAATCAACTCCAGGGAGATCAATATTTTTCAATGATTGACCTTCGATCTGGATATCATCCGTTGTGTGTGAAGAAGGAAGACATTCTGAAAACATTATTTTGCACTAGGTACCGTCATTATTAATTTACAGTAATGCCTTTTGGACTGACTAATACTCCATTTTTTTTCATGGATCTAATGAGTAGATGCATTCACAGAATAGCATGATGTCTTTTTAGGGGTATTTATTGATTATATCTTGGAATATTCAAAAATATATGAACATCATAAAAATCACTTGGAACTATTATAAAGACTCTTAGAAGAAATAAATTATATGAGATTTTTAAAAAATGTGAAATCTGTATTCAAGAGATTTCTTTTTTTAACTATTTTGACTCTAATGATGGAATCTATACAGATTCATCAATGAAAAAGTGAATACAAGAATTGATATTACGGATGAGTATAATAGTGGTACGTAGAATTATTGTTTTAGCAGGTTATTATCGAGGTTTTTTCCAGAATTTTGGTAGATTGACTATCCCATTAACTACACTCACAAGTAAAGGGGTTAAATTGGTTTTGAAAAAAGAGTTTAAAGACTGTTTGGAAGAACTGGAGAGAAGATTTGTTAATGATCTTATCTTGAAAATACCATCGGGGAATTATGGGTTTGTTATTTATAGTTATTCATAAAATAAAGTACTTTTTTGTGTCCTTATGAGGAATGATAGTGTTCTTGCCTGTGCCTCACGATAGAAAAAAAACATGAAAAAAAAATCCCACTCATGATCTTGAGTTAGAAGATGAAATAATTTCTATGAAGATATGGATACAATATCTATATGGTGAAAAATGTGAGATATATAACAATCACAACAGTTTGATGTTTATTTTCCCAGAGAAAGAACTCAACATAAGGAAAAGATGATGTCTTGAAATACTCTAGAATTATGATTTCACTATACACTACCACCCAGGAATGTTAAATAAGGTTGAAAATTATTGGAACATAAAGAATCATGGAGTTTTGAATAAGAAGAGAGATGAAAGGGATCCTATGTTCATGAATATAGTAAATATGGATATGGGAATATTCATGGATGTGGAACATAAATACTATTTCAAATGGTTTTCAAACCATCTTTACTATGAAGGATAAATAATTCTCAGACTACTTATGAGGAGTTTCAAAATAAAAGTAAAGTTGTGAACGATGGGAGATTGATCGAATTTGTATATGAATATGGGATTTTAAAATTTGGGATATGAAATTGTGTTCCAGACATACCTGATCTAAAAATAGTATTTTTGGATGATACTCATAGCTCCAATTTATCTATACATAATGGTATCACTATGATGTAAAGAAATTTGAAGGAACAACTTTGGTCGGATTAAATGAAGAGGTATATTTCCTATTATTTGTCTTGATTTACGGTTTGTCAACAAGTTAAGTCAGGAATATAACATTCTAGAGGGGTCAAGCAACCTCATCCAATAACTGAGCGGAAATGGGATGATATTATGATATACATTGTCATGGGGGTACCAAAGACTCTTAGAAGGAATGTGGCGATATAAGTCAGTTTTGATCATCATACCATGTCTGTATATTTTAATTCTATATGAGAATATTTACTACATGAATGTTTATAAAGACTATATATTACGTAATTTTAATACTTCATGGAGTACCCCTATCGATTTATTGTGATCACGATCCATGTTTTACATCAAGATTATAGAAAATTCATTAGAAGGACCTAGTCACTGAACTTCATTTCAACACTGCCTTCCACCCTCAAACACATAGACAATCAAAATAGACTATTCAAAACATAGAAGACATGTTGAGATCTTACCCACATGACATTCAAGGTGTGTGTAATCAATATTTACCTATGGTAGAATTTTCCTTTAACAATAGCATCCATTCAAGTATTTTGATGGTACAATATGAAGTGTTATATGGAAAGAGGTTTCCACCCCAAATTGTTGGGATGTTGTTTGTGAAACAAAACTCATAGGCTTTGATCTAGTTGGGGAAACAATGGAAAATGTGAAGATTATCCAAACCCACATCAATGAAGCTCAATGTAGGAAAATGAGATATGTAAAAAACCAAAGGAAGGATTTTTAATTTCAAGTAGGAGGTCATGTTTTATTGAAGGTATATCCATAGAAGGGTGTTATATGATTAATTTATAAGGGTAAATTATGTCCCATGTAAATTAGACCATTCGAAATGCTAGAACTAATTGGAATTTTAGATTACCGTTTGGCAATGAATCCAAGTCTTTCTAAATTTCATGATGTGTTCCACGTAACACTGTTGAGAAAATACATGCCTGACCCAATGCATGTACTCACCTAGGAAGAAATAGAACTGGAGCCTAGTCTTTCTTATTGTGAAGAGCATTTCATGATTCTTGATACTAGAGAACAAGTGTTGAGAAACCGGATGACTCATCTTGTAATAGTTCTATGGAGAATCCATAAAATGGAAGAGGAAGCATGGGAACCCGAGGAAATTATGCGGAGGAACAACCTGAATCATTTTATGAAGAAGTATTCTATAAATTTCAAGGAAGAAATTATTTGAATGAGGGAAGAATGTAACATCCCATTATTCCATGATACACTACTATTGTAATAATACAATAACTAGCATTGTACGCAACTTCATGTTCTAGCTCCCCACGACCAATAAAACTAGCCATTAGTAATAGTAATACCCACTTTTTTAAATTTTATAAATATAGTTTTTAAAAATGGGCTACATTTTTGCATTCGGATTATCAAAATTTTCTAAGGGTTAATTTTTTGTATTTTTCTGAAAACTTTCAATTTTTTATGAATAGTGAAAAACAATGCGTTATTGTTTAAAATATAATTTTTAAAATATTTATTTATTCAATTTAATTTTATTTAATGCCAAAATAGGTACATTATACCTATATAAGTTAAATTTAATTCATTGGTGTAATTGTATAATAAAATTGGATGTATTAAACTTTATTGGAGATTTTAACGTCTTTTGCCTACTTTCTAGGATCATTTGCAAATTTGCATAAAACATAATTTTACCAATTTTGTCAATTGAATTTAAAAAATACAAGAGACACAGTTTAAGTGAGTTTGTAAAATGTGGTTCAATAGGATGAAATATTTTTTTTAATAGTGTCTATTAAATTTTATTTACCACGATCGAATGTAAATATGTTTATTAATGGTAAAAATGATATTATAATTACCCTAACAGATGTCCTAATAATATTTTATAAGTTTATTTCGACCCAAATCAACCTTATTATTGGAATATGATTCTTTTGGTCCACTTGGATTAGGTTTGGACGTTTATTATTAGTTTATTTAATGAGGAGTTAAAAGTGTTAAATTCAAATTTTAATAACTAAATCATATTTAATATATGGTTATTAATGATATAAATTCAACTATATATATTAATTATATGTATAAAAATATTTCCAACATAATGGTATTTTATTTATAATTTTTAGATATTATATAATTAAATTTATTTATGAAAAAATGATGATGCAATAATTACCTTATTAATGAACGTTTAAAATAATTGATAGTATAAATATTCAACTAAATGTAAATTGAAACTTTTTATGCATTCAAAAAATTATTTAGGTTAATATGACATGTTAGTTTTGATTAAATAAATGTAATTGAAAGTGATAATGTTTTTATGACTATCACAAAAAAATACCCTATAGTGTCAAAATTGACATATATGAGTTTTTAAAATAAATACTATGTTATTAATTGATATAATATTTCTAAAAATATAAGGTTCTACCAAATGGACTTAGATAAGGTTAGATATATCAATAACGAACCACTTGGGGTTCGTTTTTATTTTTATAGTACATTTATTAACCATTTATTATAGTAATACAAGAATACATGGTTAAAGTTAAACTATTTAACTAAGTGTTAAATCTAAAAGATATAGATAATATGGTAACCTAAACCTGTCTATATCCTATTGGTTGGGAGGATTCCAACACACCCCCCACCTTATCCTCAAAATAAATGCTTTTAGAGTCATTAGAAACCGAATATGATTTTATAATAAATTAATATTTCAAACTTTTCCAAAAGTGACGCTCACATCTCTTATAAAAAGGTACATCCCATTCTTTCAATCTCACACCTAAAATTCCATTTGGCTCAGCCAATGCATGCCCAAATTCCCTCCCAACTATCCTCACTTCAACCTAGTTCCATAAATTGACCATAAGGAAACCTAAGGAGCCCTTTTAAACAAATCGAAATGACACACCCAATGAAGAGGTAAAAATTTCATCATGTCATTCAACATACTTTTCATTTTCCACTTCCTCTTTATTTGTTGATTCCATACCAAAATAAAAACTCTATTACCTTATACATAAATTTATTTAATTATAAATTTGTTACAACAACATTCATTATTCTATCAATCCAATGAAATACAAAGTCCCCATACAAGCGTACGTGTAGCTTAAAGTCTCCACATCATGGTGTACTTTTTCATTCAACACTTCATTATTTGGATGTGTATAATAATGAGTATAATGGATGTAAATAAAAAATATAACATGTCAATGATTCAATATATAAGATATATCATTCAATTATATATGATTTGGTTGGAACAGGGCATGCAGCGGAACCCCCAAACAGGTGGTTTTTTTAAAAAAAATCACCACCGTTCGACGTGAACTTACCAACGTCGTTGAAAAGCTTCCCTATCAAAGCCGAGGACCACGCGTGGGAGATTTTGAGCACAAAGATTAATCCGTAAAAATACCTGGATTAAATCTGAATCCTTGAACGACGTCTTCTCGTCTTTGGTGATCGTTGCTTAAGGAATCTGATGTCGAATTCCTCCAGATCATCCACTCACGCTTCAATGAATCTTTAGGAGCGTCGTTCCTCATAATCTGGGTTCTAGCGCAGATTTGTGACGATTCCATCGACGTTCCAACGACCACCGCATCGCATCGCTAGCGATGCCTGAGAGAGTGCTCCATCCAAGCTCTTTGGTTCTAGATCATCACTCTTTATAATGTGGGAGAGAGGAGAGGAGAGATAAGCTCAATGAATAGTCTTTGGCTAATTCCCCTCCTCTTATATTTATAGTGCTCAATTAAAATACCCGATATCGCATTGCCGGACCCGAATACTTAACGCACTATTAACGACATTTTATGACTACTAAACTAAGCCATAAATATTATTATCATTTACTTGTAATATATTAAAATTTATTACGTGATAATAATTAAGTCATTAACCTGACTCGTCGCTCCCATAAATATTAATTGAACCTTGAATAATTTAATATTAATCAATTAATATTTTTTTCATGTATTTACTTAAAACTCGTAAATACATTTCATAAATAAATTCAATACTCATTATTATAAACTCAAATAATATGAATTTATTTATTTCATTGGTGATCGTTCAACATTGGAAAAATCTGGGACCCCTGTAGTGGGGACCACCATGTCCACAAATCCAATTCAAATGAATAGGTCAGATTCTTGAATACGCTACTGTGTGTGACCCTCTAGGCCCTTATTTCGACAGCCATGAATAGTATTCACAGACCAAGAGCAGGATCTAGCAACCCATCATGGCCCCTGAAGAAATAAGTATTCTCACAGCCGTGACATCCAACCTACGAACACGCACTGTTGCAATATAATCTCTTTGTCTGTAATATCTCATAATGCAGGACAGACTCATGTGTCATCTCCCTTTTCTTGCTTTATAGTTTGTTGATTTAACTGGATGGATTTACCCTTGACTGCCATGACCATGGTCTTATTAAAGGTACTTACATCTATATCAACATGGTTGGAGATATATTACTTTCATAACATGGAAGCGACAAATCCTTGCTTGATCATTCAACCAATGCCATGCCACCAACGACGCACCCGACCAAAACTACCTCGCTGTGACTTCATCGCCGTGGTTTTCATCTTGCATCAAAGTATGCAATAAAATGACATACATTGGTAATCATCTCAATTAAGTAGACCATTACACATGATCATAGATAGGAATATCCAATGACACTCGAAACATGTGGTGTTCATACTGGCAGGTCAGTTCTTGTGATCTCACTACTAGAGATCACCAAGTTCAAACTTCCTGATAAGAAGTATCAATGCCTGTGAGCCCCCCGCACCTAATGGCCAGACATCTGCTATGTCCAATTAGTATGATGTATCTAGACCATAGAAAATATATATTTAATATTAATGTCATAGTATCTAGAGGTTCTCATTATAGCTTGGGAACTGCTATAACCATTCAATACGAAAATTAATCTTTGTACATTACCATTTCAATAGTGGACGCAAAAAAGTATACACTATAATGGTAAATGAAATCATGTATACCTTACTATATACACGATATGGTAATTAAAAGTACATAATAGTTTGGTATAGGGAACACATTATTTCCACACTCCCACTTGCACTATAGCAAACTTGCTAACCAAACTTGTTAGCTACTCACATGATAAGCATCATGTTTCTACTGAGTAACGACTTTAAATACTGGGTCTGCCACGGTTCTGCCACATAGAAATTCTGCTATAGCGACCTTATATCTTTGAGTAAAACATCTCACGAGATGGTATCCTGAGTATATCCCTTTTGTCCACTCTCATAATATGACATCATGGCTAGTAATATTATCATAATTTTGATTATGATAAAATTTTCTCACCAGGTGGGATTCCTAGAACTAGAACAAATTATTGTATATCTACTTATTAGCTTCCTTAGAAGCCACAACGTACTCGGTCTAGTAGGTATGGCCACCACTGGCTGATATGAGCTTGACTCGCTCATCTCCTTTAGCCTAACTGTAATACTAGATCACATTAATCAATGGAAGACTAGTTCATATCCCCAAAAACCTATATCCTTTCTTCTCCACATACCATGGACATATCTTTCGTACTTTCCAAAGTACAAATAGATTGTTTTGACTGCATCCCTTGCAATGCTCCTGGACATAACTGATATTTTCTTATTGTAAAATATTCCTTGGAAATATCAGTTCTTGTACATATCATGGAATACGTGATTGATCCCTCGCTCCGACGTATGGATTTCAACACACCGTATTTATCTCTTCCCCTGTCATGGATAGGTCAACATGGAGAGATTATGCTCAGGGACATAAGAAACAATTCATCTCTTGAATTGTTCAAACATGTATTTTTTAGTACAATGCCACTATATGTATTATTGACTAGGACCAAGAAACCTATAGATCTACCTTAGTAGATCATATTCCCTAGAACATAGGTTGCTACTTTAAGTCAATCATTGGATAGTAAATTTCATTTTTGGTCTTAACTAACTGTCAGACCAATATTTTTTTTCCATATGTTACCGAACATATTTCTTCGTGGAAAAACATAGCGTTCCCCCTAACCTCTGGTAGACAAATGGAAAAAATTTGTTTTAAATGTATATACTATGATCATGTTTCTTACTTTAATCCTAAATTAGATTTTAGTAACTTGAAACCTTTATTAGCATTATGTGACGTGACCATCCCTTTCTGGTTGTGTCATATAGACACCATCCACGATTGGTGTTCATGACATCCAATGCTAAATAAATCAAACATAGATATTAGCTAGGATAAGTAAAATTATAAAAGATTTAGGCATAACGAATTGGTCAAATCAGTCGATCCTTATTGGTACCAAGCTCGTACCATCCATGTATCATCTTACTTGAATACCCATTGTATTATTCAAAATAATAGCCCCTTTTCACTTTGATACATGGTTTCCATTAATTGAATTTTGGTTAGTCTTATCAATTTTAGTAAATTTCCATATACTAATTACTTTTAGAAAATATTATTCACATTGAATAATAGATCACCAAATACGGTGAATATATAATCCATCACCATGGTTTTATCCTCCCTACGCAGTATGTGTCTGTGAAGCATACTTTGTTCCTCAGGTGCTAGTGGAACTAGATCATATGCCAACTACTTGTTTATTTGAGAATTGATTAAACACAAGTCAATATACCTCCCAATATCTCTAATATAGATGTGCACCCTTATATAAAAGTGTAGTCTATTTCTTGAATACCTACTCTTCTATCTTAGGGATTTATGTAACATCCTAAACAACTGTTATGATTACTAAACTAAATGCACAATGTGTTTGTCTTGAAGGAAGTTTGTTTATATTCAAACAAACTCCAAACACATGTTCTTATGACATAATGGGTTTACATAATACAATGAATCGTATGATATCCATTTTTCATTATAGTTTCCATATGGTTGTGGGATATCACTATTATTTTCAAAGCATTTATGAAATAAAATGGAAGTTTCTACTAGTTCCAACATTGATAATACTTACATCAATACATTGATGTATAAAATGTGCGTTTAGGAATTACTCCACACTTCATTTTGTTTATCAATGTTGATATGTAAGACATCAACATGAATCCTCCATATTAATATCACTGTCGTGATGTTGATAAGGTAATGTGTGTTTAGGAATTGCTACATGCTACATTATCATGATTGATGACTGCTTGGTTGAGATATTCTTCTGTGTCCCAAATCAAAGAAACTCATATCTCTTGACCATGGAAATAATTCACTTTGACATTCCTTAATTAATTAAAAAAATCATATGATGTATATATACCTCTACCTTATACTTGGAATAGTTCACACTTTTATGTTGAACTATTTCCAAAAGCATTGTGACATAACTTTATTTCTAAAGGATCCTTTGTCCAAAATAAATATATCAATAATACCATAAGTATTTAGCTGTTCCGAGCCTAAATACCATACATGGTAAATTCATGATGTCTATTTTTATTATTACTTGACAAATAATTATCCTGTCACAAATAGGTATACGTCTTACAATTATATTCATCACTAATTGCCTATGATTCATGTATTACTGAACTAGTGATTGAGCATACCAAAAATACATTCATTGTAGAAACTGAAAGAATGTCTCCTTGCATCCAAGGACACATGAGATTAATGTTTGTGGTTATACTCAACAACAGTTCAACATGAATCTTTCACTTGGCAATTTAAGAAGTTGTATACATCTCAACACTGGCATATGTATCACCCTTTCACAGCCACTTGGAGAACACACCTGAATACTAGTAATGTTGCTATACATACATGGTTATCGTATTATAATACACATATGTTACAAACATATAATATTTAATACCCAAGTAGTAAAAGTAAAACATTACATTGATGAATATGCCTGATGTAGAAGCAAAAATTTGCTATTTTAAATAATGTTACTACTTTTAAACATCCGCAGTATTATTTTATAATATGCAATTCAAATATCCTATGTTAGTACCTCATTAATTGAAGGACGTCGTGAATGTGTCACTGGAATTAAATGCCATTGACCTTTTCACATTGTCTTTCAATTTATCTTCCATAAGAATTAAAGCTTAGTTGTCTTTTATTCTTATTCACTTGGCGAACCATACCTAAATTGGTAATGAAGCATTTACATAATAGTTTTTCATTGTGTAACTTAAAACGAATCATGAGTCATGTGGTGAAAATGATATTTAATGTTCATGATTGATCTTTCAATTTACACACGTCGGTGTAAACTTCTCCTAATTCATATCATTGTTTCACTTTCTCCTTGTAAACATCTCCAAGATGAGATTTTTTGTTTTATCATTAATGTCCTGGTGTAGCGACTGCAACTAATATTGGACGTTGATGGAAGAATAATGATATAACTATCATATACTTTGTACATTAGTCTATTATATGCAATTTTCACCCCCGCTTCTTTAGTTTTTTTAACAGTGTTGGGGACACTGACACCTTGAGTTTCCTATATCATAGTACTATGTGCACACGCCTCTACTATTCACAGATACTCATGTCACTGTGGACATTTACTTTGTCCATTATAATATTTTAGTTTTAATCTTGTTGTATAACTTGCCATATTCTACAGAAATAATTTTTAGAAGATGAGTTCCTTTTATATGAATTACCTGTTTATACATTCTGATTAATTGCTTAAATCATTTAATATCTCCAAATATTTTATCGGATTAGAGGAACCCTTTGTGCTAGAATCGGAATACTCCGTCGATTGAGTATTCTAGTGGAAAGGATCCTGGAACCACACATCATAGTCTATAAGCTATGTCTACTCCACTACTTAGAGGTTTCTAGGTAGGCTTTTGGCTGGCCGACTGCTTTAACTTGGGTTCCTTGATCTGTTGAGTGAAGTCCCAGCTTCTTAAAATCAAAATTTGATTTAATCAACACTAGCCTCTAAAATGATAGCAAGTTAGTTGTTGATAATACTTGTTATCACTTTAGCTAAGTCGACCCATCATTCTTATAAGGACTCCCTAATAGTAAGAGGCACCCTTAGCTAAGGCATGACCGACACATCAAATAGTTGGCTTTTTCAAAGGTTGAATGACGGAAGGTTGTTGAGACTTAATATATCTGTGAGGGTTTTATTATTTTTAGTGTGACTAAAGAAATCATTTTCTATTTTTATAAGCATGTACTATGTGACTGCACCCACAACTGATCGTGCAAGAAATAGAAATTTCACCACGTCAAAAGTTCATTTTATCATGCATTCTTGTTTATTATTATACCATGTGATCATGGAATAAATTACACAAGCACAAACATAACAAACCATGCCAAAATAAAACAAACAATTGATCATGAGCCGGTACTATTTGTTGATCTGATGAGTGAATAACGGACCAACCAAAACCCTAAGGGTAAATACCTTTAGTCGCGTGGCTTGGAACTTGAATATAAATGTCTGTTAATCCAATGCATCCAACTCTTGTTTGGTGTGTCGCCGTCACTTGGCACGAAATGTGTCATCGTTCATCTCATCATTATACAATTGTACTCTCACATAAGAGAGGGGTCTCGGGGTATAAATATACAACTCTGAGAATGGGAACGCATGCCCTTATACATATAATGACCCTGAGACAACACAAATATCACCTTTTTAATTTAAAATAATTATTACAAAACCACATGCAATAATTATATAAATAAATAAATAAACACCATACATGCATTGGTAGGTCTCAACTCATGATCAGTAATATACGAATTAAACTTTCATATATTAAATAAGTGTATAATAAAAATTAAACTTTCATTGAAAATAAACATGAGGGAATTTTATGTAATTAAAAACATCACCCTTGTTTTTAATTCAATTTAACATCATTTAGTCCTGATTTAATTAATTTAATTTTCAAAAAATTAAAAATTTAATTAATTAATTAATTTCCCAATTAATTAATTATGTCACAGAAACCAAAAAGTTAATATCTAATTAATTTAATTATAAATTGTAATTTAATTAATTGTTTTAATAAATTTTTTATTAAAATAAAATACCTGAGCCCCTTAAACCCTAGGCAGGGCCCGTGCTGGTCAAGGAAAACCTGCGGCGGCCCAGTTCAGGTTATTCTGACCCCCGTGCATAGGCGTTATGGGCCGTCCAGGTCCACTAAAACCCTTCCTGGGCTGATCCAACCTTCTTGAACTTGCTTCGGGGTGTAACCGTACTATGCATACAGTTACCATCAGATTGGAAGATCGGGCGGTGGCTGGGGTTTCAACCAGGAAGGGAGTTGGCCGCCTCCAGTGCCAGCAGCAAGGAGATGTTGGCCACCCTACTCGGTGTCCTCGCCTAGTGGCCTGCCGGGATGGAGAAGGGGAAACCAGGCGGTGGCTTGGCCAAAGTGGGGTGCCACCGCACCAATTGCATGAGGAGGAAGCCCTGGGGGAAGAAGTTCCGTAGGAGAGGGAGGCTGCCAGAGGCGCAGGTGAGACGTGGTGGCCAGCGAGGTGACGGCCTGGCATGCCTAGTCCGCGGTGGGCAGCGCATGGATGGGGTTTTCATGATAGAGGGAGGATGGAAGAGTCTCTAGCCTGGTTCACGGACCATGCAGTGCACGAGAAGGTTGCAACCTCATTTTTGAGGTCACCATACAGAGTCGCAGAGGCTTCCTGCATCGGGGCGGAGGATAGGAGGCAGTTCGGGGTGTCTCCTGAGAGATGGTTGGGGCGCGCTGGTGCACGATGGGGTGAGGTAGGGCGGCCTGGAAGTGCACTTCTACTGCGTGCTACAGTGCATGGGGAGAGGAGGCGCCCTAAAAATAATCATGGCCTGCACATGTACGTCGTTGCCCCCCTTTGAATTCCAGCTGCCGTTTCTTTTTTACTTGACCTTCAAATGCAGGCCTTTCCCAATATTTTTTTTAAAATACATGCTTTACGGGTCTTCTTAAATTTTTGAAGAAAAAA
This sequence comes from Viscum album, assembly GCA_963277665.1. Taxonomy (NCBI): domain Eukaryota; kingdom Viridiplantae; phylum Streptophyta; class Magnoliopsida; order Santalales; family Viscaceae; genus Viscum; species Viscum album. Next base: position 1,185,031,564 of record OY728161.1, on the reverse strand, counting down.
AAACGTGACCCACAAAGGTGGGTCTCTCGCTTTATATATATATTAAAAATAAATTCTAAATCCTACACTTAGGATAGAAAATATTAAAGCATATAATAATAAAATACTATTATAATATAATATTATAATAATAAATTTTTTATTATAATTAAAGAATTAATATTATAATAAAATTATTATAACAATAAAATTAATAATCTTCACTGGAAAATACTATTCCAGTGTAAATGGATTAAGATAAAATTGGTTCATCAAATTAGAACCTCATTAAACTATCAGTTTTAATCCGAATATAGAACTTCAGATGACAGGAAAATCATCATTCGGTATCAGAATAAAATGCGGTCTGCGGCATTTGGACCGTATCGATTCCCTCTTCATAACTTAATGAAAATTTAATTTTTCTTGGCTTAAAATCGACATGTGATCCCTCTTATACAACTTGTTGGAAACGGGTGTGCTGCGGAAGCCCCAGAGAGGTGATTTTTTAAAAAAATTCCACCGTCGTTCGATGTGAACTTTCTGACTTCGGTGAAAAGCAGCCCGGGCAAAGCCGATGACTAGGCGTGGAGGATTTTAAGCACAAAAATTAAACCGTAAAATAACTGGATTAAATTTGAAGCCATGCACAATGTCTTCTCATCATTGGTGATCACTGCTCGAAGAATCCGGAGTCGAATTCCTCTAGATCGTCCACACGTGCTTCAAGGAATCTACGGGAGTGTCGTTCATTGTAATCCGGGTGCTAGTGCGGATTTGTGATCATGCCTTCGACGCTCCAACAACCACTGCATTGTATCGCTAGCGATGCCTGAGAGAGAGCTCCATCTGAGCTCCTTAGATCTAGAGCATCTCTCTCTAGAATGTGGGAGAGAGGAGAGGAGAGATAAGCTCCATGAATAGTATATGGAAAATTCCCCTCCTCTTCTATTTATAGTTCTCAATTAAAATACCTAGTATCGCCTCATCTTCCTCGAATACTTAACGCTCTATTAATGACATTTTATGACAACTAAACTGAGCCATAAATATTATTATCATTTACTTGTAATATAATAAAATATATTACATGATAATAATTAAGTCATTAACCCAAATCATCACTCCCATAAATATTAATTGAACCTTGAATAATTTAATATTCATCAATTAATATTTTTTCATGTAATTTTATAAGACTTCTAAATACATTTAATAAATAAATTCCATAATTATTATTCTAAACTCGAATAATATGAATTTATTTATTGCATTGGTCATCGTTCAACTTTGGACAAATCCCAGACCCCTGTTGTAGGGCCCACCATGTCCCCAAATCTTATTCTACTGAATAGGGAAGATTCTTGAATACGCTATTGTGTGTGCACCTCTAGGCCCTTATTTCAACATCTGTGAATAGTATTCACAAACATAGAGCGGCATCTAGCAACCCATCATGGACCTTGAAGAAATAAGAATTGTCACAACAGTGACAACCAACCTATGAACAGACACTATGTAATATAATCTCTTTGTCTGTAATATCTCATAAAGCAGGACGCAGTCACGTGTCATCGCCCTTTTCTAGCTTTATAGCTTGTTGATTTAACTAGATGGATTTACCCTTGACTACCATGATCATGGTCTTATTAAAGGTACTTCTATCCAAATCAACATGGCCAAATATATAATACATACATAACCTGGAAGCATCAAATCATTTCTTGACCATTCAAACAATGCCATGCCACCAATGATGCACCCGACACAAACTACCTCACCACGACTTCATCGCCATGGTTTTCGTCTTGCATCAAAGTCCGCAATCAAATGAAATAAATTGGTAATGATCTCAAGTCAGGAGACCATTACACATGATCATAGATAAGAACATCAAATGAAACTCGAAACATGTGGTGTCCCTACTAGTGGGTCAGTCATCATGATCTCACTACTAGAGATCACAAAGTGCGAACTTCATGAGAAGAAGTCTCAATGCTTATGAGCCCCCAGCACCAGATGGCCAGACATATACTACATCCAATTTAGTAAAATGTATCTATACCATATAACATATATATTTCAGATTAATGTCATAGTATTTAGAGGTTATCATTATAGCCCGGGAACTGCTATAACCTTTTGATACGAGAATTAATCTTTGGACATTACCATTTCAATAGTGGATGCAGAAAAGTCTACACTATAATGGAAAGATGACATCATGAATACATTACTATATACATGATATGGTAATCAGAAGCACATAATAGTTAGGTCTAGTGAACCTACTATTTCAACAGATTTCGCCATCAATAGAATGGTATTGTCACTTGTGCGTACGTACAGACTAAATTCTCGACGAACGTGATGAGATTCATTCCCAATCATAACTATTAAAGAATACTTTTCATTTTATGATTAAAAATAATGTTTAAGAACTTAATATAATTATGGATATGCATCAAATAAATCTCATACATATATAACATTACTTAGGTAACAAAAGATAAAATTGAAAATGAATCAGTTAACACCCGAAATAATGATACTACAAAAACATTATAAACAAATAAATATTAGATGATCATATTTCATATCATATTTATTTATGCGGTTCTTGTTTAATTTAATAACAATGATTATACTATTATACAGGTGTTTATCATACCCTTGATCACAAAAAAACGACAAGGTCTGGGTTAATTTTACAATCTCTTTATTATACGAGGTTGTTTATACATAAGTATCAGCTGAGACATATTTATCATCCACATTTATGTTTCCTAAAAATAAATTTCGAAACAATTTTACTATTTCATAGAATATGGGTTAAAGTCATTTATACCCATGTTTGTCTTTATATAAAATGTTATGAATGGAATGTTTCCAGCATCTTCCAATCATGGTACTTTATGACATTTTGAACAAATTATGGGAGTAATGTTTTTTAACTTATATAGTGGGTGTGGCTATTTTATGTCGTTAAAAAAACTATGATTCCTACCTTACAACCTTAATAAATTATTGTAAAAATAAATTTTTTCTTTTATAATTATGTGACTTTTTAATGATTTCACAATTTCCCTCAAAAAGTTTTGATTTCACCAATGCCATCATCCTTTGATGGATTTTAGACATGTTTAATGTTGATTTACTATGATACAATCTTTTATATTGTATTGAATGTTTTTTGATATGATTGACTGTGGATGAGTTATTTTTATACCATTCATTGTTTATGGTTAAAGTATTAACATTTATTATGATTTTTTAATACAAATGTTTATGTTATGTTTCAACCTTTTCATATAGGGAATAAATTGGACTTAGTAAGTGATGAGTGGAGCAATCTATACCTATTTTATGCATCGGAAGGTCTCATGAGACAAATTATTGTCTTGGCTTGAGGCCATGATAAAATCTTATTAGTAGTCTTGGCACAAAGCCTTGAATATGTGGTTATGATGTCCATAAATATGCATTCTATCATTATTAAAATGGCTATTGATATTATATGTGATTATTCGACTAGTAGAATATCCATTTGAATATGTAAATGGAAATATTTGATTTATATTTTCCATATAATGCTGATGATTATCTTTAAACGTTTTGTGTTTTGGTCTTATACATTTCCTTTAATGTTTATTATTATTTATGAATGTTTCTACTATATTTTTATCCTTACTGAGCACCTGAAATCACCCCCTTATATGTTATTATTTTTCCCAGGATGTGAAGAAGTATATTTTGACTAACCTACAGGGATAGTCTATTGGATATTAATGGGTTCAAAGGAGACACAATTTTTTTTGTTATTCATTTCATAATGCAATGTAAAACATATGATTGTAACTACTACTTCCAAGGCAAATGAATAGATTGTTCTTTTGGGATTTGATCCCCTGTGATCATGCCAATGTTATGTAATAATGCAGCCACTCGGGGTAACTAGGTTCGGCACATTACATCAAAGGTTGAAATTTTCAATTTTTAGGAATCCCAATGTGGATAAATAACTAAATTATTATGTCACCATAATATATTTTATAAGAGAAATTTTTTTATTTTTATTCATCTATGGGAATGAAATCAACATTTTCCACCAACATAGCTTAGTATTGAATTTTTCATCACACACATCTCACTAGTCATTGAATTTTTACATCCGACTAAGAATTTTATAGGGATATTCTAAAAAATAGATAAAAAACAAAATATGGTCCATTATAAAAGATAATAGATGCATATTCATTTTCAATCATCTTTAATGAATCCAGCTGCTCTACCTAACATGTGAAAAAAATAATGGGTGTGACTCTATAAATTTATTCCATGGTTTTCCATGGTTTTCTATGATTTGGAATGGTATAATCATTCATGTTTTTTAATTTTCATCTTATAGACCATCATTAATCTCAATATCTAGATGATAAGCATCTCTATTGCAACATTAATCTTCATAAAACATCGATCGAACAATTAGGTACTTTAACTGGACAACATAGAAGTCTTACACACACAAAATCAAATAGGGAATTATGTCAGGAACCTGGTATGCTTTCATGATCCCACCAGAAAACAATATTAAAGATAAATGAGGTATATTTTGAATCATTAAAAAAACATAGAGAAAATAGAAAATCATGAGGGGTACTATTTCAGTTTCAACGTCATTAGTGTCATTGCATATTCCTCGAAGAAGTTAAAGACTCACGAACAGAACTATCCAAACCATGATCCTTAGTTAGCTAATTTTATATATTCATCAAAAATTTGTAGGAATTATCTATAAGGTGAATGAATTGAGATATAAACAGATCATAAAATCCAGAAATACATCTTCTCATAAAATCATATCATCTTTAGTCAAAGGATATGTCTTGAGCTACTCAAATTTTATGATTTCTCAATACAATACCACCCATGGAAGGAAAATAAGGTAACGAATTCATTTAGTAAGAATGGTCATGGATTAATATCCCAAATGAATATTTTAAAGCATTATATGTTCATAAATCTAATAGATCTTGATGTGGTAGTTTATAAGGAAGGGGATACATTATTATATAATCAACTTATTTCAAAACCATATTTATTATAGAAAATAATTAATTTTGAGTGTGATTATAAGGACATGTAGATGAAAATCATAGCCCAGAAATATGTGATACTTGAATTTTTTATGTGAAGATAGTGTACATGTTTTTTTAAAGAGGCTATGTGTTCCATATATTAATTTTCTAAAATGATAATTGTTGTAATATTCCCGTAGAGCAAACATATCAATAGAACATGGTAACACAAAAAGAATATGGAATTGAAGGAATATTTTTGTTTTGATAACATGGTGTGAGAAAATGATGATTATGTGTCCAAATATATGGGTTATCAATAAGTGAAATCCATGTGGAAGAAACCTAAATGGATCGTAAATCCTATTCCTAATTTTATATGAAATAGGATGAAATTAATATAGAATTTTTTATAGAAATACCAATGAATTTTAGAATCAATGACACAATATGTGTTATTGTTGACCACCTAACCAAATATGCACATTTCCTCACTATAAGAGAATTATTTTCCCTTGAGAACCAAGAAAGGATCTATGATAATGATGTTGTAAGAAATAATGTCTCTCCATAATCACTTATTTCTTGTTGATATCTTTATTTTAAAAATTAAATTATAGAAATATATTTAGAAGGGCCTCGATACAAAGTTTTATTTGGTCACTTTTACCATCCTTAGACTGATTGGAAAAATAAATGAACATTTAAAATAGTGGAAGTAATCTTGTGGTCATGCTAACAAAAATATTACATTATTGGGGATCATTAAATACCTTTGGAAGAGTTTTACATCAATATTAGTTTCCATTCTCAATTCAAATGGTGCTGAATAATGTACTATATGGTCTGAGGTTCAATGCTACAATGTGTTGTGCAACACCCATGGATTTTATAAGAAATCTTATTTTTTGATTTCATCGATGTCTTGTCTTTTACTCTACACCAAGATCATCTTGTTCTATACGCAACACCGTATTATCTTGTAGTATACACAACACTATTCTTGGCTTGTGTTTCACACAAGAGTGACCTTCCTCGATAGCTTGTGTTGTGCGCAATATTGAGTTTCACTAAATAATGATATATTTATGAACTAGAATTTATGAATATTAGTAACTACATTTTGAATTTTATTACATTATAATTAATTTTAAACATATTATAGAATATGGTATTAAAAAAAATTCAGGTAAAATAAGTATTTTTCAAAAAAATACAGTTTTATCACCATTTGATGGGGCACCCACGTTAAATCTAGTTTTTGAATTTTTTATAAGATCAATTTGACAAACCATACGTCTTCATTTGAATCAGGATATAAAAATTTACTTTGGCTAAATTATGGAGATCATTCTGATAACCTTCATATTTTGATGAATAGTATAAATACGCAAACTTTTAATTAAAAACAACTTTTTTTCATCGAGATAATTTATATGGTAAAATTATAATGTTGAATGGTTTTAAATTATAAATAGAATATATTTTTACCATTTAATATAATGTAATTTTTTATCATTAATTTTTCATTGAATTCATAGGTAAAAACATTTCAATCTTTTGCAACGTTTTAACTTTTAAAACTTGTTTCCTCAATAGTGGGATTAATTTTAAATTAATTACTGCAACTTCTCTGTATTGAATTTTGAAAAATTGATTCCATATAAGGATTTAGTGGGTCAAAATAATGTTAATAGGTTACTTTTTTTATATTATGAATAGTAACTACGGTAATTTTGATTTACTACAGTTAAAGGTAAATCGGGTAATTAAGGGTAAAAATAAGATTATAAAATTTCTCAAACACCTTCTAAAATTCTATTGGATGAATAAAAGTAGACCCATATCACATAAGGGTTAGAATACACTCATTTCATGGTCTTTTGACCATGACAAGTATATAATTATTATTAAAACCAAAGATAGTGACAACATGTCACTCTCTTATATCTTATAAGTATAATAATTTTAATTTTGTGATAATATTCATAAAACATCAAACATGTATAGTATAAATAAATCTAATAAAAGTATCTACATAATTAGAATTTATTTACAATTTTTAGGGATTAAATAATTATCATTAATGATGACACAATAGTGATATAGAAATTATTTTATTGATTGAAATATCAAATAAATGGTTTTAAAAATATTAAAATAAATATTATATTAACTAATTAATGTTCTCCACAAATATTATAAACGAATATGACATGATAGGATTCTATTAAAAATTTTGGTTCGAATATATTCTCTATGTGGAATTTATTTATATTCAAATAAATGAATAGTTTCAAAATTAACACTATTGTTGTTTAATAAAAATAACATATTATAAAATTGATTGAAAATCAAAAAAATATTTAAAAATTATAAATTGAAATTTATATGGTATAAAATTTCATAAAGTAATCAATTATAGAGAATTAATAACATAAATTGATTATTTATAAAAATTTAAAATTTTGAATATAATTACCACAAAACAATTAAATAGATTAAATAATGATAAATAAAGTTGATACGGTTTAAAATAAATTTCCAACATGTCTAAAATGTATTGGTTTATGATACTACTACTCTATCTCATCTAATATTTATATTTGAGTCATTTTGGAATTTTTTAATAGGGGTTTGAATTTATATTAATTTAATATTTTTGAGGTTTCCAAAGGTGCCCCTATCCTCCCTTATAAAAGGGCACCTCCTCCATCTCCTCTTCACAAAAATTTGAGCCTTCAAGCTCGGAAAATCTCTGACCATTTCACATCTCCACTTACATATAAATATACTATAGGTCCTGGTATTCTTCAAAGTCCAACTTTAGTGCCCTATGATGAGGTTAAGAGAAGGTGTGTTGAAGAAGAGGAAATCCCTTCTACCAATTATTTCATGTTTATTTATTCTTCTACTTCCTCTTTTTACATGTTTCATTATAAAGTAATATCATCAGTATAAAAAATATACTGATATGTTATTATAAATATTTAAAAACCCCATTCCACCTTCTATCCATCCTACGGAAAACGAAATCACCACGCGTGCGTACGTACAGAATATTGTCTCCACGTCGTAGTGTAATCTGTTTTTTCCACCACCACCTTACTTGGATGTGTATAACGGTGTAAAGTATAAATATATATGGTTATTATAACATCATACTGATTTTGAGATATTTTATCTTCCACTCTAATTCCATTCATTAATTATGGGAATGATATCACCGCATGTGTGTACGTACGGATTACTGTCTTCATGACATGATGAGATTCATTCTCCATGTTAACCATTCAAAAATAATTATAAAGTATATATAATGAATAATAATGATATATATGACATAATAATTATACTGTATTTATGTATGTATATATATATATATATTTCATCTACTTACATCGATTCAATTCAATAAGGAAAGGAAAACAACGTTCATGCGTACGTACGACCTACCGTTTTCATGAACGATGTGTTTCATTTAATTTATCTATAAATTATATATATATACTGAATATATATGATATATAAATAAATTTTTACTTTATGGATGTAATTAATTCATTATATAATTAAAAATAATATCAAGAACAACAAGTCCAAACACGTACGATAAATGAAACAATTTTATCCAAAACACTACCTTAACATGGAATTTGCAAAATAACGGGTAATATAAAGTCCTAATTGAATCATATATGATATCTTAAATATTATTATGGTTTTTTTACAAGTTAATAATATGTTTAAACCCACTATAATGGATTTTCGGACACGTACGGAAGAAATTGGAACTATAGTAAGGTATAATATTGCAAATCTCATTTTTCTCTATGATTTCTTATACTTAAGTATTTACTGGGGTTATATTTTTATTCCATATACATAATAATGTTTTTCATAAAGTGATTAATATTATTCCATGTATGTTTAAAGTCATTTTTACCCCCACTTTAACTTTTACATTGTCTTATAGAAAGAATCATTCTTAAGTTTACCATACGAGGAACATCTTGACTTTTCCGGCAAAAGTACGAGGAGAATGTTTTTTAACTTATACGGCATGAATGGATTTTACGGTTTCATAACAACTATTTTTAATGAATCTCCCTCTAAAAGTTTTTATTTTTAGGTTCAATAAAATCCTTTTCTTTTAAAATTATGTGGCATTTTGAGAAAAGAATATTATTTTGAAGAAGAAAGGATCTTTTCCTCAAGAATTCATTCCAAGTGTTTTATCAAAAATATTTTCCTTCTATGATGACATTATTTAGAGTGTTTATGATTCTAGTATAATGTCTCTATTATTTACATGGTGTGATTTTTCTTCTGATGAAATGATATAAATTTGTTTTATATGTATTATGTGATGATGGGATGATGTTTATGATACCCATTTTATTCTTTGGGTTATGAAGAATGTTTTATATTTATTTTGTAGAACAAGTAAGAATTATTTCATTATGAGATTGGTAGGACCTATATCTCCCTCCAATGCATTGGATGAACATTTATATCTCGTGATATATACATGGCTGAAATGGTAAGTTAGTCTGGTTTAGTGATACATGACTGGAACGAGGAATGAACTCGATTCAGTAAGGGACATTATCCACTATGATGGTATTGGTAGCAATGCCTTGGATACTATGGAAGTCATATCATGTTCTTAATGGTTTACACAATTACAGGTTTTATTCCCATTATATTTTATCATGATTATTGTTCCTTTAGGATATATTCCTTACGTACTCCAAGATTTATTTTACAACTCAAGATCTTGATGTTTAAACATTATGTTCATGTTTATATGTTCAAATGTATATGATTTGTTTTATTTCCTCCATGTTTACCCTTATTAATCATTTTAGCTCACTCTTTATATGTTTTCTTTTCCCCAGGATATAATGAAAGGTTTTAGTTAAGAAAACAAAAGTGGAAGATCGTTATGGAAGATGCTGAAGATCTTTCACCACGATTAAAAGATTATGTCCCGAGTTTCCAAAGACCCTAAATTATTACGGTCCACGGATGTCTTTTTTTATGTATTATGTATTCCAAAAAATTAATGTAATGTAATTGTATGTCAATCTAGGGTCTCTATAGTTGGTCTTAGAAGAAGGTTTTGTTAACCATTGAAAACTAGGATGCAAAAACATTAGTGAAATCCCTAGAGATATTTCTGAGGTATGTCTAGGGATGTCTCTAAGGTTAAGTATAAGTATAGGTTATAGTCCTATAATTAAAGTAAATATCTTATAATTAAACCTATGATGTAATATATTGAAGGTACTACCCCTTTATTATGTTTTTTTATTATCAAGATTTTTGCCTCTCACACTATTCTTTTTGGGTTTTAGATTATGGCTGGAAATCGAAGAAAATGTGTTGATCCATGAAATGGAAAATGAAATGATTTTACTCCTAAACAAACCAATGTTATGGTAGATGGAGTGAAAAAATATTATTGCTATACTTACACAAGATATGAATCATTCTAGAATTCCAAATCATAAGATAAAGGAAGAATATTCTATTGAGTCCTTCATGAGGAAATGCTCACCTTCTTTCAGTGTGACTTCTGATCCACCTATTGTTGAACTATGGATTAGTACCACTGGAAAGATATTTTTGATAATTCGATGTTTAGAGCATGAAAAAATAATTTTGGTTTTTTACCGTATATAAGGTGAAGCATACCAATGGTGGAATATATTTAAAAATACACGGCCCCAAGATGAAATTGAATCCATGGAATGGGACGAGTTGAAAATTTTGTTTTCCAATATATACATCCCTCATATTCTTTGAAAAAATATGGAAAAGGAGTTCCTTGAGGTTATGAAAAAGGATGACGAATCTGTTGGTATATACGATGAGAATTTTATAAGGATTGCAAGGTATGCATCTGGATTTATCATCCAACCTTAATGTAATGTTGATCGATTCTTCAGTGGCTTAAAACCAAGTCGTCAAAAGGAATTATATATATGAGACTTCAGTCGCTATGAAGAAATTGTGGGTTTTTCTATCAAGGTAGAATGGTAAGTTGGTGTTACATATCCATCACATGATTTTGATAAGAAAAAAAAGATGGAGTTCAAGAAAAATCTCTAAACAAAGGTTAAATGAAGATGAATGACTTGTTAAGCTCAAAGTGTGGAAGAAAGCTTGGTTGAGATTGTCTTAAAGGGACTAGAAAATGCTTTAAGTGTGGAAAAGAATGTCATCGAGTAGTTGAGTGTTGATGTAATGGGAAAAAGGTACCTAATGATGAGAATAGATAAATTTCTATAGAGAATGCACCACCAACACTTCAATTATTAAAGTTCAAGGAAATGGGGAATTATGCTAACCAATGCCCCAATCCAAGTTTTAATGATGATCGACCTCAAAAACCCTTTAAGGTAGAGGAAAAAGGGATGTCACAAGGGATCACTACTGTTGATGTTGAGTATGACAATGATGTAGTGGAATGATTATGTGTTTTTGTAACATGATTCCGAAATAATGTTGTGGAATCTCATTTATACAATTGTTTAGTATTGGAATATATATGTATTGGTTTATTTGTGGTTTTCAATATTTATATTGTACTGGTTACCATGAAATGTGATTGAAATATTTTTTGGAAAGTAGAAGATATGTGCATAATGAAGGGATAAGGAGAAAATAATATGTTTGATAGTATTAATGAGCTCATTCCAGATATAAGGGCAAAGTTATATCATGGTTTTAGTATATAAAATTTTTGGGATTTTGGTATGTGGAAAGAGTTAACTTTTAACTGCATTCATATTTTCACTAAGTTTCAATGGGTATTAATTTTTCAAGAGAATACATGATTAATGTATTCAAATGTTTTGAATGTGACCAACAACAAGATATATCTTATGATATATGGGGGATAAATGATGGTAATCACATGCTTGGTAGATGACCTCTCTTGTAATATTTTATTTCATTATGAGATTGGATATATGTATTTTGGGTAAGACTAATGATTTGAATGGATTATGTTGGACATCATATATTATTCTTAAAGGAAATTACTTTTTTTAAAATATTATTTCTAGAATGTTATAATAGTATAGTTTTAGAAAAAGGAAGAACCTGCAGGATGGGCGACAACCCATCGCATTAGACAGGGATGTGGGAATCGAACCCACAACTAAAGTGCGACAGACCTTTATTTCCTACCACTGTCCTACTTGAAGTCCCTATTTTGATGAAATTAGTTTTATTTTATTATGAGGTATGATAGATGAAGTATATGTCCATTTTTGGAACCATATACGAGTAATCTAACCATAATATGGTCTTATGTATATAACTTTTTCTAACTATATGTTTGAGACAGATGGAATGACCTATCATTCTATCACATGATCTGCTAACACTTCAAGAAAGACAAATTCAACTTCATTTCTTTAAGATATGATGTGTAAATTGTTCAAGGCACAAACAATGATGAGGTTGTACCAAAATGAAGTGAGTATTTTATTTAATTCTTCAACATTAGGGAGATGATCTTTAAATCCAAAAATGTTGTCCTAGTGCCCTCATATTTGATAAATCAGATGGTACTTTAAATTATCACAAATTTATGGCTTTGTTATTGGTGAAATTTTCATAGCCAAGTTCTATACCACTCTCCATCAGAACATGATGGTAAGATTTCTCTTCCATATCCATATTTTCACCTATGTTCTCCTATGTGGAAACCGAGTGATGAGTTAATTTTGGTAACCGTTAGGTTTCATACTTCACTTTTTAAAATTAAGTTCTAGTATTCTTTTTTACGATGTGGTTTTCTATGAATGAAACATTCAAGTAGTAAACCATTTATAACCCCGATGAATTTTGAGGGAGAAATTCATTTTATGGGGGGTAGAATGTAACACCCTGATATTTTATGAGAAATATTATTTTTAATTTATTTGATGTCTTGTTTTGGACGCTACAGCAAGATCATCATGCGCTATACGCAATACCGTTTTAGCTTGTAGTATACGCAACGCTATTCTTGGCTTGTGTTGCATGCAAGAGCGACTATCCTCGACAGCATGTGTTGTACGCAATACTGAGTTTCACTAAACAAGGATATATTTATAAACTAGAAATTATGAATAGTAATAACTATATTTTGAATTTTATGACATTATAATTCATCTTAAACATATTATAGAACATGATATGAGAACAAAATAAATTTTTCAGTTAAAATAAGTATTTTTTTTAATACAGTTTTACCTCCTTTTAATGTCGCACCCTCCTTAAATCTAGTTTTTGACATGTTTATATGTTTAATTTGACAAATAAAACTTTTTCCTTGGAATCAGGATATAAAAATTTACTCTGCATAAATTTTTGAGATTATTCTGATAACCTTTATATTTTGATGAATAGTAAAAATATGCTAAATTTTAATTAAAAACAACTTCTTTCATAAATATAATTCATACGGTTAAATTATAATATTGAATGGTTTTAAATTATAAATCAAATATATTTTTACCATTTAATATAATTAAAGTCATTATCATTAATTTTACATTGAATTCATAGGTAAAAAAATTTCAATCTTTTGCAATGTTTTTACTTTTAAAACTCGTTTCCTCAACAACGAGAATAATTTTAAATTAATTACTATGACTTCTATGTTTTGAAATTTTAAAAATTGATTATATATTTAGATTCAGTGGGTAAAAATTATGTTAATAGTTTTTCGTTATTATCTGATATTATGAATAGTAACTATGGTAATTTTTATTTTCTACAGTTAAAGGTAAATCGAGTAATTAAGGGTAAAAATAAGATTATGAAATTACCCTAACACCTGCCAAAATTCTATTAGATGAATAAAAGTTGACCCATATCACCAAATGGTTAGAGTAGATTTATTTCATGGACTTTTGACCATGAAAATTATATAATTATTATTAAAACCAAAGAAAGTGACAACATGTCACTCTCTTATGTCATGTAATTATAATAATTTAAATTTAGTGATAAATTCATAAAACATAAAAACTTAATAGTCTCTAGAAACACAATAAATGTATCTACATTATTATAATTTATTTATAATTTTAGGGGATTAAATAATTATCATTAATGATGATACAATAGTGATATAGAAATTATTTTATTGATTGAAATATCAAATAAATGGTTTTAAAAATATTAAAATAAATGTTATATGAACTAATTAATGTTATAAACATGATTAATATGACATGTTAGGATTCTATTAAAAATTTTGGTTCAGCTTTATCCTCTGTGTGGAATTTATTTAAATTAAAATAAATGAATAGTGTCAAAATTGACACTATTTTTGTTTTATAAAAATAACATATTATAAAATTGTTTAAAAATCACAAAAATATTTAAAATATATAAATTGAAATTTATAAGGTAGAAAATGTCATAATGTTTACAATTATGGACAATTCACAACACAATAGTAATTATTCATAATAATTTAAAATTATGAATATTAATAAAACAAAAAAATTAAATAGATAAAATAATCATAAATCAAGTTGATAAGGTTTAAAATAAATTTTAAACATGTATAAATTTTATTGGTTGATGAGATTACAACCCTATCTAATATAATATTCTCATTTGAGTCATTTTGAATGTTTTTATGTGGGGTTTTAATTTATATTAAATTAATATTTTTGAGGCTTCCAAATGTGCCCCTCTCCTCCCTTATAAATGGGCACCTCCCCCCTCTCCTCTTCACAAACCTTTGCACCTTCAAGATCAGCCAGCCCCTGACCATTTCACTCCTCCACATCCATATAAACCTACTAGATGACCTGGTTTTCTTCAAAGGCCAACTTTAGTTCCCTAATAGGAGGTTAATAGAAGGCGCGTCGAAGAAGAGGTAATCACTTCTACCAATTCTTTAGAGTTTATTTATTCTTCTACTTATTATTATTTAGTTGTTTAATTATAAAGTAATAAAATAATTATAAATAATATACTTATATGTAATTATAAATATTTAACAACCCCATTTCACCTTCTATCCATCCTACGGAAAACTAAATCCCCGCACGTGCGTACGTACGGAATACCGTCTCCACGCCGTGGTGTAATCTGTTTTTCCACCACCACCTTACATGGATGGGTATAATAGTATAAATAATAACTATATATGTTTATTATAACATCATAATAATTCTGAGATATTATATCATCCACTCAAATTTCATTAAATATTTATGGGAATTATATCACTGCTCGTTCGTACGTACGGATTACCATCTCCACAATGCAATGAGATTCATTCTCCATGTTTACCATTCAAGAATAATTATAATGTATATATAATTAATAATAATGATATATATGTCATAATAATTCTACCTGATTTATGTATATATATATATGTCATCTACTTACTTCCATTCAAGTTAATAAGGAAAGGTAAATAGCGTTAATGCTTACGTACGACCTACTGTCTCCATGAACGGTGTGTTTCATTTCATTTATATATCTATTATATATATATATACTGAATAAATATGATATAAAAATAGTTTTTTACATTATGGAATTAATTAACTCATGATATAAGTAATAATAATATCCAGAACAACAATTTCAATCACGAACTATATATGAAGCAATTTTACCCAAAACACTGCTTTAACATGCAGTTGACAAAAGAACGTGTAATATAAAGTCATAAGTGAATTATATATGATATCATAAATATTATTTTGGATCATTTACAAGTAAATAATATATTTAAACCCACTATACAGGAGTTTTAGATACATAGGAAATAAATTGGACTTAAGGTAATGGATAATTTTGCAAATCTCATTTTTATCTGAGATTTCTTATACGTAAGGGTTTACTAGGGTTATATTTTTCACCCATATCTACTAAAATGATTTTTATAAAGTGTTTAATATTACTCCATGAATGTTTAAAGTCATTATTACCCCTCTTTGACTTTTAAATTGTGTTACAGAAAGAATCTTTCTTTTTTTACCAAATGAGGAACTTTTTGACTTTTCCGGAAAAAGTACAAGGAGAATGTTTTTTTAACTTATACGGCATGAACATATTTTTACGGTTTCATAACGCCTAATTTTCATGATGCATAATCTAAAAATTTCCATGGTTATTTTCAATAAATTCCTTTTTCTTGAAAAATTGTGTGGCATTTTGTGAAATGAAAATGATTTTGAAGAAGAAAGGATGTTTTCCTCATGAATTTATTTCAAGTGTTTTAGCAAAACTATTTTCCATCTAAGATTACATTATTTATCATTATTATGTTTCAAGTATAATGTCTCTATTATTTACATGGTGTGATTTTTATTATGATGAAATGATATCCATTTGTTTTATATGGATTATGTGATGATGGGATGATGTTTATAAAACTGGTTTTATTCATTGGGTTATGATGAATGTTTTATGTTTATTTTGTTTCAAAAGTAAGAATGATTTCATTATGAGATGTGTGGGACCTATATGTCCCTCCAATGCAATCGGTAAAGAATAATATATCCTGAGGTAGATATGGTTGGAACAGAAAGTTAATATTGTTCAGTGATACAGGACCGAAATGAGGAGTAAACTCGATTCAGTAAGGGTCATTTTCTAGTATGATGGTCTTTGCAGTAATGCCTTGGATACTATGGAAATAATATCATGTGATTAATGGTTTCCACAATTACATGTTTTATACACATTCTATTTTATCATGATTAATGTTCCTTTATGATCTATGACTTACGTACTCCAAGATTTATTTCACAACACAAGAACATGAAGTTTAAACTTTATGTTCATGTTTATTTGTTCAAATGTATATGGTTTGTTTTATTTTATCCATGTTTACCCTTACTAATCATTTGAGCTCACCCTTTATTTGTTTTATTTTCCCCAGGATATAAAGAAAGATTTTAGGTAAGAAAACAAAAGTGAAAGATCATTATGGGAGATGTTGAAGATCTTTCACCATGATTAGAAGATTATGTTTCAATTTTCCAAAGACAATAAACTATTACGGTCCTTGTATATCATTTTTTTATGCATTAAGTATTCAACAAAAGTAATGTAATGTCCCTGTACGTCAAGCCTGGGTTTCTACATTTTGGGATGAAGTTGGTGAATGGAAACTCATATGCCTACTTCCTGTATAAAAAATGAAAAAATATTTATGGATATTAAGGGTTATATTAATGTAACTAAATGTATGAAAATTAATTATACTAATAACTAGAGTTGGGATTTAGAGTTCCCTGATTGAGATCAGGTTTTCATAAATGAATCTCCATAGAAATGTGCCATAAGGATTGGTATGAAAAGGAAACTGAGAATTGGGTGTATCAGACACTTAAAAATTCATGAAATTATATATTTGTTTCGTATTATTTGTAAATAACATAGTATCGATCAAAATTACATGATGGGTTTCATATATCCCTACTAAGGAATTCCATTAAAAACCCAATGCAAGTGATCGTATCTTATTTTATAGAGTGGGAACATCACATTTAAATATGTGAAGAACCTATATATATAATTGATACTAGACAACTAGTTTTGTGATTTTGGATGACGTTAATGGTGATAATAATTTCGGGGAATCCAAAATATGGAATAAGAATAACGGTATCCATAGTATTCTATGAAGTAGAATTTCCCACGTCATTTTTCAAAGGTAATACCCTTAAAATTCCGAGGATAAATTTTTTTAGGATAGAAGAATGTATATCAGTAATATATTATAATATTTTTCATTTTTAATAAATTTAATTTCATATGTAGCTTTAAAACACTCAATATTGAGTTTGTTTTTAATTTAATCAATAATCAGTTTAAACAAACAAATATGTAGTCACATTTTTTAAAGGGGATTAAATTATAAAACAAATTAAGAATTTATAAAGTAAAATAAAATTATATATATCCCATCTAATTTCAATACATTAATTAAATATATTTTATTAAAAAATTATAATAACAAATCGAATATTAATCACAAAAAATTGCATTTTAATAATGGCACTTTCAGTGAATTTTAACGAAAAAATCATTTTAAATATAAATTATGAAACATTTATGAATTAAATATGAAAAAATAACCACTAAATTTGGAATATAAACATCAATATTATGTTAGGGTGAATATTTTAAAAAATTTTGAGGAGTTTCATTTTGTGATGAATAGTTAAAATATTCAAATTTAATTAAAAATTGAGTTTTCATCTAATTAATTTGTATGATTAAAATATATTTTCTATATGTGTGAAATATTCATTAGAAAAATAATTCATATATTTATCTAATTTTGGTAATTTTAATCTTTCAAATTGAAATTGTATATAGTAACCATTTAATATTTTGGTGTTTTTTTCACATAAAAACATGCATTTTCGTTCTATATATAGGATTAACATTATATTAATTCCATATAATTAACTTATATTAATTTAGAAAATTGGAAGATATAATTTAATAATAATAAATTGAAATGTTTAATATGGTTAACTTATTTTTTTACCAAAAAAAAAATTGGTGGAAGTAATTAAATATTATTACTGAGATTAAGAAGAAAATTATCATAATAGTTGATGAAATTTTAAATGTAGTATAGATTCCCTTATATTCATACATTATATTTACATCATTTTAATGATAAAAACATTAAATCATTACATAATGAGGATCTAATGGTCATGTGTATTTGTAAAATTAAGACCAAACATAACATTTACAACATAAAACCAAAACGTTTATTTAATTTCCTCTCATATAGATTTTTATTCACCCATGATATCATTTTAGTACACATTGTCACCTGAGAATATAGATAAAAAATAGGTATGTTAAAAGCAATATAAGATGATAAGAACATCAGAAATGAATATAAGGAGGTGAGCATAATCATAACATGGTTATCATATTGATGACAATAAGTATTAGATGATTTCTTAGAATATGGAAATGTATAAAAATGAAACATAATGTGTGAGGGGTTAACTAAAACATATTGTTTTGAACAAATCTAGCATCATTTTCACACATATTTTTCTTTACTCATGATCTTCTTCACATTATTAAATTCATTGTTGTGCTACATAATTTTAGTCACTCCTGTCACATCATAAAATTTACATTATCATGCATTCTCCATAGAACATATATAAATCATGAACATAAAAAACCCACATAACATAATTAGTTTCATCTAATAATAATACCATCATAAACTTTGGGTTCTAAAATTAATGTGGGAATACTATACTTGAGATATGAATCCTCAACCTTGAGTTAGAAGTAAGGTGTGTTTTGAAAGAATAATACTTTTGGAAAACATTGTGTTCGACAAAAAGTCTAGGGTAAAACATTTATATCCCCAAAAATATAAGATAGTGATTGAAAAAATCATTTTATATGAATAACCATACTAAAAATGGTTTCAAAGAGTGAAAACCTGATGAAATAATGTTAGGCTCAAGAATTTCTCTCAACTTTTATCTGAATGCTTTATTCACTTTAATATTGTGTATAATGACATTAGATTAAGTAATTTAAAACTATAGAGCCATTAATACATGAATTTGGGTCATTTTTTGGTTTCATTATGTTTTTTTATTTGTCTTTTCATGTGTTATAGGGATTAAATTCATTGTTCTAGAGAGTTCTTTTTTATTATTTTTCATGAACGGTTCATTTGTGCACATGAATAGAAGTGCATGTAGAACATGGATAAAAAAACCTAATTCCCATTACATGTTATTAATGATATTAAAGGATTTATAATGATCTTATATTTATGTTGGTCATTTACCATGAGGATGAATCATTAGATAAAATTTAGTGGGGATCATTTTTCGTTAATTTGGGTTGTTTTTTTATCAGAAAAAACAAGCTTTGTTTTATTATTTAGTATAATGTAAAAATGTTTTTTATATAAACTATAAGGGGATAAAAAATAAATATTTCTATCTTATATGAAATGGTTAGTTGTTTAATTCACAACCCTGAAGATGTTTAAGGAAATTTATTGTGCATCACCTTTGATGCTGGTAAATTAACACATCACGGGAAATGATTTCATTTTTAAAAATAAATGAGAGAGAGAGAGAGACAATTTTATAGAATAATTTTACATTAACTTACTAAAATACCAATATAGAAATCATAATAGAGTTATCATGATGTTTTGTAAAGACAATTTCATGAAAATAGAATAAATGAAAATTAAATTTTGAATGAATTTGAAAGAAAAGAGAGGGGAGAGGAATTACCTATTAAATCCTCCTATTGAGATCATCATCATCGAACCTAGGAATTTTTTATGATGATACCTAGAGCCCAATAATGTGGGTAAGGGTCCAAGTAAGAGTTTTGGGTAGAATTTAGGCATGTCTTCAATCTTAAGAGGTGTGAGGAATTGATGATGTGAAAGGTGCTATTTATAGTTGAGGGGAGAGGTGTTTTCAAAATATTTAATTCATTAGTATATTATTTTTTTTCAAAATAAAAAAAATTAATGATTTCATGACAAAATATTTTTAATAGGGAATTATAGTACAGTATTTTCATTCATAAATCACTCATGATGTTAGGATAGTGGATCTCAATTATAATTTTTTAATATTGTGAATTATAATTTTTTACTATTCAGAAAAAAGTCAAGTATTTGATAAATATCTCAAAAATTTACCCAAACCATTTTTCAATGTTTATAATAAAAAATGAAATCCATTTTCTGAATTTTATTTTTAATATCAGTTATAAGTTTTTAATTAAAATCTTCATTTACATGAAAAATATAATTTTTAAAATGAAAACTATTTTTCTAATACATTGAAGAATTAATTAAGGTCTCATATAATTATCATAAAATCATAATACATTAAAATAATAGTTTAAGAATAAATTTTATGATAATAAATTTTATTTAAAATAGTTATATTAATCATTAAATATTCTTGACATACAAAAACACCAGCAATCTAAAATAATTATATCATATTGGCACTTATAGGATGAATATTCTTTATTTATAATATAATTTTTAATTATAATATTCAATTTGAAAAATTACTATTTATAAGGTTCTTATTATTATCCATAATTATAACATTTCTATTCATAAGTGCATGTTACTATTGACCGAAAAATATATTTGTCCTATTAAACTCCAATCTTTTTTTGATCACAATCATGTTTGTTAGATTTTAAAAATTCAAAAACATAAGTAGTATAAATATATATAAAGATCATATATAATTTAGTATTTAATTTAACCATGATGTAAAATTTGTTTCCTACTATGATTTTTTTTGATAATATAATAAAAATTTACTATAACTGGGGATAAAGTGATTAGATTAATGTTTGGGTACATAAATTTATCCTCCCTTTTGAAATTTATGCATCAAAAATTCATTTTAAATAATAATTTGAGGGTACATATCTTCCATAACCGCATATGGCTCCCATGTTGCTTTATTCAACTTAGTTTCCTCCATGACACTTTGACAAGGTTTGTTTTATTGTTTCGTTGAACATTTTATCTCCAATACAAAATCATTACTAGTTGATTCTCATAAGAGAGGTCATATTCCAGATGTACAACCATTGAGTCAAGAACATGTGAGTGGTCTAGTATATAATTAATGAGTAGTTGTATGTCAAACACATCACGAACATGGGCCTTATTTTGAGGAAGTGAAAGCTGGTAGGCCATGACTTCTATGAGATAAAGGATCTCAAAGGGGCCAATGTTCCTTGAGAATGCCTTACCTTTCATTCCAAAACATATGACTCTCTTTCTTTATGATATTAAAATGAAGAAATTATCTCCAATGTCAAACTCCAAGTCCCTTTGATGGGTTTCAACATAGTTCTATTACAAAATTTGAGCATCTTTGATATGTTTTTGGATCGTCTGAACCTTCTTAGTCATGTATTGTAAAATATTGGGTCTATGCAGCCTTCTTTCTCAATCTTCATCCAAACAAGATGGTGTTTTAGGTCTCCTTAAATATAAATCTTCATATAGAGCCCTCTGAATACTCGAGTGGAAGCTATTTTTGTATGAGAACTCAACCATGGGAGATGAAAATACCATACTTCATTCATTAATAAACAGAATGCTCTTAGTAGATCAATGATCATTTGATTTTTACTTTTTTATTAGACATAATTTTGGTGGTGATAGGTGATGCTGGAATTCTATTCAGTACTCTTGGAATGTAGAAGAATCCTCCAGAATTTATATGTGACCCTTGGATCATGATAAGAGAAAATATAGAGTGGAACTCCATGCAGTCTCACCACTTATTTCACATATATATTTTCATGTTTTTTCATGCTTGAGATCTTTTTTAATAGAGTTAACATTGTTATTCTTGGTGATTTGATCCACCACACCCTATATAAAATTATCATCTTTGGATTTATTCAGGAGGCAAGTGATAGTGTCCATAGTTTCATTATCCCAATTCAACATGTGTATAGGTAGTGGGTGCATCGTCACATTATAATGTTGTTTATATTATTTAACATGATGAAGTATCATGAACCATGAGAAATATTTCACAAAATCCATATTCTTATTACTCCTCCAGAGGTGTTCTTTGAGAACACAGTACATCTCGGTCCTACCAGGATGGATATAAAATTTAGAGATATGTGCATTGTACAATAGCTCTTTCTTTATCCCGAGTGATGAAGGCACAAAAAATAAACTTACCAAACTAAATAACACAATAATCATCGATATGGAACTCTATAAGTTTCCCATCCATTACTGCATTCGTCTTATTTTTTTACTCTATATTCCCTCTTTGTGCCTCCTTAATCATCAATCACAATGTTGTTTGGTAAATCATGTAGAAAAGGTATGATGTATTCTATTCTATTATGATTTCCAAATACATCCTTTTCATATCCATGATGATATAAAATTTCTCAATCTGTAATATGGATATAGTTGTAGGTTCTATTCTACTAAGAGAAATAACTACCTTATTTTCCTTTCCAGGATGACAGCGAATAGATAAATCAAAGTCATTGATTAGTTCCAACCTTCTCCTTCAATGCATGATGAGATTTTTTGTGTCAATATATAACATAGGATATTGTGATCAGTAAATATGTCATAGTTCTCACAAAAGATGTAGTGATGCCATATTTTCAATGAAAAAATAACAATTTCTAGCATGAGATCATTTATCAGGTAGTTATTCTAATGTATTTTCAACTCTCCTAATGCATAGGCTATCACATTATAATTTATCAGGAATACACAACCCAATCAATTCATTGAATCATAACTATATATCAGAATACTATATCCACTTTTATGTAATTTGGGTACATGTGTAGTGATCAACCATTTCCATAGCTCCATGGTACTTAACCTAATTTCTTCATTCCATTAAAATTTCACCCCATTCATTGATAACATAGTTAGTGGTCATGACAATCATAGGATATTATTCCAAAAATTTTATTATTATCTTGATAATCCTTAAATAATATTGATTTCAGTGAGACTAGAGGGTTAGGACTATTCCTCAATCACAATTGTTTTTTAAGGGTTAATAGAAATAACCGTAATTGTGATCACATGTACCATGAACAAGAATTTCTTCATTCAAAATTCACAGTTGTTGAACATGGCATAAAATATATCCTTTCCAAATGTCACTATCACAAGCCTCAGATATTCTTCATGTTCCTACATTCTCCTGGAGTAGATGAGTGTATAATCATTAAACACTAACATAAATTTTTCAATGTAATGTCTAAAGTCCATATTCATCAAATCCATTTTGATTTCTAGGTAATTAGTAAGTCCAAATAAAATCAACATAATCTCATGGTTCCCATACATTTTATGACATGTAGACCACTATATATCATCTATCCTCACATTAAGATGATGATATCTAGGAAAATGATCCACTATTGAGATGTATTGAGCTCATCACAACTGATCAGACAAGGGATCAATCCCTGAATGAGGAAACTGGTTCTTTATGGTGATCATTTAGAGTTACCAAATAATTGATACATGGCCACATTGATCCATCCAAATTATTCACAAAGTGCACTGGTGTACCCCAAGGTGATGCACTAAAGTGTAAGAACCCTTTTTCCAAATCCTTTTATAGATGTATCTTTAACTCGTCTAGATCAATAGGAAGAATATTATAGGAACACATTGTGATAGGATTAGCTCTTTTTATGATATCTATTGAGAAATATACCTCACAATTTAGTAGATGTCTATGTTACTCTTAGGGAAATGAATCACTAGATACACTCATGATGGGAATTACCACTAGGTTGACAACTTCCTTTTACTAAAAAGGTTGAGTGAGGTATTCTCTTTCATAATAAACCGACACTGACACCATTGACGGACATTATTTGGAGATTCATGATCATTCTTTCAATCTTATAGGATAATGGGATGGTTCAGAAAATGAAATGATTTTTCCTTTTTCCTCACAGTTTCTTTGTACTATATATAAAGAGAGCTAATTAATCACTATTATACAGTCAAATTTCTCCATGGGATGTATTATGATATTTTTTGGAAGAATCCACCCACATTCACAAACAAGTGAAGCTTCCAACAAATTTAATTCAATAATTTCCCCACTATATGTTTTTATAGATATCTCAACATCATTGATTTGGGGCTTCAAATCAATAGTTCTAGAAAACATTCAATATATAAGGGAATATATAGAACCATAATCAAATATAACTTTTTCCATTCCTAATGGAATAGTTTTGTACCTAGTACGACATCATTTTATTGATGAAATATGGTAGTTGTAATGGAATACAACTTCAGATGCTCATTTGGATTTTGTGGCTGATGAAGCTGATTACCCTCAAGAACTTGAGGATTAGTGAACCGGCTTGCATATTGGCCTTTCTACATACAGTTTTTACATTGGACCATGTTTTTTTCTCTCTTTTCCTCTACCACATTCTCCTTCAAACTCATGTCTTCTCAAAACTCTTTATTTTGGTGACCTTCTCTCCCACAGTTTAAGCATTTCCCTTTCCCTTTAAGGTAGTTCCCATGATGATTCTTCCGATATTTTTGACATGTGGGTGGTTTAGTTTTCTTTCAACCATTATCATTTGATACTCTAACATGGATTTACATCTTTAATTTCTTATCAACATAGCCTAGAGACATTCTCTAAAATCCATATCCCCTTTGAGAGAACATCAAACAACATCTTCTTAACTCCCAATATCGTGAATTGCAATAGACTTTAGAATGTGTAGTTTTAATCCACTGAAGAATCTATCAATTTCTCATTAATTAATGATAAAAATTCATGTGTTATACCATTAATTCAGAGTGAAATTCTCTTTTTAGGACATGAAAAAATCTCTATCCTTTTTCTATAGCTGTATGAATTTTTTATCCATCATCATATGAAGAGTTCATGGGAAATACATATATAGATACATTATCTTGAAGTCTTCAAAATAAATCACTTAAATTTCATACATTTGTTTAATGTTCTAAATCAAATCACAAAATCAATCGACCTCTTCATCGAGATGATATATGGATAGAGTCTCCATCTACATCTCATAATAGTAATGTTGTAAAAATATTTTCTCCATTGAGTTTACCTACTATTCCATGATCCACTAAACATTAGTGGTCAATACTACATAATACACTCGAAAACTACCTTTACATTATTAAGTGAATTATGGAATTCCACATTATTCATGTTACTATTCATAACCTAAGAAAACTGGGTAAGAATCACCATGATGTTTTAAATTCCACCTCCAAATGCTTTGGGGATGGAATTTAGAAACGTGTTGCATTATCCCTAGCATGGGTTTTATGAATAATTTCTCCAAATTCCCAAAAAAAATTTAAAATATAAATGTATTGAATATAACATAAGTCAACAAGTCATGAATAAATAACTTATACCTTTGTTCAATTAAAAATAAAATTATATCTTATGGGATAACAATTTTTAGAAAAACATCTTCTGTTCATATATATACAAAGTCTAATACTTTGGATTTTTCACTATTGTTCACTAATCCTAATTCTGAAATTAACTACATCATTTTTCTAATATAAACTATAGCGATTATTCTTTAGATACATTAATTTTAAATAATTTTCATGATAAAAAACTTTAAAAGAGTACAAAACCATGATCCAATGTTTTAGTTTCCTGGATAAACAAGGACAATAAATATCTTTTATAATATAAATCATAATCATTTATTTAATATTTTATTCCCATGATTCTTATTGGATCTTGAGTAATCCTTAGTACACATAGTAGCCTAAGAATATAAATAAAAAATTGTTGAGAATAAAGACCTATAAGTAGATAAGAAAATGATAAAAGAATATCCTTGGGAGAGAATAATCATATCATCATCATCATAATCATAAGAATAAGCATTAGATAATAACATATATTATGGAAATACATAAAAATGATACATCATGTCACAGTGGTTAACTTCATCACATTGTTGTGAAAAATATAGAATAATGTTCACACATATATTGATGTACTCATTTGGTTCTTCAAATTACCCAATGCATTGGATCTCTATATAATTATAGTCACAACAATAACATCATAATATTTTTATTGTGCAATATAATTTTGATCACACCCATCACATCATGACATTTACTTTATCTTTTATACCAAAAATAAGATATATCAATCATGAAAAAAATATCACAAGTAAAGTAATGGGTTTCATCACAAAAGAATACATCGATTAACATTAGGTTCCCAAATGAATGGGTAAATGGAATCCTATATATAAGAATCATCTTTTTGGGTTGAAATGAGGTGTGTCTTGAAAGAAGAGTTCATTATAGATGACATTGGGTTTGACATAAACTTTGGTAGAAAACATGTATATACAATAAAATGTAAGATAATTAATAAGCTATTATCTTTACTGAATATTGAGTTACTGATGGAAAACCTGAAGAAAAAAAGTTGGGTTCGATAATTCCCTAAACATTATATCTGAATGATTTCACCACTTTAATTTTATATATAATTAAGTTATAATATCTAATTAACAAATAGAAAAAATTCTATAAATGAATATGGTTCATTATGGTTTAATTATGTTATTTTATTTTCCTTTTTATTAATTATAGATCTTAAATCTATTTTCCATGAGTGTTATTTTTTCTTAGTTTTCATAAACGATTCACTGGTGCACATGAATGGATGTTCATGTAGAACATGGATAATCATCTATAATATATTTAAAATACTATTAATAATATTAAAGTAGTTTAAATGATCTTTTAAGAAATTTGTTTATATATGACGATGATAACACTTTTGATTAAACATAATTATGATTATTTTTTGGGTATTCTGGGTGGTTTTTGGATTACAATGAACATGTTTTGTTCTATAATTTAACACCACATATAAATTTTTTCATAACATAAATGGGGTTAAAAAATTTATATTTCAATATTTTTTCAACCATTAAATGTGTTTATTGAAATCTGTTAAGGTGTGAATAAAAATGAAGGTGCATCACCCACAATGATAGAAAATTGGAAGATCATGGGTAATGATTTCATTTTTAAAAATAAAAGAGATAGAGAGGGGGATTTTAATAAATAATATTAAAATACCATGAGATAATAACATTATATCAATCATAAGGGAGTTATCATAAAATTTGGACAATATAATTTTAATATAAATGAAGAAAAGAAAATTAATTTTGAAGTAAATTGAATGAAGTGAGAGAGAGAGAGAGTAATTACCTCTTGAATCCTCATATTGTGATCTTCCCCAAGGCACCCAGGCATTGTATTTTGATGATACCAAGAGCTCATGGACATGGTGGAGGGGATTGGAAAGCGGTTTGGGTATTATTTGGTCATGGATTAAATCTCGAAACGTTTGAGGAAATGAGGTTGTGATCATGTGAGGGTGGTATTTATAGTTGAGGGGATGAGTGTTTTCTAAATATTTAATTCAGTGTTTTATTAATTTCACTAAAAAAATTAATAGTGATTCATTCATGACAAAATAATGTAAATAAGGAATGTTAATTCGAGATTTGGGTCGTTACATTACTCATGATGTCATATTTTTTTATTTATCTTATAACATATTAATAATTTAAATTACCATATTTCACTACTAACAAAAAATTATGGTATTTCAGAAAAATCTAAAAAATTCACCTTAATAATTTTTTATGTGTATAAATAGATAATTAAATCCATATTATGAAAATAATTTTATAAATATGTGTAATTGTTTTGTAATTTAAAATCATAATTTACTTGAAAAAAAATTAAAATTAAAACTCTTATTCTATCACTTAGAAGATTTAATTATGGTATAATAAATTTATCATATAATTATAATACATAAAAATACTAGTTGAGAAATAAATTTCATGAAAATATATTTTATTTTAAATTATTAAATTAATCATTAAATATTCTAGAATTACAAAAATACCAACATTGTAATGTAATTTCATTATATTTCCACATATATGATGGATTAATTTTATTTATACTATATTTGGTATGGTTCCTATTCACTTGGATGATTTAATATTAATAAGGGTCATATATCAATTTATAAGGGTAATAGTACTACTAACAAGGGTATATTACTATTCATAAGAAAAGATGTTTGTCCTACCAGACTCACAACATCTTACTGATTGAAAACGTGTATGTCTGATTTTCAAAATTCAAAGTATAGAAGGCGACATATTATATTTAAAATCCTCACAGAGTATAGTATTTAATTTATGAAATATTGGGCATTGTGTTTCCCAATTTGAATTTATATGAATGTACTATACGACATTATTCTATGAAGGGAGAAATGTCATTGATCAATGTTTGGGTCATTACACGTAAGGCCCAAAATGATATTTTAACTTTACCTAAATAAACTTTCTATTCATATTTAAACCCTATAATCAAAATTTTATTATTTGGAAAATTATTAGGAACAAATAAAATGGAAAAACGTTGGTATAATTCCCTTTTCAAATATTTTCAAGAATGTGAATCCTCCTCCATATAAGATGGTAATAACCCTTCCCACTTATTCACAAAAATAGAGTCATTTTTAATGCTGAAAATATTCCTCTAAAAGATTGCAGAATACATATCATCGTCCTAGAATACTCAGAATGGGATTATTTCCATCCAAGGAAATATTTTTGAATAATGAACAAAATGTTATCGAAAAAACAAGGTAACATTTTCCAATGACCACTTTAAATTTATTTCTATATCCACCCATTGAATATACATATTCCAATATTATATAAGATCATAAGTATCTTAAATGTACATATATATTTTTAATACAAGGTTTATACCTACACATACACAGATTTCCATAAAATGGGTAATAAAACCACCATTTGTTTGTACGAAAAATTACTACCTCATTAAACAATGATTATTCATTTTCTATATTACCATTTATCTTGGTGGGAATTAAGATAGACATACTATTTTAATATGTTATATATGATATTTATAATTTTCTTTTTCTTCTTTAATACAAATTCAATTCTTACCATTATGTGTTCTTTTTTTGTATATGATAACATCATTTGTGCTTGTCTAAATTATCTTATCAAATGTGTATGTACAATATAATTACTATGGGTTGAATTTTATGTTTACAATATCACATTTTTTGATACTGCTAAAATTATACTAAAACAACAACTTCATTATGATGACTTTTTTAATGTAAATTAAATTTATCATAATAATACTTATTACCATGAAATTTATATTAATATTTATAAACCAATATACCATTTTTAAAAATGATCTTCACATTTACAATTATCTGATTAATCGGGGAGTTATTGATAAATATGTCTCTATTATTCAATACAGAAATTCAATAATGAACATTGTTTATGACTTAAAATAAATTATTTGATATATTATGAATTATTTAGACATTCATGACATGGGATAGGTACCATTTAATACAATCCTTACATGTTGGGGACAAGTTAATATAAGCCCAACGATTCATTAAAAGTCTTATGAGATGAATCGGTTGGAAAATTCAGAAAACATTAAATATTAATGTTAATAATTATTGATAATAAATTTATCATGTTACTAGGTACATGAAATCCAAAAAATTTGAATTTCATTTTATGGGAATTTAGTTATTATAATTATCCAAGATATTTTTTTCTACGATGTATCTATGAATACATTTCATTCTCAATTTACTGATTTAATGGTATGAGTTTCATTTTTATACCTTGGCATATTGAAATATTTTAATTGATATATTTATATAGAAGTTGTGCCAAAAAATATACCAATATATTATGATTATTCTCATTTATTCGTTATGGATTCTGTTTTATATAAGATAACATAGAACATGAGCTCACCCTTATTTTGAATCTTTTCTATAGGATATGAAGATATAATATATGGATGGGATTTCAAGGATTCAGTTCGTTTCTTTATATTATATATCATGTATTATTTCGGACATCATAACCTAATATGGGTATAATTAATGTGATCTGATATTCTAAAACTAATAAGTAGATTAGTTCAATGGAAATTAACTCCTTCTGAACAATACAATGTAATGATGTAATGAAACAGCTTAAGGAATAAGGGGTTGAGGAGTTATAACAATAATATCCAAAAACCAAAATATTGAAAAGTAGTAATCTATGTATCAATATATTTAACATACTGACCATTTTTAGTTCTTTTATGGACATCACCACCTAAAAATAAAATAATTACCACCAAAGAATATTCAAAAATATTATATACTGTAACTTATATTTAGATTTAACTATTAGTATTCCTATGGAACCACTTACTACAAACATCATACTATGTCTAATTAAGGATTTTAATTCTCGAAAATGATAATATAATAAAATTAGAAAATTATTTGACACCATATTTTTTTATGGTTTCTCTAGTTTTGAGGGAAATACAAATAGATTCATACTCAAGTGTGTGGTTTAATTTATATTGTTTTAATTATTTTTATTCATTTAGAATATTATATGATTTATTTTTCACTTACATTATCATTTTAATTTTTATAAAAATATAATAATTACTTCAATAATAAGAGGCATTTGTAAAATATGTAAAAAATTTGAAAAAATAATTTTAGCTAGTTAACATTATACTATGGTAGATTAAATTACATAGGCACTAAATATCACATTATCAAGTAATAAGAATTAGTTAAATTGATCATTGTTTATAATTTTAAGATTATATACATATTTGATGGACTTATTTTAACAATGAAAATTAAATATAATTTATGGAAATTGATTTTTTCTATTTAGAAACATTTAAATATTACAAATCAATTATAAATGGATTTTATATTAATAAAATATACGTTGTACCTCTTAATTCAATATCCAAAAAATTTATAAACCACATATACATTTATTAAACGTTTTAAATGAAAATAAATAAATGAATTTTGTCCATTTACACGAGAATTTTTTCATCAAAGTCTAATAATAGTTTCTTATGATATAGTGAATGTGTAATATTATTACTTTTTTTATGAAATATTTTTTAGTAATTAAATTACATAGAAACCCAAATAGTATCACTTGTGAGATAAATGGGATGTTTGAATTCCACATCACTTTTTTTTGAATTATCTATTTGTTATTTAATGAAATTAAATATTCAAAAAATATATAATATAATTTATTATTATTATTATTATTCTACTTCCATGGGTGAACATAAATCGTCATTTTTTTATTTTTAGGGGTATTTTATTGAAATTTTAAAACCAAGGATATTGTTTATTAGTTTTCTATATGGAATCCAAGAGAGAAATAAAAATTAAATTTGTATCCTTAGATGTGTTATTAATGTTTTATAACCTCTAATTTAATATAATTTAATTTATGAGGGATCCATAAAATGATAATGTTTTATTCAATCTGTGAAATTGGATATTATCATATTCATGGTAGTTAGTGGATGTGTCTCTAACCAATGATCAGAATGATTTAAATTATCAATAATTTTTTATTTAGGATAATTATATTTATCTCAATTATTAGGATAAAAGGTTGACGTTGCTTTGGTGATAAACGATTATAAATAATTCAATTGTAATAAAATGATTTGGTAATGTTTCATCAATTATTTTTTTATTATTTTATTAATACTTTTAATATTAAATGATTTTTAAAAATATATAAAAATATAATTCAATTATAATGATGATAATTTTTCATTAGTTGTTATTTTCAATTTTATTATAATATATTGGGATAATTGTTTCTCTGAACTTTTATAGACAGGTATGGATATTTACAACATTAAATATATATTATAAGTTTATATAATTTTTATACTAATTATATACAGGAATTTTACTAAAAATGATATTTTAAGGACGAAATTTTGATGTGTCTATAAGAAATAATGAATACATATGACATATTATGAGTGCTTTTTCTATATATAAGAAAAAGTGAAAAATGAAATGAAATTAACTTAATATTTTTGTGAATAAATATAAGATATAATGGATTTATGTTGGTATTACATATAATGGAATTTAGATTATAAAAATATATATTATTATAATTTTACTCAAGTTATAATGATAATAAATTCTTGTCACAATGGTTTGAAATTAATTGGGAAAATCTTCTTTGGTGATTGTGTTTAGTGGTTCTATATATTTATTTTCTATTTATTTTTACTATATTTTAACAAGTTTTATGTTTTATATATATATATATATAACATAAACATAATACAAGGTTTATTTTTAAATGGAGTAATTTATAGTGATTTGGAAAAAATCATAGAGTATGTGTTATAATAAAATATTCATAAAGAATTTTGAAAATATGAAAACATATTATGGATACAATGTTTTAATTAAATTTATTTATATTTGAATTATGTGGGGTATTGTCACAATATATATTAAAAATATGAAATAGTTTAAATTTCAACATTACTTATTTAATATAAATTATCACAATTTATTCATATACAATCATTATACATGAAATATATATGTTACCGTTATCATTATTCAATTATTTTTTACTGAGGTGGTTATATATTTATACTTATAATTTGATATATATTTCTATTATTTCTTATTATATTGTGTTATATAAATTTATCTTCTAGATGTAAAAGCATACTATCATTGTAAATATTCTTTTGAAATTTCTATTTGATAATGATTGACTTCATAATTGAATCTTCCAAAAGTTATTTGTGACTTATCTTAGGGTTGGGAATTATAAATAGGGTCTCTATAAATTGAATAAAATATTATCTATTCATTGTACATGTGAATATTAGTTATACTAGTTCCTATATAATGGTTGTAACTAATGTCCTATTTATATAGAAGTAATAATATACCAACTTGTCGAAATCATGTCTCAATAAGGGATTGATAATTAAGCGTGATTTGATTTCACCAGAATCCTTTTTTTTCATTTTTAGAATACCACTTTTGGGTAAGTGGGAACCTCACAAAGTCACCTGCATACACGGTTCAAAAAAATTCACATTCAAATTCGAAATTCAAATGTTGAAATTGGAAATCACAAAACGCGGGCAAAACGAGCTGCCCAAGAAAACCTTCATCGAGGAAAGCCAAGTCATCGGGCCGCCATCATCACATCATCAGCCTTCTCGTTCCATCACAGACACCGATGTACCATCCTCACATCATCGCCATCATCAACATCAATAACTCATCACTAATATCTTATCAAAATCTGTCATCGCCGATGAGGAAGACCATCATCTTCGTCGTCGACACACATTGTCGATGACAATCAGAGCATCCTCACCCAACCTCAACAAATAGAAACCTTCAAGAGCGAAGATACAGGCCCCACCGCCGCTTTCAGAACCACACCAGATGGTCAGATCTACAAAAATCACTCTCATACATCGCTAAAAACAATGACACCCCCAAATCTTTACATCTGAAACCCGCACCCTGGTCCGCATCACGCTGCCTTGAGAAACCCTTGCCGAAACCACAGGCTAGATTGTGAAGGAGGCTAAGCAACGATGTTGTACATCGAGGATGACAACGAGTCCCTCTAACACTGCCACTGGGAGAAACCACATCTCTACCACACTGAGAGGAATTCCAATGAGAAGACAGGCCTACCGGGTACGAGGGAAAAGAAGGCGGCGGTGAGGGGAGGCCTTGTGCCACAGAGCCATTTACGGGCTCATAAGCATGATTTGATTTCAAAATTAAGAGTTAATTTAATTTATCATCACTTCCCTGATTTAATTTAGAATCAAAGGTCATAGATGTACATTGTTTCAAATTAATAAAATCATTATATATATAAAATATTCATATTACGTGAAAAGGAATGTAATTTTTTAATAAAATGTTTTTAGTTCTAATTTGAATTATATGGGATAAAATTTTTATAAATCACTTCAATTTTTAATGATAAAATATTCCATTAAAAATCATTTTTGAAACCATTATTATTTATAGATATATATATTATTAAATTACCATAAAATTTTAAAATAAATGTTTTAATATAATTTTGAGGATTTCTATTAGATAAATTTTATGTTATATAAAATTTTCCAGGATTCAATAATATTTTAAATTCATTATAACATTCTTATAAAAAAGTTAATTTCATTATTTATTAGACAACATATAAGATATTAGTTTTATTCAACCTTATAAGCTATAAATATGTATTTAATGACATAAAAAAATTTATACTATTTATTTTAATAAAAAATATCATGTTTCTACATTAATTAAATATCATTTATTTTTTCAACTGCTTTATATATTATATTTTTTAAATTTATTATTGATATAATTTATTATAGAAAATGTGTTTTGTTTTTTTATTTACTACGAAGACTCTGTGAATTGAAAATAAAACTTTTTAAATTTTTTTGTATTAATTAAATATATTATTTGATCAAGTTTTAATAATTTGATTTTGGAAACCATAGTAATTTATAAGTCAATGTAATTACAAATAATTAAGAGAAATGTTTTAAAAAATATCTGAAACATGATATCTATAATTGAGTCACTCCATTCTTCATTTTATTTTTTTCATGATATTCCATTATAATGACGACCTATGTATTAATAATAGTGTATAATGGATATAGGAATTTGTTTTATTTATTGAAAATTAATAAATAATTTAAAAAATATAGAAAAAGAGTAGTAATTTATTAATTAATCTCCAAAACTATTCACCCTATCAAAATTCATCCCAATGTAATACTTTCTTATTTCATTAATGACTGGAAAAAATAATATCCATTCACCAACCCATAATGTGTTCATATTGAGATATATAATTTTACATCAATTGCATGGTTATCCTTCTCCTTTAATAAGTGATTGGAAACCCCTAATCACACCCCGACCAACCACCCAAGTCTTCAATGATGTGGAAATGATGAAGATAAAGGGTATCATTTATAGAACAATGTTGAATTTCATAACATAGAAACACAAGAAATAAGAAAAAACGTCGAATTATTCATGATTTGAAATTGATACTTGAATGTTTAAAATTGAATAAATGATAATACAAAATAATTTCAATTTAAATATATAGGGATGTTGAATATTTCATGGATCAAGAAAAAATAGATCAGAATTTTATTAATGGAGCATAAAATAGAATGGGGACATTAAAATATATAACCACTAACCAAGAAGACTCCATCCCCCTAAAATGTGAAAAAATTGATTATATGTTCTAAAATTCCAATTCATAGATGACATCCTTGTAGGGGTTAAGGATTTTGATATTATCCAATTCAATCACTTGATAAGTACTACTCCAAAAAGCTTCTGAATTTCTCCATCATCCTTCATTCCACAGTCCTTATTAATATAGATAACTACCAAATGTTAATATCACATCCCTATTACCTGATTTAGGTCCCTATGATTTTTGGAAATAAATATTCTATCTCAAGACATGCATGTCAAACTTGTGTTCTTATATGAGATCAATCAATAAGAAATTTGATTATTGATGATTCATTAGTGGTTTTTGAAAGAGTCGGATGAATTTTTAAACATTATCATAAAATGAAGTTTATTTTATAATTTCTAAATTTAATTGGAAGAAGATTTACCAAAATCCATATACATTCAATTGTATTATATTATACCTATAAAATATATTTTTACTATTTTCATAGATATTTAAAAAAATTAGTCACTTCAATGTACATTTTTAATAAAAGGTTGATTTAAAATGACATTTATAGGATCTATATGTGATTTTCACGAGCTACGATATTGGTGAATAATATTAGTCTGGCATGGTAGGTGAAGAAAGTTAATATCACTTGAACATATGTACTATCATAATTTTCCATACATGAGGATGATTCGAAATTAGTTATTCCTAAAAATATGATATGTATATTTTGTTAGATCACACGTGACATCCTTCTAAGACTATTCCTACATCTATTAACTCATTATTTTAGAACTTAATATCACAAAACAGACTCTTATTCATAATTTTGGAAAAGGTACTTAATGGAAATTATTTATATTACCACAATGTTAATTGTATATAAATTCTTATAATACATTCTAATCACATATGATATTCATGAAATTTGTATTATCTGAATAAATCAATACTCCCAGTTCTAATAAGATCATACGTTCATAAATATAGGCCCCAAAATATTGTATTTTAATGATATAGATATTTAAGTGTTTCACCTCTGATATATTTCATCCCACCCTATTCAATATAATTTTCATATTTTTCACATGTTTTTCACCATAGATATAATATAATACATGGGGAATATATTTATAAAATATTATCTTTAATCTTATGAAAATTATTTTAAACCAGGTCAACCTATGTAGCTATGGATTCAATAGATGAATATCATGTGAGGGAGTTTAAGTCATATGTGTGCTACTCAAATTCTATATAATTCTTTTAAATACTCTAATTTAGTCTTGGATCAATTCAATTTAAATAAAATGTTATCAATTAGCCTTTATTAATATTGGATTTTGTTAAAATAGATCAATTAGAACAAATGGATATTAAACTAATGAATCAATCCTTTTAACACAAACATCCAATGTAATAATAAATACTATAATTGTTCACTAAATTATCATTAAAGAGATAAATTTTGTAAGAAAAATATTTAATCTCAACCAAAAATTATGTATGAATGTGGAATAATAACTCTAACACAACTTTTTATCGACATTTCATTTTGACCAAAATGTCCCCACTTCACCTCAAGTTCATGACATAGTTCCGTGATTATTTATAGAATTAACATTATATAATCTAAATAATTACAAATATAACTTATTATAATTTTTTCCCTGAAGTGCCTTGTTCCAATAATTTTTATCACACTTCATTGATATATTAAATATGATAATATAAAATAAAATTATCCTGTTATTCGTTAATATTCATAATTCACAAAATATTTCCTTTACAATTTCTGACCACCAATTATTTCGTTTTTTTCCTTGTTTTGAGAAGTTATCTTATCATACGTGTTTATATAAAATTAATACTAATAATTCATCAAATATTTAACTCCCATTGACTTATTATAATAGTTTGTTCATTTATGTGTTTCCTATTATGCAAATTTTTACGTTTTTTAAACACTTTTTTATATTCATTATCAAATTCACATGTTCATTATTGATATGATATTATTCATTGACTATTAAAAATAATATTTTTTACTATAGATTATACATGATATCAAAATTTATTTTTCAGAGGACTTATATAGTATTAGTGATTCATTGGGTTATGATTACTACTACTCATGTTCAATAATAAATATTTACCCTTGTTATTATTATGAATTGCCATAAATTATTTTCCATGGGACTCTAGAATATTGATTCCGAAATATGTGTCCCATGATAACAAAAATATATATTATAATTAATTCTATTTGGGATAGTGATGAATTTTTAAAAGTTTCAATTTTTAAATTGAAGTATATAAATACCCTAAAAAACTCGAAAATAAATTTACAAAATAAATAATTCACTTCATTAAATATATCATTAACACAAAATTAATTGAGATAAATGTCCCTAAATATAATAAATAAAAATAAATGATATAATTTTCATTAAAAAGTAAAAATGGGGAATATCACATGTTATAATTATTCATTTGAGTTTCTGAGGAAAACTTCCACCTCAATTAGATTCAATGGATATTTTTCTGGAAAATTTATCATCTTATAGTGATTTAACAAGAACTTTTAATATGATTTTTATACCATTAAATCCACTATTCCATTAGGGAATTTATTAATAATAACAATATAGATAATAAAATTTGAATGAAACTTTACATGTAGTGTATTTTTCATTGAGATGAACAAAAACAACCAATCCCCAATAATAATTTACCTTTTGGGAATGAAAATGTTGTGTTATTCCATTTTTTTAATTTATATACAAATTAAATTTATCATAATCTTTATTCTATAACACCTAAAATTTGTATATCTAGTATTTCCTTTAATCAGATTTTTATTACACCTTAAATCGTTCTTTTTCTACAACCCTGAAGCATTATATTTTCATACATTAGTAAGGTATATTATTGTTAATAAAAATGATACTATATGGTTACATATATAATTTTTTTATAAAACATTCTTAAGTACCATTAATTAATTTTATATCATCGTAGTCTAATCCTATCATATTTGATGAATTGTTTTATCTATATAATTTATACCTCATGGTTTAAATTTTCTACTGAATTCTATTCTTATAAATGATATGGACACATTGTTTTGGTGCTCACCTAATGCAAATTCATTAATTACTACATACATGGTTACAAAATAGATTTTAAGGATCAAATTTTAGGTAAATTAGTGTTCTAAAACCTCATGAAATATGGGAACAATCAACACCAAACATCATTTTTGTAGTTGAATGATAATTTTTTATATTCCCCATAATTAAACAGTACACTTTCTATTAGTTTTTAATTAATCCAATTTAGAATTAAAACAACAACCATAAAATATATTCCTTAAATATCAAAAATTTCACATGTGGTCAATAGTTTATTATGATTTTTTTTATTGCTTTTATGAAATATAATTTTATTGTTATTTTTTAAAAAATTAATTTATATATAGAAAAATAAAATGAAATTAAATTATAGATTCTAGTATATTTCTACTTATTGATTAGGAATAAAAATTCCATTCTTGGTGGCTATGTGTGATAGAACCTAATGACAAAAAATTATAATAGTTGTGATTGTCAATCTAATAAAATATTTATTAAAAATATTTCATTGGTATATATCCTCATAAAGTAAAAATATTGATTTCAATTTTTTTAAATATTATGTTTACAAAGATATTATAGATCCTTATCAATTTATATTATGATGATAATATTATTACAGTGGTGATGCTCCATGTAGACCACATATAGTTTCTCACCTAGACATAAATCATGGAAGAATGACTTGTTATGTATAAATATTTATTTTCAATCTATATGTGACTCGTTTAATTGTAATTAAAGTTATATAAGAAATCTTTTTCTATTATTTCAATGATGAACACTTAATGAATGTGAAATAATCTATATAAATTTCAATAAAAATTATTTTTCATTGAATTTTTTCATATTTATACATAGTATAAATCAATATAAACATAACTCCTAGCCATATTAATAGAAAAAGAATCAATAGAAAAACAATCCATCAAAAATCGTTAAAAAATTTAAATTACCTCATACTGGTCAAATCAAAATTCCTTGATTAAATGAAAATAACCTCATAGACACACATAAACATATAAAATAGAATAATGCATAAGGATTCATTTGAACAATAACATAAATTTTTGAAAGTAAAATCCCATCAAGTTAGATTAATAATTGGTGGGGTGCTGAGTTTCCTCCTCACAAAGTGAAATTCCAGCCTACATGAATCATAAATAATGAACTTGTTATAATTTTTTTTAAAAATCCATATAAGTGGAAATGAGAACTTCTTAAAATAATTATTAATTAAATTATAGATTATACCATAGTAATAATAATCATCCAAAATAATATAGTTTAATAAGATAATGTGACATTTTCATTATAGAAATGCTATTTATTTTCATTATCGATACCAATTTTTATCACATCATTGTAATAAAAATACATTTATCAACAGGAAAGTGTTATATTAAATTTTTTTAAATATTTTTTATTTTATTTATAAATTATTTTTAATAACATTAATGAATTGATTAATTAATTTTTAGAAAAAGTGATTTCATCTATGATTTTAAACAGTAGCCCGAAATTGAGTCTGATTAAATGCTAACAACCACAAAAGCCCACATTTTTATATATCATATTTTATATATAATAAATTTCAATATGATGATTTATTTCATAATTTTTTCCATTAAATGAAATTTTATAGGGATTTTAGTTAATGGAACAATATTAGAGAACATTTATTGAAAACTACACGAATTTTACATGAAAATAATGTACATGTGTCACACGTGAAATGATAGTTGGCTGAAGTTTTTTTGATCAATGTGGCTATACTATGGTGCCTTCCCAATATGTGGGTTGTTCCATCCAGAATTGTATTCAAAGTTAAGAAAATCATACAACAAAATAATATAGTTTTTCTTTGATGATGAAAATATTTATTTTGAATTTATAACCCATAGAGTTTCTACCTTATTATATCACATTTCTACATAGAATAATGTTCTTTTTTGGGAACCCCATTTTCTTGGTTATTCTTTTTTCAAGGTCTTCCAATTGGGTTTTATTATAAAACACTATTCAAACATAATGTAAAAGTGATTTAAGCTATTTAATTTACACTATTTACATAATTTATAATTTATTCATTAAACTATAATTGTGTATGTGACTACAATATTTTTCTAATATTATTTTTACCCGGGAGTACTTTAAATATCAGTTTACATATAGACATAAATGTGGACCAATTAACTTTTTTTAGCGGATTAGTGTCATAATTTTGGATAGTTATGGATTACGTGTAATTTTCTCTATTCATGATCATTTAATCATAAAATAGTTTCTATGATGAATGTTTATTATTTTATTATAAGAGTTAATTTAATTTTAAATAGAGTTTAAATATTTATTCTTTCTTTTGAATGATTATTATCATTGTGTTCCCAATTTGTGTGAGGTTTGTTCACCATGTACCTATAACCTAAACCATCATTATGTAAAATATAAAAATCTAATGGTTTTTTAATTTACTAATACATTTCTAACATTTTATGATTATATGATACATTACTAATATGGGAAATTAAATTTTGTTAAAATATTTAGATTCACACAACCTCGAGTCTAAATGAATAGTAATATATTATTCCATTATAACCTTGAAATTAAATTAGTTGTTAGGAATCAGATAGAACAAATTTAAAAAAACATTTTTTATATATATGAAAAATTAAATAATTTGAATTTTTTTTTAAATTGAAATTGATGTGTATTATATTATATATATTATATTTTCTAAAAAACATTTTTTATCTCTGTAATTTTTTTGTATATAATTTAAT
The DNA here is from genome assembly GCA_963277665.1 of Viscum album. Classification (NCBI taxonomy): domain Eukaryota; kingdom Viridiplantae; phylum Streptophyta; class Magnoliopsida; order Santalales; family Viscaceae; genus Viscum; species Viscum album. Next base: position 1,184,989,786 of record OY728161.1, on the reverse strand, counting down.
AAAATTAGTCAGATTTTTTAAAAAAAAATTAATAATATATAAATATAATATTTTATGAAATTTTTTATTATTAATCTAATATATTTTTATAGTCATGGAATTATAATAAATAGTGTTTTTTGAACAAATTTGACATTTTATAAAAAACAATTTTTTTTCTTCAGAAAAATATTATATAAATTTATTTTATCAATATATATGAAATGAATAATTAAAAATAATATTCTAATTTTTGAATAATGATTTCTATAATTTTTTAAGTAGATACTTATTAATTTATATATTTATAATAAGTAGTTGTGGTAAATATATATCTTCTATGTAAGGGTAAATGTTTGAAATAATATTAAATAAGTAATATATGTTCTAAAAATTAACAATAAAATCACGTTGTTTATAACACCTTCTTATTAAAAATAGAATTATAATATATTTGTCTTTTTCACCATTTTCTGAATTTGATTAGGTTTATAGTATTTTATGTTATCATAATTGAATATTTTTAGTCCTTTTACATTAATATCTATAGTACATTTCAATAAGTTTAAAAGATGCATATTTACATTCTAAATATTTTTTTTAAAGGTGAGTTATTTTTTTCTAATGGTAATTTATTTATATTTTTTTGAAGAGATTATTATCCATCATTATAATACAACCCTATCATGATATTCTTATTCAAGAAGTGTAAAATTCAATATTAACCATATAAAAATATTTATTATGGTTTAGATTAAAAATTTTGAAGAAAGGGCCAATAGGGTTAATATTAATGTTTAATTGATTATACAATATGTTTTATTTTAATTCCTTACATGTATAAAGGTATCTAGAATAAAATAATTTATTATGTACAATAACAACATTAATGATAATTTTTTATATATTATTTTATTAAATTATTGAAATAAATATTCAAAAGTTCAAGTAATATCATAATGTTACAATAAAATCCTTCCATGTACATTTATGATGTAATTATACTATATAAGTAACATGAAAACCCATTATTATAGAAAAATACAATAACTCTGTTATGTTTTATGTCCCATAACAAAGTGGTTAAAATAAATTATATGTTTAAAATGACACTAAAACATCTCAACAGTTACTTGTATGATTATATTATGATGATATAGTCATTTTATTTATATTACTGAATATTTTTTATAAAATTTTCTTGATAAACAAATTAATTAAATAAAAATATTTTTAGTAATTTCTAGTGTGTCCTTTTTCCATTACAGAAAAACACTAATCCTATATCTTCCTTTCATAATTTGGAATAATTTAAATCACCCCAGCCATATATAATTCTATATTAAACATAATTAACAAAAAATATGATGTTTTTTATACCAAAAATCTAATTCATAAGATCAATGGGAAGGGATATAATGGAGGCATACTGAAGAAAATGTAATCTTCCTACAAAAAATAATTCAATTTATTTCTAATTATATTTCTTGAAATTAGTTTTTCAGGATAATAAAATATTATATTTAGTGTCCTAATAGATATTAAATTTATTTATGATTATATAACAACCATTATACAACCTATATTCTTGAAATTTAATGTAGAAATACCCATCCTATGTAATTGTGAACTACCCAGTCCATTAGGATATATAATTACTTTAAGATAAGAATATTTCATGGATGATTATAATGATGGTTTTGATGTCAAAAAATAATCTCTATGAAATTATAATACTTTTGTAATCATAAAATATATATTACATGAAACCATCCAATCTATTGTTAAACTATTACATTGCTAGGGTATACATATGGATTTCCATAACAATGAAGTGAGGTGGTTAATTTTTCATTTTCAAATTACATGGATGGTAATAATTTTTAGAATTAATTATTTTAAATTATATATAATGTACAATAGCTATTTTATATTTGAAAATATTTTGAGCATATATACATTTCATCTTTTAAATAGTGAAATCAATATTCTTTCATACGTATGATCTACAATCTCAATGAATGGTGTAATTAAATTTTATATATAAATATATTGTGGATAAATATAAATATAAATATAATTAATAAATATATATGATATTTATAAAATTAAGAAAATTATTAGGTGATTTAACCTTGATATTAGTATAAGTATTGGAATAACCAAGAAAAATGTCTGTATAAAAAAGTAGTCAACGAACACTAAAAATGATTTTGATAATATGTAATTCAAAAATAGTGGTTAAAATGATATAATTTTATCATAAATTATATTAAAATAATTTATTATAATTTTTATTTGAATAATAATAAATTTAATTTTGTTATATCAGAGTTTAGAATAAATTATATTTAGTTCATACTGGAGGTAACCAATTCTCTTTACACTTTATTTCATTGAGACATATGCCATACTCACCACATGATTTCATTATGTGGTGTATATAGATTAAATTTATTTATTTATTTTAGGAATGTTGTCAAATTTATTTAGATTAACATATCAATTTAAGGTTATAGCATCCAAATGGATTTGATTACCTTGTTCCTAAATTTGTAATTGAATTTGTTACAATATCATTTTTTGTAAATATTTATTTTTTTTCAACAATGATGATTATATTTTATGAAATATCTCTTTATAATCACATTATCTTTCATTTAACAAGGTTATTTATTTAATATTAACATTTTTATTCCATTTAACGCTCATTAAGAACTTATGAGAGTGAATGAATGTGTTTAACCTAATTTAAATTTGATTTCTATATAGGTAGAAAAAAAATTATTCCTTTAAGATGTTTTCTTTAATTTAATTGACTAATGTTTTTAATATTATATTTTGTTTGATTGAAGTAATAATTAATCGATTTTAAATATATAAAATGGATTATGTGGAATCATATTTATTTTTTTATTGTGTCACATTTAACTTTTAATAGAAAATGTGAAAGATAACATTATTTTAATATTCACAGATTAAACATAGTCTCTCATCATCCTAATCAACCGTTAATTTGATTAGTAATTTTCATTATTTTATGGTTCATTTGAATTATAATATTTTACATAATATAGATTAAATACTTATTTTTTAAAGACCATATTCGAAAATGAAAAGGGTATTTCCACCATAAACTATTTTCGATGATATATTAATTGTATAATCAATTATGATAATATAGTTTGTTGAATATTTTGAATTTAAATGAAAATTAAATAAGGATACATTCTTTATTTTAATACGTTATGTTTTCCAATTATTAAAAATAAATTCATATGAAACCTGTGGATTTTCCATGGGTTTGGTTGTGGTGAATTTTAAATGTATTTATGAAACAATTACTTTTCCATGGTTATAACCTATTATGAATGTTCTAAATTTCCATGCACGTATTAATTTATTAATTTTTTATGAGGGATAGTCATGTAATTATATATACGTCTATTTTTTTGGTAATGATAGATATATCATGAGATAATAAAAATTGGAATATTGTGAAAAAAAATTCTATAGAGAAATTTGACCACTATGTTAGTGTTGGTTGTCATCATTGAATAACGATACGATGTATTGTGTAGTCAATAAAAAATAGTATGATAGTCTTATTAGTGTTAAAAATATAAATAAAATATTAAATATGATTATATGTATTATAGAATCTTATGATTATGCTAATATTATTCTTTCTTATGCATGTACTTTGATTGTTTTTTATTATAATCTTATGAACTATAAATATTCATTCCATTACTCAATATTGTGATATATTATAAACATTTTATAGTTTTTAAATTTCATGTGAATGATCTAGTACCATTATACACATTATTTCTTTAAGATTACGCTGATATCTACAATGTTTATGTATGTTGACTTTCAATTGTCATCAATTATTATTTTTTATTTACAATTTTTATTATGAAATTTATAAAGTATGATATTTAGAAGAATAATTATAGTTTTTTAGAACATAGTGGGAAATTATAGAGATCAATTAGGAACATGTTTTATCTATATCCACATTATGGTAGATTCGTAACGTATATTATTATGGAATAGAATGTAAGGATATGTAATTAATATTCATCTATTTATATGTAATATAAATATACGATATGTATGAGTCACTATATTTGGTTTTAGATTATAGATTAATTATCTATTGAATCTGTAATGAGAAAATAAAATTGGGAACCCATATGATAATCCTTTGTAATGTGTTATGTATCATATTATGGTAAATATGGGTGTTTTTTTCATAGAAAAACATAAATATATGTATACTAAATGTGGATATTGTTTTCAAATATATCCATCTACTTGTTATAAACACTAAAAGAGTTAATACATTATATATCATTGATAATTACTTTTATTGTGAGTGTTCCATAACTATAGACTTGATCTGACACACTCAAGGGATTTAAGTTATTTAATTATCATTTTAATATGGGAAACCTATGACGTATTTCAATATATTATGAATGTGGACAACTTTGGACAATTCAACATTATCATACCATAAATATTTGGTGCCATGATTTAGTCATCCTATAAATAAATTTTAATGATTATATGATTACCCACTATGATTACTATTTCTGTCACTATGTATTTCAGTTCAAGTTAATGGATAGAAGTATAAGGAGTGTTATTATTGATGAATTTGAAAGACTATTAAATTATATTAAACCATAAAAATTTTTTTGAGGGATTGAATGGGAAATATTTTTTCTACTCTTAAAAAAATTAATCTCTGAATCCTACTAGGAAACAAAATGAGAAAAGGATGGAATAATGTTCTACTATGTCCTGAATGAAATAATATTTACCATTTTAAAATGGATATACTAATCCAATAGTTTCATATAAAAGGATCAGTATTATTAAAATATATTTTATATATTCTATTTATTATAAATCTAAAATGATATTTTTGATGCCTATCATTTGGACGGTGAACCAGATAAATGATGGATAATCATGAAGTACAGAACGAAACATGAATAAAGTAACTGTATTATTTGGGAGGATATTAATATCTTATTTTTCAATATTTAGTTTTCTGATATTATTCATATGAAAATAGAAATGGATATCCTTGAACGAATGTGTATGGAAGTGGAATTTATTAGTACCTATGACAAAAGTTTACTGGACATGTGAGTAATGCTTATAGTGTTATCATCCAAACTATATATAATTTTGTATATTTGTTTACTATCATTAAAAGTATTATTCCAAAGTAAATTAAATGAGGTACCATAGTAGATAAAAATATATTGTTCATTTTTCTGAAAATTTTTACCAAGATATTAGAGTGTCACATTAATATTATTATTTTTACTTGATAAGAGAGATGTAATTGAAAGAAAATTATTATAATGAAAACTAGGGAGAGAAGAACGTTAACCTTCCCTTATGATCTATTTTTTAAGAAAAACATTGTAAAAATTTTCATATAGGGAATGGTAAATTATTTACTAAATGGAAGGTTATAACGAAAAAATAAAATATGATATGAAAAGTAGTTAGATAATTTTGAAAAAACATTATTGAATGCACCATTAACATTTAAAAGTTACAAATGTAAGGAGTATCAACATTACTACATCAAGTTCTCAAATACAATGGTTAATAATTAGTGGGGCCTACACTTTTCATACATTGATATCATATATTATTTGTTGAATATACATAAAAATTAATGATAATGGAAGAATCATTTATTACTTCATGTTCTAGACTGTGTATACTTACAAAATGTGTTCTTATGTGAACTAGATCATATCCCATAATTTTATTCTCTATCTATAATATTTATTATAAATATGGTGCATAATAATTTTCCTCAAAAAAATGGTACATGAAATAAAAGAATTCATGAGATTATATTCTCAGTAAGGCTAAACCTGAGAGATATCAAACAAATATGGTCTAAAATAAAATGATAACATGATAATGTCATTTGAAAAAAAACAAGAATAATAACATTTAACATAAGCATGATTCATGTAATATATCATTTAAATTAATAATCCAATAATCAAAAATATTAAAAGAATAGGTGTCAAGGAATCATAACATTGGCATACATCATGGATTTTTGAAAACATTATAATCTAAATTTTTATTCTTAGTAGCCATGTATAATATCCAAAAATAATAATTATAGAATAGACTAACTCCCCATACCCTCTTGGTATTCATGGTTTACCCCCATGAATATTATAGTGGATAAATCCCATTATAGGACTAGGCATACTCCACATTCTTGTATTTTTTATAACATTTAATATAAATGTTTACCATATTTATTCCAGAGATATATAATTCTAGTCCCATTCATCACGTAATTAAATTCATACTGTTGTGTTCCAAAAGATTAAAAAAATTATAATTTTTGAACTGAAGATAATAAATAAAAACAAAATTAAATTTTTCATATAATGAAAAATGTAAATTTACTAGGTTTCATAAATATTTAATCATTTATTAAAAATGTAATACATGTAAAAAGAATGGGTTTAATGTGAATATTTTATTCATAAATATAAGAAAAATATATATATAATAATTATGGAATAATTTGATCAAATACATATTAAATTTTATTTTACATCATACGATATAATCCTATATAGATATTTTATTTTAAAATATCACGTTGAAAATTGAATGAATAAAATATAATTTCCATTTCAAATCACATATTTATAAACTACGGATTTCCTAAATATGAAACGAACCATTTAATTTAAAAATAAAAATGAAATTTTTACCGTATGATTCTAAATTAAATGAGCATTAAAATATTATATAATATTGATTTAAATGAATAATTCACATTGAGGATCTCCTCTGGTTTAGGGTTTTAGACAATTAGGACACAACCATTACATATCAACTATTAAATTACATAGTTACACTACTACTTAGTATCCATTTATTTCGTAAAATTTAAACTCTAAAAAAGAAACATGTCTGGTTCTAAATTTTAAGCGAGAAGACTTTTCCTTGATCCCATCCTTGAACCTATTCATCTTTAGGTCCTATGGAAATCATTTCAAAAACATGTGATTTGCATAAAAATCATAGTAATGGATATAAAATAAGGAATAAAAACATTAGCCCATCAAATAATAAAATTCAATGAAACCATTATTTTTAATCATAACATAGCTTATGAAATCATAAGATTTATAAATAACACACAGAAATAATATATCATAAAATTAACAAGTGGAATACATAACATACTTACATTATAGGTGTGATAACTACACATGGAGTTACAATTGGATTAATCATCACTTTATTTTCTCTAAATATCTTAGGATAAACATTAATGTTTACCTATTTCATGTTACCCAATGCATTAGAGATCTATCTGGGGTTCTCCCACCATAGGTTTCTCATGGAACAAACCTAATATGTAAAAAAATTCCTAATAAACATAAAATAATAATAACAAATAACAAAAGCATAAAGGAATGTTAACATTTCCACATTCCAATCACAATATATCAAATCAAGATATTAAAATAAAAAATGCTTTATCAATCCATTTTCAAAATCGTTTAAAACTTATATAAAAGATATTTTTAAATCAAATTGTCCCATATCACATTGATGTATTTGAAAGAAATTCTAATTTCAAAAAATTCAATTCCATATAAATAAATTCATAAAAACATTTTTAAAATAAGGAGATTAATGAGAATGATTTATAAGAATAAATATTTCAAACATTTAGAATGATATTTTAGTAATGGAGATTTTAACTATATAAGAGACTCTTGAATACAAATACTTGAGTAATAACATTAATAAAAGATTATAATATCATGAAAATAAGGAAATTAATGATATAATATGTCCAAGGGAAATATATACACCATATAAAAGTTAATTGGTGTATAACAATGAATAAGACTCAGTGGAATGTATATTGATACAATGTCCCTAGAAAAGAACACATCCTTAAATTAAGGACATATCAATTATATAATTATAAGTGAAAAATATGAATACATCCAATGTAATTTTATATTACTTGTGAAACAATCTTAGGTCCTTCACACATATTCATAGCATTACCTAATCAAGAGGTATAAGTTTATCCTAAACAATTGAAATTGGGTTAAGAATATCTCTTACAAAAATTTATAGCTTAACAACGTCACATTAAAATTCATAAAATTAGTTGTTGAGAGATAAAAGGGTATGTAATCACATAGAGATAAAATTTATAGAAATATGGAAATAGATTAAGATATCCCAACATAAGAAAATTGATATTATAATACATGACATTAAATGAAGTCTTTGACTAAAAGAGTACGATGAAAGGATCATTTACATATTTAGTAACTTATTATACATACACCCCATGAAAAAATGATCATACAATGAAGATTTAAACACACATAAATTAAATTATATTACACAAATATTACAATATTGGGTAGTACATACACCATAAAAATAGAAATAGTGGCATATTTATCATGAATCTCATGGGAATTAAAAGTGAGATAAAACCCCTTACCACGTTATAATCAATCAAGTCATATGACCAAAAGTAATTAACTATAGAATGAACAACATAATTCCATGAATAAAAATATTATAATGATAATATATATCAAATGGTTTTATACAATACACCACATGCAAGAAATAAGTGGTGAACAGTGGAAATCTCATAGAATTAAAAGTGAGATAAGAAACCCCTTACCACATATTTGATTTGACACTATCATTCATTAATCTCCTAAAAAATAAACTAAAGTTAATTTATAATTTCTTAAGAACCTTTTTCAAGTATATTATTCTTTTTATACCAATTATTACCTTGCTATAAAAATTTGTTAATTATCTGAGTTTATATAGGACATTTTGTCGATGTTCGGAACTTGAGTTAAAAATGAACTTGTTATAATTATAAGATGTCCATGTGTTCAAAATTACATAATCATCAGAATTATATTCATGATTTAGATATCATATATATGATATATATCCATTATATATATGTATTTATAATATTACATAAAATTTGTAGATAAGAAATTAAATGCATCGTTCATGGAGACGGTAAGCCCTACGTACGCATGAATGCAACTTTCATTTCTATTTCATATTTAATGGAATGAAAATGTAATGATAAATAGATATATTATGATTAAATTATAATATCATATGTAATTTAATTATCCCCATCCTATATACGTTCCATGTATGGCATGAAAGAGTCACATCACTTTGATGGGGCGGTAGTCCACATTTCCTCAAATGATATTATCGTGTTAACACACAATGGAAACCATAAAGGTATTATATAAATGATAATTAAAAAATAATATATATAATATAAATATAATATATATCACATATAAATACATTTATTTCTTAATGGCCATCATAATAGGTTGTAGGATAAGATTGAACAATCATCGTTTTGTGAGGTGGCAGTTCACCGTCCACAGAAACAATAAGTTTTTAACCCATTAGATTGAAGTGTGTGTATTTTTAGTTCTAATAATTTTCATAAAGGCAACCTAGTATATTTAGTATGATGTTGTTGTTATAAAATAAAGGAATAAAATGAGTTTATGAAGTTTTATATGTAAAATAAAATAAAAGAACTTAAGAGAAGACATTACCATTAAATTTACTATCTCACTTTGGTTTGAACATAACGGTTTAATTGAATTGCCTTATTCCTAAAATAAGGATTTTAAGAGGAATATAGGGATTTAGTGAGATTAATTTGGTAGAGTTTTTATGACTCAATTGTTTAGAGAAATGTGATAAATGGGTTAGATGTTAGGGCTTTTTATAAGGGGGATGATGAGCTCTTTAGTAATGATTAAATAAATATTATTTTATCATATGAAAATATTCAGTTTATAAAGGTCTAAATCATAATAAATTAGAATATAAGATGACAATTGTTCAAAATAAAATCATTTAAAAATAATAGGACATGTTTTGGATATTTTTTAATCATTATAATCTTATTTATTGTAATCATTCATTATTGGTGTAAACACTACATCATTATTGTGTCATAAATATTTTTATTTATTTGATGTCTAAAAATTATAAAAAGAATACCATGATGAATAAAATATTTTTATCTTTACATTTAATATTTATAGTCCAAGGTATTAAATATATAACCCCATATAAGAATTTATTTACGTAAAGATATATGTTTTTTTCATTTTGTCTTTACATTAAATTAATTGATACAAAGTGTCATTCTAACTTTCAAGTGTCTCAATAGGGTCCCAAAATTGACTAAATGATTCCCAAGTTGGGAAATGTATCAAAAAATATCATTAGGAAACAATTTAGTGTAATTTTATATTATTATAATTATATTTGTTTACACTCATTTATGAGATTTACCATTAAACCGTGGTAAATAAACTTTTTATTGAAATAAATTTTCAAAATGTCAAAAAAATAAAATTTACCTATTTTAACCATTTCGACGTAATTATTCCACATAGGGAATAAATTTTTTCAAATTCAATACATAGAAGTAGAATAAATTAATTTGAAATTAATTCTCACAGTCAAAACAAAAATCATCTTTTTAAGAAATATTACCTATCAAAATATTAACACTTATTTATGTCAAATTTCAAATTGAAATTACTTCAAAAGACATAAATTGGATTTAATGGAAGAAACATAATAAAATTACACTTTAAAACCTATTAAAAAGATAATCTATTCTTAATAATATATTAGACTGAAAGGACGTTGTGAATTAACAAACAGTTTCATTATTCATTAAAAAATGAATTTTATCAAAAAAATACCAAAAATTTACCCAATATAAAATTTGATGTCCTAATTCAGAATAAGAATATTATTTTGTCAAATAGAACATATAAAAGTGACCAAAACAATAAATAATTAGGTTTCACCATCAAAAGGTAGTAAATCGACCTTTTAATGAATATTAGAGTATTTATGCATAAAATCTAATTCTTTTTTTAAGCCTCTAACATTTATTAGGCAAATATAGAAAAATCTAAAAGACAAGTACATTTATATTGTAGTTATTTCTGTCCATTACCTCCAATATAATGTCTAGGAATTAAATACAATTTAAAATAATATTATATTATTATTTTTCAGTATGACTTTGCATTGTGTGAAAGATAAGATTTCAAAGAAACTTGTTGTTCGCATTGGGTACGAAATCGAATATATCATCCCCTTTAAAAGAAAAATTAATATATAATTAATTTTTTTTAATAAATATGAAAATTGTATATTTTTTATTTACCTGGGATGTTACATCCTTACCCCATTTTTGGAATTGTGTCCTCACAATTTTAAATTAGGTCTTGGATACTTCATTTAATGTCCCACATCAAAAAAACGTCAATTAAAATATCACTTTAAAATAAATGAAGAGAAGTTAAAAGGTCAAATGAGACAAAAAATACAATTATTCCATGAAAAAATGAATATGGAAGAAAAAATAACTCTCAATGATTAATAGAGAGGGATAGAGAACTTGGTCCTGTAAAGTTAACCACCATAATACAATAAAATTTGAGGTTTGGAAAAATTCTGATTATAAAAGAGATCATACAACATTTTTTCATCAATATCCTTTTCATATAGTTGAATAATTTTATTAATAACCTGAATAAGATTGTAAGAAAATATACTTACTTGTCACGTAGAGTGTCATCCTTTAATAAAATTTAAACAAAAACTCAACGTTTCTCCAAATGATAACTATTCAAGATGACTTGGTCACACTTGAAGTGCTAGAATAATCTTTTAGAGTATCACATAATCTATAATGATGAACTATAATTTTCCCATGTCATTATACATTAACCAAAACCAAAATGGTTAGTATAAGATTAGATAATCCCCAAAAAGGATCATCTTTTACAAAAAGAAAACTACTCTTAATACCCAATATTTAACAAAGAGCATTCAATAAACAACTGTCCATAAAATTATTCAATTTAATCAAAACTAAGATTGAAACCCAAATCATAGAAGTATTTAATCACATAGTCTTCCATGATAAATCTTAACATTTACCTCTAAATAATATCAATTACTATTAATGTCTCATACTAAAAATTAATTAACCTAATCACATATTCTCCATGATAGGTTAATCATTTCCATAAATAAACCAAATTTTCAAATGTCTACAATAAAAAAAATATTCTTCCAAAATAAAATTTCAACCATTACTCGACCAATGAGATCCCATTATAATCTATTTTCCCTAATCATAGAATGATTACAAAAGAGAAAACATCTTCTAAAATAAATTTTTTCACTTAATCACCAAATCATTTAACTATATTAAGAATATCAATTTGATAAAATAGAAGTTCCTTAAATAAACATATTCTTGATCCATAAAATCATTTAACTTCAAAGAATAAGTCATACTAACTAGAGACTTCACGTAGGATAGTGGTAGGCTATGCACCCTTGTCTCCATTTGGTTGTGGGATTGACTCTTGCAGTCTTTCCAGACGCGATGGGTTGTCACCAATCTTACAGGTTGACTTTTTTATAAAACTCTAAAATATCCCTAAATTCTTTTAAGTTAAATGGTTTTCATATACCTTTAATTTTCTTCCTAATACATTTAAACCTCATCGTCTTATATATTTTCATTTTTTTATCCTCTACATGATAAAATAAATCTATTCCCAATAGAATGAACATCATACCGTGATCATGGTGTCCATATAGTTTCATCATCATCTTGTTCACATTGGTAAAAGGTCCATACATTTTAACAATGATTTAGATATCCTTAAAAAAATTTCTTTCTTCATCCAAATACACATTATACAACTTGGGTCATATAAGTGTTCGCAGAAAAAAAGTTTCAGAAAATAATCTACATAACATATAATTTCAAAACATTTGATAAAACAAGAATTTTATAAATCAGTCAGACCAAATTTGAGTTTAAACATTCAATCGATGGTCCTTTTGATATACTATAGGTATGTGCTGAGAGAATATATAGTAAGAATAAATATAAATAGGTTGCACAACAGTATCATTCTTTAGCACCTTTTTCAAAATCCTAATATTCCTCAAAAAATTCTGATAAGGTAAAATATTTGAAAATGCCTTGATAATATTTACATTTATTGAAAATAAGAGAATATTGAAAAAAAATAAGATTTTATTAAATACAACACATGATCCATGATGATATCGAGGTATAGTGGAGTTGTTTTAAATCTCAAACAACTACTTTCAAGAGTGTTGAATGCTAGAAAAAGTATCATAATCATCTGAACATGACATTGAAATAATTATTGCCAGCATATCATCAGGAAGAAATAGGAATGTCATTTGAGATCCTCCTCCTTCAATTTGTAACTGATATTCTTTGATCCGAAAAAGTTCTAGAACATGTATTTAACTGAAATAATAGAAGTAGGGGAAAACTATTTGTTTAACGAATACTCAAAATCCCTAATGTTGTCTAAACCATCCTCTGACACCAAATATAAGGCCCCAACCTTAAAACAATTGAAAATCTTTAATTAAATGAATAATTCACATTAATGATCTTTTCAGGTTTATAGATTTTGAGAATTAGGCCATAACTATTCTATATCAACTTTAAAATTACACTTAGACACTGCAACTCAGTATCCATTATTTTCATAAAATAAAAACTCCTAAAAGGTAACATGTCTAGTTCCATGTTTTAGACAAAAAGAACTTTCTTTGATCCCATATTGGGCCATATTCATCATTAAGTCCCATGGAAAACATTTCAAAATCATGGGATGAGCATAAAAAGCTCATTAATGGTTATTAAATAATGAAATAAAACATTAGACCATCAATCAATAAAATTCAATGAAACCATACTCTTCAATCATAACATACCTTATGAAATCATTTGATTTATGAATAACACACAGAAATCACAAATAATATAAGCAACTTGTGGAATACATAACAGATATACATTGTATCATTCACTACTACATAGAGAGTTATGTTTGGAATATCCATCATATTATATTTGCTACATCTCTTAGGATAAACATTAATGTTTACTCCGACACGTTACCCAATGCATTAGAGAGTAAACCCGTGCTCACCTGCCCTAGGTTTATCATAGAACCAACCATATACGTAAAAAATTCCCAATAACCATAACATAATCATAACACATAACACAAGCATAAAGGAAAATATAAAATTTCGACATTCAAATCACAATATATCAAATCATGATATTGAAATAAACAATTCCTTGTCAAACCATTTTCAAAACAATTTAAAACATTTAATAAAGTGATTTTTGAATCAATGTGTCCCATTCAACAATGAATATTTTGAATGAAATTTTAATTTCAAAACATTCATTACCATATAAATAAATCTATAAAACCATTTTTAAAATACCGAAATTAATGAAATATATTTAGAAAAAAATCAGTAAAACATTTAAAAAGAAATTTTAGTTGAAGAGTTTTTAACTAAATGAGAGATGTCTGAATACAAATATTTTAGAAATAACATCAATCAAAACTTATAATATCATGATAATAATTATATTCATGATATAACATGACAAAGTGTAGTATGTACACCATATAAAAGCTAATTGTGGTATAATAATGAATATGTCTTTATGAAATGTAAATTGATTCAAAGAACCTTTCCAAGAACATATCCATAGATTAAGGAAAAATCAATGACATAATTATATGTGACATATATGGATACACCCAATATAAGTGTAAATTAAGTTAAAAATAATCAGAGAACATTCACACGTATTCATAGCATGACATAATCATGAAGTAGAAGATTAACCCAAAGAATTCAAATTCAGTTAAGAAGTTCTCTTACATAAATTTGACATCCTAACGACGTCCCATTCAAATTAAGAAAATGAGTTGATGAGGGAGAAAAGGGTATCTCATCACATGAAACCAAAATTCACATCAATAAGGATATATAATAACATATCCCAACATAATAAAAAGTAAATTGAAAGACATGACATAAAAATAAGTCTTTGACAAAAAGAGTAAGGTACATGGTTCCCTTACAGATTTGGTAACATACGAGACATACACCCCATGAATGATGGATTATAAAATAAAGATTTAAATAAAAATATATTAAATTATATGACAAAAATAATACAATCAATGTAAGTACACACACCACACAAAAGTAAATAGTGGAAAATATAGCATGAATCTCATGAGAATAAAAATTGAGATGAAAACCCCTTACCACGTTGTAATCAATCGATTCATATGATCAAAATTAAATAAAACCCAAATTGATTAAATAATAACATGAATAAAAATATAACCATAATAATATATATCAAATTATAGTACACAATATAGAACATTCAAGAAATAACTAGTGAAATATGGAAATATCATGGAATTAAAAGTAAGATAAGAAACCCCTTGCCTCGTGTCCGACATGAATCGATCATTATTTAATCTCCAGAATAATAAACTAAAGTTAATTTATACTCTCTTAAGAATATTTTTCATTTTTATTATTACTTTTATATCAATTTTTACCTTGATATAATAATAAGTTAATTATTTGAGTTCATATCGGACATTTTGTCGATGTTCAGAACTCGAGTAAAAAATTAACTTGTTATAATTATAAATTGTCCATGTGGTCGAAATTACATTATCTACAAAATGATATAAATTATTTTTATATCATATATATCATATATATACATTATATATATGTTTTTATAGTGGTACATAACATTTGGATATATGACATGAAATGCTCTCTTCATTGAGACGGCAACCCATATGTACGCATGAACACTACATTCATTTCAATTTCACATTTAATAGAATAAAAATGAAATTATAAATAGTTTTATTATAATTATAGTATAATATAATATATAATTTAATTATCTCCATTTTTTATACATTTAGCATATTTCAAGAACGAGTCATATCACTTTGAGGGGGCGGTAGTCCGCATTTCCTCTAATGAAAATATGGTATTTACCCTTTATAGAAAACAATAATGATATTCTATAAATGAAGAATACAGAAGCATAGAAACAATATATATATTATATATCACATATAAATATTGTTCAATCCTAATGGCCACCATATGAGGTGGTAGAAGAAGATTGAGCAATCATCGTTTCGTGAGGCAGTAGTTCCCTGTCTATAGAAACAGAATGTAAAAGACCCATTAAATTGAGGTGTTTATAATTATAGTTCGAATACATATCATTAAAAAAACCTAGTATATTTTGGATACTATTGTTGTTATAATATAATGTATTAAAAATTATTTAGGGGGTTTGAGAAGTAAAATAAAACAAAATAACTTAAGATAAGATGTTACCCTTAAATCGAGTGTCTCGGTTTGGTTTGAACCGAAATAATTAATTGATTTTCCTTATGCATAAGGTCAGGCATAAAAGAAAAGGACAGATATGTAGGTATATTAATTTGGAATAGGTTTTATGAGCCTTCGAGAATGAGAAGTGTGAGTAATGGGTTAGATGTTTTGTCTTTTTATAAGGGGGAAGAGGGAATCATTAAGAATGTTTAAAAAATATTATTTTATCATATAATGATATTTGGTTTCTAAATGTCAAAAACATATTAAAGTATAAGATATGATGAATATTGTTAGAAATAAAATCATTTACTATGATTTTTACAGGTTTTGATTATTTTTTTAATCATTATAATCTTATTTATTTAAATCATTCATTTATGAGGTAAACACTCCATCATTATTGTGTCACAAATAATTTTAATTATTTTAGGACTAAAAATTATAAAACAAATACCATGATGTATTAAATCATTTTATCTTTCCATTTAATATTTATAGTTCAATAGATAACCTATATAACACCATGTAAAAATTTACTTACTAAAAGATATATGTTTATGTAATTTTTGTCTTTACTTTAAATTTTTTAATATAAAGTCTCATTATCACTCCCAAGAGGCTCCATGGTGACCCCCAATCGACCAAAGGATTTACATGGTCGTAAATTTATCAACTAATAAGATAGGGACACATGTTAGAGTAATTTAATATTATAATAATAATAATTAGTTACCCTTATTAACTAGATTTACCAATTAACCATGGTAAAAAAAATTACTAAAGTAAATATTCATAATGTTTGGAAATAAATGTTACCTATTTAAACAATTTGGATCTCATGATTCAAAATATGGAATCTATTTTTTCAAATTCAAAACATAGATGTGGCAGAAATTAATTTAATATTAATTTCCACCGTCAAATCAAAAAGCGTGTTTTAAAGAAATTATAACTTTCAAAAGAATGACAATTATGTGTGTCCATTTTCAAAGTGAAATTACTTCAAATTACCAAAATTGGATTAAATGGTAAAAATAGAAAAAAATTAAACATTCAATCAAATTATAAATATAATATAACCTTATAAATAAATTAGATTAAAAGGCATTTTTGAATTAAAATACAATATTTTTCATTATTCATAAAAATGAATTTTATCGTAAAAATACCAAAAAATTACTCAAGGTATATATTGTGGACCCAATTTTAATGAAGAATATTATTTTGTAAAATAGAAAATATAAAAGTAAACAAAACTATATTTAAATAGGGTTCCCCATCAAAAGGTGGTAAATCGACCTTTTAATGAATATTATGGTATTTATGGTTAAATTCGAATTCTTTCTGATTTTAAGCCTCTAACAATTATTGGATAAACGTAAAAACAATTAACAAATATGTATATTCATATTTTAGTATGTTCTATCCATTTACAATAATACAGACACTAGGCATTGACTACCATTTAAAATAATATTATATTATTATTTTTCAGTGCGACTCAGCATTGTGTGCAACATAAGATTTCAAAGAAAACTGTTATTGCGTATCAGTTATGCTATCAAAAATATCATTCACATTAATGCAGAATTAATATTTAATTCACAATTTTTAATAAATATGATAATTTTACATTCATTATTAACCAAGGATGTTATATATTCAAATAATTGAAAAGTCATGATGGTGAACATATATATTCAAGTCATGTGTGTTTAAACAATGATTACATTGATGATTTTTATGAAAATTAAAAAGTACATAAATTTGAAAATGAAAAGATTATTAAATTTTAAAACATTTTTAAAAAATCCTACATTGGTTCAAATTTCCTTAAAATCTTTGGAGAATTGTAAAAATAGTCTTTATAAAATTTCAAAAATATTAAATGTTATGGAAAAAAATAACTTTCTCACAATTAGTGTAATAATGTACATTTTCTATAGAAAATTTATTTTCTATCAGAAGTATATAAATATATAAAAATGAATGGAAAATATATATTTTTTAAAAATAACCAATGCACTTAAATTTATTGTTTTCTAGGGAGTTTAATAATAATATACAATTTTGATAACAGAATCATATTCTATCATAATATTTAATGAGATTGTATCATTAAACCCACATCACTTCCGTAACTGTTTATTTTTAATACCCATAAAATAAATTAGCAAATAAGGATACTAATAACATATATTTCTCATAATATTAGTCATTAATTGCATTCACGGGATAATTATACAACACACAAGAGTACATAGTGGTGAATATAGAATGTGATTAATAGAAATAAAAGATAGATAGAAATTCATAAAAGAATGTATCATTTTTTATACCAAATCAAAAATATTGTATAATAAATAGTTTTTTATTATTAATCCATCTTAGAACCATCATTATATATATCATAGAAAATTTTATTTTATTATGAAATTTTATTAATCTTTCTTTAATAATAATGTTAAAAATTACTTATCATTTTATAGATAGTTATTTTCCATGGTAGGTTCAGCCACATTATATTGAGAAAAAGTTACATAGTCTGAAAATTTTAAAAAATTATATAAATACTATATATGATAATTATACATGTATTTATATTAATCACATAAATCAAGATACATTAAATAAATTACACCATTTATAGAGATGGTACGTTCTAAATACACATGAATGTTGTTTCATGTTTTTGATGGATGGAATAAAACTATAGTAAATATTATCCCAAAATTACATAATCATTGATATTTAATATTCATCATATATACTTATAAAATCAATTATAATTTTGATCTATTTATTAATAAATAAAACAACAAGTTTCATAATTTCTTGGATGGGGTAGTCCACACGCACACATAAGCAACATTATCATTTTCCAATAGATTTGGATATAGAATGGAGGATTTGGTATTATAGTGACTTTTTGAAAAAACATGTCAAAAATATCATATATACAAGTTATAACAAAAATTTTATAAATATTAAGGAGGTGGGTTTTGAAAAAAAACATTACATCTGTTTTCATGGTGGTAGACTTTCATACACACAGTCGACATTTCATTCCCTATTTAATAGTTGAAGAGATGAGTATTTTGTTAATACATTTAAATAACAAAAATTAGTGAATAGAATAAATCAATTTTTGTACAATAATATTTTATTGTTATTTTATTGTGTTCAAATAACCAGTAAAACAAAATGTAATGGTTAATAATGTTAATATTTTTTCATTTTCATCAAAAAATTTCATATGATGTTTTCATAATAAAAAAATATACCACTGTAACGTTGATATTAAATTAAGGAATTGAATTTTATAACTCAGGGCTGATCCAAATGGATATGGATGTGTCAATAGAAGATGAGAGTGAATTAACTTTTATATGTGGGTGAGAAGACAGCCATTAAATTTCTTAGATGAAAATGTTATACCCACATTAAATACATTTTATAGGGAACAGAAAATGAATAATTATATATGATTCGATGTTATAAATGGAATATTTGGATATAAATATTAAATATGAAATGCTATTAGGCCATCTAAACTACTATGTTTTTTTAACCCCTGTTAAAATTAGTAAACCTAAACTATGGTAGTTAATTTTTTTTACCGGAAATCATTTTTTTATATTTTCAAAAATCCGGTTTTAAGGGTTCCCCGTACCCATTACAGAGAATCACCAAAACCAATCCACCGCAACCAAACCACCAAACAAACATTACATTTCAAAATTCATATTTCCAAAGCCAAAATCCGCGAGATATCCCTCGAGCCACGCACCTGCATCATACCGCCCGCCATCAACCTCCACGCGCCACACCTCGGGCAGAGAGCCCATCATCAGATGTCGCTATCGCAGCAAGTCATCGGCGAGACCAACAGAGCGTCGTCGTCGGAGACACCACAGTTCAGATGCCGATGAGACATATCACCGGTAACCACCACCGACACCCCATCACAAATGAAGCAGAAACCCTTGGCAATCACTCGCAGCCACAGCCCAGACGCCGGCGAGACTTCACCAGTATCCACCGCCAACACCCCAACACCGATTACAGCGAGGCAGAAACTCTCGTCACAATTCAAAAACATCACCATATTTCACGAAACCAACAAATCTGGTGAAAGAACCCGAAAATATAAACTAAAAATGCACAGAAAACATCCCGCAGAGCAACCAACATCATCCAATCATCATCGGAACTGCCATCGATGAGAACAGCCCGCACCATTACCAAGCATTCCTTTACAAGATAAACCCTAAATCAACCACATACCTGGATGGGATCACCACCACAACACAAACCATAAAAATATGAGACAAAGCCCATCGTCGCCTTCAAACCCGCACCCGAAGACCAGATCTACCCAAAGCCCGTACAGCCGACACAAAACCTCGACGGAAACCCCTAGTCACAGCAAAGAACCTGCACCATGGGGCATCATCGCACCTCCAAATGAGGAGCTGGCCGATCCGTGATGCAAAACACTGAGGATGTTAACGAATCCGCATGAGCTGCGACTGGAAGAAGACACGCCGAGAACGCACTGACCTGGGAGCCGAGGGATGAGCAGCCAACCGGAGGAGGAAGGCGACGATGGGGGGGGGAACCTAGCTTCGCAGTGCCCCTTATGGGCCCATCCGACTCTCTTTATTAATTTTTTTTACAATTTTTTATCACCAAAAATAATGTCAACTTATTAAAAAATTATAATTATTCAAATTATAATTTAAAATTAAATCTAATGGTTTGGTGAGAAAACTATTTTCCTACTGAAGAATATTTCTTGAGTAGAAAATGTTTTATAATAAATTTTATCAAAAAAATTATCATTATTACATTAATTGGGTTATTAGTTATAATATTTAATTAATTATTCTTTTATAAAAACTTAATACAAAAATGATGTCTTGATATTTTTAAAAGAAAATAATTTTAAATAAAAATAACAATTATTCATTATTCAATGATAAATTATTATTTATAAAATATTATTACAAAATTCACACAGTAATATTGAAATTTTGATTTGTATAATAAAGTATATTTTCAAAAATACATTTTCTAAAAGTAAAGAAAATAAATTATATTATTATTTGACCAAAATAATTAATAATATTTTTAGATATATTATTTAGCAGGCATATATAAACTATATTAAATATTAAGTACATTATAATCAGTATTTTTTAATTACATAAAATCATTATTATTTATTTTGAAAAAACAATTCATGTTAAAGCAACCAAATTTTATTTTCATGGTTATAAGGGCCCTTTTAAAATATTAATTTCAATAGTCTATTATAGTTTTTTAAAACATGATGTTAAGAATAACTCATCCTATGAATGAAAATAAATGTAACTAAAAAACAATTTTATAAAATCATGGGGTGTAACATTCTTCTCAAAATTTACTAAATTCAATCATCATCATTCAATCATGTTTACAAAAACTTCTCATTATTAATTTTCCTCATCATATCAAGAAGATCCCATGTGTCTTTTTAAATTAAATGGTTTCAACATAAATCATTGACAAGGTGAGTGTTCGTAGTTCATATTATATTCACTGTATGGTCTATAATATATATAGGTTTTTCTCTAAATGAAATTTAATGATCCAATGATATTACCATTGAGTTTAGTATATTTAAATGATAATTTATGTACTTTATTAAGAGATATTCCTAGAATAAATCATGGGCAGGACGGGTTATTGGTGGAAGAAAAAATTAATAAGAAATCATTGATACCTGATCACGAATCCTGAATGGGTACTAAATATACAAATGAATTTTAATTTCTTCTAAAATTTCATTATATTATAACATTGAATTTTTTTTGAGACAAACATCCCACCAACACCAAAATATAGATCATTTCGTCGATTTCATAACAATATTTTTATTAAATTTATGCCACTATGATTCATTTTCGAATTTATGAGACATTATCTTTGATTTCCTCAGATAGTTCAATTCCAAATATCATCCATTCACTATCATCAATCCTTTATATTTTTTTAGATACTTCATTATATAGAGTTCATTTAAATTATACTTATACAATCTTAAATGGATGATATTGTTTAATGATAACTTTACTAGAGGATGGTTTTCATCACATAATCCTTTGAAATACATTGAATAATAAAAAGGTATAACATCTAGGGCTTGAATTTTTATATTGTAATGATAAAAATTTTGAGTATGATAAATAGAGAAGAAACTAAATTTTTTATCATGGAATTACATAAATCATTAGATGAAAATAAAGGTAAACATCATATCCAGAACATATATTTTAACCTTATATACTATATAAAACCTTATCAATCCTTTAATGTATATCCTAGGAAGTTGATCTATACAGAAACCTTATCTTATAGTTGTGACGTATGCACAATTCATAATGAAATCTTCAAAAACCCATATAACATTATTATATATATATTTATTTTAGAGTCCTATAATAAAATACATGGTGATGATTTCCCATTTCTATAATTATATGGTTAATGGTAGTAATATATCATTAGAATTTTTTCTCTCAACCTTTCTAAGGACACATAACAAGCACTGAGATAAAATCTCTGCAACCATCCCACTAGAAACACTATTTCAAATATCTATACAAATTTGAACTATTGTGATGAATATAGAATTTATTACAACAATATTACTCTAATAACTCCTTTGAATATTGTACATATGTTCAAATACATTTTTCAAGAACATTGTCATTCCACCAAAATCCATGTTGAAGATAGTATTTTTTTACTATATTCAACATATCTATATTATTATGTTGTGCATAATTAATCATTATGTGCATAGATATTTGATAAAAAAATTGTTAAATATAGTATTTATAACTTTCCATTAATAAATCTAGACTGATCCTTCTTAAATTATGAAATATTGGTTCTTCTATGATCGAAATAATAGTTTAGATAACACTAACATTTTTACCTGAAGCATCTGTCATTTTTAATTATTTCCTAGTGTGGTAATATATTGAGATTTCATGATCATTACACATGTATAGCCTTCTTATTTGGTTAATATTACACTCAATCAGAGTGAATATATAACTTGAACTTTTGTAATTACTCTATATATCATATATATCATGATAATGATAATGAATTTGTATATTAAATGAAAAATATTCCATATATTACTCCAAATAAAAAGTTGGTTGAATTTTTTAATGAACCTTCTATTATATAATGTCTTAATCTATCATCATATTATTTTAAAATCCCATTTTTATACAATAATATATAAATATATATATATAATAAATAATCTCAATCATTAAATATGAAATAATTTAATGTTACTCATACCAACCAAGGCATCACATAAGCTATAGGTGGGCATTTCACACATATTGTTTTTTTGTTAAGGGTTAATGCCCAATGGCCTACATGGTGCAATATACTATCCTTTTCGATAAAAGAAATATATAATTCATATAAAATGCTTTAAAATATTCTATACATAGTTAAAAATAATATTTATCATTAAAATTCATATAAATACGTATGGTTATCAATGAAATTATTTGTATTACCAGATCATTGTACATAATTTAATATATACTATGAACCTATGTGTTACATATACCTTTTTTCAAAAATTGTGTCCAAAAATTTAATTCATCAAATTAAAATCACATAAAATAAAATCTAAAAGGTGTTTCTATGAATTATAAGTTTATATCAACCTTTAATTAATAACCCCATGAAGTTATCCAAAAATATTTAATTAATCATACATGTACGCATTTATGACTCAAAAATTAACATAATCCATAGTAGATTCATGATTATTATATTTGAAATAATTTTTTTTAAATTTCTCCATCTTTATTCTTGAGTAAAAAATCGTAAACAAGTAATCATATTTAATTTAATGATTTGGTGTAACGTTGTCGCTTACTAGGTTTATGCGAAACTACTAGTTTAGAAAATGATTTGGATGATGGAAAAATTATCTATTTATAAAATATAGGATTCAAGGAAATTAATTTTTTTATAACCAATATTTATAAAAAAATAAACATTTTCAAATCCATTTTAGATATTTCTCATCGTGATTATTTAACATTCAAGTCATATAAGATATTGAATAGTGTTCCAATATATCCATCAACACATTGATATTCATATAATGATATCTTCATATTTTTTGTATGAATTAGTAATCTCACAATATTTCATATTATTTGTCGCATATCATGTTATTTGTCGAGAAATGATAAAAATACCATTCGATCTGATCATCAATCTATTTTGATTCTCATAATCACTAAATTCTCTATAACATTCATTATTTACATTATCTGATCTACTTCCAAAAGGGACTATAAACCCAATAAATAGTGTGTGTAAGAGTAATCATAATGTGTAAACACATTATCTTGAAAATTAATTTTTTGTATATAATATTTCATGACACAATATCCTCCATAGAAGAATCCATAATCATAACCATGTTCCTTCATAATCATCATCTATTGAAAACCATCATGATTTTTTCAAAATGTTACTGAGTTTTTAAAACTTATCCCACAATAATATGAAACTAGTTTGGCTACAAGGTCCATTATCATGAACCATGTCATGTGAATGTAAAATACCAATACACCATTTTTTGATTAATTTACACAAGGATCTTGCTAGAGCCACATCCACTTTTAGTATCCAGATAGTGGTATAATATAATAGAATCCACTCACTATATCCTTAAAACCAATTACATTATATTTAATCATATAAATTCATATCCATTTAGTTCCCATTAACGTTTTCACATCACAGTTTCTGAAGGATAACAAAAACATTTCTCTATAACAAAATACAGAAACCCATAAGCTTCATACAATAATATAAAATTATTACAGATGAATATTCAAATTCTAAGATATTGATCCACGGTTTAATCATTTTGGTATATGAAATATAGAAACAAGGATATATAAAAATGGTTTATAAGTGAAAAAAACATCTCCCACAGTGATCAACCTAACTATTACCCTTATTAAACATATCTTAAATAATTTCATTCATTATATCATCAAAAATGTACAAACGAAAGGGTGTCCTTAAATACACATTAATGGTAAACAAGATACATATCAACATCACATGAGAATATGGTTATGGAACATTGTATTAAAATTTGAAGTCCATTCCCAACCTAGAATAGATAATAAAAATGATTCATGGACACACTATTTTTATTTTGTATGATATGAATCATAATAGAATAAGATAATATATTTCACAAAATTGGATCATTTCAGTATGACATGGAAGTGTTTTATACACATAATAATAGAAAAAAAAATTCCATATTAGTCAATTTTCATATCTAATATTGACATAGAGGACTCTATTCTCTCTCTTAATCAATATTAATATTCAATATTAAATCTCAATATTATAATAGTATAAAAAGTACCTCACTATATAGGATTACACCACACTCTATGCCTATTTCTTTGATGAGATATCAATTATTTATCCATTCATTAAATGGAAATATTATTCTTTTCCCATCCCTTACATAATATAAACACTAGAGTTGTGGGAAATTAGACTATAAATTTTTTTTCATATCAATAAACTTAAAATGAAATTATTTTGATAAACATTTGAACATAGAATAACCAGTTGAAATGAAATTAGTTTCATAATCATTTTATCATTTCAATATATCATTACCCATTGAAAATTAATTAATTTCAAAATATTACAGTTATATTTATTATAAATGAGCTTTTGTAAGATTATGTATTTAATCATTGGAAAATTTCTCAAAATAATAATAATAAATGAAATTATATTCTAATTGTTACAATATTATTTTATAATATCTCTTAATGATGTATGAGTAAAATATCATTCTCAAATTGAAATAATTAAATAAAATATTATGATTCCCAATATATTAAATAATTTTCATGTAAATCAACTATAGAACATGTATTAGATGATTAAAATAAATTGGATGTCATGAAGGTAGATGATTTTATACATTCAACTAGTTTTTAAAACATTATCCATTTCAAATTTTTAATATGATTTTTTTTCTCATAGACACTATGAGAAATTTATTTTTTAATGAAAATATTTACCAAAGTATGAAAAGTTTTTAAATCAAATAAAAATTTAAATTGTATTCCAATGAACCTAGTGTAGGGTCTAAATAGTGTATGTAGATTCTAAATTACTATAGGGGTAGAATTGTATGTTTAAAAACTATCATCTTTAAACAGAAGGAAAAAAATATTTAATAAAGTTAAAAAAGGTAAATTCACAATCCCTAAAATAGTTCTATTCGACAAAAGTTGTTTGGTTTTGAAAATGTGGATCGAGAAATGATACTTAAGAAAAGTTTACCTAGGAAAATATTCTTCATTAAAGCATATAGAATTATACTTATCAGATTAAATAAAATTAAAAGAAAGTATAAGAAAGTTATATATTCTTCCTTTATCAAAATATAGCTGAAATAAAACATAAAAAAACCGAGTAACAATTAAGAAGTCTTTTAACCTAAATAGTATAGTATCCAACAACCTTGGATAAAGGTCCCTTTATTATACATTGAAAAAATTATGTCTTAAGCACACTAGTGTAAGTCATAGATAAGAATTATAGAATGTGTTTTTCTATCCTTACAGGCCCTCAACATTTATGTTAGTCAACACCTTTGTCATCCTATCCCTAGTAGTCAATGAACATTAAGGTAGTCGACACCACTGTATTCCAATACTATGAAGACCTTGATTATACTCTGTTACAATCAGATTCACATGAATCAAACTGAACAAGATGTTTAGATCCCCACAAATCATGAGATTATCTCCCTTTATAAATCACTTCACAACATTTAATCTCTATATTAATGGAATGGTAAGGATTTCATTCCAATGAGATCATATTTATAGGAAAAAATCAATGGTCAGATGCCTCCCCCAACAGTCATATTTTTCCTAGAATTTAGGTGGGACCTGTACACGTGTAACTCAACCAATGGTTTGTTAAAAATATATTGTTTGACATCATTTCATAATGATAACATGTGTAAGGAAAAATGTATTTCCTTGAAAAAATATGAATTTCCGAATTCTAAGGAAAAATAGATTTCAAAATATAATCATATAATCAATCAATTTATATGAAGCATGGGTATTTTTATTCTATTTTTGAAAGAGTTCAGTATCTTAATTTTATATATTCCATAGTCTGAATTCTAATGAATTTAGATTCTGAATTCTGAGGAACTTGGAATCTGAATTTCAAAAGAATATGGAGTTGGTATTTTGAAGAATCTGGATTGTGAATTCTGAGGAATTAGGAGTCATAATTCTGAATAATTTTAAGTCTGAATTCTTGGGAATTTTGAATCCGAACATTAGAGGAATATAGAGTCTGAATTTGGAGGAATTCTGAATCCAAATTTTGAGGAATTTAGATTCTGGGTTTCAGTGAATTCAGAATCAAAATTTCAGAAAATAAGGAACCTAAATTTTAGAGAATTCAAAAACTAAATTTTATAGAATTTAGAGAATGAATTTTAAAGAATTTTGATTCTAAAAACAGACCACTATGTATCAAAGGAATTATAATATTTATAGGTTTTTTATAAAAATCATAATATTTGACGTACAAATATAATGAGTTTTATTTACAGATATTATCAAATGAGACAAATGAAAACAATTTTATGGATAAAAGATTCATAGGGAGGTGAAAATTTTTATAAGAAAATAATCCATAGGGAAAGACAATTTTCTTTAAGATAAAGTTTATGGGTTTTTCAAAACATAGATGAATAGAAAATAATAAGTAAAAATTATTGACTCAACAATATCCCCATTTTTTGAATGCATAAACATCCTTATGAAAATGAATATAAGGATAAGAATTTTCATTATGAAATTTAAAATAAAAATTTATCTCCATGTACTAATGAATCATGAGGAATACGACTAACTCCCCCTTAGGTTTGCAAATCCCTAAGAATTGTATTCTTGACTTCCTTAAATAGAATTTACTTTATCATTCCAACAAAATATTTCATTGATTATTCATCCCCTTAGTTAAACTCCCCCTTACATACAGAATTTTCTTCATTATACATTGTATTATTTTCATTATTCCATTATCCCCATTTTTTATTTTCCAAAAGAAATAGAGTGAATGAAAAAATAGTGCACCTAAAATATTAGAACTATACAATAAAACAAATGAAGAATGGAAAGATTTTTCATTATGATTGTAAAAATTGGTACAGAAAACAAAATAATACATAAGATAGGAATTAAAAGGAAAAATAGTCATCCTTATTTTTCATTTTCCATGATCTTATTCACGATGGTTTTTATCCTATTATTCTCTTTTTCATATTCTTCAATGTGATTGTAAAATATTTCTTAATCCTGATTTCTGTTTTCTTGATCCATGATTTTTTCATCCGTAGACTTGAGGATTTCAACCTGAGACCTCAAAAGCTCTTCCTACTGACTGAAAATTTCCTCAATCTCTATTCTAAAATCCATTTCCCTCTTCAAATTCCAAGCAACTTAATTATATTTCCCATACATATATTTTCCTTCCTGATTCAAGGATGCTTGCTCTATATTCACCTATTTTGTAAAAAAATTTGTAATATCATTCATCATATCATCATCTCAATCAAAATATTAATTTACTTATTCTTGATATTCATCAAGAATTTATATACCTTCAGTCATTTTCTGGGAACACATTTTAATGTCATTACAAGATATCATGTGAGCATCATAACCTGTATAAATGTTTTTGAAATCTACCTAAAGATTGATGATTTTTTCCATGAGCATGCATGAAGATTCAGTCTACTAATTAATGGACTGTGGAAGCTGCTGGAACCTCAAGAAAATAGCCAGAAACTAAAAAATGGTGTCTACCAGTTCTTTCAGAGACTGCACAACAATTTCTTGACCCATGGAAGATTATTTGAAATATGGGTTCCTTGAATGTGACGATTGTTTTTCAAACTCTAAAGCTTTCCTCTTAGATGCTCCACCAGTATCCTATTTAACCACAACATATTTCATAGGGGTCTCACCAATAACTTGTTTTCCTTTTTCTAATTTTGAAATAGTCTTGGATGGCTTTGGAAAATCGTACTAACTATCTGAGACATGAACACTTTTATATTCATCATCTATTTTTTATCATATTCTACCTTAAGTTCATCTGGTTGAATGAATTTTTGATTGCTACTTTCGTGATTATATTGTTTATTAACCTCTTCCTTACTCTCATTTTATTTTTTGTGAGAAATATTATTTTATTCATCCAATAATGTCTGGATCGATAGCTTTTCAGGACCTTCCTCCTTAGGAAATTCTTCAATTTTCCTAATCACATCATCACTCTCATCATCATCCTCATATTCTTCTTATTCTTCTTCTACAACCTCTTTCTGAACTATATATTCCTCTACCTCAAGTTCCGAAATTATAATTTTTATTCCTGGGGTCTCTAATTGTAATGATTCTTTGTGAAAGGATTTTGGAACCTGAATCGGTTTCGTGGAATTCTCAGCAGCCTTAATAAGATCATGAACATTTTTTTCATATGAAATTTTCTATGTTTTCATCTTATCTTTTTCTTGCTTTTCTATCTCTTCAATATCTAAAATTTTCAATTCATTTTCCTAAGAAGGAGTAGAACAAATCCATAATATCATTCCTTCTTATTCTTCTTACCATCCAACCACTATCATACAACTTCATCAAGAAATTTTTTTTCTTCTTTGTCCTTTGGGGTGCTTACAATGATTCCTGAGTTGAACGTTTTTCTATGACTTCTGCTTCCTTCTATGTTCTATTATTCGGTGCATTCTTAGAAGTATCTACTATATCCACTTTCATAGATAAGGTTCAAAATCACTTTATGATAATTCATAAAATTCTCCAAAGTTACAATTGAAACAAACATACATCCTCCATAATGTATCATCACTTAGTAACAAAATCTTAAAAGTTCTTGGATTAGAACTTCAAGGTATAATAAATTACTCTAATCATAGTACTATGATCTTAGATAGAATATTCGTATAGATGATAATTTTAGATTTTAGGGTTCAATTCTTGATATTGTCAATCCTCAGTAGAATGTACTTCCCCAAATTTATATTCATGTATTTCCGCAGAAAATCTAGAACGTAGATGTCACTTTTCTTCTAGGAGTCCTTGTCTCCTTTTCTTGGAATTAGAAAACCTCGTACCCATAACTCTAGCAGCCTGAATTATTTTGAGATATGTTTTATCTATGGTTTTTTCAATTCCATGGGTCCGAGGAACTCTATTTCCTTCTCATTCTTAAAGATTCCTTATTCATCTTGTAGCTTGTGGGTGTATAAAATGGATTCCCCATTATATGGAACTCCAATAATACTTGAAGCCTTTTTGATAGAAATGGAATAGGTTTTACCATAACTCTTAAATGAAAACATATGTATCCAACCTTCATAATAAAAATTATGGTTTCATAAAACTCAATATATATCTCTGGATAAACCAGATCATGTGATTTTGGTTTGGATACACACAAGCTTCCTCTTTCATTCAACTTCATATTTTTCATTATGAAATAATTGATCATCACAAAAGAAACCAGGATCTACTAACCATTCTCTATATATTTTACATTATGAGATTTCATTAACTGAAGTCATTTTCTTCTAAGGAGATTCTTCTAAAGGCATCAGTATTCTAAGAAACCTCTGAAATCTGTAATTACACTTTTGAAGAGAGGCATATCATCATAAAAAAGTCTTAACAACCGATGTGAGAGAAATAATAGGAGGTCATTTATAAAAGAATTGAAGAGACAACTTATGGTTCCAAATTTTTCTAATAGTTGAAACTATCATGATATGATCTGACGGTTGAGATTTAAGCCAAAGAAGGATTTGTAAGGTTCTGATATTTTGTGTTTTTACATATAAAAATTTGGATTTATGGAAATTGAATCTTAAAAGTTTTCTTTATAAAAGATAAAAATACCAGAAAGTAAAACAATTCAAATAAGATAACCTTAATAAGTAAACATACCTTTTGGATTACAAAAAAACTATTATTAAAGATAAATATCCTCCTTGAAATTTTTTATATTTTAGAATTTTTTATTAAGGAATGATTTTTTTTGGATTCGTGAATTTTTATGTTAAGGAAAATTTGAGTTCCGGAATTTGAGTTCCATAAAATGTTAACTATGATAAAAAAATTTGTTATAATGAGATGTACTCCCACTATGAAAAGGAGTTTTTCAATGTAAGGATATAGGTTTCAAAAAAATGTTAATATGGAAGATTACATTATTGTTATCATTACTAAATTTTGATTAATGTTTTAAAATCTATCGGAAGGTGATGATTTTATTAATATATCATCAAGTTGATTTTTATTTCTAATAAATTAAAGAATGATATATTCTCTATGTGTGTGATCCTTAAGAAAGTGATTCCTAATATCTAAGTGTTTGGTATGAGAGTGATGTGTAAGGTTTTTTCATAGGGTAATGGAACTAGTGTTATCACACAATATCAGTGTTTCGGTTAAACTCATGCCATAGTATGAGAGTGTGTGTAACATCCACAAAATATGAGAACAACAACTACCTACAGCTACATGTTCAGATTGAGTATTGGAGAGTGATACAGAGTGTTTCTTCTTCCAAAATCTCCTATGAAATTACTAATTCTGGATGTACTCTTACTGTCCAATCTACATCCACAAAAATCATCATAAAAATCATTTTAAGCAAAATAATTTCTAGAAATGTAGAAAAGTACTAAATCCATGGTTCCCTATAAATAGTGATACATTATTTTCACTACTTTTATATGATATTTCTTTAGATTGGATTGATATCGTTCACATACGAATAATGAAAACATTAATTATGAATGACTAACTCCCAGGTTTAGTAATATTCATATCATACCTCTAAATGATTTTTGATCTAATAGTTTCCCAGATTCATCAAGATGAAGATAATTTGAGGTACTGATTGGAGTGATTATACTTTTAGTGATCTCATATTCATACTTTCTTTATGATAATTAATTTACTTATTTTTTGATATAACGTTTCTTCTAGTTTTTTAGAAATTTGAAACCCTTGGAAAAATGTTAACTCACCCATCATAGTCCGTTTAAACTCATATTTCATTATATTTGCATACGAATTATATAATTATTATAGAATTGAACTAAATATAATTTCATCACAATTGATGGGAATAATCAAAACATTTTTTCTTATCCTTCATCATAGAACTATTTGGATTAGCTCTTCCTTTAACATATTATATTGAAATAAAAAACGTGTATGTCTATCATACTGGACTCTAGGGTCTTGTTTATGTTAATATATCACATTGGTATGTTTTTAAACATGATCAAGATGTTGTGGGTCTTCAAAACTAAGAAATTTTTCAACATAAACATCCTTTTTGACATATTCGTTAATAAAAGAACACTTTACATCAATTTCAAAATGTTTGAAATTAAATAATGCAGCAAAAGAATGTAAAATAAGAATAGATTCAAGTCTATATACTGGAGAACAAGTTTATTCATTGTCTATTTTCTTTTATTAAATATTTCCTTTATCTACTAATATACCATTATTTATTACTATGATTCTATTTTCATCACACTTATTTCTAAAGACCCAATTTACTCCAATTAAAAAAAGTTTTATTATGTTTTTCAATAGATCTCCATACTTCCTTCCTTTCAAATTAATTTAGCTCATTCTATATAGATTTAACGCAATCATCAAAACTTAAAGATTCACCAGTTATTTTTGGTTCTCATTTGGAATGGATTCCCAGATATTCTTGTCACGAACCGACCCTACCTGGGATCGAGGCGCAACTACCCCAAGCCCGCCTCCATAGGCCAGGGGCTGGCGACCAGTGCTGAATACATAACAACTCAGGGAGGCCCTTGCCTAAGTACCTTTACACACACACGTAGGACAGTCAATGGTAAAGTGCAGAGTAAAAAGGAAAATCAAAGTACCAACTGCTATAAATAAACCACAATAGTGGATCGACCTCTAAACAGTACAAGCAAATGCTGAGGTAAAAGGAAAAGAAAAGGGGCGAAACATGCTCCCAACCAGAAAAAGTGCCACAACCCGGAAATAGGTAAACAAAAGAAAAAATTGTAAGGGTCCACCACCTAGATCCCAACTCCGACCACCGCACGCAGTCCAAGTTTCCAAACTCCTAAGCTCCTCTAATGTCACGACCAACCTGGCTGTCGTCTGTAAAGTCACACCATGTGTGGGAAAAGCCCAAGCATTAGTGAGTATAAAAATACCCAGTAGGATACTCCGAAATCTCGATGGAACAAAAAAGGAGGTACCGAAGGGTGAGCAGTAGATCGAATAGGAAAAGTAAAGGAGTGCAACTGAGAGTGTAGTAAGGAGTACAGCAGTAAAGAGTCCAGCTCAATCCAACAAGAGGAATTAAGGTAGACTCTTCCAGGCACAGGGAGATGGAAACGATGAGAAAATGAACTTCTCGTCAAGTCTTCACTACCTGTAGTAGGAGA
This sequence comes from Viscum album, assembly GCA_963277665.1. NCBI lineage: Eukaryota > Viridiplantae > Streptophyta > Magnoliopsida > Santalales > Viscaceae > Viscum > Viscum album. The sequence goes on along the minus strand of OY728161.1, from coordinate 1,184,955,744 downwards.
TTAGACTCGTCCAACCACGAGAATCTAGACATGGAAAGCATGTGGCATACCTCGTCCGTCTTAGCCTCTCTTGGAGGGAGAGTAACCAAGCCCAAGAAGTGGGTACCAGAACAAGGTATATACAAATACATATGCTAAATAAAAGGTCCGAACAAGATCATAATGGGATCTCCATTCCGTAGCTCAGACCAAGAATATGAGTAGCCATCAGTCTCGGAAGTAAACACCAACGATGCCCTGCATCCTGCACGTCTGCCTCGAACTACAAGTCAAGAGGCTTAAATCACCGAACCTTGACACTATAATCTTTGGGCGGCACTGACATGCCCACACGGTTTTATGTTGAGCCTCAAGGACGTGTCTCGGTGGGGAAAGCAACCCTCATACATGAGAGTTCTGGGGAATTTCAAACCACACCTCGTCACTGCCCCGTAGTCGAGAGGTCTCCTCAATGTCAAGGTCGTTCCATCTCTGACTTGTAGAACCAAGGGTCCTGCTCTGGTAATCACGGAGGAAAGACAAAAACTAGCCTAGTAGAAAGGACTGAGTATGGAATGTCAAAGGGTGTCCCACTGCCCAACCCTGCTGGAGGGTAATTCATAATATGATATCTGGTGACCCACTGCCCAGCCCTGCTGGAGGGTAAACCATAATAGATCCTCAGGTGACCCTCTGCCCAGCCTTGCTGGAGGGTAGACCTGGAGTAAGATGACAGGTGACCCACTCCCCACCCCTGCTGGAGGGTAGACCTAGAAGAAGTCAATGGGTGACCCACTGACCAGCCTCGCCGGAGGGTAAACCCGGAACAAGTCGGCAGGCGACCCACTACCCAGCCCAGCTGGAGGGTAGACCTGAATCAAGACGAGTGACCCACTGCCCAACCCTGCTAGAGCGTAGACTCTAAAGTGTCGTCGGGTGACCCACTGCCCAGTCTCTGTTGGAGGGTAGACCCTAAGAAGTCGTCAGGTGACCCACTGCCATGTCACTAGTGGAGGGTAGAACCTTAGAGGTCGTCGGGTGACCACCTGCCCAGTCACTACTGGAGGGTAGACCCTAAGAGTGTCGGGTGACCCACTGTCCAGTCTCTGTTGGAGGGTATACCCTAGAAGTCAGTGAGCAACCCACTACCCAGCCCTGTTGGAGGGTATAACCGACACTGCTCTGGCCATCCCTACTGGATGGTACAACACTGGCCAACCAAGCACTGAGTGGGTACCTCGCAACCACTCAACTCCATAACAAATCACCCCATAGAGGTTCAGTGCATGTTCCATCATTGGGTGTCACTAGCACCGCTCACGTCTGATCCATTGAAAATGAAACCAGGGGAGACCACTCAACCCTGTTGGTCAAACAAATGAGCATAGAGGGACCCTCTACGTCGCGAGAGTCAAAGTTTTCAAAGCAGGACACGGCACGTACGTGGGGACCACATGATGTGGGGTCCCACTTAAACCCCATCCAAGCTCACAAACGTTTTTGAGTACAAAACAAACGTGCCTCCAAGAGCTCTCATATACTCCCATAGTATACCGTGTCTCCAACCCTAAGGCTATCATGAAGACGGCACCCCAACGTCAACACGAAGGGCGTAAACGTGACTTTACCAACATGCCACCTCATCGGCTGAGGTACAGCTATTCACATTTCATTAATCATTTAACCCACTCACATGAGAGTGCATGAGATCACATTCCAAGGGTCCTCTACCAACACGGTAGAAGAACCGCCACCAGGGCACCATCGCATTCCCACATTTAATATGATCGTGTATGGGGCTCTGCTTGCATGAACAGATTATACCATTGTAATCCTCGCAGAAATACATGTTATATCGACTACTTACTCACCTCAAATAGATATCTAACATAAAAGTCACCAACACTACCTTACGCCCGAACGACATCCTGTGGTCCCGAGCCTCGGCCCTGAAAACTGTCGGGTGCATCCCACCATTGTGATCCCCTAAGGAAAGAACATCAAAAAGACTTCTCAAATGAGTGCAATAGATATCCGGAGAAAAATATGCATTCCGGCGCACCGCACACGAGCGGTGCTACGTGGGACCCACATCCCGGTCCTGAAACTCAACAGACGGATCACACCGTTGCGGTCCTCTCGAAAAGAACACATTTTCGAAAAATCACTTGTCCAAAATAAACACCCGGTGATAAAGCTGTAAATCACCATAAACTCCTGAAATGGCCCTCACAGGGCCCACACCATGGTGCGGAATTAGAGCGGGCATATTGCACTATTGAAATCCCCCTGGAAAAACATCCCTAATCGACTGCTCGAACACCCCGAACGGATTCCCGGTGAGAAAGTCGTTAAACGCTTCTCGCAGATCAATGATAGGACATGTGGCCCATGACTCAACTCTTACTTCAACGCTGGAAACCACCCTCGAAATCATTGCCTCGGCATCAGGGTCCCAATACCACTGACGGCGCTTAAATCAGATGTCGGACGCGTCTATGCCGTCCAAAACAAGTTCCCCCAGAAAAAGACAATCTACATAACGCATGTGACGTTCCTCCGAGGCATCCCGTTTCACGAGTTAAAAACTCCCAAAACCATCTCAAAATATTCGTCTCTATTTAAGGGACGTGTCGCTGCAGACGACACCCAAAATGGACGCCGTACGGATGATTTATCAAATAAAACTCATTTTCATAATAATAATAATAATTTTATTATTATTATTATTATATCTTATTTTTTAAAAAAAACGCCGACCTGCCATTCGGCTGGTCTTCTCCGTTGTCAAAAACAAGACCCACATTTGCGGCTCCTCTATCTGCCAGCCGGTGTCCAAAGACCCCGGTCTTCTCTGGCAGCGATCGGCCAAAGGGCTAGTCCGCCCCTGCTCCATGCTCGGCGCCTGCAGCCGACGACCACTATGAAGACGACGCCCGGCCGCGTCACCCCACCGTCCATGCCTCGCTGCTCCCGGCCAACGCCAGCCCGTTCTCACCCAGTGCCTCCGCGCTCGCCGTCGCTGACACCTGCAACCGCTCCGCCTCGGCCAGCCCCCGACCTCCTCCGCGGTGTCCCATACTACCGAGCCGCCGAAGCCGATTTCCCTGCTACCGCCTGCTACTCACCTGACCACCACGCAGAAGGGAGCTTCCGCATACACCCTGTACCACCGATCCGCCACCGCGCCGAAGCTCGACGGACCACTGCGCGAGCTGCCGGAAAACTCCAATACCCGCAAACTTCGGCAGGCTTTTGCGATCATCTCCGAACTCGGATTTCCATTTTGAAAGAAGTGATGGAAAGAATAGAAAACTTACTATGCATTCATGGTCTTTGATTGAAAATTCGATAGAATTTCAACAAAAAAAATTAGGATGAACATGGTGCTGGAAATTAAAACGAAAACGACAAATCCTACCTCTTGGGTGATGCCCGGTGCTTCACGGGGAGTCCTTCGCGGCACCGCTACCTTGCCAGAGTTTCCATGCCAGAGGTGCCTCACCGGTGTGGAGGACGAGAGGGAAGGGGCTTCCTAGTCTAAAAAGAAGAAGAAGAAGAAGGGGGTGTTTAAGTAGAAAATTAATTACAATTTAATTAATTTAAAACCCTCAAATTAACCCACATCTGAAACTCCCTACGGGGTCAGGGTTAAGCCTTCCCTAGGGTAAACACCACCTCCTGAGCACAACAGAGGTCTCATAATTTTAATCTGATACCCCATTCAAAAAGTTATTAAACTCGATGTCCGAGGCCACCAAATTATGAAAACGCCCCTGGGGCCATTTTTCACTGGCAGCCCGCGCCCGCGAAACATACAACCCTCCTAGGGTAAACGACGCATTTTGAACTCAATGGTGCCCTCGGTTTTCCAATACGAGCCACCATTTAAGAGGTACTTGAGTTAAGCTGTTAAATGAATAAATTAATTATTTAATTTATCTGGTCCTTGCTCCGAAAGTGAGCGAGGGGTCCAAACGTCCCGCGCCAACATGTTTTATGTAATTCCTAGGGTAAACACTCCATTCCGGACCCATCCGTAAACTAGGAACTCTGAATCGGATCACCATTTAGGAGTTATCCCATTTATTTGGTGTTCCCAGTGTAAACGCATTGAATATTTAATTCCAGACACTCTGGGGCTTGGAATTGCAGGCTGTCCGAGGGCGCTGCTCTGGAATAACATCAAGAATATTAAAAAGTATTTTGTAGAAAAAACTGGATTCTTACATCATTCCCTCCTTCAATATTTTCGTCCCTGAAAAGAAAAACTAGGGAATAACATTGGGTACTAAGCCCTCACCTGACTCTCCCATACCTAGAAGAACTCTCACACAGCTCTGCGCCACCGCACACAGACCAAAGGATTTCATATGTTCACGCGAGGTCTGCCCTCACCGATGAAGTGCATGGGATCATGCACACTTCTTCTCAGGTGAGTCATGCCAGAGACTCTATGCACCCAAACTAGCCTTTGGGGTTAGGGAAAGGTGGTAGGGAACCTCGCCATCCCTTTGCACAGTCTCAAACGGACCGAAGGCTCTGAGGAGTAGCTCACCTCCCCAACCAACCCTTACATCGCACACCGCGACTGGAATCCCCACCCGCATCTAGAACAGGGCCCAGTGATTCCCTCCTTCAGAACATCCATATGGTAAAACACCCAAGGATATATGGTCACACAATGTTCCAGAGTCGATGTATCTCAACCAAGACTCTCTTACACGCTCAGGGAGTGATGGAGTCGACCCCATAGACTAAAGAGAGAGATTACACACCTTCTACTCTACCAACACAGGGTTACACCCGACGACCTACGTCACCCTGGTAACAACCCATGCAAGGAGCAGGGAGAAAAGAATTTCACAGGCAGTCTAACAATTATAATGAAAAAAGTAGAAGAGTTGTAGAGCATACCTTTTATCATCTCATGCTCTGCAGGATCGTAGACATCCAAAGATCGTGGCTGTCTGCGGTCCCAACTATACGCTCCCTGAGCCTGGTGTGGACGGCCTAATAGTGATGGGAAGACCTTGTAAGGTCGTCTTCCACTACCAGTTCCTCCCGCTCCTCTTCTAGTACCACCTCTCTGGGCGCTACTCTGATCACGGTGCTACCTCTGCCGTGGTGGTGCGCCTGCTGCCTGCCTGAAGCTCTCAGCAACTCGTGTCGGGCAGTCTCGTGCCAAGTGATATCACCCGTCACAAGCACGAAACTAGCACTCTCTGGGTTGTATTGGTGCCATTTGGCGCCACTGTGATGTAAGACCATGCCCCTGAGTCAAGTTATCAGAAATTAACTCGTGTCGAGGTTCTACTTGCCGACGCCCACTAGCTGCGGCTGACGTCTCATCTCTAGCGTGCCTGCTTCCCCCACCAAATCTAGAACGTGATAAGAAGAACTCTATCACCATCACTTGCTCTAGCACCCTGGAATATGTGGAAATTCCCAAGGGTACTATGACAACATGAATCTCTCTATGGAGACCCTACTCAAACATACAAGCTCGAGTGATGTCGTTGTGGACCAAGTCTGGGTAAAAGCGTGCACGGTCTGCAAAACTAGCTGCATAATCAGACACTGTCATCCCTCCCTACTGAAACTGTAGGAGCTCTTGAATCTGAACGGAGCGTAAGCACGAGGGGAAAACTCATCATGATACAACAACTAGACGTTTTCCCACAAAAACGACAACTAGTCAAGAAATTGAGTCACCAGACTCCACAAACTCTGAGCTGCTCCAAGAAAAAGGTTGGCTACCAAAGCCACTCTCTGATCTGTCGGTTTCTGCACAAGCCTGAAAAGGTGAACCACTATCTCCAGCCAAACCTCCGCTGCCTGAGGGTCTGGCTCACCATTGAACCTCAGCGGTACCTGCCATTGGAACTCACAGAGCATACTCAACCTACGCTCCAGCTCAGCCTTCTCTGCTAAAGCTGTTTACTGCTCAACATGTGCGGTTGCTGCTAGAGGCCCACCCAGAGAAAGGGGCTCACATGATGGGTCCTAGACTGAGGCCTCATAGCTCACAGTGTCATCATCACGACCAAATCTGGTATTCTGGAAGGCTGTCTTCGCGGAGACATCCTGAATATTATCAAGGAGTGTTGATGTCAGATGAGCATATATGTATATACCAATAACAATGACAGGGATATGACTCAAGAAGGACAGTCAAAGACACAATCCTATGTGATGAAAAAACCAATTTTTCCCTTCAACAATTGTCTGAACATTTCGAGTCGACAAGCGGGTTATCAGGGCCCTGGTCAATGGATACGTCGGCTGCCGCACCATCACTGGACTCCCTTGCCTGAGATCCACTCTCGAGACACGCTGACATCGTTTCCCTAAATTCCAACCAATTCCTTTTATTTTAGGGACGTCCGAACATCGTCCCAAGGAATGAACCACCTTTAATACCACTTTGTCACGACACGACCCTACCCAGGCTCGATCCGCAACTACCCCAAGCCCGCCTCTATAGTCCAAGGGCTGGCGACCAGTGCCGAAGGCACAACAACTCGAGATGCCTTTGCCTAAGTACCTGTACACACACACGCAGCACACTCAATGCAAAAGTGCAGAGTAAAAAGAAAAGAAAAGTACCAACTCCTATAAATAAACCACAATACTGCATCGACCTCTAAACAGTACAAGCAAATGTTGAGGTAAACTGAAAAGAAAAGGGGAAAAACACACGCCCAACCAGTAAAAGTGCCACAACCCAGCAACAGGTAAACAATAGAAACAGCTAGAAGGGTCCACCACCTGTATCCTGACTCTGACCACCGCACGCGGTCCAAGCTCCCGAACTCCTAAGCTCCTCTGATGTCACGACCAACCGGTCTGTCGTCTGTAAGGGCACACCAAGTGCGGGAAAAGCCCAAACATGGTTGAGTATCGAAATACTCATTAGGATACCCTAAAGGCTCGAGGGAGAAACAAAGGAGGTACCAAAGGTTGAGCAGTAGATCGAACAGGAAAAGTAAAGGAGTTCAACCAAGAGTGCAGTAAGGAGTACAGTAGTAAAGAGTCCAGATGAACCCAACAAGAGGAAAGAAGGTAGACTCGTCCTGACACAAGGAGCTGGAAATGGTGAGAAGATGAACTTACCGTCGACTCTTCACTACCTATAGTAGGAGAGTAGACTTGTCCAATCACGAGGAGCTAGACACAGAAAGCATGTGGCATTCCTCGTGCGTCTTCGCCTCTCCTAGAGGGAGACTAACCATGCCCAACAAGTGGGTACTAGAACAAGGTATATACAAATACATATGCTCAATAAGAATCCCGAACAAGATCGTAAGGGGATATCCATCCTGTAGCTCGGCCCAGGAATATGAGTAGCCATCAGTCTCAAAATTAAACACCAATGATGCCCAGCATCCCACACGTCTACCTCAAACTACAAGTTAAGGGGCTCAAATCACTGTACCTCGACACTATCCGCTTTGGGCGGCCCTGACTCGCCCACGTAGTTTTATGTCGAGCCTTAATGATGTGTCTCAGTGGGGAAAGATCCCATCGTACTTGAGAGTTCAGGGAAAAGTCAAACCACACCTCGTCACTGCCGTGCAGTCGAGAGGTCTCCTCAAAGTCAAGGTTGTTCCATCTCTGACCCGTATAACCAAGGGTCCCGCTCTGGTAATCACAGAGGAAAGACATAGACTATCCTAGCAGAAAGGACTGAGTCCGGAATTTTAATGGGTGTACCATGGCCCAGCCCTGCTAGAGGGTAATTCATAATATGATATCGGGTGAATCACTTCCCAGCTCTGCTGGAGGGTAAACCATAATAGATCTTCAGGAGACCCACTGCCCAACCCTGCTGGAGGGTAGACCTGGAGTAAGACGACATGAAACCCACTACCTAGCCCTGTTGGAGGCTAGACCTGGAAGAATTCGATGGGTGAACCACTGCCCAGCCCCGCTAGAGGGTAAATTCAAAACAAGTCGGCAGGTGACCAACTGCCCAGCCCTTCTGGAGGGTAGACCTAAATCACGATGAGCGACCCACTACCCAGCCCCTCTGGAGGGTAGACTCTAAAGAGTCTTCTGGTGACCCACTTCCTAGTATCGGTTGGAGGGTAGACCCTACGAAGTCGTCGGGTGACCCACTGCGCTTTCACTACTAGAGGGTAGACCCTAAGAGGTCGTCGGGTGACCCACTGCCCATTCACTACTTGAGGGTAGACCCTAAGAGTGTCGGGTGACCCACTGCCTAGTCTCTGCTGGAGGGTAAACCCTAGAAGTCAGTGAGCAACCCACTACCCAGCCCTACTGGAGGTTAAACCCGGAACTGCTCTGGCCATCCCTACTGGATGGTATAACACTGGCCAACCGAGCACTGAGTGGGTACCGCGCAACCACCAAACTCGAGAACAACTCACTCCATAGAGGTTCAGTGTGTGTTCCCCCACTGGGTGTCACTAGCACCTCTCACGACCGATCCCTCGAGAACGAAACCAGGGGGAGACCACTCAACACTGCTGGTGAAACTAATGAGAACAGAGGGACCCTCTACGTCGCGAGAGGTCAATGTACGCAAAGCAGGACACGACACGTATGTGGGGACCACAGGATGTGTGAACCCACCTCAACCCCAACCAAGGGAACAAATGTTCTTGGTTACAAACCACACGGGCCTCCAAGCGCTCTCGTCTACTCCCACAGTATACCACATCTCCAGCCCTAAGGCTATCGTGCACACGACACCCGAACGTCAACACGAAGGGTGTAAATGTAACTTTTCCAACTTTACACCTCATCGGATGAGGTACATCCATTCACATCTCATTATGAATTTACTCCACTCACACAGGAGTGCATGCGATCACGTGCCAAGGGTCCGCTACCAACAGGGTAGAAGAACCGCCACCGGGGAACCTTCATATTTCGACATTTAATATGATCGTGTATGGGGCTCTGCTCACCTGAACATATTACACCTTTGAAATCCTCGCGAATAAACACATGAGATCGACTACTTACTCGCCTCAAATGGATATCTGACGTAAAAGTCACCAACACCGCATTACGCCTGAACGATGTCTCGTGGTCCCGAGCCTCAGCCCCGAAAACAGTCGGGCGCATCTCCCTATTGCGATATCCCCTGGAAAACACGTCAAAAAGACTCCTCACTTGAGCGTAACAGGTATCCGGAGAAAAAGGCACATTCCGGTGCACCACACACGAGCGGTGCTACGTGGGACCCACATCCCGGTCCCGAAACTCAACGGACGGATCGCACCGTTGCGATCCTCTCGAAAAAGTACACAAGTTCGACTAATAAATTTTCCAAAACAGAAACCCTGTGATAAAGATGGAAATCACTATCAACTCCCGAAACGACCATCGTGGGGCCCACACCATGGTGCGGAATCTGACACATGCAGCCGCTCCGCCTCGGCCAGCCGCCGACCACCTCCGCGGCGTCCCCTACTGCCGAGCCGCCAAATCTGAATGCCATGCCACCACCTGCTGCTCACCCAACCACCGCACTGAAGGGAGATGCCGCATGCACCCCGGACCACCAAGCTGTCGTCACGCCGAAGCTCGCCGGACCACCGCGCGAGCCACTGGAAATCTCTGAAACCCGCAAACTTCGGTGGGATTTTGTGATCATCTACGAACTCATATTTCCATTCCAAAAGAAGTGATGGAAAGAAAAGAAAACGTACTACAAATTTATGGTATTTGATTTCTAATTTGACGGAAAATCGAGAAATCAAAATTAGGATGAACATTGTGTGGGAAATTAAAACGAAAATGACAAATACTACCTATTGGGCGATGCTCAGAGCTTTACGGGGAGTACGCCGCCGCACCGCTTCCTTGTCGTAGTTTCCTCGCCGAAGGTGCATCGCCGGAGTGGTGGAGGAGAGGGAAGGGGATTCCCAGGCTAAGAAGAAGAAGAAGAAGAAGTGGGTTATTTAATTAGAAAATTAATTACAATTTAATTAATTAAGAACACCCAAATTAACCTGCATCTGAAATGCCAGACTGGGTCGGGGTTAAGCCTCCCCTAGGGTAAACACCACCTCCCGAGCACAACAGCGGTCTCGGAATTTTAATCTGAGACCCCGTAAAAAAATTTATTAAACTCAACGTCTGAGGCCTCTAAATTATGAAAATACACCCTGGGGCCATTTTTCATTGACGGCCCGCACTCGCGAAACTTACACCCCTCCTAGGGTAAACGGAACATTCTGAAATCAACAGTGCCCTCATTTTTCCAATATGATCAACTGTTTAAGAGATACATGAGTTAATAAATTAAACGAATAAATTAATTATTTAATTTATACGTTTCTTTCTCCAAAAGCGAGCGAGGGGTCCAAACGTCCCGTGCCAACATGTTTAATGTCGTTCCTATGGTAAACACCCCATTTTGGACCCATCCATACACTAGGATCTCTGATTAGGATCACCGTTTAGGAGTTATCTCATTTATTTGGTGTTCCCAGTGTGAACGCACTGAAAATTTAATTCCGGCCACTCTGAGGCTCAGAATCGCACGCCGTCTGAGGGCGCCGCTCTGGAATAACATCAAGAATATTCCAAAGTCTTTCAAAGAAAAAACTGGGTTATTATAGTTCGACTTAATTACATAAGTAACTTCTAGTCAATACAGGTTTATTTACATCTCTAATGATACTATTATCAAGTTAAATATTAAGAAACTATTGATTTGGTATTTGTTAAACTTGTTCATCAACATATAGTAATAAATATTCTAGTGTAAAGGAGTCCGAAATAATTTCATGAGCATTTTAATTTTTAGAGAAATCTTCTATAAAAGGTTGTTAATAAGTTTTTGAAAAAACTTCCATTGATGTAGGATGAGATTGTTTAAAAAAGGGATAACATTTATCAATTTTATATAAACAGTGTTTCTTCCACTATACAAGTATTTTTATAAAAGTGCATATAAGCTATAGAAGTAGTGGGGTAGCCAAGGAAAAAAATTTAGTTAGATTTGGGTGAATTTTTATTTATTTATCATTACTATTTATTATGAATACATTCCAACTAAATTCTTTGTAGTATGATTGTCTAAGATTTCTACCATTCCAAAATTAATATGGTGTTTTATTGAGAAAAGGTCTGACTAAAATTCAATTTATAATAAAATAATTAGTATTAACGACTTGAGCGCAAAATTGATTACCAATAGAATATTCTCTCAACATGGTTCTTGATATATATTGAAGAATATGATTTCATCATTCAATATCGCCAATTTTTTTGAGGAGTTCTTGGAGCTCAAAAGATATGAGTAATAACTTTCATACTACAAAAATTTTCAAAATCTGAATTTTGAAATTCGCTTCCATGGCCACTATATATAGTTTTCAATGGAAGGTTTCTCACATTTATAACATGGGATCTAAATTATTTAAAATAATAAAAATCCAGTGATTTAATTGTTATAAAATATAAAAATGTAAATCTAGTGTAGTTCTCAACCAAAAGAAATATATAGTATTTTCCTAAAATAATTCCATTTTGTGTTGGAAAAGAAGATCCATATTCATGAACTATAATGCATTAGAAATTGAGACATCCCTGATTGATTTAAACGGGATTTATGTTTTATTGCATATTGACTGGAAACATATTCTTTTGAAGCCTCTTATCTATTCTCAGGTAGATCCTTAACAAATCTTTTCATTGAGAGTTTTCATTGGTTCCCAAGGTTATAGTGTCCTAACCTTCTATGCCATAAACAAGATGGGTCTTCCATTGCACTAAGGGAAGTTAGATATTGATTCTTAAGGTCTTATAAGTTTAGTGTGTATAAATTCTCTTTTTTATGGGATGAAATAATAAACTCTTCCTTGGAATTGTGTACTAAGAAATAATCAATCCAAAAATTTATAAGGTAACCTTAATCACAAAAATTGATTATGCTATTGAGGATGTTTTTAAGACCATAAAAAAAATTAAAACATTTGAATCAATGTTTTTCAAATCATAACAATGTTACCTATACCAAAAATTTATCTCTAAACATTATCTTTGAATGTTACTTTTCCTCCAGTTTCCTTGATAATATTTTTAAATAAGTTTTTGTTCCAAGTCATATGTCGGGAAAAACCACTATCAATGTACCATCTTTTTGGTTGGTAATTTCTATATTTTTTTAATTAAAATAGTTATACTTTCATATTACAAACAATATTATATCTGGAAATTTTAAAAAGTAATATTTTAAGAATCAACATTTTTATAGAAAATTAAGCACAATGAAAACCTAGTGATTTGGTTTTATTTAAAGAACATTTTTTTCCAAATTTCTACCACATTGACCATTAGTACAAAATGGATCACTTTAGGGGAAAATTTTGTTACTAAATATAGGTTTTGAATGAGTATAACCATATCTAGAACTATTCCTTGGAAGACTAATTTTAGAATAAATATTGTCAATGTTTTCTTTTCCAAATGTAATGTTTGACAAGTAATTTCTTAAATAAAATATTTCTAACTTTGGATTAGTTACCAAGTTCATGTCCTAAAATTTATTAGTTTTATAACTACAGATACCCTCTAAAATAGTTTTCATAGAAATACCATCATTAAGATCCTTTGAATGTTTGTCCTTCTTATAATTAACATCCTTAAGGTTTTTCAGAACACATTCAAAGACAAACGATTTCTGATCAAGAAAATTAGAAATAACTACGAAATCATTAGTTAAAATATAAATTATAGAATTTTCCTTCTCTATCAATCATTTTAACATACAATTTAAATTTTCAAGAAGTTTGGGAAACCTAGACACTTCATGATAAGAAGGTAAAGAGTTGTCTTTATCTGAAATAAGATTCTTCATCAGAAGACATATAATATTTATTAGTAGTAAAATTTGAATTAAAATATGAATTAGTAATAGATTACACATTGTGTACCATGGTAATTAGAAAATTATTTTCAATGGTAAGTTTGTCTAGTATTCCAAGATTATTCTGGCTAAAAGACTCATACTCAAATGATTCATTAGATGAGTCACCCTCATGAACACTCCATATATCATTTTCCTTCAAGACCTTCTTATCTATATTTTTGTAATACATATTTCTATTTATCTCATAATTATTTTATTTTCTATCATTTATTTTAAGCATAGGATAATCTGGCCAGATGTGTCCGTCCATGTTGCATTCATAACAAGTGACAGCTGTGTATTTCATGTCCTTTATTTATTTCTTCATATATCTATAATAAAATTATTTCTCTCCCACTATATATTTCAAACATAGATCAAGATTAGATAATTCATTTTCAGTGTGTACACATTCACTAGACTTAGATAGAACAATGACTTTCTTTTACTTAAATCATGATATCCTTTCCAAAGTCTTGGATATATTAGTATTAAAGTATACACATCCTTTTCTATTCTTATTTTTGTTGAAATCAGCATCCCTCTTCATTCCTATCACTTGTGAAAGATGACTTCAAAATATCTCATCAAGAGTAATTTGAGTAACATTCATGTTTTCATCAATGGTTGTTCTTTTTTATTACCACTCCTTTGTAATAATCTCAATTATTTTGTCCCCAAGTGCTTTATCATCAAGTCCTTTTCCTCCCATCGATTGAATACCATTTACAATGGTCATAAATCTATATTGAACATTTCAAGCAGGTTCTCTACAAATAAATAAGAATCCCTGATTATCAGCTCCCAATGAATCTCTTCTAGTATCCATCACTTTAGAAGTCCCAAAATGTGTAACTTCATGTTTCATCAAAATATAGTAGGCAGCTTCACAAGAAAATAGTTGAATATATATTCTTGGTTATAGTACACAACAATGTATTGTTTCCTTAAAAATTAGTTGATATTATGTTTTTACCTAGTTGGTGAATGTTTTCTCTCCCTTGTCTAGAATTTTGTAAACACTCATAGTCATTACAAAATTTTCTACTCTAGTGTTGATAACACAAGTCTTCATTGAATCTCTCTAGTATTAATAATCATTATGATAAAAAATAGGTGGTCTGGTAGGACTATGTTTATCAATTGAACCAAAATTCATTCTTTGAGTTCTTTAAGAAAATTATTTTCCACGGATTTTTTTAATAGAAAATATTTATAAACAAAGATAAAAATCTATAGAAAAAACACAATAGAGAAAAGTTCAGAAAGAAAATAATTCATGAGCAAGAAAACATAAAGGTGAGTATATGTATTTCAGATACCTACCTTGATTCCAATTGTATGATGGAAATAGTGTATGAAGATTCTCAATAAGAAGAGGGGGTGAATTATAAGATTAAAAACATTTGTTATTAAACTTATGGAAAATTGGTTTAACAAATTTAAACAAGGTAAATTAAAAATATATAAAATTGTTCTTGGAGACAAACATGCTTAGGTTCTGGAAATTTGGTTTCATAAATGAAACATAATAAATGTTTACATAGGGAAATAATATACATAAAAGAGTATATAATCATACTTATTAGAGTGAATAAAAGTATAAAAATGTATAAGAAAGTCATGCATTCTTCCTTTATCAAAATAGAACTCCAATTATTCATGAATCAAAACTAGTAAAAACCAATAAGTATTTTCACCCAAAGAGTAGGGTATCCAACAAACATGGATAAAGGTCCCCTGATTTATACTTTCATTAAATTCTATCTTACCCACTCCAGGGTAATCCCTTGATAAGATTATCTGAATCTGTCTTTCTGTCCCTACAAGACCTCGATCATTAAGGTAGTCTGCACCTCTATCATCATATCCCTAAAAGTCCTCGAAATTTAAGGTAGTCGACACCTCTAACTTATTATCCCTAGAAGCCCTCAATTGTAATCATCATCAATCAAAGTCTCTATAGAAAAATTGAACAATATGTTTAGATCCACAAAAATTATGAGATTATTTCTCTATAGAAATCACTTCAACAAATGTAATCTCTAGATTGATGCAACGATTATGAGGTCATTTAAATGAGCTTTCATTTATATGAAAAACATCAACGGTCGGCTTCATCATACAACTGTCATATTTTTACATGAATTTCAAAGTGACATATACAAGTTTTAATCAACCAATGGTTTTTTAGAAATATATTGTACATCATCATTTCATAAGAATAACATGTGTACGAAAAAATGACATTGTTTAACCAAATATGAATGTATGGATTCTAAGGTAAAATTTAATTCAGAATATAATCATATAAACAATAGGATTCTATAAAACATGGATATTAGGATTCTATTTATAAATGAGCTTTGAATCAGAATTTGATCGATTCCACAATCTGAAATCCAATGAATTTAGATTCTGAATTCTATGAAAATTTGATTGTAAATTATATGCAATTAGGAGTATGAATTATGAGGAATTCAGAGTCTTATTTAAGTGGAAATAGGATTCTGAATTTTAGAGGAATTCGGAGACATAAGTTTTATGAATATGGATTCTGAATTTTGTGGAATTTAGGGTACGAATTTGGTAAAATTTCGAGGAATTCAGAGACCAAATTCTGAGGAATTCAGAGTCTGAATTATGAGGATGTTGGAATCTGAATTTCAAAAGACTTTAGTGTATAAATTCTAAGGACTTTAGATTCTGAATTCTATAGAATTACGAACCATAATTTCATAGAATTTTAATTTGAAATTCAGATAATTATGAGTCTAAATTTTAATTATTTCTGAATATGAATTTCATAGAATTCGGAGCATAAATTTCATTCAATTTGGACTCTGAAAACAGGGAATTTGGAATCTAAATTTCAAACAATTTTTAGACTATATTTAAAGTAATTCAGAGTCAAAAAACTGACCACTCAATATCAATGTAATATAATATTATGATAATTTATATACGAATCCTAATTTTTAACATAGAAATTGAATGAGATTGATTTAGAGAGATTAAAAAAAGAGACAATGAAAACAAAGTTAAGGATAAAATCTTCTTAGAGATGGGAAATTTTCAATTTGAAAATAATATTTAGGGAATGATTATTTTCCTTAAGATAAATTGTTTTTGATTTTCAAAACATTGTATAATGGAAAATTCATAATGATACCTTATTGACTAAACTCCTAGTTGGATTAATAGAAAGATAATTGAACTAATATTACTTATAATATATTCTTAAAAGAAAAATGATCATAAAATATTATAAATGACGAATAATGATTTCTATAAATATTATTGTTGTTCAATACTCAATTAGAATATATTATTTTTAATAAAATTATTAAATATACATTATGATAATTTTGAATGGTTGATTTAAATAATGAAATTTATTTTCTTAAATATATTTTATATAATTTATAAATATTTCATCAGTTATTTGTTCATAAAAATTAATGAAAATATTTTCTTATGGAAAATAATTTTTTAAGAAAATGAATAAATTAATGATAATAAAGTTTGGTTGTTAATGTGTATTATTTACATAAATCCATTATACATAATATTCAAAATATTTTTAATAATATTAATATATCCAAATATAATGGGTAGTCTATAAGGGTAGTGTTTAAATAAAAATAAAAATATTATATTTCCATGTATTAAAACACGATCTTTCATGTAATAGTTGATTTTGATAGTATTATATCAATTTGAGAACAAATGTTATTAAAATATTATCCTTTTACAATGGTGTTGATAGAATTTATCATCCTCATAACCCTATATTAAAAATTAAATATAATTTAATCACAATTTCTGAAGTTGATAATGAAGTGGAGAAAGTTACACTTACCTGACTATTGAACTGCTGAAGTATTTTTTAGATTTTTTCCCAGGTATTATTTTATTTCTAAATGTTTTTGAAGGTTATAATAATAAAATAAAATTATTAAATGATGAATTAGTTTGTAATACCCATAATTAAATTAATATTAAAATTTATTTTTTTGATACATCTATTATTGTAGTCTTTTGTAATATCATTTATGTAAAGCTCATTATTCTCACTCTAATTGAATTTGGTGTAATATTATAAATTTATTGATGTTATTTAAATATATACCACATTGATTTAAATGTAGTGAATGATATAGTACATATTTATATCCTACTATAATAGTATAATTGTGTGATGATAATAATTAATTTCCAATGGAAACAACATCGATGGTGTGATACATGATTCCTATTAAAAAGGGGTATTAATATTAGATATTTTTTGATAATCTCATAATCGATTATATGATTTTTTAATTAAATATGGTTGATATTTTGTTTGTAAAATACAAATTCGTACTCAAAATCATGGTGTAGTGTTTTAAAGAAAACTCATATCATGTAAAAAACTATATCAAAGATTCTAAATAGAATACACCAAATTCATTTTCCTAAATTAAAGAATAAATTTCATCACTTTATAGACCATGGATTCATATTCCCATATACATCACATTGGGTTTAATTTTTATTTTTATAAACATGAATGTATGTTCATTGCATATTTACATTGATTACATTAAACATAAAGATGATAAATTTAATGAAGAAGTATACTATACCACATAACGATTAGTTGATTCATAAATAATTAGAAGCTCAATATTTATTCATGACTGATCATCAATATGGGTACAATTATTTAAATATCACATTTGTAGAACTACCCAATAAATCCATTGATATGAGATATGTATACTATTAAATTTTAGTTATTCTATTTATTCATACCAATTCCCCTTGTATCTTATAGTATTTAATTTATGAATTCCATATATATATATATATATATATATTCTTGATTAGATTATGGTGGTCATTATAGATGAAATTCGTAATATTCCATGATTAAATATGATCATGAGGATCACATGATAATTTAACTGAATATCCGGATTATGGTTATTTAATATTAAAAAATTAAATTTTATAAATTATATCTTCAGATATATTCTTTTTTCTGTATTATATTATAATTATATTCTATATAATTTTGATGAATGAGTGAAGGGTATTACTAATTTTTTTCCCCAACAAACGATTTTGTACTATATCTATATTTATCTACGTTTTGAATTATATAATGGATAATTTTTATAGAATTTATCATGTTAATATATTCTGTTTTAAATATCTACTAGAAAGGGATCCATGATCCATTATATAGATAAATATGATGAATATTTCAATGAAATTAAGTTGAAATGAAATAAACCCTCTAACAATATTAATTCCTGTAATAGAGGGTGTTTTTTATTTCTTATTATTCATTCAATAATATAGTGTGATGCTTCCATTGGAATAATTATATAGATATTTTTTATGAATCATAGTAATTGGTTAATATTGATAAAAAAAATACCTAAATCATAATTTGGAGTCGGCTAGTTTTTTTACATTAATTAATTTTAGGGATTATCATTACGAATACTACATTGATATATATAGTTATTACAAAACGTAAAAATATATATTCATTTAGGAAGAACAAAAAATATGAGATATGATAATATTAGATATGATTAATAATCATGAAATATCAATTACTTACAATAATATAAAAGATAACATGGTGGATGATTCTATAACACAATTGTAACAAGATACTATATCAATTATGAGTAAAATAATAGAATATGTATTGATTTTCATATATTTTGACTAAAAATATTGAAGGATGTGTCAAAATAATATATCATTCAAATGATTTTTCATTCATATATCATTATGAGTATTAAAGAGTTGAAAAAAAAAATTAAATTTACAATTATAAAATAATCTTATAAATTATCCGAATTTTATTCTAGACTATAATGGAATGACAAGGTTTACGAACTCCTTCATAGTTTTATCGACACAATATTTGATGACAGAGTTTTTGGATGACACTCAAAGTTCAACATTCACTATTCTTCTTGAATGTAAGATGTATAAATTTGTCAAATTGTAGTTCCTACAAGACTATATTAAAAATATATTTCGGATTATATATATGGGTACATGGAATAATAGAATGATATGGTAGAGTGAAACAACCATTTACTTATAAAATAATATATATTCATTCTTAAATTATACAGTGATATTCAATATAAGTATATATTGAAATAACTATTATTCATATAAATTAAATATTCTATTCAAATATAATTGTATCCTCACCAATGAAATTATAAATACAATCTATGAAACTTATATGTGAAAATTTGTTATATTTAAATCATGTAAAAATTAAATAAATTAGTCGGTAGTTATAAATTATGTTATTGTATATTATTTAGACATAAATTATTATTTGTAGTTTTATAATGAATATAATATTTTAAAAGAAAATTTATCCTCAAAAATAGATTCATAATTTATTATTTTGTCTAATTTTAAGAACCATAAAAGTTTAATAGACTTTGACTTATTTTTCAATGTGTTGTAAAATAAGTTATATTATCAAAATATGTATTTTTCAAATAAATGATGAATTTAATTAAAAAAATTATTTCCTATATTTAAAAAACTATTTTCAAAATTTTGTGTACTTTTTGAAAACCTATATTATGAAAATTGTGTGTGGTGAATTTCTGGTATTTTTCTAAATTAGTATAATTATTAGTGAATAGATAATTAAGATAATTTATATCATTTTGCATATACATACATTATTGAGCCATAAATGATGTATGAATGTTGTAAAAACCATAATATCGATATGTGTTAAAATGATTATTGTATTATTTTATGGAATAAAAACTATTCATAATGTTTAATCAAAATAATAAACTAATGAATAAAATAGTCAAAAACACCCCACTCGACTACCGTAAATTCCATATTTAAAAACCTTTTACCATCACACATTAAAATAATTTTATCATTCCCAGTTGGTTCTTCATTACATTACCAATAATCTTCCACATGTATAAAACCCAATTCTCTCATCGAAAAGACATAATTAATGGACATAAGGAGGCATTGAACGAGAAGAATTTGAGCGGTACAATCCTCTTTCATTTTCTTTGATTTGCGTCGCATTTATATTATTTTATTATTAATTCTTCAAATCCCCTCTTCCAAGTGACCTGATAACTTCATAGATATACATATTCCTAAATAATATTATTTCAATGGAATATTCATCAATAACCTCTCCTCTTCTCCATTTATTATAGTAAATGAAATCATCGTATGTGGCATGTCGATTCACCACCTTTCTAGATGATGAGTATTCATTTTACGTTACCTATATCAAGGATTTTCATTAAGAAAATTATTATTTATAAATATAAATTTATTATTGATTTTATATGTTATATATTTTTTTAGAAAATATATAAAAAAGATTTTAAATAATATTAAATGTGTTCCTAATAGTCGTAATCATTGGAAAAAAATGAATTAAGTAATTTTCATGAATGTATTAACTAAATAATCATCCTTGTATCATCAAACTAAAGAATATATGTAATTATGAAAATATATTAATATCATTTACTTCTTCTAGTTGAATTTGTGTTCCATTACACAAATAAATTTTTCAATAAACTAACCATGGAAACCTTGAAATAAATGCACACGAAACTCTCAAAATAACATAATGTTATTTAAAAAATGGTGGATATATGCTATGAAATATTTTATAAGACGCTATAAATATGAATATAGTTCTATAATAAATTAATAAAACTCCTTTAAACTATTATATAGGTGGTTTTAACAAGTATTATGGAATTAAAACATGATTTAATAGTCTCTTATTTATTTATCATCTTTTAAAATTGATTTTTACAAAATTCCTCAAGAATATTTTTAGGATGAAAATATTAACGTTTGATGATTATATTTGGGTTCCTGGGAATTATTTATAATTATGGGTGGTACCTATATCTCCCTCCAATTAATTCTGTAAGTTTATTTCTGGATGTAGGTAGTAATGGTCATTTTAAGTGTACCTACTATGGTGACACCATAATATAGCTGCAAGGGTTACATAGTAAGGTAGTTTTGATAGTTAAAAATAATAAGGTAGCTATGATAGTTATAATATTATGCTTATATGGCATAAATATTCTTTAAAATGTTACATAATTGGTTTATTTATATGTTTATATGTTTCATTGAAATATTTTGTTCTCAAAAAGAATATATATAATTCTTTAATAATGAGAAGTATATGATTTGGAAAATAAATACATATGATTATAAGTATTACTAGAATAAGGGTTTCATTAAATATTTTAATGTATATTAACTATTTTTTTACTCATATAATTTTTTTGAATTTTATCTATATAGTTTAGGGTTTGATTTGAGAAACGAAGATGTAATGGCTCGTCCCTAGTTACCCAGATTTGGTGCAATATTACATAACAGTGGAATGATCACAGGGGATCAAATCAAAAAAGTCTAATCAGTTTAGTTTCCATAGAAGTACTAGAAACAAACATATGTTATACATTAAATTAAAAAATTAAAAACAACAACATTGTGTCTTTTTTTTTGAAATTCATCTCCCTTAGACTATCCCTACAGGTCAATCATAATATACATCTTCACATCCTGGGAAAATAAAATATAGAAGGGGGTGAGATAAGGATCAAATTAAGGATAAAAATATTGCAGAAACATTCATAAATAAGCAAAAAAAAATTAAGGAAACAAATAATACTAAAATAGAATAATTTCAAAAAACTATATTATAATATAGAAAAGATAAATCAAATCATTCCATTTAATTATTCACATGGATATTATACTAGTCGAATAATCACATGTAATATCAATAGCCATTTTTATAATGTTGTAATTCATAATTCCAGACATCATAACCACATATTCAAGGCCACGTTACGAGACTACAAATAATATTTTGTCATGGCCTTAGGCCAATACACTATTTTTTCTCATGAGACCTATCGATGCATAGAGGATATATAGTGGGCTCCACCTGTCACTTACTATGTCAAATAAATTCTTCATATGAAAAAGTTGAAATGCAACATATAATTTTTGTATTAAAAATATCATTAGAAATATTAATACTTTAACCATAAACCGCGATTGGTATAAAAATAACCCATCCATATTCAAACATTTCACAAAACCTTCAATAGAAAAAAGAATATTGTATCATAATAAATCAACTTCAAACTACCATAAAATCAATCAAAGGATATTGATATAGATGAAATCGAAACATTTTGAGATAAATTTTGAAATCATTTAAAAATCACAAAATTATAAAAGAAAAATTTATTCTAAAAATATTCTTATAAGCTTGTATGGGAAGCATTTAAGGTGTTATAATGGCGGAAAATAGCTACACATTCCTTATTTAAAAAAAACATTCTTAACTTAATTTTTCGAAAATGACATAAATTACCTTGTTTGGAAAACGATGGAATGATTCCTTTATAAAAAATTTATAAAGTCAAACAAGGGTTTAAATAACATTAACCTATATTCTAGGAAATATAAAAAATGATTCAAAATATATTTTTAGGAAACACGGATGTGTATGACAATTAAGTCGTAGTATATACTTACATATAAACAACCTCGGATTGTAAATAAATTGTAAAATAAACACTTACATTGTACTTATACTTTTTTTAGGGTACGTTAACATAATTTATAATAGTTAAATAATTGTTATTAAAATATACATGAACCACATACATAAATATAATATCAAATATGATCTTCTAATATTGATTTGTTAATAATATTTTAGTAGTATAATTATTTTAGATGTTAATTGATTCGTTTTCCTTTATATGTTTTATTAAATAAGTCATGATTGATAGGGATAGAATGTATTTGATTTATATATATATTTATATTAAGTTATTAATTATTATTTTTTAATCATAAAATGTAAATTATTGTTGAATGTTTATGATGGGGAATTAATCTCATCGCGTTCGTGGAGATGGTAATCCGTACATATGTACAAGAGACAATACCATTCTATTGATAGAGAATTTATATATAATTGGATTATATATCATATATAAAGAATAATTAACCGATTTTATTTATTAATTACATCATTTATACTCATTATTATACCCATCAAAATAATGAAGTGTTGAAATACAAACTATACCCCGATGTGGAGACGGTAAGCTGTGCGTACGCATGTATGGTGATATTGTAATTCATAGGATGGATAGAATAATGAATATGGTTGTACCATATTGTTAAAAACATTACAGTATTTAGATGATACTTTAGTTATTATTTTGGTATGTTAAAAACAATGAAAGAGGAATTGGAAGAAGAAAAGATCTTTGAAAAGGGTGATGAAATTATTACCTCTTCATTGGCTGCTTCCTTTTGATTTGATCAAAAGGGATCCAAAGGAGGCTTCTGGTCAATGTAAGGCCTCTAGGTTTAATTTAAGTTATTTGTAAGGATATGTGAGTAGGGTTTGGAAGAGAGAAATGTCATTGGATGTGTGATTTTGATAGAAGGGGAAGTACCATTTAATAAGAGAGGTGAGGATATCTTTTGGAAAAGCTTGAAATGTTAAATTATTATACAATCATATTCAGTTTATAATGGCACGAAAAGTATTTATTTTGAGGATGAGGTGGGTTTGGGTCTAAAAAATTACACCAAATAGGTTTTAAAATGTTTTTGTAACCATATTAGCCTTATCTTTTTTATTTAACTCATAGTTAAATAGTTTGACTTTTACCATGTATTCTTGTATTATTATAATAAATGTCGAATAAACATAAAATAAAAATCCAAGATAATCCCAAGTGGTTCATTATTAACATATCTAATATTATTTATGTTCTTTTTGCTAAACTGTAAATTTTTTTAATATTATATCAATTAATAATAAAATATTAGTTTAATGCATCAAAAGTCTCAATTATCATTTATTTTGATATTTATAATATCAATTATTGTAATCATTCATTGATAAGGTAATTACTGCATCATCATTGTTTCATTAATAAATTTTATTTTATAATGTCTAAAAATTATAAATAATATACCATTATGTAGGAAATTAGTTTATATTTATAATGAGTATTTACAGTCGAATTTATCTTATTTATATCACTATATTAAAAATTATTTAGTTATTAAATTTGAATTTAACACTTTTAACTCTTATTTAAATAAAATAAAAAAATGTCATAATCTAATCCAAGTTGATTTAAGAGCATAATATTTTTTTCCTAAGGATTATTTTTGTCGTAATATACATATCCAACAGAATTAGTAAACGTTTACGGTAATTATAATATCATTTTTACCTTTAATTACCCTATTTACTTTTAATTGTGGTAAATGAAATCCAAAAGTTTATGTTCACCAAAAAATATTTTCAACCTATTGAACCACATTTTAGTTATTATTATCTACTCTGTCTCTCAGATTTTTGGAATTCAATTCATAGATTCAGTAAAATTGTGTTTTATGCAAATTTTCTAGCATTCATATAAGGTGGGTAAAAGGTGATAAAATGATCAATAAATTTTTATAGATAAATTTTTTTATTAAATGAAACCAATGAATTATATTGAAATTATATAGGTATTATATATCTATTTTAAAATAAAATGAATTTAAAAAATGTTAATAATTTTTTTAAATAAAAATTTTGTTTAAAATAATAACACGGTTTTATTCACTGTTCATCAAAAAATTAATGTTTTCAGAAAAATACCACAAATTCACGCTCATCTAATTTTGATATTTTGAATCAAAAAATGAATTCAATTTGGAAAATAAAATTTATAAAATTTCAAACAATTGATATTAATATTCATAATAGTTAGTTTGATTGGTCGTGGTGTGGTAGAATATAATGTTGCATACAATTCAAGCAATTGTATTATTCAAAGAGATGTGTACTGTGGAATCTTGTGGTGTTACAAAATAAATCATGTTTAATATTGAAAATACTTTTCATGAAAACAATTCATGTCTTACTTAAAAATTGTACTTCAGAATAAATGGATAATTTTTTATATAGCTTCTAATTTTTGTTCTTATAGTTTTTCTTGTTTGAATTATTGACAAATTATCTAATATTATAAACCTCTATGATCACTTGTAATGAATGATAATTATTTCTAGTTGAATTAACTATAATATAAATATATAAGGTGAGGTTCATATAGTTAGTATCAGTGAACGAATTAGATAACCGTGGAGGATATGTAGACACTAATATAACAACATATATGGTTTTTACCTAATTTTAATTTTGAAATGATATATCATGTTATGATTTCCATGATTCATCATTTATGATATGTATGTTTAGAATGGTTTTCTATAGAATAAACAAGGAGGCTGAAGTAAGTTGTGACGAAAAAATGATATATTTTCGAATCCACAACATGAAATGGTTGGAATTGGAAACAAGTAGTTATATATTTAAATGGAACAATTGATGTTGAAAATAAATGGTGGAATAATCTATTAAATTCAAAAAACTGAGCTACCTGAAAGAAACATGAATATAATAAAACATTTTATGAGGCAACACCTTCATTCTTTTGGTGGATCTTATGCCCAGGTGGTTGCAGAAAG
Source organism: Viscum album (assembly GCA_963277665.1). Taxonomy (NCBI): domain Eukaryota; kingdom Viridiplantae; phylum Streptophyta; class Magnoliopsida; order Santalales; family Viscaceae; genus Viscum; species Viscum album. The sequence goes on along the minus strand of OY728161.1, from coordinate 1,184,930,255 downwards.
GATGATTAAATCCATTGAAAAGATATATCTATTGTAAATAAACAGTCCAAATATTTTGCAATAGAATTATTTTAAAATAAATCAATTTTTAATTATGATTTAAACCAATATATAGAATGGAGTTTGCTTCTGGTGATTTTAATTGTTATATGAAACTTTTATGATGTACAGAAAGGGAATAAATGGAGTTGGATGAAGATAATAAATAATTTTATAAAAAATATATATGAATAGGTCTAGATGGAAACTAATGGGTGATAATAAATCAAAAAAATATGAAGGTATGAAAATATTATTTCTATTTTGTTGAAAATGTGTGCCAAAATTACACTTGATAATGCCTTAAAAAATCCTAGTAGTGTTCTGATTTGGTACTATTGGAATTATGTGTAGAGATAGCAATGAAAATGATATTGGTGGTCATTTTTTAGTTTTTATATGAAATATGTAGAGTATTTGAAATGTTTTGAGATGCTTCATTATGCACATACATGCACAAATCAGGATCTTAATGATGGTAATCAACAAGATTATAAGAAGAATCGTTTAGTGAAATAATTTGTGAAAAATTTGGTAGATGAAGCTAAATCCATTTAAGTTCTATAAGATTTAATATTTATTTTATTCATATTTTTCTAATTTCCACATTGATACAGGGTCTACACATACGTTTATTTTTAAAATATTTTAAGGTAAATTTGAAATTTCACCTCAATAAGTGAAACCAGAGCTCATAGTTAAAACACCATATAGAAATATTAAGAAAAATTGTATTATATGAATACTATTATTGTTTTACGTAAAAATAAATAATATATATTCCTTTTTATCTTTACATATATATGATTTTTTCTATTAATGGTATGGTTTTGTATTCTATTAACAATGATAAGACATATTATAAATATAAATATGTTTTTTTAAAAGGGTTTTAGTTTGTATGAATTAATGAACTAATACTATTAATATAATATGAGAATCTGAGAAATTGTTAGAATATGTAAATGAATTCAATCATGCACATATTTTTGTGGAAGAGTGGGTGTCTAAATTAATGATTCCTTAGTGAATAATGAATTTACGTATGTATTTATTGATGAATTTATATGTTTTATAGCTATTCAAGATTTTTAATTTACAATTTACTTAGTTCCTTATATTATGTACATTTCAAAACACACATAGTTAATATGACTTGTGGAACATATAGAATTAAAAAATATGTTGTATGAGTAACTTGATATTGCTTTCATTTATCCTATAACATCACCCTAGGGTTGTCCTATATCATTTGTTAAAATTAATGATGGTTACATGAGTATTAGCAATGAATATCAATATTTTAATAACATTACTATAAAAATATGTATTCATTTACTCATATTGATGAATTTTTTATCAGAACCAAGAATATTGGTAATTTTTCAAGGTTTAGTTGAGATACGGGTACATTTAGTAAAAGGTGAAGGATGATGATATTCTTAAACAATAATTCCTATATAGATATGAGAATTATTAGTTTGTTTTTATTCCCTATTGCTTGAGAAATTCCTCTATTGTATTTATGGATATTATCCATATAATCATAAATGAATATCTAGATAAAAAAAATTTATTTATTTGATGATATTTTTGTTTATTCAAAATGTTCTGAGAACCCTTAAAAATACAAATGATTGTTCATAAATATATTAATGAATAGATATTAATTGGAAAAATTAGATAATTAGGATTTTGTATTGATTTCCATTATTTGATACATTGAAAATAATGATGGATTAAAATTTGATCCCTCTACAAAATGAGATTGATGAATATCCATGACATAAAAAAGTTATTGTGATTCATATTATTCTAGGATTTGATGGATACTACTATTGGTTTTTTAAATACATTTCATGGTTATCTATACATGTCACTATATTTAAACAAAATGGAATAACTTTTCATTGGAATGAAGAATATTGTATTTATTATCACCAAATATGATGATAACTGATAAATGCTTCAGGTTTGGCCCAACCTTCCTAAAATGGGTTTTTTTCAACTACAGTTATGCATTATTAAAGTGACGTTGTTATTTTATAATGTATTATGATAATGTAATTTTTTATTATTTAATAAAACAAAACCCCATGAGTTATATTATCCTACACATGACTTGAAATTTGTTTCTAAAGTTTTCTCATTAAATTTTTTGAGACATCATTTATTTGGATCCATATGATATATATATATATGAATTAAATGACTAAATTATATATTCAGATAGAAGGAATTAAACATGAGGTAGGGATGATGGAGGAAATTGACAAAGGATTTTGGTTCCATGATTAACTATTACCCTTGAAAAAAATGATGAATATTTCTTGAGTCAAAAACATCAATTTAGATTAACTATTTTATGGCTAGATCATGACCCCTTGGTTATTGATTTTATGAATTTTGGCGTTGAATTTATTTGTTTATGAATATTTTATTTATTTTTCTCAGTAGTCTATGAAATTTCTTGTGTTATTAATACTTAATAAATTATATATAGATGACTATGATTTATATAAGAAAGAAAAATTACTGTAAATGGATATGTTTCCATTGTTTATCATTGATAAATAGAGGTTTTTGATATTATTAAAGATATTATGTGTTCCATGTGATTCATAGTTGATGAAAGAGTTGTTATGTGAGGAACATAGTTCTCTATTTTCAGTTTATCTTGGCAGCACTATGTTGTACAAGGACCATCAAGAGTATTACTGGTTGGATGGAAGGAATGTGACATGACAAATCATACCATGAAATGTTTTAATTTTCAAAAAATTAAAGGATATAGAATACTACCAAAGGAGATGACTCATACATTTCATGTTCCATATTGGAAATCAGAAAATATATCCTTGGAAATTTTAGTGGAACTACCAATGACATTTCGAGGTAATAATGATATTTGGGTTATTAATTATTGTCTAACTAATTACCCTTTTTTAAGGTTGGGGAAGAAGCATCATTTATTATTAAAGAAAAGAAAATAACTCTTTAACTTGGTAGAGGGAGATAACTAACCTTGTTTATTTAATATTTGAGATAATTTTTCATTATTTCAAAATTATTTGTTGTACCTAAATGTTATTTTCTGGTTATATTGGTTTCCTCTCATCATTATATCATTCCATAACCCAATGTTAAATTCTATTTTCTATAAAGTTTATCAGAAGACATTTGGAAATGAACTAACTTTATTGGCTTCTTTTCATCCTCTACATAATTGATAGATAGAGTGAAAAATTTAAACATTGGAATCCATTCATTTGTTTATTCAATTTGATTACATGGTCTATTAGGATCAACATCTTTCATTATTTTTTTTATTACAATTGTAGTTTTAATTATAGTATATATAGGGAAACTTTTGAGGAATTGTATAGAAAATGGTTTCGAACTCCATAAATATAGTATAATGTAGGTGAAAGGAAATTTAAGGGACCAGAATTAGTATAGGAAGGTTATGAGAATTTATTAAAGATCCAAAATCATATTAAGATAGCTCGGAAGATGAGGAAATTTTATGCAGATTAATGGAGGATGTATCATTCTTTCTAGTAAGGTGGTCATGTATTCTCATAGTGTATCTTGGGAAAAGTGTGATAAATTTTGGAATTAAGTCAAATTTGATTAAACAATTGAATGTACCCATTGAAATATAATAGAATTTTTGATTAGTTTCCGACTGAGTGGATTTTCCTCCTATTATTTCCCAAGTACAAATATATTTTCATGATTCAATGATAGAAATATATATACTAGATTCATCTCATCATTTTCTTAGATATGTAGTTTATCATTGAGAGAAACATTTTAATAAAGATAATCATGTTCAAATTCATGACATTAGATAGTGAGTATTACAAAATAAGGTAATTCAAAAGGATGTGGTTTTTAGGAAAAAAGACACATGGTTGATGATGAAAAATGAAAAAATGAAAATTAAATGATGGAAATGTATCCTCAAATGTTTAACAAGTGAATAAAAATTGAAGGGGCGCAATTTTAAGGAGGTGGGGAATGTAATAAATATGTACTTTTAAAATAATTAGTTTTCAAACAAGTGTTAAATTATTAAATTTATTGACTTTTTTTAACAAAATAAGTGGTATTTATAAAAATTAAAGAATATATATTAATATAATTTTAAAATCAAAAATGTAATTATAATTATAATTTATTTATATTATATGTAAAAATGATATATATAGATATATATATAATGCTCTACGAAAATAAATGTTTTAATATTGATAAATGGTGTGTTGGTCTATTTATAATATATAAATTTTTATATAAAATTTCATAATTAAAATAATTATATCAAATAAAATTTCTCATTATAAAATAGATTTAAAAATTAATTTTTTTTTATTTTAATAAGAATAAACCATTTGGAGGCCATTATAAATTTTTTATTATGTTGAAAATTAAGTCATATTAATAAAATTGGTTTTTTTAATAAATGATAAATTTAAATAAAACATTATTTCCATTTATTTAGAAAACTATTTTCAAAAAGTGGATTATGTTTTTTAATTATTACTATCAAATAATTTTTAGGCTGATTATTTTGGAATATTTCTGTGATAGTTGAATTTTTTGTGAATATTGAAATATAACACTTTATGATATTTATAAAATACATTTATTATTGAGTCATAAATGATTTATGGAATATGTATGAACCATAATCTCGAAATATCCTTTTATATTTAATAAATATATTCAGAAAATAATTACTATTAATTTTCGTAAACCAATTTAATAAAAATTATTAAAGTATTCATACAGTACCCTTCTCCCCCACCATAAATACGACCCTCGCCACCTCCTCTCTTCACACCTCCAAATCCTTGAAGATTGTCTAATTTAGACAATAATATATTAAAAAGAATCTTCCCCATGACCAAGATCCTTTGGTCTCACCAAATATCTAAAAATATTGTCATCAAGGTGGTTGTTAGCAGAAATAATTCATGAAGTAAAATCTACATTCATTACCTTTTATTTTCTTATAATATCATCTCCTTGTTGGATCCATGTGTCTCACATGGTTTTTTTGTGTTTGTATTGATCTGGTCCATTGGAAATCCCGATCCATTTCATGGGTATTTGGTGAGTTGAATCCTTAGTTTTGAAGTTTCATATATGTCTAACCACCCTAATTTGGGATCCCCACAGTTTTTTTAGTAGTTTTTGAAGAAATAGTGGTTACTTCATGATTTGGGCCAACCGTGAGCCCATTCCCAATTTTAAAAACTGAATTTGTTTCTTTTATAAATCTTTTGTTTTTCATCCTTCATCACCCATTAAACTTCCCACTAGTCCTATACTGATATATTAAAACTTATTTATCCTTTTGGACCCATTAGAAATTCATAAGCATGGTTAATTTGGGTTACTTATTTAGGTATTGGGCTAGCCCATGGGCCCATTTCCTGTTTTTAAAAAAATAATTCGTTTCATTTATATATTTTTAATTTTTTAATATTTTTCGGTGATTCCGCCTCCCCCTCTAAGCCAATAACCCTATCCTAACATTCATAATCTATTGAACCTCTTTGGAGCTCATATGGGTCACGGAGTAGGGCGAAGATTCTCAGGATACCTTAAATCGTCCAATATTGACAAGGTAAATTGTATCATTCATAAATAGATCCATTATTACTATTATGGCCACCAATCTTCTTTTCCTGGTTCTTCCAAACCTTAGTAGTGTCTCCAAGAAGTTTCAAGACATTCCCTTTTCTATAGGGTTGCAGATATAATGGAAGACGAAGAGTTTTCTAGGGTGAATGGTGAGATTCCTTGTCCTTTTTCCTTCCTCTTCCCCCTCCATTCATTATTTATTGTATTTATATTGTCCCCAAGTATTGATCAACCTAGATTTTTGTTATTACATGTTTTTTTGATTGGTTTTCTGTTTGTTTAGGTCTGGTATTTATAGTTTTAGGGTTTATAAACCCACGGCGGGTGATTTCGGGTATGTGTTTCAATTACGCCACGGATTTGAGGTAGGATATCCCTTGCACAAGCCTTTATCATTCAAGTTCATCATTTTAATATTAAAATAAACTGATATAAATTTTTATTATTGTTTTTAAGCCTTTGGATAATTTTCATGGTGTGAAAAGTTGTTGTTTAATCATTGTTTTGTGAAAGGTAGTGTTGTTTTGTCATGAAAGTGCTCAACAGGTGTTTGTTTAAATGTTCTATTATCTATTGAAAATATTTTTTGAGATTTATAATCTAGTTTTTGGTATTTTTAACATGTTACAGTATCTTGAATTAAAATATGACATTCAATTGGTGTTTTATTCCTTTTCACATACTTAAAATAAATTTTTTTGTTTAAAAAGGGCATGACATGTGTTCGTTAAATTGCATGGTTTGATTTTATGTGTGCTGTGTGATTTAAAAGTTATTTGTTTGGATTTATAAAGGAATTGGAAGAATTATAAATGTTATTTTTTGGTCCTTATATGGATTTCCAATTTTGATTTGTTTTTACAAACAAGTGGGTTTTTGGTTTACAAAATATTTTGGACCGAGTTTCCCAAAAATGGACTGTTTCACATCTTTATGAAAATGGTTGTGTTTTGAATATGTAACCTGAGTATTATAAGATATTTATGAACATGTTTTTCTGCTGTAAATTGTTTTTATACACATCCTTATAAGAAATGCATACCTTTGTCAAACGTTAGTTTTGGGAAAATGTTTAAAGGCCTGTTTGGTATTTCCTAGAAATGAAGGAGTGTTTTACTTGTGTATACCAAGTTGTGCAGATGGGATTGTTTTATGGTCCATTAAATGATTTTATTAAATGTTTCTAGGGAATCCAAATATTATTTGGTTTGGTTTTGATGTGTGTTTATAATTGAAAGATTGTTTTTGAATGAGTTTTATGTGCAAAGCCTCAATACACTTCATGAAATTGTTATAAAAAAATATTTAGCGGTTTGTTGATTCGTGTAAGAAATGTGAAGAAAGATTATGGGCTGTTTGTGTTTTTATGGTTTGGTAATGGAATGTTGATGTGAAATGTGTATTTGATAATATGTGTAACTTTATTGAGCACTAAAGGGAATCGTGGGTATCTAGGTGGGAGGACGTCTACTAGTATGCAAGTGATTCTGTGGGGGTAGGCCTCTATTTCACGTAGCAAGTTTGATGATGACAACACTAACTAAACTATGATGATGATGATGATTGGGGACCACTACGTTATGGGTATGTTCCCTAATAGTGGCTCGTGCACAAGAACTGATATTTATTATGGTTACTTTCACCGAGATATGAGGTGCCTAGTTTTCACAACTAACTAGTGCCTAGGGGTGTTCCCGTGAGTAGTGCTCATAGGCTATTTTTGTACTCACTGTCGGCATAAGGTGTGTTTGGTTGGTAAATTCAGTATTATGTTTTATTTATTTAAAAGTAAAAAATCTTTAAAGTATCCCTCTTGAAAACTATTTTCATTTTGAAGTTGCACCTCTTTGAAAAAAATTGTTACTTGCATTTTTGTTTATTAAACATCCATGTTTTTGTCTGATAGTTATTATAGCATGGAACCCCATTTGAAAACCATACTTTCATATCATGAATTTAAAACTATAAATTGATGTTTCTTTTATGTTAAAGGAATATGCATTGGGAATAGAATATCGGGCTAACCTACTGAGTTTTAATACTAACACCTATAGTCTTCTTATTTTATTAGCCGTTGTGTGGGTTTCATCTTGAGTTAGATCACCTTGGTTTACATTTGATCATTGTGTTGGAGAGTGACCAGAAGTTTCACATTCAGGTATTTGGTCAACGGGATTGTTTAGTTGAGTTGTTGGTTTTGTTCTACTTTTAGTTTCTTGTACAAATAATATTTTTTCAATTTTTATATAAATTCATTTTGGGCTGTACATTTATTTCCACTGTTTGTTTGATTATTTATATATGGGTGAAATAGTTACCTTTTGTACTCTATTGATTCCCTTGGTGCTTGTCGCCAACCCGGGAGGATCAGGAATGCCTCTCGGGACTTGTCGCGGGCTGTCCTGGGTGACCGGTTCAGGGTTGACTCGGACCAGTTCGTGACACCATGTGACACTATAAATCCAAAATATAACATATACATAATTTTTAATGGAATATCCACCATCAATCCTCTCATAATCTACTCTTACCCTCAGAAATGAAGTCATCATTAGTGACATGTTTATTCAACACTTTAATAGACAACTACTTTTCTGTTTACCTTACCACATTCAAGGATTATCATAAAATAACTATTATAATCCAATAATATTTTATTATAGATATTATATGTTATATAATGTTATAGAAACAATATATAAAAATTATATTAAAAAAAGATATATGTTCTTGATAATCGTAAACAATCTTTAAAATAATTTATATTATTTTCATTAATATTTTAACTAATGAATCATCATCATATTTGAAAAAAAGATATATGGATTTATAGAAATATATTAATACCATTTCATTCCACTAATGTATATTTTATTCTATTGAAAAATAATTTCCACAGTGATCGAACCATAGAAACCATAAAATGAATTAACGCGAAATAATGGAAAAAAATATTATTAATAAATTCATGGAAAGATGTAATAAAATATTGTATATCATATTATAAATATGATTATTGTTTTTTAATAAATTAATAACACACTTTACGCAATTATAAGTGATTTTTGAAAAGTTTTTATGGATTTCAAACATGAAATATTATAATTTTATTTAAAATCCCTTTTAAATTACTATTTTTATAAAATTCAAAAGGAATGTTTTTATGATGCATGTTTTGATATTTTATCATTATGAATTTTTTTATTTAAATTATTTTTGATTATAGGTGGGACCTATGTCTCCCTCAAATGTATTTGGGTTTTTTATTTCATAATTTTAACATAACAGTTATTTTATGTGTAAATGTGATGGTTACAAAACATCTTAACCATGATGGTTAAATTATAAGGTAATCGTGATGGTTAAAAATTATATGGTAGCCACGAGGGTTACTTTCCTCTATATGTATGTTTATAAAATGATTCCCCATGTTAAATAAATTTTTTTTTATAATTTCACTGTATCATGGGAATATTATATTATCACAAAGCATATATATGATTCTATACTGGTGATAATTATATCTTTCAAAATATGATTTCGAATTTTTATAAAAATTCATGAACTAATGGATTCATTACATCTTTTATTTCATAAATATTAATCTTTTAGTTCACATCCCATGTTTTTAAATTTATTTCACGGGGTTTAGTGATGGGTAATAGAAAATAAGTAAATAATATATCGGTTGAAATTTTTTCCTCTGAATGAATATTATTTTATTAATAAAAATAATATTTTGGAATAAAGGGAGAATAATTTATGTAGTATACTCATTTTATTCTTGTGGTTCTTAATTTATGAATTATGACCAAATTCTCAAAAATATCGTCTGATATGATCGTTGATAATGAATGAAAATGAATTCATGTTCAATTAACAAAAAAATGTAATGTTTATGGAGAGGTCCCTATATAGAGAGATTAAAGTCTAAAAGAATGTTATAACCATTAACCATATGAGAGTGGGAATATGTATAAAGTTGAATTTATTTTATCAATGAAATCCCCAAGTCCACTAAAGTACATAATTAAATTTGGATTTTAGTCTATGAATTTACGAAATAATCAGGAAGCATTTTTATCAGAGTATATTTATCAATTGACCATATTTCTAGAATATAAATTATTGAATTGGTATGGTTTCCTATAGGAATTAATTTTGTGGTACCTTACAAGTATTTAAATATTACCTTGATTTTTTGAATAATTCAATTACATGATCTGGATATATAGTTGATTTTGTGTTTTTATATTAATCATATGAATGGTATTCAATATAATTGAACAATAAAAACCCAATATAGTTGGATTATATCTTATTCTACAAATTTTTATGAGGGAAAGGATCAAAACCTTTTCTAGTCTATTCCTTCTTAAAATAATTCTTTCAATTGAGAATTTTTATGTATCCTTACAGATCCCTCTATGAAAATATGTATTTATCTACAATATGTTGGGATGAAGATGGAGAAAATATTCATAAAGGTACAGATCAAGATAAGGATATGGAATAGAAGTTTTGATCTATTTGGAGTCAAATAATGGCCAATCAGAGTCTACATAAATGTTATACAAACAATCATCATTAAAATTTATAATTTCAATTACATGAGATGATATTTAAAATTAATTTTTCCATAGATGATGTATTTGAAATTTTGAATGAAGGAAAATATGATTCTTTGTTTTATTGGACACATCAATATTAATGAATAGTTAGGGATGGAAAAATATCATTTGGATCATCAATAAAACATCCAATTAATCCTTGAAGACAGTTATGTGTCTCATCTGGACGAAAATACGTGATATGTGAAATATACAAGACTACACGTGTTCCCTCTTAGAGAATGATCATTCTTATTTATTATAACTAGTATAAATCATATATTAAACATATAATATTCATAGAAATAATAATTTAATAAAGTTACTATTATTATATCAAATTAAAAAATCAATAACACTACATAGGAACTCAATGATGAAATGAATCTATAATATAATATATATTTTTAATCAAAGTGAATGGATATTGATATTGAAATTCATTTATAAGGATGTAAAATATATCACAATTTGATATTATTATATAATTACCTTCATGAAATTAATTTCCTCAATATCATTAGATATATGGCTCGTTGAGTCCAATAGACCTATAATATTGAAATATATTACATCGAAGATGTTGGATATTTTTTTATGAAAAATGAAAACAAAACTATAAATTTTTTTCCCTATGAATAAAATATATTCAATAAATTAAAAATTCTAAAAAAGTAATATAAAAGTTTTCAACATTTGTAGATATTTTTTCTCATGTATTGGTCAACATAAATTTTTCTTAGAGTGTTAATGGGTAAGGGATAATGGTTTCATTTTATAAGTGGATTAAGTGACACCTTTAAACAAAAAATATTCATTAAAATTATAAAAATTCATCTTCCAATTATTGTTGTGCAATATTTAGAAAAAATTTATAATAGTGTAATTTTTGGTCTAACTATAATCCTAAAATAAATTGTGATACTTTTTTTCTATATTTTAGGAACATCGCTTTGTTTAAAAAAAATTATATCATTTTTAATCCTTCCATGGTGAACGAAATTACTATTTTATCAATTTAGTATGGGTAAAAATTTTGTGTGAATTTTTAAATAAAAATTTTAAGGTATTCAAAAATTTTGAATCAATTTAAAAATATAAAATTTCTTGGGGTGGGAAAAATTAATATTAATAAAATTTTACAACAAGCAATGAAAAATATATTTTTTTAATTTCATTCCAAACATAAAAATTCATTCAAATTTAAATCACATATAGAAATAGTTATCATGAAATTAATTGGATTGTGAGTAAAAATATGAGACTTATATGAATTTAACAGAATGTAAAAAAAATATTTTATCCATTGAAATTATTATTTCATGAAAATGATTAAATAATATTATTTGATTACAATATAAAATCAATTGTCTCCTAAAATACTAATCATAAATATCTAAATCTAAAATAATAAATTAAAAGAATTAGTTTATTATAATATGAATATTTATTGTATATAAAAAAATAAAAAATAATGAATTTATTTTGTTATCCTGATGATCTCATAAATGTTATAGTATTTTATAAAAAACTATTTGTTACTATTCATTCAAAATTCAAATAGTTCAATAAAAATTAAAAATTTCAACATAATATATTTTATGAATTTTAAACTGAAAACTATTATCCATTTTTTAAAATAAAATTCAATAATTAATAATTATTAATTATATTTTTATTGTTAAATTATTTTTATCATATTAACATACAATGCATTATATAAGAATTTTTTTATGATGATTTTATATTGTAAAGTAAAATATCATATATTTTGTTTTATATATTATAAAATATTATTACAAAAAAATTATTTTTGGATTTTCTTCCAAATATAAATTCACTTTTTTCATTTCTTCATCCAATAAAAAAATTTCCCTTTAGGAATATACATTTTTAAGATTACATTAATGATCCATGTTTTCTGATTATGGAAAAAACATCTTGCCACAATATTCTAAAAAATACATTAATTATAATTTATTTAATTTTATGACACTATTTAATTGAATGTGATTATATTAGTTGAATCTATTATGTATTTTCTCAATAAAAAATAATTTATTTTTTTCTTCACTTTAGGTAGTTTAGGATGCATACCCAAACAACTCGATAAAAAAAATATATGAATAAATTTTTAAATGTCCATATATACCGAAGAAAAAATATCAAAATTTTAGAGAACCTCATAAACCATTTCCTTGGGGAGGCCTTTAAGCTGAAATGATCCCCACTAAATATTGAAAATAAGACAAAAAATTATCCAAAAATGATATATTGTTTAAATTAGGCTATCAAAAAAATATTCTTAATTTTATATAATTTCCTAGTGGGTTTTAAAAATTATTATTGAAATACTAGAGATCATTCTCCAAATTCATCCGATTAGGAATGTGTATTTCTTATCTATTCAAAAAAATTTCTATACCATGATATATGAATCCTTTAATTGATGATATTATTTTATGAGAATTATAAAAATTGAATATAAAAATATCACAATACATTAATGTCATGTGAGAACAATTATATCTTGTATTTTAATTATTGAATATTTTTTCAAATTAATTTTTGGATTTCATATTATTGTGGGTCCCCAAATATATATCTGAGTCTAGATGCTTTGAAATTCTCTATTATTTTTTTATGTGAACCAATGGTTATGATTATTTGTATTTCAAATTGGTGCACCTTAAAGCCAGGGAAATTCATTTATATTTATCAGTGATATTTCATCGAAAGGTAAATAGAAAATCTTAATGGGATAGTGGCCACAATAGACAATTTTATATATATTAAAAAATTTAGTATTAGCATAATAAAGTGTTTTTAAAAACCAATTGAAAATTTCATGGGTAATATCTTCCTACTTGTACATATCAACTGGGAATGTTTCTGGGGTATCATAATGAAACTATATTTCTTCATTAATATATTCAAAAACAATGAACATTGATACATAATAAGTAATTTTCACCCGATATTTCCCCAAAAAAATTTATCTTAAATTCTTATAGTTTATAGTGGTACTAGAGTATGTAGGGAAATTTTATTTGTCATCCATCTACCAGTATCCTCGTAAAAGTAGTTATAGATAGAGCACATTCAATTATTACTAATTTAATTATTTTATCAACATAAAAATGACGTCCAATATTAATTCATCCATTATTTTCATATCATTCATTAAAGTATCTTCCTCAAAATGTGGTTTTTTTAATTCTCTTGTAACGATGGTCTAGAAATCATTTTGTTAAGATGTGATGTTTTAAAATAAAAATTAATTTCAATATATATCATTATTAAAATAAGGAATATTTTAAAATTTAGAATCACACCAATGTAAAAGATCAATATTAATTTTTTCCAAACATGTGTATTTTGTTCGATATAAATGTTTAACAGCATTATTTTTCATAATAATGTTTTCATCAAAGATGTGTGGGAATGAAAATGAAAAACTAATATCAATCTACTTTCATGAAATTGAACTAAATTTTATTTCATGAAACTAGATGATGGAGGTGAGGATCTTCTTTCCCAATAATCTCTAATAACGAATTTATATTTTACAGTAATAAAATATCATATGGGGTTTTTTAATGTTTTTATTTAACAAATTTATTTGGTTCATTAAAATATAATGATGTTCTACCGCTTCTATAAAACATATAGTTAATGATCTACCACTTCAACTTTTTTCCCATTTATGAGATACTTTTATCCCATTTTGGACCAAATCATTTATCATTGGATGATATTTGGAGACTGAGAAATATATTTCATTCCAAATTTATATTTTATAGTTGTTTTCCACTATCAAGCGATAATACATTATGTAGATACATATTTCACCATCTAGGGTATTTAAATTCTATTCTTATTTCTAACAATAACATATGAATAAAAGGATTAATTTAATTGAGTCAACATGTAATACAAGAGACTTCTTATTTAAAATTTACCATTCAAATTATTTTAAAATTCCTAAGTTTTAGTGTTGTGAGGATGCAATGAAATTACAAAAATGTTTACCCTAACTTATATAAAAATGTTTGTCAAAATAAATTAAAAAATGAATCATCATTGTTGGTCAAGAACATGATTTTAGTGATTTGAGAGTAATAATGTTTCCACCCATAGTGTGTTACTAACATAACTATGTTAATTGGAACATGGATGGGGAGACCATATAAGTGTCATGAAATTTTTATTTAAATTTTTGGTGGTTGGGGATACTATGAACAATCAGTAGGCCCTAGGGTACATACATCATAAATAATAGCAATTGAAAATGTGTTTATTGATTTTTTTAATATTTTAATCGATATAAAAAATATGGTTTTTGGTTTATTTGTTAAATTATATATAGTATCATATAATAAAATTCATTTTATGTTGCTGTGGGAAATACCAAACATGATTTCATAAAGTGCGGATGATTTTCGCCTATAGACCGGTCAAGATTTCGGTGCACTGCTAATGTGTATAGCAACACTTGGGTTGAATCCTAGGTGATGATAGTTTTTTAAAGTTGGTTGTTTTTAGTTAATTTTATTCTAATTGGAGGGTTTGTTTGTAGATCTTTTAAAATAATTTATATATGATGTTTGATTTAAAAAATAGATAAAGACTGGGGTGATTTTATTATTTAAGATTTAATATTATGGTATCCTTGAGTTTTGCTTTATATTTCATTAAATTAATTACCACTTCACAATATGATTTTGATCAGAATTCCCAAGTGTTAAATATTTAATCCAAGCTGTAACATTATTTAGGGTTCTAATAATTAACATTAATTATTTATTGTAGTGTATTTTTTGTTCCAATAATCCATGGAATCCAAATATTAAACAAAACATGTCATTAATCCATGACATATAAAGTTCAACATACACAATATCAACTCAAAGAATACTTATTGAGCAAAGACTCTCAATAAATTAATATCTTCAAATTCTTACTCACCCCAATGGTAGATTTACCCATCCATTTAAATGATTAGTAATCTGGTTATAGTTATTATGATGATAAATTATGAAGATAAGAAAAATGAAGTGATAAGAATAGAGTGGTGCATCGAACACACTCACAAACCCTGAAGGGAATTAAATACAGACTATAGATTGAATGAGAATGAAAAATAAGGGAAGGGGATTCAACTATATTTAAACTATTTTAAGAACATTAATATTAAACTTCATAATATGGATGTGAATAAGAGAATTTGAAGAAGATGGGTGAATTAAAATATAATTACAAAGAGAGAGACATAAAATATTACAAAAATGGAGAACACAAAACTAAATGAAAACAAAGAGAGGTGGAAAGGCCTATCATGTGAAAAAAATGAGTATTGAAGGTCATCCCAAGCTCTTGGAAAGGATTTGGTCATTAGAATATGTGCTCTTCTCTTCTTAAATGCCTACTCATTTGAAGAAGAGGAGGGGGATGTATTTATAGCCCAAGGAAGTCGATTGTTGGCATTCCCAATCTATCTTTCCATTTGACTCGATGATTTGGACATCCAGAGATCCGAATATCAAGATTTCTTTTTCTTCAAAGTTGTCGATAATAATGTTTTCCAGCTTCTCTCAACATTTGGGGTCATTTAGACTTATGGATCCAATTTTATGGTGCATTTATTAAACAAAGTTAAGTTGTCTATTTCTATCCAATCTTGTTTGATGGACAAAATGTGAATGGATTTTGGAATAAGAAGATGTATTTAAATCCAAATTCTTTATTTCAAAAATTCTCCGCCTATATCTCCTCTTTCACACTACAAAATCTCAGCTTTATTTGATGAATAGATTAAGAGACATGTCATGAATACAGTACTGATTTTAAATCCCAGAGAGAATGGTGGGATGAGTTTAAATGAATCGGTTGGGCCCCTTTTATTTGGGTTTGGGCCTTGAAATTTTTATATAATACTCCTTAAATAATCCCCCAAACCTTTGATGTGAATGAAGAAATTTTAACTTCTACATTGGGCCCAATAATTCAATCTTCATGGCTGGCCCAGTTTCTTTATAGATTCTGTAGGCCCTCTCGTGCGGTCCATATATTCTTTAAAATGGCATAATTTCTCCACGATACCTTCTAATGAAATGTTGTAAATTGAATTATAAATCCTAAAAAAAAAAAGAAAAATACAATTTGGATCAGTATGGGGAGAGGTATAAATAATATAATAAACTGACTCAATTGGACTACATCTAAAAACTCTCAAAAATTATACTTAGTCTTAAAACAGTAATATTTCGCACAAATTATGAACATATCATATAAAATCATTAACTTGAGTATATAATAAGTCATGAAAATATTACTGACATCAAATCCCCCACACATAGTCCTATGAAAGTACTCATGTGAAACAAATATAAAAACATGACAAAATCAGTTTCACTCAACAAAAAATTTTAAAATTTTGTTTTCACCAATCAAGGAAGGTTAAGAGTATTTCACTTATCCATTTTGAATTAAAGTGAATATTTTTATAGAAACAATGTTCCAAAAACAACTCTTTTTCATGCTCAAAATTAGAAATGGAAAATGTGGACACTGAAAACACACATCTCTCAAGATGATAAAATTCATTTTTAGAGGTTCACTCTTTCACAAACCAAAAGTGAAAATATTAGAGTTTTAAAGAGATCTTATATTATAATCCCAATCCAAAGGGAGCAAGAATAAATAGGTCTTTTGAAGGGGTTTTCTGTGGCTATGGGATGGTATGAATATAATTTCCAAGGATAGGATAATGGGGGTAAAACACATACATGTAAAAAGAAATGCACATTTTTTCTGAAATGAGACATGAAGGGGAATGGAAACACATATTTACGAGTGATTGAAAATGTGAAATAAGACACAAAAGTGGAAGGAAATATGAAGGGAATGAGATGATGTAATATTTACAAAACACAAAACTTCTTCCAATGATATAATAATAAAATGAAAGTGTTCTTTTTTTATATTCTTTCAAAATTTGAATGTGAAACAGATATCACACTCATATCCCAACCCCTGATTGATCTCCTCATGACACTAATTTTAATAGTTATAACAATATCAAAGGATGGGAAATAGTGCTTTTTTTCCTACCCAAGACACAAAACTTTTTTTTTGATTTCTTTTTTTTTTTAATTCTTTTTCTCAAAAACTTGTCAATAAAATTTGAACAATATGTAATAAGAATATATATATTACCAAAACCCACTAAAGGACAACCACTCACCCACACTAAAATGGATGCTTTCCCTCAAGCATATAATAACATGGTGAAATCAAAAAAGGGTACCCATTATTAAATGCATCCCCCCCCCCACACTTAATTTTCAAAAAATATCCAATGAAAAATCCATGTTGATCTTGGCTGGGAAAAGGTATTGGGCTTATAATGTGGAAATCATAGAAATGTGTTTCATTGGCTTGAAGGGGATTTCAAAATGGGGATTAATGTATGGGTAATGGGAGGCTCTTTGGCCATTGTGATTCTCATGTGGTTCATAAAATTCCTCTATCATATCAATTCACAGTAAAGTATGAAATTCAGCTCGAAGTTCCACAAACTCAAGATTCACAAATGATGGTGAAAGACACTCAATTTGAAAATATGGACATAGGTAGACTTGGCATGAAAGATAATTTTGGTCCTCAAGGTTTGGGAAAATCAGTTTTGGAATCAAAAAGTGAGCATTCAAAATTTTTTGGTTTTGAAAAAAAAATCATTATCCAAATACATGATGAAAATAAAAAAATTTGAGATGAAAACATGTTTGTTGAATCACCAAAATCGTTACACAAAATTTAAAAATTTCATGGTGAGTAAGCATGTCTGTTGAATTTTTTTTTTCTTGTTATGATTCTTTTTTTGTTTACTTTTTTTTAATTTTTTAATAAATACTCACCCACACAAAATAGAAAGAGAAAAATAAAGGTTTGGATGAAAAAATTGGTTATAATATGAGAATGAGGGAGGAATAAGAAGAGAGAGAGAGAGAGAGAAGTTGAGTTAAATGGAACAAGGTACCCCCTGGTTTGGTTTTTGGTGGGTTGCTATCTCTATCTAGTGGTGGGTCTACTGTGGATCCGATGGAATTATATGTGGTTATAGGATTGTAGTATGTTACCTGAAAAAGAAAACTCATTATTCATCAAATGAAAAACTAAAAAGAAATTAAAATTTTTTAAATGTAAAAGAAAACATGGGTTGCCTCCCAAGAAGCACGACATTTATTTGTCTATAGCTAGACAGTTGCAGTGGAATACCCATAGTACAATGGTGGCCATTATATTTTCATAACTCGAGTGTGCTTCTAGAAAAAAATTTCTTTTGGGAGGCTCGATGATTCATTGGATAATTTCATCCCTTACTTATTGTTTAACTTGCTACTCAATGGGGTTGGAAAGATAATATGACTAACCACCCATATGACTCCAATGTGAGGAAGATTTTATCCACAAAGGGGTGGTTTTCTATGCTTGGGAATCTTGGAATATTTCTCAATTCTAATTGTTCATTTATGTATGGTTCAAATAACAAGAAATTAGAGTATGAGATCTCGATTTTTTCACTCATTTATTTTATCACTTACTGATGTAGAGTAATAATGATCAGTAGAGTCATAAGACTGAATAAATTATTCAATATCCTTTATATAAATTATTTTAGACAAAGAATGGTCAATTTCAATATCACCAGTGATCACATTATTAATTATGTAAAACATATCACCACCTTCACTCCAATCAGAACAATATAAACACATTGGTTTAGGGTTGACCTCACATATAACAAAATTTTCAGAATCATGGATAGGAAATGATGAATGTTGTAAAAACTAATCTGAATTATCAAATGATCATTCTAGTTCATTTTAATTATTATCATCCAAGTTGGAGAAGTGAATGTCATAGGCAAGATGAGATTCTAATGAATTTTCAAGATCTTTTAGATCAATGTAGTTTCCATTTGTAATGTCAACATCAAATATTCAATTTATGACTTAGTTAATGAGGATTCAATATTCACAAACCCCTCTATCATTAGAACATGAAGGACATGATGGATTGGGATTCAGCACACTCCTAGAGATAGTTTCAGATGAATGGATAGAGAATGCAGATTCATTCTTTGATGGGTATCGCATGGATTAAAAAATATTGAACATGACTAGTTGGTAACCAAATTCCATGGATAAGATCCCAAAATAGACATTAATTTTGTTTTTAGATTTCATAAGGAAAGATCTTCCCAAAATTAGGGGAGATTGGCAAGTTGTTTTCTCACCTTCCATGTTAAGGACATAGAAATCAGCTGGGAATATAAGATCATTGGCTCGAACAAGGAAATCATCAATTATTCCCTCAGGACTAGTTGTTATTAGATTGGATAATTGAATGAAAACACCAATTGGATGTAAGTGACCTAGACCATGGTTAGAGAAGAGGTATTTGGTCATGAAATTAATTGAGTCTCCTGGGTTTATGAGTGCATCATCGAATTTGGAACCTCAAATTTGTCATGAAAAATAAAAGTCCCTAGATATTTTCACTTTATGGGAATATACTATTGGGTGGAAACATTTTAAAAGGTACTAAGTGGCCTATTATGGGTACACAACTCCTTGAGAAACTTGTAATAATTCGTAATTTTTTAATGGAATCTAATAGGGTAATGTTGGATTCGACACGTCTAAACATGTCAAGCATTTCAAGATCAAGTTCAAAGGACATAATTGGATTAGAAACAGATTGAGGAAAATGAATTGGGTTCCTAAGTGGAATGGAAGGAGATGAGGGAATGACATATGATTCCTTTTCATGTTTCTTTTTATTTTTATTTTCTATGTCAACCTTTGAAGGGGGTTTGGAGGATTTATCTTCAGGCATAAGAATTTTCTTTCTCGATCTAAGTGAAATGGAACATACATTACCCTTAGGGTTAGGTAATGGTTGAGTTGGTATTTGGGAGGAATTTTATTGTTGTTTCTGGATCAGGTGGGATACAAGTTGACCAATTTGGGTTTTAATGTTTTTAAGGCTGTAACGACTGATGGAGGCAATATAATCCACTTCTCTTTCCCATGGATGCTTGGATGAAGTGGCTTGTCCCAAATAGGTATTTTCGTTAATTTGTTTCTTATGGAATAGATTGTATTGGTTTTTGAATTGGGAAGGATCACTAGGATTGTGGAATCCTGGAGGAGGAGGATGATGATTTATCCTTTTAGGTTGTGGAACAAAAGGATAAGGTTGTTGGAAGATACCAACACCTTGATCATATTCGAACTGGTTTGGGTTTGGAGGAGGAAATTGAGGGATGGGGTTTCCATTCCATAAGCCTTGGTTATAAAAGGATGAGAAGGGCTCAAAGTGAGGCTGGTTTGAGGTTCTAATGAACTGACATGATAGTTGAGGGTTGGTGTTCTACTAAGCATAGGCTTCATTGAGCTCCATTGTTCCAGATTAATCAGATTGATCCTCTTGAATTTGTGGACATGTTTTTGTTGGATGAGCTAGTGAGTTGCAGATTCCACAGTTTTTTACAGGTTTAGGAAACATTGAATGTGGAGAAAATGAGTTTGGGGTATTGGATTCCACATCTAGTTGTCACACAAGACCTATAAGTTCACTCATCCACTCATTCATCTTGTTTAGATCTATGGATTGGTTTTCTAGGACTTCTTTTACTTGATCATGTGCTCAATTAAGGAATTGTAGTGTGTTTGCAGCCATGTTTCTTATGAGATCTCTTTCAGCTGCATGTCTTTTATCTACAAGGGAACTGGCATTTTAGCAACAATGAGGGTTATCTCTATAGCCAATAACCCCTCATAGAAGTATTGGATCAAGATTTGGTCAAATATTTGGTGATATGGGTAGGTTGCAACATGATTTTTGACCTCTTCCAGTACTCATGGAGTGGTTCACTTTGGAACTGACAGATATGTCTTATTTATATTCGGATAGAAGCAATATGAGAAGTAGGAATGAATTTCTCATAGAAGAGTCACTTCATGTAATTCCATGTGGTTATTGAACTAGAAGGAATATATTAGATCCCTGACTTGGCGGTGTTAACTAGGGAGAAATAGAATGCTCAGAGTTTGATTTTCTCCTCAGAAACCCCTTAAGTATTCATGGTAGAACACACCACTTGGAACTCTTTCTGGTGGAGATGTGGATCATCCCCGGCTAGCCCGTGGAAATGAGGGAGAAGATGAATCAAAGGTAATTTGAGTTATAAATCAGACTCTATGTTTGGATATTGAATATAAAGAGTTTGGTAATTCATATCAGGGACAACTTGTTCTTTATGTATTTGTTCCCTACGATTAGCCACATCATATTCAACTGGTTGGACAAGGACTGGTTCTTGAATGTGATGATTATCTCCTATGTTCCTCCTAAGTTGGCGAAGATTTCGCTTAATTTTAGGGTCAAACAAATATGAGGGATGGTTTGGTAGGCTACGGGTCATTTGGTGATATTTTTTAAGAAAGAGTAAGGCATTTGTTTCTTTGTGTTTTCCATTTACGATTTTTTTGAGGAAGGCGAGTTTTTCTTTGTTATTTTTTTAAATTTTTTTTGTTTTTTTTTTGTTTTTTTACCATAACCATAAACTACTGACTACATAAAGAACCATCCCCGGCAATGTCTACATTTGAAAGTGTGTCTCATTGTCAGATATCAACTGGTTGAGGTTTCAGGTCTCTACTAATGTGTATAGAAGCACTTGGGTCAAATCCTCGGTGATGATGATTTTTTATAGTCGGCTGTTTTTAGTTAATTGTATTATGATTGGGGGGGTTTGTTTGCAGTTATTGTGAAATAATTTATGGATAATGTTTGAATTTAAAAATTGATAAAGATTATGGTGGGTTCTTTATTGTGGATTTAGGCTTATGATATCCTTGAGATTTGCATTATATTACATTAAATTTATACCCACTTCACAAAATGATTTTGATCGGAATTCCCAAGTGTTAATGCTTTAATCTAAGCCATAACATAACTTAGGGTTCTAATCATTACAATTACTTGTTTCTGGTAGTGTATTTGTAGTTCCAATTATCCATGGAATCCATATATTAAATAAAACATGTCATTAATACATGACATATAATGTTCAACATACACAATATTAACTCAAAAAATACTCATCGAGCAAAGACTCTCAATCAAAAAATATCCCCAAATTATAACTCACACCAATGGTAGATTTAATCATCCAATTAAATTTTTAGTAATCTAGTTATAATTATTATGATGATAAATTAAGAAGATAATAAAAATAAAGGGATAATAAAGAAGTGGTTCATCGAACACACACACAAATGATGAATGGAATTAAATACCGACTTCAGATTGAATGAGAATGTGAAATAAGGTAAGGGGATTCAACTGTATTTAAAATATTTTAAGAGAATTAATATTAAACTACATAAGTTGGATGAGAATAAGATATATTGAAGAGGAAACTTTTATTAAAACATGGCATGCGCTCCTACAGGAGTGTTCTGCGGGACTGTTCTGAGGGTGCACATCTACCACGACTATTGCACTGTGCACCCTTTCACACAGGTTGATCACCATGTATGATTCTGTGATCTTATACATGTCTTTCTATCCTTCTTCTTGTGTTTATAGCCTTGAGGGCTTCCATGAGGCACCATTTACCTTTGGGTCCCACATGTGCTTGAGGTTGGGGAACTTGACTGGCCTCCTTTGTTGGACTATTTTTTATATAAGTCCTAATATAAAAAAGTATTCTTTGTATAAAATAAAAACCTTTCTAATTCAGTCATATCCATCTCTCTTCAAATGATACATACTTTACTTCTCTTTTCCTCTTATTCATTTCTTTTTCTTCAACTCCGCATGAATTAAGATATATTTTTGGTAAACACTGTAGCAAAAAATGTTTTCTACTTATCACATGTCATAGTCTCTCACCCTACCATATGTTATTGTCTTTGAAGATCAGCACAAATAGTCATCTGATTTCATTCACTACCTTCATCCAATTAGAATTCGTTGGATGGATCTTTAAAATTTCATTCACATAGTTACTATGGATGGGTATTTACTTCTTTCCTCGTGGAATTGATTATTGCATGGACTTCTTCATGTTTTGTAACAATTTATCACCTTTATACAAGTCATGGAAATTATGAATAATTCTAAAATCATTAGATTAAAAATATATATTTTCCATACATGAAATCCAATGTGATTTCATAGTAATTCTCTAACAGACATTCTCCTTTGAACAACTTTTCCTCTTCCATCATTCTCATTAACACGTTATCACTCCCTTTATATACACATATTGACATCTTGTTGAAAAAAATGAAACAGTATCTCTATAGTATCCCCCATTGTTTTTGTTGTAAATATCCTAAAGGCACAAATTTGTATGGGTCAATAAGTATGTCAATCTTTTCTACACCTTATTGGAAACAAGATGAAAAGGTGTGGTGTGGTATGAAAATAATATATCCTCCTCCCTTTGAAAAATATCTTCTTAAATATGTCTAAGAGGGATGACATCACATGGTTCACTTAGCAAATAGCAATTAGTTAATCAATTCTATGTCTACATGGGCTTATGCAGTGTAGAAAATAAGAGATATATGACCATGGATTTAAATGGTTTCCATAAACAACCATACATGTGAAATCATGCTCAGAGTGTATCAACTATTGACCAAGGGATTAGAGATAACAAAATTTATCAATGAAATTATAAATTATGTACATGCATTACAAAAAAATTTAAAAAGATCAAGATAAAAGATAAAGCTCTTCATTTCATCCCATCTTGTCATCAATCAAGAACTCCCCCTTCATTTTCATGATAAATACAATTACGAACAATGGATGAAAGTGTTGTTGGAATACCTCAAGTTTAATCTTCTTGGGATGATATGAATTACATGTTTTCTCCCGAAATTATCCTTGATATCATCTCCTTCATGTCTCCTCACCTGTAAGGGGTGCACTCCCTTGGAATTTCAATGGTGGAGAATATAATCAGATAAGCTTAAAGATATACATGTTCAGAATACTCCAATGTGGATCACTTCCAGTATTTATCAAATCATGAATAATGTTTCCACTTTTCTCATTCAATTGACATCTTATGAATGAAATTCATCATTAATTACCTAAAATGTAAGCAAAAATATACACAAAAATATAAGTGAATAAGATTAAACACATGTGAGCTTCTTAATATATGTAGTGGGGATGTGAATATTCACTCAATCTATGAACTACATTCCATGTAGCTCTAAAGTCTCTGGTACTCCTCATGCTGGGGTTTCCTCTCCATTTCACATTTTGATATTTATTTTTCAGCCAGAACCCTTTAACTCTATCTTCCTTCAACTTTTGTGTATTATTTGTATATAATTCTACCAGTAGTGAAGTAACTTCCACCAGTGCATGTTCTTCAATTTTCAGCATCTCCATTTTTTCAGGTAATATTGTTATACATTTTTTTTTCATGAAGTCCATACTCCATTATCCAAACACCTAGTAGGTTTAAGACACTTGGGTTGTCATGTACTGATAAACTCTCATGAAATTGGAATTTTCCATCAGGTGGAATGATCATTATACATTTTTCCTTTGGTTTAGCTAGTACTTCATCATCGTCACTTTGCATTTCTCTATCAATTTGCAATTGATTATTCCCAATAAGAAAACAATCCATCCCAAATTTTTCATATTTGGTGCCTCTAAAAGTATTCTTTATTTTCTTCATGTTACCTTTATTAAAAAAATTATTAAGATTATCTTCAAGAATGTATTCAGTCAATCCCATGTTCTTATAGACTGATTCTCCTTTTAGTTTCATCTTACTTCCATTCACATCAATGGCTTATTGGTAGTGATAGATAGTAAGTCCTTTCATTCCAAAATAGATGCATCTTTTCATTGTTGAGATGAAACTCTTGGAATCCATCTTGAACTTCTTATTGTCAGTACTTTATTTCACTATTTTCTTGACTTCATTGTATTGCATACTACCAATAGAAGACATTTCAACCCATTATTTCTCTTACCTTTGTTTTGTTCTATATTTTATATCTACATATTCCTCATGCATGGTAGGACTAAACAATAACTCATTATAATTGGTACAACTTCTGTTGAAATTATCAATGATTTATATAGGACACTAAAATATGTTATTGATATATAGATTCTTCTTCATCTTTGTTTTCTAGATTTTCTTTGCAAGATGCTTCATTTCATGACATAAACTGAAAGATCATAAATATTTTTTTAGGTGGACCTTGATTTCTGGGGTTTTTGAGAAACAAGAGAAGTTTCTGTATATTTAAGGAGTACACACTATGTACATATGAGTACGCGTCGTGTATCTAGTTGTCATGGGTAGTCGTGTACTAGTCGGGTAATGGCCGAGTACATGGCCATGTGGGGTCGACCTAGAGACCGACTAAATTAGGGACTAGTAAGTCCATATACACACCATGTAATATTAATGAACATGAATTCTATTTTTATTTTTATTTGATAAATCCGACCGGGGTTGCACATCATTCAAAAAAGGATCTTCTTTTTGCTTCATCTCGTCTTGGAGCAGCCGAAGCCGTTGATTCTTTTACGAGCCCCCAAACCACTTTCCATACTCTGAATCAAACTATGTATGTTGTGTTTAAATATTATCAGTGAGTTCTTATCTCTTCTGGATCCTATTCTATTGTTTTCTCTCCATTCACTTGATATCTTTGGTTGAATGTTTTGGATGTTTGTGTAGATCTACCACATTCTAGGTCGATTCAAATGCTGAGGTTCAACAATATCGATCATACAATGTCAGGGAAGGTGGTTTGTGCCTATCCTTAGTTTTTGTTAGAATTATATGTGCAAAATTCCCTGATAAACTAGATCGGGGTATTGCATGTTTAGGTAAGTTAACCCTTTAATGTATGTTATGCCTTGATTTCTTGAGTTAGGAATCTTGTTTGGGAATCAGGTTTAATTACCTTGATATGGATGTGTTTTCCCATGTTTGAACTGTTATTGGATGTAGGTTCTAGTTTTTCTGGTAAGGTTGCTCTATTTTCCAAGACTATTATTGTTAATATGCGGTGATATTGTCTGAAAAAGATGTTCCATTCATTGTAGATGTTCATCCAAGTAGTATATTGTGATTTACTTTGGATTTTGGATATCATTTGGGCATGATTGATTTACATCGGGATGTGGGAACCCAGTGTAGTTATACCGCATGCGAAATGGACACTGAGGGATTTCATATAATATTTGATATACTTTCACATTGTGAGTCCATAGGGGGGGATGGATGTGATTGCTCCCTCAGAGTGTCTATATATCCATTTTGTGAGACCACTGTGGGAATAAGATGATGAGTGCCTCCCTATACTGTTTTTAGTTTACAATCACGAGGCCTCAAGGGAATTGACATGGAGTTCTTCCTCATAGAGTCTTGTTAAGATGAACCAGAGGGTTTACACTATGAGAACTTCCCAAAGGTTTTCTTGATATTTTTTGGTTGTTTTTTACATGTAAATGAACATAGTTTAAAAATTAGTATTGTTTACTTTTGAGTAATTCCATGTTCAATTCATATCAATGAAAATTGCCCACAATATATATATATATATATATATTCACTAATAGTTAAAATCCGATCATTGGGTGGTTCCCTACTGGGATTCGTCTCACACCATTTGTGGGTTATGATATGTGCCCAAACAGATATTATTTTTGTAGGTATAGAGAAGGGAACACACCCTTCTACATCAGGTACTTGATAGCTATGGTGCAGGAGAGCATGGGACCATACTGAGGCATCCGATGATACTAGAGTTATTAATTTTTTTACATTGTACATTGGATTAAGACTGTATTCCAGCATTATGATGTGTTTTGCTGCTTTCCTAGACCTATGTGATGTGCATCATTTATATATGTGTTGTAGTTTTTTACCTACTTGCAGTATTCCAGTATTTATTGATTCATGATATTTTTACTACTTTCTCTTTTGTTAACTTTTTATTTATATTGTTATACTCTTTCAATGGGGGAATAGTTTCCCCACTGTCCCAACCAAGGCCCTCACTGCTAGTCGGTATCCTCTAGCATTTGAGGAAATGCGGTTAAGTCCATGTGACTAACCAGGTATGGGGAACCTTTGGGCAGCACATGGAACCAGGACATTACAATGTGGTATTAGAGGATTATATTATTCTTTGATTAACTATTTTGAGCTTATAACTATGGATAGGAAGGAATAGGTATTTGGTAATAGATAATTCTTGAGAGTAGCTAACTCATGTACAAGGAAAAGATAAATTACCATGATTATTGCAGTTTTCTAGTTTTGAAATTATTACAGGTTATTTTATTTCTCCATTGGGTGATTCAGATGTTTTTTGTAGTTATTATAGATTTGATTGAGGTTATATTAATGTCTCATCCCATTGAGATAATAGTATTCCATCTCATGAATCATATAGGCACTTTATAAAATATCACATGTCATGCATTCTTGTCATTCCATTTAGGGTACATTGCTGATTGCATGTTGTTGTGATTGATGTTATGCTAGATAAGAATTTTTTTGTGATATATTCCTTGATAACATACCTCCTATTTGAAAGGGCATTGGTTTTTTCAATGATTCGTTTGAATGGGATCCAAAAAAATTCCACTAAGGTGTTGTTGGCCCTCGTGGATTGGATTTTGGTAGATAATGTGCTTCATTCACTGTTATAAATTTTATGTGACATGAATTTGATGACAAGATAGGATTTCAAGGAAGTATGGGCCCTCACGGATCGAAATTTTTCACTTTAATGTTTTTTCAACATTTTTATGGGGACTGCAGTAGTTTCTATGGAATACTATCTAGAAACCCCTAGAATACATAGTGTGTATTGATGAACACATTCCATGTATCCTTCTGTTCAAGAAGAAACTATTTTTATTAACTATACATTATGCAGTATATGTACACAACGTGTATTCCTAGACCATGTGGCTGCCTGTGTGGGCAGAGATATAGGGTTGGGAAGTATTTAGTGTAACACACCATTTAATTAAAGTACATGTTGTTTTGTAGAATCCATGTGTCCGAACATGTCTCCAGCCATGTGACTAACGTCACAGGTGGATAAAAGCTTTCTAGTACAGGCCATGTCTAGCATAAACACACCGTGTAGAGTCATTTGTGTTTCTGACGGTGTAAATAATGACCCGGGTTGTTGATACCTAATTTGTAATTTTATTGTCTGGCACAAACATTCCATGTTGTTTTGTTCTATTATAGAACTACGTGGTTTAGCCGTGTAGAGGATCTAGGGTAGGGGAAAAGATTCAGGTACCTGTTGTGTAAATGAAGAACATGCCATGTGTGTGGTATGTTACATGACTAGTTTTGGAATGAGTACACGCCCCATGTAAAGACATAAGGGAACACACTGTGTATGGGTTATAAACGATGTATATCCATTTTAGAAGATGAATGATTTCATTATCATATTAATTTTTTGAAATTATTTCTTTCAGTCCATGATATTCTTGAAACAATATGTGAGCTTGACCTTTCAGAGTTATGCCACCGAGATTTCCTCTGATTGTATGCCAGATTCAGGGAAATGATAAGACACCAGACATGGTAGATCAGGGACTACCAGCAGATACACTTGTCATTCCGGTCTTGGAACTAGAAATTATCCAAGATATAGTGTCGATGAAAAATTCCTAGAAGGCTTCATGAGGTTTTATGAGGACCTTTTTGGGATCACCACATCCTTACCAGTCTATGGAAGAATCGACCTAAGACTTTCAGCAGTAGAATCCTTCTATATTTTCAAGGGATGGAGGACCTCAGGCTGTAGAGTCTTGAATAGAATCCATGCTGTCGATATTCTAGAATCTAGAGACTCCTCCAGAGAGGAGGGTGAGGCTTTCTACTAATATGCTCCAAGATTCTTCTAGGAGATGGTGCGATGTGATTTCACTAGCGGGACTCCAGCAGGTTTTGTCATGGGATGAGTTCTGGCGTAACTTCTAAGACAAATTCTCCCTTGATACATTGAGGGTGGACCGAGTCCAAGAGTTCTTGAGTTTTAGGCATGGTACTCTCTCAGTAATTTTGTATTCTTCTGGATTCACAGTGTTGTAGTTCTTCACTACCATTCTAGGGGGTGATGAGTTATTCTTGGTGCGTAATTTTGATGATGGAAAATCCATCACATCCAATCTTAGGAGAACATCATTAGGTTGAAATCCATCACATCTAGAGTCAACCAGGACTAATCATAGAGTGAAATATAAGGGATTCCTGGGTTATGAGCCAGTGAGGCTCGACAACAGGAGTTAGTACCCCTCCAATGGACAGTAGGAGGCGTCGTAGGAAGTCTATGTTTAGAGATCAACATAGGCAGAATACATCATATGGGGGATAGGTAGTGTGCTAACAGTGTGGTAAGAGGATACATACGAGGACACATTGCACGTGTGACACAATGGAGTGTCTATAATGCTGCAATATGGGTCATCATCGGCATTTATATCTGATTTTCTCACCAGAAGCTGGTGATATTTTTTTTGTTTTGAGTAATCATACTGGAGCAGGATGACCAGTCCCACATTTGGCAGGGGACTAGAGTTCTTCCGGTCATTCGGGCTGAGGTAGAGGTCGTGGCCATAATGGTCAGATAAATGTTTTTCGATAGCCACATGGGGGATCAGCTCAAGAATCATAGTCGGTTTCATAGGGCCGCAGCGCAGGTCAGGCCATTGTGATAGAGTAGATTCATCTAGAGAAGTATCACGAACCCTCTACAAATATAGGTAAGATTCTGGTTCCCTTGATTTTAGGTTCATCACTTTTTGATACATGGGCTTTCCATAGTTTCATATGTATTGCCACTGTGCATAGCCTTGGTCTTTGTATCTTTACATCTGGTGATATCATGACACTAGGATCTTCGTTGGGTGCTAGAATGACTAGTGTATGTCAGATCAAAGAGTTCTCACTTGAGGTTGGTGCATTTCACTTCTTATGGGACCTCTATGTCATAGAGATGATAGGTTATGAAGTCATTATCGGAATGGAAGGGTTTTTTCCTGTTTAGGCTGTTGGATATTTCTGTCCTCATAAGGTCAGTTTCGTATCACTAGTTGGTGATTTGATTCTATATAAGGGAGATTTGGATTTACAAGCGAGAATAGAGGGATCAGAGCATCATGGGATGGGAGGAGTTAATTCCCATATTGATAGTTTGTATGTTGATAATTAGGTAAAATCACAAATGTACTATCCTCTAGTGGTGGATCTTTGTACGAATGTCTTTCCAGTGGACTATCAGGGTTTCTCTCCAGAGTGAGATGTTGAATTTTCTATTGAACATGTTCCAGGTGAAGCACCGGTGTCCATTCCTCTTTATTGGATCGCTACACCAACGTCACAGGAGATCAAGAAGTAGTTATCGGAGATACAGACAATAGGTTTTCATCTGACCCAGTACTTCTCCTTGGGTTTCGCCTGTCTTGTTTGCAATGAAGGGAACGATACCCTCTGAAATTGTGTGGATTATCAAAAGTTAAACCAGTTGACTGTCAAAAACCAATATCCCTTATTGAGGATTGATGATCTCTTTGATCATATTTGATGAGTCGGGGTATTCTCGAAGATTAAATTGAGTTTGGTTTTTCATTAGTTGGATGTTAAACCATATGATATATCTAATAAATCATTTCGAAGAAGGTATGGTCTATACGAGTATGTGGTTATGTCATTCGGTCTCAAAAATGCAACAACATTTTCCATGGCACTGATGAATAGAGTATTCCATCCATAATTTTATTAATTTTTTAAAGTATTCGTAGATGATATCTTGGTGTACTCTTACACTCAACATGAATATGCAACCCATCATGAAATCATTTTGAGTATGCTGATAGAGAATCAATTGTGTGATAACCTCTGAAAATTCAAATTTTGTATTGACCATGTTCTCTTCTTAGGTTATGTTATCTCAAAGATAGGGGTATCTGTAGAACATGAGAAATTGACAGCAATGGTTTCCTGGGAGTAGTCGGAGGATTTATTTGAGGTACAGAGTTTTCTTGTGATCTTTGGTTACTACATACATTTTATATAGGACATTTCATACTCAGCAGTGCCACTGATGGGCCTGACTATAAAGGTTGTGATGTACATGTTGTCAGATTGTTGTGAATCGGCCTTTAATGAGAAATATGGGAAGTTGAATTAATTAGAGATAATAGTTTTTCTAGATCCTGGAATGATATATACTGTTTAATGTGATGCTTCGGGTATTTGGAGGAGAGCAGATCTTAAACAAGGGGAAGGAGTCATTGTGTATAGGTCTCAATATTTGAGGCCTTATCAATGGAATTACCTGACTCATGTTCTTGAGTTGGCTTCTGTTGTTCATTATCTATGCTATTGGCTACATTATCTTTTGAGAGAGTATATTGTGGTTTTCTTCAACCAAAAAAGTCTCAAGTACATCTTTACAAAGAACAATCTTAATTTGATATAGATTAGGTTGGTTAAATACCTTCCGTCCTTTGTTTTTGAGCTTGTCTATATGCCAAGAAATGAAACTTAGTGGATAATGCGTTGAACATGAGGAATTAGATACATGTTGTTTATTAGGCCAGTAGGGAGTGGCATCTTATGGATATGTTCTCTGAGATGCATTTGAAGGTGCACTACAGACAGGGAAATATATTTCTTTCTTCTATAGCTGTAACCTCTACACTGCTTGAGCTAGTGTGAATGGGGAAATTATTCGATGATGGAGGCGTAGTCCTATCGGAGAGTGTGTTAGGAGAGGAACCTATAATGAGATAGACCATGGGTGAAGAAGAGATCAGGCACATCCATGGATTCGTGTGGGTGTCAGCAGACATATGTGAGGTGATGATAAATTATTTTCATTTACCAGCTTGGGCAGTTCATCCTGGTATCACCATGATGTATCGATATCTGCACCGTCTATCTTGGGGGCTATGTATGAAGAGGAATGTTGTTGTATTTTTGATGAGGAGTTCCACCTGTTAGAAGGTTAAAGTGGATCATCAGCAACTAAGCGGGCTTTTGCAG
Source organism: Viscum album (assembly GCA_963277665.1). Lineage (NCBI taxonomy): Eukaryota > Viridiplantae > Streptophyta > Magnoliopsida > Santalales > Viscaceae > Viscum > Viscum album. The sequence goes on along the minus strand of OY728161.1, from coordinate 1,184,897,795 downwards.
TAATTACCCATTACTCCCTAGAAGTGTAATGAGGTCGTGATTGATTTCTTGATAGGTTTATTGAGGTCACCTAGATGGAATGATGCCATTTGGGTTTTCATTGATAAACTCACAATGGTAGACACTTATTTCGGATTAAGAAATATTCATTTTAGATGAGCTAGGATGGTTTTAGATCCCGGAAATCATAGTATTATATGGGGTTCCCCACACTATCATTTCAGATTGGGGTGCCTGTTTTTCTTATCTGTTCTTGCAAAGAATATAGAGGGATTTGGGTACAAATGTACGTCAAAGTACATATTACCATTCACAAACAAATGGTCAGTTCGAGGATACAATTCTGGTGCTTGAGGTCATTAATCGAGCATGCATTGTTGATTTGGGAGCTTCATAGGATAATTACACACAAATTGTGGAGTTTTCCTACAATAATATTTTGCATGAAACTATTTAGATGTATACTAATGAGGATTTTTTTGGTAAGCCATGCTGATCACCCCTATATTGGCTCGAGGAAGGAGATGCTACTATGTTGGGACCACATATTGTTCAAGAGACCATGAAGCAGGTGGAATTGATTTGGTAACTGATCAATACTACACAGTCACGGCAGAAGACTTATCCTGATAGATGGAGATGACCTCTGGAGTTCCAGTTCGGAAATTAGGTTTACCTATGTGTAACAACAAGGTTGGGACACAAGAGGATTAAGAGAATGGGAATGATTTCATTAACATATGTCATTCTATTTGAGGTTTTGGGGAGAGTCGGACCAGTTTCCAATCGTTTCTAGTTACCTTAGAGGTATTGGGAAATGTACGATGTCTTCCATGTTTCTCAGCTATGACGTTACTTATCAGACACATCTCATTGTTTTCAACCAGAGGAAGATGATTTGTAGGTCAATTCATCCTTAAAAGAGCAACATATATGGATCATTGTTCATTGTGTGACATTTCCTTGTGGCTGCTCGGTTGCTCTGGTACTGGTGCTATGGAATCATGGGTGAGTACATGATGATAATTGGGAGAGGGAGACCAATGTGTGATCTTAGTGGCTGCAGATGTTTGGGGATTGTTCTTTTCCACATTCTCATGTAAATTCGGGGACGTATTTCATTAAGGGGGATTTTTTATGAACCAGAATCATTTTTTAGGTGGACAATTATTTCTAGTAGTTTTGTGAAAAGATAGGAGTTTTGGAAATTTAATTAGTACACGTTGTGTACTTTTGAGTAAAATCCATGTACATAGCTTTCACGGGTAGTCATGTACTGGCCGTGTAATGGTCGAGTACATTGCCGTGTGGGATGACATGGATACCTCATAAAGTGGGGCCCGGTAAAGGCATATACACATCGTGTACTTTTAATGAACACGCTATGTGTTTTTTATTTTATTTGATAAATCAGACTGGGGTTGTGTCTCATTCACAGAAAGCTCTTCTTTTGGCATCATCTCATCCAGGAGAAACCAAATCCGTCAATTATTTTTTGAGCCCACGACCCACAATCCATTATCTAAATCAATCTCCATCAATTGATTTCTAATTGTATCGGTGAGTTATTTCTTCTTCCATATCATATTCTCTTATTTTATCCTCCTTCGTGAGATGTCCTTGGTTGAACATTTTTTACATTTTTTGTAGATCTACCTAGTCCTAGTTCGATTCAAAGGCTAATATTCAACTATATCGATCGTACAACATCGAGGTAGGTGTTTTGTTCCAATTTATATCTTGTCATTTAATTATTTGTGAAAAAGTTCCCAATACCCTTATTCAGGGTATTATTTGAATAAGGAATTAAACAATTTAATTCATATTATGCCTTGATTTCTTAAGGTAGGTCTCATGTTTGAGAGTAGGGTTTAATAACCTTTCTATGTATGTGTATGCCCAGGTTTGACCTGATATTAGATTTTGGGTCTAGTTTTACCTATTATTCTACTCTGTTTTCAATTCTTAGTGCTACATGGATTTAGGGATATTATCAGACATAATTGTTCCATGCATTGTAACTTTTTATCCATGCATTATATTGTGATTTAATTTGGATTCATGATAACGTTGTGGCTCAATATACTTACATAGGGTTTTGGGAACTTGGTGTAGTTATTCTATAGGGGAGATGGACCCTGAGGGCTTTCCCACAGTTTCTATCATACGTTCATGTTTCGAGACCATAAGGGGTGGACATGATTTCTCCCTTATAGTGTTTGTAGTTCCACTTTGCAAGAACACATCTGGATTTTGACATTGGGTGCTTCCACAAAGTGTTTGTATTGTACCATTACGAGACCACTATGGGAATTGATGGTGAGTGCTTCCTCAAAGAGTCTTGTAATGCAGAACCAGATGGTTTAGTTTTGGATAACATCCAAGAGGGTATCCTGATATTGTCTGGTTTTTTATTCCATAAAGGTAAATGAACATAGTTGAAATTTTTGTATTGTTTACTTTTGAGTACATACTTGTTTAGTAATTTACTTATCATATTGCCAACCATATATATATTCACTAATATTTCGGCACACATCCTTGGGTGGTTGCCAATTGGAATTCATCTCACACCCTCTTTGGGTCTTGCTTTGGGACCAAACAGTTTATATTGTTACAGGTATAGACAAGGGAAAGAACCCTTCTACTTTAGCTACTTGATTATTGTGGTGTTGGAGAGCATGCAACCAATCAGAGGCTTGTGATGCTGCTGGAGTTATTTACTTGTTTTCCTTTTTACTTTGGTTTATTATTTTAATATAGCATTGTGACATGTTTTTGCTACTTTACTAGACTTATGTGACTTGTATAATTTTAATATGTTCTCAAGTCATTTATCTACTTGAATTCTTCCATTGTTTACTATTGAATGATATTATTATTGCTTCTACTTTGGTTATCTATTTATTTATGTTGTTTTACTCTTCCAATGATGGTATAGTTTCCCCACTATCACTCTCCATGCCCTCACTACTAGTTGCCATCCTCTGGAATTTGGGGAAATGTGCATGGGTCCATGTGACCAGCTTGGTACGGGGAACCTCTAGAGGGAACCCCGAACCAGGATGTTACATATGCATTCCCTAAATTTAGGCATTTAAAAATTTTAATCTATTGATGTGTTATTTCAGCAATCGTTGGACTAATGACCAAAATTCTGGCAACATCACTAGTAGCCAATAAATCTCTATCTTTGTACTTGTAGTATTTTTTTGGATAATTGTAATGCTTTGTGGTTTCTGGAATTGAATTTATTTATATGGAGAATCCCTTTGAGAGTTGTTCTTCTAAATCATCCCAAAATCCATCCATGAAATTTTTATTGATTTATTATCATTTTTATCAATTCACAAATTCACACATTTTATCTTTTAACGTGTACTTGCAGATGCATCTACGTTATTAGAATGAAAAATAACTTGGTTATAGGATAACTTATTCAAAATGGATTCATCCATTGTATTAATGGATGATCTGATGTTCCTTGGGAATCATATTCCTCAATTCAAACTTGAGTGGAAGCATCTCTTATTTCATCTGTTCTTGAAGTTCCAGATTAGGGTGATTGCTTATTTTTCAGTGTCACCTCCAGCTCTAAACACTTCATGTTGAGGGAGTTCTTTTCATCCCCAACTGATTTCATCATTATTTCTCAATTCCACTTCATCTTTATCCCTTTTTCATCATGTATCTTTAGGAATTCTAACAAATAATTTTCACGATCCTTTACCCTATTAGCTTTGTCTTCTAGTTGGGAAGCTTTGACAACCATAGAGAATTTTTTCAATTTTTCAAATATATGGAATGCTTCAATAAATAAAATCTCAATGAATAATTTCTCAAAAATTCATCCTAGAAATTCTTCAACAACGTTATCATGTCTTTCATTGCAAATAGAAAAAAAATTCTCCCTTTTCCTTCACTAGTTCTGTTAGAGTGTTGGATATTCTAACCCATTTACCCAATGCCTCTTCAATGGCATCAGCTTCTTCCTCAAGCTGTAATTTTTCATCTTGACGAGAAATAATGCTTGCAGAAATATGTATTGACACATATCTAGGGATTTTTATTAGATGACCTTTGTGTATCGATTATCGATCACTAATTGATCATTCATCATCACGGTTTGAACAAGATTTGTCTGAAGAATAATAAGCATTATCACATGTGGTACCTTCTTGATTAACTTCAGTATAGGGTGCATCCCAATTAGTAGTAAGATTATTATTCATCTTCCTCGCGTACTTCATATTATTATTTATATATTCCTTGGTAGAAATATCAATTCCATGTTTCTCCCTCATTTCCCAAAATATGCACTTCATAATGACTCGCTTGGAAATTTTAGAGGTATCCATCGCTCTAATACTAATTGAAGTGCCCAGATCTGTGTTAATCACCAAGAGGAAGAGGGGGTGAATTTGTGATACCATTAAACATTATAAAAATTTATTATTATCAATTTATCCTCTATAGATGGTTAGACCCTCGATACACTTTTCTTGTTCCTCTCTACCTAGCCTCAGTTGATGCTTTAAATATAAAGGCACTAAACTAATGGATTTACACAGTTCATTTCAAAGACCAAGTCTATGATTTGTTGGTTATTCCCCCTAAAAACAAATTATCCACTATAATCGTGTTATCAATTACAATGGTCGATACAGATTCCCACTGTATATCTCATGAGTCCCATATGAGTGTCTTTATATTTTATCCTGCAGTGTTACCAGAGTCCACTAGCCTACTTCAGAGTCCCACGGAATATTTCTTCTCCTCCCTGAATCTCACATGGGTTATCTAGATCTCCAGTCACACAAGATGATTCCTCCATTATGTTCAATTTTGAGTCACTGTATTTTATCATATGCTCTCTCCACACAGTCTTGTTGAATCACACATTCTTGTGTATCTCTTCAATAATCTTCAAAAATATTTGGTAAGGTCTATTGTCCTTGATCAATATTTCTAATCACATTAGATGATTAGTTCTAAATATTAACAATGATCAGGAAGTTATTTCTTCTTCTGATGAATACATGGCCTCAGTTGGATGTGTTCTAATGGTGTACACAACCTATTAACGAATGCTTGTATACAAGATTCATCTTTCAAAATATTAGCACTACCTATCTTCTTGTATTCTCAAACACTATCAATTAAGATATAAGATATTCACTAAATCTGTATTGAATCAGTCTCAATGCATTTCCTCATCATGAATTGATTTCATTAAAGACAAACTTTTTGTTTTTTTTATTTCTCAATATTTTCTCACACGTGGATTCTTTTAAACAGTATTTCATGCACGTATAATATGTTTCTTGTAAACAAAAAAAGTCACTATTTTCTTATACCAATAGTTTGTGTCTGTCTGATGCATTGTTCTATGATTTTTTTTGTTGGCAGCCCCAAATGGGTATCAATATTTATGAACACTAACATCCTCTTCCTCTCTTCCATTTCATTTCATTCTTTTTGGTTCCTTACACACACATTTTCCCTTTAAATTTGATTCATTATAAGTGTGTTATGTATATATTTTGTTCATACCCAAATTAGTATCGTACACAGTTTGGATTTATTCTTGCACACATGGGTATCTCTATTCATGAATATGAAATCCAAGTACTCTTAACTTTTCATTGCAAATAAATGATATGCCTATTGTTTTCCCCACGTATTCACATTGTAAACCTTATATAACTCTATCATTCTACATAACATGTGACCACAACCTTACCTTCTTCTTAAACATTCCCACACAACCCAAATGGGTATAACAAGAGTGTACATGGCTTCATGGATGGGTTACAAAAACATGTGGGAGTTTTCACCACTTTTTCTTTGTGCAAAATAAAAAGCATGGTTCTTTGTCTTTGTGTAAACCATGGATCACATGTTCTTCTTCTTAAGGTAAACTATAAGCGTGAATCATCTTTATAGATCCATGGAGTTTCATGGTTCTATCTTCACTATATCATAACAAGGGTGTGTAGGAACCAATTGTATGTCTGTATGGTGATCCTCATGAAACACATGTGAGGGTTCACGAAAACCTTATCGTGTTTTTTTAATCTTCTTCACACAGAGGGTGAGATTTATCTCTTTTATGGATAAGATGGTTCAAGAGTGAATTTATTCTTGCTGAATTCCTATAGTTCTCTTCCTCTTCAAGTAACATATCTATACAGAAAACCCTTGATTAATGATCTATTTCAATGGAGAAATGAAATATTCTCTCAATATTTGCAACAAAATATATCCTCTCAGTGCTCCACTACTTACAGACAAGGTTTAGGAATCATTAACATTCAAACATTATTTGAAATACTATAAGATTCATTTCACTGAATAGCTGAGATGTTCTACATTGAATATTTCAAATGCGGGACTATAGATATGCCTCAAGTCTCATGTGTTTGTTTTCACCTATGGGCTCCACATTCTTGGTTTCATCCTTCTGTGCATGTGAAGAGGAATTCATGAAATGCATATTTTTGAAGGCCTTGAGATCCATGACATGGTTTGACACTCTATTTTCTTCAAACATGTTCAAATTATTTATATCAATGCATGCAAGAAAATGTTGTTGCTTTCATGGTATCATGTAGCTTAGTCGATCATAATGAATAGAAGTACGATTTTCAATGGTGAACAGGGTTTGATCAAGGTGGTGAGGGGCTTCTCTAGTGCACTGGTTCACGTAAGGTGGACACTAGTGTCTAGAGGTTCAAGACAACCTCATTTTAAGAGATCAGATACCCACTGTTCAATCTAGAACCACAGATATTAGATTGATGGCCATGATGTGTTTGATTGATCCCACGATTTATTGGAAGGCGGGCCACGTGTATGTGATAGATCTGACAGCTAAGATCATTTGTACTTTTTTACTAAACATCCCACAACCAAATGCTCTACTATTTGTTGATTCTTTGCAGAACCTTCTATGGTAACCTCAGTCCAAAATTCTCTTCCCTCTATAGCTGGTGTCTCCCTGCACCGGTGTTCTGCGTGCGCGCTTCTACACCCACTCATTCCTCCTTAGGTACGCTCTTGGCGCCCACTATGAACCCTTGCACATAGGTTGATCATTTTGTGTGCTCCAGTAGGCTTATACATGACCCACACTCCTGCCTCATGTGGTTCTCACCTTGAGGACTTCCCTTAGGTGCAGTTGACATTCGGGTCACACATGTACTTGAGGATGATGACCTCAACTAACCATCTATGTTGGCTTATTTTTTATGTAAGGCTTATGATGCCTCGTACCTAATTACCAAGAGTCAAGGAATTATTACATAACATTGGCTTGATCACAAGGTATCAAATTACAAAATACCAATCAGTTTATTGGACTTTAAAGTACAATATACATACATAAGTTTTACATTACATTATGAAAACATGAAAACAACAGTGTGTCCCCTTTGAACACACTCATATCCCTTAGCCTATTCTGGTATGTCAATCATAATATACTATTTCATATCCTAGAAAAAATAAAACCTAATAAAGGGGTGATTTGAGATGCTCAGTAAGGATAACTATATAACATAAACTATCATAAATAATCATAAACATTTAAGGGAACATATAATACTAAAAGTCAAACCTTTTAAATGTAAACATCATCATAATATGGAAAATATAATTCCAAAAATTCCATTAACTTATTCACATAGATATTCTACAAGTATAATTATCACATGTAATATCTATAGAAAATTTGATAATAATGGTATTTATAATGTCGGACAACATAAGAAAATAGTTAAGGCCTTGTACCATAACTACAAGTAAAAAATTTCCCAAGGACTTATGAAAATATACTAATATGTCTCTGGATACCAACTGATCCATCGAGGGGTTATAGAGGCCCCCACCAACAACTTATTACATCCAACACATTCTCCATACGAAAAGGTTGAAACATAACTTAAACAATCGAATTAAAACTAGCATAAGAAATGTTAATTATTTAGCCACAAATAATTAATGGTATAAAAATATAACATCTATAGTAAAAAATATCACAAAACTATCAATACAATATGGAAGATTGTATCATAATGAATCAACTATAAACAAGGGTAAAATCCATCAATGCATGTTGACATAGATGAAAATCAGTCAAAAACTATTTGAGCGAAATACTACATTCTAAATTGAAACATTATAAAATTAAAGAAAAAATTTATTTCAAAAATATTCTTATAGGGTTTCAAGGGAAGCTTCAAATGAGTTAAAATGATGGAAAATGGCCGCACCGTCGGTATAATTTAATAAACAATCTTTCTTTAATTTTTCAAAATGGACAAAATGTACATTGTTAAAAAAACAATAGAAAATTCCCTTAAAATATTTTATAAAAGATAAAAAATGGTATAAATTACATTGAAACATAGCCTAGGAAATAGTAAAAATGTTTTTGAAATACATTTTTAGGAAACAAGGATGTGGATGATAAAAATGTCCCAATATATCAGTACATATAAACAATATTGGATAATAATGAGAGTTTGAAATTAGACCTTACATTGAACTTTTACTTAGATGAGGGTATATTAAACACATATATAATGGTGAAATAATTGTTAATAAATTATACAAGAACCATAAAAATAAGTATGTTATCATATATTATCTTCTAATAGTAATTTGTTAATAATATTTCAGTTGTATCATTGTTTCGGGTGTTAACTGATTCATATTACATTATATGTTTTGATATGTAAGTCATGTTTTTTATGGATATTATATATTTGATTCATATACATAATGATACTATGTTCATTAAACATTATTTTTAATCACTGAATGAAAATTATTCTTGAATGGTTATGATGGGGAACAAAATATCATCGCTTTCATGGAGACCTTAATCAGTACATACACACAAGTGAAAATACCATTTTATTGTTGGTAAAATACTCTGTAACTCGATGGTATATTATATATACTAAATCATTAAAATTTAATATTTATTATATATTAATTATACACATTATTATAACCATCTAAATAATGATGTGTTGAATAACAAACTACACCACGATGTGGAGACGGTAATTTGTGAGTACGCATATATGGTGACTTTTTCCTATATAGGACGGATAGATTAATGAATATGGTTGTACCATATTTATAAAAACATCAAATTATGTAGAATATAATAGAGTTATTATTTTTCTATTTAAATAATAAAGGCAGAATAAGTGGATGAAGAAAAGATCTTTGAAAGAGGTGATTAAATAATTACCTAGTCTTCAAGTGTTTTCTTTTGATTTGAACAAAAGGACTATATAGGTTGTGTTTCTGATAAAATTAAGAACTCTATATTGAAGTGATGTTAGTTGGGAGTATATTTTATCTGGGTTTGGATGAACCAAAAGTATTTGGAGGTGTAAAATTTAGAGAAGGGGAAGTACCATTTTATATAGGTTGTGACAGTCACTGTAGGAAAAGATTGAAATATTATTTTACCATATAATCATTATCAGTTTCTAATGTCTATAAATAGATTTATTTCAAGGATAAGGTGGTTATGGTTTCAAAACCATTCAACAAATTGGTTTTATACAAGTTTATGTCACCATATTTCACTTAACCTTTAGATTACTATCTTAGTTAAACAGTTGAACATTTACAATGTCTTCTTATATTTTTATAATACATAGTTAAAAAATTTACTCTAAAATTCCACAATAACCTCAAGGGGTTCATTAATGACTATTATATAATTTAATAAAATAGTATTTTTGAGAAAACACATTTACATCAATTTTGACACTATTTAGTATTTGGTTTTTTTTGAAAGTCCTAACAATATGATTACGTCAAAAAAATAATTTAATAAAACCTAACCTGTCATATTAACCTAGAAAATTTGTGGAATTCATCAAAAGTCTCAATTTAAATTTATTTCAATATTTATAACATAAATTATTTTAGTATTTCATTAATAATGAAATTAATGCGTCATCATTGTGTCATAAATAAATTTTATTATTTAATTTTAATAAATTATAAATAAAATATCATGATTTAGGAAATTTTATTATATTTCTAATGAATATTTATTGTTAAATTTATCTTATATATAACCCTATATTCAAAATGGTTTAGTTATTAAAATTTAAATTTAATACTTTTAACTCTTCTTTAAATAAAATATAATAAATTTCATAATCTTACTGAAATGGATCAAAAAGGAACTTATTTTTTTCATAAGGTTGATTTGGTCCCAAATGTACATATCCAATAGACTTATGACATGGTTTATGGTAATTGTAATACAATTTGAACCTTTCATATTCCTCATTACTTTAAAGCGTGGTAAATTAAATTAAAAGTAACTATTCGCCAAAAAATATTTGCATCCCATTGAACAACATTTTAATTACTAATTTTACCCTTGTCTCTCGAAATTTTAAAGTATAACTCACAAAAGAGGTAAAATTATGTTTTATGCATATGTTAAAATTTTCGTAGAAGATACATAAAATACGTTAAAAAGTTTAATAAAATTTTATATGTCTAATCATATTAAAAAATGATCCAAATGAATTAAATTTTAATAATCTACATATAATGTATATATTTTCACTTTAAAATAGATATAAATAAAAAGTAATTTTTATTTAAATAAGATGTCAATTTTAAACAATAACGCAGTGTTTTTCACTATAGATCAAACATTTAATGTTTTCAAAAAAATACCGAAAATTCACCCTATGATAATTTTGATATTCTGAATCAAAAAATCAGGTCCACTATGAAAATTAGTATTTATAAAATTTCAAAATGAAGGTATTAGTATGCATAAATTATTTTTAAAACGACAAGTTTGATTGGTCGTGGTGTGTTAAAACTCGAAGTTGTGTACAACTCAAGCTATTATTTTATTCAAAGGGAAACATAACATTGAATCATGGGGTGTTATATTATTCCCTAATTAAAATAATTTATTCCTTTAAATTTCTAGAATATTACTGCATTAAATTATTTGGGTGGTTCTTCATCCAAAGTTCCTCAGGTTCCCACATGGCCTCTTCAATTTTATGGTTTCTCCAAAGAACATTTACATGATGGGTAATCAGTTTTCTCAAAACATGTTCTCTGGTATCTAGAATTATGATTGGATCTTCAAAATAAGACATATTTGGTTGCAGATATATTTTTTCAATGGTGAGTATATGTGTTGGGTCAGGCATGTATTTTCTTAACAGTGATACATGGAACACATCATGAACTTTGTAGAGACATGGTGGCATTGCCAAAAGATAAGCCATAACTCCAATTCGTTCTATAATTTCAAAAGTTCTGATGTACATGGGACTCAATTTCCCTTCTTACCAAAACTTATAACACCCTTCCATGATAATACCTTCAAGAAAACATGATCTTATACAAGAAATTCAAAATCATTCCTTCGGTTATTGGCATAATTCTTTTTGAAACATTGTGCTGCATTGATGTGGGTTTCAATAATTTTCACATTTTCCATTGTTACCTCAACAAGTATTGAGCCTACAAGTATTCTTTCCCCAACATCGTCCCAACAAGTTGGTGTCTGAAATCTATTCCCATATAACGATTCATATAGTTCCATTTGAATACGTGGAAGGAATCAATAGCTATAGGAAAATTATAAAAGAGGTTAATTATGATCCCACATATCTTGAAAGTCAAGTTGGAAATATCTCAATATTCCTTCTAATTTTTTAATAGTCCGTTCTGATTAACCATTAGTTTGAGGGTGGTAGGTAGTGCTCAAATGGTGTTCAATATCAATGGGATTCTGAAGACTTTTCTATAATATTGATGTAAAATAGGGATCATGATCAGAAATAATTGATAGGGGTACACCATAAAGTCTTATAACATTATTAATATATATTATTTCTAAATGTTGAAGTGGTAAATCATCCTGTAATGTCCCGACCCGAGAACCACTGAACGGTGCTCCAAGTTGGTTGGTCACAAGCCCTCAAGCATGCCTCCCCTATGCCAGAGGGTGACGACTAGAAGCGAGGGTCTAGTAAGTCAGTCTTGGGGAGACTATACCCTCTCTTATCAGAATAAAATACAAGTGGAAGTAAACAAGAAATATCAGAAGAATATATAATTATAATAGTATAATGTAGCAAGAATAACCAAGATAGGAAATACAATACTCAACTGAAAGGTAAAACATGCTATGACTATGCATATGCCATGTGTCTACAATGAAAATGGAAGTAATGACACGGTGTCTCCAAACAGGTCCCAACCCACGTCAGGTTCCCTCTTCCATGCCCCAACCCCAAATAGCTCTCTAACTAGGGATCTTGCTCTTGTCCTGTCCTGTAACAACAAAGTCTATTTGGGTACCATTCATGCGGCCAAATTAGGGTGTGAGTACGACTCAGTAGATCACCACAAACAGTATCAAAAACAAATCCAGTAATAATTAGTGTATGTAGTTTCATTAATAATAAAGCAAGAAAATAAGTAAGAAAATTATATTTATCCAATTAACGATTCCTTAAAATGTTAAACATCCAGGTTCCTGAGAACACTTAGAATATAATGCATGCTTCAGCACGTATAGGATCCTAAACCATTTCCCATGTTCAATTCATAATTACTATGTCACAATATTTATTTTATGAGAAATCAAAATCAAACCATATTACAAAATAAATGAAAGAGTGTAGAACTTCATGTCTAGCACACATGTGAGTATTTGGAGAATCATTCCCTATCTCACAACCCCATGGGGATTTGGACCATTAGTCCTACTCCCATAAAAGATCAATTTCATGCATTTCATTGGTTCTAGAATGCCATGTCTAGAAACAATGTGGGTATTTGGATCATTAGTTCGGGTCCCACAACCCTTTTTCAAATCAAATGTCCAATTCAAATATAAAACTATATTCAAATGTTTAAACATCTTTTTCACTCCATCATAACTCTCACACATAATCAACTAGATCTACAATACACAAAGAACCACATAACCAAACCACCAATTCATTATTTATTCCATGAAATTCATAAAACCGCATACGCCTAACAAGATGAGACTATGGGATTGGCGTTAGACCACCTACCTCGATTTATTGAAGGAAGTTAGCCCAAAGAAAAACCTCAAAATCTGAGCAGCACAACGTCATCGATCAGGTTCTGGATCTAAATCCTTAAAACCCAAAAGAGATCAAATGCATCAAGATCTTGAAAAAATATATCTAGACCCACAACCCTTGATATATTCCTTAACTCATAGGTTTAGATCCATGGAAACGATGGAAATATCCCATGAAAAGATCAAGGAATGTTCATGGAATGAACAGAAGAACAACAGGATGAAATACAATTACCAAAGGAGAGAGAATCTTCAATCTAAGCCTTCAATCATGAGAAAATCTGTTCGTATAGCCTTGTAATCCCTCCAGGAGGCTTTGGAAACACCTAGAAATTTCCAAGCCTGAGCCAATGTTGAAAAAATAAGGAAATCATGTGGTTCGGGTGGTTATAAATAAGGATTTTTGGAATTAAAACCGCACGCACGGTTTCTTGGATAGGAGTGCATGATTTGTCAAACCATGCACAGACCGTGCGGACCTCACTGTCTAGATTTGCTTGGTTTTCATAGTTTGGTCGCATGGTTTATCAAACCGTACGTATACCGTGCACACCTCTCTATCTAGTTCTTCTTGGTTGGCACGGTATGGTCGCACGGTTTTCCAAACTGTGTGCAAACTGGGCACAACCCACTTTCCTTTGGTTTTACATAAAAGTTCACCCAAACTCACCCCAAGTCACTACTCCAAAAAAGAGGTACAAAAATACATCAAAATACCTGAAAACATGACCGATATTGACTCTAGAAAATTTAGGGATTTTAATTCTCCCCACCTTATAATAGCTCATCCTCAAGCTGTACTCCCGAACTTCTCTAAGATTCTGAGCTAAAAAGATCGGGCCTTTGAGTCCATATATCTGCCTCTCTTTCGCATGTCTCTTCTTGCACACGTTCATGCTGCCATAAAACACAAACTATTGGTACGGTCTATCCCCTCAACAGCTTCTCACTGTGATCCAACACATGTATCAGATGCTCCTCAAAGGACAACATTATCCACATTGATCATGTTAGAAGGGTCGGGGTGATACCATCGTAGTTTTGATACATGGAAAACATCATGCATAGTACTATCTTTATGAGGAATAGAAAATTGGTACGCTGCCATACCGAATATCTTCACGATCTCAAAAGATCCAACAAACCTGGGTGCCAACATTCCCTGCCTCTGTATCCTGCAGTGACCCAACCTAGGTGACACCCGAAGGAAAACACTATCCCCCTCTATAAATTCTAAGGGTCATCTCTGTCTGTCATCATATGACTTCGGCCAACTCTGAGTTTTAGCCATACGTTTCTGAAACAGATGAACCTGCTTTATCATCTCCTACATGAGACTTGGTCCCAATAACTCTGACTCGCCTGCTTCCTTCCAGCATAGCGATGATCTGCATGGCCTACCATAAAGAGCCTTGTATGGTGCCATCTGTATTGTTTCTTGATAAATATTTTTATAGGAAAACTTCACTAAATCTAGGTGTTTCTCCCATGACCCACCTAAGTCAAGAACTCACGTCCTTAGCATATCCTCATGCACCTGTATAGTATGCTCGGACTATCCATATGTTTTTGGATGGAAATCCATACTCAATAAAACTTGTGTACCAAGTGCCATTTGAAAACCCTTCTAGAAGTGAGAATTAAAACGTGAATCACGGTATGAAACTATAGTTTGTGGCACCCCATGTAATCAAACTATCTTCTATAAATACAGCTCTCTCAACTGCTCATCTGTAAATGTTTTCCTTATAGGCAAAGTAATGTGATACCTTTTTCAGTCGATATACAATAACCCAAATAGCATCATTCTTCTTAAGTGTTTTCTGAATACCTATCGCAAATTCCATGGTTATGTCATCCCAGTTCAATTCTAAAATGGAAAAAAGTTAATAGTAAACCATTAGGTCATTGATGCTCCACCTTCACCAACTGAGAGGTAAACCGTTGTGTCAAAAACCTTGCTATCACCTTCTTCATGCTTGGCCACAAAAAATGTCGTTGTAGGTCACGGTACAATTTGCTCACACCAGGATGCACTGCCCATCATGAGGCATGAAATTCCCGCATTAGCTCCTCTCGTATGCCAGCAGGAACAACAACCTGATTCATCATAAAAATGATATCATCCTCATATATCTTCCAGTCTAAATGTTTCTTCCCACCTTCAATGTTTTCTCTCTAGTACAAGCACTCTATGTCCTCATATTTCTTGTCCCTGATTCGTCTCAAAAGTGCAGACTCCACTACAACCAACACGAGTGTCATTTCCACCTGTCTCTCCTAAACCACAACGTGCATTTCTTCTAGCAACGACATCATTCTCCACTCAGCACTAGATTCCTAAACAATCTAAGTCTGAGTCTTCCTACTCAAAACATTAGAAACATCATTTCTTTTCCCGAGTGTATATTCCAGCTCAAAATCAAAATATTTCATTTACTCAACCCATCTCCACTACCTAAGATTCAAATCACACTGAGAAAAGATGTACCTCAAGCTCTTGTGATCAGTATAAACTATAAACCATTCACCCAAAAGGTAGTGTCTCCAACAATTCAAAGCATAAACTACCACTCCCATCTCAAGGTAATGTGTTGGATAATTCTGTTCATGTGGCCTTAGTTGTCGAGACCCGTATGCCACAACATTATCTCTTTGCATTAACACAGCTCTGAGTCCCAGCCCATAATCATCGCAATACACCATGTACTCTTCACCTAACTCAGGTAGAGACAAAATTGGTGCAGTCATCAAACATTTCATTAAATTATGAAAAGATGTATCACAAGCCTCTAACCACTCAAACATTACTCCCTTTTTGGTCATGCCCGAAATTGGTGCTGCCAAATGGGAAAAGTCTTTGATGAATCTCCTGTAATATCCACCTAACCCTAGAAAGCTTTGTATATCGAAAATATTATTGGGATACTCCAAAGAAACCACTGCTTTCACCTTCTCTGGATCCACTAAAACACCATTCTTTGAGGAAATGTGTCCCAAAAAGTTTACCTGATGAATCCAAAATTTACACGTAGATAGCTTGGCGTATAGCCGATGCTCGCTCAGTGTACTCAGGACGATGTGAAGATGTTGGGCATGATCGTTTTATGTATTAGAGTACACCAATATTTCGTCCACAAATACCACCACAAACTGATCCAGGTACGGATGGAAGATCTTATTCATCATGGCCATAAACATTGCTAGTGTGTTTGTTAACCCAAAAGGCATTACAACAAACTCATAAATCCCATACCTGCTCCTGAAAGCAGTCCTCGGTATATCAGAAGTCAGAATTCTCGAATGATGATACCCTGATCTTATGTTGATCTTTGAGAAAACACAGGCTCCCTTCAACTGGTCAAACAAATCATCAATAGGTGGTAGAGGATATCGGTTCTTCACAGTAATCTTGTTCAACCCCCGGTAATCGACACACAAACGTAAACTCCCATCAGCCTTCTTTGCAAAAAGCACAGGTTATCCCCAAGGAGACGTACTTTGATGGATAGATCCATTATCCTTCATGACATCCAGCAGAGCTTTGAGTTCTTGAAGCTCTTTCAGTTCCAATCTATATGGTGTAATAGATACTAGCTCAGCTCATGGAATGAGCTCAATAGTAAATTCAACATCTCTCTTAGGTGGAAGCACTAAGAAGTCTTCTGGGAATACATCCTGAACCAAATCAACCACTGGTGGAAAGGCATATTTCCTAACACCTTCATCATCCAGTAAAATAATAGAAACATGAGCTGTGAGCTCTCCCAGTAGCTGAGTAATTTTCCCGGCTCGACCTGCCTGGATATCCCACTCCAAACAGTGAATGTATTGGTCAACTGCAGGTGACATAAATGTCACCCTCCAATGATAACAATCAATGTGGGCTCGGTATGTGACTGACCATTCTATACCCAGGATTAGGTCGAAGCATGTCATATCAAGGATATAGAGATCCCACGGTAGACAGTACTCCCCGATATCAAGAGAACAACCCTTGCACAAACAGATGTCACTATACTGTACCCCCAAATGTGTGAGTATCGTTATAGCCCCGCTCACAAACTCCACTGCCAAACTCAAACCATTAACATGTTTTGTAGATATGAAGTAATTTGAGGAACTATTATCACATAAGGCACAAGCTAAGGTACAAGCCACAAGAATAGTACCTCTTATTGTCGATGGTCCAGCCTCGATATCCACAAGTGCAGGTTTTACCGCATGAAACTTTGTGGTTCCTCTAGCCTGTGATTCCATCTGACTCCCCTGACTTATACCACTTTCCTGATATGGGAATTGTTTCTCAAAAGCACCAAGTCTGTCACCCATACCACCTCGGCCAATAGAACTCCAACTTTGGGATGGAAAGGGTGAAGAGGATCCCCTTACCACACTCTGACTATGATTAGCTAATCCATCACCACCTGACTCCTTTGGGTTCTTACAGATCTTCTAGAGATGACACATCCTACCATAGGATCTGTATACAACAGGGGTCAAGGACATTGATTATGATAATTCCATGGACTTCCACACTAGTGGAAAAACACTCGGGTAAGTTCATGTGTAACTGACCCCTCTACCAGGTTACTCATTCTCCCACCTCCCTGGCTCAAATTATCATAACATCGCTTCCTGCTCTCAAAAGTCGCACCACCTGACCATCCAGTAAAAACCATTTGTCTGCCACTCGATGCCTCCATCAGGTTCCCCTCAGAGATGAGATCTTGATTTGCCACATTTGAAAAATTATTCATCCCGAAAATATTCACTTGAAACTTAATTTCACAATTAAGTCCATCCTGAAATCCTCTTGCGAAAGTGGCCTCGTCTACTGCCAATGCTGGATAAAAATGTTGCATGTTAGTAAAGAGTCCAGCATAGTCCATTAGAGAAATATTCCCTTGAGTATGCCTCATGAACTCAGCCACTTTCTTATGTTTGAGCATCTCTTTATAGAAGTGCTCAATGAACTTATCCTGAAATTCCTTCCACTCTATAGCTTCCAGTATCCCATTCCGAGTCTGGATGTCCCACCAACGTTTTGCTTGACTGCACTACATGTAAGCTACCAACTTGACTCTCTTATCAACAGGTGTCTCCAGGTGTTCTAGTATAGTCTGGGTAGATTCAATCCAGAAATCAGATTTCTCTAGACCACCCGCTCTAGTAAAATTCAGAAGGTGCTATAACCGAAACTCCCTCATAAGATCAGACATACTTTTCACAACCTACCTTGGGTCTCCTTCCATAATTTGCATGAAACAGCTGAGGTTCTCTCAAAACTTTCCCCCAATTCTTCAGTTGGTACTATTGGTTCCTCTGGTTCACCCATTGGAGGACCATTTATAACTATACCCCCCACTCGTCCTCTCAATAAGCATCGTGGAGGCATAATTCTACAAATCCCAACATGCAACTTAGAAAACAGGTCACAATGTTATCACAATTACACACAACTAAATTATCCATATAAATTCACAATTATTTCTATTGATTACAAAATTAGACACAATTTTAATTTCAAGATTCACAAGTATGGAAAAGAAATAGTTTATGTTCATCAATCTACCCATATTCCATTTTCCCGTTCATGCCTATCATAATGAATGTCACCATAATCTTGAGTGCCTAGAATGATGCATGTAGACGAGTCACTCATGCCATTCTGGGCTATGAATAAATACTCAACAAATTCCAAAAATAATAATAACATCACACAACAAGTGCATCACCCAAGATGAAATAATATTCAACTATAATGACAAACGTCATTAACAGCATTCCCACCCTGAGTACTTGAGTTTTCCCCCATACATGGATTTGCAACTCCCATGCATGAGATCATTATCAAGCCCCGACTTTACCTAATATCCTTTCTACCTTTAACCAATTATTAAGACAATAAAATAAGAAGAATACAGAAAACCTCCTCTGATACCACTTTGTAACATCCCCACCCGGGAGCCACCAAACGGTGCTCCAAGCATGTTGGTCACAAGCCCTCATGCGCGCCTCCCAGAACGTCAGATGGTGCCGACTAGCAGCGAGGGTCTAGTATGTTAGTCTTGGGTAGACTATACCCTCTGTTATCAGAATAAAATACCAGCGGAAGTAAACCAGAAATAACAGAAGAATATATAATTATAACGGTACAATATAGCAATAATAACCAAGATAGGAAATACAATACTCAACTGAAAGGTAAAACATTCTATGACTATGCAAGTGCCAATTTTCTACAATGAAAATGAGTTTAGACACACAGTGTCCCCAAACTGGTCCCGACCCATGTCCAGTTCCCTATTCCATGCTCCAACACCAAATCACACTCTAACTAGGGCTCTTGCCCTTATCATGTCTTGCAACAACAATGTCTATTCGGGTACCATTCAGGCTGCCCAAGTAGGGTGTGAGTACAACTTAGTAGATCACCACCAACAGTGTCAAAAACAAATCTATTGATAAGCAGTTTATGCAGTTGCATTAATAATAAAGTAAGACAATAAGGAAGAAGATTATATTTATCCAATAAACCTTTCATTAAAACGTTAAACATCCAGGTTCCCAAGAACACCTAGAATATAATTCTTGCTTCAACCCGTATAGGAGCCTAAACCATTTCCCTTGTTCAATTCATAATTACTATGTCACAATATTAAGTTTATGAGAAATCCAAATAAAACCATAGTTCAAAATAAATGAAAGACTGTAAAACTTCATGTCTAGCACACATGGGAGTATTTGGAGAATAAGTCCCTATCTCACAACCCCGTGGGTATTTGGTGCATCAGTCCTTGTCCCATAAAAGATCAATTTCAGTCATGTCATTGGTTTTAGAATACCATGTCTAGAACCTCTGTGGTTATTTGGAGCATCAGTCAGTTTCCCACAACCCTTTTTGAAATCAAATATCCCATTCACATATAAAACCATATTCAAATGTTAAAATATCGTTATCCCTCCATCATAACCCTCTCCCATAATCAACTAGATCAAAAATTCACAAAGAACCACAAAACCAAACTACCAATTAATTATTTATGACATGACATTTATACAACTACATACTCCTAACAAGATGAGACTATGGGATTGGATTTATCCCACCTACATCGATTTATTGATGGATGTTAGCCCAATGAAAAACACCAAAATCTGAGCGGCACAACGTCGTCGATCATGTTCTGGATCTAAATCCATAAAACCAAAAAGAGATGAAAGGCATCATGAGCTTGAAAAACTAGATCTAGATCCACAACACTAGATCTATACCATAACTCATAGGTTAAGATCCATGGAAACGATGGAAATATCCTATGAAAAGATCAAGGAATGTAAAGGAAATAACGGAAGAACAACAGGATGAAATCCACTTACCGAAGGAGAGAAAATCTTCAATTAGAGCCTTCAATATTGAGAAAATGTATTTGGATCCCCTTGGAATCTCCCCAATAGGCTTTGGAAACACCTAGAAATTGACAAACCTGAGCCAGGGATGGAAAATAAGGAAATCATGGGGTTTGGGTGGTTTTAAATAAGGATTTTTGAAATTGAAAATAGTGTGCACGGTTTCCTGGACATGGGCACACGGTTTGTCAAACCGTGCGCAAACCATGCGGACCTCACTTTGCAGATTTGCACGGTCCACACAGTATTATCACACGGTTCATCAAATCATGCGTAGACCATGTGTACCTCTTTGTCTGTTTCTGCTTGGTTGGCATGGTATGGTTGCACGGTTTGGCAAACGATGCGAAAACCGTGCACAAACCACTACCCTTTTGTTTTAATTAAAAGTTCACCCAAACTCACACCAGGTCACTACTCCCACAAAATAGGTACTTAAAAAATCAAAAGTCCCTGAAAACATGCTCGAGATTAACTCCATAAAAGGCAGGGATCTTACATTCTCCCCACCTTATAACAGATCATCCTCGATCTGTACTCTCGAACTTCTCTGAGATTCCGAGCTAAAAAGATTGGGCCAGTGAGTCCGTATTTCTGCATCCCTTTCCCATGTCTCTTCTTTCACATGTTCATGCTTCCATGAAACATGAACTATCAGTGTGTTATTTTCCCTCATCAACTTCCCACTGCGATCTAACACACGTATCAGATGATCCTCAAAGGACACATCTTTCTCTAGCTCAATTTCATTCACATAGATCACATGGGAAGGGTCGGGGTGATACCATCATAGTTGTGATACATGTAAAGCATCATTCATTGCACTATATTTATGTGGAAGAGACATTGGATATGCTACCAACCTGACCCTCATCACGATCTAAAAAGGTTTAACAATCTTGGGTGCCAACTTTCCCTGCCTTCGTATCCTGTAATGACCCAAACTAGGTGTCACCTGAAGGAAAATACGATCACCCTCTATAAACTCTAAGGGTCGTCTCCTTCTGTCAACGTATGACTTATGCCTACTATGAGTCATAGACATACATTTCTAAATCATATGAACCTGCTCTGTCGTCTCATGCATGGGGCTTGGTCCCAATAACTCTGACTCACATGCTTCCATCCAGCATAGCGGTGATCTGCATGGCCTACCAATATGAGTCTCGTATGGTGCCATCTGAATAATTGATTGATAAATATTGTTATAGGCAAACTCCACTAATGATATTTGATTCTTCCATGAGCCATTGAAGTCAAGAACACACACCCTAAACATATCCTCATGCACATGTATAGTACGCTCTGATTTTCCATCGGTTTGAAGATAGAAATCCATACAAAGTAAAACATGTGTACCAAGTGCCTTTTACAAACCCTTCTGGAAGAGAGAAGTAAAACGTGAATCACAGTCCGAAACTATAGTTTGTGGAACCATGTGTAATCGAACTATCTTCTATAAATATATCTCTCCCAACTGATCAACTATAAAAGTTTCCCTTATATGCAAGAAATGTGATACCTTTGTCAGTCGATCTACAATAACCCAAAGAGCACCATTATTCCTATGTTTTTTTGGAAGACCTATCACAAAGTCCATGGTTATGTCATCCCACTTCCATTATTAAATGACTAAAGGTCGTAGTAAACCTCCAGGTCATTGATACTCTGCCTTCACCTGCTGACAGGTAAAGCATCATGTCATAATCCCTGCTATCTCCTTCTTCATGAATGGCCACCAAAACTGTCGTTGTTGGTCACGGTACATTTTGGTCACACCATGGTGCACTGCCCATCTTGAGGCATGAAATTCCCGCATGATATCCTATTGCATGCTCACTGGAACAACAACCCGATTCATCATATAAATGATATTATCCTCATCTATCCTCTAGAATGAAGGCGTCTTACCAGCTTCATTGTTTTCCCTCAAGGACAAGCACTCTTTTTGCTTATATTTCTTATCCATGATTCATCTCAAATGTCTAGACTCCACTATAACCGACATGAGTGTCATTTCATCCTATATCTCTTGAACCATAACATGCATTTCTACTATCAATGACATCATCCTCCACTTGGCACTAGATTCCTGAACAATCTGAGTCTGAGTCTTCTTAATCAAAGCATCAGCCACATCGTTGCCTTTTCCAGGTGTATATACCAGCTCAAAATCAAAATACTGCATATACTCAACCCATCCCCACTGCCGGAGATTCAAATCACACTGAGAAAATATGTGCCTCACGCTTCTGTGATCTGTATAAACTGTAAACCATTCACCCAGAAGGTAGTGTCTCCAACACTTAAAATCATAAACTACAGCTGCCAACTCAAGGTCGTGTGTTGGATAATTTCGTTCATGCAGCCTTAGTTATCGAGACCTGTATGACACAAATTTATCTCTTTGAATCAATACAACTCTAAGTCCCATCCCAGAACCATCACAATACACCATTTACTCTTCACCTGACTCAGGTAGAGCCTAAATTGGTGCGGATGTAAAATGCTTCTTTAACTACTACAAAGATGGCTCGCAAACCTCTGACCATTCAAAATTTACTCCATTATTGGTCAAGACTGAAAGAGGTGCTTCCAAATGGAAAAATTCTTGGATGAATCTCATGTAATATCCAGCTAACCCCAGAAAGCTTTGGATATCAAAAATATTCTTGGGCTGCTACCAAGAAACCACTGCTGGAACCTTCTCCGGATCCACTAAAACACCATTCTTCGAGATAATGTGTCCCAAGAAGTATACCTGATCAATACAAAATAGACCATTAGATAGCTTGGCGTATAGATGATGATCTCTAAGTGTACTCCGGACGATGTGAATATGTGGGGCATGATCGACATGAGTCTTGGTGTACACCAAGATGTAATCCACAAATACCACCACAAACTGATCCAGGTATGGATGTAAGATCCAATTTATCATGTCCATAAAAACAGCAGGTGCATTTGTTAACCCAAAAGGCTTTACAAAAAACTCATAAATGCCATACCTACTCCAGAAAGTAGTCTTCGGTCTATCAGGAGTCCAAATTCTCAACTGAAGATACCCCGATATTAAGTCGATCTTTGAGAAAACACAGGCTCCCTTCAACCGGTCAAACAGATCATCAATACATGGTATAGGATACGGTTCTTCATAGTCATCTTGTTCAACCTCTGGTAATCGACACAAAAATGTAAACTCCCATCATCCTTCTTTGCAAAAAGAACAGGTGATCACCCAGGCACGTACTTGGACAGATAAATCCTCTATCCTTCAAGTCCTACAGCTGATCATTGAGTTCTTGAAGCTCTTTCAGTGCCATTCTATATGATGGAATAAATATTAGCTCAACTCCTGGCATGATCTCAATAGTAAATTCAAAATCTCTCTTAGGTGGAATCCCTGCGATGTCTTTTGGAAATACATCCTAAAACAAATCAACCACTAGTGAAAATAAATCTAGCCTAACACTTTCATAATCCAATAAAAGACAAGAAACTTGAGCTGTGAGCTCTCCCAGTTGCTGAGTAATTGGCCCGGCTTGGCCTGCCTTGATATCCTACTCCCCACGGTGAATGTAATGTTCACCCGCAGGTGACATAGATGTCACCCTCCGATGATAAAAATCAATGTGGGCTCGGTACGTGACTAAAAATTCCATACACAGGATTAGGTCAATGCCTGTCATATCAAGGATAGAGAGATCCAACAGGAAATAGTACTCCCCGATCTCAAGAGAACATCCCTTGCACATACAGATGTCTCTAGACTGTACCCCCAAAGGCGTGACTATCATTATAGCCATGCTCACAAACTCCACCGCCAAACTCAAACCATTAACAATTTTTGTATATATGAAGGAATGTGAGGTGCCAGTGTCAAATAAGGCACAAGCTAAGTATGAATACACAAGAATAGTACCTCTCACTGTGGATGGTCCAGCCTCGATATCCACAAGTGGATGTTGTACCACATGCAACTGTGTTGTTCCTCTTCCCTTTTATGCCATCTGACTCCCCTGACATGTACCACATTGATGATATAGGCATTTTTTACCAAAAGAACCACGTCTCTCACCCTTAACACCTTGGCATGTAGAAATCCATCTTTGGAACTGAATGGGTGCAGAGGATCCCCTTCCCACACTCTTACTATGTTTATCTAATCCATCACCACATAACTCCTTTGGATTCTTGCAGAACATCTGGAGATGTCCCATCCAACCACAGGATCTAAATTTAATAGGGGGTCGGGGACATTGATTATGATAATGTCCCAGCCTTCCACACTGGTGGAAAAACAATTGGGTAATTCCCTGTGTAAAAGACCCATCTACCAGTTTACTCTATCTCCCACCTCCATTGCTAAAATTCTCATAATTTCGCTTCCTGATCTCAAAAGTTTCACCACCTGACCATCTAGTAAAAACCATTTTTCTTCCTATTTAATATCCCTTCAGGTTCCCCTAAGAGATGAGAGCCTGATTTACAACTTCTAAAAACTTCTTCATCCTGAAAATATTCACATGAGACTTAATTTCTCATTTAAGATCATCCTAAAATCATCTTGTTGAAGTGGCCTCGTCTTCTTCCAATGCTGGAGAAAAAAGTTTCAAGTCAATAAAGAATCCATCATAGTCTATTACAGACATATTCCCTTGAGTTAGCCTCATGAACTCAGCTGATTTCTCATATCTGAGCGTCTCTGGATAGAAGTGATCAAAGAACTTCTCCTGAAATTCCTTCCACTCCATAGCTTCCAGCTACCCATTCAAGGTCTGGATGCCCAACCAACATTTTTCATGACTGCGCAACATGTAAGCTACAAACTTGACTGTAAGAACCCAGATCTTCTTTTCCAGTATGTCTTTCATTTTTCTGATGTTTTTGAGAAAAGGGGAGATTCTGGATATTTTTGAAGTACACGCTGTGTACTTTTCTCCCGCGTGAGGCCATGTGCTGGTCGTGTCCAAGCCACACACACTGGGTGTAGTGATGAGGTGGCGGCCTCTTAATACGGTGTACAGAAGGGGCAAGTACACATCGTGTACTCATGAAGTACATGTCGTGTACTCATGAAGTACACATCGTGTACTTTATTTTTATTACATTAATCGGACTAGGGTTGTGTCTAATCCATGTATCTGTCTTCTTCTAAGTCTAATTCCGTCCAGATCGTTCGAGGAGGTCAGTTCTTCTCCGAACCACCGATCCTTCACCAGTTACCCGAATCGAATGCCATTGATTGCGTTGGATTCACAGTGGTGAGTTATCCCTTCTTCTTGAAGTTTCATTCTATGATTTTCCCTCTTTCTCATGATATCTTGTGTTGAGTTTTTTGGACGTTTTTTGATATCTTCATCGTACTAAGTATAATAAATCTTCGTGGCTCATGTATATCGATCTCCTAGGATCTAGGTAGGTGGTTTGTTTCCCTACATTGAATGTCTTTGAGTTTTTGTGCAAAAAGTTTTGGATACCCATGTATCGGGTATCCCGTGTTAGGGATTTTGATTCCATTGATTAATTTCCTTATAAATCTTGTTTATTTGAGGTTTATTGATAGTAATATATTCTTGGTTTCATGTTCAAGGATCACCCATGGGTGATTTCCCTTGATTTTATTGTTTATCGTTGTTTGTCTTAGGTTTCCTGTGAGGCAAACCTTGAAGCATTTTTTGTATGCCTTGTTATAGATGATTGCATGTAATGATAGCTTTTTATATGCTTTCGATGCATTGTAGCTATTATCCAAGTAGTTTTTGAACTTACATAGGGCTGCTAACAATCAATTACGCACGACTAGAATGCACAGGGCTGTGTGAACCTGGTGTAGTAGACAAGAGAGAGAATTGAAGAATAAGGGCTTTCCTAGAGAGTCTATTATAAATTAGTTTCGTAGGACCTACAAGATTTGGACTTTGTGCTGCCCAAGAGTGTCCTTAGTTTACGCATGTATCGTGACCACAGGAGGAATTAGATGTAAGTGCTTCCTCAGAGAGTCTGTAGAAATCGTTGTAAGACTATAAGACAATTGACGGTGAGAGGTTCCCAGAGTGTCTATGCCTTGTATGATTATTTTACTAGAGGGGTCTGCCAGTAGGAGCCACCGAGAGAGTCAGAAATTTTATTTGTTTGGTAGGTTGTGAAGAGTCCACCAAGCCAAAGAACAAGCTTGAGTTTGTACTTCTTGTTGTCTAGGTAGTCTGTTGAGATACCTGTTGTGTTACATGTTGTGCCTTGGTAATATAGAGCTATTTGATAGAATATTTGGTTGATAATTAAATTATTTTATTAAATTAATAATTAAATGATAATGGAGATTTTTATGATTGTTATTTTTTTGTCCCTTGTTTCTCTACTGCATTTATTTCCTTTACTTTTTCTATTTTTCTCACTGATAGTAGGGAACATATCTTGTGGTGATTGCCTACTGGGATTAGTCTCACACCCTGTTTGGGTCCTTCTTTTCATCCCAAACAAGTTATATGGTTGTAGTTGTGGATAGAGATTGAGGCCCTTCTACATTAGGTACATGATTGTGGGTTGGAGTTGGAGAGCATAAGACCGAGCTTAGGCTTGGTATTCTGCTGGAGTAGTTGTTACTTTTAGTACTTGTTTTCAGATTTCTATCATCATGTTGTTGTGTTTGCTGCTTTCCATAGATACTTGTACCTACTGCATCATTATTATCATTGTTATGTATATTCATTTCTTCTGCTATTTGGTTTCAGTTGTTGTATGTCTTTTACTTCTTCCGCTATTGACTGTTATTTCATTTCCCTTATATACCTTACCAAATGTAGTCATAGTTTCCCCAACAACTTACCAAGGCCCTCACTATTAATCGGCATCCTCTGGCGTTTGGGGAAATGCACTTGAGGTTATGTGGCGAACAGGGAAAAAGCTAGATTGCCTCGAATGTTGTAATTTTCGAGTTCTGCAAATGATACGGTTTAATTGATTAAACCGTTGGGTGACGCACTTGTTTTGTGTTGTTACTGTCAATATTATTCCGGTTCTATCTTGTTGAAACCCGATGAGATGAGGGTATGCCATCTCATGCATCATATAGGCACATGTTATAAAATCACATGTCATGAATTTTTCTATGCCATCTAGGTTGCATTAGAGATTGCATGCTTTTGTGATAGAATTTTTGAGACAATTCATACTGTTGTGATAGCTGCTGTGATAAAATACCTGCTATGTAGATAGGGTATCGGTTGTTTAGAGCTTCATTATCACAAATGCCAAACTTTGGTCATAGAGGTGTTATGGGCCCTCAAGGATCGGAATTTGGTGGGTCATGATTTTGTTATTCTGTTGCTTTTTATGTGCATTGTTATGATGCCACGCTTTGATTTGCAGGGAGTATGGGTCCCCACAGATCAGAATTTGGCACCTTAACCTCTATTTTCTATGTTTTCTAGGATCCGGTGCAGTTTTGAGGCTACAGTCTGGGAAAACCCAGAATACACGGCTTGCACATTATAAATACACGCCGTGTAGTTTTTTGTCGTGTCACTGACCATGTGGACAAGGACACATGGATGAAAAAGGGTCTTTTGGAAAATGCCTTGTATGGTATGTATGCTCCATGTAGGGCTAAACTGTGTAGTCGGCCATGTCACTAACAACATGGGTCGGAAAAACTCTGGTAGTACACGTCGTGTTTGGTATGAACACACCGTGATGTCTTGTTCTAGGTACCCGTCCGTGTCACGAATGACACGATTCAGTGTTTTCTTCTCCTATACACACAGTTTTTGTTCGAAACATCTTGTGTAAGGGTTAGTCAGGTATCCGACCTTGTAACGAACCACACGGGATGTGGTTTTCCTTCAAGTGCATGTTGTGTCCCTTGGGAACAAGTCGTGTATTGTCAACCGTGTGTCTGGACATGTTGCTCACAACACGGGCCAGATAAGGCATGTCTAGTGCATGTCGTGTCTTTCTCAATACGCCGTATAGTCTTCGGCTAGGATAGTCCATATGAATTTGTCTTGTAGGAGTAACCGATTAGGGAAAAAAGGGTTAGTACACGCCATGTAGTTTGAGAACACGCCATGTAGTTGGGTTATTTGCATAGCCATGTATGGCCAAGGTGCATGCCTAGGGTAAAAATTTCTGGAAACACGTTGTGTAGCCATACTACACGCCGTGTAGTCCTGTTTTCCCCACTATTAACGGTTTTTCCCTCATGTTCCATTTAACTCCCTTATGTTACAACTGTGTTCATCTTTAATGAAGTAGCGTTTTGATCTTTCAGAGCTATGGCACCAAGAAGTCCTCCTGTTGCATGACAGGAACCAGGTAGTGATCGTACGCCTGATGCGACCGATTAGAGACTACCAGTTGTTCTGCCTATCATTCCGGACATGGCACCTGCAGTGATTTCGGACACTGGTGCTGAAGCTCAGTTCAAAGAGGGTTTCATGAGATTCATGCAGACCTTCCAGAGAGTTCCACATCCTGCCCCAACTATGGCAGAGCTGATGCGGGTTTTTCAGCAGCAGCATCCTCCCATGTTTACAGGGGATGGAGGAGCACAGGCTACAAATTCATGGATAGAATCCATGTTATCCATCTTCGACCATCTCGAGAAACCCCCATACTAGAGGGTGAATCTCGTAACTTACATGCTACGAGACTCCACCAAAAGATGGTGGGATGTTGTTTCTCAGGCAGGGCCCCAACATACTATGGCTTGGGATGAGTTCTAGCGCACGTTCTATGACTACTTCTACCCAACGACACTGAGTGCTGAAAGAGCTAGGGAGTTCATGAACTTGCAGCAGGGTACTCTTTCAGTTATGGAGTATTCCTCCTGTTTCACAGAGTTACAATGTTTCGCTCTCGTTCTAGGGAATGACGAGCTGTTCTTGGTAAGGAAGTTTGAGGAGGGACTCAAACCAGAGATCATATCATAGGTTAATGTCTTCTAGTTGACTTCTATTACTATGATAGTCAACCAGGCGTTGATTATGGAAAGGAACCTGATGGATACTAGAGCTTTGGACCAGGGCGGTTCAGCATCCAGGGCTGATTCTTTTCAGACGGACAACAGGAAATGCCACCGAGAGTCTACCCGAGGAAACCTCAGGAAGCAAGGTTTTCTTTATGGTAGATGATATCTCCCTTATTCCACCCAAGTGGTGTGTTATCAGTGTGGGATGGGTGGGTATAGGAATCCCCAATTACCGAGAGACCTAGTGGAGGTCTGATCTTGCGGCAAGATTGGTCATCGGCATTGTTTCTGTAAAGTTCCCCTTCCAGCAGCTACTTAATGAGGATCTGTTTCGACCCCGTGTACAGGAACAAGGTCACCAGTTCTGCAGCAGATTGGGGGCTAGAGTTCTTCAGGTCATCCAGGTCTGGGTAGAGGTCATGGACGTAGTAGTCAGGCTCAGGGAGGAGCAGCTCAAGGTCTTCAGGCTGCTACACAAGGCCGCGGTACAGGCCAGTCTTTTGCTGTAGAGAATATTCATCTAGAGCAGGATCCAACACCCTCTATAGTTAGAGGTAAGATCTTAGTAGCCATAGTTTTATCTTCAGATCTTTTTGATACTGGTGCTTCGCATAGCTTCATCTTTATTGTTGTCGTGGGGAGCCTTGGGCTCTATGACTTTTCGTCTGGAGACATGTTGATTCTTGACACGCCCTTGGGAACGAGGATATCGAGCATATGTTAGTGAAAAGAATTCCCTCTAGAGGTTTCATAGTGTTAATTCTTATGGGACCTCTATGTCCTAGAGATGATAGGCTATGATGTCATTCTCGATTTGGACTAGTTGGTTCTTTTCCAGGAAGTCATTGATTGCTATCACCACAGGGTGAGTTTTGTATCACCAGACGGTGGGTGCTTTCTTCATAGAGGCAAGTGGGATGACTATGCGGGTAGAGCTAGAGCAGAGCATCATAGGCTAGGAGGGGTTACATCCCAGTTTTCATGACTCTATCTGAATGACCAGGGGACTTCACTATTAGACTTTCCTCCAGTGGTGGATCATTTCAGATATTTCTTTCCAGTGAAATTTTCAGGTTTACCTCCAAAGCGTTAGGTAGACTTCTCGATTGAGCACAAGCCATGAGAAAAACATGTGTCCATTTCTCCTTTTTGGATGGCTACACCTGAGTTGTAGGAGCTAAAGAAGCAGTTGGAGGAGTTTCATGAAAAGGGTTTCATCGGACCCGATACTTCTCCTTGGGGTTCACCTGTCCTTTTTTCTATGAAGGAAGACGGTTCCCTTAGGCTTTGCGTGGATTATCAGAAGTTTAACCATTTGACAGTCATGAACCGATTTCCCTTGCCACGGAACAATAACCTCTTCAATCAGCTTCGCGGAGCCAGAGTATTCTCGAAGATCGACTTGAGATCTGGCTATCATTAGTTGCATTTCAGACCATCTGATATACCTCTTACAGCATTCTGGAGTAGGTATGGTTTGTATGAGTACTTGGTTATGTCGTTTGGTCTCACAAACACACCGGAAGTCTTCATGGTACTTATGAACAGAGTGTTCCATCCTTACATGGATTCCTTCATGGTGGGTTTTGTGGATAACATCTCGGTGTACTCTCACACTTGAAACGACTATGCAACCCATCTTGAGATCATTTTGAGTACATTGAAGGAGCATTAGTTATATGCTAAGCTCTCAAAGTGCCACTTTTTGATGGAAGAGATACACTTACTGGGTCATGTCATCTCAGAGATAGGGGTATCAGTAGACCGTGGGAAAGTGAGAGCAGTAGTAACCTGGGAGCAGCTAAAGAATGTCTTCGAGGTACGGAGTTTCTTGGGGCTGGCTGGTTACTACAGGCAGTTTATACAGGACTTCTCACGCATAGCAGTGCCATTGATGGGCTTGAATAAGAAGGGGGTAAAGTTTTTTTGGTCAGAAGCCTGTGATTCATCCTTTCAGGAGCTAAAGGGGAGGTTGACTTCGGCACCAATTCTAGTTTTTCCAGATTCGGGTAGGAGTTATACAATTTTCTGTGATGCATCTGGCATCGGGCTAGGAGCAGTAATTATGCAAGAGGATCATGTGGTTGCTTATGGATCTCGTTAGTAGAGGCCACATGAGATTAATTATCCTACACATGACCTGGAGTTGGCTGCAGTTGTTCATGCATTGTATTGCTGGAGGAATTACCTTCTGGGAGAGAATTTTGTGGTATATACTTACCACAAAAGTCTCAAGTACATCTTCACGCAGCGTGACCTAAATTTGAGACATTGGAGGTGGGTCGAGTATCTCCAGTCCTTCGACTTTGAGCTTGCCTATACGCCTAGGAAAGGAAATGCAGTGGTTGATGTACTGAGCCGGAGAACTCAGATACATGTAGTTTATTAGTCCAGAAGTGATTGGAATCTTATGGCTATGTTCTCTGAAATGCATTTGGAGGTGCACGACAGACAGGGGCAGACTTTCCTATCTTCTGTAGCTGTTACCTCTGCGCCTCTTGACCAAGTTTGAATGAGGCCGCTAGAAGATTCTAACGGCCTATTACTATGGGAATGCGTGTCCAGAGAGGACCCTCTTCCTGGATGGAACGTTGGTGAAGATGAGATCTTGTGTTTCGAGGGACGTGTATGGGTGCCAGCAAATATACACGAGGAGCTGATGTGAGACTTTCATTCCTCCATCTGGGCAGTTCATCCTGGCGTCACCAAGATGTATCATGATCTACACCACCAGTACTGGTGGCCATTTATAAAGAGAGATGTGGCTAGTTTTGTCATGATAAGTTCCACTTGTCAGCAGGTGAAGGCAGAACACCAGCGGCCAGCAGGGCTTTTGTAGCAGTTACCCATTCCTGAGTAGAAGTGGAATGATGTCGCTATGGACTTCGTGACAGGGTTACCAAGATCATCAAGAGTAAATGACATGTTTTGGGTTGTCGTTGATAGACTCACGATGGTTGCTCACTTATTACCGATAAAGGAAACCTTCAGTGTCGATGATCTTGGACGGTTGTACGTCCGTGAGATTGTGTGATTTCATGGGGTTCCGAGTACTATCATTTCTGATAGGGACGCACGATTTACTTTGAATTTCTAGAAGGTGTTAAAGAATTATTTGGGTACACAGGTACTTCTGAGTATAGCTTACCATCCCCAGACAGATGGCCAGTCAGAGCGCACAATCCAGGTGCATGAAGATATGCTCCAAGCTTTCATTCTGGACATTGATTATTCTTGGGAAAAGCATATTCCTCTTGTAGATTTTTTCTATAATAGAAGTTTTCAGGAAACTATTCTGATGGAACCTTATGAGGATTTGTACGGTAGGCCATTCTGATTACCATTGTGCTGGTTGGAGAGAGGAGAAGCAGCTTTTCTGGGACCTCGTCTTGTTCAGGAGACCTCAGAGCAGATAGAGTTGATTCGGAAGAAGATGGCTACTACACAGTCTCATCAGAAATCTTATGTTGATCAGCGGAGAAGACCTCTGCAGTTCGAGGTCGGAGATCAGGTTTTCCTATGTGTTACCCCGAGGTTGGGACATAAGAGGATCAAGAGATAGGTTAAGCTTTCACTGAGATACATCAGGAAGGTTGCTTATAGGTGGTAGTTACCTCAGAGATATCAGGCTATGCACGACATCATCCATATTTCTCTGCTTCAACACTATTTCTTAGACTCGTCTCATGTTTTTCAACCCAAGAAGGTTGAGATAGAGCAGGATGAATCTTTCAAGGAGCATCCTATCATGATTGTTGATTGTAGCACAAAGGTAATTTTTAGCCAGTCTGTTCCTCTGGTATGGGTGCTATGGCAGCACGTCCGTGTGCAGGACGAGACATGGGAGAGGGAGGCCGATATGCGATCACAGTGGCCAGAGTTGTTCAAGGTTTCTTCTTTTCCACCTTGCTAGGGAAATTTGGGGACGAATTTCATTAAGGGGGAATTTTGTAAGAACTCAAATCTTCTTTTCAGGTATGTCTTCCCTTTCTCTACGGTTTTTTTGAAAAGAGGAGTTTCTATAAATTTTTTAAGTTAAAACCATGTACTTTATGAGTACACGTCATGTACATTTCTCATGCGCGAGGCCATGTACTGGCTGTGTCCAGGCCACACACACGTGGTGTAGCGATGAGGCGGAGGCTGCATAATGTGGCGTATGGAAGAGGCAAGTACACGCCGTGTACTCATGAAGTTCACACCGTGTACATTTCTTTTTAATTCATTAATCGGATTGTGGTCGCGTCTAATCAATGTTTCTGTCTTATTTTACATCTAATTCCATTCAGAGTGATGGAGGATTCTGATTCTTATCTGAACCGCCGATCCTTCACCAATTACCAGAATCGAACGCTATCGATTGCGTTGGAATCACAGCGGTGAGTTCTTCCTTCTTGAAGGTTCATTCCATGATTTTTCCTCTTTCTCAAGATATCGTGGGTTGATTGTTTTAGACGTTTTCTCGGATATTCTTCGTTCTAAGGATAATCAATTGTTTGGGCTTAAGTATATCGATCTCCTAGGATCGAGGTAGGTGGTTTGTTTCCCTACGTTGAATGACTTTGAGTTTTTGTGCAAAAAGTGTCGGATACCCTTGTATCGGGTATCTCGGGTTGGGGATTTTAATTCCATTGATTAATTTCCATAGATTTCTTGTTTTCATGAGGTTAATTGATAGTAATATATGCTTGGTTTCATGTTCGAGGATCACCCATGAGTGATTTCCCTTGCTTTGGCTGTTTATCATCGTTTGGCTTTGGTTTCCTGTGAGGCAATGCTTGTAGAATTGTTTGTCTGCCTTATTATAGCGGATTGTATGTAATGACCACTATTTATATGATTTTGATGCATTGTATCTATTATTCAAGTAGTTTTTGAACTTACTTAGGGTTGCTGACGATCGATTATGTACGACTAGACTACTGAGGGCTGTGTGAACCTGGTGTAATAGACTACAAAGGGAATTTATGATTAAGGGCTTCCCTAGAGAGTCTGTTATAAATTAGTTTCATAGGACCTATAGGAATTGGACATTGTGATTCCCAATAGTGTCCTTAGTTTACGCATGTATCGAGACTACACGTGGAATTAGACATAAGGGCTTCATCATAGAGTCTGTAGCTATCATTGCAAGACCATAGCTGAATTGACGGTGAGAGCTTCCCAGAGTGTGTGTACCTTGTATGATTATTTGACTAGAGGGGTCTTCCAGTAGGATCCACCCAGAGAGTCAGCATTATTATTTGTTTGGATGGTTGTGATGAGTCCACCTAGCCAAAGAACAATATTGGGTTTGTACTTCTTGTTGTCTAGGTAGTCTGTTGAGGTACATGTTTTGTTACTTGTTGTGCCTTGAGAATATAGTGTTGTTTGATAGACTATTTGGTTGATATTTAAATGATTGTATTAAATTAATAAATAAATGAGAATGGAGATTTGTAGGATTGTTACTTCATTGTACCTTGTTTCTCTGCTTCATTTATTTCCTTTACTTTTTCTATTTTTCTCACTGATAGTGGGGCACAAATCTTGTCGTGATTGCCAACTGGGATTAGTCTCACACCCTTTTTGGGTCCTAATTTTTTTTCCAAACAGGTTATATGGTTGTAGGTGTCGATAGGTATTATGTCCCTTCAACATCTGGTACATGATTGCTGGTTGGAGATAGAGAGTATAGGACCGATCTTAGGCTTGAGATGTTGCTAGAGTTACTGTTACTTTTAGTACTTGTTTTCAGTTGTATTTTAGTACATTGTTGTGTTTTCTGCTTTCCTTAGATACTTGTACCTATTGCATCATTATCATCATTACTATATATATTCATTTCTTCTGCTGTTTGGTTTCAGTTGTTTTATGTCGTTTACTGCTTCCGCTATTGACTGTTATTTCTTTTCCCTTGTATACCTTACCAAATGAGGGAATATATTCCCCAATAAAGTACCAAGTCCCTCACTGTCCTTTGGCAGCCTCTGGAATTTGGGGAAATGAACTTGAGGTAATTTTGTGAACTGGGCATAAGGAACCAGTTGATTGGATCTAGATTCGGGTCATTACATTGACTCTCTTCTCAACAGGTGTCTCCCAGGGGTCATGTATAGTTTGGGTAGATTCAATCAAGAACTCAACTTTCACTGGACCACCCTCTCTAGTAAAAGTCAGCGGGTGCTGTAACTGAAACTCCCTCGTAAAATCAGACATACTTTTCACATCCAAACCTGGGTCACTTTCCATCATTTTCATGAAACATGTGAGGTTATCTCATAAATTTTCCCCCACTTCTTCAATTGGTACTATTTGTGCCTCTAGTTCACCCATTGGAGGACCATATCTGACTATACCCCCATCTCTTACTCTCAACAAGTGTTGTGGAGGCATTATTCTACAAATCCAAACATACAGCTTAAAAAAATGTTCACAATGTTATCATAATTACACACAACCAAATTTTCTATATAATTTCCCAATTATTTCATTCAATTACAAAATTAGACACCATTTTCATTTCAAATTTCTCAAGAAAGGAAAATAAATAGTTTAAGTTCAACAATCTACCCATAATACATTTTCCTGTTCGTGCCTAACATGATGCATGTCACAATATTCTGGAGTTCCTAGAATGATGCATGTAAACGAGTCACTCATGTCATTATGGGAAACGAATCAATACTAAAAAAATTCAAGAAATAATAATCACATCACACAACAATTATATCACCCAAGGTAAAATGATATTCAACTCTAACGACAAACCTCAATAACAAGAATACCACAATGGGTACTTCAGTTTTCCCCCATACATGGGATTGAAACTCCCATGAACAAGTTCGTTATCAAGCCCCAACTTTACCTAATCTCCTTTCTACCATTACCAAATTAGTAATACAAAAAAATAAGAAGAGATAAAACCTCCTATGATACCAATTTGTAATGTTCTGACTCGGGAGCCACTGAATGGTGCTTCGAGCAGGTTGGTCACAAGCCCTCAAGCGTACCTCCACGTATTCCATAGGGTGCCGACTAGAAGCAAGGGTCTAGTAAGTCAATCATAGGGAGACTATACCCTCTTTTATCAGAATAAAATACCAATGAAAGTATACAAGTAATAGCAGAAGCATATATAATTATAATGGTACAATGTGGCAAGAATAACCAAGATATGAAATACAATACTCAACTGAAAGGTAAAACATTCTATGACGATGCAAGTTCCATGTGACTATAATGAAAATGAAAGTAAAGACATGGTGTCTCCAAACGGGTCCAGACCCATGTCTGGTTACCTCTTCCATGAGCCAACCCCAAATAGCACTCTAACCAAGCTTCTTGCCCTTGTATTGTCCTGCAACAACAAAGTCTATTTGGGTACCATTCAGGAGGCCTGAGTAGGGTGTGAGTACGACTCATTATATCACAACCAACAGTGTCAAAAACAAATCCAGTCATAAGCAGTGTATGCGGTTGCATTAATAATAAAGAAAGACAATAAGGACGAAAATTATATTTATCCAATTAACCTTTATTTAAAATTTTAAACATCTAGGTTCTCTAGAACACCTAGAATATAATGCCCACTTCATCCTGTATAGGAGACTAAACCATTTACCTTGTTAAATTCATAATTTCTGTATCACAATATTAAGTTTATTAGAAAGAAAAATGAAACCACAATACAAAATAAATGAAATAGTGTAGAACATCATGTCTAGCATACATCTTAATATTTGGAGCATCAGTCCATGTCTCACAACCCCATGTGTATTTTATGCATCAGTTCATGTCCCATAAAAGATCAATTTCATGCATGTCATTGGTTCTAGAATGCCATCTCTAGAAAATATGTGGTATTTGGAGTGTTATTTTTTGACCTACAACCCTCTTTCATATAAAATATATAATTCACATATACATCCATATTAAAATGTTTAAACATCTTTATCCCTCCATCATAACTCTCACCCATAATCAACTATATCCACAATTCACAAAGAACTACATAACCAAACCAGCAATTAATTATTTATTCCATGAAATTTATACAACTACATATGCCTAACAAGATGAGAATAGGTGATTGGATTTAGACAACCTACCTCGATTTATTGATTGACGTTAGCCCAACAAAAAACCCCAAAATCCAAGCGGCACAACATCATCGATCAAGTTCTGGATCTAAATCCTTAAAGCCAAAAAGTGATCAAAGGCATCATGACCTTGAAAAACTATATCTAGATACACATCCCTAGATCTATACCTTAGCTCATAGTTTTAGATCCATGGAAACGTTGTAAATCTCCCATAAAAATATCAAGGAAATTTAAAGGAATGAACGAGAGAACAATAGGATGAAATCCACTTACCGAATGAGAGAGAATCTTCAATCTGTGCCTTCAATCTTGAGAAAAGGTGTTCGGATCACCTTGGAATCTCTCCAAGAGGCTTTGGAAACACCTATAAATTTCCATGCTCGAGCCAAGGTCTGAAAATAATGAAATTCTGGGGTTCGTGTGGGTTTAAATAAAGATTTTTAGAATTAAAAATTGCACGCACAGTTTCCAGGATAGGGGCGCACGGTTTGTCAAACCGTGCACAAACTGTGCGGACCTCAATGTCTATATTTGCATGGTCAGCATGGTTTGGTCACACGGTTTATCAAACCATGTATATACCGTGTGTACCTCTCAGTCTGGTTCTGCTTGGTTGGAATGGTTTGGTCGCACGGTTTTCCAAACTATGCGTAAACCGTGCACAACCCACTGTCGTTTTGTTTTAATTAAAAGTTCACCAAAACTCACCTCAAGTCACTACTCCAAACAAATAGGTACATAAAAACATAAAAATAACCTAAAACATGCCTAAGATTGACTCCAAAAAAGGCTGGGATGTTACAAATCCCTTATTGAAAGAATGTTTTCACACATTGTAAGATGATGAACAATGACCCATATCACATCAATCCTTCTAGGATTCTTTGATAGCCCCATGAAAAAGTATATCATGATATAATCCCATTTCCTCGCAGGTATGGGAAGAGGATACATGACTATTCTAGAATATTTTCTTTCATCCTTCACCTGATGAAAAACCATACACCTTAACACATAATCAGTAGTCTCCCTCTTCATTTTGTCCCACCAAAAAAGCTCCTTCAAATCTCTATACATCAGAGTGCTACCATGGTGTATAGAGAAATTGGAGCTATTGTCATCATCCAACAATTCCCTTTTTAGATCAGGTATATCGGGAACACAATGACTCTACCCAAATAAAAAAAATCTCATCTACATACATGAAGTCAATCAATCACTCATCATTCACAACATTAATTTTCTTTTGAAACTCTCAATCATCTATCTATGAACTTTTTATCCTTTCGTGTTAAGATAGATTGGAAACCATCTAAAAAAGTATACATGTTTCATCTTCCACGATTAATCCCATATTTATATTTACTAGATCAATGAACATAAGATCCTTTTCAACTCTCATATTGTTTAATACACCTTGATCTATTGTGATCAATGCATCTTCCACCTTATTTTCCTTCCCCAGGTGGTAGTGTATTGTGAAATCATAATCCTTCAATAGTTCAAGCCATCAGCTTTGGATCATGTTGAGTTAATTTTTTTTCGAAAATATACTTAAATATATTGTTATCAGTATAAACATCATATTTTTAACCATAGAGATAGTGTATCCATATTATTAGAGAAATTATTATAGCTGCTAACTCAATATCATGAGTGGGATAGTTCTTTTCATGAATTATTTGCGGTCGTGACACATAGTAAATAACTTTATCAATATTTATAAGTACACAACCATTTCCTTTCATTGAAGAATCACTATAAATAACAAACCCATCATTGCTCGATGGTAGAGTCAAGATAGGATCATTGACTAATCTTCGCTTCACTTCTTCAAAACATTCATCACAATCGTTTGTCCAAACAAATTTAACCCCTTCACTTTTGTGCTTGTTTAATGGGTAATCCAGTAGGGACGAATTCAAGATGAAATACCGATTGTAACATGCTAAACCAATAAAACTGCATACCTCAGTTATACTCATCGGTGATGTCATGTCATTGATTTCCCTTGGAATTTAAGGATCAATAGAGATTCAATCCTTAGAGACAATATGTCCATGAAAATAAATCTCTAGAATCAAGAATTCACACATGCTCAAATAACCATATAATTCATTTCATCTAAGAGTCTTTAGAATAGTGATTAAGTGATTTTCATGATCTTTGTTGCTTTTGGAGTATCAAAATATTTCATCAACAAATACCACTACATTGTTAGAATGATATTCCTTGAAAACACTATTCCTTAGAACCATTAAAACAGAGGGTGAATTATTCAGTTCAGAAGGCATTAATGTAAACTCATAATTCCCATACCTAGTATGATATGAAATCATTAGAATGTATTACTTCTACATGCACAAATGATGATAACCAGATTAGAGGTCAGTCATTGAAAAATATTGATCTCCATGATGTTGATCAAATAAATTATCAATGTGAGGTCAGGCGTACTTTTTCTTTATTTTTATAGCATTTATCTCCCTCTAGTAAATGCACATCCTCATGGATCCATCTTTATTCATATCAAAATGAAATGGTCTTACCCATAGAGAAACACTAGTGTGACTAAATACATTATTAATCAATTAATCTAGTTGTATCTTTAGTTTCACTAATTCCATAGTGGCCATTCTATATGGTGTCTTCGATGTGAGACTTGAACCAGAAATTATGTTAATGGAAATCTCAATTTCTTGTTCTAGAGGATATCTAGGTGAATAATCTATAAACACATCAACATATTATTTTACAATATATACATCAACGATTTGTACATTCCATTAGTCACCCATAGATATTTCACAATATTCATCTCCAATTATTGAATTTAGTTATGCTAATGGGGGTGGATATTTATGAGAATCATATGGTGATGTTTCTGAATGAATGATAATAAATTCCATATCATCATCATGAATCATAACATCCTTCATCATATAATAAATTCTCACACCATTGTATGAAATCCGATCCATTTTATGGATTCTGTCAAATTCAGTCATGGATATGAAAATAATATCAGCTCATAAAGCACATTTATATTCCATAATTGTAACTGATTCACGAAAATGTGTTGTAATGATACTTACCTTAAGAGTTTTGACTGAAAACTTCATTGTTAAATGAAATTTGAAAATTTTAATTTTCATGGAAAACTGGGAATATTTGAAGGAATGCGATGACCCTGGATCAAATAATGCATTGGCTATATATGAGGAAATTATTAATGTACCTCCCAAAATGTCATTAAAAACATCAAACTCTATAGTTTTGATCACATAAGCTTGGCATTTCTCCCTTTTCCTTTTTCAAGTTTTGTTTCTATGACGCTTAGGGAATTAATTTGAATAATACCCCATTTCTTTAAAATTGTATCTCTCAACATTGATAGCCTCTTTCTTCCCCTTACAATCACGAGCATGGAGGCCTTTTTCTGAACACATATAATAGAATTCAATTCCCTTTAGGCAAGTACTAGGGTGTTTCTTCCAAAATTTTCTGCATGATGGAAATTCAACTTTTCCCTTTTTCCCTTTATTACCATTTTCAGGGTTTTTAGAAGATCCCTTCTTCTATTTATTTTCTTTAAAGTTGTATGTCATAGAGAATTATTTTCTTGTTTTGATATCACATGAGACTATATCTTTATATGATGAGAAGGATTTTAGAGACTAATGGTCAATGGAGAAATGGTTTTATCCCATCAATGAATTGATCAATATTAGACATTGGGTAATGTATGTAATCTATACCATGACTTGCTATCCTTATAAATTTAGCCTCATAATATTCGACATTCTCTTCCTCCTTTTGCCTCAAACTCAAATATTACATTTCCCTATCCACTAAATGTTCCAAAGGAATGTATTTATCTATATAAAGATCATTAAACTGCTTCCATTCCAAACTTGATACTTCTTCACCCTTCTTTGGGTTTTTAATTAATAACCACCATTGATATGCATCTCCTGTGAGGAGATAAACTACCATGACAAATATTTCCCTTCCACTATAACCCAATGCCTGAAATATTTTTTCAAAGGAACATATCCATTGTTTAGGTACAAATGGATTTGTAGTCTCATTGAATTTTTGCGGTTTTTTCCTCGTCAAGTAATTTGACATTGATCCTCCATGTTGTGGATCAGGGTGCTTCATACAGGGATGGTTTTTATTCTCAACCATACTATGTTGTCCTAGTATGGTAATAATCTCTTCAGAACTATTTTCATCACTAGCTACACTATAATTATCGTGAGTAGGATGGAAATCCTTCCATGTATTACATGCGTTGATAAAATTTTCATTCCTTCCACTAGGCACCATTTCTAAAAAATGACATACACTGCATTTGTTTATGAATCTCAATACATAATTCCAAAGTAGTAAAATACATAACCTAAATTGAACTGTTATGCATGTAATCCATAATCATAAAAAAATTAGGAATTATTTATTTATAAATACTTTATAATGGGTTGTAAATAAAATGTGAGTTATCCTAAGCATATCCCCCGGGAATATCATAACCATGAGTGTAGCAAGGCCCATTGTTGTGCACCAGTTCTGGTTCAAGCCAAGATCAATGTAATTTTTTGGCCATTACCCATAGATACATCGGTTCCAAAGCCACCTCTACCTGCTCGTATCATGAAAGTGATGTATTTCATAGAAAATGCACAAAATCTCTAAATTAATTTTTTTAAGAATTTATTCTTTACTAATCCTAAAAATCTTTCTTAAGGAAATGATCCCTAATAAGAGTTTTTCTAAATCTAGTTTCAATGGTTTGTTGTAATTTTCCTCTAATACCAATGGTAATGCCCTGGCCCTATTTACCCAGAGTTGGTGCATTGTTACTTAACATTGGAATGATCACAACGGATAAAATCCCAAAAGACAAATCAATTTAGTTTCTTTTGAAGTACTAGATACATACATAAGTTTTACATTACATTATAAAATGAAATAAAACAACATTGTGTCCCATTTTAACACACTCAAACCCCTTATCCTATTCCTACAGGTCAATCATTATATACTTCTTCACATCCTGGGAAAAATAGAAAATAAAATATGGGTGGGGTCAGATTCTCTATAAGGATAAAAATATAGAAGAAACTATCTTAAATAATCAAAAACAATTAAAGAAATGTATTAGAATATAATATGCCGTTAAAACATAAACATCAGCCTAATATGGCCATGATAAATCAAATAATTCCATTTACTTATTCACATGTACATTCTACTATTTTAATAATCACATGTATTATCAATAGCAAATTTCATAATGATAGAATGCATAATGTCGAACATCATAACCACAATGTCAAGGCCTCTTGGAAATAATACAAATAAATTTTTTTAAATGCCTTGTACCAAGACACAAATTTGTCTCATGAGACCTACTGATGCGTCAAGGGAATATATTGGGCCCTAGCCATCACTTACTTCATCAAATGCATTCCTCAAATTAAAAGGTTGAAACAAAAAATAATAACTTATATTAAAACAGGATTACAAAATGTTAATACTTTAACCATAAACCATGAATGGTACGAAAATATCACATCCATAGTTAAACATATCACAAAACCATCAATAAAATTTGTAATATTGTATCATAATGAATCAACTTTAAATAAGCATAAAATCAATTAGAGGATGTCGACATAAATTCAAATCAGTTCAAAAACTATTTTAGTGAAATATCTCTTTATACATTGAAATCATCTAAAATAAATGAAATAATTTATTTTGAAAATATTATTATAAGCATAAAATGGATTCTTTGAAGTTTTTATAAAGGTGTAAAATGTCTACACCCACCATATAATTTATAAAAAACATTCTTCCCTTAATTTGTTAAAAAGTTCATAATGTAATTTTTTTGGAAAATGATGAAAGTATTCATTTTAATGAATTTCATAAAATTCAAACAAGCATATAAATGACTTTGACCCATCTTCTAGGAAAAGCTAAAAATTATTTTGAAATACACTTTTACTAAACATGGATGTGGATGATAAAGAAGTCCCATTAGATACTTATGTATAAAAACCCTCAAATAATATAGAGATTTTAAAATTAACCCTTACCTTGTACTTTTCCTTAGTAGAGGGTACGTTAAAAACATGAATAATGGTGAAATCATAATTAATAAACTATAAAAAAACCATATACATAAATATGATATCATATATGATCTTTAAATATTGTTTTTCTAATAATATTTTTGTAGTATCATTGTTTCAGGTGTTAACTGATTCATTTTTTTAATATGTTTGGTTACTTAATTCGTTTTTGTTATGGATAGGATATTTTTTTCATATCCATAATGATATTATTTTAAATAAAAATTATTTTTTTATGATCAAATGAAAGTTAATCTTAAATGGTTACAACGGGGATCGAAATCTTATCGCATTAGTGGAGACAATAATCTATACGTACGCACGAGCTATAATATCATTCTATTGATGGTGAAATAATATGTAAATGGATGCTATATTATATACACAGAATAATTAAAAAATTATATTTATATTTACATCATTTATACTCCTTATTATACCCATCCAAATAATGTTGTGTTGAATAATAAAAAACACCACGACGTGGAGACAGTAAGCCGTATGTACGCACGTATGGTGGCATTGTAATTCATATGATGGATAGGATAATGAATATTTTTG
Source organism: Viscum album (assembly GCA_963277665.1). NCBI lineage: Eukaryota > Viridiplantae > Streptophyta > Magnoliopsida > Santalales > Viscaceae > Viscum > Viscum album. The sequence continues at coordinate 1,184,853,488 of OY728161.1, read as the reverse complement.
TACCATATTTATAATAACATCAAAATAAGTCGAAGTTACTAGATTAATTGTATTGGTATGTAAAAAACCAAGAACGGGGAAGTGTACGATGAAAAGATGTTAGAATGGGGTGTTGAAATAATTACCTCTTCGTCAGGTGTTTTCTTTTGATTTGAATCAAAGGGATCATTAGGGTTGATTTATGATCAATTTAAGGCTTTTAAGATGAGGTTTTGTTAGTTGGGAAGATATTTTAGTATGGTTTGGACTATCCAAATGGTTTTGGTGGTGTGAAATTATGAGAAGATTAAGTACCCTTTTATAAGAGCGGTGAGGGTCAGTTTAGGAAATTCGTGAAATGTTATTTTATAATAGAATAATTTTCGGTTTTTAATGTCTAAAAATGTATTTATTTAGAGTATATGGTCGGTATGGGTCGATACCCTCTGAAATAATAAGTTTTATACAAGTTTAGGTCACCATATTAACCTAATATTTTAAATTTGACTATTAGTTAAATAGTTTATCTTTTATCATGTCTTCTTGTATTTTTATAATACATGGTTAATAAACATTCTATAGAATTACAAGATAACCTCATATGGTTCATTAATTACATATATATAATTATATAAGTTATTTTTTCGAGAAATAGATTTTTAAGACTATTATTTAATTTTATAAAATAGTATTTGTTTTAAAAACTCTTTTCTGTCAATTTTGACACTATTTAGGATTTTTATTTTTTTTAAAGCCATAAAAATGATTAAATAGAAAAAAATTAATTAATCAACCCTAACATGTCATATTCTCCTATAAAATTCGTGGAATTCATCAGAAGTCTCAATTTTAATTTATTTTAATAGTTATAACATCGATTATTTTAGTCATTCATTAATAAGGTAATTACTACATCATCATTGTGTCTTTAAGAAATTTAATTTTTTAATGAATAATATTTGTAAATAAAATAAAATGATGTAGGAAAATGTTTTATGTTTATAAATAATATTTATTGTTACGTTTATATTATTCATAACCGTATATTAAAAAAGGTTTAGTTATTAAAATTTTAATTTAACACTGTTAACCATTTTTAGATAAAATATAATAAATGTCTTCATCTAACCCAAATGGATCAAAAAAGAATCCATTTTTTATTAAGGTTTATTTTGGTCGTAATACATAGATCCAATCGAATTATTTCATGTATTAGGCTAATTATAATATAATTATTTACCATTAATTTCCATATTTACTTTTAACTGTGGTATAGAAAATTCAAAAGTGACTATTTAAAAAAAATATTTTCAACATAATGAATAGAATTATACTTAAAGATGTCAACCATGTATCTCTTTTTTTTGAAATTCAATTCACATAAGTGGTAGAATTATGTTTTTTTCAAATTTTCAAATGTTCCTAGAAGGTTGGTAAAAGACGTTACAATGTTCAATAAAATTTTATATGTCAAATATTATTATAAAATGACTCTAATTAATTAATTTAGACTAATATAGGTATTATGTATATATTTTGACTTTAATAAAAAAATAATTTAAAAAATAATTATTTAAATAAAAAGTCTGTTTTAAACAATAACGTAGTGTTTTTCACTATTCATAAAAAATTTAATGTTTTCCGAAATATACCAAAAATTAACCCTAAGCTAATTTTGATATTCTAAATCTAAAAAATGATGTCCATTTTGAAAATTATAATTTATAAAATTTCAAACTGTCGGTATTATTATTCATAATTTTTTTTAAATGGCATTTTTGATTTGTCATGGTGTGCGAAAACTCAAAGTTGTGTACATCACAAACTATTTTATTATTCAAAGTGAAACGTACAATGGAAAACTAGGGTGTTACAAGGAAATATATAAAAAAATCTTCTATGTATAAAATAACCACCTAACTAATTCAAGCATAGCCACTACTCTACAAATACAACATCCTTTCTTTTTTTTTTCTCTTCATCTTCATTTCCTTTACTTCAACTCCTCATGCATTAAAATATTATGCACATAATGATTGTAAAAAAAATATTTTCTCCTTATCACATGTCCTGGTCTCTATCCTTATAATATTTCTTGGTCTTAGAGAATCAGCAGAAAAAATCTTTTGATTTGACGCACAACCTTCATCAAATTATAAGTCATTGGATAGATCTTCAACATGTCATCCACGTAGTGACTATGGATGGAACATTACTTATGTCATCATGAAATTGAGTATTCCATGAATTTATACAAGTGTTGTAATAACGTATCACCTTGATACAAGTCTTGGATCATTATACCAGTTCTAAAATCATCATATTTAATATTGAGATTGTCCAAGTATGGCATCAAATGTCATTTTATATTGATTCTCCAAGGGACGTATTATTTAGAAAAAATTCTCATCTTCAATCATCATCATCACCTTATCACAACCTTTCCGTACACATATTGATATCTTCTTGATAACAAATGAAACTCTATGATCTATAGGTTGAATTTAATTATGTAATGAAATGTGGGGGAAAGGATTAATTTAAATTTGAAGTTTTAGGGATTTAATTATATAACAATGAGTTGGAGTGGTATTAATTAAATTAGATGAATGGAAATTAATTAAATGATGTAAGGAGGGGATTTTATTTAATTAAATTCATTAAAGAATAATTTAATTAAATTATGTGTAATGGGTGGGTTATGGAGTTTATCAAAGAAGCATTTAAAAAAACATAATTATAATAATATAGTTGTTGTTATTATTAATGAATTATTTTATTTATTAATATAAAATTAATTGGGGTTATTTGAGGGAGGAAATAAGAGGGAGGTGCACATCATGGTGAGGTGTGACCCCATCCCCTCATTCTCCCATGGTGTGGTGCACCACTTCTCAACTCGAATCCATCTCCACATGTTGGATCATTGAAGTTACTTCACAGAAGATGACTATCTCGTCGAGGTTAGAACATATACACATGTTTTGTTATTCACATCATCATTTCGTCACTTCTCCACCCGGACTTTGTAAGGCTGAAACCCTATGACTTTGGATTGATTAGGTTTCGTATTATCTTCTAATTCTCGATGTTTAGAAAAATCTCTCAAGACCCTTTGGTCCACATTTTGACAACCACCTCTAAAGGAATTATAGTTTTTCATGATCTACTTAAACGCCATCAATGCTAGGTATGGTTCAATACCCAATATTGGTGTTTTCACACATTAAATAATGTAATTTTTGTTTGAATGTGTTACAGTTATTTATTTAAGTGTGTTTTTGTCACATCCCCAACATCTATGAGTTCTAGTTAATTATTGTTACGTGTGATGATGAATTCCGAGTGTGCACACACAATAATGTAGGTGTGTTTAGTTGAGAAGTTTGCGGTTTAAGTTAGAAAGCATTGGCTCAAAAAATTCCATGATTTAGGGTCCTCCACAATGAGTTTATTTGTAAACGTGATTTTTTTGTCAATCTACTACATTTTATAATGTTTATTTCAATATTAGAGAAAAATTCATATTGGTATAAAATGATTTGTTAGATTAAAAAATCACATTTTTTTAATAAAACCCCTCCAATGGAGGTCCGCTGCCTTCAAGCTAAAAACATAATGTTTAATGTGATATGTTTGTTTAGCATGTCATTAAATGAATTTATATTCCTTCCCTTTTTTGTTGATACGCATGGGTTAAGTAAAATTTATGATTATTGGGTGGTATAAATTGAGACAATTAACCAGGGAATTAATTATGATATTTTAATTGGATAAGTAATGATCATTAATATTCGAATTAATTATGAACCTAGAGAATTGTAATTGTGATATTGAATTGGTTGTGTTAAAACAATTAATTTGGGGAAATTAATTATGAGATGATGTATTTTTATTTAATATAATTAATAGTGAATTAATTACATGCCGTGATGTTGTTTAATGATAATTAATTGGTTGAATGTAGAAATTTGATTTGAAAATTTAATTCTGAATAATTAATTATGAAATGATGAGATTTTGATTGGTGTATTAAATTTTGAATTAATTATGTGATTTAATTTGGAATATAGATAATTATTTATGGGATTAATTATAAGATATTGAATTGTTTAGTTGAGATAATTAATTGGGGGATTAATTTTGATATGATGGATTTAATAAATATACATAATTAATGTTGTATCAATTATGTTCTCTTGCAACAAATGATTCCAATAATTATATTTGAAGAATTAATTATGCAATGAAAATTATGTTTATTGATTAATTAATAAATGAATTAGTTAATGAGTTACATGATTAATTTTTTGTTTAGTAAACTAATGGCCTTTGAATTGTTGAACTAATTGTTAGATTAGTAATTTAATGATGTGGCTAATTCATTTGAATTAAAGAATGATTAAATGGATGAGATTTTCGTCATTCTAGAAATAATGTTCTATACCTATGTAGATGTTGCGACTCGAACATGGAGTTCCACGACAATAGTTAACAAAAAAATTACATGAATGAGAATGTGGTTCTAGGCATGTCATTCTAGACCAATGTAGATGTTGGGACATAGACACGACATTCCCCCCCAATAGTTATCTATGAACTTATATGTAAGGGTGATAGACATGGATATCTACATTTAATGAGAAATAAGTGTTAGACAAGGAAATCTAACACCAAAAGGAAAAAAATATGAACCATGTTCATAGGTGTTAGACATGTTGTTCTAAACCAATAGTATATCATATGAATGAATTATGAAATGAATGAGAGATGTGGATCAAACTCAAATTAAATGTGATTAAATAGATTTTGAGAAATTTAGAATTCTGGCATGATCCAATCATAGCATTAATGTACGTGATACCATGGAAACCATAGAGACAGTAAATTTTTAAATAGTGAATAATTAAGAAAATAATGAATGGTATTCATTCTTCATAAATATTCTTCTATTATTCTTGTGCAAACTGTTATTCTGGCTACAGGAAAAAGCATGTATCACTTTCAGGTGTCCCTTTGGAATTGTGATGAGTTTTTGCTTATTTATTCAGTTATGTTATTACCCTATTAGATCATCACAACATTTTTTTATATTTCATTATCTATATTGAGCTAGAAAATAGGTTGCCTCAGACTACTAAGACAAATTTCTAACACCATATCTGGGCTGCCATTGAAAAGGGATACCCGAGTAGAATTTATAGTTTTTTATACTGTGGACCTTTCCCAATGAATGTGACATGTACTTTAGAGTTAGTAGAAAAGGGTCGACCATGATCTCATGATGTTCATGCAGATCGCCCTTGGGGATTTAGTCTTCTCTTTATTTCTGTATTTAAATAAAAAATAATATTGTTTTTTACTATCTTCTAATACGGATCAACGTAACATGCAAGCATTTTATAAACTACCATTGGCCATTTAAATTATTCAGTTGATTATTGTTTTAGATCTTCTTTCTCTATTTTCAGATTTTATTATCTATTTTATATTTCCACTTTGAATCTGATGGTATAGTCTCCCGACTACCTATCCATAAACCCTCGATTCTAGTCGGTAGCCTCTACCATATGGGGAGACACACTTGAGGTGATGTGGTGTCCAGTTCAAATACTATATCGAGGGTAATCTAGTTTGGGATGTTACATATAGTGTCTAGTGATTTTTAGTTATGAAACTCAGTGGTATTTTAGATATAAACAAATGGATGATTTTTTTAAGGTTATGATTGTATAAAAACATAAAAATTTACAAGGTTTATAATTATTTTAATAATCTCCAAACAACTGTGTTTTAGTTTTTTATAATGGTTTAAATTTTTGAGCGATCTATAAGAATATGTATCATTTGAATTTGTAAGATGATAGTAGAAAAACTATAGGATATGGAAATTAATTATGGTATTAGATATTTCATGCTCATAGACTCATATAAAGTGTTAGGTATCCCACATACCCAAATGCTCTTTATGTGTGTAGATGGATCACACTGTGAAACAATCTATTTGATTTATTTAAAATTTAAAATTTATTTTTAGGTGGTGTTTAAAATTTAGAAGTGAGCCTAATTATCATCTCGAACACTAAAATCATAATCCAATTACAGATTTCATATATAAAGATCATTTTCTCCAAAACATTTCAATCGCTTCATCTACTATGATTTTAGAACTAGAGTTGGAAGTATGTCTTACTATTAGGATTTATATTTCTCTTATTTTATTAATATCTAAAAATATATCACAGTTATTATAACATGTTTTATATAATTCTAATGTATAATTCTTATTTTAATATTTCAACCATCCTACCTCGAATAAAAGGATAATATTCGATGTGTGGTCATGCATGTGTATACTGGTCTTGGTTTATAATTAATTCTCTTTGTATGACAATATTTTTCATTATGTGAATTTTTTATTGAAGATTAATTTTAAAAAACATTGAAACAAATAATATTTAAATTTTGGCATCCCAAAATCATGATGTGTATACTATAATTGGACCAACATTTTCCTGCTTCTGAGTTTACACTATGGATTTTGGAAAACCAATGGGAATGCCTATCTATGGGAACACACATGTAAATAAATTGATGCCACCCTATGGGTCCCATCAATTATGATTGATATAGTTATATTTTTTGATTATTCATAGAAAATTCTATAGGATCATTGTTACATTATCATTTTGGGAGACCTTATGTAAATGTGAAAAAATAAATTTTTCTGTTTTTATACTTGTTTAGATGTGATGATTAATTATTTAGCACATCAAGTTTGAAATACACAAATGGGAAGTACGATGGAACATGGATTTGGATTACACTGGTAAATATTCCATTTTTTATTATGATAAAACGTGGTTTGGGAAGCATCAGGGAAATCCACCATGTGTTTATATGATGAATCATAGTTTAGGACACCATGGGGTAATAAACCCACAAGTTTGTTTGATGAAAAATGAAATGGAATGATTTGGGGAAATCCATTATTTTATTGTATGATAGAATTATCTTTGGGAATTTTTGGTGGAATTTTCCTACAGTATATATGTTGAAACATAGTTTGGGAATCCATGTGGAAATCCCACATAGTTTCATATTTTGAGATAGGGTTAGTGATGTTGTGGGATAAACCCCATAGGATTGTATGAGGGAACATAATCTAGGACACTATATGAAAATCCCCTATGGGATATTTCGATAAATATATGATTAAGATTAAATGGGGAATACCCCATGGGTTCTTATAATTTAACATTGTTTATCCTGTATTTGGGCTATCTACCATGGTTTTCGAGGCATATTCGTGGTTGGTCTGAATTGGCGTATCAAACTTTTAATTTTTTTCCCACATTTTTTCCAGTACATTATGATGACCCTCACATCATTCCATCTATCCATGACTAGGTAATTATGGAAATAGATAGTAATACTAGGCCATTAATAGTGTAATCGATCTCATGGTCACCATGGAACCCATGTTTTGGTAAGGATTATTTATTGGTAATTATTTATTTATTATGATCATCAATATGAACTTTTTACATAGTCTTTATACACTAATTGAAGTAGTTTCGCATGTCTAAATAATTTGTACATAAAATTATATTATCTTTATCTTTGGTATATGAGTATACACTTAGGATTCAAAGACAAGACATGGGAAATAACCCTATGAATGAGGGATGGTTTTTTTGATAGGATGGGGAAATGGTGTTTGGGGCTGGGAAATGACATGTGGTAGTTTTTTTGTGAAATTCATAGTTTTCTTCTATTGGGATTTGAGATATATGTATATGATTCAAATATGTTGTATAATAACTAAACAGTATATATATATATATCATTTCTAAATAAAAAAATTATATTGTTGATTATGAATGAACACTTTAAGAAAGGTGTGAAAAGTAAAAATTTATCTATTTATCTATTATTTATTTTATATGTATATTTGTATTTTATTTTAGAAATTTTGTATAATCTCTTTATTATATACCCATATAACACCATTACTAGTCATCAACCATTTTTGTATATGGAGGTGCACTTGAATTTCAGTGGTGACCGACTATCCATGTAAATGATGGGGGGCTATGGAAAACTTATGTAAAAAATATAGGATCTAAATTTAACTTTATAATTTTCAAAACACAATGATCCCTAATACTCAATTCATTATTCAATATTTTTTCTTTTCCACATGGTTATTTTTCTCTTCATTCACTATCATTATATATTTCCAGCAATCTTCTTTTTCATTTATGGTTCTCATTATTAGAGAATAATTATTTCAAACTTTTATAATCCAAATTTATTTCACCTCCTTCCCCATAGATATATTTTTTGCATAAATATAAGGAAATTATTATTTCATAAAAATAAAAATCATAGGTTGGTTAATTCTATACTTGTATTTTTACATTCCATTCTGCTTTAAAAAAACTATATCATTCACAAAAATCACATATTCAATTCCACTCACTGATTCAACACAATATATCTTAAATACATCCTTCCCCAATAGTAATATAAAAAACTATTTATCATTCAATTCTTCTTTGAATCCTTAAAACCATATTCCTCTTCCATTTTTTAATCATATTTATACCCATTGCATATAAATTTTTTTAATGAGATATCTCATCAAGAAACATTCTGAATGTGTAACAAATAGTAACCATCTAATCCATGTGAACTATATATCAAGGATATATTAATTGGAGTTATACATTCTATTACAACCATTTTCTTTGAAATATTAACAAATATAGAACACAAGTATAAAATAAATCCATTAATTTAAACCCTAGGATTATAAAATTCCTAGTTTCTAAATATAATATAGTATTCAATTTATATGATTATCTCAAAATGTTATTAACAATTTATTTATATGATCATCATTTAATTTATTGTATACTATGATATCATCAATAAAATATAATAAATAAATTAGAAGGAATATTATTTAATGTTATTTTGAAAATATACATAAATAATTAATATGATGGAGGAAATGTAGAAGGATTTATGGAAACTCATAATTATCATACCTCATAATTAATTTTTTAGTTTATTGTCCATTTTTAAATACAACTAATAAAACCTAGAACAAAGACGAGTCAATGAAATATATTGGTAGCTATATCGATTATTAAAAAGGCCATCAATACAAAGTAGTGAAGACATAATCATTATGTTAATGGAATTAGTCATTTGTATTCCATTAACAACTTCAATAAACCTACCATATTCTTAACAAAATGTATTCAGGCTACCCAAGGTGAAACATTTGGATAAATGAAAATATTATTAAAAAAATATCATTTGGTCCAATATATTTAGAGTCTTAATGAATTGTATCACATGAGGGTTGATATAAATAGTAAACTACTCTTCATGGTTAGGATGAAGTCCAAGATATTCACTAGGAAATAAATCTAGTTATTACTATAAAATACATAAATAATGCCTTATAAGGCTATATTTCATATCTAGATGGTTTGTTGACTGATATTTTTTATTATTTAACTATATAGAGAATCTAGAGGTTGATACATACATGAATCAAAAAGAAATTATACCCCCTAAATTTATGGAATTCCTAACCTCTATTATTAATCCTTATTTACATTTTTTGGAATTTATTTATCACATTATGCTATCAAAACCAATCCATGAACAAGATTCAATCAATGCCACACATTGTTATGAGAGTAAATTTCATTGGATAGGTATGTATATGAGTCATAATTAGGGAGGAATAAAATATCATAATTCTATATTATTAACACAAGTTATTCTCATTGACATTATTTTGAACACGGTACTAGTGGATGATTTAACATTGTTTCAAAATATTTTTGTTATCATTTATTGTAGTTATATAGATACATATAATGAATTATATTTCTATATTTTGTGATAAAATAACCTTTTCTAAAATATTTTGTAAAATAATCATGAACATTTAAAATTTCTTATCCTTGGACTTAATCAATAAAACAATTTTTATATAAATTCTCATATGGCCTAAGAAAATGATTTAAATAGTTCACTATAATCATATGGTTGGACCCATGTATATTTTTGACTTCCTTTATACTCGTACATTCAAATGTGTTATGTAATTTATCGGTAAAATTATAAAAAAATCAAGTCCTTTTGCATCACCATATTATTTTTTCTATATTTATCAGATGTTTGATGATCAATTTATCCACACTTATTGTTTTGAAATTATATTTTTTCACATAGTTACTAATCATCTTAATATTTTCGTGATTTTCATTCAAAATATCAGTCCTGTGATTAATATATATTACTAAATGGTGAATGAAACTATACAATCAAATGGTGAATAAAATTAAGAGTCTAGTATCATTGGATTGTATTCTTTTTTCTATTAGTGAAAATATAAATTTTATATTCTAGTTTATGTATATAGTTAAAATAATTCTTTTATAATAAATTAATATTTTGACCATACCCCATATTAATTTTTTCATTATTATACCTTAAATTAGGAATCTTCCACTCTATATTGACTAACTATAGTATAAGGAAATATTTCTCATAAGATATCACAATAAAATACATACATTCAATGAAATATCTCTATTCATCCAACTTCATGTTTTAAAATAATGAAAATAATTGAAAAAATATATCATTTTATGCATTAAATTAACATAATAAAAATATATCTTTAATTACATTCTAATTTATATATTATATTTATTTGGAATTATTAAATTACTCAACTACAATTTTATTATTAGTTCTCTTAATTGATGTACGGTTTGTACACATGATGAGGTATAAAATTATTCCACTACACTCTAAATTAAAGTCATGTCTATAAAGGCATGTTTATTGGCTATAAATTTAGAAAGCTACCGTACAAATAGGATAATATATAATGATACAAAAAACCATATGGGACTATTTGGGTCAAGAATACTTATATTCATTGCGATTTTTGATACCTATCACATTAATTATAAATAACACCATGCCAGAAAATTGGAATATAAAAAATCTACCAATAACTTTATTATATTTATTCATAAATAAATTCTATTGAGGGAAAATGATATTTAATATTTTTAAGGGTTTAATTAAATTTTCTAAAATTATTTATCATTTAATAATAATAGTCCACAAGATCATAATAATTATAATATCATACAAATTGTAACAATCCAAACTCTAGTCATTGTAATTTGTTATTAAATTTCATTCATCGATATATGATACAAGATATGAAATATCAAAATATCAAACTACATAGTTTCTGTGATGTAATATATACATCAAATATTATGATTTCATACTAGAGAAAAATAATTTTTAAAAAAAATTTAAGCCATATTATTTATGTTATGATATACTATAAATAATTTATTGATCCATTACTGATAGAATGGTAAAATAAAAATTGTGAAACTATATAATTTTTTCTTCATAAGTGGATTTAGAGATCATAAAATACCATAAAAACAAGAGGATTACAAGATATATTAAAGAAAAATAAAAATAATTATTCAATTTAATAATTATCTGTATCACAAAAAAATACAAAAATAACAATAATTTAATAATCACATGGATTATAATAACTAAATTTTAAATGATTCATAATTTAATGTTTGAAATATTAATCATACTATAATATTCAAGGATAAGGGACATCAAAAAATGGAGAGGTAAACACTGAATACTCATGTTATACATATTTTATGAAATAATATTTTCCTCATTAGATCATTCTTGACACATAATATGGATATAATGGACCCAACCAACCGTTTTAAAAATATATAGGGATACAAAAGATCCCACCAAACAAAAAAACAAGTCCAATAAATTCCTAAATTTTTTAGTAAATAATGAAACATGTAATACATATTATACAGTAATACAAATATCCACATTTAATAAAATATTAGAAATGATCAATATTTCACTAGAATTTTGGATAACATTAAATGTTATCATCTATGAATTTATACCGTACATAAATATTAATTTTTTTTAAACTATTGACATTATGAATAAATATCAATATATATCTATAATAAATATGAAAATCAAAATGAAATCTTTTAACAATTTCTGAATAATATAGGGTCATGCCTAAAAACATCATTTTTGTGAATGATATATGAATAAAATGATTAGGAATCAATATTTTGTAAATAATAATTAAGTAAGTGATGAATTGAGATAGTAAATCCATGAAAACATCATTTTAGGGATAATAATTTCAATTGAATAATATAAAGGGAAATTAAATTGATCGATTAAAATGTATTTTTTATAACATTAATAAATTATTATAAAAATTATGTTATAAATCAAATTCAAAATAATCTTCACAATGATTGAGGTATTAATTTTTTAACTTATTTTTAAAATTAAGTAAAATATTATAATTTTGTGAAGAACTTGTGATTAGGTAAGAAAATGAGTCATAGTATTTAAAAATACACATTTGTGAAATGTTAATTAATTTTTAAATATATGTCATTGATATGCATTTGTATTTATATTAAATTGAAATATTAACCAAATGAAGGGAAATAATATTATTATGTACAACCATAAATAACTATTAAGAAAGAAAATAAATTTTAAATGGTAATGATGGATTTTAAATTAATTTCGGTTGAAAAAAATAAAAAATATATTGTTTTCATACTTTTGATATGAAAGTTAAAAATAAATTTTACAGGAAAATATAAATATTAAATACCTAAATCATATAATAAAATTAATGTTAAAAAATAAAATATGAAGTTTATTTAAATATATAATTTTAAATTATTGAATAAATAAATTATATAAGTATATATTGTAGAATTATTCTAAATAAATAGGAGAAATAGGAAATATATTTCTTATAAACAATAAATCATTGATTTTGAGTCCATATAGAGGGAAGATAAAATTAATAATTACAATAACCTAAAATAACGTGAGTAGAATATTTTGTATTAATTATATGACAGTAAAACACATTTTTTATCAATGATTATGAACCACAATCCCGTCATAAAAATGTGAGATCTTAAAATAAACATCTAAAATGGATTCCATTTGGGTCTAGCACAATCTGAATGTGTGTATAATATGTATTTATTTATAATTATTCTATACAAGATCCATTTATAATTTTACTTGTCTAGATATCCTTCTTCTAAAATATATTATAACCCATTTAATGAATGTTTATTATTAAAATCAATTTTAATTTTGAAAACGTTAATGAACTTTTTATTGAGGATATTCATGTCCTTTCACCTTGAACAAGGTTTCATTACCCAAATAATATTAATCATTTAATTGATTTAATTTTTACAAATTAAATACAAATTTTTATCATTCTATTTGTTTCAATTGGGATAAATGTAATATGTCATTGGAGGATGCAATTGTTTATACATATTCATTGGTGACATATTAATTTGATAGAGGATGAAATGAATGAATGGTATGTATATTTTTAATAATAAGATAAAAATTTATCATTTAAATAAGATATTTCATTGAATCCAGATCTATATCATAAATTATTGAGTGATGAAGAAAATGAATTAATACAATGTTATAGGAATTATTACACACATACTTATAATGTGAATTTTCATTTTAAAACTGTTGTGAATGTTGATGATGATAGTTGTCTCATCAAAATAATTATTTTCATTTAAATTATTTACACTGATTTAATTATTTAGAGATTCCTATATAATATTTATAGGATGATTTTAATACAAGAAAAAAAAATTATATCGATTATGATTTTATATGGTCATTGGTATCATCCTTTGGATCCTTCTTATTATATTATAGGATGATCATTTAGAGATAAAAAACTTATTCATCATGGATAGGTTTATAATATGTGATTTTTAATTTGGATTGAGCATACTAAGGATTTCAATTTCTATTGAAAATTTAGGGGGTGATAGGTTACTTTTATGGGTGAGGGGAGTATCACCATTGTAAATAATTTGAACATTAAATTATTATAAAGTATCTTTCAGGTAAATGGTTAACCATGTTTAAACACATTCAAGGATTTCATTAATTAATGCCTACATACAATTATGCCATCCAATTTTGACATATTATAGTGAGAATTGATCCATTCTCTATTAGTTATAATCACTCGTTAACCAATTTAAAAAATATTGTGGGAACAAACCTTTTTATGGTAACTAATAAATATTAATAATAATAAAATAGAATATATTAAAAAAATATTAATTTTATTATTCCAAATATGGAAATAATTGAATGATCCTATATTTATATATGGTAATTATTCTAATTAACATGTCACCAAATACTCACCAACATATTTTTTTATGATATTAATTTTTTTCATTAAAATGGATTTACACAAAAAATACCCAAACAATTGACTGTCATGAAATTATTTGGATTATAATTAGAAATATAGTAGTTACCTAACACTATAACCATATTAAAAATGATGAAATTCTCTCCAATAATTATCTAATTAATATGATAGAAAATAGTTCCGTTGTTAAAGTAAAATTTCACATGGGTTCTCAAATGTCTATCATATAGTTCCATATTAAACATAATATTTTAGAATTATATTTTAAATAGTAAATAATTCTTTTTCTATCAAAATGGAATAAAATAAAGAAAATATATTCAATTATTATTTGGTTATCATGAAATTTATAGTACTTTGTAAAATTGTATATTTTACTTTTCTCCAAAAAACCATTATTAAAAAAATCCCAAAATATAAACTTCATCTATTTTCATTCCAATGTACTTAATAATGATGTCTATTATTTCAATTTAAAATAATATCATTTAATATTTTATTAATATTTATATATATATAAATATATACATGAATAATTTTTAATTTAGTAATATGAGATTTTCTAGTGTGTAGTTTAGGATTGTGTTGTTTACCTTCTATAGTAGAATCTTAGATAATACATTCTCCCCACTCATTGATAATAATCAATATTTTATTCAAAAAATAATAAATATTAATTATGGTAATTTATTTATCATTTCTTATTATGAATTCCATGATTCCTCTTCATTACTTGTGACTTCTCTAATGGACATTCATCAAAAAAGTTATTATACACCACATTCTCTCTTTTTCCAATAATATGAAAATTATATTTAGTATCTAAAATTATAGGTTGAATTTTAAATTCACCCATGGTGTGTATTTAAGAATTATTCGCAATTTATTACATTAATATTGAATATTGGAAGACACCAAGAACATTTGAGAGGTTATGTTGTATAACAATATGGAATTCTATAACATCATTTATCTCCAATATTTTAAGGAAACCCATATTCATATAATTTAACATATAAATTTTATCAATCATCATAAATGAAATATTTAGAGGCAACATTTTGATTAAATGATCCCATAATTGAAATTAAAAATATTTCATTCCATTATCTTGAAAAAATATTTATAAAAATTGAATCATTTAAAGAGGGTTAGAAATAGATTTGATATTGATATTTTTTCTTTAATTATTAATGGGCTATCTATCACCCATTGTCTATCATCAGCTTTTTATATTGGTTTGTGATCTCTCATCCCATTTGAAGCTTCATTCAGTACAATTTTAATTCATTATTTTAATCTACTATTATAATTAAAGTGTTCTGATAATATATACAAATTTCATATATCAATTATTTCTTGTGAGGAAAAAATCACAATTATATTTATGGGTTGAATTGTCTATTCAAAATATTCATCATTTTGGTGATGATTGGGGGTGATCATTTTTATTTTAGTATCGTGATAATTTTAATAACACACTCTAATTTTTTTTGTGAACCGTGGTTCATGATCATATAAAATTCAAATAGTTACACCATCGAGTATTACAATGTAATGCCCAAACATAGTTATACAGAGTCAGTACATTATTACATATCATTAGCATGATCACAAGGTATCAAATCCCAAAATACTGATCAGTTTAGTAGTCATGGATGTACTAGATACATACATATGTTTTAAATTAAATTATAAAATGAAAAAAAACTACATTATCTCCTTTTTCCACATTCATATGCTACAAACTATCCAAACTGGTCAGACATAATATACTTCTTTGCATACTGGGAGACATAAAACACAGAAAGGGGTGAACTCTGGTGCTATGTAAGGATAACAATATAACAGAAAATTTCATAAATAAGAATTAACATTTAAAGAAATGTATAAGACTATAACTAAAGAATATTAAACATAAACATTACAATAATATGGAAAAGATAAATCAAATAATTCCATTTACTTATTCACATTGATATTCTACAAGTCGAATAATCACATGTAAAATCAATAGCCAAATTCATAATGATAGAATGCATAATGTCATACATCATAACCACATAGTCCAGGCCTTGTGCCAGGACTACAAATAAGATTTAATCAGGTACTTATTTCAAGACACTAGTTTGTCTCATGAGACCTTCGGATACATCAGGGAGGTATAGCGGGATCCACCTGTCATATAAAATATCCTATGCAATCCTCTTATGAAATGGTTGAAACATAAAATAAACATTTGTATTAAAACTATCATATAAATTTTTACACCCGTTTTTCTAATTTAGTCCTTTCATTTATTTTATTTCACTTGGCGTCGGGTGTTTTTGCCTAAGTGCGGGAGAGTCCCGGTTTAAAATTTTTAATGTTGGGATAAGTTTATGTTTTGGGATAGAGAACGAACAACGTGCGTTTAAGACGAGCAATCCGCTTTGGCACGTGCTTTCCTCTTGGGTACGTGTAGCCCGCTTGCAGTCCGCTTCAATACCGTATGGTGTGGAGATACCGCACGGTCATCCTGTTTTAATGTTATGTGTGTATCTATATGTATATGTATGTTTATATGTTTATATATGTTATATATAGGTTTATATATGTTTATATTGTTTATATATGTTATATATATGATTATAAATATATATGTATAAATATATTTATGTTTATATTAGTAGGTTTATATATATGTTTATATATATTTATTTATGTGTATATGTTTATTATTATTATTATTATTGTTGTTGTTATAATTATTAAGAAAAAAAATAACCCTAATCTACCCAGCCCCGCGTCGCCCCCCCCCCCTCGGAATCACGAACCATCCCCCCTCCCCCCCCCCCTCGCCAGCTTCCTCCAAGCGCCACACCGGTCGTGCCCCGGTGCCTCCTGTCTGTCGCCGTCTGCCTGCGCCACGTCGTCCGCCTCCTCCAGCCGCCATCGTCCCACCCCCGGCTCGCTCACCTGACCGCGCCGGTGCCAGTGCCTCCCCTTTCCATCGGCTCCGCCGCACGCCGCCCTCCCCCTTTCCCTCCGGCTAGCCGCCGTGCACAGCACCCCCCCCCCCCATGTAGGCCTCCTCCGGTTTTTCCCCCTATCCCAGCGTCGTCCAGCCAGTGGTGCCTCCACCCTTCTTTGGCGACCCGAACTCCTGGCGTTCTCCCTTAGGTCAGCTTAAGTGCGACTGCCCCCCCCCCCTCCCCGTTTCCATCTGCCAATTGGGTTTTCAGATTTTTCAATTTTTCTCCTGCAAAACCCAAAAATTTTGGGTTATTTCGATTGTTGGTTTTTACTGTGGTTTATGGTTTGTGAAGACCTCCTTAGGTTTTGTCCCCATGTGTTTTGACATCTGCCGCCAAAGGAGAAGCGGATTGACTCTGTTTCGGTTCGTCGCCGACATCCAAGGTATATTTTTATGTGTGATGTTTGCCTTCTCACTTATTTTGTGGTGTCTAATGGGTGTTTAATCAATAGAGAGTGTTATTTAATTATTTTTATGGATGCATAATTGTTCTTTATTGATCTTTAGAATGCATTTAATTTTTTAGTAGTATTTTCAAGTGGTGTTAGTGTATTTTATTGTTAAAAACCATTTCAAACTATTTGTTGGTGTTTCAAAATTGTGTAGTTAGTGTGTTATGAAGTGGAGATGGTCCAGTTTACTTGTTCATGTGGTGTCAAAATGGGTTTTGTCTTGGAAGAGGTTTTAAGTGATCATTGGACTTTGAAATGTTGCCTCATGTTTGAAAATTATTTAATAAATTTTCTTAGTGGTTTGTTTAATCGTGAAAATGGTTTTTTTATTATGTAGATTGTTTATTTGATAACGTAAGTGGTGGGAATTAAGTATTAAAAAGGTTTGGTGTGTGTATGATTTCAAATGAGGATTTTGTGTTTCTTCTTTGTGTAAATGGTTTATTTAAATTGTTAAAATGGTGCGAGTCATGTTTTGGCAAGGTTTTGTTGCGCGGTTGGTTCTATGGTGACGTTATTTTGTTTTTTTAAAGATTCCTTTTAATTGTTGTTTTAGTGCGTATACGGGTAGTGCGAAGTTGGTTGGAGCTGCTGTCGTATGAGCTGCGTATTTGAGGTAGGTGTTCGAACCATTTTTTCCTTTTCGATTCAAACCCTGAGCTCTTGAATGTTTTCAATTAATCCTTTTATACAATTTTCATTTATATCGTATTTAGAAAAAGCTTTTGGATTAGTTATATTGCTGTTTAAATTTATTCAAAGTGGCTTTTGATGTTGGTTTATATGAAATGCATAGTTTCTTGGTAAGATTAAACTCAGTGCCTTGTGATGTGTTTGGTTGTAATTGGTAGTGATTATGTTTTGGAAATGTAAGATTTGGTCTAGTGCATTTGTTTGACAAAATGATGAACCAATATGTTGTTTTAGGAATGTTTTGGAAAGGGTGGTTGGTTTGAAAGATGTATCTTGATTTTATAAAGTGTTGTGAAAGTATTGGGTGTGGTTTCAATGCTAAGTGTTTTATTAAAATGGTTTCTACGGTGATTCTTCAATAAAACTAGATGTGTTGTTGGATGTTGGCACATCCATGGGAGCAACAGGTGCTCACAGGGATGTGCCTCCAAATGAAGATAACACATTAAATATAGGTTTTCTTAAAACTAGGTTTTAGAGTAAATAATGTTTTGTTTCAGAGGGAATTGAAAGAAGCTGGTTTGGTTGGCTTTTGGTGTGAGTTAGATGGTCGTTTTTCTTAAAAGCCCATTTGGCTCTTCCAACTCAATGGTAATGTTTATGTTGACTCTTTTAGATGAATGTGTTTTCACTGACTCATGGAAAAAAATGGGTGTGCCCGATTGGAAACTTAACTCATTTATGAAATGTTTTAAAACTGCGCATGTTGTGAAGGCCCGGTTGGCACCTTATTGAATGTGGAAGAAATTTTGATGTGTGCATGCTTGCAGGGCACCTCTACAGGGGGACTTCCCTTGAGGGTTGTCGTGTAGCGGTGTCCGTGTAAGGGGTTGGCAAGTGCGGTGAGATGAGTCACGCGTGCGAGGGCCTCCCACTTACACAGTATTACTAAAACCACCATGGGTTCCTGGGCATCTTATAGATAATCGAGTGACGGTTGCTTGATAGCCTTGAATTAGACGGGTTAGTACCCTCTGGAGTCGTGGACAGGGTAGGAGGGAAGTGCCACTGGTTGGCTATTAGGGCGTCCAATTGGTTATTGACTATGGAGTACCACGTCAGCAGGTAGTCAGAACCCGAGTACGTCTAGGGGTTTTCTCAGGATGTTTAGGATCACCCATGCTTATTCCTTATATTTGTTTGTTTACATTTACTTGCACTCAGTTTCCAATATTTATTTATTACATGTTCTTCTTTTACAAAAATGTGATAAACATGAATTTGAAATTTCAGTTTTCAAGAAATGCATTGTTTTGGGGAAAACGGGTTGTGGTGTGTGTTGGTTTTTGAGATGGTAAAACAGGATCCTTTTTCCTTTAAAACATGAAAACCCTATTTTCTATCTTTGTATGCGCAAACTAGTGTTTTGGGATTGTTTCTAGAAAGTGGATTTGGTTGGATCCGGTGGATTACTTTGGCATCCCTATTGAGCATTTTTAATGCTCACGCCTATATTATCATTTCATTTGTAGGTTCAGCTTCTCGTACAAGTTTCTGTTCTGCTGCTCAATATTGGAGCAGCGTAGTTTTGTGTTGGGTGGTGACCTAGGAGGTCACATGGAGGTATGTTTGACTTTTTTGTCTTTCTACTGCCAGTTCTTTTTTTTATTGTCAGTTTTTATTTGTCTTCTTACCTCTTTCTCGTGGGCCAAATCGTTCCCAATGATTAATGTTTGGATGCCTGGCACTGGTTACCAGCCCGTCGGGATTGGGAACGCCCCTCGGGACATGTCGTGGTCCAGCTCGGGTGACCGGTTTAGGGTTGACCTGGGTTGGTTCGTGACAAAATGGTATCAGAGCCCAGGCCATTGTTATTTGGGATGTCAGGTAGAAGGAGATTGGGATTTTTAGGGCTCACGAGGTAGGTTACAGGTCGGTGCTTGATCACCATCGCCTGTGAGGAGACCTGAGTTACCAGGGGTAGTCTGGGTTTTGAGTCTTTTGCCTTTGATTTTTATGGTTGAGGGATGATAATGAAGGTGAAATGGATCATGGTGTGGCCTCACTTGGAGTGGTGACCCATTTGGAGTCCAAGTGTCCAGTTCAAGGTCCTTTTAGTGATATACCTTACTTGGGATATGGCTCACCACCGTGTCGCAGAGTTAGGCATATGCACTAGTTCCTTGTTCCGATGGTTTGTTTTTTACTGTGTTTCATTTTGATCTCGGTTGATGTGAGCTTGTGTTAAAAATGGAAGTGGTTTTAAAATGGAAGAGTGTTTCTTTTAGAACTGTTTTGAAATTGGTGAATTGGGTTTTAAAGTGGGAGTATTTCGATTTGGAATGTTTTATTGCTTTTTAAGATTTGATAAGGGAAAGAAGTGTTCGAACCTTGGTATTTTTTATAGAGGATCACATGTGCATCGATATGTGCAGAGAGTGTGTGGGAGCACTTGTCCGCGGGTGATGTAGCCGGGATTGGGTGAACGCACATGTGATAGTCCATAAGGGGCCATAGGCGAGTTTAAAATTTTTAAAGAAATGATGGTTTTTGGAAAAGAAAAATTTTACTTATGTTTTTTTATGTTTAACTTATGAGTTTGTTGCCCTTGGATCGGGCTGTTTCTTTGATTGAGTTTTGGCTGGATTCCAATTTCAGTTTTGTTTTTTTTCATGTTGTTCTGAGTATGCCGCCAAGAAAGGTCGCTAAGTTTCCTAATGAGTCATGCCCGGTTTTCAGTTCTCTTTTCATGTTTCCTATCAATCAAAGAAATCAATTTATGTGAGGGGTAGTTGTCTGGTTGGGGAATTGGAGTGGGTCATCAGGTTGTTGGGAACTCCCAGTTTGTTGGAGCATTCTCTCGCCTGCCGCTAGTCTGGCCGTTTCAGGCATTCTATGTCGGCTTGTCACATCCCCCTGAAGTCTTCCTACCGTGCGACTGTTCAGGCCACCAGGGAGAGTTCTGGAAGAATATTCGCTCGTGAAGGAGTTAGAGACCAGAGGATGAAAATGCCTGACTCTAAGGCAAGAGATGCTTCAGCCATCAGAGCCCCAACCACAGGTCTTGGGGTGAAGCTCGCGCACAGTTAGGAATTTCCGAGAGTGTGTGGAACCTTGTTCCGGTACATGTTTACAGCTTTCTAATGTGAAATATCCAAAAAAATTCTTATTCTATTCTTGTCACTGTTGTAAGCTCATGATATTTGTGGTGATGTGATGAACTTGTTCTACCACAGTCTAAGCAGTCTTATCTATTCTCAGTGTGTTCTCAAATCATTTGGATTTCCTTGAAGGATGTTGGGACCGTGAATAAACGGGTTGTTCTAATTTTGAGTTGAGTCTCAATTGTGTTCATTAGGGGGATGTTTGGTTTTGTGAAATTAATGTGTGGTGTTCTGAGGTCCTTTGTGAGTTCGGGCAATTAATTCCCTAGTCTATGGTTACGGTGAGGAGTTTGTTCGGTTGGTGTGTGAGGGGTTGAGATAATTCCTTATCCTCGAGCTGTTGGGTCGTTTCGTAGCAAGCTTCCTATTTAAGTCTCTGAGTGTTTGTCGGTCTATGAGGAGAATGTAACTGGTTTCGGTTTGGGAGTTCCCGTGTTGCCCCCCCCCCTCAAGGTTGGTGTGTTCTAGTTTCATGGTCTTCGTGTTAGTAGATTTCTGTGGTGGGGAGAACCCTCTCGTGTTCTCCCCTCAACCTTGGAAAATGTTTGTACTTGAGTTAGTCGGGTGTGACTTGTGTTGGTAATGGTAAACCCGAGCCTCTCAGTTTCATCTGGTTTTTCCTGGGCATAGACTCGAGTTAAGATATCTATTGGCTTGGTGACTTTCTGGGGGCAGAAAGTGTTTGTGGTGGGGAGAATTGTCACACCCGTTTTTTATTTGGTCCTATCATTTATTTTATTTCACTTGGCGTCGGGTGGTTTTTCCTAAGTGCGGGTGAGTCCCGGTTTAAAATTTTTTATTTTTGGATGAGTTTATGTTTTGGTATAGAGCACGGACACCATGCGTTTAAGACACGAAATCTGCTTTGGCACGGCTTTCCACTTGGGTATGTGTAGCCCGCTTGTAGTCCGCTTGGGTACCGTACGGTGCGGAGATACCACACAGTCATCCTGTTTTAATGTTACGTGTGTATCTATATGTATATGTATGTTTATATGTTTATATATGATATATATAGGTTTATATATGTTTATATTGTTTATATATGTTATATATATGATTATAAATATATATGTATAGATATATTTATGTTTATATTAGTAGGTTTATATATATATATTTATATTTATTTATTTATGTTTATATGTTTATTATTATTATTGTTATTGTTATAATTATTAAGAAAAAAAGAACCCTAAACTACCCAGCCCCGCGTCCCCCCTCGGAATCGCGAACCAGCCCCCCAGCCCCCCCCCATTCGGTACAGCAGCCCACCCCCCCCCCCCCCCCCGCCGGCTTCCAGCCAGCGCCACGCCGGTCGTGCCCCGACACCTCCTGTCCGCCTTCGTCCGCCTGCGCCTCGCCGTCCACCTACGCCAGCCACCGTCGGCCCACCCCCTGCTCGACCACCTGACCACGCCGGTGCCGCCGCCCCCCCCTTGCCCTCAGCTCCGCCGCACGCCGCCCTCCCCCTTTCCCTCCGGCTAGCCGCCGTGCACAGCACCCCCCCTGCCGGCCTCCTCTGGTTTTCCCCCTATCCCAGCGTCGTCCGGCCAGCGATGCCTCCGCCCTTGTTTGGTGACCCGAACTCCTGGAGTTCTCCCTTAGGTCAGCTTCGGTGCGACTCGCCCCCCCTGTTTCCATCCTCCATTTGGGTTTTCAGATTTGTCTATTTTTCTCCTACCAAACCCTAAAAGTTTGGGTTAATTCGATTGTTGGTTTTCCCTATGGTTTATAGTTTGTGAAAGCCTCCTTGGGTTTTTTCCTCGTGTGTTCCGACATCTGCCGCCAAAGGCGAAGCAGATTGACTCTGTTTCGGTTCTCCACTGACATCCAATGTATATTTTTATGCGTGCTATTTTTCTTCGCACTTATATTGTGGTGTCTAATGGGTGTTTAATCAATATAGTGTGTTATTTAATTAGTTTTCATTCTGGGTAATTGTTATTGATTGAGCTTTCGAATGAATTTAATTTGATAGTAGTATTTGAAAGTTATGTTAGTGTATTTTATTGTGAAAACCCATTTCAAACTGTTTGTTGGTGTTTGCAAATTGTACAGTTAGTTTGTAATGAAGTTCAGATGGTGCAGTTTACTTTTTCAAGTGGTGTCAAAAAAAAATTTGTCTTGGAAGAGTTTTTAAGTGAGATTTGGACTTTTAAATGTTGCCTCATGTTAGAAAATTATTTAATAAATTTTCATAGTGGTTTTTTTAATCGTGAAAATGGTTTTTTTTATTATGCAGATTGTTTATTTGATTGAATAAGTGGTGCGAATTAAGTTTTAAAAAGGTTTGGTGTGTGTATGATTTCAAATGAGGATTTTGTGTTTGTTCTTTGTGTAAATGGTTTTTTTAAATTGTTAAAATGGTGTGAGTCGTGTTTTGGAAAGGGGTTGTCGTGCGGTTGGTTCTAAGGTGATGTTCTTTATTTGTTTTAAGGATTGCTTCTAATTATTGTGTTGTGCGTATACGGGTTGTGCGAAGTGGGTTGGAGCTGTTGTCGTATGAGTTGTGTATTTGAGGTAGGTGTTCCAACCATATTTCCCTTTTCGATTCAAAACCTGAGCACTTGAATGTTTTCAATTAATCCTTTTATACCATTTTAATTTATATCGTATTTAGGAAAAGCATTGGGCTTGGTTATATTGATGTTCAACATTTCTGAAAGTGGATTTTGATGTTAGTTTATTTGAAATGCATAGTTTCTTGGTATGATTAAACTGAGTGCCTTGTGATGTGTTCAGTTTTAATTGATAGTGATTGTGTTTTGGAAATGTAAGATTTGGTCTCGTGCGTTTGTTTAAAAAAATGATGAACCAATATGTTGTTTTAGGAATGTTTTGGAAAGTTTGGTTGGATAGAAAGATGTATCTTGATTTTATAAAGTGTTGTGAATGAATTGGGTGTGGTTTCAAGGCTAAGTGTTTTGTAAAAATGGTTTCTACTGTGATTATTCAAAAAACTAGATGTGTCGTTGGATGTTGGCGCATCCATGGGAGCACCAGGTGCTCACATGGATGTTCCTCCAAATGAATATGACACATTAAATCTAGGTTTTCTTAAAACTAGGTTTTAGAGTAAATAATGTGTTGCTTCAGAGGGAATTGAAAGAAGCTGGTCTGGTTGGCTTTTGGTGTGAGTTAGATGGTCGTTTTTCTTAAAAGCCCGTTTGTCTCTTCAAACTCAATGGTAATGTTTATGTTGACTCTTTGAGAAGAATGTGTTTGCACTTACTCTTGGAATAAAATGGGTGTTCCCGATTGGCAACTTAACTCGTTTACGAAATGTTTTAAAACTGTGCATGTTGTGAAGACCCGGTTGGCACCTTACTGAATGTGGAGGAACTTTTGATTTGTGCATGCTTGCGGGCCACCTCTACAGGGGGACTTCACTTGAGGGTTGTCGTGTAGCGGTGTCCGTGTAAGGGGTTGGCAAGCATGGTGAGATGAGTCACACATGCGAGGGCCTCCCACTTACACAGTATTACTAAAACCACCATGGGTTCCTGGGTTTCTTATAGATTATCGAGTGACGGTTGCTTGCTAGCCCTGATTAGATGGGTTAATACCCCCTGGAGTCGTGGACAGGCCAGGAGGGATGTGCCACTAGTTGGCTATTAGGGCGGCCAATTGGTTATTGAATATGGAGTACCACGCCGGCAGGTAGTCTGAACCCGAGTACGTCCAGGGTTTTTCTATGGATGTTTAGGATCACCCATGGTTATTTCTTATATATGTTTGTTTACTTTTACTTACACTCAGTTTCCAATATTTATTTATTACATGTTCTTCTTTTTCACAAATGTAATAAACATGAATTTGAAATTTCAGTTTTCAAGAAATGTATTGTTTTGGGGAAAACGGATTGTGGCGTGTGTTGGTTTTTGAGATGGTAAAATGGGATCCTTTTTCCTTTAAAACATGAAAACCCTATTTTCTATATTTGTATGTGCAAACTAGTGTTTTGGGATTGTTTCTGGAAAGTGGATTTGGTTGGATACTGTGGTTTACTTTGGCATCCCTGTTGAGCATTTGTAATGCTCATGCCTATATTATCATTTCAGTTGCAGGTTCAGCTTCTCGTACAAGTTTCTGTTTCAGCTTCTCAAGGTTGGAGCAGCATGGTTTTGAGTTGGGTGGTGAACTAGGAGGTCACATGGAGGTATGTTTGACTTGTTTGTCTTTCTACTGCCAGTTATTTTTTTTTTATCATCAGTTTTTATTTGTCTGCTTACCTCTTTCAGATGGGCCAAATCGTTCCCAATGATTAATTTTTTGATGTCCGTCACTGGTTGCCAGCCCGTGGGGATCGGGAACGCCCCTCGGGACATGTCGCGGTCTGGCTCGGGTGACCGGTTTAGGGTCGACCCGGTTTGGTTCGTGACATAAATTGTTAATAAGTTAAACATAAACCATGAATGGTATAAAAATAACACAACCACAGTCAAACATATCACAAAACCTTTAATTAAATATAGAAGATAGTATCGTAATAAATCAACTTCTAATAAGTGTAAAATCTATCAATGTATGTTGACATATATGAAATCAAAACTATTAGAGAAAAAAATATCTCTTTCTATTTTGAAATAATTTTAAAGTCACATAATTATAAAATAAAACATTTATTTCAAAAATATTCTTATAATATTGTAAGGTAATCTTATAAGGGAATATTATAGAAGAAAATTGTTGCACTCATCATATAAGATAAAAAACATTCTTTCCTTAATTTTTTGGAAATGGTCGTAAAGGACCATGTTTGGAAAATGACGGAAAGATTAATTTATAAAAAATTTATAAAAATTCCGAAATTTTTAAATATCACTTGAACCCATATTCTAAGAAATAGTAAAAATGTTTTGAAATACATTTATAATAATCACATATGTGGATGACAATGAGGTCCCAGTAGATACTCACGTATAAAAAATCTCTGATAGTGAAGAGATTGAATAATTAAACCTTACCTAGTACAATTTCTTGATCAAGGGTATGTTAACCTAATGTATAATAGACAAATAATTGTTATTAAATTATACAAGAACCACATTCATAAATATGAAGTCACATACGATTTTCTAATATTGCTTTCTTAATAATATTTTAGTAGTATCATCGTTTTTAGTGTTAACTAATTTTTTTTACTTTATATTCTTGGTTACCTAATCCATGTTTGATTTTTATAGGATGTATTTCATTCTTATCCATAATGATATTACATTCATTAATATTATTTTAAATAATAAAATGAAAATTATTCTTGAATGGTTATGATGGGGAATGAATTTAATCGTATTCGGGGAGATATTAATCCATACGTACGCATGAGAGACAATGTCATTCTATTGATAGTGAAATTGCATGTAATTAGATGGTATATAATATATATATATAATCATTGATATGTTATATTTACTATTTATATCTATTATACTCATTATTATACCAATCCAAATAATTATGTATTGAATAACAAACTACATCATGACGTGGGGATGGTAAGCTGTACGTACGCACGTATGGAGACTCTATCATTCATAGGATGGAGAGAATAATTAATATAGTTCTATCATATTTATATTATTATCATAGTATGTATAAGGTACTGAAGTTTTTTTTTTGGAAACCACAAACAAAGAGTATATGGAAGAAGAAAAGAATATTTAAAGAGGTAGTGAAATTATTACCTCTTCTTCGGGTGTTTCTTTTTAAGTGGATCGCAAGGGCTCCTTAGGTTGCCTTATGATAAATTAAAATTCAATTGGTTGAAGAGATAGTTTTTGGGAGGATATTTGAATAGGGTTTTTAGAGCCAAATGCCTTTAGATGTGTGATTTTGACAGAAGGGTATGAACCCTTTTATAAGAGATGTGGGGTCATGTTAGAAAAAGAATGAAATATTATTTTATTATACAATCATATTCAGTTTATAATGGATAAAAAATGATTTATTTAGAGAATAGGGTGGGTATGGGTCGAAAACCTATCTACCAATAGGTTTTAGACAAGATTATGTTACCATATTAACCTTATCTTTTAGATTTAAGTTTTAGTTAAAAAGATTATCTTTTACCATGTATTTTTTTATTATTATAATAAATGGTAAATAAACATACAATAAATAGGTAAGAGAACCAAAATTGGTTTATTATTGTGTAAATCTATCCTTATATAATTCTTTTGTCTAAACCATAGATTTTTAGGAATAATATATTAATTAATAATATATTATTTGTTTTAAAAACTCATTTATGTCAATTTCGACACTATTTGGTATTTTGTTTTTGTGAAAGACATAAAAATTTTATAACTATGAAAAAAAAATAATCAACCCTTACATGTCATATTAAACTATAAAATTAGTTTAATTCATCCTAGGTCTTAATTTACATTTATTTGGATATTTATAATACCGATTATTTTAATCATTCATTAATAAGTTAATTACACCATCATCATTGTATCATAAATAAAATTAATTATTTAATGTATCTAAATTTTAAATTAACTAACAATATGTTGGAAAAATATTTAGCTTTTTAATTAATATTTATAGTCAAATTCACCTTATATATAAGCCAATATTAAAAATGGTTTAGTTATTAATCTTTGAAAAAAAATGTTTTAAGTCTTCTTTAAATAAAATAATAATAAATGTCTTAATCTAATCCAAGTGAGCCAAATGTATCATATTTTATTCCAAATGATGATTTTGGTTGAAATAAACATATCCAATAGAATTTAGACATTTTTTAGGGTAATAATAATATCATTTTCATCCTTTAATTACCCAATTAACTTTTAACCGTGGAAAATAAAATTAAAAAGTTACTATTCACCGAAAATTATTTTCATCCTATTGAACCACATTTACATACTGATGTCAACCATTTCTTGAGGATTTTTTAAATTCAATTAAATTAATTAGTAAAATTACTTTTTATGCAAATTTGCAAATGCGCCTAAAAGGTGGTTAAAAGATGATAAAAAGGTGAATAAAATTTAATATATATAAATTTTTTTTAAAATGACACCAATGAATAACATTGAACATATGTAGGTATTATGTATCTATTTTTATCTAATAAAAATTTAAATAAAATAACTAATTATTTTAATAAAAAGATGGTTTTAAACAATAACACAATGTTTTTAACTATTCATCCAAAATTTAATGTTTTTATAAAAATACAAAAATTTCACCCTAAGAAAATTTTGATATTTAGAATAAAAAAATGAAGAAAATTTTGAAAAATAAATTTTTTAAAATTTCCAAAAAGTGGATAATACTATTCATAATGGCTAGTTTTATTAGTCATGGTGTGTTATAAATCGAAGTTGCGTAAATATCAAGTTATTGTATTATTCAAAAAGAAGTGTACCGTGGAAGCATGGGGTGTTAAATTCTTCTCTCCATCAAATAATTTTGTCATTGAAACTTCCAGAATATTAAAACTTAAAATGATTTGGGTGGTTCTTCATCATATGTTCCTTTGGATCCCATGTTGCCTCTTCCATCTTATGGTTTCTGCATATAACATTCACCAGATGAGTTGTCCGATTTATCAACACTCATTCTCTAGTAACAAGAATCCTGACAGGCTCTTCACAATAAGATAGATTGGGTTCTAATTATATTTTTTCATAGGTGAGTACATGTGTTTGGCCGGGCATGTATTTTCTTAACAATGATACATGGAACACAACATGAACATAGGAGAGACTTGGCAGCATTGCCAAACAATAAGCTATAACTCCAATTCATGCTGAAATTTTGAAATCCACGATGTACCTAGGACTTAATTTACCCTTCGTACCGAATCCTATAACACCCTTCCATGGAGAAAGCTTCAGGAAAACATGATCTCATACTTGAAATTCCAAATTTTTCCTTTGGTTATCAACATAGCTCTTTTTCCTACTTTGAGCTTCTTTAATGTAGGTTTGGATAATCTTAACCTTTTCCATTATTTCCATGACAATAGCTTCTTATATTTATATAATACACAATTAATAAACATATTATAAAACTCCAAGATAACCTCAAGTGGTTCATTAATGACATATATATAATTATACAATTCCTTTGGTTGAACCCTAAATTTTTAGGAATGTTATATAATTTAATAAAATAGTATTTTTTAGAAAACTCATTGATGTCAGTTTTGACACTATTTTGTATTTGGTTATTGTGAACATCATAACAACATGATTACTTCTGAAAAAATTCATTTAATAAAAACTAACATGTCTTATTAACCAATAAAATTTGGTGAATTCATAAAATGTCTCAATTTACAATTATTTTAATATTTATAACATCAATTATTTTAGAAATTCGTTAATAAGGTAATTACTACATCGTCATTGTGTCATAAATAAATTATATTATTTAATTTTTATAAATTTCAAATAATATACCTTGATTTAGAAAATTTTATTATATTTCTAATGAATGTTTATTTTTAAATTTATCTTATCTATAACCCTATTTTAAGAATGGTTTAGTTATTAAATTTTGAATTTAACACCTTTAACTATTCTTTTAATAAAATATAATAAATTTCCAAATCTAAGACAAATGGATCAGAAAAGGATCTTATTTTTTTCCTAAGGACGTTTTTGGTCAAAATGAACTTATCCAATTAACATAAGACATATTTTTTGGTAATAATAATATAATTTTTACATTTAATATCCATATTTACTTTTAACTATGGTAAATAAAATTCAAAAGCAACTATTCACCAAAAAATATTTTCATCCCATTACACCAAATTTTACGTACTAATTTCAACCATTTCTCTCGCATTTTTGTAATATAATTCATAGAATAGGTAAAATTATGTTTTATGCAATTTTTCAAATGTGCCAAGAAGGTACGTAAAAGATGTTAAAACGTTCAATCCAATTTTATATGTCTAATGATATTATAAAATTACTCCAATGAATTAAATTAGACTAATCCAGTTATAATGTATATATATTCACATTAAAATATATATAAATGGAAAAAATTATTATTTAAATAAAATTTCAGTTTTAAACAATAACGTATTATTTTCACTATTCATAAAAAATTGGATATTTTAAGAAAAATACCAAAAAATCACCTTATGATAATTTTGATATTCCAAATCCAAAAAGGAGGTCTATTTAAAAAATTGAAATTATTAAAATTTCAAAATGTGGGTATTACTATTCATATGTTCTTTTTTAAACAGCTAGTTGGATTGATGGTGGTGTGTTAAAACACAAAGTTGCATACATCACAAGATATTATTTTATTCAAAGGGAAACATAACATGGAATATTGGGGTGTTACATTCTTTCTTCATTCATATAATTTTTTCATCTAAATTTCAAGAATATTACTGTATAAAATGTTTCGGTTGGTTCTTCATCAAAAGTTCTTTAGGTTCCCACATTGCCTCTTCAATTTTATGGTTTCTCCAAAGATAGTTTACTAGATGAGTCATATGTTTTCTCAACACTTGTTTTCTGGTATCAATAATTATGATAGGCTCTTCAAAATAAGACATATTAGGTTCCAGCTCTATTTCTTCATAGGTGAGTACATGCTTTGGGACAAACATGCATTTTATTAATAGTGAGACATGGAACACATCATGATCTTTTCAGTGACATGGTGGCACTACCAAACGATAAGCTACAACTCCAATTTGTTCTAGAATTTCTTAGGGTCTTATGTACTTGGGACTTAATATACCCTTCTTAATAAAACGTATAAAACCCTTCAATGGTGATTCCTTCAAAAAAATCATGATCTCTTACTTGAAGATCCAAATCATTCATTTGGTTATTAGAATATATCTTTTGCCTAAATTGAGATTCTTTGATGTGGGTTTGTTAATCACCACATTTTCCATTATTTCTACAACATCTTCTGGGACTACTAGTTTACTTTCACTAACATCATCCCAACAGGTTGGTGTGCGACATCTCTTTCCATATAACACTTCATATGGTGCCATCTGAATACATTAAAGGAATCTATAGTTATAGGAAACTTATACAAGAGATAAATATTGATCCCACATATCTTGAATGTCAAGTGAGAAATATATCAACATGATGTCTAAGATTTGAATATTCCGTTCTGATTGTCCATTTGTTTGAGGGTGGTAGGGAGTGCTCAAACGAAGTTCAGTATCCATGTCTTTCTGAAGTCTTTTCCATAATCTTGATGTAAAATGGAAATCACATTCCCAAAAAATTGATAGGGGTACTCCATGAAGTCTTACCACATCATTAATATATAGTTTTTCTAGACGTTAAAGTATTTAATCTTCTCTTATATAAAGAAAATGTGTTAAACAGGTAAGACGATAAACAATGACCCATATTGCATCATTCCTTCTAGGAGTAATTGGTATCCCCATGACGAAGCCCATCATAATATCATCCCATTTCAAATCTGGCTTGAGAAGAGGTAGCATGACTCCTCCAGGATGTTGTCTTCTACCCTTAACCTATTGAAAAACCATACATCTTAACACATAATAAACAATCTCCCTCTTCATGTTTTCTGACAAAAAATGTTCCATAAAATCTCTATAAATCTTATTGATACCAGGGTGTATAGGGAAATTGGAACTATGATAATCATCAAAAAATTTCATTTTTAGATCAGGTATTTCCGCAAAACAATATATCTTCCAAAATTTCAAAATTCCATGTTCATATACGAATTCAATCAATCTTCTATCATTTACAGCTTTAATTTTCTTTTGAATCCCTTCATCATTAGTCAAAGAACTTTTTATCCTATCTAGTTAAGAGTTACTTGAATCCATTTGAAAAAGAATTGATGTTTCACCTTTCTTGATTATTTCCATATCAGTCAATACTATATTCACGAACATATGATCCCTTTCAACTCTAATATTTTTCAAAACACCATGATTCTTTCTGCTCAATGAATCTACAACCTTATTTTTCTTCCCTGGGTGGTAGTGTATAGTGAAATCATAGTATTTGAGATGTTCAAGCCATTGTATTTCCCCCATTATGAGTTCTTTCTCTGATTAAATATACAATAAAATCATGTGATTAATATATATCTCACATTTCTAACCATAGAGATAGTGTCTTCATAAAATCAAAGAAATGATTATAGATTCTAACCCCATATCATGAGTGGAATAGTTTTTTTCATTAATTTCTTGTGTTCGTGATGCATAGACAATAACCATATCATTTTGGAGAAGGGTACAACCATGTCCTTTATTTGATGCATCAATATAAATAACAAACCCATAATTCACTGATTGTAGAGTCATGATATGAGGATTGACTAATCCTCTCATAGGTTCTTCAAAACATTCTTTACACTCTTTTTTTCTAACAAATTTATACCATGTATGTGTGAGGATGGTTATTGTGTTTTCCAATCAGGAAAAATTTGGGAAGAAGTGCTAATAATAACCTTATAAACCAAAAAAAGTACTTACCTCATTTATACTCATCGTTTCTAGACATTCAGAGATTGTTTTTTCTTTGAAATATCATTAGAGATTCCATCCTTAGAGACAATATGGACCAAAAAATTTCTTGCAGATAGAATTTAAATTTTCTAAACATCCTTTCTAATTCATTTTTTCTAATGGTATTCGAAATAGTGTTCATGTTATTTTTCATGATCTTCGTTCTTTTTTGAGTATACAAAGATATCATTAATAAAAACCACTATACTGTCATCAAGATATTCCGTGAAAATGTATTCATTATATTATTGAAAATAGTTGTATAATAAATCATCAATGTGAGTTAGGGGTCCTTCATATGGGCCTTTAACCAGGAATTAAAGCAATGGAAAACTGAATTTCTCATTCCGGGGGATATATAGGTTAATCCCTTGAAAGCATATCAACATATTCTTACACAATAGGTACATACTATTTTTGAACATTCATTTCCTCACCCATAGTTATTTCATTTTATTATTCCCCATTAATTGAATTTAGTAGAGCTACCTGGGCTGGATCTAGAAACAAATTTGGTGGTGACGTTTATGCTCCGATGATAAGTTAATGCTTATCATCATCGAAAATTGTAAACTCCTTCTTCTTACAATAAATATTCACATCATAGTATAAAATCTCATCCATACTGAGGATTATATAAAATTCAATAATGGGTATGACAATGACATAAGCAGATAGAGAACATTTATATGTCCTTATGGGGCCTAATTCACAAAACATTATTGCAATGATACTTCCCTTAAGAGTTTTGACTAGAAACTACCTTGTTAAATCAAATTGGGAATATCTAATTTTATTAGAAAATTGGGAAGATATGAAACAATGTGATGATCCATAATTAAATAAATTATTAGCCGAATTTGAGGAAATCATTAAATTACATGCCACCACATCATTAGGATATTCAACCTTAGTAGTAGTTATCGCATAAGATTTTCCATGCACCCTTGTCCTTTTCTGAGATAATTTCCCTTGGTGGTTAGTACATTCATTTTCATATTTCCCCATTTCTCTACAATGGTAGCATTGAACATTGATATTATTTTTATTTCCCTTACAATCACGAGTTTGGTGGACTTTTTCCCCACACTTGTAATAGACTCTCATCCCATTTAGGCAAGTACCGAGGTGTTTCATTCCATGTTTACCACAGTATAGAAATTTAAATTTTCCTTTAATCACATTATTTATATTTCTAGAGTGTTCAACATATCCCTTATACTTTTTCTTTTCTTTAAAGTTTTAAGATGTTGAGAATTCCTTTTCTGTATTTATAGTACTTGATACAATATCTTCCTATGATGATAAGGATTGTGAGACTAAAGATAAATGTAGAAAAGGTTTTCACACATCAAATAATCAATCAATATTACTCATTAGGTTACATATATAATCTGATGCATGCCCTGCTTACCTTGTAATGTTAGCCTCATACTTTTTGACATTATTATCCCCCTTTTT
This sequence comes from Viscum album, assembly GCA_963277665.1. Classification (NCBI taxonomy): domain Eukaryota; kingdom Viridiplantae; phylum Streptophyta; class Magnoliopsida; order Santalales; family Viscaceae; genus Viscum; species Viscum album. The sequence continues at coordinate 1,184,818,900 of OY728161.1, read as the reverse complement.
CCTCACACACAAATACTTATCTTTCTATATCCACTCAATGGTCATGAGGAATGTATTTTTCTAATAAAAGCTCTTTAATCTCCCTCTATTCCATATTTGATACTTCTTCATCTTAATTTTTGTTTTGAATTTATGACCACCATTGATTTGCATCTCCAATGAGGTGATAAACTTCCACGACTACTTGTTCCCTTTCGTTACTCCTCAATGCCTTATTTATTTTTTCGAAGGAACATTTCTATTTCTCAGATACAAATGGATTTTTTGTTCCATTTAATGTTGGTGGTTGTTTCCTCATGAAGTGGTATAACATTGATCATCCCCATTGGGTATAAGGGCGCACCACACGGGTAAGTTTATTATTCCTAACCTGAGTGAGTTGTCCTAGTATGGTGATAAGATAATCAGTACATGTTTCATCACCATCTTCATTATAATTATCTTGAGTAGGATTAAAATCCGTACGTGGATTACGTGTGTTGATACAGTTTTCCTTCCTTCCACTAGGTACCATTTCTATTCAAAGGCATATAGTAGATTAGTTTATGAATCATAGTACATAATTCCAATCATGTAAAACTCTTAACATAAATTGAACAATTTATGTATATAATCCATAATCATAAAAAAATGTTTTCTTTGAGGTGTATATACTCATAAATCCTTTATAATAGTTTTTATTGAAAATGTGAATTTTCCTAAAAATATCCCCTGGGAGTGTCGTAACCAAGGTGTCGCAATGCCCATTGTCGTGTACCAAGAACCCTTGGTTCAAGCCCGAAACTCCTTGTCGGAGTCTTCACTCTTAGGTACATCTATTTTAGATTTGTCTCCACCAGATCGTATCCAGATAGGGATGTATTTTTTGGAAAACTAACAAAATCATTACATTACAGAAATTCTACGACGTTCTTCTATAGTAATACTCAAATTATATCATAATGGAATGTTGTATAATCATAGTTTTTATAAATCTAGCTTCCAAGGATTGTAATAATCCTTCTATGATACCATCTATAATGCCCCAACCCTAGTTACCCAGAGTCGGTGCATTATTAAACAATGTATTCATGACCACATGGTATAAAATACTAAAAGACCTATCATTTTAGTATCCTTGGTAGTAATATATTCATACATAAGTTTTATATTAAATTATAAAATTAAAAACAAATACATTGTGTCCTTTGACCATATTCATAGCCCTTAGACTATCCCCACAGGTCATTAATAATATATTTGTTTGCATCCAGGGAAAATAATACTTAGAAATGGCTGAGCTCAGGTGATCGTCAAGGATAACAATATAATGGAATCATTCATAAATAAGAATAAACATTTAAGGAAATGTTTAAGTCTTAAACAAAATACATTTAAACATAAACTTATGCATATTTTGGCAATGATAAATCAAATAATTTAATTTACTTATTCACATGGATATTCTACTAGTCGAGTAATCACATGTAATATCAATATCAGAATTCATAATTATGGAATGCATAATGCCAGACATCATAACTGCATAGTCAAGGCCTCATGCAAAGACTACATATATGATTTTTTAAATGGATTATTCTGAGACCATAGTTTTTTTCTTGATACCTACTGTTGCATCGAGGAGCTATATTGGGCTCCACCCGACACATACTAAGTCCAATACATTATTCTTATGAAAACCTTGTCACATAACATTAAAATTCGTATTAAGCTAGCATACAAAATGTTAATACATTAAAAATAAATCATGAATTGTATAAAAATAACACATTGACACTCAAACATATCACAAAACCTTTATTACAATATGAAAGATTGTATCATAATAAATCAACTTCAAACAAGTGTAAAATCCATCAATGGATGTGGACATAGGTGAAATCAAAACTATTTGAGAATAAAATATCTATTTATATTTTTAAATAATTTAGATCTCACATAATTATAAAAGAAAAAATTTATTAGGAATATATTCGTATATGATTATAAGGTAATCTTCTAAGGTGTTACAATGGAAACAAATAACTTCAATCTCTGTATACGTTTAAAAACCATTCTTTCCTTAATTTTATCGAATTGGTCATAAAAGACATTGTTTGGAAAACGACTGAATAATTCCATTATAAAAATTTAATAAAAACTTAGACAAGGGTATAAATGACTATAATCCATAGTCATGGAAATAGTAATAATGTTTTGAAATACATTTTTAAGAAACACAGATGTGAATGACAAAGTGGTCCTAGTAGACACTCACATATAAACTACCTCAGCTAATGAAGAGATAGTAGAATTAACCCTTACCTAGTACTTTTCCTTGATCAAGGGTATATTAACCTCCTATATAATAGTTAAATCATTTTTATTAAAATATAAATAAACCACATACATAAATAAGATATCATATATAATCTTCTAATATTTCTTTGTTAGTAAAATTTCAGTAGTATCATCGTTTTGGGTATTAACTAATTCGTTTTCCTTTTTATGCTTGGTTTTGTAAGCCATGTTTGTTAATGATATGATGTATTAGACTCATATCAATAATTATATTATGTTCTTAAACATTATTTTTAATCATAAAAAGAAAATTATTCTCGAATGGTTATGATGGGGAATGAATTTCATTGCGTTCGTGGAGACAATAATTTGTACGTATGCACAAGTGACAATATCATTATATTGATGGTGAAATAATATGTAATTGGACGGTATATCATTTTTATAGTGTCATTAATATGTTATGTTTATTATTTACATCAATTACACTCATTATTATACCCATCCAAATAATTAATTGTTGAATAACAAACTACACCACGACGTGGAGACAGTCAGTCGTACGTATGCATGTATGGTGACATTGTCATTTATAGGATAATAGAATTATGAATATGGTTGTACCATATTTATAATAACATCAAAGTATGTATAAATTACTGGGTTTATAATATTGTTATGTAAACAACAAATAATGTGGAAGTGGAAGAAGAAAAGATCTTTGAAAGAGGTGGTGAAATTATTACCTCTTCTTTGGGTGTTTACTTTTGAGCTGACCAAAAGGGATCCAAATGTTGTCTTCTGATCAAAATATGGCCTATAGGTTGATGTGAGGGTATTTGGGAGGATATTTGAGAAGGGAATGACTAATTAAAATGTCTTTGGAGGTGTTATTTTGAGAGAAGGGCAAGTAACCTTTTATTAGAGAGGTGAGGATCACTTTAGGAATAGCTTGAAATATTATTTTATTGTACAATAATATTCGGTTTATAATGGATCAAAAATGTTTAATTTATATGATAAGGTGGTTATTGGTAGAAAACACTAAATATAATAGGTTTTAGATAGGTTTTTATCACCATTAAACTTTATCTTTTATATTTAACTCTTGGTTAAATTGTTTACCTTTTACCATGTATTCTTATATTATTATAATAAATGGATAATTAACTTACTATAAAAGAAAAGAGAACCCCAAGTGGTTCATTATTGATATATATAAAATTTTATATGTTAAATGGATGAACCTTATATTTTTAGGAATATTATATCAAATAATAATAATGTATTTGTTTTGAAAACTCATTTATGTGAACTTCGACACTTTTTGGTATTTTGATTTTGTGAAAGTCTTAAAAACATTATCTATTCAAAATAAATTTATTTAATAAAGCATAACATGTAATTTTAACCTATAAAATTAGTAAAATTTATCAAAAGTCTCAATTTAAATTAATTTCGATATTTATAATATCAATTATTTTAATCATTCATTAATAAAGAAATTACTACATCATTAATGTTTCATAAATAAATATTTTCATTTAATATATAAAAAATATAAATAAAATAATATTGTGTATGAAATATTTTTATCCTTATAATTAATATATATAGTCGAATTTATCTTTTGTATAACCTAATATAAAAAATGGATTTGTTATTAAACATTGAACTTAACACTATTAACTATACATTAAATAAAATAATAATACATTTCATAATCAAATAAAAGTGGAAAAGAAAGGTCATATTTTATTCTAAAAGATGACTATTGTCAAAATACACTTATTCAATAGAATTAAGACCTGTTTTAGGGTAATTATATTTTCATATTTAACCTTTAATTACACTATTTACTTTTAGTCATGGAAAATAAAAGTCTAAAGTTACAATTCACCAAAAATTATTTTCATATTATTGAACCACTTTTTACATACTGATGTCAACCTTGTCCCTTATATTTTTTAGTTTTTATTCACAGAATTGGTAAAATTATGTTTCATGCTTATTTTTAATTGTGCATAGAAGTTGGGTAAAAAAATGGTAAAAAGTTCAATAAAATTTTATATATCTAATATTATTATAAAATGACTCCAATGACAAACACTAAACATATAGAGGTATTTTTTATGTATTTTCACCTAAGATAAATTAAATTAAAATAACTTGTAAGAACTTGGTTCATATTTCTAAGGTACGGGTTTCTTCTTTTCTCTTTTCCTTAAGTGTTTTGAGAAAAAATTGGAAATAGGGAAAATTACAAAATTTGGGAAGTACACATCAAGTACTTTTTCACACGATGTGTACTTAAAATAGTGTGGGATGAGTACGCGGGTCATGTGACCATGTCGGTGACGAAGGGTGTAATGACCAACTACACGTCGTGTAATGGTCCCTTAAACGCTGTGTAGTCAGTCGGCAGGCGAACAGTAAGTCGGTTGCCTACTATGCGACTAAACACACCGTGTACTCAAGGAGACACGTCGTGTAGTCATGTCGGCAGATGAACAGTGCCTCGCTGGCGGGAAGCCGCTAGTGGAACAATTTAAAAATTAGAAGTACACATCATGTACATAGAAATACATGCTGTGTACTTTGTTTTTTTTTTGCTTAAAATGGGAAGTAGCCTCCCCTGTTCACAGGGAAGGCTTAGAATGGGAAGAGAGCTCGGGAGAGGAAGGTTGGAGCTTTGAGGATCCGCTGAGTGCATGTCGGGAATCCAATTCCGCCTTCGTCGATCTCGTTGGAACCGCACAGGTAAGCCCTCTCATCTCCTAGAGTTTCTCTTGAAAATTCTTCCTCTAATGGAAGTTATTTTTATTTAAGAGAGAATTATTTTACCACAAATCTACAATGTCTTTGGGAATTTCTGGAATCAACATTCATGTATAACGTTCGTTGGCATTTAAGGTAGGTGGCTTGGTGGTTATTTTCCAATTGACGTGCATTAATGTGTGTTTTGAGCTACGAACCCATATTTGGGGTGTCGTGTGGCTGAGGCTATGGCTATTTAATAAACCTAGAATTGAATAGGTAATTTAATGTGATATAAAAATGCAGTTTGGGATCACCGCTTGGATCCAGGACCACCCTAGGGGTGCGTTCCTCTGTTTAGCCATTTGTCCAGGATACCCAAGGGTATGCCTTGTTATATTATGACATTAAAGTAATGATTTTAGAATTTCTTTGAGAGGAATTACTTTTGTATTGTTTGTATCATGTTGGGCAAGGCCCAGTTGCCTGTTTAGCCTGAGAGAGGGGTTGCGATTATCCTATGGGTGTTGTACAACTTAGCTTGTGGGAAACTTCTTCCATGTCTATGGGCAGCTGATTCTGTGCCTCTGGGAGACACTTCTTACGCCTGTGGGAAAAATCGGTGTGCCTGTGGGAAGATTCTTTTATTGAATTCTCGTTACCAAAGGGTACGGGTTGACATGCCTCTGGACATTGGCTATTACATAGAATATTCATTGTGGCGATATTTCAAATTAAATGATTTAATGGATATTAAAATGGCAATATAACTGGTTAAGTTTGTTACTTTTGGTACTACATACTTTAGTGCATTTTACTTTTTCACGCTGTTGTAGCATGTTTTCTTGCAGTTGGGCACATGCCTTTTGTGGGTGCCTACTAATATATATTTCTCAAACCCTGTTTAGTTCATGCTTTTCACCCCAAACAGATTATGTTTCTGTAGGTGTAGATATGGGAAAGCATCCTTATACAGGTACATGATGGCTGTTGGGGTGTAGGAGAGCAAGGGACCGAGCCTTGGCTCTCGATGCTGCTGGTTGTTCTATTTTTCCTTTCAGTACTTGTACTTCAGTTGTATTGTATTGCAGTGTAACATGTTCTGGTTGTTTTATATAATAGTGACATGCTGCATCTTTATATATATATGAATACTGGTTTCCCTTTTTGTTATCAGTTCTTCATTTTTAGTTATATGTACTGTTATGACTTCCGCTATTGTTGTATTTTTAAATTATATTCCACTACGCTACACATTGACAAATGAGGGCATAGTTTCCCCACATTTATACCTGGGCCCTCACTGCTAGTCGGTAGCCTCTGGCATTTGGGGAAATGAGCTTGTGGTCATGTGGTGAACCGGGTTCGGGGCACCCATTGAGTGACACTCGGATCTGGGACGGTAAAAAGTGGTATCAGAGGAGTTCTTTTCATTGACATACTATTTTGAGCCTTAGTTAGGGATAGGGAATGAAAGGTAGTTGTTAATAAGATGTGCCTGAGAGTAGCTAACCTGCGTACAGGGAAAATCCAATATACCTCGTATTGCAATTTTTCTAATTTTCACATTTTAATAGTTGAATTGATTTTCACCATGGGGTGATGCCCTTTTGATTGTGTTGTTGATATTTTATTTATGGGTTCTACTTAGATGCAACATAATAAGATGAGGGTATACCATCTCATGCATCATTTAGGCACATTCTAAGAATCACATTCCATGCATAGTTTCCATGCCATGTTGGTGCATTAGAAAATTGCATGTTGTTGTGATAGATGCACTAGTGCAGAAATCAATTTTTACGTCACCATTTTTTACGTCGGTTATATATAACCGACGTAAAAATGCGGCAAGTATATTTTTAACATCGGTTATTTTAATACCTGACGTTACAAATCGCGCCTGTTGGGTTTTTACGTCGGTTATCTTATAACCGACGTAAACAACCAATGCGTGGGGATTTTTTACGTCGGTTATTTGCAAACCGACGTAAAAAACCCGATATCGACGCGTTTTTTATGTCGGTTATCAAATAACCGATGTAAAAAATCAAAGCGCGGGGTTTTTTACGTTGGTTATTTTATAACTGACGTAAAAAACGCTTCCAGACTTTGGTTTTTTACGTCGGTTATTAGATAACCGACGTAAAAAACGCGTCGATATCGGGTTTTTTACGTCGGTTTCCAAAAAACCGATGTAAAAAACCCACCGTGATTTGGTTTTTTACGTCGGTTATTTTATAACCGACGTAAAAAACACGTAGATATCGGGTTTTTTTACGTCGGTTTCCAAAAAACCGACTTATAAAATCCCCCGCACATTGGTTTTTTACGTCGGTTTTTTTATAACCGACGTAAAAAACCCGTAGATATCTCGTTTCTTACATCGGTTATAAAATAACCGACGTAAAAAACCAAAGCGCGGGAGCTTTTTTACGTCGGTTTTAAAATAACCGATGTTATAAATTTAAAAAATAGTTTATAACGTCGGTTATTATATAACCGACGTTATAAAACTTTTAAAAAAGTTAAATCCCTTGGACTGTCATTTACGATTTTTCGATTGACAGTCCGCCGGCTCATCTCTCTCGCGCGGTAAACCATAATCGACTCTCGATCGACCTGCGTTAAACTCATTTTGGCTTCATTTTTTATCTTCTTCACTCCTCTCGGATATATCATCTCAACTCGCAACATTCAAGTAAGTCTTCCACGAATTTATTTCGTTCGTTTTTATTTCGATTCTTGATGTGATTTCCATTCGTTTTTGGATTTCATGGATTTTTTTGTTATTGCAAATGGTTATTTGCAAATGGTTATTTGTATTTTGTTATTGCAAATGGTTATTTGTATTGAAAATGGTTATTTGTATTGCAAATGGTTATTTGTATTGCTAATGGTTATTTGTATTTTGTTATTGCAAATGGTTATTTGAATCTCGTGGAATTTTTTGTTGATATAATAGACTATTTTGTTGATATAATAGACTATGTTGAGGGAACATTAAACTATATGAATAATGAGATAAAAAAGACGTGTATCATTACTTTACAGGAAAATACATAATAATTACTTTTTATATCATATTTTGGATTGGTTTTTTTATAAATTAAAACAATAAATGTGATCCCCATTATATGATATTGGAGGAGTACCATGGTTTAACCACACAGTTTTGGAAAACCTAGAACCAACCCTAAAAAATGCATATGCATCATGCTGTGTGTTTTCATGAAAAATAAGTATGGTTTTTAAAAAATATATTTCCTCCATTATATTTGTAAACAAATGTAAAATGTTTCCTAGGTAGAACCTCATGGTATTCACTAACCATGTTCCAACCATGAATAAGAATATAAAACTATAATATCCTAAAAAGTCAAAAAATAATAATACAAGGATGAATAAAAAAAAGTTAATCAAAATAATTTGATTTAATAACCTGTAATAAATATAGAAGTGTTAAAATAACACAAACCATACTAAATTCTACCCCTAGAAGAATATGTTGAGGATGTTGGACCTAGATTGAGATTAGGCCACTACTCCATTATCAATGGCTCTCAAACCTATGTCTCATTGGAATCGAAAACATGTTACCAATGATATTAAACCATATGAATTACCATATCATTTAGAACATTCACTTGAGAATATAAAACACATTATTATTGTTAATCATATACATATATATATTTACTCTTGTAATTTCCAGGTTGTTCACTATTGTTGTTGATATTTGTTAATTCTTGGTGTTTAGAATTTCTGAACATGTCTCCTGTAATTGGAATTCAGTTTTTGTCCATGGTTGTTTTGTTTTCATTTTTGGATTTTGAAAACCTAAAGTAAACAGATTTTTTAGTAGAGTTTTTTAGTCGAGTTTTAAAGAAGAAGGCCAAGTACAAAATCAAATCCCCACAAGATATGTTACATGGGATTAAAAAGCAGAAATAAAGGATTAAACCGAATCAGTGGGACTATTGTTATTCTGAGAAGACCAGTGTTGGACGCGGTGGGCGGCCCTCTCAGCCTGCCAATGCAAATAGCGATCATCAGAAACAAGAATGAGTGAATGGCTGATAAAATAATAACATGCTGGTAGACCTCTTTTTGTCAGTCACACCGAAGGGTGATGAAGACCAATATCAAGTTCTGCAGGCCATTTAAAATAGGTTGTTTATCTAATATATTAAAACATCAAAACAGAAATCAATATTAATCTATGTAGGCATCATGGTTTTCTTTGATTCAATGAAATTTAAAACTGTTATATCTAACTATATTTTGTTTTAAAAATAATATTAAAGAATATTTTTTTAAATACCTATAGATTTGTTTTATATTTTAAATTGTTTTACAATCAAATTATGATTTTTTTCATATAAACATGTATTTGTCTTATCTTAAAAATATATATTTTTTGTTGATATTTGTTATAGGTAATAATGAGTCGAAGTTGGATTACGGCACATCGAATGAGCAATGAATTTGAGGAAGGTGTTGATGCCTTTTTGGAATTTGCAAAACGAAATGTTCCAGGTAGTGACATTTTTTTCTGTCCATCCCTGAAATGTTTGAATATGAAGAAGTTGAAAGGTAGAGAGATAAAAGATCATCTGATATGTCATGGTTTTAATCCAAGTTACAGCCCTTGGATTTAGTATGGTGAAACTGGACGGAATGTCACTAATGATGATGATTCGCAAGATGGTAACTCTGATGGAATTGAAGAAATGATTCGCGATATTGTAGCAGAACAAATTGAGATAGAACCGACAGTTGGGCGTCTATATGGTGATGCTAAAAACCATTATATCCCGGTTGTACAGATTTTACGGTTTTATCGGCGGTGTTAAGATTGATTAACCTGGAGGCGAAGCATGGATGGAGTGACATAAGTTTTACAGAGCTACTACAATTGATGAAAGACATTCTTCCAAAAGATAACGATCTTCGAGATTCTGATTACAAATCCAAAAAAATATTATGTCTGATGGGATTGGGATACAATAAAATACATGCATGTCTGAATGACTGCATTATATATAGGAAGGAATATGAATTTCTGTCAGAGTGTCCAAAATGTGGGACATCACGGTATAAGGTGAAAGAAAAATCACAGGGTTATGTAGAGATTACAAAGCTCCCTTCAAAGGTATTTTGGTATCTTCCTATAATTAATTGTTTCAAACGTTTATTTGCTAATTCACATGATGCAAAAAGGTTAAGATGGCATGCTGAAGAGCGGGTATGTGATGGAAAAATACGTCATCTAGCTGATTGTCCACGATGGAAGAAAATTGATGCGCAGTATTCAACATTTGGAAATGAAATTAGAAATCTCAGACTAGGGTTGTGCACAGATGGAATGAATCCATACCGAACACTCAGTAGCACACATAGCTCATGGCCTGTTTTATTGGTAATTTACAACCTCTCTCCTGAAGTTTGTATGAAGCGCAAATATGTCATGTTGAGTACAATGATCTCTGGTCAAAAGAAACCCGGTAATGATATTGATGTTTACTTGTCACCGTTTATTGATGATTTTAAACTGTTATGGGCTGATGGTATTAGGGTGTATGATTCTTATAAAATGGAATATTTTCAACTGCATGCAGTGCTTCTGTTCACTATAAATGACTTCCCAGCGTATGGAAATTTGTCTGGATATAGTGTTAAAGGGCATAAAGCATGTCCAATTTGCGAACAACAGATGTCCTATTGTCAATTGCATCATGGGAGGAAAACAGTGTACATGGGTCATCGAAAGTTTTTGCCTATTGAACACCCTTATAGAAGACTAAAAAAGGCATTCAATGGCTCACATGAATTTGATACTGCTCCAAAACCATTATCCCTTGATCTGTATTTTGAGAGGGTGAAAAACCTTGACGTGACATTGGGAAAGACACAAAAATATGGTAATGATAGACATATTTGGAAGAAAAGGTAATTTTTTTTTGAGCTACCATATTGGAGGTATCGTGAAGTTAAACATAATATTGATGTCATGCGTGTGGAGAAGAATATCTGTGATTCTTTTATTAGAACATTGTTAGATATTAAAGGAAAGACTAAATATGGGTTGAATGAAAGATTAGACTTACTATCAATGGGAATACGTTTGGAGTTATCTCCCACTCCTAAAGGAAGATGAACATTTCTTCCCCCGACTTGTCATACATTATCGAAGAGGTAGAAAATTAACTTATGTTAGAGTCTTCATGATACCAAAGTGCCTCAAGGTTATTCTTCTAATGTAAAAAATTGTTTCCCATTGAAGGAATTGAAGTTGATAGGTATGAAATCACATGATTGTCACGTCATGATGCAACAAATTCTACCAGTTGCATTGCATGGAATATTGCCCATTCATGTCAGAAAGACTATAATGAAGTTGTGTTATTTTTTCAATTCAATTTGTAACAAGGCGATTGATGTGAATGCTTTGAACATTTTGGAAAAGGATGCAATTTTTATACTTTGTCAATTGGAAATGTATTTTCCTCCAACTTTTTTTGATATAATGGTGCATTTAATGATTCATCTGGTTCGAGAAATAAAGCTTTGTGGACCTGTATATCTTCGTTGGATGTATCCTTTTGAAAGGTATATGAAAATATTAAAGGGGTATGTTAAAAATCTATATCAACCTGAAGCCTCCATTATTGAAAAGTATATTTCTGAGGAGGTAGCAGTGTTTTGTACGAGCTACTTGGCTTCGGCGTAACACATAGGTTTGCCTCCATCTCGCGATGAACGAGTTAATAATGAGGGAAAGGGGATTCGTGGCTTGAAAGTCAAATCATTGTCAGCTGAACAGATGAAGAAGTTAGAATCATACATCTTGAATAACATAGCTGATTCTCAACCATATATCACATTGCATATTAATGAGTTGAAACAATGTCATCCAAAGAAGAAAGAAATGTGGATTTTGAATGAGCACAACAAAACTTTATTTGTCATGGATTAAAAATACTTTTCTTTGTAGATTAGATGTATTAGAGACATTAAAATGGATAGTGGGTGGTCCATGTTTAAATGTGATAACATGGTCTGGTTATGACATTAATGGTTATACATTTCATACAAAAGCTTAGGACAACAAAAGTGATGTTCAGAATAGTGGTGTATTGGTGTTTGCAGAAGCAATGCATTTTTCAAGTGCTAAGGACAAAAACCCAATTTCTGCATCAAATGCATATTATGGAGTGATTGAAGACATATGGGAGGTTGATTACTTTAAAATTAAAGTTCCCATTTTTAACTGTAAATGGTTTAACGGTAACAACAGTGTCAAACACGATGAATTTGGAATGACACTTGTTAATCTGAATAGATTGGAAGACACAGCTGATACTTTTATAATGGAAACACATGAAAAAAAAATTTTCATGTAGTAGATCAATCAGATATGCAGTGGGATGTTGTTTTACAAGGGAAAAAACAATATGTTGGTGAGGATGAACTTGATGAATATGCTGATTTATGTGAGATCCCTACTTCCATGGAAATATTAACAGAACATAATGATGATCATGTTGAAGACATAGTTTGTGCCATAAGGAATGATCACGACGAAGGAATTTGGGAAAACAATCCATCTTTGCATTCCTAAAATTACAGGTAACATATTTTTATTTCTTGTTTACATTTATTTTTTCCATAAATGTTAAATATTGTAAGTTTTTTATTTATTAAAACATGTTTTAAAATAAAATAAGTATATATTTTTTGTTTGTTTTAATTTTGATTAGTTTACTTTATCATGTTTATAACCATTACATGAATTTTAAAATGCTTATTTTTGTTCACTGACAATTACTTTACCATGTTTACAATGTTTACCAGGTTTACCATTTTTACCATTTTTTCCATCTTGACCATCTTGACCATATTTTCCATCTTTACCATTGTTTAACATGCTTACCATATTACCAATGTTTACTATTATGTAACTTAGTACACTTTTCTATTTTCTGATTATAGTAGTATTAAAATATTTGAATTTGTATATTTTTTCATTGACAATTACTTTACCATGTTTACAATGTTTACCAGGATTACCATTTTTTCCATTTTTACCATCTTGACCATCTTGACCATCTTTTCCATCTTTACCATTGTTTAATATGCTTACCATATTACCAATGTTTACTATTATGTAACTTAGTACACTTTTCTATTTTCTGATTACAGTAGAATTAAAATATATGAATTTGTATATTTGTGAACTGACGTTTGTTTCTTTGATTTGAAGGATAATGACAGATCATTCAGATGATCAACCACATGATTCTGGAGAGGAGCATATTGTTGGTCATACCTCTGGGGATGAACATTCACATTCTCCTATTACGACAAAGTGTTCAAAGGTTGGTAAACGTGGGTGCACACGTTTACCAAAATTATCACTTTCCCGTACGCAGGATCAGAGGATAGTAGTTGAGTTTGATGATGATGATATTCCTAGAGGTCTGAATGCCAAAGATTTTAAGATTTTTGTTGCAACTCAGGCTAAGACGAAAGTAAGCATTCTGTATGATGATTGGAGAGGTGTGGATAAAGCGATTATCTCTCAGATGTGGGAGAAGATTTTGGTAAGATCTTTTGTCATTGTTTGACCATTATTTTAATGTTTCTAGTATATATAATATGGTTAACCTCTTCTTTATCAGATGAAATTTGATATTCCTGACACTGGAGGAGTCAGGAAGAAATGCTTATCTTTGGCTGCCAGGAGATGGAGGGATTTCAAATAAACCCTCTCATCTGATTTCATTTATGGTCATAGGAGTCATGACAATCCATGTAGTATATATCCTTTTATAGATGAAGACACATGGAGACAGTTTTTTGAAAGTACAAAAAAAGAGTCATTTCTGGTAAGGGCAATGTAAACTTTTATAAACTTTCATATATAAATGATTTTATTAATGTTTTGTTAATGATTTCTTATTCTCAAATTACAGCAAATAAGGAAAGCTCATCAAGAGATCCAATCTAAAAATGTATACCCTCATAGTTTATCTCGGGGAGGGTATACATTATTGGAAGAAAAAATGATGGCGGAAAAATTTCAACAACTAAGAGCTGAGTCTTCAAGCTCTGGAGAGGTGGCCCCTCCATCCCCTCCATCTAGACATGAAAAATGGAAGAGAGATCAGAAGGGAAAAAAGGGCAATATCTTTCGGAAGAATCAAGAATCGTAGCTGAGAGGATTGTAAGATATCTATTTAATTTATTTAAGTTAACTTTTTTCTTCATATAAGTTTCAATCATTACAGAAATGTTCAATTAATTAATACAGGACTCTCTTGAGGAGCAGAGTTCAGAAGGGACATTTACAGCTACTGGGAGGGAAGATATTTTATTTACAGCATTGGAAAGGCCCGAACATCCTGGTCGTGTAAGAGGATATCCAGTAGGTGTATCGGTAAGAAAAGTGTTTCCACGTTCTTCAACTTCTAACATTGAGGGGGTTTATAAAAAAATAGAATCCTTGGAGGCTAAAGTTCAAAATATTAATCTGACGATGGAAGATAATATTAGAGAGTCGGTGCAGTCTATGTTTGCAGAAATGCATAGACAATTTCATATTGCAGCTCCCACTCCTCCACCTCCCCCTGCAGACCCCATTATTTATCCTCCACCTCCGCCAGTAGCTCCCACTCCCCCACCTCAGCCTACGGACCACAATTTTTATCCTACGCCTCCGCTGCAGCTTCCTACATATTGCGAGTTGTATGTTGATGATTCTCAACATCATATAGTAGGATACGGGTTGGTATATTGTATAGGAGATACAGTTCATCATCAACAATTAGTGGTAGAGAATCAGAGGGTCACTGTACAGGATATTATAGATAGATCAGCTAGGGTACCAATACCTACAGATGAGGTGGCGACAGTTGGACAGAGTATCGGCCATTTTTTAGTTTGGCCATCCAGACTTCTTCGACTCATTACCATAGAGCTATGAATGTTATATCTTTTATTTTATTTTTTTATTAAATTTGTTTTATCATTTGGAAAATACTATATTTCTCATTTTTTTTCACAGGAATACTTCAAAGGTAAAGAAATACTGTATAGACAACCACAAAGACAACAGGCTATGACATCAGATACAGATTCTAGTGGTCTTGACAGATTGTCAAGATATTCACATTTGTTGTTGGGTTTTTATGAGTTTCCAATGGAATCTCATGTTTGTGGACGCGAAATAAGTGTGGGGATTACAAAATCTGATTTCATGGAGCTTGTTACTGGAGATAAGTTGGGCATCAACGTGGTGAAAATTTTTTCCATGTAAGTCTTAACACCTTTTCCCTGCGTTATATTTATTAAAAATGTATACTTATATATGTTTTGTATTAGGTATCTTTATAAAATTTGTGAGAGGAATGAATTGACAGAAGTATATGGATTCATGGACTCGCAATTGATTTCACCTGAAGCATGTGCATTGACTGAGGAACAAAGAATGGTTTATATTGTTGAAAGATTTGAAAAGTATATAATCAGACAATGTTGGATAATGCCTTTTTGTGAGAGTTATGAAACACATTTCTCTCAAAGAGTTAATTATCTTTTAACATAAAAAACCACTAACATTAAATTTCCTTTTATCAGTGATCATTGGATGTTAGGGATTTTTCACCCAAGGGAGAAAGCTATTTATTGGATATGCTCTGTTCATGGTGATGTGTGGGAAAGTTTTAAGAATATATTGGAAAAGTAAGTTTCAATTTCTCAATAGTTTTATATATTATAATGAATTTTAAATTTACCCCATTCGTATTATTTTCTAACAGTGCATGGGTCTACATTCCAAAAAACGCAAAGAAAAGAAATGCAAAGATCAAATATGTAAATGCGAAGGTAAATTTCCATTTATAATTTGTACTTTTTGATTTATTACATAAAAATAATATATTGAATTTACACTCATTCAAAACAGAATTTTCATGAACAACAAGGTCTCATCGAATGCGGATATTATATGATAAGATTTATGTATGAAATAATAACAACTGGGACAGCTGTGAATTTTGACCTGGTACGATTTTCTCTTAAACTTTTCCATAATATTTCAAATTGATTTATTCATTATACACGTTAACTATCTTCTTTTCATTTGTAGCTTTTTGATGACCCTCAACCCTATATTACTGAAGACATCAAACACGTACAAGTGGAGTGGTCAAAATATTTAAATGGTTTGATTGAATTTTAGTTGTTTGTAATGTAAAATGTAATTTTGAATATTGTCGTTTTAATTGTGTATTTGGTAGTTGTTTAGGTTTGATTTAGTTTTTTTTGAAGTTGACAGTGTATGTTTTGAATGTTATATAAGTGAATGTTTAATTTTTCTCTACTTCTTGTTTTGGTCTACTTTTGATGGTTCTTCTGGTATGGATTTGGGTTTTTGGGGGAGGGGTTCCAAGGGTGTGGGGGTGTGTTCAGTGGGGTTGGGGGTGTCCAGCGGTCTGGGAGGGCTGTTCGGTGGGGTGGGGGGACAGTCCTGGGGGTGGAAGGGATGTCCAGGGGTGTGGGAAGCTGGTCCAGGGGTGTGGGAGTGTTGTCCAGGGGTGGGGGGTTGTCCAGGGGTGTTTGGGGCTGTCCAGGGGTGTGGTGGGGGCTGTCAAGTGGGGTGAGGGGGTGAGGAGGTGTTGTTCAGGCGGGTGGGGGGTTGTCCAGGGGTGTTTGGGGGTGTCTGGGGGTCGGGGGGCAGTCCAGGAGTGTGGTGGGGGCTCCAATGGGGTGGGGGAGGGTTTTCCAAGGGGTATACATGAGGGTGGGAGCTCCAATGGGGTGGGGGAGGGCTGTCCAGGGGGTATACATGAGGGTGAGGGCTCCAACGGGGTGGGGGAGGGCTGTCCATGGGGTATAAATGAGGGTGGATGCTGTCTAGTGGGTAAGTTTTATATGTTATCTATGTACATGATTAATTTTGATGTACTTCGGTTTTTGTGGTACGATTTCTTGATTTGTTTTCTGGTTGATTCTAGTGGAGAGAAGATCAATGCATTCTATTTAAAAAAAATTGGGTTTATCACGTCGGTTATTTAATAACCGATGTGATAAAATGCCTGGAAAATAGTTTATCACATCGGTTATTTAATAACCGACGTGATAAAAGGTCTGAAGAATAATTTATCACGTTGGTTATTTAATAACCGACGTGATAAAAGGCCTGGAGAATGGTTTATCATGTCTGTTATTTAATAACCGACGTGATAAAGGGCCTGGAGAATGGTTTATCACGTCGTTTATTGAATAACCGACGTGCTAAACGGCCTGGACAATGGATTATCATGTCGGTTATTCAATAACCGACGTGATAAACCACCTCCCTCCGGTTTATCACAGCGGATATATAATAACTGATGTGATAAACCCCCTCCCCTGGTTTTTTATGTTGGTGTTATATGAACCGACATGATAAACCACGCTCAGCCCGGGTTATCACGTCGGTTCTTATAGAACGGACGTGATAAACCGCCCTCACCCCAGTTTATCACGTCGGTTCTATATAAACCGAAGTGATAAACCCCCTCGCCCCTATTTATCACGTCGGTTGTTTAAGAACCGACATGATAAACCATTGTCCAGGTCGTTTATCACGTCGGTTATTCAATAACCGACGTGATAAACCATTCTCCAGGCCCTTTATCACGTCGGTTCTAAAAATAACCAACGTGATAAACCATTCTGCAGGCCCTTTATCATGTCGGTTCTAAAATAACCGACGTGATAAACATCGCGATTTTATGTTTTTGACATCGGTTTTTAAATAACCGACGTCAAAAACATTATTTATAACGTCGCACATATTAACGCCGGCTAGAAACCGACGTAAAAAATTAAAAATAACCGACGTAAAAAATGTTTTCTGCATTAGTGTTGTTGTGCTAGAAAAGCATGTTGTTGTGATAGCTACTTCATAAATACATGTTATGTGATAGGGTATTGTTGTGTAAACTTGTTAAAAGAATGGATTCCAAACTTTGGTCCTTGGGGAGTATGGGCCCCCATTTACCGAAATTTGGTTTATCATTGAGTGCTTATTTCTTTATAACATAGATAAGATTTCAAACATTTATTCGTGGGGAGTATGGGCCCTCACGGATCGGAATATGGCACATATGTTTGGTTTTTCAATGTTTTCTGGGTTCCGAGGAATTTTATGAGGCATACTGTCCAGAATTTCCTGTATACACACTTTGTATGGTCTTCTATTCGGGAAGAAAAATAAACTTTTTGAGTACATGCCATGTACCCAGAGTACATGCCGTGTAGTCTCTTCCCGTGTCAAAAACTATGTGGGTGGCGACACGGGGAAGGGAAGAGCTTGGGGAAAACAAGCCGTGTAGTTTCTGTACACGTAGTGTAGTGTTGAACCGGAGGTCTCCGTGTCACTAACAACACGGGCGGAGTAAACCATAATACATACATGACGTGTCCACTGTGGAACATGTCGTGTAGTGTGACCTGGGAAACCGGCTGTGTAACTAACAACACGGATCTAGGTATTACTTTTTAATACAAGCTGTATGTATATTGAACATGCCATGTAGGTTGAGCCATGTATCCGGCCGTGTAACTAACAACACGGGTCGGCGAAGCTCATCTAGTACACGTCGTGTACCTGTAGGGCACGCCCAGTAGATTTTCCGAGGATAGACTGTGTGTACTTAGTCGTGTGACAGGGAAACGGGGTTGTTGACACATCGTGGGCGGGTGTAACACGTCGTGTGGTATCAATCCGAGTAGTTGGTCATGTCACAAACGACATGGGCAGTTGGGAAATAACACCATACAGGCCGTGTAAAGGATATACACGCCGTGTAGTTTTGTTCAAATGGGAGCCGTGTGGCTTAGCCATGTAGAAGGACCCGGGCAAGGGAAGATAAGTCAAGTACACGCCGTGTAGTCATAATACAATCTAGGTAGTATTTGTTTGAAAATTTTGAATTCATTCTTCTTCCTATTTCTTTTGGGTTTTTTCATTTTCGGTCGTTGTTAACCTTGTTCTATATGCATGTTTTTGACCTTATAGAGTCCTGTTGTCGAGATGACCTCGCGTTGTTCGCCAGGAGAGCGGTGACGACTATACTCCAGATATGGTGGGCCATGGGCTACATGTTGATCCACCTACAGAGCAAGATGCGGCACCAGCCATTATACCGGTCATAGGAACATATGCGTAGTTCTGTGAAATCTTTATGTGGTTCATGCAGACCATTCAGGGAGCACCGCCAGCAGCCACATCTACGGCCAAGCTAACATGTATCACCCAGCAGTAGTATATTCCTACATTTGTAGGGGATGGTGGACCTCAGGATGCGGAGTCTTGGTTAGGATTGATTTAGACTATTTTCGGGCATCTTGAGACACCTCTACGGCAAAGGGTCAAGATCGTGACATATATACTGCGTGATTCCGCCAAGAGGTGGTTGGATGTTACCACCCAGTTAGAGCATCACAGAGACATGGCGTGGGAAGATTTTCAGATAGCCTTATATGTCTTTTTCTTCTCATAGATGATAAGGGAAGATAGATATCAAGAGTTCATGAATCTTCAGAAGGGCGCTATGTCGGCGATGGACTATTCTGCTCGTTTCACCGAGCTTTAGCATTTTGCACCCGTTCTGGTGGGCGATGAGACGCTGAGAGCCATATGATTTGAGGATGGTCATCGTTATGACATCCGGTAACTGGTGATTGTTTTCAGGTTGCCTTCAGTGCATGCTATTGTGAACCAGGCGCTGATCATAGAGAGGAACCTGTGGGAATCTAGTGGTGTGGGCCAGGGTGGTTCAGGACCATTTATTGGTACTCTCTATACTGGCAAGAGAAAGAGATAGATGGACTTCTCTCAGGGTGGAAGTACCAGTCAAAATAATGCTTCAGGTGGCTAGGTCTTGTGCTACTAGTGTGGTAGAGAGGGGAATAAGAGTCCACAGTGTCCACGAGACCCAGTAGAGTGTCGATCTTGCAGCAGGATGGGTCATCTGCAGTGCTTTTGTAGGGTAATTCCACAGATTGCTAGTGAGAGGGGTTCTGTGCAAACTCTGCATGCAGGAGAAGGACCAGTGGCTTCTTACCAATAATGAAACTAGAATATGTCATGGAGTGCAGGCAGATATGGTGGTCATGGCCACAGTAGCCAGACACCAGGATCTCAGAGGCAGCAGGGCAGGACAGCTCAGGGTAGTCAGGCTGTGTCACAGGGCCGCGGCACTGGGCAGACATATGCGGTGCAACAGACCTAGCAAGAGAAGGATCTCGGACCTTCTATAGTCAGAGGTACTATTCTAGTAGCTTCTGTTCTATCTTTAATACTTTTTGAAACGGGTGCTACACATAGTTTCATATCAGTACCCATAGTGGAGAGCCTTGGGATCTGTGTTTCTACTTCTTATGATATCATGATGGTAGACACTCTGTTGGGGACTAGAATCGCTGGTGTGCGTCAGTGCAAGGAGTTCCCCATTGAGGTTTGTGGGTGTCACTTCCTTTTGGATCTCTATATATTAGAGATGATGAGATATGACGTCATACTCAGGATGGACTTGTCGGTTCCCTTTCGAGCCTTTTTGGATTCCTATCGTCGCTGGGTGTGTTTCATGTCACCAAAGGTCAGAGAGTTTCTAAACAAGTTCAAGTGGGATGTTTAGGTGATTCGAGCTAGATCAGAGCATTGTGGGAGAGGTGGAGTCACATCCCAGATTGCGATTTTATATTTGGAAGACCAGGGGACTTGTCAGACAGATTTCCATCCGGTGGTTGATCGTTTCAGGGATGTCTTCCCAGACGACTTTTTAGGTCTACCTCTGGAACGAGAGGTGGATTTCTCTATTGATCTTGTGCCAGGAGTAGCACCAGTGTCCATTCCTCCTTATAGGATGGCTACACCAGAGTTGCAGGAGCTCAAGATATAGTTAGAGGGGTTACAGGAAAAGGTTTTCATCTGACCTAGTACTTCTCTGTGGGGTTCGCCAGTCCTTTTTGTGAAGAAGGCGGATGGTACCCTCAGACTCTGTGTGGATTATTGCAAGCTGAACCAGTTGAAGGTTAAGAACCGATATCCCTTACCAAGGATTGATGTTCTTTTTGATCAACTTTTTGGAGCACGAGTGTTCTCTAATATTGACTTGAGGTCCGGATATCATCATTTTTGTGTTAGACATTCTGATATACCTTTCACAGATTGCAGGAGCAGGTACAGTCTATAAAAGTATACGTTTATGCCGTTCGGACTCACGAACGCTCCAGCAGTTTTCATGGCTCTGATGCATCGTGTGTTCCATCCGTATCTGGATTATTTTGTGGTAGTATTCTTGGATGATATCTTGGTGTACTCTCACACTCGACACGACCATGCCTCCCATCTTGAGATCGTATTGAGTACACTGAGAGAGCATCAGCTATATGTTAATCTCTCAAAATGCCACTTTTGTATGGACCAGATTCACTTTCTCGGTCATATCATCTCAGAGGCAGGAGTTGTCATGGACCTAGAGAAGGTGAGAGAAGTAGTTTCCTGGGAGCATCTGAAGAACGTGTTTGAGATACTGAGTTTCTTAGGGCTGGCTGGTTACTACAGGCGCTTTATACAATACTTCTCCCGCTGAGCAGTGCCGTTGACGGTCTTGACTAAGAAGGGTGTGAAGTTCTTTTGGTAAGAAGCTTGCAAGACAGCCTTTCAGCACCTGAAAGGAAAGTTGACATCAGCACCGATCCTGATACTCCCAGAGCAGGGGTAGCGCTATACAGTTTACTGTGATGCATCAGGGATTGGGCTGGGAGCTGTGTTGATGCAGGGAGATCGAGTAGTTGTGTACGGGTCTCGGCATTTGAGGACACATGAGAGGAATTACCTGACACATGATCTCGAGTTAGATGCAGTTGTTCATGCGTTACGCTGTTGGAGAACATTTTGTGGTTTTCACCGACCACAAAAGTCTAAAGTTTATCTTCACTCAGCGTGACTTGAATCTGAGGCAGCGAAGGTGGGTCAAATACCTTCAGTCCTTCGATTTTGTGCTTGCCTATACACCTGGTAAAGGTAATGCAGTATATGATGCACTGAGTAGGAAGACTCAGATACAGGATATGGAGGATTCCAGTGGTGAGTGGCAGCTTATGGATTTGTTCTCAGAGATGCATTTGGAGGTGCACAATAGTCAGAGGCAAACATATCTTTCCTCTTTAGTTGTGACTTCTACCCTCCTGGATAGAGGGAGGATGAGACAACTATCTGATTCAGAAGTCCTAGTTATATGGGTGTCGGTGGTAAGCGAGGACCCTCCTCCTGGTTGGACGATAGGCGATGATGAGGTATTGTGTTTCCATGGACTGGTATGGGTTCTAGGGGATATACGCAAGGAGATGATGCAGGAGTTTCATGCTTCAACATGGGTAGTTCATCCCAGAGTTACCAAGATGTATCATGACTAGAGATGTCAGTACTGGTGGCCGGGAATGAATAGGGATTTAGCTGGTTTTGTTACGAGGTGTTCCACCTGTCAGCAGGTGATGGCGGAGCATCAGAGGCCAGACGGACTGTTACACTAGTTACCCATCTCAGAGTGGAAATGGGATGATTTTGTGATGGATTTCGTGATTGGGTTGCGCAGGTTACCTCGAGGCAATGATGATGTGTGGGTTGTTGTGGATAGACTCAAAAGGTAGCTCACTTTTTGACAATCAAGGAGACCTTCGGTGTTGACGAGCTCGGGAAGTTGTATATCTGAGAAATCGTACCTCTTCATGGGGTCCCTTATTCTGTCATTTCAGATAGGGATGTCAGTTTTACGTCTCATTTCTCGCAGAGTTTTTAGAGGGCACTGGGTACACAGGTGCTTCTTAGTATAGCTTACCAACCTCAGACCGATGGCCAGTCAGAGCGTACGATACAGGTTCTTGAGGACATGTTGCGTGCATGCGTCCTAGACTTCGGGGGCTCTTGTTATAATTATATACCACTAGTCGAGTTTCCATATAATAATAGATTTCAGGAAACTATTAATATGGCACCATACGAGGCATTATATGGTAGGCCATTTCGATCACCTTTGTGCTAGTTAGAGGCAGGAGAGGTAGCTTTACTGGGACCACGTCTTGTGCAGGAGACTTCTGAGCAGGTCCAGTTGATTCAGAAGCAGATGGCTACCATGCAGTCTCGTCAGAAGTCTTATGTTGATCGCCATAGACGACCTTTGGAGTTTGTGGTTGGGGATCAAGTTTTCTTGTGTGTTTCGCTGAGGCTGGGACACAGACGGATCAGGAGATAGGGTAAACTTTCACCGAGGTATGTGGGCCCATTTCGGATTTTGTAGAGAGTCGGGATAGTTTCCTATCAGTTGCTATAACCAAAAAGGTATCGGGCCATGCTTGACGTCTTCCTTGTATCTCAGTTATGCAGCTATCATTCAGACCCGTCTCACATATTTTAGCCCGAAGAGTTTGATCTTGAGTTAGATGCATCCTTCGAGGAGCATCCGATTCATATCGTTGATAGGAGCACGAAGGTTCTCTGAGGCCGGTCAGTTCCTCTCGTATGGGTGCTATGGAAGCATGGACGAGTTCAGGATGAAACCTGGGAGCGGGAGGCTGATGTACATTCTCAGTGGCCGGTGTTACTCATGGATATATCTTCGCCACCCTTGGAAGTGCAATTTAGGGATGAATTGCTTTAAGGGGGAAGTTTTTATGAACCCCGTTCTTATTTATGAGGTATGTGTTTCTTATATTCACATTTCCTTAAGTGTTTTGAGAAAATATGGAAAATGGGGAAAATTCCAAAATTTTGGAAGTACACGCCGTGTACTTACGGCTGTGTGGGATGAGTACACAGGGTGTGTGACCATGTCGGGGATGAAGGGTGTAAATACCGAATACACGCCGTGTAGTGGTCCCTTACATGTCGTGTAGTTAGTCGGTAGGTGAATAGTAAGGAAGTTTCCAGCTGTGCGACTAAACACGCAGTGTACTAAAGGAGACACGCCGTGTAGTCATGTCGGCCGATTAACAGTGCCATGCTGGCAGGAAGCCGCCAGAGGAACAGTTTAAAAATGAGAATTACACACCGTGTACTTAGAAATTCATGTCGTGTACATTGTTTTTTCACTTAAAATGGGAAGTAGCCCCCCTGTTCATAGGGAAGTATTAGAACAGGAAGAGAGCTTGGGGGAGGAAGGCCAGAGCTTCGAGGATCCACCAAGTGCACGTCAGGAATCTGATTCCACCTCCGTCGATCTCGTTGGAACCGCGCGGGTAATCCCCCTCATCTCCTAGTGTGTCTCTTGCCAGTTCTTCCTCAAATAGAAGTTATTTTCATTTAACCGAGAATTATTTTACCTCAGATCTACGATGTGATTGGGAATTTCTGGAATCGGCATTCACATATAACGTTCATTGTCATTTAAGGTATGTGGCTTGGTGTTTATTTTCCAACTGACGCGTGTTTTTGTGTGTTTTGAGCTACGAACCCATATTTGGGGTTTTTTGTGGCTGAGGTCATGGGTATTTAATATACCAATAATTTAATAGGTAATTGAATGTGATATAAAAATGCTATTTGGGATCGCCGCTTGGATCCAGGACCACCCCGTGGGTGTGTTCATCTGTTTAGCCTTTTGGCCAGGATACCTGAGGGTATGCCTTGTTATATTATTCCTTTAAAGTAATGATTGTATAATTGCCTTAAGAGGAACTGCATGTGTACTATTTATTACATGTTGGGCATGACCCGGTTACCTATTTAGACTGAGGGTGGTGTTGTGATTAGCTTGTGGGCGTTGTACTACTTATCCTATGGGAAACTTCTTCTGTGCCTATGGGCAGCTGATTCTGTGCCTTTGGGCGACACTACTTATGCCTGTGGGAAATATCTGTGTGCCTGTGGGAAGATTCTTGTGTTGGTTTCTCATTACCAAAGGGTAGGATTTTACGTGTCTGTGGACATTGGCTGTTTCTTAGAATATTCACTGTGGTGATATTTCAAATTAAATGATTAAATGGATATTAAAATGGCAATATAACTGGTTAAGTTAGTTACTTTCGGTACTGCCTACTTTATTGCATTGTACTTTTGCACACAGTTGTAGCATGTTTTCACGCAGTTGGGCATGGGCCTTTGGTGGGTTCCTACAGAGATATATTTCTCACACCCTATTTGGTTCATTCTTTTCGGCCCAAACTAATTACGTTTCTGCAGGTGTAGATAAGTGTAAGGGTCCTTATACAGGTACTTGATGGCTGCTGGGGTGTAGGAGAGCATGGGACCGAGAATTAGCTCGTGATGCTGCTGGCTATTCTATTTTGACTATCTGTACTTGTACTACAGTTGTATTGTATTGCAGTGTAACATGTTCTGGCTATTTTATAGAATATTGACATGCTGCATCTTTATATATATATGACTACTGGTTTCCCTTTTTGTTATCAGTTCTTCATTTTCAGTTATATGTACTTTTACTACTTCCATTGTTCTTGTATGTTTAAATTATATTCTGTTGCGCTACACTTTGACAAATGAGGGCATTGTTTCCCCACTATCAGACCCGGTCTCTCGCTGCTAGTCATCCGCCTCTGGAATTTGGGGAAATGCACTTGAGGTCACGTGGCGAATCGGGTTTGGGGCACCTGTTGAGTGGAACCCGGATCCGGGATGTTACATAACTAATTCTTTAAATAAAAAGTTGATTTTAAACAATAAGGCAATTTTTTTCACAATTCATAAAAAATTGACAGTTTTCAGAGAAATACCAAAAATTTACCCTAAGCTAATTTTGTATATCCAAATCCAAAAATGATGCCCATTTTGAATAATAAAATTTATTACATTGAAAATTTTGTGTATTACTATTCATAACGGCTAGTTTGGTAGGTCATGTTGTGTTAGAACTTGAAGTTGCGTACATCAGAATCTATTATATTATTCAAAAAGAAGAATTCTGTGGAAGCATGAGGTGTTACAGAAGACATAATTAATATAGTTTTGTTCCTAAAAATCAGGATTAATAATGTCACATTTAAAAATAGGAATATGCATGGTATTAAAATCAAGAATAACCCATATGGTATTATAATTATTATTTGTGCATTTGATATGATGATGATAAATTCCATTGATATATCATCCCATATACAAATATGTATAGTGAGATAGTTTAGGACATATTATATTTTTTTATTAGTATTATCTTATTAAACTACTAATTATACTTTTATATATAAATTAAACATTACTTTCTTATTCTTTGAACATTTTATTCCCTACATACCTTAAAATAATCTTGATTCCATGTTGTGTAACTGATTTTAATCAATGGGATTAATCCAGTAATTCCAACCTCATCTCAATTTTTATTTGAATACATAACATCCTTCCAAATATCATAATAATATTATTATAGAAATTTTTTGCATCTTACAATCATTGATAGATTTGATAATTTTTTATTCCCCCGTCATCAAGATTATAAAATTTTATCTTATGCCAATATTATTTTCTTCCAATGATTTTGAAACTAAATTATGTTTCTTCTTAATTAATAATTACAATCTTAAAATTTATTAATGATATAAATATTTGATCATTTCTGTATTTATTTATGTTATAAATCCATATTCCCTCATTCCCCACATGTTACTATTAATTTTTTATTTCCTACAATTATGGTGTATTATGAAATCATAATCCTTTGGTAGTTATAGTCATCACACTGTCCATATTTTAAAAACCATTTGATAGAAGTTTTATTTAAAACACTTTCGAAATATATATACCTCAAATCTATCACCATATTTTTTTAACCTATATATCATCATTGAATGGATTATAGCTTTAATGAATTTCATTTTTTAAAAATTATATTCTGGCTTCATTATTCTCATTTATAAATATAAAGTAATAATATAATTTTTCCTAAGGATATATCCAAGATCATTCTATGATAAATCATTATATTTAAAAAAATCATTCCCCAATGATAATTTAATAATAGGTTAATTGACCAGTATTTTCTTTAATAGAAGAAGATATTCATTATATTAGTGGAACCATACAATGATAAACCATTTCAATGTAATTTATGTCAATGGGTTATACATTCATGATATTTTTTTACCAAATCATTGTTGGTAGTCAACCACTCAAAATAAATTATATATCACTATAACATTCAATATTATGGAATATTCATTAACTAACTTATTCTTATAAGGATCAATATATTCCCAATCCTTAGGGTAAATATGTTCAATAAAAGGGATATCATTATGTAAAAAAATCACCTTCTAAATTTCCCATAAATTAAATTTTTATTCAGAATCTCAAATATGGTTATCCAATGAAACATCTTATCTTAATAGTTTTTAGTATATTCATATATATAATAAAAACTTATTCCAAAAATATTATCATGTTAATTTTTGATCTAGTTTTTTCATCAAATTTATATTCATATTGGGTGTATCTGTGAACACAATGATCATTACTCTATACTCTTAATTTCCATACCTTTTGTGAAATTACAACATTATCTCATAATCCATATATACATATAATTTTATATTAAATTGAATTAATATTTTTCTATGAATAATATTGATATTTATGGGGTTGATGAAACAAGTCATCAATGTATGAAATGTAATATATGTTCATTAGGGTAACATAATTGATTTCCATGTAATCAATTCACAATCTCATAGATATACCCTTATTTTTAATTGATAAATATGTGTTACTCAATGTGAAATACTTATGATAAAGAACCCTTTATCACACAATTAAAAATGTTTTTTCTTCAGAAATACCAATTATACTAAAAAGATCCTTTAAGAAGTGAAATATGTATATATTTCATTTGGGATGTGTTCAACGAACAACTGAACAAATCATTGTGGTGTATGTTCAAAAAAATTATTAAGAACAATATAATTGTTTTATTACACAATAGCTATAGATTTCATTATTATGCTTTCATTTCCATCCACATATTTCATCTCATATTCTTTAACTTGAATTTCTGTATTTTGACACACTATAGGTGTATTAGGGAATATATAGGAAATTTTATCTCTGAATATAATTATTTTATTACCACCATCTGGAATTTTAGTTTCCTTATATTAGAAATTAATAATTAAACAATAAATAACCCATAAATAAAAATATTATTGGTAATATTGTCAAGATACATGATATTATATAGCAAAGGATTGCAATTTTTAGTTGTATTAAGATATATGATACAAAAATTACTACAATATTATATAAAAAATTATTTATAACAAAAAACATCAAATAAAATTTCTAATTTTTTCATACATAATAAATATCACACAGTGGTAAATTTATTATCTTCTTGGGAAATGAAAACAATAAGAGGTGATATTAAATTCATAACAAGTGGATTCATACAAGGGGAGATAATAGGAAAAAATAAGGAATAAATTATGTTTGAGTGTGAATTATTATACATATTTCATTTAACAAAAAAAATGTGAAATATATTTCTAGATAATATTATTATATTCTACACATTGAGAAAAATATGTTATTTTTCCATTATATAAATTTCAATTCTAGACATAAAAATAAAACAATCTAGGCTACATAAGACCCTTTAAACAAATATTTATTTATATTATGGCATCCCGAACCCAGATTCATTTTAATGGGTGCCCCGAGCCTGGTGGGCCACATTGCCTCATGCGGATGTCCCCAAATTCCAGAGGTTTCCGAATAGTATTGAGGGACTAGGTTGTTTCCATTGGAATACTTTTATCTTATTAACAAAGAGTATCACAATAGATACATATTAGAAGAGATGAATATTGGAAGCAATACAAGTAAATTATAATAATAGTGTAAACATGAAATAATGGAAACAATTACTGAAATAACAGGAATAACATTAAAGAATATAAAAACTAATGACAACATGTCATATCACTAGATTACTAAAAACATGGATACAAGATTACATCCATAACATACTCTACAAAAGTATAATTTAAATCCAAAGAATATCCCAGGAATCAGGTTCTTCGTCTCGATCATCGGTTATAAAGCTCTATCCTAAAAAACTAGAAAACAAATATTGTAATATGTACTCATCCCATCATCATCACCCACATTCATGTAATCTACACCAACTACCGAATAGTTCTTGGAGAGGGTGTGAGAAAAATATCAGTGGTCCACCATAAATTATTTCTATAACATCCTGACAGTATAATGGAAATGTAACCTTTTGAGAACATTCATATATAAATTGATGTTGTACAATTTAACTAAATACCCAAGAACCAAATTCATCCCTCAGCTATAGTATAAATATATACAGTGTATTAATTGTTTTTGCATATTTAAAAATATTCCACATGTTTACAATCATGAATGTTCAATGTTATGACAAGGAAACCAATAAGGAAATTTAACAGTGATGATCCGTGGTAATAATAAAGGTAAAGATTCACACAAGGATCTCAAACTATGTAACAACAGTAGCCTAGCATAGAAATAGAGTTTAATCCAAGGATCACATTTTAAGGAATTCCACAATAGGATGCCTACCAAATCAAAGCTGATATTCTAAGGTGAAATGTTTATAATTACATATATGTCTCTATGGGATGTTACAATGGAACCTACATGTTAATGTCTATTCCAAGGATTTTATCCTAGGAATCATTCAATTCTATGTGAGGGATCCTCCAGTGTCATACCAGGAATCCATGATTAGATAAGTATCAAAATCATGGTGGGTCTTCAACTATCCAAGTCATATCCTTGAATCATAATGGGGTTCCTAAGTGATCAAGACATTCCCCAATTATAATCCATGGTAATCTATAGTCTGTAAAATCCTATTTTATTATGAATTAATATGATATATCATTTGGTTCAAGAATTTCATTTCATTTGTGTGATAATTTCTTGTAGAATTCAACCATTTAATTTATATTTATGGAATATTCAAAAATTGAGATTCATTATTTTACTTTCCATTAATGTGGTAACGAGTTTTATGGACATGAAACCTATTTTTAATTCAAAATAAATATGCTTGTTTCATATACATAGTATATTTTCCAATTTCCCATTCTGATTTAATATCAAATTTGATTCACTTACCTTACGCGGGTCAATTGGAAGTCAAATTATTTATTCCATTAACCATTACAAGATACAATAATAATTTATGATAAGGATGCCTACTATTTTTGTGGATAAGATCGAGGAAATTCGAGAAATGGCTCAAAAGTGTCAGAACACTAAAAACTCAATTATGCAATATCATACTACATTGGATGGAAGGATTTTTTGGTTAAAACTCTTGAAACTAACCAAATATATGGAAAGAGAATAATAACATGGTTCTAATTATTATTTTAAGGACATATAAATTCAATAAACTACTCCCAAGGAAACCAGTGGACCCTACACGATAATTCTGAAATGAACAAACTTTATGGATGAGTTATAAACCACCCACCTTAGGGATGTAAGGTCTTCATTCTATGATATTGGTCCCTAATTTTTCTTTGAATAGAGTAGATCTGAGAAAATCTAAAAACATATTCACACCTCAATAACTAGGGTGAGATCAAGAGAGGAGAACAATAGCTAAAAATGTCTTGAGTTCTTACCGTTGCATATCCAATGTGATGATTAGAAGAATGATCAGATCCCAGATGAAAGAGATATTTAAATCCATATCTTAAGCCATTAATTTTATTCTCAAGGTGAAAAAATAGGTCAATACCACATAAACTCATATTAGTATGGAAGAGATATTTGAATTAGATCATTTTGTAAAATATAGTAAAAATACCGCAAAATTATCCTGGAAATAGTTTGCCCACACTGTTTGGAAATGTAGGCACAAACCATGCATGGGTACCAAAGATGATGGGGAAATCAAACTGTTAGGCCACACCATCATGAATGAACCATGTGATATGGTTCTACTTGAAAATAGGCCTCATACTTGGTTAGGAAACCCATGTTTCTTATATGCGCTAACCGTGCGACATGGACAGTTTCTGAAAAAGATGGGTTCTAGGATCAGAACAATCCCCTGACACCCCTAAGACATTTTCTAACACATTAGGCATCCATATTAGGTAGAAAGTAGTTAAGTATAATGAAATTTATTGGGTCCATACCTTAGTGTAAAACTGTGTTCTTGCAGTCTTCCACCTTAAAAGAACACTTCCCCGAGTTCACCTTCCAAGGGTGTAGAAACACTATCTATGAAAACATATGAAAAAATAACACATTATTCAGCCTCACACACCCATTTCTCATTCTAAATATGTCCATACATCCATATATCGTATACTATAGCGACATACTTGTAATTCCCCGACCCTAGTAACCCAGAGTCAGTGCAATTTTATATAACATTGGCATGATAACCATTGATAATGTCTCGAAAGACCGGTTAGTTTAGTAGTCTTGTAAATAATAGATCCATTCATAAGTTTTAAATTACATTATAAAATTAATAACTAAAACAACATAGTCTCCGTAGGCCACACTCATATCCCTTATACTATCCTAGCATGTCATTCATAATATACTTCTTCGCATACTGGGACAAAAATAAAACATAGAAAGGGGTGAGTTCAGATGCTCAATAATGACAATAATATATCCGAACATTTAAAACTAAGCCTAAAAATATAAGTCAATGTAAGACTAAAACAATATCCCTTCAAATGAGAACTTCATCATAATACAAAAAAGATAAAATCAAATAACACCATTTATTTATTCAAATGGATATTCTAATAGTCGAATAATTACATTCAATATCAATATCCACTTTCATATTGCTGGAATCCATAATTCCAGACTTCATAACCACATAGTCAAGACATTGCACCAAAACTATAGATAATATTTTGTCAAGACATGGTGCCAAGACACTAGTTTGTCTCTACCGACGGATCGAGGATATATATAGGGATCCAGCTGTCACTTACTAAGTCCAATGTATTCCTCATATAAAAAGGGTTAAACATAACATAAACATTATTATTAAAACTAGAATAAATAATGTCAATAATTTATCCATAAACCATGAATGGTATATAAATAAAATATCTACAATCAATCATATCACAAAACCTTTAATACAATATGAATATTTGGTATCATAATAAATCAACTTCAAATAAGCTCAGAATCCATCAAAGGATGTTGACATAGATGGAATCAAAAAAAAATAGAGAAATATCTCTTTCTACATTGAAATCATATAAAAGTCATATAATTATAAAAGAATACATTTATTTTAAAAATATTACTATATTCCTATAATGGAAACATTTATGATGTCATAATGGCAGAATGTAGTTGCTCCGGCCGTATAAGTTAAAAAAATTCTTACCTTAATTCTTCCTAAAAGTTCATATGGTAACTTGTTTGGAAAACGATAAATAGATTTATTTAAAACCATTTTATAAAAATTAAAACAAGTGTATAAATGACTTTTACCTATAGTCTAGTAAATAGTAAAAAAAATTGGAATACATTTTTAAGGAACACGGATATGGATGATAACGATGTCCCAGTAGATACTTATGTAAAAACAATCTCAAATAATAAAGAAATTGTAAAATTATCACATACCTTGTACTTTAAATTTATTGAGGGTAGGTTATCCTCATGTTTAATGGTTATATAATTTTTTCTAAATTATACAAGAACCATATACATTAATATGATATCATATATGATCTTTTAATATTGCTTTGTTAATGATATTTCAGTAGTATCATCGTTTTGTGTATTAACTGATTTAGTTTCCTTTATATGCTTGGTTACATAAGTAATGTTTTTTATGGATAGGATGTATCTTATTAATATTAAAATATATATTAAGTCTTTAAAAATTATTTTTAATCATCAAATGAAAATTATTTTTGAATGGATGCGAAGGGGAATGAATATCATCGTGTTCGTGGAGACGGTAATCCATACGTACGCACGAGCGACAATATCATTATATTGATATTATAATCCTATATAATTTGATGTTATATATTATATAAAGAATAATTATCATGTTAGGTTTATTATTTACATCATATATATTCATTATTATACACATCCAAGTGATGAAGTGTTTGAATAATTAACTACACGACGACGTGGAGACGGTAATCCATACGTAGGCCTATATGGTGAAATTGTCATTTATTGGATGGATAGAATAATGAATATGGTTTTAAAATTTTTACAATTACATAAAAATATATAGAAGATACTAGATCTTTTATTTTATAATGGAAAAAACAAATAAAGAGGAAGTAGTAGAATAAAAGAACTCGAACGAGGTGATGAAATATTTACCTCTACTTTGGGATCTTCATTTTTATTTGATCAAAAGGGATCCTTACGATGTATTTATGACTAATTTAAGGCCATTTGGATTAAAGGAGGATATTTGAGAAGATATTTGGGTAGGGTTTGGCTGAGCCAAAAGGGGATGAAGGTGTGAATTTGGGAGAAGGGTAAGAGCCCTATTATAAGAGGGGTGAGGGGAACCATAGGAAAAGATTGAAATATTATTTTATAATAAAATACTTTTCGGTTTCTAATTACTCCAAAATGAATTATATAAAGTTTATGGTGGGTATGGGTTGAACACCACTCAACCAATAGGTTTTAGATAGGCTTGGGTCTCTATATCAACTTTATCTTTTAGATTTCAATCTTAGTTAAATACTTTGACATTTACCTTGTCTCTTTGTGTTTTTATATTATATCATTAATAAAATTACAATAAAAATCCAATATAACTCATGTAGTTCATTAATGACATATATAATATGATTTAAGCTCTTTTTATGAACCATATATTTTTAGGAATATAATATCAATTAATAATATAATATTTGTTTTAAAACGCAATTATGTCAATTTTGACATAATTTAATAAATGAGTTTTTTCAAAGTTCAAACAACTTTATTACTTCTAAATAAATTTATATGTTAAATCCTAACAAGTAATATTAACCTCAAAAATTTGTGTAATTAATAAAAAGTCTAAAATTACATTTTTTTTAATTATTTATAATATCAATTATTTTTATATTTCAATGTTAAGGTAAGTATTGTCTCATCATTGTGACATAAATAAATAAAATTATTTATGGTCTAAAATTTATAAATAAAATATCATTATGAAGGAAATATTTTTCGCTTTCTAATGAATATTTATAGTCGAATTTATATTCTGTATAACCCTATATTAAAAATGGTTTAGTTATCAAACGTTGATTTTAATTCTTTCAATTATTTTTTAAATATAATAATAATAAATGTCCTAATCTATACCATGTGGACCAAATGGGATCATATTTTATTCTTAAGGTTTTTTTGGTTGAATTACACTTATCCAATAGAATTAGGATATGCGTTACGGTAATTATAATATCATTTTAACCCTTAATTACCCTATTTAGTTTTTACAGTGGTAAATAAAAATAAGAAGTTACTATTTACCAAATATTATTTTCATCATATTGAACCACATTTTACTTACTAATTTTAATTTTTTCCCTCAGATTTTTCAAAATCAACACACAAAAGTGGTAAAATTATGTTTAATAAAAATTTGAAAATGCTCTTAAGAGGTGGGTAAATGACGGAAAATAGTTCGATAAAATTTTATATATTTGAAATTATTATAAAATAACTCCAATGAATTACATTGAACATATATAAGTATTTTGTATCTATTTTGACCTAAAATAAATTAAAATAAAATAAAAATTATTTTAATAAAATGTCATTTTTAACCAAGAATGCAGTGTTTTTCACCATTCATCATAAATTGAAAGCTTTCAGAAAAATAAAAAAAACACCCTAAACTATATTCGATATTCCAAATAAAAAAATGAATCCCATTTCGAAAGATAAAATTTATATAATTTCACAAACTGGATATTACTATTCATAACATCTAGTTTGATTAGTCGCGGTGTGTTAGAATCTTGAAGTTGTGTACAATGCATGCAATTTTATTATTCAAAGGGAAACATACCATGGAATCTTGGGGTGTTACATTCTTCCCTCATTCAAATAATTTCATCCTCAAAATTTCTATAATACTACCACATAAAAAGATTTGTGTGGTTCTTCATTATATGTTCCTATGGTTCCCATGTTGCCTCTCCTATCATATGGTTTCTCTATATATCTTTTACCAGATGAGTCGTCCGGTTTCTCACCAATTGTTCTCAGGTATCAAAAATTTTAACATGCTCTTCACAATAAGACATTTTAGGATCCAGTTCAATTTCCTCATAGGTGAGTACATGCATTGGGTGAGGCATTTATTTTCTCAATAGTGATACGTGGAAAACATCATGAACATTGGAGAGAATTGGAGGCATTTCCAAACAATAAGCTATAACTCCAATTCATTCTACAATTTCAAATGATCTGATGTACATGGGACTCAATTTATCCTTCTTACTGAAACGTATAACACCCATCAATGGAGATACTTTCAAAAAAACATGGTCTCCTATGTGAATTTCCAAATCCTTACTTCAGTTATCGGCATAGCTATTTTTCATACTTTGGGCTACTTTGATGTGGGTTTGGATAACCATCACCTTTTCCATTGTATCATCAACATGTTCTGGTCCTACTAATTTTCATTCACAAGTGTCACCCCCACATGTTGGCATGCGACATCTCTTTCTATATAACGCTTCATATCATGCCATATGAATACATTAATGGAAGCTATTATTATAAAAAAATTATACCAGAGGAAAATATTGATCCCACATACCTTGAAAGTCAAGTGAGATAGATCTCAACATGTCTTCTAGGTTTTGATTAGTTTGTTCTGACTGTCCATCTGTTTGATGGTGGTAGGCAGTGCTCAAGCGAAGTTCAGTATCAAGGTCTTTTTGAAGACTTTTCCAGAATCTTAATGTAAAATGGGGATCACGATTAGAAACAATCAATACGGGTACTCCAGGAAGTCTTAAAACATCATTATTATGTATTCTTTCTAGGCATGAAAGTGGTAATTATTCTCTTATAGAAAAAAATATGCTGACTTGGTAAGACGATCAACAATGACTCATATTGCATCATTCCTTCTAGGAGTCACATATAGCCCCATAACAAATTCCATCGTAATATTATCACATTTTCCACTCAGGTTTGGGGAGAGGTTTCATGACTCCTCCAATCTGTTGCCTTCTAGCTTTCACTTGTTGACAAACCATACATCATGACACAGAATTAGCAAGCTCTCTCTTCATATTGTCCCACAAAAAATGTTCCTTCAAATATCTATACATGTTGGTGATTCCAGGGTGTATAGAGAAATTAGAGCTATGAGAATCATATAACAATTCCCTTTTAGAGCTGGAATATCAGGAATCCAATTTCTCTTCCCAAATTTCAAAATCTCATCTTCATATGTGAAGTCACACAATCTTGCATCATTGACAGTATTAATCTTGTTTTGAAACTCCTCATCATCATCCTGAGAACTTTTTATCTTTTCTAGTAAAGATGAATTGGCATCCATTTGAAAAATTATTGATGTTTCACCTTCCATGATTATTCCCATATCCTTTTTCACTAGATCCATGAAAATAGGATCCCTTTCAACTCTCAACTTGTTCAAAACTCCATGACCCATTCTGCACAAAGCATATAAAACCTTATTTTCCTTCCCCGAGTGGTAGTGTATTGTGAAATCATAATATTTGAGCAGTTAAATCCATATCCTTTTCCTCATGTTGAGTTCTATTTGTGATAAATATACTTCAAACTCTTTTGATAAATATAAATCTCACATTTTTCACTATATAGATAGTGTCTCTATATTTTCAGAGCAAAGATTATAGTGGCTAACTCATGATCGTGAGTAGGATAGTCTTTCTCATGAATTTTTAGTGGTCATGATGCATAATTAATAACAAAATAATTATGTGTAAGTACACAACCATGTACTTTCATTTAAGAATCACTATAAATAACATACCCATCGTTCCCAGATGGTAGAGTCAAGATATGATCATTGACTAATCTTCTCTTCAGTTCATCAAAACATTCTTCACACTCTTTTTTCCAAAAAAATTTAACCCCTTTATGGGTGAGTGTAGTTAATAGGTTAGCCAATTGGGAAAAACTCTTGACAAAACGCTAATAATAACCTTCGAAACAAATAAAATTGTGTACCTTAGTTATAGTCATCGATGATAGCCATTCATGGATTTCCTTGGTAGTTGAAGGATCAAAAGATATTCCATCCATAGAGATAATATGGCCATGAAAATAAATATCTGGAAGCCAGAATTCACACTTGTTAAACATCCCGTATAATTCATTTCTTCTAAGGGTTTTCAGAAAGGTGAGTAAGTGATTTTCATGATCTTTATAGATTTTCTATTATTCCCGGATATCATCAGTAAATACCAAAACATTTTCATCTAGAAATTCCTTGAAATCTCTGTTCATTAGATCAATGAAAATAGAGGGTTCCTTAGTCAGCCCAAAGGCATTACTCATAATGCTCATACCTGGTTCAAAATGCAGTTTTCAGAATGTCTTCCTTCTTTACACACAACTGATGATATCCAAATTGAAGGATAATCTTTGAAAAATATTGATCTTAATGAAGTTGGTTGAATAAATCATCAATGTGAGGTAGTGGATACTTATTCATTATTGTTATAGCATTGATCTCCCTATAGTTAAAGCAAAACCTCATGGATCTGTCTTTCTTCATAACAAAAAGGACAGCGGCTCCCCATAGAGAATCACTAGGGCGAATAAATCCCTTATTACTTAATTCCTCAAGTTGTTTCATTAGTTCCACTAATTCCACAGTGTTCATTCTATAAGGGGTCATCGATATAGGTCTTGAACCCAGAATTAAATCAATGGAAAACTCAATTACTTGTTTTGGAGGATGTCGAGGTAAATCCTTTGGAAACAAATCAGCATATTCTTTCACAATAGGTATTTCTTCTATATTTTTTTAAAGGTTAGGGCCGAAGCCTCATTTAATTATCTAAAGTAAATACCTATTTAGAATAAGTAGAGGGAGAAACATTACATATCCTAAAGGCCCATGGCCATGTGGCGTGAATACTAGGCTTGAAATCCCATTTTTTGGCCCAAAGAGCCCCTTGGTGAATAGTACTGCCACAAGACCCGGGCTGCTATAGTACTTACTACAGTACCGCCACCGCTGCAGTTCCTACTGCAGTGCCTCCGCCACTATAGTGTCTTCACTGCTACAGTACTGCTACAATGTTCTGCTACAGTGCCGCTATAGTATCCCAGAAATTAGTCCCCTCCCAGATTTGATCCTGGGTCTTTTGGACACCAAGCAGGAGCCTGTACCACTAGGGTACAGGATCGTTGGCTATGTATTCTATTTGAAAATTCATTTCCTCACCCATAATTATTTAATTATCATCCTACCCAATAATTTAATTTATTAGAGCTACTAGAGGTGGATGTAGATAAGAAACAGGTGATGAAATTTATGCTCTAAAGATAAGGTGCTCGTTATCATCGTCAAAAAATGTAACCTCCTTATTCTTAAAATAAATTTTCACATCATAGTCAAACATCCAATCCATACTGAGGACTATATAAAATTCAATAAAGGGTATGATTATGCGATAGGTAGATAATGAACATTTATATGACCTAATGGTAACTAATTCACAACACATTATTGTGATGATACTTCCATTAGGTTTTTTTACTAACAACTCCCTTTTTAAGTCAAATTGAAAATATATAATTTTCTTAGAAATCGAGGAAAATATGAAATAATGTGATGATCCAAAATCAAATAATTCATTGGATAAACTTGAGGAAACCATTAAATTACCTGCCCACAAGTCTTTCTAAGCTTCAACCTCAATAGTAGGGTTCACATAAGCTTGGACTTTTCTCCCTTGGCCTTTTCTAAGGTATGTTCTCTTGGCATATAGTACATTAATTTTCATAATTCCCCTTTTCTATTAAATTTTAGAATTCATCATTGGCAGCCTCTTTCTTCCGCTTTCAATCACAAGATTGGTGGCCTTTTTCACCACACTTGTAACAGACTCCCATTCCCTTTAGGAAAGTATCTGGGTGTTTCTTCCCACCTTTACTGTAGGATGGATATTCAACTTTTCCTTTCTTCCCCTTGTTTTTATTTCCAGAGAGTTTAGCAGATCTCTTCTTCTACTACTTTTCTTTAAAGTCAATAGACATATAGAATTTTTTTTCTATCTTGATAGCTCAAGAGAAATATCTTTGTATGATAAGAATGATTGTGATAATAATGCTCAATGATGAAATGGTTTTAACCCTTCAATGAATCGATAAATCTTAAAACATGGGTTACGTATATAATTTGTTGCATGCCTTTCTATCCGTATAATGTAAGCCTCGTATTTTGCAACATTCTCATCCTCTTTTTCCATCATACTCATAAATTGTCTTTACATATCCGCTCAAAGGCCATGAGTAAAGTATTTTTTTCAGGAAAATCACTTTAAAATCCCTCACATACATGTTCCATATTAAATCATCTTCCTTTTGGTTTTGGATTAATGACCACCATTGATCTGTATCTTCAGGGAGGCGATAAAATTCCTTGATATCGTTTTCCCTTCTACTACTCCAAAAAGCGTGAAATATTTTCTCTAAGGAATATATCCATTGCTTAGCTACGAATGGATTTTTACTCCCATTGAATGTTGGTGGTTGTTGCCTCATGAAGCAGTCTAACATTGATCCTCTACATTGTGGATCAGGGTTATCCAAATGGGTAAGGTTATTATTCATAACCTGAGTGAGTTATCTCAGTATGGTGATAAGTTGATCAGCACTAGTTGTTTCACAAAATCCACTATAATTATCTTGTGTAGGTGTGAAATCCCTACATGGATTGCGTGCATTGAAAAAGTTTCCATTCCTTCCACTATGCGCCATTTCTATACAATGACATACACTAGATTAGTTTATGATTTACAATACATAACTCCAAACATGTAAAATAGTTAACATAAATTGAACAGTTTATGGATATAATCCATAATCATAAAAATGTTTTCTTTGGGGAAGTATATACTCCTAAACCCTTAATAATTGTTTTTATGGGAAATGAAATTTATCATAAGCATTTCCCTAGGGAGGGTCGTAACCAAGAGTGCTGCAAGGCCCATTGTCATGCACAAATTGACATTCATTTCTAGATCATAGAGCCGTTTTTTTATTTTACTCCGAGGTACATCTGTTCTAGACATGACTCTACCGGCTTGTATGTAGATACGGATGTATTTCTTGGAAAACTCACAAAATCACTACAGTACCAAAATTATAGGAAGTTTTTCTATACTAATCCTCAATGTCTATCTTTGGGTAATGTTCTATAATCAGATTTTTTTCTAAATGTAGCTTCTGTGGGTTGTACTAAACATTTTCAGATACCAACTATAACACCTCAACCCTTGTTACCCAGAGCATGTTCATTATTATATAACATTGGAATGATCACAAAAGATCAGGTCTGAAATGACCGATTAGTTTAGTAGATTTAGAAATACTAGATACATTCATATGTTTTACATTACATAATAAAATGAAAAACTACAACAACCCAGTATCCATAGGCCACAATCAAACCCCTTATACTATCCCTACAGGTCAGTAATAATATACATCTTCACATCCTAAGAACAATAATTCATTGAAAGGGGGGAGAATAGATTCTCATTAAGGATAAAAATATAGAAGAAACTTTCATAAATAAGCATAAACATTTAAAGAAATGTAAGACTAAAACAAAATCCTTTTAAACGTGAAATTCAGAACAATACGGAAAAGATAAAATCAAATAATTACATTTATGTATTCACGTGGATATTATACTAGTTAAATAATCACATGCAATTTCAATATCTACTTTCATAATGATGGAATGCATAATGCCAGAATTAATAAAAACATAGTCAAGGCCTTTTTCCAAGACTATAAATAAGATTTTTTCAAGGCCTTTTTCCAATACACTAGTTTGTCTCATTAGACCTACCAATTAATCAAGGAGCTATTTTGGGCTCCACTCATCACTTATAATGTCTAATGCATTCCTCATATGAAAATTTTTAAATATAACATAAACATTAATTTTAAAACAAGCACACAAAATGTCAATACTTTATCGATAAACCATGAATGGTATAAAAATAACACATCTACGATCAAAAATATCACAAAACCTTCAATACAATATGGATAATAAATCACCTTCAAATAAGATAACAATCCATCAATGGAAGTTGAAATAGATGAAATAAAAACATTTTTTAAGGAAATTTATCTTTCTATTTTGAAATAATTTAAAATTATTATAATTATAAAAGAAAAAAATTATTTTGAAAATATTTTTATAATCTTGAAATGGAAACTTCAATTATGTTATAACATTAGAAAATATCCTCACCCTCCGTATAAGTTAAAAAATGTTCTTACCAAAATTTTGTCTAAAATGTCATAAGTTACATTGTTTAGAAAAAGAAAAAATTATTCCTTACAATCCTTTTCATAAAAAGTCAAAAAATGTTATAAATGAATTTAACCCATAGTGTAGTAAACATTAAAAATGTTTTTGAATACATTTTTATGAAACATTGATGTGCATGATGAAGATGTCCCAATAGATGCTTACGTAAAAATAATCTCAGATAATAAGGGGATTGTGAAATTATCCCTTACCTTGTACATTTCCTTGGTCAAGGGTAGGTTAACATATAGTATAATGGTGAAATAATTGTTATTAAATTATAAAATAACTATATAAATTAATATTATATCATATATGATCTTTTA
This sequence comes from Viscum album, assembly GCA_963277665.1. Lineage (NCBI taxonomy): Eukaryota > Viridiplantae > Streptophyta > Magnoliopsida > Santalales > Viscaceae > Viscum > Viscum album. The sequence continues at coordinate 1,184,776,944 of OY728161.1, read as the reverse complement.
ATATTACTTGGTTAATGATATTTTAGTACTATCATCATTTCAGGTGTTATGGGAATTGATTTCCATTATATTATTGGTTACATAAGTAAATATTGTTATGGATAGGATGTATCTATTTCATATTCATAATTATATTAAGTCCTTAAAAAATATTTTTAATCATCAAATGAGTTTTTTTTTGAATGGATACGATGTGGAATGAATCTCACCGTGTTCGTGGAGACGGTAATCCTTACGTACGCACGAGCGACAATATCACTATTTTGATATTAAGATCATATATAATTGGATGATATATAATATATATAGAATCATTATCATGTTATTATTATAATTTACATCAGTTATACTCATTATTATACCCATCCAAAAGATGAAGTGTTTCAATAACTAACTACACCACGACGTGTAGTCGGTAATCCATACGTACGCACGTACGGTGACTTTCTCATTTATAGGATGGATAGTACAATGAATATCATTATACCATTTATATAATAACATCAAATTATATATAAGATATTGTATTTATTATTTTACAATGGAAACAACAAAGAAATAGGAATTGGAAGAAGAAAATAACTTGAAAGAGGTGATGAAATATTTACCTCTTCTTCGGGTTATTCATTTTGATTTGATCAAAATGGATTCATTGGTTGGATTTATGACTAATTTAAGGCCTCTAAGATGAATTGAGGACAGTGGATAGGATATTTGGGCATGGGGTTACTGATCCAAATGGCTTCTAAGGTGTGAATTTGAGAGAAGGGTAAGTGCTATTTTATAAGAGGGGTGAGGGGCACCTTAGGAAATGATTGAAATATTATTTTATAATAAAATCATTTTGGATTTCTAATGGCTCAAAAATGAATTATATAAAGTCTAATTTGGGTATGGGTCTAACACCACCGAACCAATAGGTTTTATACAGGTTTGAGTCCCTATATTAACCTTATCATTTATATTTAACTCTTAGTTAAATAGTTTGACATTTACCATATCTCTTTGTTTATTTATATTATATGGTTAATAATCTTACAATAAAAATCCAAGAGAACCTCAAGTGGTTCATTAATAACATATATAATATTATTTAATCCCTTTTTTCGATCCTTGGAGTTTTAGGAATTAAATATAAATTAATAATATAATGTTTGTTTTAAAAACTAAATTATGTCAATTTGGATATTATTTAATAAATAATTATTGTTAAAGTACTAAAAACTTTATTACTTCTAAATAAATTCATAATTTCAATAGTAACATGTCATAGTAACCATTAAAATTAGTTTAATTCATCAAAAGTCTCAAATTACATTTATTTGGACATTTATAATATCAATTATTTTAATATTTCATTATTAAGGTAATTACTGCGTCCTCATGGTGTCATAAATAAATTCGATTATATAATGTCTAAGAATTATAAATAAAATAAAATTATATAAGAAATATTTTTATATTTCTAATGAATATTTATAGTTGAACTTATATTATGTATAACTATATATTAAAAATGGTTTATTTATTAAACTTTGATTTTAACTCTTTTAACTCTTCATAAAATAAAATAATAATAAATGTCCTAATCAAATCCATGTGGACCAAAGGGGATAATATTTTATTCCTGGGGTTTTTTTTGGTCAAATTACACTTATCTAATAGAATTAATACATGTGTTAGGGTAATTATATTATCATTTTTACCCTTAATTACCCTATTGACTTTTTACCGTGGTAAATTAAATTAAAAAGTTTCTATTCAAAAAAATTTATTTTCATCTTATTGAAGAACATTTTACCTAATGATATTAATTGTTTCTTTCAGAATTTTTAAATTCAAATCACAAAATTGGAAAAATTATTTTTTATACAAATTTTCAAATCCTCTTAGGAGGTGGGTAAAAGACGGTAAATAGTTCGATAAAATTTTATATATCTAAACATATTCAAAAATGAATCCAATGAATTACATTGAAAATATATATATACTATGTATCTATTTTGACCTAAAATAATTTATTATAAAATCACTAATTATTTAAATAAAAAGTATGTTTTACCCAATAACGCAAGGTTTTTCACTATTCATAAAAAATTGAAAGTTTTCAGAAAAATACTAAAAATTCTCCCTAAGATAATTTTGATATTCCGAATCCAAAAATGAAGTCTATTTTCAATTATAAAATCTATAAAATTTCAAAAATTGTGTATTACTATTCATAACGGCTAGTTTGGTTGGTTGGGGTGTGTTAGAATCTCAAAGTGGTGTATAATGAAACCTACTGCATTATTCCAAGAGAAATGTACCGTGGTAGCTGGGGGTGTTACAAGGTTGGACTTAGAGAACAATAGTGTTGTGGTATATGATGCGTACTGGATACTACTAAATGGTAGCATTAGAATAAATCTCAACATCCTATAGATAAATGTTATTAGATGGGTCAGCATGATATTGTCTTTGATGTGAATCATAGAAGACTTCATGCATGGAATGGTACCGCTGAGTTAGTAGAAACCACTATCCTACTAGCATAACTCTCTAGGTTCTCAAATTGATATATATAAGAAGGAGACACTTTTCCTTTCTTTTGTATCCATCTATTCCCAAGCTTGGTAACACCCAAGTTAAAAAAAATCTATTCCCGACTACCAATAATATAGTTCATTGATTTTGACTAGGTAGCAGTCATATGCTTTCTAATCTACCAAACCTTCTCTAAACACTTCTGAATGAGATGAGGACTAATTAGGTCACCTCACCAGCCATTAGCAAGCATGGGTTGAACGATACAAACTACCATAAATGGCGTTATAAGGATCCATATGAATTCTCTCCTAGAAGATATTATTTGAGAATAAATCAACGAGAGGGATATGATTTTCCCAGAACCACAGATATCATGGAAACATTTTCATAGCATGTCATCTCAGGCCTATATTATCCATTTCTATTGTCCATAGTTATAATGGTTGAATGTTGTGTTTAGATGCACATGTTTTCCCAAATCATTTTGCAAACCTTTCCAGAACTGTGAAGTGAAACGACCATCCATATCGGATTTTATATCATGTGGAACCCCATGCAGTATTTCGATCTCATGGACATATATTCTTCTCATCAAATCAAATGATAAGTTTTCCACAATAGTAGATATGTGGATTGATTTTTTTTGTCAATCAATAACTACGAATATATAATCACAACCTCTAGAAGTACTAGGAAATCCAACTATGAAATTCATAGAAACATTATCCCATTTGTATTCTAGAACTTCAATTGGCAGTAAAAAACATGAATGTATCCAGTGATCCTTCTTCAACTACTGACAGGTGGAACACCTTGTGATAAATCTTGTTATCTGATGATTCATCCCAGGCCCCCAATACTGGTGTCGCTTTTCTCGATACTTCATGGATATTAATTGATGAACATCCCTATGAGAAACATGGGACTCATGAATCAACAACTCACTCATATCTGTATGGAGGTAGGAACATAAATGAATATGAAGCATTTCATCTCTATATACATCATATCCTAAAGGCATTTTGTCTCATGATATACTCTAACAGAGTACCAATCCTTCATGAGATGAAAATATTCTACTCTTCACATTCACTAAGAGGGAAGAGGTAAATGAAAATTTAAGGAGAAATTATTATTTGTGACAATCATAAAACTATATTTTCAGCATTGATAAGAGTTACATTAACCTCCATTCATCACTAGATTCCCATATGGAATGTGTCTGAGTTTTAAATCTATGGGAATATGCTTCCAAACTGCCCTTCCCAGCCGTATAAGAAATATCAAAAACAAAGGATTGTAAATATTCGAACCATCTCCATTGACTGAGGTTCAAGTCAAGTTGTGAAAAAAAATATTTGATTGTATTTTTGTTTGTTTACACTATAAAGGGATCCCTTAATATATAGTGTGTTCCCCAGCACGCATCATTGAAAACTGTTTCTATCTCAAGGTATTTTGTCAGTTAATTTCTCTCATGAAGCCTTGGCTACCGAGATCCATATGCAATGAATTTTCCCTCTCTATCATCACTACTCCTTGGATGATGCCTGACTTATCATTAAAGATGGTATAAACTATACCTGGCTCATGAAGAATTAGAATAGGTGATGGGACAAGCCTCCCTTTCATCTCAGGAAAATATTTTTTACATTCTTCTAACCAAATGTTTATAACACCCTTCATTGTAAGGATAGTAAGATATGATGTAAAATGTGAGAATTCCTATATGAAATTCCTATAATATCCAGCTATCCCCATGAAACTCCATATAACAAATGAATTCATGGGATTCTCCGAAGAAACTGCATCACTATCCTTTTCTTAGAGAGCAGATACACCTCTTTCTAAGATAATATGTCACAAGAAGTGAACATTGTAGATAAAAAAGCGTCAAATAGTGATATTTGCATAAATATAATGATCTCTCATTGTAATCAGAATGATATCAAGGTGTTTATAATTTCAATTATGATTTTGAGAATAAACCAAGATGTCATTCACAAATATCATCACAAAAGAGACCATATAGCAGTGGAACACCCAATTCATTAGAGATATGAAAATATTTGGGGTGTTTATAAGATCGAATGGTATATCAAGGTACTCATAAAGACCATACCTACTATGAAAAGATGAACATGTTATGTCTAATGGCCTAGAATGCACCTGATGATAACCCGATCAAAATATGATCATTGAGAAGACCCTAGCTCTCTATAGCTGGCAAAAGAGATCATCTATTAATGGTAGTGTATATCAGTTCTTGAACATAAGCTGGTTCAAATTTCTATAATCCATGCACATATATATGTTTCCATCTGAATATTGGGAAAAAAGAAAGGGTGAACCCCAAGTGGATGTACCGGGCTGTATAAGATCATTGGCCACTAAATCATATAACTTCTTATTGAGCTCCTCAAGTTATAATATTAGTGGCTGCTAAATCATATAACTTATTATTAGCAACAGTTGCAATTTTTATTGGTATTTTAAAATGAAAAAACATATATCCAAATAAGTGAAGATGTTATATAACCATTTTACACAGTAATACATTTAATTAGATCAAGGGGAATTTCCATTTATAATATTTTGGGTCATTACAATCTTCCCCCTTTATGAAATTTCGCCCTCAAAATTTCATTATACTTTATAGGTAAAAAATAGGTGAGGGTAATTTTCCTTCATTACCAGCTCCAGTTCCCATGTTTCCACTTTGTATTTATGGTCACTCCATAGTACTTTGAGTAGTTGGGTAGTATATTTATGTATAACATTATCTATATGATCCAATATCTTCACTATCTACTCCTTATAAGAAATATCATACAATAAAATTAATACCTCTATAGAGAGTACATGTGAAGGGTATGGTATGTACATCAAGAAGAGGGATATATGAATGAAATCATGTACATTTTCCATGGTAGGTGGAAGTGATTGTTGATAGTCCACAACCTTGAAACGATATGGAATCTATAAGGAGATGATATACCTTTGAGTTAACTTCCCTTTCTTTACAAACCTATCCAAATTTTTCCAAGGAGATATGTGTAGAAATAACATGTCTTCAACATTGAACTCAAGGTCTTGCCGACAGTTATCTGCAGAAATATTATATCTACTATGGGATCTCTTCATATGCTGCTGAATGGTTTTCACCTTCTCTACCATTTCATCAACCATTTTAGGTCCTAACAGCTTACGCTCACTGAATTCATCCCAACAGGCCAGTGTTTTCAACCTATTACCATAAAGTGATAAATATGGTGCCATTCAAATGCTCAAATGGAAACTGTTATTGTAGTAGAATTCAACTAGTGTAAAATGCTGGTCCCATCCTATTTTGATATCCATATATCATGATATTCAATGATCTTCCACTTTATGAAAATTTCGATCATATTGGCCACCACTTTGAGAATGATAGGTCGTACTGGACTTCAGTTCAGTGAATAGAGCATGTTAGAAACTCTTACAGATCTTTATGGTGAATATCGAGTCATGATCAGATAACATAGATAGTGCTACTCCATGTATCCTTACCAATTATTTGATGTAATTCTATGTAATTCGTTCCGATAAGAAGTCCTCTCAATTCACGATAAAGTGATTTTTCTTCATAAGACGATCCACAATGAGCCATATATCTTTGTTTCCTCTGGATTTCCTTGGAAGTCCAGTGACAATGTTGATGGTAATGTTCTCCCACTTCCATTTTGGTATGGGTAGTGGATGAATTATCCCCGTAGAATTTTTCCTCCCAGCCATCACATTCTGAAATAATAGGAACATTGATGTATATTCAGCAATCTCAGTTTTCATAATTCCCCACCAAATGTTTTCTTGGAGATCCTGATACATCATTGTGCTCCATGGGTGAATATAGAATGTTAAACTATGTGTGTCCCTCAGAAACTCCTTATTTATCTCTGGATCTGATGGTATATATAATTATGACCCAAATCTCACAATTCCATCATTTTAAACCATGAACTCTGAGGATTTCTCATTTCTGAGAGCTTCCACCTGTTTCATAATTTCCACATCCTTTCATTGAGAATGCTTAATTTTATCCATGAGGTATGAATGAACAATAATTTCAAAAAGGATTTATGATTTTCCTCCCCAAATGATTCTCATGTCTATCCTTTTTAAAATCTAAAAAGAGTGTATCCTTTTCAATTCTCATCATTGATTAAGATGCATGATCCTTTCTACATAACGAATCCACCACCATATTTGCCTTACCGGGATGTTAGTGGATTTATAATTCATAATCCTTGATGAACTCTATCAATCATTGGTTGGTGCATATTAATCAATTTTTGTGTGAATATATATTTGAGGCTCTTATGATCATTATATATCTCACACTCACCCTCATATAGATAATGCTTCTAGATTATCAATGCAAAGATCACAGCCACCAACTCTAGATCCAGCATGGGATATTTTTTCACATGTATTTTCAGCTTCCTTGAGGTGTAGACTATAAATTTATCATTTTGAATTGGCACACAACTAAAACCCCTATTTGAAGTACCAATGTGCACCACAATGAGTTCTCAACTTATTGTATGTGTGAGTTCTTGTAACATCCCAAGTAAGTAATGAATAATATATATTTTTTAACTATGTCTATTAATGATTCATATAGTGTTATAGAGGCTTAAAATGAAAATAAATACAATCTTATGCATGGAATACACTAATATTCTTAAAAGATTGTTTTATTGCCTTATGATGGAAAACCCTTTTTAAATCTATCTTTTGACAATTTTATAAACTATGTTTGTCAAAATAAAATTATTCTTTATGATTGGGACATCAAAATTTACCTTGTGTGAATTTTTGGTATTTTTCTGACAATGTTCATTTTTTAATGAATAGTGAAAAATTCTGCATTTTACATCAAAATTGCTTTTTAATCTAATTTGTTTATATTATTAGATTATGTTTTGAATTGGTTTTGAAGTGAAATTAGAATATATTTTTACCATTTAATCCAATGGTGGTCATTGGAATCAATTTCACTTTGAAATTGGACTTAAACTAGTGTCAATCTTTTGATACTTATTGTTTCATAAAAACACGCTATTTGCTCTGACAGCGGGAATTAATTATTAAATTAATTAATGTGACTTATATGTATTGAATTTTGTAAAATAGACTTCATTTTTGAATTCGGAATATCAAATATAGCTTAGGGTTAATTTTTGGTAATTTTCTGAAAAACTTCAATTTTTGATGAATAGTGAAACCACTAAGTGGTAATCAAGCAAACTGATTTTTCAGTTAAATGAAAGTTTACCACTAATGTGTATTGAATTTTGAAAATCGTACATACATGGTTGTCATTAAGAAGTAAATTGTGGTTCAATGAGATTAAAATAATTTTTTGGTGAATAGTAACTTATTAAGTTCTTAATCGCGATTAGTGGTAATTAGGGTAGTTTAAGGTATAAATAATGCTTTAATAATAGGAAATGACCTAGACACATGTCCCAACCTTATTGGTTGTGTCATGGCCGACCAAGAAAAGCCATGGGTCAACTTGGGGACCCCATGGAGACACTTTGGTTTGGAAATGACATAAATAACTTTTTATTAAATGTTAAAGTAAAAATGACACAAACAAGAAATGTTTTACGAAAACAATTTTTACATGGGGTTATAAAGATCATATTTTTGATTATAAATTGTCATTGGAAAGATAAAAAGATTTCCTACATCATAGTATTTTTTTTTATGATTTTTATACATTAAATAAATTAAATTATTTATGACATAATAATGATGCAGCGATGACATCATTATTTGACGATTTAAATAAAATGGAAAGATAATATAAAATATATGAACTACCCATGTCCAAAAACAATTGGATGAGTGTATTTCGAACCCTTATCACCGTATCCACGAATTATATCAATGTGGGACCTTTTGAAACCGAAACACATTTTCAAATAAAGTAATATTTCTTTACTTTCCAAAAGTGCCCCTCCTCTTCTCTTATAAAAGGCCCCCACCTCTACCTCATTTCACACACTCCTCAAGCCTTTGGCTTGGCCAACCCCTGCCCATTTACTCTCTCCACATCCCTATACTCATCCTAGATGATTCCCTTTGGGCAGAATCCTTTCAAAGGAAGCCTTTAGGCTCAAATCAAAAGGAGTTACACTTTTAAACGTAATTCATTCTCTCATGTTCATTTGTTTTATTTTGCTTCTCCAACCCCCTAAACTCTTTTTATTTACTTATTTTGTAACAACACCAGTATCTTTAATATAAAAGGATGTTGTTATAATATTTATTTGAGCTACACTCTAACAAAACTACATCAAATGGTTATAGAACATACGGTTTCCGTGGATAGCGAAATCCTGCCTCCCGAAACGATGATTGTTCAACACTCATTTAACACCTTCAAAGGTGGACATTATGATGTCACTGTTTTTATATATGATATATAATATGTTTATTTTTTCCTTAAGCTTCTGTTTTTTTCATTTTTGGGCATACCTTTATGGTTTCCATTATGGGTAAACACGATATCTTCATTTTAGGAAGTGCGGACTACCGCCCCCTCAAAGTGATTTGATTCGTTAAATACCATATGTGGGACATATAAAGGATGGAACTATGATATTATATATGATATTATACTGGAATTATAATATACCTTTATATCATTATGATTCCATTCTATAAAATACGAAATAGAAATGAAAGTAGCGTTCATGCGTACGTACAGCTTACCGTCTCAATGAACGGTGCATTTCATTTCTTACCTCTAAATGATTATGTAATATTATAAATGCATGTATGTACTAGATATATATGACATATATGATATCTACATCATGAATACCATTCTGGATATAATGAACCTTTGACCAAATTAACAACATGTAAGTGTAAGAAGTCTATTTTTGACTTAAGAACCAAATACCGACAAAATGAACATTATTAACTTAACTGATTACATGATGTTCATAACATGGTATAAAAGGAATAATGAACTTGAAAAAGATTCATAATCAAGTAGAGATTAACTCAAGTTTATTATTCATGAGATTAAAGAACGGTCGGGTCAAGTCGGATACGAGGTATGGGACTTCGTCTCAATCCCCTTTCATTGAGGCATATTTTGTTTTATACACAACTTTCTTTTATACGGTGTATAAACCCCTTTTACTTTTATGTTTATTCAAAAGGAATCTTTTTTTATACGAAGCGTTTACTAAACGACAAAAGGGGAATTTTTTTGTCGTACGTATGCGGCGACAACGACTTCTCCGCCGTCGTGACCGTTATTTGAGTTGCGGCTTCCTCTACAAGCCATACCTTTTTTTAAAAGAAAAATAAATACCATGTTTTACTTTTATTTTCTTTTAGTATTGAAAATGGTTTTCATAATGTTTTTATATCAATGTGTTGTATTCATATCTCGTGATTGAAATGTGGAAATTTTATGTTTCCTTTATGCATGTGATATGATTATGTTATGGTTCTTGGGAATTATTATGAAGACGGGTGGTTCCGTGATAAACTAAGGGCGGGTGAGCCCGTTATAGCTCTCCAATGCATTGGGTAACGTGAAGGAGTGAAATGTTAAGGTTTCTCCGAAGAGATTTTAGGGAATATACTGTGATGGGTATTCCAAACGTAACCAAGAGGGTTACTCCCTACGTAAGAATGTTATGAATGCCTCAAGTTACCTTTATGTCTTATGATTTCTATGATTTATTCATGATTTTATGAGGTATGTTAAAGTGCCTATGTTTTATGGGTAAAGTATGATTTCATTCTTATGTATATGTGAACTCATGTTTCCTTTCCATGTTTTTTTTAAACCCATACTGAGTTTTTATGCTCATCCCAAGTTTTTGAAATGTTTTTCACCGGTCAAGGGAAAGGTACATGAAAAGATGATAGAGTCAAGGATGTGTCAAGAAATAATCCATGTTTTATTTTAAATGTGTTTCCATTGATGGGAATGAAGAATACTATCTTTATGTAACCACTTTGTTTATATGTGGAATGTAATGCATGTTTTATGATCTAATTCTCTAAAACTCTAAACCCGAAAAGATCCTCAATGTGTAATCTTATAATAACTCAAGATTAAGTAAGGTTTAAGGATGGGGCCTTATAGTTGGTTTCAAAGGTCGGTTTAGATAACATTAGGAGTTAGAATTCTATTAAATGATTATCCAAAAATATTTTTTCGAAATGATATAGCATTTAAAGATTACCATGTTGCTTCATCTAAGACATGTTTGTTCAGAATGGTTTTCCGCAGAGGAAACAGGGAAGCAGTGCTAGGAAGGCATACAGAAGGAAATAACCTTCCGAATCAGCATCCTGAGATGGTCGGAATTGGAACTGAACAGTTTGTTGCAGTAATGGCGCAGTTGACTCAAGCAATAAATGGTGGTGGTATCCATGCACGAGATCAGCCAGATCAACCGCAGAGGAACATGTCAGTGGTGGAACATTTCATGAGGCAACATCCACCATCATTCAGAGGATCATCTGACCCTGTGCTAGCTGAAGGGTGGATTAAAGCACTGGAGAAGATTTTTGATGTCATGGGGTGTTCAGACAATCAAAAGTTTAGTCTTGCTATTTACCGTTTGGAGGGTGAAGCAGATCAGTGGTGGTCTATGGTTAAAAATATCAGGGACGTCGATGGGATTGATGCTCTTGACTGGGATGAATTCAAAGGTGTGTTTCTTGAGAAGTATTTTCCTAAGGCTATTCAACTTAGGATGGAAAATCAATTCTTGGAATTGAGGCAAGAGGAAGACTCAGTGGCTACCTATGAAGAAAGGTTCACTCGATTAGCAAGGTATGCTCCAAATTTTATCTGAGACCTTGATAGTAAAATCAATCATTTTTACTCAGTATTAAAGCCAAAATATCGAAGGGCATTAGCTTCTCGAGAGTTTAAAAGTTATGAAAAGCTTGTTCGATGTGCTGAGAAGGTGGAAATGGAGTTTGCCGATGACCAAGTGTTCTATAACAACCAGCAGAAGAAGAGACCGAGGTGGCAGGAGAAAGGTAAGAATTCTTCAAAAAAGTCTGATGGTAAGAGAACTAAGTTTCCAGTTTGTGATAAATGTGGCAAAATGCATGCTGGGGAATGTCTTCTGAATTCTGGGAAGTGCTACCGATGTGGTAAGATGGGACATAAGGCTCGTGATTGCACTGAAAAGGATCAAGGTGAAGGTAAGAACAAATTTGATTTATAGTTAGTGAAATGTTATAAGTGCAATGAGATGGGTCACTATGAAAACGAGTGTCCGACAAAGAGCTTGAGTGATGGGAAGCAGTAAGACTACAAGAAGAAAGGGGTGGTGAAATCCTTTGCAACTACTTCAGCAGATGTCGGGCCATCAAATGAAGTTGTATCAGGTACTTTGTTTTTTCAGATTATGGCAGTGTGTTGTTTGATTCGGGGTCTACGCATTCTTTCATCTCTGAAACCTTTTCTAGTAAAATGGGAATACCATCTCAAGAAATGACTCCTGAACTATTGGTAAAAACACCTGGGGGAAATGTTGAGGCAAAAAGAATTTATAAGAATCTTCCTATCCTTATCTGTGGAAAGAACCTACTTGCAAACCTTATTGTTCTACCTCTAGTAGAGTTTGATGTTATCCTGGGTATGGATTGGCTCTCTATTTACCATGCTATGATTGACTGTAGAGCTAAAGAAGTTTCTTTTCAGAAAGACTTTCAGTTTGTTTACAAGAATTAACCCTTACTTTTGATAACATATCAAGAGGCCGAGAAACTTGTGAAAGATGGAAATGAATGTTACCTTGCACACGTCGTTGAAAATAAATGAACTGTTCAGATTAATGATGTGCCAGTGGTAAATGAGTATCCTCATGTTTTTCCTGATGAGTTGCCTGGAATAATACCAGATCGGGAAGTTGAGTTTACTGTTGACTTAGTTCCTGATGCTAAGCCAATTTCAAAACCCCCTTATCGAATGGCACAAATTGAACTTTTAGAGTTGAAGGAGCAATTTCAAGATTTATTAGAGAAAGGTTTCATTAGACCTAGCACATCACCATGGGGTGCTCCTATTTTATTTATTAAAAAGAAAGATGGTTCTATGATACTTTGCATTGATTATAGAGCCTTGAATAATATCACTGTTAAGAACAAATATCCTTTGCCTCATATCGATGATTTCTTTGATCAGCTCCAGGGAGCTCAGTTTTTTTCAAAGATTGACTTGAGATCGGGGTACCATCAGCTGAAGGTAAAAGAGGTAGATATTCCGAAGACCGTGTTCCGTACGAGATATGGCCATTATGAATTTGTAGTAATGCCTTTTGGGCTAACCAATGCACCTGCTGTATTCATGGACTTAATGAATATAATTTTCCATGAGTTCTTGGATAAGATTGTGGTGGTTTTCATTGATGATATTTTGGTGTTTTCTAAAAGTAAAGAGGAGCATGAAAAACATTTAAGGGTTATCTTGAAAACCTTAAAAGAAAAGAAACTGTATGGGAAATTCAGCAAGTGTGAGTTTTGGTTGCAACAAATTTCTTTCCTTGGTCACATTGTTTCTAAAGATGGAATAAATGTTGATCATGCAAAAACAAAAGTTGTAGAAGAATGGCCAAGACCCACAAATGTAACCGAGATTCGTAGCTTCCTTGTTTTGGCGGGCTATTACCGAAGGTTTGTTAGAAATTTTTCACGGTTATCTAGTCCAATGACTAAGCTAACTCGGAAGGGTGTTAAGTTTATCTGGACAAAAGAATGTGATGATTGTTTTCAGGAATTGAAAAGAAGATTGGTGAATGCTCCAGTTTTGGCACTACCTTCCAGGATTGGTGAGTTTGTTATATACAGTGATGCTTCATTGAAAGGACTTGGTTGCGTCCTAATGCAGAATGATCAGGTAATTGCTTATGCTTCACGACAGTTGAAAACTCATGAGGTAAATTACCCTACACATGATTTCGAATTAGCTGCTGTTGTTTTTGCTTTAAAAATTTGGAGGCATCATTTGTATGGACTAAAGTGTGAAATATATACCGATCACAAAAGTTTAAAGTATATATTCACTCAGAAAGAGTTAAACATGAGACAAAGGAGATGGCTGGAATTAATCAAGGATTATGATTGTACAATTCATTACCATCCGGGAAAATAAAATAAAGTGGTTGATGCTTTGAGTCGAAAAAGTAATGCTTCATTAACAATGTTGCGTTTGGAACGTGATACTTTGGTTAACGATTTGATGAAATTTGGCATAGAAGTTGTTGGTGCAGGAAGTCCTTCTGTTTTGTTTCAGGTATCAGTGAGATCATCTCTGTCAGATAGAATCAAGCAAGCACAAAAGAAAGATAGTGAGTTGCAGAAAAAGGTAGAGCTGGTTCAGAAAGGTAAGTTGCCTGAATTCAACATTGATAATGATTGTGTTTTGAGATTTGGGAAGAGATTGTGTGTGCCTTGTGATTCACAGTTGAAGAGAGAGTTGTTATGTGAAGCTCATAGTTCTCCGTTTTCAGTTCATCCGGGCAGTACTAAGATGTATAGAGATCTGCGGGAGTATTACTGGTGGGATGGAATGAAAAGAGATATTGCTGATTTTACTGTGAAGTGTTTGACTTGTCAGTAGGTTAAAGCAGAGCGGAAGTTACCGAAAGGGATGCTTCAGCCTTTACCAGTTCCATAGTGGAAATGGGAGAATATATCCATGGACTTTGTTGTTGGATTACCGAAGACATCTCGAGGTAATAATGCAATCTGGGTTGTTGTTGATCGCTTGACCAAATATGCTCATTTCCTTGCTATACGAGATACTTTATCTCTTGATCAACTTTCCCGTTTGTATCTTAAAGAGATAGTCAGGTTTCATAGAGTTCCTCTCTCCATTGTATCGGATCGTGATCCCAGGTTTACTTCTAACTTTTGGAAAGGCCTTCAGAAGTCGTTGGGTACTGAATTAAATTTTAGTACAGTTTTTCATCCTCAATCAGATGGGAAGTCAGAACGAACAATTCAGACATTGGAGGATATGCTACGATCTTGTTCTATGGATTATCTGGGAAGTTGGGACCAACATCTTTCTTTGGTTGAATTTTCATATAATAACAGTTTCCATTCTAGTATACAGATGGCACCATTTCAGGCATTATATGGGAAGCGGTGTCGAACTCCAGCTTTTTGGGATGAAGTGGGTGAAAGGAAGTTGATGGGACCAGAATTGGTAGAAGAGATGGCAGAAAAAGTTCATCTGATTCAAAAACACATGAGAACAGCTCAGAGCAGGCAGAAAAGTTATGCGGATAACCGGAGGAAGGATCTATCTTTCGAGGTAGGTGATCATGTTTTTCTCAAGGTTTCTCCTTGGAAAAGTGTGATGAGATTTGGTAAGAAAGGAAAGCTGAGTCCAAGGTTTATTGGACCATACGAAATTCTGGAAAGAGTTGGATCAGTTGCATACCGAGTGGCTTTACCTCCGAGTTTATCTCAGGTACACAATGTTTTTCACGTTTCGATGTTGAGAAAGTATATGCCAGATCCATCTCATGTTTTGAGTCCAGAGGTAGTTCAGCTGGAAGAGAACCTATCTTATGAGGAACAACCGGTCCAGATTCTTGACCACAGGAAGCAAGTGTTACGGAATAAGGTGATTCACTAGGTAAAGGTTTTGTGGAAAAACCACATGATGGAAGAGGCAACATGGGAATCTGAAAATGCAATGAGGGATAAGTACCCCCATTTATTCGATAAGTAAATAAATTGCGGGGACGCAATTTTCTAAAAGTGGGAAGGATGTAACATCCCAAGTAAGTAATGAATAATATATATTTTTTATCTATGTCTATTAATGATTCAGATAGTGTTATAGAGGCTTAAAATGAAAATAAATACAATCTTATGCATGTAATACACTAATATTCTTAAAAGATTGTTTTACTGCCTTATGATGGAAAACCCTTTTTAAATCTATCTTTTGACAATTTTATAAACTATGTTTGTCAAAATAAACTTATTATTTATTATTGGGACATCAAAATTTACCTTGTGTGAATTTTTGGTATTTTTCTGACAATGTTCATTTTTTTAATGAATAGTGAAAAATACTGCATTTTACATCAAAGCTGTTTTTTAATCTAATTTGTTTATATTATTAGATTATGTTTTGAATTTGTTTTGAAGTTAAATTAGAATATATTTTTACCATTTAATCCAATGGTGGTCATTGGAATCAATTTCACTTTGAAATTGGACTTAAACTGGTGTCAATCTTTTGATACTTATTGTTTCATAAAAACACGCTATTTGATCTGACAGCGGGAATTAATTATTAAATTAATTAATGTGACTTATATGTATTGAATTTTGTAAAATAGACTTCATTTTTGAATTCGGAAAATGAAATATAGCTTAGGGTGAATTTTTGGTAATTTTCTGAAAAATTTCAATTTTTGATGAATAGTGAAACCACTAAGTGGTAATCAAGCAAACTGATTTTTCAGTTAAATGAAAGTTTACCACTAATGTGTATTGAATTTTGAAAATCCGACATACATGGTTGTCATTAAGAAGTAAAATGTGGTTCAATGAGATTAAAATAATTTTTTGGTGAATAGTAACTTATTAAGTTCTTAATCGCGATTAGTGGTAATTAGGGTAGTTTAAGGTATAAATAATGCTTTAATAATAGGAAATGACCTAGACACATGTCCCAAACTTATTGGTTGTGTCATGGCCGACCAAGACAAGCCATGGGTCAACTTGGGGACCCCATGGAGACACTTTGGTTTGGAAATGACATAAATAACTTTTTATTAAATGTTAAAGTAAAAATGACACAAACAGGAGATGTTTTACGAAAACAATTTTTACATGGGGGTATAAAGATCAGATTTTTTATTATAAATAGTCATTGGAAAGCTAAAAATATTTCCTACATCATAGTAATTTTTGTTATGATTTTTAGACATTAAATAAATTAAATTATTTATGACATAATAATGATGCAGCGATGACATCATTATTTGACGATTTAAATAAAATGGAAAGATAATATAAAATCTATGAACTACACATGTCCAAAACCAATTGGATGAGTGGATTTAGAACCCTTATCACCTTATCCACGAATTATATCAATGTGGGACCTTTTGAAACCGAAACACATTTTCAAATAAAGTAATATTTCTTTACTTTCCAAAAGTGCCCCTCCTCTCCTCTTATAAAAGGCCCCCACCTCTACCTCATTTCACACACTCCTCAAGCCTTTGGCTCATCCAACCCCTGCCCATTTACTCTCTCCACATCCCTATCCTCATCCAAGATGATTCCCTTTGGGCAGAATCCTTTCAAAGGAAGCCTTTAGGCTCAAATCAAAAGGAGTTACACTTTTAAATGTAATTCATTCTCTCATGTTCATTTGTTTTATTTTGCTTCTCCAACCCCCTAAACTCTTTTTATTTACTTATTTTGTAACAACACCAGTATCTTAAATATACAAGGATGTTGTTATAATATTTATTTTAGCTACACTCTCACACAACTACATCAAATGGTTAAAGGACATACGGTTTCCGTGGATGGCGAAATTCTGCCTCCCGAAACGATGATTGTTCAACACTCATTTAACACCTTCAAAGGTGGCCATTATGATGTCACTATTTTTATATATGATATATAATATGTTTATGTTTTCCTTAAGCTTCTGTTTTTTTTATTTTTGGTCATACCTTTATGGTTTCCATTATGGGTAAACACGATATCTTCATTTTAGGAAGTGCGGACTACCGCCCCCTCAAATTGATTTGATTCGTTAAATACCATTTGTGGGACATATAAAGGATGGAACTATGATATTATATATGATATTATACTTGAATTATAATATACCTTTATATCATTATGATTACATTCTATAAAATACGAAATAGAAATGAAAGTAGCGTTCATGCGTACGTACGGCTTACCGTCTCCATGAACAGTGCATTTCATTTCTTACCTCTAAATGATTATGTAATATTATAAATGCATGTATGTACTGGATATATATGACATATATGATATCTACATCATGAATACCATTCTGGATATAATGAACCTTTGACCAAATTAACAACATGTAAGTGTAAGAAGTCTATTTTTGACTTAAGAACCAAATACTGACAAAATGAACATTATTAACTTAACTGATTACATGATGTTCATAACATGGTATAAAAGGAATAATGAACTTGAAAAAGATTCATAAGCAAGTAGAGATTAACTCAAGTTTATTATTCAGGAGATTAAAGAACGGTCGGGTCAAGTCGGATACGAGGTATGGGACTTCGTCTCAATCCCCTTTCATTGAGGCATATTTTGTTTTATACACAACTTTCTTTTATACGGTGTATAAACCCCTTTGACTTTTATGTTTATTCAAAATGAATCTTTTTTTATACGAAGCGTTTACTAAACGACAAAAGGGGAATGTTTTTGTCGTACGTATGCGGCGACAACGACTTCTCCGTCGTCGTGATCGTTATTTGAGTTGTGGCTTCCTCTACAAGCCATACCTTTTTTTTAAAGGAAAATAAATACCATGTTTTACTTTTATTTTCTTTTAGTATTGAAAATGGTTTTCATAATGTTTTTATATCAATGTGTTGTATTGATATCTCGTGATTGAAATGTGGAAATTTTATGTTTCCTTTATGCATGTGATATGATTATGTTATGGTTCTTGGGCAATATTATGAAGACGGGTGGTTCCGTGATAAACTAAGGGCGGGTGAGCCCGTTATAGCTCTCCAATGCATTGGGTAATGCGAAGGAGTGAAACGTTAAGGTTTTTTCGAAGAGATTTTAGGGAATATACTGTGATGGGTATTCCAAACGTAACCAAGAGGGTTACTCCCTACGTAAGAATGTTATGAATGCCTCATGTTACCTTTATGCCTTATGATTTCTATGATTTATTCATGATTTTATGAGGTATGTTAAAGTGCCTATGTTTTATGGGTAAAGTATGATTTCATTCTTATGTATATGTGAACTCATGTTTCCTTTCCATGTTTTTTTTTAACCCATACTGAGTTTTTATGCTCATCTGAAGTTTTTGAAATGTTTTTCACAGGTCAAGGGAAAGGTACATGATAAGATGATAGAGTCAAGGATGTGTCAAGAAATAATCCATGTTTTATTTTAAATGTGTTTCCATTGATGGGAATGAAGAATACTATCCTTATGTAACCACTTTGTTTATATGTGGAATGTAATGCAAGTTTTATGATCTAATTCTCTAAAACTCTAAACCCGAAAAGATCCTCAATGTGTAATCTTGTAATAACTCAAGATTAAGTAAGGTTTAAGGCTGGGGCCTTATAGTTCTAGTGTAGTGTTAAGCTTATTTTTCAAATCCTTATATCTCTCTTCGCATTCATCACTCCACGAAAACATTACTCCCTTCTGTGTTAGATTCATAGGATTTTTGGGCCATTTTGAGAAATTCCTCTCAAATTGGTAATAATATCCACCTAACGCCATGAATATATGGATATCCATTATCGATGTTGGCCTCATTTATCTGTCAATTGCAGCTGTCTTGGAGGGATCAACAGATATCCCGTTTCTTGTGATGATCTGGCCCAAGAATGAGACCTCATTAAACCAGAACTCATAGTAACTATCTTCGCATAGATATTATCATTTCTCAAGGTCTCTATTACAGTGATTAGATACTCTTCATGGTTGTCCTTGGTTTTGCAGTATATAAGAATATTGTTTATAATGACTACCACAATATTTTCAAGGTAATATCTAATAAAACTATTCATCATGTCCGTGATGATTTCTGGAGAATTGGTATGTTTGAAAGGCATTACTAGGAATTCATAGGGCCCATAACTTGTACAAAATGTAGTCATGGGGATATCCCCATTATTCACCCTTATTAGTAATATCCTAACCACATATCCACCTTAGAGAAGTATTGTGCTCCACATAGCTGATCAAATAAGTCATCAATTCGTGGAAAAGGATACTTGTTATTCATCGTGAATTTTTTGAGTTCACGATAATCAATGAAAAGGTGCATTGACCCATCCATCTTCTTAACTAAGGGGACTGTTGCACCCCATCGTGAACCACTTGGGCGAATAAACCCTTTATCCAGATTCTCCTATTGTTGTTTATTCAACTCCTCAAACTCCACAAAAACTATTCTATATAAAGTCTTGGGTATTGGAAATTCCCTAGGTATATGGTCAATTGAGAATTAACCATCTCTTATATGAGGAAGATTAAGAAATTCATTGGGAAACACTTCTGCAAATTCCATCATAATAAGCATGTCTTCAAGGATGGTTTCTTTCTTATACTCAATCGGTTTTACCATATACACATTCTCATAGGGCGGTAATATCCATGCTTGAGATGATAGTTCTAAAGAAGATTCATCTCATTCCTTGCATTTGTATAGATTCAGACGTTGATTCTCAATATAGAGAGTGATTTCCATCTCAATGTTTTTTTGGATCTATATCAGGAAAGGCAATACATGCCAAGAATTGCATAATATTACACCATAAGAAGTATGACGAAGTTCTCTGAGAATTTCAATAATAAAATTTTGATAGGGGAGGATTTATAATAATGGGTTGAAATGATTGACCCATTTTCTGTACTCACCAACATTTTTACTTACATGATTTTTGGTGGTTTTGGGATTGTTCTACAAAACATTAAGGATATTAAAGAATGCGTATAACTAGAATCAAAAGGTTCATTCTCTATTCTTGAATGAAAAACTAGTTTACATGTCACCACTTCATTTTCAGTGTTCACCTCAGTGGTATTGATGGAGAATAATCTCCCTTTACACCTTAAAGGTTTCTGGTTGCCTCTAAAAACCGTTGTCTAAGGGATCTAACTTGTTTGGTTCCCTGGTTCTTTGCAATTAAAGAAATGAACATGTATTGAGGGTCGAATGAAGCATTCCTATTCACTGTCGTTGTTGTGGGTTTCATTTTTCTATAGTTATTGGATGGGTTCCCTTCTCCTGCACACCAAAATCATTTCTTCGTCCCCTTAATGAAATTTTTGGGATTATTCTTTCCACACCATTGGAAATTGGGGTGATGGATCTTCTTAGCAGTGTTGGATTTGTCCATCGGACCTCCAGAATTGATTTCCAACTTACGCTTCCTTTCCACATGATTCCCATGGGATTCTACGATCTCTATTTCAACTATGAGGGAACACCAGACAATTTCCACAGAGCTATCAAAGTCACATATCACCAAGGCTTTCTGTAGTCTAGGATTCAGCCAACCCAACATGCAGTCAACCTTGAATTCGGATGTAATGCCAAATCCATAGCCATATCATGGAAGCCTTGTGATGTTTTCCTCATACGCTCTGATGGATTTGTCATCTTTTTTTGTGAGGGCAAGGATGTGACATTCCATATTAAGTCGGAAGGGGCGCAGAAAATATTTATCAAAAAACATTTTATAGAAATACTTTCATTCCAATTCCACGATCTCGTCCAAAAGATTGATTTTTTTATCATTATCCACCATTGATCTGATTCACTCTCCATATGATAAGCATCCAAACGAATATTATATTGTTAAAAACATTTAAGGATGGAGAAAATATTTTCAATGGTGTTGATCTATTTTTTGGTGATTGAGGGATCATATGACCCATTAAAATTAGTAGCCCTTTGTACCATGAAGCTCTCAGTTATGACTTGTTCTTTCATTGGGGGGGTGAACATTCTTCTTGACCTATGTTTCTATTCAAATATTGGAATAACTTAGAGAGTATCATGAAAATGTTCATGATTATTTCTCCCAAGAAATCGGTTATATCATTGGCATAGTCATCACATTGATCATCACATCAGTTGTTTTCCTAAGTCCTCCTGTTACTAGACATTATCTAGAATAAAAGGAAATCTAGGGGTAACACATAAATTTCATTCCACGGAATAAAATAGGTGACTTATAAATAACATTTATTTCCATAACATATGAATCTATAGGATTCAATTCATGTTATACATAATCTACTTTCTAACATATATTCTTAGTGGAATTTTTTCAGTTCCCTTAATAATGGTTCATTTTAAACTTTTAAACTGACCAAATCATAACCCCATGGAGTTTCGTAACCGAGAGTTCAACAAGGCCCATTTTTGTGTATGAGGATACCCCAGGTCAAGCTCGAAACTCCTTGTTAGTGTTTTCAATCCGAGGTACATATGTTCCAGAGATACCTCTACATGCTTGTATCTAGACATGGATGTAATTTCTTGATAAACCACGTACTCAATACACACAAAAATTTAGGGGTGTTATTATTATACTTAGGCTTATACCTATTTAATTTACTAGGGTTTCCTAATTATAATCCCAATAATTACTAAACCTATCATTTGATACCAACTAAAACAACCCTTATCTATATTATTCACTTAAAATGAATCATTACATAAAATCTATACTTGATAACGAATAGAATATTGAGAGGTCTAGAGTATTTGGGTCTTAGGAACATTACATAATGATATAAAACATGAAACAAAACATCTGTATTGAAAAAATTTATTACATGACCACTACCTTCCCCCATACTTAGCATTGCATGTGCTATCCTTAAGAAATGCATAATAAAAAGGTGAGCTATAAATCCTAGTAAGGGAGTAAAAATTTAATAACATCAAAAATACAATACATTTTACACAATTGGAATAAAAATGGAGCATATGAGTAACACGAACATTAAAGCATGATATAACATGATTATTATAGCAAGGAAATGTGACACCAACACAAAACATGGTATTAAAATGAGACAAGGCTATTTCACATGGATCATGAGTAAAACCTCATTCCATTTGATGTACCATGATATTAATCTTTACCCAATGAATTAGAACACTAGCAGGGCACACCCTTCATAATCAATTCATTTCATGCATATGTTTGCCACAAGATCCTACAACATAGATTCATTAAACATCGAAATTTATTCCACAGTAAGGATGGTGGAATTATTACATGAAAATATTCCTCGAATAAGTAAATGTGTGTAAATATGAATAATCATGATAGAGAAATGGGAATGGAATTCACTACATAATGATTTTGGCATGGAAAATGGTGGGGAAATTTCGTCAACATAAGGACATGATATAATACTTTATAAAACAAGGTTGATGAGAGAGAAAAGGGTGTCCTATAATATGTGCATGATATGGATAGTATGTGAGTCAAATAGATATTTGTTCTAACATAAGTAATGGAATTTGGATTCATAATACAAAATAATTGTCTGTATGTAAATGAGGAGAGATAAATTCCATACGGAATTTCGACATGGTAATGGGTGTACATCAGAGGCATTAATGTGAGTGAAAATGGATCTATCACCCTAGAAAATAAATAGGGATCTATGGTGGAGGTTATAAATCATAACCCAATATTTATAATTGAAATTAAATGGGCATAACAATATTAAGAAACTTGGATAAAATTTGAAAGGATGGAATCCCTTTCTTGGAAGTGTGATCCCAAAGGCTTGGGAGGGGCTGGAGAGAGGATTTGTGGGATATTGGGGATCCTTGGGAGGATTTTAAAGAGAGGATGGAAGTGGTTGAACGAAATACAATGGATTTTAGTGAATAGGAAGTGGGAGCATTGGTGGGTTTATATAGGAAAAGAGAGAAAATTCTTTTTTAGTTAGGTTCGGCACACCACACACTAATCTTATCAAAACCACAAAACAACACAAGGTATTTGCCCATTTTTCCCCAAAGGAGAGTAAAAAAAATTAATATATAATTCCAATGTCATAACTTCTTAAAATAATAGGGTTGATTATATAGAGGTTACTCACACACTCAAGGAAATCAATTTAAAAAGTTAAAATGTTTTATAAGTCTTGGAGGGTCAACTAAGGCTTTGTAAAATAAATAAAAGAAGCCAAAAATCACATTATTTTACTTGTAATACATATATCGGTTGAACATAATTTTATAGTTTTTTATTAAATTACTATTGGAACATTTTGATGTTATAAACGACTTTATATATTTAAACGTTATTTAATTTTTACCAAAAAAATCGTCTGTCTCAGAAAATTATAAGAAATTCACCATTTGATAATTTTGACTTCTTGATTCCAAAAATAATATTCATTTAATCTAAATAAATTTCAAGATATTTGAATTTTTTTTAAATTAAAAACAGACATTTATAAAAAATGCATCGGTTTTGAAAAAAATAACTTGGAAACCTAAATTAAAATCCCAATTGTATTCATAATAATTATATGATTATTTATATTATATAAAAAGTAATTCAGTAAAAATATTTAATTAAAATAATATTTAATTAAAAAACACATTAATTCAACAAAATAGATTTCTTAATTAACAAAAAATTCCATTTTTTCCTATAAAAATCTTTTTACAATTTAAAAAAAATACAATGAAAGTATATTATATATACAAAAATAATGTAAATAATAATAGTAATAGGGAATCATTATATATCCCCTTATAAGACCCACATAATACTGAAGGGTAAGGTGTGTGTCAGTGATATTCTATAGGGGTGGCTCGGACAACATCACTTGGGTGGTGATCTCTATCAACTTCCACCTCTCCCATAATTGGTTCTGTTCGTGCTTAACGTGATAAAGATAAAATTGGGTTTGTTCATGAGTAAATACCAATAAAGTAACCTCATTTATGAGCTCAGACAAATAGGTTTTGGGTGGAGAAATTCTACAGAATGAATCCATATATTTCTTTGTATGAGTAAATTGGATTTGTTAAAGCACTATATTTATTCAAATCATGTGATCACTGTATAACGGCTATATTAGAAACGGTCATAATTCTTAACGGTATTTTAAATTCCAAAAACATAAATCCAAATAATTACATATGATATATAACCATTTTACATAATAAGAAATTTGATTAGATATATTGGAATTTATATTAATAAAAGTTTGGTTCGTTATAGTATGAAAATGATTATCACAATATTAGTGTGTCATTTAAGATTCAACGATAGAGATTGTGGTGTTTTTATTGATACTCATACACTCAGGAAGTAGATGTACGTTTCTTTTGATTGATTTAATTCAAAAATATTTTTTATATCCTTGCCTATGATACGTTTTTCATGCATCTAGTCCTCTTCGGGGATATGGATAGTGCTAGTATAGTCTGTTCATGTGATATCTCGGTGAGATGATTTTAATATTGTTATAAATTAGTTAGATTTTCAATAATAAGTACACATCATTCCTGACATCTGTGTGGATTCTATGTCATCTCAATCTATAGTATAGTGATAAGAAAATGTTGGACTATTCCATGTGTAATTCCATCCGTACACACTAGTCCCTTATTATGGTGTCAGATGGTTATTATGGATGAAAATTCTTTAGTAGGGAGTTCATTTTGATGTAAGTTCCATCATTTTCTAATATTCTATTCCTACTTATATTGTATTTTAGGATTGGGATCACATTATATGTGTTTCTAGAAGTGGTATAACATGATACCAAAATTGAATGTGTTAACGGATAGGTTAATTCAATCACATAAGAAAAAATGAATAAAATGTCAATGACTCATCACATAAGGAATAACAATTGCTACACACAACACAAGGATATGTGGTACATGGTTTGAGTTGAATAATCATCTCGGAATGAGCGGGGTGGTCATATGATTTTCATAGTTTAGGTCACCTAGATCTCAACTTCTAGTCCAAACATTATATGTTGTAAATGAAGGAAATGTATTACATTGTACCATATATTATAAATCATGATACAATATCACTCATTTGTTTTGTTAAGGATACTAATAAGGTGGATATACAAATAGAATAGTATGTGGATATATAGGGGGATACTGGTGGAGCATGATGATATAAGACACCTCCACCAACACCACCCTGTATCCCACACGATGATTTTAAGGTGTGCTTTCGATGCTAAGGGAATCATTAGACTATGGAAGGATATGAATTGTTTTTGTTTGAGATGATTAATTTTATCATCTAGAAAATTTATAAACTTTCCAAAATTCATATAGAATGTTTCTAAATTCATTAGTTTAACTCTGTATCCCTTGTTTGAGATAAAAGTCTCTAGTTTGATACTTTGTCACTAATGTTTTTGTAAGAGGATCATACAAGGAGTGGTTCTTTTATATCGCAAATACATCAACATTGCGAGATAGATTTTGGTAAAGAAAGTTTCTTAAGGTTCCACATGGTCATCATGGTGAAACAATAAGACAACATCATGGGGATTTATGAAATTTACACGTTTAATTCTGAGATATTGTTTCATCAATAGAGAATTAGATAACCTCAAAATGATGGGATTATATTCAACATTGTAGGAAACATCGATCTTATTACAGAGTGAGTGGGTATCTCAATAAGTAAACTAAAACCCATCATGCAGTATTTGGTGATCATATCCCTTGGGGAAAAATATCATAAAACCTATACATTATAGGGATATTGGAGGATTATATGGACATACTTCATGTGGAATTTTTAGAACAACCTCCATGGTGGGAGATAGATTCTTACCATGACATAGACGCGAATATATTTCCAATATCATCTAGGGAATGAAAAAATTCCCATACTGATCTTTATGATATGTGGATGAAGATAATGAACCTTATATTGAAAGGTTTCATTAGAATCCTTGTAAATCCTTGATATTTTAAAAAGTAAAACATTTTTTGATTGAATATACAACAAACTACACTAAGAATAAATGAAAAACAAAATATTATTTTCAAAAAATAATCATTATAATTATATTTTCATTTTTTATGAACATTATTTACAAATTTTTGAAATATAAATAAATTCATATTCAAAATAAACTTTTTTGAAAATTTACAATAAATATTTAACTTATTTTTTTTAAAGTGTTTTGATTTTTCAAACAAAAATTCTTAAAAATGGGTTTTATTTATTTTTGTGGGAAAATATTGTCATTGATTGTGTTATATTTAAAAAAATTTATTCAAAAAAAATTATATAAATAAACTTAGGGATATTATTTTTAACTTTTCTAAAATGATTCATTTTTCAGTAATTAAGGACGAATAAATATTTTTCAAATACTACAATTTTTATTCATTAACTGATGTAATTTAAATAGATAATTATATTTATTTTATTTTATCTCTATATTACACATGAACTATTTCATTTTTAAAAATTAATTTAATTTCATTGGAATTTTTTTTCATGAGTTTTATATAATTTGATCATTATCATTAAAATACTAATTTCTAAAAAAAGAAATTATGTTCATATTGTTTTCCAATTATATATAATTAAATTTTTATTTTACAAAGAATGATTTAAATAAACTTAATTGATTATATGTGTGTGTGTGTGTGTTTGTGTGTGTTTGTTATGTCATGTTCACCAAATGATTATTCTTAGTAATATAGAAAATAGAAAATAGAAAATTGTAAAAAATGAAATTTATTAACAAAGAAATTTTAAATTCCCTGTGAAGGATTGTTATAAAATAACTATATACCATTCATAAAAAATTATAATCTAAAATTTAATTTTGTATATATAATAAGTATAGTAAATAAAATTTAATATGGTTAAAATAATTTTTTCAAAACATGATTGTTAAGAGTTGTAAAAATTTAGTCACCATGGTAAAAGAGTGCATTATGAAAACTAACGTGAAAATTTAGCGATTAGGACTCTATATTTCATTGAAAAAATAGTCAATGAAATTATTTAAACTCTTATACTTCTATTTTAAAGACCATACCATTAAAAATAAATATTCTTATAATTTAAAAATAGAAATTAATTTATATTCCTACAGATCATTTTGGATTATATCTTTCAATATATATGTAAAAATCATACATATTAAACAAAATAATTACTAGAAGAAATTTCTACTTAGTATTATTTTTTTAATCAAATAAATCCCATTTAAAATAAAAATGTTTTAATTTTTTGACATATCATTAACATTTTCAACTTGATATCATCATTGTCCATATTATTCCTTAAAAACAAGTGATCAACATTTAAAAACATGGGAATGGAAGAAAATCATAGTTAGGGACAAAAAATAAGAAAACCAACATTACAATGGAAAACATGAATAATAATTAAATACATTTTTAAAAGATAAACAATCTTAAATTAATATAGAACAATAAATAATTTCAATCAAAAGATATATATTTTCCTTTTTAAAATAAACTATTTGAATGAACAATATATGTCAATAAAGAATTTCATATATGAGACTTGGGACATCATCATCATGAAACCCTAAAAACCCTTAAAATTACCCTTAAAATTAGAATAACCATATGGCTTTATTGAATAATAATTATCTAGAGAACAAAATTATTACCCATTTTATTAAAGAGGTATCAATGCACACAAAATGATAAAATAAGCTCACACATGAGTTATAGTGGGGCTAAAACATTCTTAAATAATATTCATAGACCATATCATGAATAAATCCCTTGTAAAATATTTTAAACCCATGTGAAAAACAACTTTAAATATCAAAATAAAAATTTAATTAAAAATAACTTTTATAATATAAAAATATTACAGATAAAAATAATTCCATTTCAGTTTAGATGAACTATGAAAACATATAATGATTATAAATATAATTAATTCATAAAAAAATTATAAAAATAATTTCATGCCTTATATTTTTATAATATTGTTTTGACCATTTCAAAAAGAGTTAAAATATGAAAATTAATAGTGGATTTTTTAAACAACTCCATTTTCATAAAACCATGAAAAACTTTCCTCTTCAAAAAATTTCAAATAAATTGAAAAATTGTATTTTTAAAATTTTATGTACATATAAATACATTCATAAAATTAATTGTAATAACAATTACATAAAATATAATGATTATCATTATTAGTCTTGAAAACATATATGATTTTTTTTGTAAATGAGTGCCTTATCGAGACTCTAAATCATCATGCACATAATTTATCTTAATAAATAGCCAATATTGGTTATTTTATAATTTCATTATATCCATATTAATTATTATTATTTTTCAATTACATATTTTTAATGTTATATAAAATAATTCAATCCTTTATGTTCACATCAGACGTTTTGTTGATATTCGATAACTAAGCTAAAGATGACTTCAACCAGTTGAAAAATCTATTAGATTGTAGAATGGAATCATATCTAGTATAATATTCATGAAATAAAAATCATTATAATACATGAATTCTAGTTTCAAATTCATCCATTGAATATGTTTATGAAAAATGAACTACGCTACAATTTTGGAGATGTTAGGTCATACCTATGTAATATAAGAGTTTCCTTTTTTATACTCATTATCTAAATAGAGTGAGTATAATTTCATATTATCAAAATTAATATATTATCATTAAAATAATATTAATTATTTAAATATATTTATTTATGTAATCTATGTTATGTGGTGATGAAAAATGAGCCACATCTCTTTGTGTAGGTGATAATTCACTAAAATGCATAAAAATGTTATCATATCTCTTTATGTGTAATAGTATGAAGATAAATGATATATATTATTTTATTAATTATAAATACATCATAAATATTATAGATAAACTATAATGGCGTCATTATAACCATTATTGAAAAAATGTGATGGGAAACAAATTTCATTAGTTCATGAGGTGAATGTCTGACAAACAAAAGAGAACAAATTATTTTACCATTAGATAGAAAATGATTTAAATATGGGTCATACAACAACATAATAACATCATAATTTTTTTAGGTTACTATAGATATTTATTTATAATTTTTAAATAAGGATTGGGTGATTTCGTATAATAAAATAAACAATAAAACCTTATTTTTGTTGGATGCATGCCTCTTATATAGGAATTCATCGTTTCATAACACCATAAGACCCATACGGTTGGTGATATTCTTAAAATAAGGTCTATAGAATTTGGAGAGGGATAACAAAAAATTATTTTCATAGATATTTTCTGATTCAAATGGGTTTTTATGTGTGGATAAATGAAAGGAAGATGAGTACTTTTATAGATAGTGGAGGGGCACTGATGGAGTTTGGAAAAATATTGAATTAATCTAAATTAAATTTCAATTAAAAATTGATTTGGGGAATTTATTTTTAATATAGGATGTGTTTGGTTCTAAATAATCTCATATATTTTTTTGGGACGTTCATGTCACATTACAACCATTATCATTTTGTTTTAACCCTCATTTAACAACATCAACTATTAGAGTGGCAACATGTATTTTTAATCATTGAAGGTTAATAGAGTTAATATAAAATAAAAAACAAATAAATAAAATTTGGAAATTTTTTTAATACTTAGCCAAATATTTTGTTAGTGTTTTATAATTTTTATTAATTTTACATCTTTTAATAACATATTATTTTTCATAAAATATTTTTAATGTCAATTTTGATTGTATTTATTACATTGGTATTTTAAATTACCAAGATAACTCTTATAATTCGAAATATATATATTCATACATTATTAACAAGGAATGGGAGTATAATAAATTATTTTATGAAATTTATTATCTCAAATAATATTTATTTTATATTATTATTATTATTATTTATTTGTGTTTTCCATAAGTAATATAATGACTATGTCCTTGTTGTGAAATAATATAAGATAATTATCTTTCCTCATAAAATTATATATTAATAACCATGAATAGGACAAATATTTTTTTTTCAAATAATCTTTCTGTTAGAATATACCTTTAGGATGACCCTATATTTAAAAATTTATATTATATAAAAATAATATTCTGAGATGATTGACTTTTCTTAAAATAAAATACAATAAGGTGATTCAAGCCAAACGACTGGATCCATGATCTCATAAATTCAACAAATTGATTATTTTTATGGATAAATACACAAAAATAAAATTTATAAAAATATTTTGAGAGCTTTTGTAATTTTTATCATATTTATTTTTATCATTAATTTCCGAATTTACCCTTAACTGTGGTGATAACTATTTCTATGATTAAAATTAATATTTTTTTTAAAATTTGAATGAATATGTTAACTGCAATTTTATAATATTAATACATAAATGAAATAAAATTTATAAAACCAAGACATTTAATTGTAAAAAATTAATTATAATTTATTATATTATATGGGTTGAGAAATTATTTTTTTAATGTGAAAATGAGGAATTATTTTAATTTTTTATATCCTAATTCAAAATGAAAATTATAAAAATGATTTATAATCACATAATAGAAGTATATTTAATCAATTAATAATTTAAAACATGATTAGAATATAATTTATAATTAATAATTATTTATATGATTTGGAAATTTTCTATTAAAATATAACATTTTTTATTTATCATCTTCAAATAAATCTCTTCCAAAAATTCCAAGAATATATCCAATGTAAATTTTAATATTAATTTTTCAAAATTATATTTTAGTTTTGAAAATATAAATTATTATCCTTTTAGAATACATTTTTAAAACAAGTGCACTATTAAAAAGATTTATAATTTTTTTTAGTAAAATACACTTTTAATCATTAAAATAGATTTATTCATATATAATTCCAATATATATATTGTATTAATGAAAAAATATAATTTAGAGTAAAAATAACGTAATTATTCCTATTCACACCCACTAGTGTTCTGGATACAAGATAATAATCAAATTTCAATAATAGCATTATGTTTTCACTTTAAGCTCGATGTGGCGTATATTTATGGATATCGAACATAATATTTCATTTTAAAAAATATAGATGTTAAAATATACCCCCTTTAATTAATTTCACCCTAAAAAATTGAACATAGACATGGTGACTAGGGTTCCACTATTCCAAATACTTTTAATGAAATACCACTTATGAACAAGAATCGTTAAAATGAAGAATCACAAAACTATAAATTTATGATGGGATTGAAGGTCATTTATTTCATAGTAAGAAAAGTAAAAAATATATTTTTTTCAATGTCATTTTAGTATACATGAGTAAAATTTTTAATACCTTGAATAAAAAAAAATAAGAATATATTAATTGTATTGTTTCATCTATTAATCAAATTACACCATATTCCTATTTTTTTTTTGATGACTATAATTTTTTTATTCCTAATGAAACAGAATCAACTTCTACAAATAAAAAAATCATC
This sequence comes from Viscum album, assembly GCA_963277665.1. Lineage (NCBI taxonomy): Eukaryota > Viridiplantae > Streptophyta > Magnoliopsida > Santalales > Viscaceae > Viscum > Viscum album. Next base: position 1,184,745,142 of record OY728161.1, on the reverse strand, counting down.
AAAAAATAACTATATATTACTCAAATTTTTAGTAATTAACCAAAACCAAAATGGATACTACAATATATTATCTCTCAATAATAATAAAATATTACATGATGAAAAACTACATTAATCTTTTAAATTCATCATTTTAACCAAATAGACTCATAGATGAATGAATAATTTATTGTCCTTCAAATTTCAGAAAATTATTCTATAAATATAATAATACCCCAAAATCAGAATGATTTGAAAATAATCATCGAAAATAAAATTTAAATTTATCACCAAATTAAATTAATGAATCTTAATGTCTCACTCTACAATGTATATTCCCATATCATAAAATCTATGATTTAATAGCCATTTCATTAAATCAGTATAAGTACAAAAAAATAATATTTTACTCTAAATGAAATATCATAATTTTAATCATTATAATAAAATTATAATCAATTTAACAAATCTAAAAGATTTTCCAAAGCACTAAACCTATTCTAATATAGACTAAATTACATAATCATCAAATCAATTTCTAATCCCATGGAAATCTATTTTTTTAAAATAAGTTTTCAAAATCAACTTACCTTTCATCCATAAAATCACTTAAAAAAATTCATACCATTGGGGAATTCATATAAGAATGTAGTATGTGATTCACCCTTTTCTCCCTTTAATTAAGGGTTAAATTACTATATCCATTCCAGACACAATGTGTTGTCATAATATCAATGGGATTTGTTTATATAACTATATAATTCCCTAAATATTAAATAATATTTGAGAACAATTCTATAAAATAACCTTAATCTATTTTAACATAAATGGTTATGTCATAAATTTTCTTCTGCATTCTAAAATGCAATAATCTATAATTACCTTGAAAAATGTCTCCAAAATTACAGTAATACACTTTAATATTTCAAAAAATATATCATAAAAGCGATTTCTTGGATACGAATATTTTGAAAAACCTGAAAATAATTATCCTAAAATGATATGAATAATTCTAAGGAAAAAACATAATCTCCAAAATTATCTATACCTTTCTCTAATACCAACATTAATGACCCAACATTTAACAATACATATTCTAGTTATTTTGAAAGTATATGATTCCCTCTTTTCCAAATATCTTTTAGGTTTAGAATTTAGGAAAATATGCCAAAATCTTACATAGTAAACCCATATATTAATAGTGCAAACATATACTCAGTATCATTTTTTACACCAAAGGAAAACCATTTAAGATAAAACATGCCTTCTTTTAATGAAATATCCTAAAAAATAAAATTACCATCACTATTATCACTAATCTTACATATTTCCCAAAAACATTTAAAAACATGATACTAGAGGAATAATCTCAGAAAGGGGCTTAAAATAATAAAACAATTAGTCTATTAAAATCATTAAAACACATTAATAACCATTTTATAAAAACATAACTATTTAATCTAAATGGTAGTAATCATTTTTTTTTTGAATCAACTGATATTTATCAAAAATTATTTATTGAATTTGAATCTCATATTTTGGAATAGGTAAATAATGTAGGTTCCTTATGGATGAATCGTCATAAAACCATTATAAACCCATACACTAACCCTTATAAAGATTAATAACCTCATGTATCACATCCAATGTACTTCTCTAAAGAAAAAACCACTCTCCAATAAATTTGAGCGCCATATGGGTGCACCTAATTTTTAACAGGATCACCAATCAGTTATAATGGTTTACCAAACTTTTTAATAATTTATACAGATGATTTCATGAATTAATAACTGATAAATTCTTTTAATACCATATATAAATCCCTTTTACATATCAAAATACCATTTTATTATACAAATAACTTTTAAAATATTATAACAGAGCACATAAAAATGATACAATTTTCTTCAATGGGAATTATAAAAACATATTTTAGAGACACTAAAAGATAAATGAATTATGAAATTATGAAATTAAATTCATTCCATATACGCAACAAACACTTATTTTTTTACATTGTAAAAAGATATAAAATATGAAATTTTAATGAGTATTTTTTAAATGAATATACATTATAAAAAACATTAAAAATGTAACTTTTTAGAAAACTAATGTGAAATTCAATAAATTATTTTTAAATAATTAATTTATTGATAAATACATTCCGAAAAGTAACTTCAAAAATATGGACAAGAAAAAAAATTGAAAAATAAATAATTAAACCATTTCAAATGAGGGGTTTTTTATCGTGAGTTCATTATTGGGAGTCTTACGTATCACATACATTTTTTATCATCATTAAAAATAATCATGTTTCAATTTCTAGTTTCATTATTTCATTTTTAATGTTTATTAATTTTTTTAATATCACTTATTTTTATGTTATTTAAAAATAATAAATCATTTAAATTCACAGAAGGATGGTTTTACTATATTTTATACCTAAGTGGAAAATTACTTCGGTCGGTTGAAAAAAGTCACAGATTTATGCATGAAAATTTCTACAAATTAATTTTTATGAAATAATTATGATTATTATACATCTTATATACATTTAATATTATATATTAATTATGGTTATGAACTAATGGTCTATATTACAATCATGGAATTTGTAGGGTGTAAGTACACATTAGTGATGCATTAATATTTCTATTATCATCCTAGGAAGAGGGTAAGAAAAATTTTCTTCCCATGTAATGATAATTATATAATTAATATAAAATTAATATATAATAAATTTATACATATCATCCATGTGAGGTAGTGATAAAAATACAATCACATTGCTTTGTGGAGGTGACTATTCACAGGGATGCATGAACGATGTAATTAATTTTATGGGAACGGAAAGGTAACAATTTTCAAAATATATTATTATTTTAAAATGTTAAATAAGTCCATAATATAATATTTAATATTTAATTACCTAATTATATGAATTATTTCGAGAAAATTATGGGAAATGAAATATATCAGTTCATGAAGTTGTAGTTGATCTTACAAACACATTCTGAATTCTGTAATAACCCTGATCTTTTTTTAGCTATGTTTTTACATTTTCTTGGGTTTTTGAGAAAAGTGGATTTTCTAGAAATTGTTGAAGTACACGCCATGTACTTTATGAGTACTCGCCGTGTAATTCCTTGCCACTGCAGGCTGTGTGCTGGTTGTGTAGGGGCCACACCACGGTCGTGTAAGGGTGTTTAGAGGCCATTGAAATCAGATTATGAAAAAGCCGAGTACACGCTATGCATTTTTTTTTCATTACAATCACCAGGGTCACATATGATGGACAGAACCATCTTCTTCTAGGTGTTCTTCATCCGAGAGAGTCCATACGGTAGTGGATATTCGACGAAACCCTGATCATCCATTCGTTCTCTGAATCAACTAGCATCCATTACGTTGGAATCACAGGAGTGAGTTATCTCTTCTCCTAAAGCATCAGTTCCCAATTCCTCATCTTTTTAATGTTATCGTGGGTTGAACATTTTATACGTCAATGCGGATCTTTGACATTCTATGGTGATTCCAGTCACATAGTTCAACTATATCGATCTCCAAACATCAAGGTAGGTGGTTTGTGCCTTTCTATATAAATTCATTGAATATTATGGGAAAATTCCACCAATACCCTTGAATGGGGTATTGCATGTTTCCTATTTTTACATTGTTGTTTTCCTTCTTTGCATATATGACTGAGTAGAGGTTATATTTGGTGAATAGGGTAATTTTATGTGCCTTGTATGTTTTTCCCATGCATGTTTTTCCTGTTTATGACCGTTTGGACTTGTTTTTTCATGTTAGGTTATTTCCAGTTCCATGGCTAGTTTGTAGGATAGTGTGACTATTTTTCTTCCATGATGAGATGTTGTAGAATTCTAGCCAAGTATATCTTTAGGTTACATTGGCTATTACGCGATGCACTACCTGATGACTTTACACAGGGCTATGGGAACCTTGTGTAGTAGACCATATAGAGAATGGGTGTAAGGGCTTCTCCAAAGTGTCTTTAAAATATGATTCAAGACCATCGGGGGAACTGAAGTTGAGATCTTCTTTAGAGTGTCTGTATTTCCTCAACGTGGGCCATAGGTGGAATGAGACATTGAGTGCTTCCCCAGATAACCTATAGTATGATACGACACTATAGGGGTAATTGACGGTGAGTGCTTCTCCAGAGAGTGTATTCTTTTGTTGAACCCGAGGGGTGATACTATATGTGCCTCCTAGAGGGTTTCAAGTAATTTTAGGTTGTACCATAGGTGTTAGGATATGAGAAATACCCAGAGGTTACCTGTTTGTTCAACTTTTTGAGTGACTTCTTACTTGTTTGTAAATTATATGCTAGAAACTGTGGATTGTTTGGTGCTGAGTACTTTCCTGTTTACAGTTTTCCAAACATTTACCTTCCATATATTTATTGATTGTTAGGCACAGATCTTCGGGTGGTTTCCTAATAGGGTTTTTGTCTCACACCTTGTTTGGGTCATGCTTTTGGGCCCAAATAGATTATATTGTTGCAAGTATAGATAAGGGCAAGCACCCTTCTACTTCAGGTTCTTGATTACACTAGAGATGGAGAGCATGGGACCAAGTTGAGGCTTGTGATGCTGAGCAGTTATTTATTTGTTTTCCTTTTTCTCTAAGGTTTGGTACTGTATTATCATTATGACTTCTTTGGATTCTTTCCAAGACTCATTTGTATCATGCATCTTTTCTATATTTTTCTCTAGCAATTTATTTATCAGTATTCCGCTATTTACTATTATTGGATATTTACTGCTTCCTCTATTGTATGTATTTGTGTACATTCTCTGTGTACTCTGCATGTGAGGTCATAGATTACCCACTATCACACCCACGGCCCTCACTGCTATTTGGTAGCCTTTGGCATTCAGGGAAAGGCACTTGAGTCCATGTGACCTACCGGGTATGGTGTGCCTCTGGGTGGCTTCCAGAACTGGGACATTACAAAGTGGTATCAGAGTAATTCTTTTCTCTGGACTTATTTTTTGGAGCCTTTAGCTAGGGATATGATGGTTTGGGTACTTTTTCAAAAGTTTTTCCTGGGAGTGGAAAACCTGTGTATAGGGAAAATCTAATCTACCTTGTTTAATTTCAATTTTCTGGTTTTCAATTATTAGAGTTGATTTGATTTCACCATGTGTGATTCACATGTTTTGTGTTGTTACTGATGATGTCATTGAGGTTCTATTTTTGTTTCATCCTGATGAGATGAGGGTATGTCATCTCTTGCATCATATAGGAACTTACTAGAAATCACATGTCTTGCATTCTTTCCATATTATCTAGGTTTCATTAGAATTTTTTTTTGTGATAGATGTTGTGTATAATATGCATTCTTGTGTGATAGATGAATTGATAGAATCCCTACTATTTGATAGATAATTTTTTTTATAGTTATTTTATTATATGGATGCCAAACTTTGGTTATTGAGGTGTTATGGATCCTCATAGACCAGAATTTGGTGGATCATTGCATATTTTCTTTGTTTTTAACTTGTTAAAGATGCCAAAATTTGATTCATGGGGTGTATGGGCCCTCAAGGATTAGAATTTGGATATTTTAGTGTTCGTTTCAGTGTTTTCTGGGCACCATAGTAGTTTCTGATGCTTACTGTCTGGAAAAACCCCGAATACACATGGTGTAGTTTTGACTACATTCCATGTGTTCTTATTTTCAAGAAGAAACTAGTTTTCCTAAGTACACATCGTATACCTTTTATGCACACTGTGTATTCTCTAACTATGTCACATGCCATGTGGGAAGGGACAAAGGATAGGGAATAATTTGTGGGAACACGCCGTGTACCGGTTGTGCATGCCATGTAGTGTAATACTAGGAGTCAGGTCATGTAGTTGACAACACGGTTGGTAAAATCTCTTCTTATAAACACCGTTTCCAACTTGAACGCTCTATGTAGTCTGTACCAGGTACCCAACCATGTAATGAACAACAAGAGATGGTGTCATCCTTTCTCATACAGACTGTGTCCGCCTGGAACACGACGTGTAGTTTCAACCATGTAGCCGGCCGTGTTACTCCGCACACGGTCTATTTTGACTTCTTAGTAGACATCATGTCCTTCTAGAAAATTCCATGTAGTATGACCTAGGCACATAGTCTATCTCACTAACAACATGGGCTAGGTGAAGCTTATTGAGTATAAACTGTGTCTACCTTGAACATGCCGTGTATTTTTGTCTTAGGAGAGCCTTGTTCTTACCCTTATAGAAAGACTCGGGTTGGGGAAGAGGATTTAGGTACACGTCATGTATTCAGATAACTCGTCGTGTGTTTGGGTTGTTCACGACCATTTTTGGAAAAAGTACACACCCATGTAAATGACTTAAGGGAACACGTCGTGTAGTCATTATACACGCCGTGTAGTCATGTTTTGAAAATTTTAGATGCTTTATTTCCCCTATTCCATTATTACACTCCTAGTTTTCAGTCCCTGAAAATGTGATCTATAGTGTGCGTTTGACCATACTGATTCATGGCACCTAGATGTCCTCCGGTTTCATGCTAGTTTCCAGGCGGTTATCAGATTCCAGATATGGATGATCAAGGATGTCCCAAAGATCGTCCTATTATGCCATCCTTGTCACCATCAGTGATACCAGTTATTGGTGACGACATGCACTTTAGATAAGGCTTTTTGAGGATGATGTAGACCTTTCAGGGGGCTCTGCCTCCTGCCTTGACTATGGAAGACTGGAAGCGGGTTTTCTAGTAGCAACATCCTCCCACATTCTCAGGGGAAGGAGGACCTTAGGCTGTAGAGTAATGGCTAGAAGCCGTGATGACAATCTTCGATCATCTGGAGACGTCTCCAGAGAGGTGGGTCAAGCTTGCTACCTACATGATACGAGACTCTGCCAAGAGGTGGTGGGAAGTGATCTCACGGGCGGGTCATCTGTAGGTTATGGTATGGGAAGAGTTTTAGTGCATCTTTTAGGACTACTTTTATCCGAAAACCCTATGGGGCGACAGAGCCTGGGAGTTCATGAGAATAGAGAAAGGTATGATTTCGGTTTTGGAGTATTCTTCTCGTTTCACCGAGCTTCGGCATTTCACACTACTTCAGGGTGGAGATGGGTTATTTTTGTCATGGAAGTATGAGGATGGTCTCAGACAGGAGATCCGCTCATAGGTGAATATATTCAGGTTGACATCCATCGCTTCTATCGTCAACCAGGCACTAATTGTAGAGTGAAATCTGAGAGATTTTGTAGTTGAGAGCCAGGGAAGTTCTACGTCCTGAGTTAGTGCTTCACCAGATGATAGCAGGAAAGTCCATAGGGAGTCTATGTGCGGTGATCCAAGGCAGCGAGACACATCATCATGTAGCCAGGTAGTATGATACCAGTGTGGAAGGGCTGGGAATACAAGGCCACAGTTCCATAGAGACCTAGTGGAGTTCCAATCTTGTGTCAAGATGGGTCACATCTAGTACTTCTGTCAAGTTTTCTCACCAACAGCCGGTGACTAGGGTTCATCCATGAATCCTCATTTAGGTGCAGTGCCACGAGTTTCTCACCAATCGGGGAACTGGAGTTCTTTCGGTCGTTCGATCTTAGGGGGAGATCGAGGCTGTGGTGTTCAGTCACTTTTTTATCAGCGACAGCAGGGTGGATCTGCTCAAAGCAGTCAGGTAGGGTCACATGACCGTGGTGCAGGTCAGGATTTTGCAATGGAGTAGGCCTAGCAGTAGCAGGATCCCGGACCCTCTAAAATTTGAGGTACGATCTTAGTACCTCATTTTTATCTTCTATAATTTTTTATATAGGGGATTCCCATAGCTTTATCTATGTTACTGTTGTAGATATCCTTGGTCTTTACATCTTTTTCTCTACCAATACTTAGACTCTGGACACACCATTGGGGACTAGTATGGATAGTGTACGTCAGTGCATGGAGCTCCCTCTAGAAGTGACTGGGTATCACTTTCTTTTATACCTATTTGTCCTAAAGATGATAGGTTATGATTTCATTATTGGGATGGACTTTCTAATTCCCTTTCCAGGAAGTCGTCTACTGTTATCGCCATATGGTGAGTTTCATATCACTAGAGGGTGGATCTGTTCTTCATAAGGGTGAGTGGGATGTATAGTCGAGTAGAGTAGGACCCGAGTGTCATGAGCTAGGTGGAGTTACATCTCATAATTCCAGCCTGTATCTGGATGACCAGGGGACTTTGTAGTTAGACGTTCCTCCAATGGTGGATCGTTTCAGGAATGACTTTCTAGAGGACTTTTCAGGTTTCCCTCTGGTGCGTAAGGTATACTTTTCTATTTATCTCATGCCATGAGTTGCACCGGTTTCCATTCCTCCTTATAGGATGGCTACACCTAGGTAGCAGGAGCTCAAGAAGCAGTTGGAGGAGTTCCAAGCGAAGATTTTTATCTGACCCGGTACTTCTCCTTGGGGTTCTTCAGTGCTATTTGTGAAGAAGGCATATATCACCCTTAGGAATTGTATGGATTATCAGAAGATGAACCAGTTGACAGTCTATAATTTACATCCCTTGCCTAGGATTGGTGACCTCTTTGACCAGCTTCGAGGAGCATGGGTGTTCTCAAAGATCGATTTGAGTTCTGGTTATCATCAGTAGAACGTTAGACCATCTGATGTATCTCTCACAGCCTTCTGGAGGATGTATAGTCTTTAAAAGTTTATTGTTATTCCATTCAGCCTCACGAACGCGCCTATAGTTTTTATGGCACTGATGAACCAAGTGTTCCATCCATACTTGGTCTCATTCATGGTGGTTTTCATGGACGATATCTTGGTGAACTCTCACACTCGACATGACCATATTACACATCTTGAGATAGTTTAGAGTACACTGAGAGAGCATCGGTTATATACTAACCTCCAAAAATCCCACTTTTGGATGGACTAGATTCACTTTTTGGGCCATGTTATCTCAGTGACAAGAGTATCAGTTTACCTAGAGAAAGTGAGAGCAGTAGTTTCCTAGGAACAGCCGAGGAACATCTTTGAGGTGCATAGTTTCTTAGGCCATGATGGATAATACAAATCCTTTTTACATGACTTTTCATGCTTAGCAGCACCATTGAGGGGTCTGACCAAGAATAGTGTGAAGTTCTTATGGTCAGATTCTAATGAGTGAGCCCTTTAGAAGCTGAAATGGTGGTTGACTTCAGCAATGATACTAGTCTTTCCAAAGCTAGGAAAGAGCTAAAATATTTACTATGATGCTTGAGGTATCGTTCTGGGAGCTGTGCTTATGCAAGTAGATGGAGTCGTCGTGTACAGGTCTCGATAGTTGAGGCCACATGAGAAGAAATACCTGATGCACGATCTGGAGTTGGCAGCTTTTGTTCACGCCTTACGATGTTGGAGACATTAACTTCTGGGAGATCACTTTGTCGTTTTCAATGACTAAAAGAGTCTCAAGTACATCTTTTCTCAGCGTGATCTGAATTTGATATAGAATAGGTAACACCCCAAGCTTCCATGGTACACTTCTCTTTGAATAATACAGTAGCATGTGTTGTATGTAACTTCGAGTTCTAACACACACCACAACCAATCATACAAGCCATTATGAATATTAATACCCACTTTTTGAAATTTTATAAATTTTATCTTTCAAAATGATCTTCATTTTTGGATTTGGAATATCAATATTACCATAGGGTGAATTTTTTGTATTTTTTTGAAAAGTTTCAATTTTTGATAAATAGTAAAAAAACACTGAGTTAAAGATTAAAACAGAATTTTTATTTAAATAATTATTTGTTTTATTTAGATTAAATTAATGTCATAATATATACATAATACCTATATAAGTTCAATGTAATTCATTGGAGTTAATTTTGAATAATTATATATATATATATATATAATTTATTGAACTTTTCACCGTCTTTTACCCATCTCCTAGGAGAAATTGAAAATTCACATAAAACATAATTTTACCACTTCTATGAGTAAAATTTTTAAAATTATAGAGACACGGTTAATATCAAGGAGTAAAATGTGGTTTAATGAGGTAAAAGTAATTTTTGGTGAATAGTAACTTTTTTACTTTTATTTACCGTGGTTAAAAGTAAATTGGGTAATTAAGGATAAAAATGATATTAATATTACCCAAACACATTTCCTAATTCTATTTTACAAGTTTATCTCGACCAAAAACAACCTTAGAAAGAAAATATTATCATTTAGGTCCACTTGGATTAGATTAGGACATTTATTATTTTTTAATTCAAAGAAGAGTTCAAAGAGTTCAAATGAATGTTTAATAACTAAAACATTTTTAATATAGGGTTATACATAATATAAATTCGATTATAAATATTTATTAGAAAGATAAAGATATTTCCTTCATAATGGTATTTTATTTATAATTTTTAGACCTTATATAATTTAATTTATTTATGAAATAATGATGATGCAGTAATTACTGTATCAATGAAAGATTAAGATAATTGTTATTATAAATATCCAAATAAATGTAATTTGAAACTTTTTATGAATTACAATAATTTTATAGGTTAATATGACATATTAGTATTGGTTATATGAATTTTTTGCTAAGTAATAATTCTCTTTTGAATTTATCAAAAACAAAATACCCAATAGTGTCAAAATTGAGATAAGAGAGTTTTAAAAAATATATTATATTATTAAGTGACATTATATTCCTAAAAATCTATGTTTCATCTAAAGGAATTATATCATGATAGTTTTATTATTAATGGACCACTTGGGGGTCTATTGAAATTTTATAGTATGTTTATTAATCATATAATATAAAAATACAAAGACACATGGTAAATATAAAACTAATTAACTAAGAGTTAAAACTAAAAGATAAGGTTAATAATGTGACCCAAACCTGTCTCAAACCTATTGGTTGAGTGGATTTCAACCCATCCCCACCTTATCCATGAAATAAATTAATTTTGAGCCATTATAATCCTAATATTAATTTATTATAAAATAATATTTTTATGTTTTTCCTAGGGTTCCCCTCACCCCTCTTATAAAATGGAACTCCCCCTTCACTCTAATTCACATTATCTAAGCCATTTGGATCTTCCAAAACCTTACCAAATGCCCTATCAACTGTCCTCCCTTAAAACAAGAGGCCTTATTTTGATCATAAATTGAACCTAAGGAGCCCTTTTGATCAAATCAAAAGGAAGAACCCGAAGAAGAGGTAAGGATTTCACCACCCTCTTTCATGTTCCTTTCTTCTTCCACATCCTTCTTCTTTGTTGTTTCCATAATAAAATAATAAATCCAGAATATTTTATATAATTTTATGTTATTATAATTTTGGGACAACAAAATTCATTATTCTATCCACCCATTGAATGACTTTTCACCATACGTGTGTACGTACGACTTACCGTCTCCACATCATGGTGTAATTGTTATACAATAAATTATTATTTGGATGGGTATAATAATGATGTGTATTTGATGTCAATAATAAATATAACATGATAAGGATTCTTTATATATAATATAACATCCAATTATATATTATTTTAGTATCAAAATAATCATATTTTTTCTTGTGCATACGTACGGATTACCGTCTCCACGATGCGATGAGATTCATTTCCAAGTTCACCATTCATTGACGATTATAAAAATATATATCACATTATGTATGTAATATATGAAATAATAATGCTACTAGATATATATATATATTTATATATATAATTATTTATTTACTTACATATATCTTATTCACTTACTTTCATTCAATACTATATGAAAATGGAAACAACATTTATGTGTACGTATGGACTACTGTCTCCAAAAACAGTTTTTTCCATTTCATATATATGTCTATTATACATATTTATATTCTAAATATATATGATATATAAATCTTGTTTTATATTCTGGAAGTATTTAAATCATGATCTAAGTGATACAATCAAGAGTAACAAGTAAAAACACGTACGATAAAGAAAGCGATTATTACCCAAAATATTAATATAACATGGAAACTATTATTAAATGGGTAGTATAAAGTCATAAATGAATAATGTATGAAATAATAAATATTAATATGGTTCTTGAATAATTTAATAACATACTATAGTTTCTATACAAAAGGTTAAACGTACCCTCGACTAAAGGAAAGTGCAAGGTAAGGGGTTTTCATCTCACTCCTTATTCCTGTGAGATTCATGCCATATTGCCACTATTACCTTTTGTGTGGTGTATGTACTGCCCATAACTGTATTCATTGTGGGATATACTTTAATTTATGTGTATTTACATATTCATTGTATGATACTTCTTTCATGGGGTGTATGTTTCGTAAGTTACCAAATTGGTAAGGGTTTATTTTACAATATCATTATTATCTGAGGTTGTTTTTACGTACGTATTTACTGGGACATTTTTATCATCCATGTCCATTTTCCATAAAAATGATTTCGAAATGAATATTTTAAGGATTATTTAAAAGCAATCTTTATCGAGAACAGAATTTTATATGTTTTAATGATTTATATTTCTAAATATTTTTAATTAATGTTCATGTTTTCAAAATGATTTTTAAGGATTTATCTATAAGAACATGAATGTTTGGAAATGATAATTCTTTACAAAAGTTTTAAAGTGCTATAAGACACATTGATTCAAAAATCTCTTTTAAATTACTTCATTGATAAATGTGGGCCTTTTAAGTGATTTTACAAAGATGATATTTCTGTCAAAATGTTTTACTCATCATTCTCAACATTGTTAGCATCGTTTACTAGATATTATTTTTTATTGAGGTTTATTTATTATAATGGAATCTTCCATATTGTATTGAATGAGTTATTATATGTTTGAATGTGGATGTTATATTTTTATACCATTCATGTTTTATGGTTAATGTATTGACATTTCTTATTCTAGTTTTAATACGAATGTTTATGTCATGTTTCAACTTCTTCATATGAGGAATGTAGTGGACATAGTAAGTGACGGGTGGAGCCCATTATAGCTCCTCGATGCATCGGTAGGACTCATGAGACAAACTAGTGTCTTAGCTCAAGGCCTTGAAAAAAAATTTATTTATAGTCTCGGCACAAGGCCTTTACTATGTGGTAATGATGTCCAGTATTAGACATTCCCTCATTGTGAAATTATTTATTACATGTGATTATTCGACTTGTAGAATATCCATGTGCATGTTTATATTGTAATGTTTCATTTCTTATTACCATATTATGTTCAATTTTATGTTTAAAAGTTTGTTGTTTTTATTGCACATCATTCCTTAAAATTTTATAGTTTCCGCTAAATTATTTACCCTTACTGAGCATCTGATCATAGCCCTTTATTATGTTTTATTTTCCAAGGATTCCAAGAAGTGTATTATGATTGATATGTAGGGTTAATCTAAAGGGAAAATTGGAATTCTCAAAGAACTATATATGATGTTTTTTATGCTTAAAATTTTAATGTAAAGTTAATGTATGTAATCTATTTTCCAAGAAAGCTAAACTGATCGGTCATTCGGGAAATGATTCCTTGTATTCATGTCAATTTATTAAAATAATGCACCAGATCTAGTTAACTGGAATCGTGGCATTATAGTTGGTATCAGAGGAAGTTTAGCAATAACCTTGGAAACTAGATTTAGATAAACTCTAATTAAAGAACATTATCCTAAGATAGAATTTGAGGGTTATTATAGAAGAACATCCTAGAATTTTGGTACTATAGATATTTTTGAGTTTTCCAAGAAATACATCCCTGTCTGGATACGAGCAGGTAGAGGTGGCTCTGGCACAGGTGTACCTAGTGGTAAAACCTGAAAACACCGCTTTGAGATAGACTCGAATGGGAACTGGTGCACGACAATGGGCCTTACTGCAATCTTGGTTATGACTCTCTAGGGGGATATGCTTTGGATAATTCTCATTTTCATTACAAACCACTATGAAGGGTTTATGCGTATATATCTCCTCAAAGAAAACCATTCTATGATTATGGATTATATCCATAAACTGTTCAATTTATGTAAGGTATTTTACATGTTTGGAATTATGAATTGTGATTCATAAACTCACCTAGTGTATTCCATTGTTTAGAAGTGGTGCCCAGTAGAAGTAATGAGAACTTCAGTAATACGTTTGATCCAAATAGTAAGAAGGGTCATATCATTCATGGTATTAAGAAAACATTTATAAGGGAAATATTCTCCCATGTATTCTCAACATATGAAGAAATAAAATCATATGTTAGTAAGATAAGTAAAGAATTCTCTGAGTCCTATGGCTTTGAAGGGAAGTAAGAGAAGAAAAATATTATAGATAGAAAGATAGATAAAGGGAATAGGGGAAAGAAAGATTTTCCCATTTGTGATAAATGTGGAAATAATCACCTTGGTAAATGCTTGAAGTAAATGGGTGTTTGTTATAAGTGTGGAGAAAAAGGACACCAAGTACATGATTTAAAGGGTAAAAAAATGTTTTTAAATGTAAACTGTTTCATCTACAAGGCATTGAGACACTACGACAATCAATGTCTCGGTCGTAAGAGTATACCACAAATGATGTTATTGGATAATAATCAAGTTATGATACTACCTCAGATGAAGATGAATTACTAGTGTTCTTATGTTGTTATTATAGAGTTATTTCATTTGAGTGTTGTATCTACAGTATACTGGTTATATGAATTATGGAGATAAATAAGGATTGTACTGCAGTACTATTTTATTAAGGATTTTAGATTATAGTGAGCTACACTTTTGGTAAAATACAAGTTTGAAGGAAAGGTAATCCTTAATATGGTCCTGATAATGAGGTAGTGATTTTGGAATAAGAGATGGTTGATTTGAATAAATTATATTGGATATTCTTGACTACCTTGAAACTGATTGAAGATTTGTCATTTTTTGAGTTTACAACATTTTTGGATACAAGGATTATAACGATTATTCTATAAGTAATAAGGGAGCATGAATGTAATCAATAAGGTTTTATGGTAATTCAGGATGTTACCATGTTTTAAAATAATACATGATGAAGGTGTTCACATGTTATTACGTGCAAAAAAGGATCTTCATTGGGTTTAACTTCCTCATAAATTTTGTAATATGAGTTGGGATAGATTTGTTTTGGATAAGTAAAAAGGTTGGAATGGCATTAGATACTATTGTTAAGGTTCTTTTTTTATTTTTATAAAAAGGACAACACGCAGACCGTGTGACAACCCGTCGCATCGGAGAAAGTTGTGGGAATTGAACCCACAACCATAGTGCGATTGGGATGTATCGTCTACCACTAGACTACATGAAGTTACTAGATGGTATAATGTAGTTTCTTTTTTTAAAGGGTATGATATGTGAATTATAAATTCATTATATTGGGAACCCTATACGATTAGGATAAATAGATTATTTTTGAGTATTGGAGTGAAAGATGAGTTTGTGGTAGAAATTTATTAATGGATAAAACTCTAAGTGTAATGTAAGTATATCTCCTTATGATCATAGCCAATCTCATAAATAAATTCCACAACATTAAGAAAAAGAACTTAGAACGAAAATAATTTCCTAGATGGTACCTTAGATCATCACAAATTTATGGCTTTGTGATTGTTGGACTTTTCATAGACATGTTCTCTACCACTCTCCATCAGATATTGATGGTTATATTTATCTCCCATATCCATGTTTTCCTACATGGAACCCTAGTATGTGTAATTTTTGGTAACCTTCATACTTACCACTCTTTATCTTAAATAGAGGCCTCATTAATCCATTTTTCGATGTGGGATTTAAACTAAGATATTTTGAAATATCAACCCCATGTTTCCAATATCGAGCATAAATTGTGAGGGTGCAATTTATTGAAGGAGGGGAGAATTTAACACCCCAAGCTTCCACGGTATGCTTCTCTTTGAATAATACAGCAGCGTGTGTTGTACGCAACTTCGAGTTCTAACACACACCACAACCAATCAAACTAGATGTTATGAACAGTAATACCCACATCATAAAAAATTATAAAATTTATCTTTCAAAATAGACTTCATTTTTGGATTTTTAACATCAAAATTAACTTAGGGGGAATTTTTGGTATTTTTCTGAAAACATTCAATTTTTGATGAATTGTAAAAAAAACTGAGTTATAGTTTAAAACTAAATTTTTATTTAAATAATTATTTATTTTATTAAATTTAATTTAGGTAAAATA
Source organism: Viscum album (assembly GCA_963277665.1). Classification (NCBI taxonomy): domain Eukaryota; kingdom Viridiplantae; phylum Streptophyta; class Magnoliopsida; order Santalales; family Viscaceae; genus Viscum; species Viscum album. The sequence goes on along the minus strand of OY728161.1, from coordinate 1,184,728,933 downwards.
GATACATAATACCTATATAAGTTCAATGTAATTCAATGGAGTTAGTTTAGAATAATTTTAGATATATAAAAATTTTATTGAATGTTTCACTGCCTTTTACCCATCTCCTAGGAGAATTTGAAAATTCACATAAAACTTAATTTTAGAGATTCTGTGAGTGGAATTTTAAAAAATATAGAGACGTGATTAATATCAAGGAGTAAAATGTGGTACAATGAGACAAAAATAATATTTGGTGAATAGTAACTTTTTACTTTTATTTACCACGGTTAAAAGTAAATAGGATAATTAAGGGTAAAAATGACATTAATATCACCCTAACAAATGTCATAATTCTATTGGACAAGTGTATCTCGACCAAAAACAAACTTATTAATAAAATATTATCATTTAGGTCCACTTGGATTAGATTAGGACATTTATTATTATTTAATACAAAGAAGAGTTCAAAGAGTTAAAATCAATGTTTAATAACTAAAACTTTTGTAGTATATGGTTATACATAATATAAATTCGATTATAAATATTAATTAGAAATATAAAAATATTTCCTACATAATCATATTTTATTTATAAATTTTACACATTAAAAATTTAATTTATTTGAGACATAATGATGATGGAGTAATTACCGTATTAATGAAAGATTACGGTAATTGATATTTTAATATCCAAGTAAATGTAATTTGAGACTTTTTATGAATTACAATAATTTTATAGTTTAATATGAAATATTAGGATTTTTTATATAAGTTATTTTCGAATTAATAATGCTTTTATGAATTTATCAAAAACAATATACCCAATAGTGTCAAAATTGACATAAAATAGTTTTTAAAACAAATATTATATTATTAATTGATATTCTTTTCCTCAAAATATAATGTTTGGACAAAGGACTTATATCATGATATTTTTATCATTAATGGAACACTTGGGGGGTCTATTGGAAGTTTATAATATTTTTATTAACCATATAATATAAAAATACAATGAGACATGGTAAATGTCAAACTAATTAACTAAGAGTTAAAACTAAAAGATAAGGTTAATAAAGTGAACCAAACCTGTCTAAAACCTATTGGTTCACTGGATTTTGACCCATACCCACCTTATACTTGAAATAAATCCATTTGTATCTATTATAAACCTAATATAAATTTATTATAAAATAATATTTTATGTTTTTCCTAAGGTGCCCCTCACCCCTCTTATAAAAGGACACTCCCCCTTCACTCTAATTCAAACCTTCTAAGCCATTTGCCTCATCCAAAACATTCCCAAATACCCTCTAAACTATCCTCCATTCAACCTAGAGTCCTTATTTTGATAAGAAACCCAACCTATGGATCCCTTTTGATCAAATGAATAGGAAGAACCTGAGGAAGTGTTAATGATTTCACCACCCTCTTTTATGTTCCTTTCTTCTTCCACTTCCTTTTTATTTATTTTTTTCATTCCAATATAATTACTCCAGTGTCTTCTATATACTGTGATATTATTATAATTGTGGTACAACCAAATTCATTATTCTATCCACCCTTTTAATGACTTGTCACCATACGTTCATATGTATGGCTTACAGTCTCCACGTCGGGGTGTAATTGTTATTATATACATTATTATTTGGATGGGTATAATAATGATGTGTATTTGATGTAAATAATAAATAGAACATGATATAGATTCTGTATATATTATATATTATCCAATTATATATTATTTTAATATCAAAAGAATGATATTTTTGATCGTGCATACGTATGGATTACCATCTCCACGACGCGATGAAATTCATTTCCAAGTTCACCATTCATCGAAGATTATAAAAATATATATTACTAATAAGAATGTAATAAATGACATAATAATGCTTTTGGAGATATATATATATATATATATATATATATATAAGTATTTATGTACTTACATATATCTTATTCACTTACTTCTGTTCAATACTATATGAAAATGGAATCAACATTTATGCGTACATACGGACTTCGTCTCCATAAAATGTGTTTTCCATTTCTTATATATGTCTATTATACATATTTATATTCTATATATATATGATTTATAAACCATGTTTTATATTCTAGAAATATTTAAATCATGATCTATGTGATACAATCAAGAGTAACAAGTCAAAACAATTACGATAAAGAAAGCGATTATTGCCCAAAATATTAATATAACATGGAAATTATTATTAAATTGGTAGTCTAAAAACATAAATTAATAATTTATGATATAATAAATAGTAATGTTGTTCTTGTATAATTTAATAACGAACTATATCCTTCATACATGAGGTTAAACATGCCCTCTACTAAAGGAAAGTGCAAGGTAATGGGTTTTCATCTCACTCCTTATTCCAATGTGATTCATGCCATATTTCCATTATTACCTTTTCCTGGTGTATGTACTGCCCATAATTGTATTCCTTGTGTAATAAACTTTAATTTATGTGTATTTACATATTCATTGTATCATACTTCTTTCATGGGGTGTATGTTTCGTATGTTACCAAATTGGTAAGGGTTTATTTTACAATCTCATTATTATCCAAGGTTGTTTTTATATACGTATTTACTAGGACATCTTTATCATCCATGTCCAATTTTCATAAAAATAATTTCGAAATGAATATTTTAAGGATTTCTGATGTGTACACTTTATCAGGATCATAATTTTAAATATTTTAATGATTTATCTTTCAAAATCTTTTTAATTAATGTTCATGTTTTTAAAATGATTTTTAAGGATTTATCTATATGAACATGAATGTTATGAAATGATAATTCTTTTCAAAAGTTTCAAAGTGGTATGGGACACTTTGATTCAAAAATATCTTTTGAAATAATTATTTTATAAATGTGTGACTTTTAAATGATTTTACAAAAAGGATATTTCTCTCAAAATGTTTTACTCATCATTTTCAACTATGTTAGCATCCTTTACTGAATATTATTTTTGATTGAGGATGATTTATTATAATACAATCTTCTAAATTGTAATTAATGAGTTATGATATGTTTGACTGTGGATGTTCTATTTTTATACCATTCATAGTTTATGGTTATTGTATTGACATTTCGTATGCTAGTTTTAATATGAATGTTTATATTATGTTTCATCTTTTTCCTATGAGGAATGCATGGACCTAGTAAGTGATGGGTGGAGCCCGCTATAGCTCCTTGATACATCGGTAGGTCTCATGAGACAATCTAGTGTCTTGTCATAAGGCCTTGAAAAAATATATATTTGTAGTCCTGGCATGAGGCCTTGACTATGTGGTAATGATGTCTGGTATTAGGCATTCCCTCATTGTGAAATTAGTTATTACATGGGATCATAAGACTAGTAGAATATCCATGTGCATGTTTATATGGTAATTTTTCATTTATTTTTACCATATTTTGTTCATGTTTAAGTTTAAAAGGCTGTTTTTTATTACTGATCTTTGCTTAAAAGTTTATTGTTTCTGAAAAATTATTTACCCTTACTGAGCATCTGATCTCACCCATTTTATTTTGTTTTATTTTCCCATGATTCAAAGAAGTGTATTATGATTGATATTCAGGGTTAAGATAAAGGAAAAAATGGAATTCACAAATAACTATCTATGTTGTGTTTTATGCTTAAAATTATAATGTAAAGTTAATGAATGTAATCTATTTTACAAGACTGCTAAAATAATCGGTCCTTCGAGACTTCATTCTTTGTAATCATTCCAATGTATTAAAATAATGCACCGAATCTAGGTAACTAGGGTCGGGGTGTTGCAAAAAAGGTGGTTTGAGTACTTACAGTCCTTCTACTTTGATCTTTCTTATACGCTGGGAAAGGGGAACATAGTGGCTGATGTGTTGAGTAGGAGGACTCAAATACAAGAAGTTCAGCAGGCCAGTAGTGAGTGTTAGCTTATGGCTCTGTTCTCTAAGATGCATCTGGAGATGAATAACAGACAGGGGTAGAATTTTCTATCTTCTGTAGCTGTTACCTCTGCTCTTCCTGATTAAGTTTGAATGAGGCAGCTATCATATTCTGAAGGACTAGTCCTACGGGAATGCTTGTCTAGAGAGGACCCTATTCATTGGTGTACCATAAGCGAGAATGAGATCTTGCGGTTCCAGGGAAACGTATGGGTGCCAACAGACATACAATAGGAGCTGATGCGGTATTCTCATTCCACAGTTTGGGCAGTTCATTCTAGCATCACCAAGATGTATCATGATCTACACCGCATGTATTGGTGGCCAGGTATGAAGATAGATGTTACTGGTTTCATTGTGATATGTTCTACTTTTTAGTAGGTGAAGGCGGAACATCAGAGACTAGCAGGTCTTTTACCACAGTTTCCCATTCCTGAGTGGAAGTGGAATGACGTCGTAATGAAATTAGTGACAGGGTTGTTGAGATCACCTTGAGGGAATGATGCTGTTTGGGTTGTCATTGAAAAATGCACAAAGGTTTCTTACTTCTTTCAAATGAAAGATACCTTCAGTGTTCATGAGATGGGATGGTTGTACATCCGAGAGATTGTACATCTACATGGTGTTCCACACTCCATTGTTTCAAACAGGGATGCACGTTTTACATCTCGTGTCTGGCAGGGGCTTCCTAAAGCTTTGGGTATACATGTACTTTTGAGTACATCATATCATCCCCAGACACATGGACAGTCCAAACGTATGACTCAGGTGCTTGAGGATATGCTCTGAGATTGCATTCTAGACTTTGGAGGTTCTTGGGAGAAGCATATACCTCTTGTGGAGTCTACCTACAATAATAGTTTTCAAATGACTATGCAGATGGCATCTTATGGGGATTTTTACGGTATGCCATGCTGACCACCCTTGTATTGGCTGGAGGAAGGAGAGGCAGCTTTGCTGAAACCTCATCTTGTTTAGTTAACTACAGAGTAGATAGAGTTGATTCAAAAGAGGATGGCTACTACATAGTCTCAACAGAAGTCTTATGCAAATCAGCGGAGATGACCTCTAGAGTTTAAGGTCCAGGATCAGGTTTTTTTGTGTGACGCACTGACGTTGGGACACAAGTGGATTAATAGACATGGTATGCTTTAACCAAGGTACATCAGACCATTTTAGGTGTTGGAGAGAGATGGTCCGGTTGCCTATCGTTTACAGTTATCTCAGAGGTACCAGGATACGCACGATGTTTTTCATGTTTCTCAGCTCTGACGTTACTTTTCAGACCCATCCCTTGTCCTTCAACCCGAGGAGGTTGATCTTGATGTAGATGCATCATTCAAGGAGAATCTGATCCAGATTTTTGATCGTAGTATAGAGGTTCTCCATTTTCGGTCTGTTTCTCTTGTACGAGTGTTATGGTAGCACGGGCGGGTATAGGACGAGATTTCAGAGAGTGATGCCGATGTGCGAGCATAGTGGCCAGAGCTATTCGAGGTTTCCTCTTCTACACCATGCTATGGAAATTCTGGGATGAATTTATTTAAGGGGGATGTTTGTAAGAACCTGGATCTTTTTTCCAGTAAGTTTTTACTTTTTCTAGAGTTTTTTAGAAAAGAGGAGTTTATGGAAATTTTTTAGGTACATGACGTGTAATTTATGATTATATGCAGTTTACTTTCTTTCCTCTGAAGGCTGTGTGCTGTCCATGTATGGGACACACACACGGCCGTGTAAGGGTGTTTGGAGGCTGCTTAAAGTGGAGTATAGAAAAGGAATGTACACGCCAAGTATACCAAAAGTGCATGCCATATATTTTTTTTCATTAAACGCACCAGGGTCACTTCTGACAGACATAAAGATCTTCTTATAGGTATTCTTTGTCCGAGAGAGTCTGTACGGCCACAGATATTTGATGAATCCATGAGCCTCTGTCGATTCTCATAATCGACCGCCTTCGATTACGTTAGAATCGCAGCGGTGAGTTCTCTCTTCTCCTAGAGCCTCATTTCCCAATTTCTCCTCGTTTTGAAGATATCATGGGATGAACTTTTTAGACGAATTTTTAGATCTTCAAAGTTATAAGGAGATTCAATCCTTGTGGTTCTAGTATATCGATCTCCTAACATCAAGGTAGGTGGTTTGTTCCTTTCTATAGAATGTATTTGAATATTTTGTACAAATTCCACCAATACCCTTGAACGGGGTATTGCCTATTTATTTTTTTCCATTTTCATTTTCCTTCTTTGCGTATATGATTAATTAGAGGTTATTGATTGTGAATATGGTAATTTACTATGCTTTGGATGTTTTTTCCATGCATGTTTTCCCTGTTTATGATTTTTTGGTCTAGTTTTTTCTATTAGGCTATTGTCAGTTCCACGCCTAGTTTATAGAATGGTGTGATAGTTGTTCATACATGAAAAGAACATATGGAATGCTAGAAAAGTAGTTATTTATTTTACATTGGCTATTACATGATGCAATACTTGCTGACTTTACATAGGGTTATGGTAACCTAGTGTAGTAGACCATATGGAGAATAGACCTAACGTCTTCTCTAGTGTATCTTTAAAATACGGTGCGAGACCACATGGGGAATTATCGTTGAGTTCTTCCTCAGAGTGTCTGTAGTTACTCGACGCAGGCCACATGGGTAATGGGATGTTGAGTCCTTCCCCAGAGTGCCTTTAGTATGATACGAGACTATAGGGGGAGTTCACAGTGAGTGCTTCCCCAGAGAGTCTTTTCTTTAGCTGAACCGGAGGGGTGAGACTGTGTGTGCCTCCCATAGGGTTTCTAGTACTTGTAGTTTGAACCATAGAGGTTAGGATATGAGACCTACCCTAAGGTTTCATATTTGTTCTACTTTTTTTTGTGACTGCTTACTTGTTTGTTTATTATATGCTTGAAACTGTGGATTTTTTTCTGCTGAGTACTTCTCTTGTTTACTGTTTTCTGTACTTTTACCTTCCAAATATTCACTGACAGTTAGGCACAAATTTTTGGGTGGTTTCCTGCTGTTATTTTGTCTCACACACTATTTGGGTCATTCTATTGGGCCCAAACAGATTATATTTTTGCAGGTATAGATAAGGGCAAGCGCCCTTCTACATCAGGTTCTAGATTCCACTGAACATGGAGAGCATGGGACCAATGTGATGTATGCGATGCTGAGGAGTTGTTAATCTATTTTCTTTTGTACTTAGGTTTAATACTATATTCATCATTGTGAATTGTTTGGCTGCTTTCCTAGACACATTTGTATCATGAATATTTTCTATATTTTCCTCCAGCTAATTATTTATCAGTCTACCAGTATTTACTGTTGTTGGATATTGACTGCTTTATCTATTGTATGTTTTTCTGTGCTTCCACTGTGTATGCTTCCTGTGAGGGAATAGTTTCCCAACGATCTCACCCAAGGCCCTTACTACTAGTCGGAAGCCTCTGGCATTCGGGGAAATGTTCTTGAGGTTATGTGACCTACTGGGTACGGGGCACCTCTAGGTGGCTTCCGGAATCAGGACGTTACAAATTCCTATCCCATTTGATGAATAATTTGATGGATATAAAACATTAAATAAATATAAAAAACATATATATATTTTAATGATATTTGAGAAATTATTTTTTCAAGGTTGAATAATGTTTTAGGGATGTCTAAGTTGAAATAAAAGAGAACCACTTTTTAAAAAACTATACATCTTCTTTAATAATCCATTGTTTCTTAACAGCTTTATAACACTACAGACTTTTTCATCAAAATTTAAGGCATATAGAATTTTTATATATATTTTAGTATGGTATTTGATATATATTGGCCACAAAATGTTCTATAATTTTGAATAAGTTAAAATAATATGGGTTCTTTTATAAGAGAGTGGAGGGTAACTCTTGAAATTTCAGAAAAAATTAAATTAACAAAAACTTATTTTCAATTCCAAATTTCTAAAATGATAGTTATTCAAAATATATAATGATTTTCGGTCTCAATAATATAATATTATAATTTTCACTAGTTTAAGTTACAATATTACACTTATTATTTCGTTTTAACCACTATTTAACCTATATAATTATTACCGTGAAAAAAATTTGTTATTACTCTTTAATGGATAATATATGTACTATGAAATTAAAAATGAACAATAAATAAATCATGTATGAAATTAGAAAAATTATAAAAGTACATTTTATGAATTTAATATTTTTTATAATTTAATACCATTTTAAAAAATATTATTTATAAAAAAAATAACTCATATCATTTTAAAAATGATCGTCATGATTACATTTAAAAAAGTATAACTAAAATAATACTAACAAACTATTTTATTACATTATTATACTTCATACATAGTCTATATACTTATTTTATTATGTTAATGATATAAAATTATATTTATTTTAATATTTCCTTTTTTATTTATTTTATATTTCAAATAGTATAATAATTAATTCGTCGTTGTTGTTAAATTATTTCGAAATGTAATTTCCCAATAAAAAATATATAATTAATTACTATGATGAAGATTAATGTATTGTATTTCAATATTATATGTATGTTTGAAGGTATAATTTGGATTATCACATATTAAAAATGTTATACTTATCAAAAATATTTGTTTGCCATTTATGAATTTTTATAAAATTTAATATTATATGCTGATTAAAGTCAAATAAGTGTCTAAAAGATTTCATAAATTTTTCCCACTGGTTATGTTTGTTTATATTTACATGAAAAAAATTTAATTTCAGTTTTAGGGTAATTTTCTAATACTTATCGTAATTATTTTTACCTTTACATACCTGATTCACCATTAACCATGTATAAAATGATTACCATGATAACTATTCCTAATTTTCAAATATATAAAAGAATTATTTAAGAAATTTGTAAATGATGATTTAAAATATGTAGATAATTTTTAAAAATTAGAAACTCATATATGGGTATAATTAATTTAAAATTAATCTCATAGACAGGGTAAGAAGGCAGGTATTTAAAGTCAAATTATTCTCATGTTTGAAATGTTATTATGTACAAATTTAAAATAAAAATTATACCAATGACCTAAATTGTTTTAATAGATCTAGAATTTATCTATTTTATAATTAATAAAATTTAAAAAATAAGTTATTATTTTAAATTCTTTAGATGATATATTATTTTTCAATTAAAATGTAGTATTTTTCATTATTCATCAAATAATGAATCTTACCACTAAAATACAAAAAATTCAACCAAAGTAATTTTTTACATAACTAATTTAAAAAAAATTTTATTATGTCAAATAAAATTTATAAATGGATCAATAATTAGTTTTAAAATATGTGAACCTTTAAATTGAGATAGAATTTTTTTGTAGAAAAATATAAAGTTTAATCGTTAAAATAGATTTATGATTATATATCTATTATAATATATTATATATTAAGGTCATAATATATTATAAATCAGTGTAAACATAATATATCATTCAAATTCACAACATCCAATATAGTGACTAGACGATAATGATCACATTTTAAAAAAATATTATATTTCCCCTTCAAGCATGATTTTGTGTATCTTGTAGGCTATAATGCATAGTGTTTCATTTTAAATATATTGGGATGTTACCATCTAAACCATTTAATAAAATAAATATCCATAATTTTGAATTGGGATTTGTAAAATGTTTAGTCTATTCAAATTACATTTATTTAAATGCAACATTCTAACAAGGGTCAATAAAAATTAAATTTGAAAATAGAGACACGAATGTATGAAGGTATCCTTTGATAGCAGATACAAGTTTTTATGTTTTAAATGATTTTTAATAATTAAAATACTAAAAATAATTTTCATATCAAGTGTTTTAGAGAACAAGGTCTGGAGAAATTGATCATTCATAAAAAAACAAGTCAGTGATGGTCTTAAAAGTAATTTATTTATGAGAATAATTAATAAGAATATAAATTTTATTCCAAAATAATTTTAATAGTTTTGAAGAGTTATTTTACAACATAAATTAAGAATATATATAAATTCACATATAAAACTAGTATAGTTTAAACCACTAATCATTTTCACTTCACTCACAACTATTTTTTCAAATGATGAGTATGAATTGTATTTCTAATTGAAACATCCGAGTCAGATTATATAGATCACAATATCACCAAATTTATTACTATCAATTCATCATACCCTTATGATCTAAGAAAACCCAAAATGGTTAGTAGAATATAAAATATTTAAAAAAGGGAATGCTATTATAAGATAAGAAACTATCATTGTAATGAAAATTAACCAGTAATACTCAATGTTCAACAATGACCAATCGATAAATAATTATGCATAAAATCCCTAAAAAATATCGAGTAATATGACTATACATAAAAATCATAAGGATTTGATTACATAATATTCCAAGACAAAATTTATAATTTATCTCCAAAAAATAGCAATGATACCTAAAGTATCATTATATAAATGATATACCCAAGTCATATAATATCTATGATATTAAATTAATTTATATGAATCGCCATAAAGAAACATTATAATAATATTTTTCACTAATTTATAATTCACCATATATTCATAAAACAAAATACAATTATATTTTATTTACCTTAATATTATAGGATTCCCAAAAAATTTAACTTCTTTTAAATTAAAATTATTCATTTGATTAACAAGTCATTTTCCAATACCATGGAAATATATTTGATAAAACAAATTTTACAAAAAACAACATATAATCATCTACAAATTAATTTTTTAAATTAAAAAAATTCCCATGAAAGAGAACATCACATAGTGCAATGGTCGGTGATTCATCCTTAAATCCCATCAATTTCATGTTTATTTACATTAACCATGTCAGAAGAAATGGGGTTTAAAACAGTCTATGGGTTTCCCATATTTAAAAAAATATATTTCTTAAACCATTACTGCAAAATGTGAGAGAAAATCTAAAAATCATCATAATACAAGTTATCCTTATATCTAATCTCATATAATTTTTTATATCCCATAAATTAATATCCCTTAATTATCTCAAAAAAATAATTCCTTAAAAAATTCTATTAGTTACTTTAAAATTTAAGAACATAAATCCTCAACATGGGTTTCCAAGAAAACAACCTTATAATCAACCTGGAAATTATAATTCCAAGAATATGTGCATTACATTTAATATTAGTTTATATTTTTAAATGTTTTCTAACCCCTACCTTGATACAAACGGTTTCAATCCATCATTTAAGTATATATATATATTATAGTTATTTTAAAACCTGGAATGTCGTTCTTTTTCACATTTTGTTTTTGGGATAGAGTTTTAGGGACTTAGGAAAAAATGTTCTATATTAATTCCATTCATTAAAAGTAGACACATATACTCAATATAGTTATTTAGACCAAAGGAAACCATTTTTCAAATTAAACATGTTTTATTTTCCTTAAATGTAAAAAAAATTACATATTAATTGTATAAGGGTACCTATCCTTCTTTAAAATATATTTAAAATTTTTAAAAATATATGATGATAAAAATAGGTTTTGTAATGTAAATAAATGATGAAAATTAGTTGTCTAATTTAAATATTAAATACAATTTAAATCCATTTCATAAAACCATACCATTTATCAAAAAATTAAATAATCATTCTCATAATTCAAATGTAATTTATCTTACCTTTTCAATTAAAATAATTTCTTAAAAAATAAATATTCTGAAAAGAAAATTCATATAGGTTATATGATGATATCATAATAATAAATACCTAACAATTAACTTAAATTAACCCTTTAAAATTTGAATTACCATATTTCATAACACCAATATAATTCACAAAAAAAATATTTACCCAATGCATTAAAGAACTATATAGGTGAACTAAATGATTTACTCAGATCACCTATAATCTATAATGGTGCTAAAAAAACTTATATAATATAAAATGATAATTTCATGAATAAATACATTCAAAAAATTACAACATGTCAAAAAACATTCAAATATGTAAATATATTTTTTTTAGATAATCACATTTAAAATTAAAAAAAATTGTGCACATAAAAATGATACAATATTCATTGTAGCTAACTATAAAAATGTATAATGGAAATGTCAAAATGTTAAATCTTTAAAAAAATGGAAATTTCATTCATGAATTATATAATAAAAAACATTTCATTTGATCATTATAAAAATTATTATAAGAGAAAAATCAAAAGGGGACTTTTTTAATTGAAAGTATTTTATATAAATATATAAAAAGATTAAACATTGTATAAATTTGAGAGAAATTATAAAGAAATAAAAAAATTCAGTTCCATTTTAATACATTTTTTTACTTATTTATAAAAAATTGACATTAATTATAATGGATTATTAAATAAATATTCCAAATATTTAAAATAAGGATTCTTTATGAAGGAGTTCTTTACCTTGAGTCTAACTCATCATGTGTGTTCTTTATCATTCTAACTAGTATGAATTAGTCAATTTATTCTTTCCAAAGAATATTTTTCTTGATTATTATTTATTTGATACAACATATTTCAATGTTATATAAAAATAATCAATCATTTAATATAATCTGTTATGTTTTGATGGTATTCGTTATGTAATTCCAAAATGTCATCGGTCAGATGAAAATTGTGAAAACTTTCAGCATCGAATCACAAATAGAATTATATTTATAATATTTTGGTCATCATTATAATTCAATTATTCATTTTAATTCAATCATTTAATTTGTCTATTGTAAATGAATAATGTTAGAATTAGGGGGATGGTAGGTTGTGCATATCCATATGGGTCTTTACAAAAAAAAAATGTCAGTATTTATAGTACACTGTATTTATTATTCTATAATGGTAAATTGTGTTTTTAGTGGTTTGGAATAAAGAACAAAACCAAAACATATAAAAAATGAATTATACCTCTTCTTTAAGAAACCTTCATTTCATAAAATGATAACACCGAAAATGATAGATTTTTTCATAATATAAAATTGAGGGATTGTTGTATAGAAGTTTGGAGGATATTAGCCTAGAGAAATGTCTTCTATGGGTATATAAATTAGAATAAGGGTATCTATATTATAAGAGACTGGTGGGAGAAATTTTAGAATTTCTCAAAATATAAAATGAATATAAAATAATATTGTTTTTAAAAAAATGGATCCAATATGAGTTATCTATCAATATAAGATGAGGATGTTTGTAAATCCTCTAGTGAAATTATTTTGTTTCATATTTATGTTATATTATCACCCTTATGATTTGGTTTTAACCATTATTTATCCTTTTTATCATATATAGAAATGTAATGTTAGTTTACTCACTAATGGTTAATATAGTTACTAAAATATGAAGAAATACCAAAAATGAATTTTATATCAAATATAGATCCATATAAAAATAATTTTTCTTTATTTTTTATTTTTATTATTTTTATATATCTTATTAAATATTGATTTTTCAACTATCATTAATGTTAATTTTGACACTACTCATTCCATTGAATTATATATATTTAAATATAACTCATATAATTAAAAAATTATTTAATTAAAGTAATAAAATTAAAATTTAATCTTTAAAATCATAGAATAAAATTTATTATCTAAAATTGAAATTATATTAATATATTTAATAACATTTATTTTGTATTTCCATTATAAAAATAATTACCGCATCACTAATGTATAATAAATTAAGGTAATTATTTATAATATAAAATTTAAAAACAAATAACAATGATGAAGATAAATATTTTATATTTAAAAACAATATTTATAGATGATGATATATTTTCCATTTCCATATGTTAAAAATGTTATACTTATTGGAAACATTAGTTTGATAGGTTTCAATTTTCATTAAATAAAATACTATTATGGGATTAAATACATCCATGTGATTCCATGAGGTCATTAAATAAACCCATGGATGATTTTGGTCTAGAATGTATCATAAATATTATTTATCACATGTGTTTGAATAATTTTCTAATCCTTAGAATAATTATTTTTACTCTTAATTACAATATAAAACCTTAAATATTTTAATAAAAATTTGTTTGTTTACTATTCATATTATCCAAATTTAAAATAAACATATACAATGAATTGGGAACTTATTATTCCTAATATGGAATCTCGATTTCAAAAGTAAAAACAATTAAGTGTCTAAAAATATTTTACAATAAAATCTATAGATTGGTTCAGAACCATGTTTTTAATGTGAAACAATTCAAATGATTGAATTGTTTTTATATCGAAATTCAATATTACAATGATTACAACGAACTAAATTAGAATAAAATATGTACAATTTTAATACTTTTTATCTAAAAAATATAATATATAATTTAAAATTATGAAATTTTAGATTAGGTTATAGGATTTAATTAAATTTCTTTATTTATCATTAATCAAAAATAAATATCTTTTATCAGAAAAATATAAATATCTACATCATTTTTTTGATATTATGATTTCAAAAATAATATTTAACTTCTGAAATAATATTTATAAATGTTTACAAACTTTCTTTTAAAATAAGTTAGCCATTAAATTGTTTTAATACTACATTTTAGAAAAAAATTAGTTATTAATATTAAAAATGGATATATTATTATATTATTCCTATAAAAATTATTGGAATTATGTCAACAAAATATTTATGAGTTTAAAAAATGATATATTTAGTCATATTAAAACTAGAAAATATAACATCTAGGTGATAATTATCATAATATAAAAACAATATTACATTTTAATATAAGCATGAGGTGTTTTATATAAAAGGTTACTGATAATAGCCTTACATTTCTAAAATATTGCAATGTTTAATCTATGATAAATTTTTTATTTTTTATTTGTGTTTTTTCCATGAATTGTACCTATGTAATGATTTCAACCAATTATCTAACAAATTCCTCAATCATACATTTATATATAACATATTTTCTCACTTGAAGAAAATAATGCTCAAATTTAATATTTATTGTTATCATGAGAATAATGAAATTAAATAAATGATGGAAATTTAAATATAATTATTCAGAATTATATAATTACATTAAATTATTCTACAACATTAAAATATTATTTATTTAATTAAAATGAAAATATAATAATTTTTTTATAAAATTAAAAAGTATTTCATTTAAATAAATTAATTTTTTTCATAAATTTTTTTCATACGTATAATGATTTTGTGTTATAAAAGGTATAAATTTGTATTTTAACTTTTTCTTAAGGTTTTAAATGTGAAATGAAATGAATGGTTTAAAAATTTACATTAAAAATATAATATATTAAATAATTTTTTTAAATTATTTAAAATTCATAAAAATCATTTAATTATTAAATTTGACTGTATTATTTTAAAAATATCATCAACGGAAAATTCATATATTGAATTTCTTTTGATTTTAACTATTGTGATCCCTAATTGTTTGTGTTTAAAAATATCATCAATGGAAAATTTATATCAACTCATCATTGTATTACCTTCAATGAAAATAGTTTTTGTTTGGATAAATTCATATAAATAGTAATTTATACTAATATAATAATTCGTTGAATTTCCAAATTTCATAAACCCTCTAATATTAAGAAAAAAATGTCATTAACTTTCAGCACCCACAATAAACATTTTTTGTATGAGAATATGTACCTAATTTATTTCACTATTCCCTCAAAAAATCCAAGAGGAAATTTATTGATCTAATAACCTACCTTGGTATGGTTTTTTGGTGTAGAGATTAAGATACTTTATAAAGGAGAGGTATAGATTCTAATTAAGTTTTGTCATTTTATTTATTCTTTTACCTCTTTCAAATAAAATAAAAAATTATAAAATTTAAATTTTAGTATAATCCATAAATTGAGATTTTAAATTTTTAATGGAATGTCACATATTCATATCAACATCCATCAAATTGGATAAGAAACAATTATTAATTTGTATAATAGACGATCATCACATGAAATGGTGTAATTCATATTTTATCATCACCATCCATGGTTTGTTATTATGGTTTATTTAACTGATATATATACAATATTAATTAAATATTACTCATTCCTAATAATTAATTTATCATTTATTTTAATAAAATTAATAAAATGATATTTGATAATACGATTTTTCACAAATATAGACTACTTTCTCCCTAAAGTGATCTGATTCGTTTTTCATAACCACATCCCATTAATGATATATCTATATATATAAGTAATATGGTATTTAGGATCTGTTAAAAATTATACAAATTGATAATAAAACATACCATCTTTCAATAATTACTATTGAATAAATAGAAACGTTACTCATGCATTCGTATCACCAACCATACCAATGAATATAACAAAGTTCATTTTCGATACAAATATATCATGATTGGTTTCTTGAGTACCATTAATGTAAAAAATTCATTATTGTTTCATGAATATTAATCTGAAGGTGCTAGAATAAGGAAAATTTTACAATTATCAAACGATCTACCAAATATTGGATATATGAGAAAAATATCATCAAAAAAATGTGATGTGAAAAAATTTATTATAAAATAGAAATGAAATTAATCAAAAAATGACCCTTATACATATTTAATTATGTAAATAACATTAGTTTATCATTCCAGATGATAAGGATGTTAACTAATGAGTATAAATTTTTGTAAGGGTCTTTCTTACGAAAACCCTTTAAGATTCCAATTCCAAATCTTCTTCACTTATGTCCATTATTTTCAAAATGTATTGGGAAATTGCTAAATTAATATTAAATGTTTTATAAATGAATTATTTTACCATATATTAAATTATTTACAATTTCATTAAAAATGGAATAATTTTCATATTGTTTCTGAATGTTCAATTTACATTTCAACCCAAATTATAAATATTATAAATAATTATTTTCCATGTAAATATTCATAAGAATATTTAATTTATGTATTTATATGTAAATAAATTAATTATAAAGGATATGTTACAAATTTTTTCTCTTAATTATATGTTTTTCAAAAGAAATATTTTTAACGTATTCCATATGTAATATTTTTTACTTTTTTCAATTGCAAAATGGAATGATTTGTTTTAACATATATGATGTCCCCACCTTTTCTAGTCCCTGAATCTATTATTGAGTTGTTATATTTCTTTATAATATGTCTTTTTTCAGCAATGAGGTTTTCTCTTCCATTTAGATTTATAGATTGTTTAAAATGTTTTCAATTGGAACTAATATTTTGTTATCAATAAATATAGTGATTATGGGCATAACATGTCCTATCTGAACGAGAATTTGCACTGTGTTAGGACAATAACAAATATATCATGTTTTCAATCACTCTTTAATGTTATTTAATGCTTCTAAATTATATATATATATATATATATATATATATCCAAAATATTTACCCATATTATTATAAATTCCTCTGATGTGGAAATATATTATTTATATTCATTTCTAAAATTCCTTCATTATAAATCATCCTTTTATAATGATATGATGGAAGATTATGCAACCCACTCCCAACCATGGTAAATTATTTTTTATATGAATTATTATTTATTTTGTTTTCTCTAGCACATAATCATTTACATATTTTTATGGGTAATACAGGATATAAATATAAGGAATTAGGTAAAGGTTTATCTTATGAGACATTATGTATGATATTACAGAGTAAACCTAATCTAATATGGGTATCTATCACCCATATGATTTCTTCATGGGTTATATACAAATTTTTCTATTAAAAATATTTAGGAAAAGCATAAAAATTTCATATATTTCCATTATAGGATGTTAACATGTTATTTGTGTTATTCACCAATGTGATTTCTCCTTATTTTTTGTTTAGAGTAAATTATATAACACTTCATGAGGGTGGACTGTATATCTTCTTTTAAAAAATATTTCATATTTCATAAAATATTTGAAATGAACATTATTGAAGTTTTATTAATCCATTATGATTCATTATGAAATGTTGTATGACAATCATTACGTTAAATATTTGAAATATTGGGTAGTATAATGTTTATTTTAATCCGAAATTTTAATATAGAAAAAAGGAAAACATTTTATAACATTCATGGACTGAAAAGATTCAATACTTATTTTTTATATGTCTTTTATTAATAATTTTATCTCCTAAAATGTACTAAAATATTTTTCATATTATTATAATTATGAGTAGGGATATATATAGGTTAATGTTAAAACTTTCTATGGTACATCAATCAAACTAAAAATTTTATAAAATAAAAATTTAATTTTTAGGTAAAATTGTTCTTAAGTGGATATTTCCACATTATGATTTCATATTTATTTATGTAATGGTGGGGGAATAATTATTTTGAACTCTTCATAATATATATACTAAATTATATTTCAATGAAATCATGATTATTAACTGAATAGTTTGTAATATTTACTTTTGAGACATTATAGTTGGTATAAGATAAATGATTAAATAATATTTTAGATTATGAGGTATTTATCTGATCATAGGTTTTATAGATACCTTTATTGTAATATAAAATTAAGGTTAATCATAATATTAATGACTTATAAAAAACTATCTTCTAAAGTGATTGAATTATAAGATGATTAATATTATTTATGTATATGTTTATGTAAATAATAAATTTTATTTAATTATGATTTTTTTGAGGAATAATTCATTTACATGTTAAATGCAGAAGTTTTATTTAGAAAAATATTTTACCAAATCATTCTTATTCTTTGGTTTCATTAATGAGTGGAAATTTGTAAATTATTTTTCATTTTTTTTATTTTTTAAATTATAAAATATGTTTTTTGGGATTTTGGAGATTATTTTCTTATTTCATTTAATGAGTGATTAGTCATTTATGGAATTAAATTATATTTTGATAATCATTTTTTTTAATGTCTATAAAAAGGACGAAAATATTATTTTGTATATTCTGATTACGTGAACCATTAGATGAATATTTTATTGTTGTAGGCATAAATGATTCCACATGACTTGTCATTAAATAATGAAATATATGATACTTTAGTTTAAATATATTAAAATTTGATATTCTATTTTTGAACTATTTTTAATTATTTATATTTTAAATCATGATGATAATCTAATACCTCAAATTTAGGGAAATAATCATGAAATTATATTTTCTCCTTATTACAATAATTTTATGTTAATTGATTTTTTTTTCACAGCTCATTTTTTTATGTTTTTTCCCTCAAATATACCTTGAATATTAAATTTCAATATCATTTATCTAAACAACTCCATATAATTATGTAGACATTAGATTTTTACTCAATGATTATATTTTTACTAAAAATTAATGTTATCCATTTTTGAATCATAGTTATTTAAAAAAATATTCTTTTTATTTGAAATAATAATATCATCATTTACTTTGGATTATATTTTTTAATATTTTCAATAAGTTTCTAGATTCGATTAAATAAAATGATGAGGCCTTTTAATTGAATGCATATTTATTATCATTGATTTTTATAGGGTAAATATATATATTTTAATGGTTTTAAGGTATAATTAGAGAATATATTTTCATTTAGTAAAATTTAGTTCATTAAAATAAAATTTAAATTTAAATTAGGTAAAAAAAACTATGTGCTATATTGAACATTTATATTAAAAACCTTTTCCCTCTTTCAATTAGTTTGATTAATTTTTCATTGAGATATAAAATTTATGTGTTATAAATTTTGAAAATTTAATTCCACATTTGGAATCAAGAGGTCCATATTTATTAAATAGTATCCTTTTATTTTTTGTAGAGCATGAATTGAATCTTTTGAAATATTTTTCATTAGCATATTTAAGGGTTAATTTAAAATAAAAATTAAATTCTAAATATTATAAAACACCATTAACACTTTTAATAATTTCACTATATGATTGTGTTTCTACTGAATTATCGATGGATCAAAATAATAATTGTTGGAAGTCAAATGGATGAGAGTATAACATTAATAATATTATATTATAATAAAATTAATTTTTGTCGCTCTTTGTTTTATGAAGTAATTTTTTTAAAAAAAAGGGATTATATAAGTGATATGTTTTCCTTTAAGTATTAGTTATTAGTCTAAAAAAATTATATTATGTTATTTTCTTGATAATATTTTTACAAATCAATACATTATTTTGTGACATAATGATCATTCATTAATTATTTAATTAATTGAGGAATAAAACAAATGATATTAATTTATTAAAAATAAATATAATAAATATAACTATGATCATCCAAGAATGTTTTGGAAGAAATTTACGTGTTTTGATGAATTAAAATTATTGGTCTAAATTAGTTTTATTGTGATGATATTTTAAAAATATCAAGTAATGAATTATGTCAAAATTGATATTATATAAATTTTAAAATAAATAGTATTTTATTAAATGATTTAAAATTATTAAAAAAACGAAAATCCGACTAATTGATTTGGATAATTATTAAAATTTCATAAAAGAATCATTTATTTTTTATTTTTTCATTTTATTATAATTTCATTATCCCAAAAAGTGTTATTTACATGATACTACTCTCAGAAATGAAAAGGATGATGATAAAAGTTTAGGTTTAAAAATATAAAAAAATTATTCAATTCTTGTTGGCGTAGTCTATTTAGACCCAAAATCATAATAAATTAATATTTAACATTTTTGGGATACATTTATATTAGAAAATTCTATTATATTAATTCAATATTTTTAATATTTTTAAGAGTAACTTCTCTTATCTTATAAAAGAGAACATCTATTTCTCGATTCCTCAAAATTTAAAGACTATTTGATTAGTCCATGATCTAAAAATGCTTTTCTAGAATCCCTCCCAACATTCTAAAGGCCTCATTTTAGACGTAAAATACACCATATAGGTGTTAAGGTGTTCATGAAAAAATATCATCCGATGAAAAATGTATCATTTTTAATCCAAATTTTATGTTTTATTTATTATTTCACATTTTTCAAATTGTCTTAAACCATAAATAAATAAATAATGATGTATCCAAAAAATACAAAAATTTTAGTTTGTAAATTTCTTCACATAATTCGATCTCCACATACATAAAATAAGAATACAATTTTCATTATTGTATATGAAGAACTACTGCCTCAAAGAATAATATAATTCATGTTCCAAAATATTCTCTATGGACTGGAAATAATAATTGAACTGAAAATTATATATTATATTAATGAGTTCTTTATAATTATTATAAAAAAATATATCATTTAGTATGTATTTCAATTTTCATATACATATTTAATAGTTGGATTTAAAAGTATAATTGATGTCTAAATGTGATTATTATTTCCAAAATAGTGTTCTTGAGATTATGGAATAATTCCCACTATTATTCTAGACATCACACGAAATTCAATTTTTTCTCATGTAATGAATAAAGTCAAAACGCCCAAAATAAACATAATTATATTTTGGTAATTATTACAACATGTTATTAAGTGATATAAAATGAATAATAAACATAAAAAATTTCACAAAAATTACTAATTAATAAATGTTTGGTATTGACGAATATACAGAACAAATATAATGCATCAGACTCATCGTAAGAGACTTTTTCACTAAAACCCTCATTTTAAATGATTTACTAATTTACTCTTATAAATATTTCTATCTATTTTAGTAATTTTTAAAATGTTATTTAGGAATTCATTTATTTCATAATTTTTTTTTTAAATGGTATTATTTTAATTTGTCTCAATTTGTTTCTAAATAAATCATTTTAAGGAACATTATTTTTGAATGTTTTTCTTCATGTTTATGGTTCAACTATTTTTACAAATTTTAATGAGAATTTTTTATAATGTATAAAACATGATAGGTCTCTTCCACATTCCTAATGATTTATTAATTTAATAATTTTAGATGTTTTCATAGTTATTTTTTGTGGAAATGGTTTTATTTTTATTTACACAATTTATTTATTTTAACATTGAGTTTTTTTATAAGGGTATTTTGATAAATAATAGTTGATTCATCAGGGATAAAAAAATATTTTCAATGATTTTGTTCATGATTTAGTCCATAAAAATTATATAAAAAATGATGAGCCCCATTAATACACACAGGTGATCCCGATATGGCTTATATGAATGGTTGAGCCCGATTACTGCTCATGAAAAATTGTTTAGACCCATATAAAATATATATAGTGTGGGAAAAATTAATTCTCTCAAATGTAATGGATACTTGATAGATGGAATTTTAGTGTATAATTATTCCATTTATAAGGATTCAATAATGTTTCAATACAGGTTCTATGAAATGATGTCCCAAGGAACATATATGATTTTCCTATTCACTATAATGAGTTTTTGAGGGAATAATGAATTCCTAGTTGTTAAATAAATGATCATTCTAATGTAACTAAACTTTACCTTTTGGTAAAATATTTACATTTTAATGGATAGTGTTTTTCAACGGTTTTCATGTATTTAATGAACAAATATCATCTTTTATTTTTATGTCCTTGAATAATCCTTTTGTTCGCATTGAATGGTTTGAATTGTTTTTTCATGTCTTAATATTTGTATAGACAAAAATTGACATGATAAAAGTGTTGAATATGTGCCAAGAAAAGAAACCAAACTAATTTTAAATGGGTTTCATTTTGTGGAAGAAATTGATTCTATGTATAATATTCCATTGGAATTAAAGGGGTTTAATATATATGAGGTTTTCAAATTTAATTAAAACAATCGACCAAAAATTCCTTAGGAAAACTGTGTGATTTCTATATTTAAAATAAATATAATATATTATGTTTAATAGATGTTTGAAATATTTTTAATTAGAAAATGATTTCAACAACATTATTGATTGTTCTGCTTACTTATGAGTTACGGATATCATCATTGGTAAATAATTTTCAGGTTGATCATAATATCTTTTTATTGAAACCCCTTTTGAGGCTTATAGATAAAAAATTTAATATGGGTAATGGTGTTTCTAGAAGAATTCATTTCCAAGGAAAATAGGGGTTATTAAATTTTGGGATGTAAAATAAAAGTTATGAGATATCCATTGTAGTTAATATATATTAAATTTTTTAGTATGTTTCCAACAAAAATTATATTCTTATAAGAATTATATAAATATAGTTTCATAAAAAAGTTAACTCGTAGGATTGGTGATAACCCATCATGTCTCGAATGTCCTGGGAATTAAACCCCCTATTGAATGGTGGCAGGGGTGTAGTACCTACCACCAGAATATGTGTTGTCCTAGTGGATATAAGATTTTATTATATCTAAAACAGTTATATGTTGGATGGATAAGTTGATTATGGGATATTTTTTAAACATATATGTAAATTATTTATAGATTATGTGATTAAATTAATTTCCAAATATTTTAACTCTTTTGAGAACCCTATAAGATTTTTGTAAAAAAATATGAGGAATAAATATTTTAATTTTTCTTTTAGAGTCATATATGATTTTAATGTTTCCTTGTGACGTTTCATGTTATTTATCGAAATTATTATCACATCTCTGAGATTATGTCATTTTGGAAATTAAACATTTATTTTGAGAAATTAAGAGTGGTTGATTTTATTTGGTGTAATAGGTGTTCATATACTTAGGTATTTTGATTTGAAACATTATTATATATTTTTGAGGAAATATTGTTTTTTATTAGTGATTTATGTTGAACTTTGGATATTACTCTAGAATTTTAGAGATTTATGTTATATTTTGGAATATAGTTCTATATTGTTTTTTATAACAATCTTATATTATCATAATATTTTTTTTAATGTATAAATATATTATTTATAGAAATATAAACAATTATATATTATTCTAGCCTCTAAAATATGATTGTAAGGGTTCAGGTTTGAAAAAAACCATCTAAAATAATTATTGTTTATAGAAAATGATATATTTGTGGTGGATTTTTAAAAAACAAATAAAAATATACCACTAATGTAGGTATATTTAGTTATATTACATGATCATAGAGTAAAATAATTTCTCATCTATATGAAAATTATTTTGACAAAAAGCATTATCTACTTACATATCCCACTAGAAAATTAATGACCTTTTAACCAATCACTGTTTTATTATACATTATTAATAAATTTATAATGACCATTCTACCAATAAATATTCATCAGAACTAGATATTGTTTCTTCCATAAACATGTTTTTATCATAGAGCCACTATTGATGTTATATGAGGTGACCTATGTACTTCATTTTCATTATTTTAAAGTTGAATCTAAATTAATCATTTTTTGATGAGGGATTTCCACAAATATATTATGAAATGTCAAACCACTTAATTTTTATCCTGATACAAAATTTTAGGGATTGAATTTATTAATGGAGCTGATAATTTAAAATCATGATTTTTGAAAAAATTAAATATTATGTTTGATAGCGTACACGAATACACCATAGGTATAAGGCCTCGGCCTTAAACCTTACTTAATATTGAATTAAATGAATAATTCACATTGAAATTTTTTTCATGGTTTAGAGTTTTAGAGAATTAGGTCATAACTATTACATCTTAAAAGATTACATAGTAGAAACTTCTACTAAGTTTCCATAAAATAAAAAAACACTTAAAAGAAACATTTCTAGTTCCATGTTTTAGATAGAATGTCTTTCCTTGATCCCATCTTTGACCCTATTCATCTTTAAGTCTTGTGGAGAACATTTCAAAAACATGGGATGAGCATAAAAAGCCCAGTAAAGGATACACAAAGAAGGAAAACTCTTAGTTTTTCAAAACAACAAGTCAACCATGAGTACTTTACCAAAGTAAAAATTTTCACCTTTATGAAGAAGTAAAAACTCTTCACTGAATAAAATACCATTACTTACCCTTTTGTAACCAAAATATTACCATAAAACCCATATAAATAACTCATAACATATAAAGGTAACTTGGGACAAAAACATACATAAAAGGAATAACCATACGGTCGATTTCCACACATACTTAATAGAATATCCACACGGCCGACTTCCATACCCAATGCATTAGAGGTTATAACATAACCACCCATCCTGGTATTCACGGTACCACCCATCATATGGTTTATCACGTAACCACCCGTCAAATGTCCAAGTAACATTATAAAATCATAAAACATAAAACAATTATAAAAGAAAGGAAACATTTCCACATTTCAAGCACAATATATCACTTAAATATATTGACATAAAAAATCCATTATCAAAACCATTTTCAATACCAAAAAAGTGTATATGGTATTTATTTACTTTTAAAAATATAACAGCTTGTTGAGGAATCCAAAGATCAAATAATACTCGTGGCGGCAGAAAGGTCATTGTCACCGCGTACGTTAAAAAGAAATATACTTTTTGTCATTTAGTAAAACGCTTCGTATAAAAAAGATTCATTTCGAATAAAAGTATAAGTCAAAGGGTTTTATACACCGTATAAAATAAATCCTTGTATTTGAAAAAAAAAATATGCCTTAATGAAAGGAGATCGAGACGAAGTCCCTTACAAAGACGGTATCCTTGGATTAAGGATAAATAAATTACATAATTATGTGTGACAAAATAATACACCAAATATAAGTTGATATTAAGTGTAAAACAATCATAGTTTATTCACACATATTCATAGAATGACTTATTCAAGGAGTACAAGTTTATCCCAAACAATCAAAATTGGGTTAAGAAGTTCCCTTTCAAAAATTTGACAGCCTAACGACGTCACTTCAAAATTCATAAAATGAGTTGATGAGAGATAAAAAGGGGTATCTCATCACTTGGACATAACATTTATAGCAATAAGTATATATAAGAACATATGCCATCATAATAAGATTAAAAGGCCTAAAAAAGTCTTTTAAAATGAGGAGGGTGAAAGGTTCCCTTACCGAATTGGGTAACTTCGGAAACGTACACCCCATGAAAGACAGACTATACAAAATTGATGTAAATACCCATAAACAGAATTATATTACACAAAGAGTATAATATTGGGATGTATATACACCACTCAAAGGAAAATGGTGGAAAATGTAGCATAAATCTCACAGGAATAAAAGTGAGATGAAAAATCCCTTATGAAAACTCGGCAGCCTAACGACAACACATAAAACATCCAAAAATGGATTTATGAGATAAAATAGGTTCTCCCATAATATGAACAAAAAAATTACAGTATGATGAATATAAAATAACATCCCCAAACATAAGAATGATGAGCTTATAATAAATGACATACAAGAGAGTACTTAAAAAGAACGAGAGAGGTTGGATCCCTTACCTCATGTCTGACTTGTCTTGTTTATTTCATTATATTCCTGAATAAAAAACTTTGGTCAACATATAATTGCTTAAGGACCTATTTTAAAGATTATTATTCAGTTCATATCACATATTATAATGTTATAACAGTTGGTTAATAATGTGAGTTCATATTAGATGTTTTTGTCAATGTTTGGTACATGAGTCAAAAATGAACTTGTTTGAAAATGATTGTCCATGTAGTTATAAGTAAATCATCTCCAGAATAGTATTAATGATTTAAATATCATATATATCCTGTAAATATTCATTTTATACTACTTCATAACATTTGGAGATAAAAATAAATGAAATACACCGTTCATGGAGACGGTAGGCCGTACGTACGCATGAACGCTACTTTCATTTCTTTGTCATATTAATGGAATTAAAAATAATTGAGAGATATATATATTATAATTCCAGTATAATATATATGTTATATAGGTCACATATGTTCATTAATTTCATTATTTATACATTCCATGTTTTGCATTAACGAGTCACATCACTTGAGGGGGCGGTAGTCCACACTTCCTCTTATGAAATTATCGCATTTGCACAACATGAAAATCATAAAGGCATGTTTTAAATATAAAATTCAGAAGCATATAGAAAAAATAAATACCATATATATAATATATAAAATATAGTGACATCATAATGGCCACCATGAAAGGTGTTAAAATAATATTGAACAATCATCGTTTCGTGAGGCAGAAATTCGTCGTCCACAGAAACAATATGTTCTTTAACCATTAGACAAAGGTGTGTGTAAGTGTAGCTCGAATCCGTCACATAAAAACATCCTAGTATATTTAATATACTGTTTTTGTTATAAAATAATGGAATAAAAAGAGTTTAGAGTGTTGGAGAAGCAAAATAATACAAAAGAACACAAGGGAAGACATTACCTTTAAATCAGGTAACTCTTTTTGATTTGAGCTCAAAGGCTTCCTTCGAAATGATTCTGCCCAAAGGTGAGGCTTAAATGATTAATATAGGGATGTTGGGAGATGAAAAGGAAAGGTTTTGGCTGATCCAAAGGATTGAGTGGTGTGGGTATGGTGGTAGAGGTGGGGGCCTTTTATAAGAGGAGAGGAGGGGAACTCTTGGAAAGTTATAAAATTTTACTTTATTATAAAATTATTTTCAGATTTTGAAGGTCCTAAAATTTTATTTTTTGAGGATAAGGTGATAAGAGTTCGAAATCCATACATCCAATAGGTTTTTGACAAGTTTAGTTCTTAGATTTTACATTATCTTTTCATTTTATTTAAATCGTTAAATAATGAGGTAATCACTCCATCATCATGGTGTCATAAAATTTAATTTATTTAATGTCTAAAAATTATAAAAAAAATATCATTAGGTAGTAAATCTTTGTATATTTATAATGAATATTTATAGTAAAAAATATGACTTGTATAAACCCATTTAAATTTTTTTTAGTAAAACAACACATATTTGTGACATTTTTATTTTAACATTAAATAAAAAAAAATTAATGTTATTTTCCTACCAAAGTGGCTCCATGGGGTCCCCAAGTTGACCCATGGATTGTCTTGGTCGGCCATGACACATCCAATAAGGGTAGGACATGTGTCAAGGTTATTTCATATTATTAAAACATTATTTTTACCTTAAATTACACTAATTACCTCTAATCGCGATAAAAAACTTAAAAGTAACTATTCACCAAAAAATTATTTTAATCCCATTGAACCACATTTTACTTCCTAATGAAAACCATGTATGTAGGATTTTTGAAATTCAAAACACAGATGTGGTAAAATTTCATTTAAACGAAAAATCAGTTTTTTTAAGTACCACTTGGTGGTTTCACTATTCATCAAAAATTGAAGTTTTTCAGAAAAATACCAAAAATTCACCCTAAGATATATTTGATATTACAAATTCAAAAATGATGTATATTTTAAAAAATTAAAAACATATAAGTTACATTAATTAAATTTAACAATTAATTCCCATTGTCAGAACAAATTGTGTGTTTTTATGAAACAATATATATCAAAAGATTGACACTAGTTTAAGTCCAATTTCAAAGTGAAATTAATTCCAATGACCACTATTTGATTAAATGGTAAAAATATATTCTAATTTCACTTTAAAACCAATTCAAAAGATAATATAATAATATAAATATATTATATTAAAAATAGGTTTTGAATTAAAATACAACATTTTTCACTATTCATTAAAATATGAACTTTATCAGAAAAATTCCAAAAATTTACACAAAGTAAATTTTGATGTCTCGATTCTAAAGAAGAATTTTATTTTGTCAATTAAAACATATAATATTGTCAAAAGTATATTTAAAAATGGTTCTCCATCAAAAGGCGGTTAATCGAATTTTTAAAGAATATTAGAATATTTATGTTTAAAATTGGATTCATTTGCATTTTTAATCCTCTGATATTTATTGTAAAAAGTAAAAATATTTGACAGACATATATAATCATTTTTTAGTTAGTTCTGTTCATTCCCGTCATTACAACGGCTAGGTGTTAACTACCATTTAAAATAAAATTATTTTATTATTAGAGTGCAACGTAAGATTTCAAAGGAACTCATTATTGCATATTGGGTAAGACATCAAGTATAGTTTTCCCTTTAAATTAACATTAATATTTTATTCACAAATATGGATAAATATAAAAATTTCATATTCTTTATTTACCTGGGGTGTTACATCCTTCCCTTCTTTTAGGAATTGCATCCTCGCAATTTTAAAATTGGGCTCGGAAACTTCATTGAAAGCCCCACATCGGAAAAGGAGTAAATTAAAATATGACTTTAAAAGAAAGAAAGGGAAGTAAAAAAGGTCACCCGAGTTAACCCATACTAGGATTCCATGTATGAAAAAATGTATATGGAAGAAAAAACAAAGGGTCATGTTCTGAGGGAGTGTGATAGAAAACATGTTTAGGAGAAAGTTAACAACCAGAAAATCACAAACTTGTGATGGGTTAGACGGTATTGGATTCCCCAGTAGCAAAAGTTAACGGACAACCTTTTTTTAGTTACTTTTCATTGAAGAATTTATTTTTGAGCTTAACTAAAACATAAGGAAACATACTTACTTTTCATGTTGACTTTCAAATTTTACTAGATTTCTTAAACGAACTCATATTTTCTCTAAAAGATGAGTATTTAGGATGACTTGTTTACATTAAGAGAGATATAATCAACTTCTAGAGAATCACCCAATCCAAAAAAGAGAACTGTATACTTCCCATGTCTTTAGACCTTAACCAAAACTAAAACCATAAAGTTTAGTATGAGATCAGATAATATCCAAAAATTTAATCCTTTATAAAAAGAAAATCTATTCTTAATCTCCAAAATTTGTCCAGCAAGACCCAAAGTTCAACAAAGACCAAAAGTAAACCAAACTAGGTTTGAAACCCAAATATTTAAAGGATTTAATCAAATAGTCTTCCAAGTTAATTCGTAACATTTATCTCCAAACAACATCAGTTTCTCTTAAATACCTTATTGAAAAGTAATTAACCTAATCAGATATCCTCCATGATAGTTTAATAATTTCCATAGATAAACCCAAATCAACTTACTCCTAATTCATAAAATTTACTAACTAAAAAGAATTAGTCAAACTAACCAGGGACTTCACGTAGTCCAGTGGTAGGTGATATATACTAGTCACACTTTGATTGTGGGTTCAATTATCACAGTTTTTTCTAACGCGACGGGTGGTCACACGGTCTGTGGTTTGTCCTTTTTCCAAACTATATAATTCTCAAATCATTCCCCAAAAAGAGATAAAATCTTCAAAAATAACCATAACATAATTTAACCTCAATTTTATCTCATGCCTTTCACTTTCCATCATAACATATAGTAACCCATAATTACCTCAAAAGTAAGGATCATATAAACCCAAATGGTTCTTTATAACTATGTCCACAAAAGAACAAATAACTATTCCTTGAATAAAATTTTCATATATCAAACATCAGGGTTACAAATACTATAAAAAGTCTTCTAATGTTACCCCATCATCAAAAGAGACTTAATACTCTTAAGAATTATACCATAACTCTTGAAGCCCTTATATGTTTACTTCTTACTCATTCAACATTCTTCATGATCCATTAACCATTCCTTTCCAACTTATTCTGAAATACATCTTTCCTACAAACAAAATCATGAATCATATCCTAAGATTCCAAAATAGGAAAACAAATGTTATGAAATAATCTGTACCTTTGATTGGCCATTTTCAGTTTCTTCATCCTGAATTGGAATGGAATTAGGTATTGGTAAACGAATATTTGTATGATCTTGGTGATCCCATTCCCGAAACTTCTTCATAGGACATGTGTTTTCATAATGACCATGCACACCACATTTAAAACATTCAATTGATCCCTCATAAAGAACTTCTTTCCCTTTCCTCAAGTCAACTGGATGCTTCCTTTTTCCATGGCAG
Organism: Viscum album; assembly: GCA_963277665.1. Classification (NCBI taxonomy): domain Eukaryota; kingdom Viridiplantae; phylum Streptophyta; class Magnoliopsida; order Santalales; family Viscaceae; genus Viscum; species Viscum album. The sequence goes on along the minus strand of OY728161.1, from coordinate 1,184,698,157 downwards.
GTTCTTGGTTTATGACCTTCATTTCCACATCTATAGCATATTTTTGTCCCTTTGAAACATTTTCCTTGGTGTTTCTTTCCACATCTTTGACACATAGTTTTTTAACACACTTACCATTATGATTATTACCTGTAGTTCTATAGGGATTTGTTTCTCGCATATATGATTCCATATAGAAATAACTGAGGTTTAGGTGGTCAATCATGACTCTAGATAGTTGGTTGAGGATAAACACAAGAGTTCTCATTGCAGCTCCCATATCATTCAGTTTCTCACTCAAAAAACATTCACAGTTTCCTTCACATCCACTGTTACTTTCCTGCCTGCTGGATCCAACCATTTACTAAAACCAAAAAGTTCAGTGTGAGTATATCAACAAAACCATCATAAACTAATGAGTAATATAAACACTAAGATATACATACTCATTCCCTTTATCTAAAACTAGGACTCTTTCTGAAATCCTAACCATTATGGTAATGTCACTAATGCTTAGAGAATACCCTAACATCTAAAGTTATATAAACTGACCTCTGATACCAACAATAAGGCCCCGGCCTTAAACATTACTTAATATTGAATTAAATGGATAATTCACATTGATGATCTTTTCATGGTTTAGAGTTTTAGAGAATTAGGTCATAACTATTACATCTCAAAAGATTACACAGTAAACACTTCTAATAAGTTTCCATAAAATAAAAAAACACTTAAAAAGAAATATGTCTAGTTCCATGTTTTAAACAGAATGTCTTTCCTGGATCCTATTCATCTTTATGTCCTATGGAAAATATTTCAAAAACTTGGGATGAGCATAAAAATCCTAGTAAAGGATACACAAAGAGGGAAAACTGTTAGTTTTTCAAAATAACAAGTAAACCATGAGTACTTTACCAAAGTAAAACTTTTCACCTTTATGAAGTAGTAAAAACTCTTCACTGAATAAAAGACCATTACTTACCCTTTTGTAACCAAAAGATTACCATAAAACCCATATAAAGAACACATAACATATAAAGGTAACTTGGGACATATTCATACTTAAATGGAATAACCATATTGTCGACTTCCACACATACTTAATGGAATAACCATACGGCCGACTTCCAAACCCAATGCATTGGAGGTTTTAACGTAACCACTCATCCTGGTATTCACAACACCACCCGTCATATGTTTTATCATGTAACCACCCACCAAATGTCCAAGTACCATTATAAAATCATAACACATAAGAAAATTATAAAGGAAAGGAAACATTTCCAAATTTCAAGAACAATATATCACTTAAATATATTGACATAACAAATCAATTATCAAAACCATTTTCAATACCAAAAAAGAGTATATGGTATTTAATTACTTTTAAAAATATAACCGCTTGTTGAGGAAGCCACATATCATATAATACTCACGGCGGCGGAAAGGTCATTATCACTGCGTACATTAAAAAGAAACATAATTTTTATCATTTAGTAAAACGCTTCATATAGAAAAGATTCCTTTCAAATAAAAGTATATGTTTAAGGGGTTTATACACCGTATAAACGAAATGCTTGTATTAGAACAAAAATATACCTTAATGAATGGAGATCAAGACGAAGTCCCTTACAAAGACGGTATCCTTGGATTAAGGATAAATAAATTACATAATTATGTGTGACAAACGAATACACGAAATATAAGTAGATATTATGTGTAAAAAAATCATAGTTTATTCACACATATTCATAGAACGACATATTAAAGGAGTACAAGTTTATCCCAAAGAATCAAAATTGGGTTAAGAAGTTCCCTTGAAAAAATTTGACAGCCTAACGGCGTCACATCAAAATTCAGAAAATGAGTTGATGAGAGATAAAAAGGGGTATCTCATCACTTAGACATAAAATTTATAGAATAAAGGATATATAAGAACATATCCCATCATAATAATATTTAAATGCCTAAAAAAGAAGTCTTTTAAAATACGGAGGGTGAAAGGTTCCCTTACTGAATTGGGTAACTTCGGAAACGTACACCCCATGAAAGAAGGACTATGAAACATTGATGTAAATACCTATAAACAAAATTATATTACACCAAGAGTAGAATATTGGGATGTATATACACCACCCAAAGGAAAATAGTGGAAAATGTAGCATGAATCTCACAGGAATAAAAGTGAGATGAAAAAGCCCTTATGAAAACTCGGCAGCCTAACGACGCCACTTAAAACTTCCAAAAATGGATTTATGAGATCAAATAGGGTCCCTCATAATATGAACAAAACAATTACAGTATGATGAATATAAAATAACATCCCCAAACATAAGAATTATGTTCTTATAAGAAAATACATAAAAGTGATTACTTAAAAAGAACGAGAGAGGATGGATCCCTTACCTCATGTCTGACTTGTCTTGTTCGTTTCATTATATTCCTGAATAAAAAACTTTGGTCAATATATAATTTCTTAAGGACCTCTTTTAAATATTATTATTCAGTTCATATCACATATTATAATGTAATAATAATTGGTTAATAATGTGAGTTCATATCAGATGTTTTTGTCGATGTTTGGTACATGAGTCAAAGACGAACTTGTTTGAAAATGATTGTCCATTTAGTTATAAATAAATCATATCCAGAATAGTATTAATGATTTAAATATCATATATATCAAGTACATATTCATTTTATACTACCCCGTTAAATTTGGAGATAAAAAGAAATGAAATGCGCCGTTCATGCAGACGGTAGGCCGTACGTACGCATGAACGCTACTTTCATTTAGTTGTCATATTAATGGAATTAAAAATAATTTAGAGATATATATATTATAATTCCAGTATAATATATATTTTATATAGGTCACATATGTTCATTAATTACATTCTTTATACATTCCATGTATTGCATGAACGAGGCACACCACTTGAGGGGGCGGTAGTCCACACTTCCTCATATAAAATTATCGCATTTGCACAACATGAAAAGCATAAAGGAATGTTTTAAATATAAAATTCAGAAGCATATAGAAAACATAAATACCAAATATATCACATTTAAAATATAGTGACATCATAATGGCCACCATGAAAGGTGTTAATATAAGATTGAACAATCATCGTTTCATGAGGCAGAAATCCGCTATCCACATAAACAATATGTTTTTTAAACATTAGACGAAGGTGTGTGTAAGTGTAGCTTGAATCCTTCACATAAAAACATACTAGTATATTTAAGATACTGGTGTTTTTTGAAAATAAAGGAATAAAAAGAGTTTAGAGGGTTGGAGAAGCAAAATAAAACAAAAGAACACAAGGGAAGACAATACCTTTAAATCGGGTAACTCTTTTTGATTTGAGCTCAAAGGATTTCTTGGAAAGGATTATGCCCAAAGATGAGGCTTAAATGATAAATATAGGGATGTGGAGAGATGAAATGGGCAGGGGTTGGCCAATCCAAAGGCTTGAGATGTGTTTTTAAGGTGGTAGAGGAGGGGGCCTTCTATAAGAGGAGAGGAGGGGCACTCTTGGAAAGTTATAAACATTTACATTATTATAAAATGATTTTCGGATTTTAAAGGTCCCAAAATTATATATTTCAATGCTAAGGTAATAAGAGTTCTAAATCCATCCATAAAATAGGTTTTTGATTAGTTTAGGTATTATATTTTACATTATATTTTCATTTTATTTAAATCGTTAAATAATGAGGCAATCACGACATCATCATGATGAAAAAAATAATTTAATTTATTTAATGTCTAAAAATTATAAAAAAACTATCATGATTTAGGAATTCTTTTTATCTTTATAATGAATATTTATAGTCAAAAACATGACTTGTATAACCCCATTTAAAAATTTATTTAGTAAAATAACACATGTTTGTGACATTTTTATTTTAACATTAAATAAAAAAGTTTATAATGTCATTTTCCTACCAATGTGGCTCCATGGGGTCCCCAAGTTGACCCATGGGTTGTCTTGGTCGGCCATGACACATCCAATAATGTTAGAACATGTGTCATGGTCATTTCATATTATTAAAACATTATTTTTACCTTAAATTACACTAATTACCTCTAATCGCGATTAAAAACATAAAAGTTACTATTCACCAAAAAATTATTTTAATCTCATTGAACCACATTTTAATTCCTAATGAAAACCATGTATGTCGGATTTTTTAAATTAAAAACACAAAGGTGGTAAAATTTCATTTAAATGAAAAATCAATTTTTTGAAGTACCACTTAGTGGTTTCACTATTCATCAAAAATTGAAGTTTTTCAGAAAAATACCAAAAATTCACCCTAAGATATATTTGATATTCAGAATTAAAAAATGATGTCTGTTTTAAAAAATTAAAAACATATAAGTTACATTAGTTAATTTAATAATTAATTCCCACTGTCAGAACAAATAGCGTGTTTTTATGAAACAATATATATCAAAAGATTGACACTAGTTTAAGTCCAATTTCAAAGTGAAATTAATTCCAATGACCACTATATGATTAAATGGTAAAAATATATTCTAATTTAACTTTAAAAACAACTAAAATATAATATAATCATATAAATAAATTAGATTAAAAAGTGGTGTTGAATTAAAATACAACATTTTTCACTATTCATTAAAAAATGAACTTTTTTAGAAAAATACCAAAAATTTACAGAAAGTAAATTTTGATGTCTTGATTATAATGAAGAATTTTATTTTTTCAAATACAACATATAAAATTTTCAATATTATATTTAAAAATGGATCTCCATCAAAATGAGGTTAATCGACCTTTTAAAAAATATTAGAAGATTTATGCTTAAAATTAGATTCATTTGCATTTTTAATCCTCTAACATTTATTGAAAAAAGTAAAAATATTTTACAAACATATATAATCATTTTGTATTTAGTTATGTTCATTCCCGTCATTACAACGACTAGGTGTTAACTACCATTTAAAATAAAATTATTTTATTATTAGAGTGCAACGTAAGATTTCAAAGGAACTCATTCTTGCGTATTGGGTAAGCCATCAAGCATAGCATTCCCTTTAAATTAATATTAATATTTTGTTCTCAAATATGGATAAATATAAAAATTTCATATTCTTTATTTACCTGGGGTGTTACAATAGGGATCTTAAAAGAACAACTAAATATTATTATTTACAAGTTACTTTTAAATATAATCTATTAAAATTTAGATATTGAATAATACTAACTAAATTATTAATATATTGTTTAAAAATTTATTAAAAATTAATTATTTTATTTCCAATTTTATATAAATTAAAATTAATCTAAATTAAAAATAAAAGTAATTGTTTTTCTGAATAACTATGAAATTATAGAAAATTATGTTTTATGTGAATAAACAAATATAAAAAAAATTACTATATTTATGAAATATATATATATAGTATTTAATCAATTGTTTAAAATTATTATTACGTGTTTTCTACACATGATATAAGAACAAATCAAATTTTACAGATAAAATGCGTATTTTTTTTCAAAATGCATATTTTCTGTCATTTGAATGCACAATTTTTTTTATTATAGTTATCCTCTTTATTATATAATATTTTATAAAATTATATTCTTATATTTTTATAGAATATAAAAATTTATTTTGGTTGAATTTTTGGTATTTATCTCACCAGTTTCATGTTTTGATGAAGACTGAAAATATAATACATTTTAATTGAGAACTACATTTTCATGAAAATATTTATAGTGAGAAAATATATATTTTAATAGATTTAAATTATAATAATATTAATTAATTATTATTTTATTCACTTAATATCATTTGAAGAATTTTTTCATTCAAATTTTATATAAAAGTGATATATTTTTTTGTACATTTTTACTTACTAAACATGTTTTCTCGTTCCATCAATGGGATTAGGTTTCAAATAATATATTCAATTTAGGTGTTCTGAATTTTGAAAAGTATATTCCATATTTGCAATTATAGTTTCATATTATAGTATATATGTCCCCTTTAGTTTTGGAAAATATTAATAGTATCTTTTGAAATATTTTTATTACCATAGTTGAGTGTTAGTTAGTTAATTAACGGTAAAATAATATACTATAAATATTTTTAAATTACCTTTATACTTTTCATAATTTCATTGGATGAGTGTTTTACTATCAAAATCAACAATTTAAAAAAAATATTAACCATTGGAGGCCATATAGATGAGAGTATGACAATAATAATTTTATAATAAAAGAAAAAGTCAATTTTGTGATAATTTTGTTTTTAACCAGTGAAATATTTAAAATATTGTGTTATATAATGGATATATTTTAATATAAATTTTATTTATAATGTGAAAATATTTCCCTACATCATGGTAATTTATATATAATTTTCAATGATAATATAAATATATTAAATAGTGACACATTGATGATGAAGTGGTTTTTCAATTAATGGAAGAATCAAATTAATGATATTAAAATTTCAAAATAAGAATAAGTTTATATTATTAATTTAATAAAATAATTTTCACGATTAATTTGAAATGTTATGGAGGAAATTATTATTTTCAAATTTTTTTATTTCTAAAAATCCATTTAATGAATTCTGTCAAAATCGACATCATAGATTTTTAGAAATAATAAATATTTTATTAAATGATATAAAAATCATAAATATATAAACTTATTCTGAATTATTTGTATTATTATTAGAATTTCAAAACAGACACATTTATTTTTTTCATTTAATTGTAATATATTAACCTATAATGTGTAAATTTCATGATATCATGGTAAGAAAAAAATATTGAAGTTAAAAGATAAGGATTAATAATAATGATAAAAATCTAAATTTTATTCAAAAAATTTATTTAGAAAAAATTTTATCATATATTCTATATTATTTTTTTTCTATTTTTATTATAAAAATATTTTATATTAATTTAATAGTTTGATAATTTCTAAGTGTTCCCCTACCCTCTCCTATAAAAAAAACTCTTCTCTATTCCTCACACTTCCAAACATAATTTTTCTTCCAAGATATTACCAAATACCATACTATAATATATACCCATTTTTTGTAACACCCCAGGTAAATAAAGAATATGAAATTTTTATATTTATCCATATTTTTGAATAAAAAATTAATATTACTATAAAGGGGACGCTATGCTCGATGGCGTACCCAATACGCAACAACGAGTTTCTTGGCAATCTTACGTTGCACTCTAATAATAAAATAATATTATTTTAAATGGTAGTTAACGCCTAGCCGTTGTAATGGCAGGAATGAATAGAACTAACTAAAAAATTATTATCAAATATTTTTACTCTTTACAATAAATTTTATAGGATTAAAAATTCGAATGAATCGAATTTTTAAGCATTAACATTCTAATATTCTTTAAAAGGTCGATTAACCGCCTTTCGATGATGAAACACTTTTAAATACACTTTTTAACAATTTTATGTGTTATATTTGACATAATAAAATTCTTCTTTATAATAGGGACATCAAAATTTACTTTGTCTAAATATTTGGTATTTTTCCGATAAAGTTCATTTTTTTATGAATAGTGAAAAATGTTGTATTTTAATTCAAAACCACTTTTTAATCTAATTTAATTATATGATTATATTATATTTTTAATTGTTTTTAAATTTAAATTAGAATATATTTTTACCATTTAATCCAATTGTGGTCATTGGAATCAATTTCACTTTGAAATCGAACTTAAACTAGTGTCAATCTTTTGATACTTATTGTTTCATAAAAACACGCTATTTTCTCTGACAGTGGGAATTAATTATTAAATTAATTAATTCAATTTATATGTTTTGAATTTTTTAAAATAGACTTCATTTTTTAATTTGGAACATCAAATATATCTTAGGGTAAAGTTTTGGTATTTTTCTGAAGAACTTCAATTTTTGATGAATAGTGAAACCACTAAGTAGTACTTATAAAAACTGATTTTCCGTTTAAATGAAATTTTACCACCTCAATGTTTCCAATTTCAAAAATCCTACATACATGTTTTTCATTAAGAAGTAAAATGTGGTTCAATGGAATTAAAATAATCTTTTGGTGAATAGTAACTTTTAAGTTTCTAATCGCGATGAGAGGTAATTAGTGTAATTTAAGGTGAAAATAATGTTTTAATAATATGAGATGAGCTTGACACATGTCCTACCCTTGTTGGATGTTTCATGGTCGACCAATACAATCCATGGGTAATCTTGGGGACCCCATGGAGCCACATTGGAAGGAAAATGACATTATTAGCTTTTTATTTAATGTAAAAGTAAAAATGACACAAACATGAGTTGTTTTACTAAAAAAAAATTTAAATGGGGTTATACAAGTCAGAATTTTGACTATAAAAAGACATTTGAAAGATAAAAATACTTCCAACATTATAGTAGTTTTTTTATAATTTTTAGACATTAAATAAATTAAATTAATTATGACATAATGATGATGTAGCGATTACCTCATTATTTAACGATTTAAATAAAATGAAAAGATAATGTAAAAAATAAAACCTACACTGGTCAAAAACCTATTTGATGGGTATATTTCAGACCATTATCACCTTATCATCCAATTATATCAATTTGGGACATTTTAAATCCGAAACTCATTTTAAAATAAAGTAACATTTCTTTACTTTCCAAGAGTGCCCCTCCTCTCCTCTTATTAAAGGCCCCCACCACTATCACCTTACCCACACCTCTCAAGCCCTTGGTTTGGAAAATCTCTGTCCATTTTGTCTCTCCACATCCCTCTCTCACTCCTAGAAGCCTCACTTTGGGCATAAGTGTAGAGACCCGAAGCTTATCGTACATGGACATTACATTACTTTTGCGGAATACTTAGTACATAACAAAAACACACACACAAGGATCGTAATAGTTTAGTGTCTTTGGAAACTCGGAACGGAATCTTCTAATCCTGGTGAAAGATCTTCAAAATCTCCCACAAAGATCTTCTTTTTTTTACCTAAAACCTTTCTTTATATCCTGGGGAAAAGAAAACATAAAAGGGTGAGCTCAAATGCTCAGTAAGGGTAAACAAAAGAAATATCAATCAAATAATTTTCATAAGAACATAACATTTTTGGAAATCTTAACCTGCAAAAGAGAGCATAATTTCATAACATGGGATAAATCATAGTAGTGAAAATGAAACCCTTACTTAAAACATTACTCATTGTGGCATACACACATAATCATAGAGAATCATTTCTTGTTAGTCAAGACTCATTGCCAAGACTATCTTAGTGGACAAAGTCCCTTTCTGAATCGAGTAATCCTCGTTTCAGTCCTGTTTCACTGAACCGGTATAACCTACCATTCCAGCCATGTCTATCTCATGAGATATGAAATCTTTACCCAATGCATTGGAGGGAGATATAGGTCCCACCCATCTCTTAATGAATCCTTTCTTATGTGTGCCACAAAATCATAAATCATACATCATTGCATAACCCATGTAATAAAAATGGGATTCTTAAACAACATGACATCATAAAACCATTCATATAAGATAAAGGAATTCATAAACATAATTCCATCACAACATAGTCAAATCAATGTAAAAATATGGACAGAAACAGAACCCTTTATTATCTTATATGGAAAATAATTTTGATAAATCACTTGAATTGAATTCTTGAGGAAAATATCCTTTCTTCTTCAAAATCAATTTCTTTTCACAAAACATCATGCAATTTTAAAAGAAAGAGATTTTATTGAAAATAGTCATGAAATATTTTAGAGGAAGCTTCATGAAAATAAGGCTTTATAAAACAGTAGAAATCCGTTCGTGTCGTATAAGTTAAAAAAAAACATTCTTCGTACTTTTGTCGGAAAAGTCAAAAAGTACCTCGTACGAAAAACGACAAAAGATTCCTTTCATATCTTTTACTAAAAACTCACCGAAGGGTAAAAATGGATTTAAAAAATTGTAGGTGGATGGAAATAATATTACATATTTATGAAACATGGATGTGGATGATAAAATACACCCCAGTGAATACTTACGAATAAACAATCTCGGATAAAAATGAGATTGTGATATTTCCCTTACCTTAGGTCCGACTTGCTTTGTAAGTGTCCGAACCTCCTGTATAATGATTTAAATCATGTTATTGACTTATTACAGAATCATATTCATTGTTATGATATCATATATGGTTTACTTATGACATTATATTACCCGTTCTTTTGTAAATTCCATGTTAAAGAAGCGTTTTGGGTAAAATCGTTTCATTTATCGTAGGTGTTTTGACTTGTTGTTATTGACATCATTATTACTTATATCATGATTTACTTACTTCCAGAATATAAAATATGATTTATATATCATATATATTCAGTATATATAATAGGTAGATAAATAAAATGAAAAACACCGTTCATGGAGACGGTAGTCCGTACGTACGCATGAACGCTGTTTTCCTTTCCTTATTGTCTTGAAATGGAAGTAAGTAGATGACATACATATGTATATATATACATTAATCCAGTAGATTTATAATGTCATATATTTCATTATTATTTCTTATATATACATCATAATCATTCTTAAATGGTTAACATGGAGAATGAATCTCATCGCGTCGTGGAGACGGTATTCCGTACGTACGCACGAGCGATGATATCATTTCTATAAATATTGAATTGAATTGGAGTGGATTATACAATATATCAGAATCAATATTATGTTGTAATAACTATGTATAGTTATTCTTTACACCATTATACCCATCCATGTAAGGTGGTGGTGGAAAATAGATTACACCACGGCGTGGAGACGGTATTCCGTACGTACGCACGCGCGGTGATTTCTTTTTCCGTAGGATGGATAGATGGTGAAATAGGGTTGTTTCATACTTATAATAACATATCAGTATATGAGTGATACTGATGTTATTACTTCATAATGAAACAACCTAAGAAGAAGAAGTGGAAGAAGAAATAAAGATGAAAGAATTGGTAACGGTAATTACCTCTTCTTTGAAGTGCCTCTTTGAGACCTCTTCTTAGGGCACTAGAATTGGTCTTTGAGGAAGACCAGAACCTCTAGGATGTTTCTAGGGAAGTAGAGAAGAGATTTTGGCAGGGGTTGGCCGAGCTTGAGTTCTCAAATTGGTGTGAGGAGGAGGGGGAGGAGGTGTCCTTTTATAGGGGAGGAGAGGGGCACCTTAGGAATATCTCAAAATATTATTTTATATTAAAGTCAAAATCGGTTTATAATGGTTCCAAAGGGTCTTATTTCGAAGCTAAAGTGGGTATGGGTCGAAAGCCTATCAACCAATAGAATTTAGACAAGTTTAGGGTATTATTTTAACCTTATCAATTAGATTTAACTCTAAGTTAAATAATTTAACTTTTACCGTGTCTTTTTGTTTTCTTCACTATATGGTTAATAAAATTACTATAACATGCCAAACGAACCCCAAATTGTTTATTATTAATATATATATCCTTATCTAAGTCATTTGGCCGAACCTTAGATTTTTAGGAATAAAATAACAATTAATAATATAATATTTGATTTAAAAACTATTTTGTGTCAATTTTGACACTATTTGATATATGATTTTTGTGAAAGTCATAACAGAATTATATGTTCGAACCAAGTTGATTAAATCAACACTAATATATCATAGTAACCTAGAAAATTAGTGGAATTCATAAAAAGTCTCAAATTACATTTATTTTGGTGTTTATAACATCAATTATGTCAATATTTCATTAATAAGATAATTACTGCATCATCGTTGTGTCATAAATAAATTAAATTATTTGATGTCTAAAAATTACAAATAAAATACCATAATGTAGGAAATCTTTTTATCTTTCTAATGAATACTTATAGTCGAATTTATCTTATGTATAACCCCATATTAAAAATGATTTACTTATTAAACTTTGATTTTAACTATTTTAACCCTTCTTTAAATAAATTAATAATAAAAGTCCTAATCTAATCCAAGTGGGCCTAAATGGTCATATTTTATTCCTAAGTTTGTTTTTGGTCGAATTACACTTGTCCAATAGAATTAGGACATGTGTTAGGGTAATATTAATATCATATTTACCCTTAGTTACCCTATTTACTATTAACCGCGGTAAAAAAAAGTAAAAAGTTACTATTCACCAAAAATTATTTTCATCCCAATGAACCACATTTTAGTCCCTGATATTAACCGTGTCTCTCGGATTTTCGAAATTCCATTCACAGAAGCGGTAAAATTAAGTTTTATGCAAAATTTAGTTTTTAACCTACCACTTAGTGGTTTCACTATTCATCAAAAATTGAAGTTTTTCAGAAAAATGCCAAAATTTCACCCTAAGCTATAATTGATATTCCGAATTCAAAAATGATTTCTATTTTACAAAATTCCCAACATATAAGTTGCATTAATTAATTTTATAATTAAATCCCGCTGTTAAAACAAATAGCGTGTTTTTAAGAAACAAAATCTATCAAAAGATTGACACTTGTTTATGTCTAGTTTAAATGTGAAATTACATCCAATGACCAACATTGTATTAAATTGTAAAAATATATTCTAAATATACTTTAAAACCACTCAAATTAATGATTTATCACTATTAATTATTTCGATTAAAAAAGTTGTTTTTAATTATAATTTAGTAATTTTCACTATTCATCAGAATATGAAAGTTATCCGAAAAGTACCAAAATTTCACCTTAGGCTAAATTCGATACTCCGAATCCAAAAATAAAGTTCATTTTGAAAAATAAGATTTAATGGATTTCAAAAAGTGGTTATTACTATTCATAACGGCTAGTTTTAATAATATTTTTATAGCATATCGTTGTTTAGTGAAACTCGGTATTGCATACTACACACGCTATCGAGGAAGGTCGTGATTGCGTGTAATGCAAGTCAAGTCAAGGATGTGTGTTGTGCATGCTCCTTTTGGTGTAGCGTACAACACAAGACATTAATAAAATTAAAAAGAATATTTTTTTTATAAAATCTTGGGCTGTTACATTCTACCCCCCTTAAAATGAATTTCGCCCTCGAAATTCGTCAGGGTTATAAATGGTTTACTATTTGAAAGTTTCTTTAATAGAAACCCACATCGTAAAAGGGAATACCAAAACTTGGCTTTAAAAACTAAAGTATGAAATGTAACGATTACCCAAATAAACTAATCACTGGGTTTCCACATAGGTGAAAATATGGATATGGAAGAGAAATTTAACCATCATGTTCTGATGGAGAGTGGTAGAGAACATGGCTATGGAAAAGCCAGTAATCACAAATCCATAAATTTGTGACGATCTAAGGTACCATCTGATTTATCAGGTATAAGAGAACTAGGACAACATTTTTGGTTTTCAAGATTATTTCCCTAAAGTTAAAGAATTTGAATTAGAATAAATACTTACTTTATTTTGGTACAATCTCACTGTTGTTCGTGCCTTTAACAATTTCCACTTCATCTCTTAAATAAATGAAGTTGAATTTGTTATTCGTGAAGTGTTAGCAGATCATGTGATAGAATGACGGGTCATTCCATCTGTCTCAAAAGGTTAGCAAAATTTATATACATAAGTCGATCTATAGTGGGATTAATCATATATGGTTCCTAAAATGGACTTATACTTCATATATCATACTGATTAATATAATAAAACTAGTTTCTACTAAACAGGGACTTCCTGTAGGTCAGTGGTAGGTGATAAAGGCCAGTCGCACTTCGGTTGTGGGTTCGATTCCTACAGCCTTGTCCGAAGCGATGGGCTGTCGCTCGTCCTGCAGGTTGTCCCTTTTTCAAAAACTACGTTACTATAACATCCCATCAATAATATAGAAAATCTTCTATCCTTAAACAATACTAACTTATGTCCAACATAATCCAGTCTAATCTTTAGGCTTATACATAATACTGCAGTCCACTCTCATAATATAGTGACAACAATTACCAGAGATTTAATACTGTCGTTGATCCCCACATATCATAAGATATGTCTTGTTGGTCACATTCCAAACATTCAAAGTCCTTAATCGTGTATTCTCTTGAATACCTTAGTGAAAACATGAGTGCAGTTAAAAGTTAACACTTTCCACATACCAAAATCCTCAAAATTCTATATACTCAAACCATGATATCACTTAGTCCTTATATCAATCATGAGCTCATGAATACTATCAAACATTTAATTTTCTCCTTATCCCTTCATTATGCGCATATCATCTACATTCCAAAAATATCTGAATAACCTTTCATGGATACTGGTAACATTAATCATACACTTTCAAAACACAAGGAAAGACAACAGTGTAACAATCCATAGATGTCTCTTTATTCCAAAATTACACATGATAAACATGTAATCATTCCACTACATTCTCAAACCATTGACCGAGCTTCAAAAATTCTTTCATCTCACATATCATTTGTAGTCTCTTCATCATCATCCACATAAATACTACCCATATGACCATACTGATTCTCTTCATGAGTCTTTCCCTTAGGGCATTTGTTTGCATAATGCCCATACATTCCACATTTAAAATACTTAACCATTTTTTATGTCGTAGCAATACCATTATCCTCATCCATGGTGTTAACCGACCCTTTTCCTTTGCACTTACTTGCTTTGTGTCCTTCTTTTCCACACCCAAAGCATCTTCCAGTTCCCTTGAAACATTATCCTTGATGCCTTTTCCCACATGATTTACATAGGGGAAATTGAACTTTCTTTCCTCTATGATCATCATGAAACTCCATCTTTCTCTTATTAGCCGAGTCAGGAAACTTACCAAATTTTACTTTATTGATCATGTTGTGAGATTGCTGATTCGGCATAATAATGATGTTTGGACATCCAAATCCCATTTCATTTGGTTTCTCAAGAAGAATATCATTCCATTGTCCATCATATCCTCCATTATTGTGAATCATCTTGTTTCCAGCCATTTTCTAAAACCCAAACAGAATAGTGTTAGATGCAAAAATCGTAATAAAGGGGGAGTAACTTAAATATCTATCATCTTTGGTTTAATCTAATATCGTTACCATAGTTCTAGAACTATATCCTATACGTATACTTATCCTTAGGGGCATCCCTAGACAAACCTTAGAAATATCTCTAGGGATCTCACTAACGTTTTCGCATCCTAGTTTCCAAAGGTTGACTAAACCTTTCCTCTGATACCAACTGTAGAGACCCGAAGCTTATCGTACATGGACATTACATTACTTTTGCGGAATACTTAGTACATAACAAAAGCACACACACAAGGATCGTAATAGTTTAGTGTCTTTGGAAACTCGGAACGGAATCTTCTAATCCTGGTGAAAGATCTTCAAAATCTCCCACAAAGATCTTCTTTTTTTTTACCTAAAACCTTTCTTTATATCCTGGGGAAAAGAAAACATAAAAGGGTGAGCTCAAATGCTCAGTAAGGGTAAACAAAGGAAATATCAATCACATAATTTTCATAAGAACATAACATTTTTGGAAATCTTAACCTGCAAAAGAGAGCATAATTTCATAACATGGGATAAATCATAGTAGTGAAATGAAATCATAACTTAAAACATTACTCATTGTGTCATACACACATAATCATAGAGAATCATTTCTTGTTAGTCAAGACTCATTGCCAAGACTATCTTAGTGGACAAAGTCCCTTTCTGAATCGAGTAATCCTCGTTTCAGTCCTGTTTCACTGAACCGGTATAACCTACCATTCCAGCCATGACTATCTCATGAGATATGAAATCTTTACCCAATGCATTGGAGGGAGATATAGGTCCCACCCATCTCTTAATGAATCCTTTCTTATGTGTGCCACAAAATCATAAATCATACATCATTGCATAACCCATGTAATAAAAATGGGATTCTTAAACAACATGACATCATAAAACCATTCATATAAGATAAAGGAATTCATAAACATAATTCCATCACAACATAGTCAAATCAATGTAAAAATATGGATAGAAACAGAACCCTTTATTATCTTATATGGAAAATAATTTTGATAAATCACTTGAATTGAATTCTTGAGGAAAATATCCTTTCTTCTTCAAAATCAATTTCTTTTCACAAAACATCATGCAATTTTAAAAGAAAGAGATTTTATTGAAAATAGTCATGAAATATTTTAGAGGAAGCTTCATGAAAATAAGGCTTTATAAAACAGTAGAAATCCGTTCGTGCCGTATAAGTTAAAAAAAACATTCTTCGTACTTTTGTCGGAAAAGTCAAAAAGTACCTCGTACGAAAAACGACAAAAGATTCCTTTCATATCTTTTACTAAAAACTCACCGAAGGGTAAAAATGGATTTAAAAAATTGTAGGTGGATGGAAATAATATTACATATTTATGAAACATGGATGTGGATGATAAAATACACCCCAGTGAATACTTACGAATAAACAATCTCGGATAAAAATGAGATTGTGATATTTCCCTTACCTTAGGTCCGACTTGCTTTGTAAGTGTCCGAACCTCCTGTATAATGATTTAAATCATGTTATTGACTTATTACAGAATCATATTCATTGTTATGATATCATATATGGTTTACTTATGACATTATATTACCCGTTCTTTTGTAAATTCCATGTTAAAGAAGCGTTTTGGTTAAAATCGTTTCATTTATCGTAGGTGTTTTGACTTGTTGTTATTGACATCATTATTACTTATATCATGATTTACTTACTTCCAGAATATAAAATATGATTTATATATCATATATATTCAGTATATATAATAGGTAGATAAATAAAATGAAAAACACCGTTCATGGAGACGGTAGTCCGTACGTACACATGAACGCTGTTTTCCTTTCCTTATTGTCTTGAAATGGAAGTAAGTAGATGACATACATATGTATATATATACATAAATCCAGTATATTTATAATGTCATATATTTCATTATTATTTCTTATATATACATCATAATCATTCTTAAATGGTTAACATGGAGAATGAATCTCATCGCGTCGTGGAGACGGTATTCCGTACGTACGCACGAGCGATGATATCATTTCTATAAATATTGAATTGAATTGGAGTGGATTATACAATATATCAGAATCAATATTATGTTGTAATAACTATGTATAGTTATTCTTTACACCATTATACCAATCCATGTAAGGTGGTGGTGGAAAATAGATTACACCACGGCGTGGAGACGGTATTCCGTACGTACGCACGCGCGGTGATTTCTTTTTCCGTAGGATGGATAGATGGTGAAATAGGGTTGTTTCATACTTATAATAACATATCAATATATGAGTGATACTGATGTTATTACTTCATAATGAAACAACCTAAAGAAGAAGAAGTGGAAGAAGAAATAAAGATGAAAGAATTGGTAACGGTAATTACCTCTTCTTTGAAGTGCCTCTTTGAGACCTCTTCTTAGGGCACTAGAATTGGTCTTTGAGGAAGACCAGAACCTCTAGGATGTTGCTAGGGAAGTAGAGAAGAGATTTTGGCAGGGGTTGGCCGAGCTTGAGTTCTCAAATTGGTGTGAGGAGGAGGGGGAGGAGGTGTCCTTTTATAGGGGAGGAGAGGGGCACCTTAGGAATATCTCAAAATATTATTTTATATTAAAGTCAAAATCGGTTTATAATGGTTCCAAAGGGTCTTATTTCGAAGCTAAAGTGGGTATGGGTCGAAAGCCTATCAACCAATAGAATTTAGACAAGTTTAGGGTATTATTTTAACCTTATCAATTAGATTTAACTCTAAGTTAAATAATTTAACTTTTACCGTGTCTTTTTGTTTTCTTCACTATATGGTTAATAAAATTACTATAACATGCCAAACGAACCCCAAATTGTTTATTATTAATATATATATCCTTATCTAAGTCATTTGGCCGAACCTTAGATTTTTAGGAATAAAATAACAATTAATAATATAATATTTGATTTAAAAACTATTTTGTGTCAATTTTGACACTATTTGATATATGATTTTTTTGAAAGTCATAACAGAATTATATGTTCGAACCAAGTTGATTAAATCAACACTAATATATCATAGTAACCTAGAAAATTAGTGGAATTCATAAAAAGTCTCAAATTACATTTATTTTGGTGTTTATAACATCAATTATGTCAATATTTCATTAATAAGATAATTACTGCATCATCGTTGTGTCATAAATAAATTAAATTATTTGATGTCTAAAAATTACAAATAAAATACCATAATGTAGGAAATCTTTTTATCTTTCTAATGAATACTTATAGTCGAATTTATCTTATGTATAACCCCATATTAAAAATGATTTACTTATTAAACTTTGATTTTAACTATTTTAACCCTTCTTTAAATAAATTAATAATAAAAGTCCTAATCTAATCCAAGTGGGCCTAAATGGTCATATTTTATTCCTAAGTTTGTTTTTGGTCGAATTACACTTGTCCAATAGAATTAGGACATTTGTTAGGGTAATATTAATATCATATTTACCCTTAGTTACCCTATTTACTATTAACCGCGGTAAAAAAAAGTAAAAAGTTACTATTCACCAAAAATTATTTTCATCTCAATGAACCACATTTTAGTCCTTGATATTAACCGTGTCTCTCGGATTTTCGAAATTCCATTCACAGAAGCGGTAAAATTAAGTTTTATGCAAAATTCAGTTTTTAACCTACCACTTAGTGGTTTCACTATTCATCAAAAATTGAAGTTTTTCAGAAAAATGCCAAAATATCACCCTAAGCTATAATTGATATTCCGAATTCAAAAATGATTTCTATTTTACAAAATTCCCAACATATAAGTTGCATTAATTAATTTTATAATTAAATCCCGCTGTTAAAACAAATAGCGTGTTTTTAAGAAACAAAATCTATCAAAAGATTGACACTTGTTTATGTCTAGTTTAAATGTGAAATTACATCCAATGACCAACATTGTATTAAATTGTAAAAATATATTCTAAATATACTTTAAAACCACTCAAATTAATGATTTATCACTATTAATTATTTCGATTAAAAAAGTTGTTTTTAATTATAATTTAGTAATTTTCACTATTCATCAGAATATGAAAGTTATCCGAAAAGTACCAAAATTTCACCTTAGGCTAAATTCGATACTCCGAATCCAAAAATAAAGTTCATTTTGAAACATAAGATTTAATGGATTTCAAAAAGTGGTTATTACTATTCATAACGGCTAGTTTTAATAATATTTTTATAGCATATCGTTGTTTAGTGAAACTCGGTATTGCGTACTACACACGCTATCGAGGAAGGTCGCGATTGCGTGTAATGCAAGTCAAGTCAAGGATGTGTGTTGTGCATGCTCCTTTTGGTGTAGCGTACAACACAAGACATTAATAAAATTAAAAAGAATATTTTTTTTATAAAATCTTGGGCTGTTACAATAAGTCTTCCCAAGGATTCCTTTGAGCTCAAATAAAAAAGAGTTACCTGATTTTAAGATAATGTCTTCACTTGTGTTCTTTTCTTTTATTTTGCTTCTCCAGCCCCCTAAACTCTTTTTATTCATTTATTTTGTAACAACTACAATATCTTCAATATACTAGGATGTTTTTATAAGAATAATTCGAGCTACACTTACACACACCTACATCAAATGGTTAAAGAACATACTATTCATGTGGATGGTGAATTTCTACCTCACGAAACGATGATTGTTCAACACTCATATAACACCATAATAGGTGGCCATTAAGATGTCACTATATTTATATATGATATATAATATTTTTATGTTTTACTTAAGATTCTGTATTTTTTTTGGCATAAATTTATGGTTTCCATTATGGGTAAACACAATAATTTCTTTTTAGGAAGTGCGGACTACCGCCCCCTCAAAGTGATTTGATTCGTTAATTCCATATGTGGGATGTATAAAGGATGGATTTAAAGTTATTATATATGATTTATGTTACATATAAATGATGAATATAAATATGGAATTAAAATATACATACTTCTCATTTCATTTTAATTCCATTAATATGACATAGAAATGAAAGTAGCGTTCATGCGTACGTACGGCTTACCGTCTCCATGAACAGTGCATTTCATTTCTTACCTCAAAATGATTATGTAATATTATAAATACATGTATATTCTGGATATATATGATATATATGATATCCAAATCATGAATATCATTCTGTATATAAGGAACATTTGACCACACGAACAACATGTAATTGTAAGAAGTCCACTTTCGACTTAAGAACCAAATATCGACAAAACACACATTATTAACTTAAATGATTACATAATGTTTATAACATGGAAATAAGTTATATAAAAGGAATAATGAACTTGAAAAAGGTTCTTAATAAAGTGTAAATTAACTCATGTTTATTATTCAGGACATTAAAGAACGATCGAGTCAAGTTGGACCCGAGGTAAGGGGTCCTACTCCCCTCTTTCTTTTTATGTACACTCTTTTATGTTGTTCCTTTTAACCGCATCTTTATTGTGATTGGGATGTTCTCTTATATTACTCTTACTATGATTTTTTATGTTCATATGATTAGAGACCCTATTCTCTCTCATCAATCCATTTTAGAAGTTTTTAGTGGTGCCATTAGGCTGCCGAATTTTCGTAAGAGATATATCCTCTCTCTTTCTTTTTAAGTACTCTCCTTTATGTCACTTCTTTTAAGATCTGCTTTGTTATGTTGGGGGATGTTCTTTTATATTCCTCTTGATGTAAACTTTATGTTAATATTATGAGAGACCCTCTTTGGTCTCATCAATCCATTTTTTTAATTTTTAAGTGGCGTCGTTAGGCTGCCGAGTTTTCGTAAGGATTTTTTCATCTCACTTTTATTCCCATGAGATTTATGCTACATTTGCCACAATTTCCTTTGAGTGATGTATATACTGCCCATTATTTTACTCATTGTGTAATATAATTTCATTTATGAGTATTTACATCAACGTTTTATTTTCCTTCTTTCACGGGGTGTATGTTTCGAAAGATACCCATGTCGGTAAGGGAACCTTTCACACTCCTCTTTTTAAAAGACTTCTTTTGTTATGTATTTTAATTCACATAACATTATGTTGGGATATGTTCTTCTATATCCTTAGTGATTTAAAGTTTATGTCCAAGTGATGAGATTCCCTTTTTATCTCTCATCAACTCATTTTCTGAATTTTGTAGTGACGCCGTTAGGCTATCAAGTTTTTGCAAGGGAACTTCTTAACCCAATTTTGATTCTTTGGGATAAGCTTGTACTCCTTGAATATGTCGTTCTATGAATATGTGTGAATAAACTCTTATTATTTTACACTTAATATCCACTTATATTTTGTGTATTATTTTTTCACACATAATTATGTAATTGATTTATCCTTAATCCAAGGATACCGTCTTTGTATGGGACTTCGTCTCAATATCATTTCATTGAGTCATATTTTGTTGTATACACAACCTTATTTTATACGGTGTATAAACCCCTTTGATTTTTACGTTTATCTGAAAGGAATCTTTTTTATACAAAGCATTTTACTAAACAAAAAAATGGAATGTTTTTGTCGTATGTATGCAGCGACAACGACTTCTCCGCTGCCATGACCATTATTTGAGTTTCGGATTCCTCTACAAGCCATACCATTTTTTTAAAAGAAAAATAAATACCATGGTTTTCTTTTATATTATTTTGGTATTGAAAATGATTTTCATAATGTTTTTATATCAATGTGTTTTATTGATATCTGGTGATTGAAAAGTGGAAATGTTATGTTTTCTTTATGCATGTTTTATGTGATACGATTATGTTATGGTTCTTGGGCATTATTATGAAGACGGGTGGTTCTGTGATAAACTAAGGGCGGGTGAGCACGATATAGCTCTCCAATGAATTGGGTAACGTGAAGGGGTTAAAAGTTAAGGTTTCTCTGAAGAGATTTAGGTAATATACTATGATGGGTATTACAAATGTAACCAAGAGGGTTACTCCCTACGTAAGAATGTTATGAATTCCTCAAGTTACCCTTATGACTTATGATTTCTATGATTTATTCATGATTTTATGAGGTATGTTAAAGTGATTATGTTTTATGGGTAAAGTATGATTTCATTCTTATGTATACATGTACTCATGTTTCCTTTCCATATTTTTATATCCCTTACTGAGCTTTTTATGCTCATCCCAGGTTTTTGAAATGTTTTTCAGAGGTCAAGGGAAGGGTACATGATATGATGATAGTTTCAAGGAAGTTTCAAGAAATAATCCATGTTTTATTTTAAATATGTTTCCGTTGATGGGAAAATGAATACTATCTTTTATGTAACCACTTTTTTTAAATTTGGAATGTAATGCAAGTTTTATGATCTAATTATATAAAAATCTAAACCTGAAAAGATCCGCAATGTGTAATATTGTAATAACTCAAGATTAAGTATGGCTTAAGGCTGGGGCCTTATAGTTGGTATCAAAGTTCGGTTTAGACAACTTTAGGGATTAGGAGTTTTTGTTAGACACATGGTTAGTCCCTATATCTATTATTTTAGCTAAATCCTTATTTTATAACTTTTTTTAGGACAAGTAAAGTCAGTTACGAATGGAAGGAGAATGATCTCAAATGACATTCCTATCTCTTCCTGATGACATTCTTGCAATAATTATTGAAAATTCATGTTTGGATGATTGTGAAACATTTTCTAGCATACAAGTCATTTGCAAGCAGTTGTTTGAGATATCAAACACCTCCACTATACCTCATTATCATCGTGGATCATGGGTTCTTTTTAGACAAATACTATTTTCACAATATTCTCATATTTTCATGAAAGGTAAATATTATCAAGGTATTTTCAAATATTTTACCTTATCACAGGAATTTGAAGCATATTATGATTTTAAAAATGGTGCTGAGGATGGAGACCCTTGCGCAAGATATTTATATTTGCTTTTAAAATATAGTCTCTCATCACATACTTATGGTATTTTAAAAGGACCAATAATATAACTTTTCAGCTCAAATTCTGTCCGACTATTTTATAGAAATCATGTTTTATCAAATGTTTTGGAATTATATGTCATACATGATTATTTTCCAAAACTGTTTTTCTGTGAACACCCATATGACCCATGTTATACAAGGTGTATTTGGATGGAGGAAGAAAATGATTTTGAAGGATCTCTAAATCATTGTTGTAATACATGGGACGTCTACCTACGTGAACAATATTACGATGAAACTGAGTGGACGCCATGATCAAGGTATTCTGTTATTCATTTTTGGAATCGTTTTATTTTATCTTATGCTGGTGAAATAAGACTTCAAGAATTAAGATGTTGAGATCGTAATAAATTTGGATGAAAATGAGAGGTATAAGGAAACTATTTATATTAAAACATGTTAGGGTTATTTTTGGAGTTTTATAAAAAGGAAAACATGTAGACCGTGTGACAACCAGTCGCGTCGGACAAAGCTGCGGGAATCGAACCCACAACCAAAGTGCAACTGGTATTTATCGCCTACCACTGGACTACCTGAAGTCCCTGGTTAGTTTGACTGATTCTTTTTAGTTAGATGATTTTATGAATTAATAGTAAGTTTATTTTGGGTTATCTATGGAAATTTATTAACCTATCATGGAGGATATTTGATTAGGTTAATTACTCTTCAATACGAGACTTTAAGAACAACTGATGTTGTTTGGAGATAAATGTTACGATTTAACTTGGAAGACTATGTGACTAAATCCTTCAAATATTTGGGTTTCAATCTTAGTTTGGTTTACTTTGAAGAATTTTATGGACAAATTGTTTATCGAATGGTCCTCGTTGAACTTTGGGTTTTGTTGGACAAATTTTGGAGATTAAGAATATATTTTCTTTCTATAAAGGGTTATCCTTTTCTAGATTATCTGATCTTATACTAACCTTTTTGGTTTTGGTTTTGGTTAAATACTAAAGACATGGGAAGTATATAGTTCTCTTTTGTGGATTAGGTGATTCTCTAGAAGTTGATTATAGTACTCTTAATGTGAACAAGTCTTCCTAAATACTCATCTTTTGAAGAAAATATGAGTTTGTGTAAGAAATATAATAAAAGTTGAAGTCAACATGATAAGTGATTATGTTTCCTTATGAATAAATTCCTCAATAAAAGGAAACTGAAAACAAAAATGTTGTCTATTAACTTTTCCTACTCGGGAATCGAATATCGTTTAACCCATCACAAGTTTGTTATTTTCTTGTGGTTAACTTTCTCCTAAACATGTTTTCTATCACTCTCCATCAGAACATGCCCCTATGTTTTCTCCTCCATGTCCATGTTTTCCTACATGGAATCTAGTATGGGATAACTCGGGTGACCTCTGTACTTCTCTTTCTTTATTTTGAAGTGATTGTTTTACTGACTAATGTTCTGATGTGGGACTTTCAAGGATGTTTCCAAGCCCAATTTTAAAATTGCGAGGACGCAATTCCCAAACGGGGGGAAGGATGTAACCCCCCAGGTAAATAAAGAATATGACATTTTTATATTTATCCATATTTGTGAATAAAATATTAATATTACTTTAAAGGGGACGCTATGCTCGATGGCGTACCCAATACGCAACAACGAGTTTCTTGGGAAGCTTACGTTGCACTCTAATAATAAAATAATATTATTTTAAATGGTAGTTAACGCCTAGATATTGTAATGGCAGGAATGAACGGAACTAACTAAAAAATGATTATCAAATATTTTTACTCTTTACAATAAATGTTAGAGGATTAAAAATGTGAATGAATCCAATTTTTAAACATAAACATTCTAATATTCTTTAAAAGGTCGATTAACCACCTTTCGATGACGAACCTCTTTTAAATTAACTTTTTAACAATTTTATGTGTTATATTTGACAAAATATAATTCTTCTTTAGAATCGGGACATCAAAATTTACTTTGTGTAAATATTTGGTATTTTTCTGATAAAGTTCATTTTTTATGAATAGTGAAAAATGTTGTATTTTAATTCAAAACCACTTATTAATATAATTTATTTATATGATTAGATTATATTTTTAATTGGTTTTAAAGTTAAATTAGAATATATTTTTACCATTTAATCCAATTATGTTCATTGGAATTAATTTCACATTGAAATCGGACTTAAACTAGTGTAAATCTTTTGATACTTATTGTTTCATAATAACACGCTATTTGCTCTCACAGCGGGAATTAATTATTAAATTAATTAATGAAACTTATATGATTTGAATTTTTTAAAATATACTTCATTTTTGAATTTGGAATATCAAATATAGCTTATGGTGAAGTTTTGGTATTTTTCTGAAGAACATCAATTTTTGATGAATAGTGAAACCACTAAGTGAACTTATAAAAACTGATTTTCCGTTTAAATGAAATTTTACTACCTCTGTATTATGAATTTCAAATATCCAACATACATGGTTGTCATTAATAAGTAAAATGTGGTTCAATGGAATTAAAATAATTGTTTGGTGAATAGTAACTTTTAATTTTTTAATCGCAATTAGAGGTAATTAGTGTAATTTAAGGTTAAAATAATGTTTTAATAATATGAGATGAGCTTGACACATGTCCTACCGTTATTGGATGTGTCATGGCCGACCAAGAAAATCCATGGGTCATCTTGGGGACCCTATGGAGCCACATTGGAAGGAAAATGACATTATTATCTTTTTATTTAATCTAAAAGTAAAAATGACACAAACATGAGTTGTTTTACTAAAAGAATTTGTAAATGGGGTTATACAAGTCAGATTTTTGACTATAAATAGTCATTTGAAATATAAAACGGTTTCCTACATTATAGTAGTTTTTTTATAATCTTTAGACATTAAATATATTAAATTAATTATGACATAATGATGATGTAGCGATTACCTCGTTATTTAACGATTTAAATAAAATGAAAAGATAATGTAAAAAATAAAACCAAAACTTGTCCAAAACCTATTGTATGGGTATATTTCGGACCCTTATAACCTTATTCTCAAATTATAACAATGTGGGAACTTTTAAATTCGAAACTCATTTTAAAATAAAGTAACATTTCTTTACATTCCAAGAGTGACCCTCCTCTCCTCTTATTAAAGGCCCCGACCACTATCACATTACCCACACTTCTCAAGCCTTTGGTTCGGCCAAGATCTGGCCATTTTGTCTCTCCACATCCCTCTCTTACTCTTACAAGCCTCACATTGGGCAGAAGTCTTCCCAAGGAAGCATTTGATCTCAAATCAAAACGAGTTACCCGATTTTAAGGTAATCTCTTGACTTGTGTTCTTTTGTTTTATTTTGCTTCTCCAACCCCCTATACTCTTTTTATTCATTTCTTTTGTAACAAATCCAGTATCTTTAATATACTAGGATGTTGTTATAAGAATCATTCGAGCTACACTTACACACACCTACATCAAATGGTTAATTAATATACTGTTTCTGTGGATGGCGAATTTCTGCCTCACGAAACGATGACTATTCAACACTCATATAACACCTTAAAAGGTGGCCATTAAGATGTCACTATATTTATATATGATATATAATATGTTTATGTTTTACTTAAGCTTCTGTATTTTTCTTTTGTGGCATACCTTTATGCTTTCCATTATGGGTAAACACGATAATTTCATTTTAGGAAGTGCGGACTACCGCCCCCTCAAAGTGATTTGATTCGTAAATGCCATATGTGCGATGTATAAAAGATGGATTTAAAGTTATCATATATGATGTATGTTACATATAAATTATGAGTATAATTATGGAATTGAAATATACATACCTCTCATTTGGTTTTAATTCCATTATTATGACATAGAAATGAAAGTAGCATTTATGTGTAGGTACGGCTTACCGTCTCCATGAATGGTGCATTTCATTTCTTACCTAGAAATGATTATGTAATATTATAAATACATTTATATTCTGGATATATATGATATATATGATATCCAAATAAGGAATATCATTCTAGATATAATGAACCTTTGACCACACGAACAACATGTAATTGTAAGAAGTCCACTTTCGACTTAAGAACCAAATATCGACAAAACAAACATTATTAACTTAAATGATTACATAATGTTTATAACATGGAAATAAGTAATATAAAAGGAATAATGAACTTGAAAAAGGTTCTTAATAAATTCTAAATTAACTCATGTTTATTATTCAGGAAGTTAAATAATGATCGAGTCATGTCGGACTCGAGGTGAGGGATCCTACTCCTCTCTTTCATTTTAAGTACACTCTTTTATGTAATTCGTTTTAAGCTCATCTTTCTTGTGATTTGGATGTTCTTTTATATTACTCTTACTGTAATTTTTTGTGTTCATATGATTAGATACCCTATTCTCTCTCATCAATCCATTTTGGATGTTTTGAGTGGCGCCATTAGGCTTCCAAATTTTCGTAAGAGATCTAACCTCTCTCTTTCTTTTTAAGTACTCTCCTTTATGTCACTTCTTTTAAGATCCTCTTTGTTATGTTGGGGGATGTTCTTTTATATTCCTATTGCTGTAAAAATTATTTTAATATTATGAGAGACCCTATTTGATCTCATCAATCCATTTTTGTATGTTTTATGTGGCGCCGTTAGGCTTCCGAATTTTCGTAAGGGATTTTTCATCTCACTTTTATACCCATGAGATTTATGCTACATTTGCCACAATTTACATTGAGTGGTGTACGCAATTCCCATTATTTTTCTCATTGTGTAATATAATTTCATTTATGAGTATTTACATCAATTTTTTATTGTCCTTCTTTCATGGGGTGTATGTTTCGAAACATACCCATGTCGGTAAGGGAACCTTTCACCCTCCTAATTTTAAAAGACTTCTTTTGTTATGTCTTTTAATTTACATAAAATTATGTTGGGATATGTTCTTCTATATCCTTAGTGATTTAAATTTTATGTCCAAGTGATTATATTCTCTTTTTATCTCTCATCAACTCATTTTCTGAATTTTGTAGGGACGCCATTAGGCTGTCAAATTTTTGCAAGGGAACTTCTTAACCCAAATTTGATTCTTTGGGATAAGCTTGTACTCCTTGAATATGTCGTTCTATGAATATGTGTGAATAACCTCTTATTCTATTATACTTAATATCCACTTATATTTGGTGTATTGTTTTGTCACACATAATTATGTAATTGATTTATCCTTAATCCAAGGATACCGTCTTTGTATGGGACTTCGTCTCAATCTCCTTTCATTGAGGCATATTTTGTTTTATACACAACCTTCTTTTATACGGTGTGTAAACCCCTTTGACTTTTATGTTTATCTAAGAGGAATATTTTTTATACAAAGCGTTTTACTAAATGAAAAATGTTTTTGTTTTATGTATGAGGCGACAACGACTTCTCTGCCGCCGTGACCATTATTTGAGTTTCGACTTACTCTACAATACATACCTTTTTTTAAAAGAAAAATAAATACCATGTTTTACTTTTATTTCATTTTGGTATTGAAAATGGTTTTCATATTGTTTTTATAACAACGTGTTGTATTGATATCTTGTGATTGAAAAGTGGAAATGTTATGTTTCCTTTATGCATGTTTTATGTGATACGATTATGTTATGGTTCTTGGGAATTATTATGAAGATGGGTGGTTCTATGATAAACTAAGGTCGGGTGAGCCCGATATAGCTCTCAAATGCATTGGGTAACGCGAAGGGGTTAAACGTTAAGGTTTCTCCGAAGAGATTTAGGGAATATACTATGATGGGTATTCCAAACGTAACCAAGAGGGTTACTCCCTATGTAAGAATGTTATGAATGCCTCAAGTTACCCTTATGTCTTATGATTTCTATGATTTATTCATGATTTTATGAGGTATGTTAAAGTGCTTATGTTTTATGGGTAAAGTATGATTTCATTCTTATGTATACATGTACTCATGTTTCCTTTCCGTATTTTTATATCCCTTACTGAGCTTTTTATGCTCATCCCATGTTTTTGAAATGTTTTTCACAGGTCAAGGGAAGGGTACATGATATGATGATAGTGTCAAGGAAGTGTCAATAAAGAATCGTTGTTTTATTTTAAATATGTTTCCATTGATGGGAAAAATGAATACTATCTTTTATGTAACCACTTTGTTTAAATATGGAATGTAATGCTTGTTTTATGATATAATTCTCTAAAACTCTAAACCTGAAAAGATCCTTAATGTGTAATCATGTAATAACTCAAGATTAAGTAAGGTTTAAGGTTGGGGCCTTATAGTTGGTATCAAAGGTCAGCTTAGACAACTTTAGGGATTAGTAGTTTTTTTGGACACATGGTTAGTCCCTATATCTATTATTTCAGTTAAATACTTATTTTATAACTTTTTTTCAGGACAAGTAAAGTCAGTTACGAATGGAAGGATAAGGATCTCAAATGAAATTCCTATCTTTTCCTGATGACATGCTTGAAATAATTATTGAAATGTCATGTTCGGATGATTGTGAAACTTTTTCTAGCATACAACTCACTTGCAAGCAGTTTTTTTGAGATATCAAACACCTCCACTATACCTCATTATCATCGTGCATCATGGTTTGTTTTTAGACAAATACTATTTTCACAATATTCTCATATTTTCATGAATGGTAAATATTATCAAGGTATTTTCAAATATTTTACCTTATCACAATAATTTCAAGCATATTATGATTTTAAATATGGTGTTGAGGAAGGAGACCATTGCGCAACCTTTTTATATTTGATTTTGAAATATAGTCTCCTAGAACATACTTATAGTATTTTAAAAGGACCAATAATAGAAAGTTTCAACTCAAATTCTGTCCGACTATTTTATAGAAATCATGTTTTATCAGATGTTTTGGAATTATATGTCATACATGATTATTTTCCAAAACTCTTTTTCTGTGAACACCTATATGACCCATGTTATACAAGGTGTATTTGGATGGAGGAAGGAAATGATTTTGAAGGATCTCTAAATCATTTTTGTAATGCATGGGACATCTACCTACGTGAACAAGATGACGATGAAACCGATTGGACGCCATGATCAAGGTATGCTGTTATTCATTTTGGGAATCGTTTTATTTTATCTTATGGTGGTGAAATAAGACTTCAAGAATTAAGATGTTGAGATCGTAATGAATTTGGATGAAAATGAGAGGTATAAGGAAAATATTTATATTAAAACATGTTAGGGTTATTTTGGTAGTTTTATAAAAAGTACAACATGTAGACCGTGTGACAACCCGTCGCGTCGAACAAAGCTGCGGGAATCGAACCCACAACCAAAGTGCAACGGGTTTTTATCGTCTACCACTGGACCTTGTGAGGTCCCTGTTTAGTTTGACTGATTCTTTTTAGTTAGATAATTTTATGAATTAATAGTAATTTGATTTTGGTTTATCTATGGAAATTTATTAACCTATCATATAGGATATGCTATTAGGTTAATTACTCTTCAATACGAGACTTTAAGAGCAACTGATGTTGTTTGGAGATAAATGTTACGATTTAACATGGAAGACTATGTGACTAAATCCTTCAAATATTTGGGTTTCAATCTTAGTTTGGTTTACATTGAAGAATTGTATGGACAAATTGTTTATCGAATGGTCCTCGTTGAACTTTGGGTTTTGTTGGACAAATTTTGGAGATTACGAATATATTTTCTTTTTATAAAGGGGTATCCTTCTCTGGATTATCTGATCTTGTACTAACATTTTTTTTGGTTTTGGTTAAAGTCTAAAGACATGGGAAGTATATAGTTCTATTTTGTGGATTAGTTGATTCTCTAGAAGTTGATTATAGTACTCTTAATGTGAACAAGTCTTCCTAAATACTCGTCTTTTGGAGAAAATATGAGTTTGTGTAAGAAATCTAATAAAAGTTGGAAGTCAACATGATAAGTGATTATGTTTCCTTATGAATAAATTCCTCAATAAAAGGAAACTAAAAACAAAAATTTTGTCTATTAACTTTTCCTACTGAGGAATCGAATACCATTTAACCCATCACAAGTTTGTGATTTTCTTGTGGTTAACTTTCTCCTAAACCTGTTTTCTATCACTCTCCATCAGAACATGACCCTATGTTTTCTCCTCCATGTCCAGGTTTTCCTACATGGAATCCTAGTATGGGATAACTTGGGTGACCTATGTACTTCTCTTTATTTATTTTAAAGTGATTGTTATACCAACTATTGTTCTGATGTGGGACTTTCAAGGATGTTTCCATGCCCAATTTTAAAATTGCGAGGACGCAATTCCCAAAAGGAGGGAAATATGTAACACCCCAAGTAAATAAAGAATATGAAATTTTTATATTTATCCACATTTGTTAATAAAATATTAA
The DNA here is from genome assembly GCA_963277665.1 of Viscum album. Lineage (NCBI taxonomy): Eukaryota > Viridiplantae > Streptophyta > Magnoliopsida > Santalales > Viscaceae > Viscum > Viscum album. The sequence continues at coordinate 1,184,666,815 of OY728161.1, read as the reverse complement.
TATTACTTTAAAGGGGACACTATGCTCGATGGCGTACCCAATACGCAACAACGAGTTTCTTGGGAATCTTACGTTGCACTCTAATAATAAAATAATATTATTTTAAATGGTAGTTAAAGCCTAGAAGTTGTAATGGCAGGAATGAAAATAACTGACTAAAAAATTATTATCAAATATTTTTACTCTTTACAATAAATGTTAGAGGATTAAAAATGAGAATGAATCCAATTGTTAAGCATAAACATTCTAAATTCTATAAAAGATCGATTAACCGCCTTTCGATGACGAACCTCTTTTAAATCCACTTTTTAGAAATTTTATGTGTTATATTTGACAAAATAAAATTCTTCTTTAGAATCGGGACATCAAAATTTACTTTGTGTAAATATTTGGTATTTTTCCGATAATGTTAATTTTTTTATGAATAGTGAAAAATGATGTATTTTAATTCAAAACCACTTTTTTATCTAATTTATTTATATGATTAGATTATATTTTGAATTGGTTTTAAAGTTCAATTAGAATATATTTTTACCACTTAATCCAATTGTGGTCATTGGAATTAATTTTACTTTGAAATCGGACTTAAACTAGTGTAAATCTTTTGATACTTATTGTTTCATAAAAATACGCTATTTTCTCTGACAGCAGGAATTAATTATTAAATTAATTAATGAAACTTATATGTTTTGAATTTTTTAAAATAGAATTCATTTTTGAATTTGGAATATCAAATATATCTTAGGGTGAAGTTTTGTTATTTTTCTGAATAACTTCAATTTTTGATGAATAGTGAAACCACTAAGTGGTACTTATAAAACCTGATTTTCCGTTTAAATGAAATTTTACCACCTATGTGTTTTGAATTTAAAAAATCCGACATACATGGTTTTCATTAAGAATTAAAAGTTGGTTCAATGGAATTAAAATAATTTTTTGTGGAATAGTAACTTTTAAGTTTTTAATCACGATTAGAGGTAATTAGTGTAATTTAAGGAGAAAATAATGTTTTAATAATATGAGATGATCTTGAAACATGTTCTACCCTTATTGTATGTGTCATGGATGACCAATAAAATCCATGGGTCATCTTGGGGACCCCATGGAGCCACATTGGAAGTAAAATGACATTATTATCTTTTTATTTAATGTAAAAGTAAAAATGACAAAACATGAGTTGTTTTACTAAAACTATTTTAAAATGGGATTATACAAGTCAGAGTTTTGACTATAAATAGTCATTGGAAAGATAAAAAGATTTAATACATTATAGTAGTTTTTCTATAATTTTTAGACATTACATAAAATAAATTAATTATGACATAATGATGATGTAGCGATTACCTCATTATTTAACGATTTAAATAAAATGAAAATATAATGTAAAAACTAAAACCTACACCTGTCAAAAACTTATTGGATGGGTATATTTCGGAACCTTATCACCTTATCCTCTAATTATATCAATGTGGGACCTTTTATATCTGAAACGCATTTTAAAATAAAGTAACATTTCTTTACTTTCCAAGAGTGCCCCCTCCTCTCCTCTTATTAAAGGCCCCCAACACTATCACCTTACCCACACCTCTGAAGCCTTTGGTTCGGCCAAGATCTGTCCATTTTGTCTCTCCACATCCCTATATTACTCTTAGAAGCCTCACTTTGGGCAGAAGTATTCCCATGTAAGCCTTTGAGCTCAAATCAAAAAGAGTTACCCGATTTTAAGGTAATGTATTCACTTGTGTTCTTTTGTTTTATTTTGCTTCTACAACCCCCTAAATTCATTTGATTCATTTCTTTTGTAAGAACCCCAGTATCGTAAATATACTAGGATGTTGTTATAATAATCATTTGAGCTACACTTACACACACCTACATCAAATGGTTAAATAACATATTGTTTCTGTGGATGGTGAATTTCTACCTCACGAAACGATGATTGTTCAACACTCATATAACACCTTAAAAGGTGGCCATTAAGATGTCACTATATTTATATATGATATATAATATGTTTATGTTTTACTTAATCTTATGTATTTTTCTTTTGTGGCATACCTTTATGGTTTCCATTATGGGTAAACACGATAGTTTCATTTTAGGAAATGCGGACTACCGCCCCCTCAAAGTGATTTGATTCGTTAATGCCATATGTGGGGTGTATAAAGGATGGATTTAAAGTTAATATATATGATGTATGTTACATATAAATGATGTATATAATTCTGGAATTAAAATATACATACCTCTCATTTGGTTTTAATTCCATTAATATGACATAGAAATGAAAGTAGCGTTCATGCGTACGTATGGCTTACCGTCTCCATGAACGGGGCATTTCATTTCTTACCTCTAAATGATTATGTAATAATATAAATACATGTATATTCAGGATATATATGATATATATGATATCTAAATCATGAATATCATTCTGGATATAATGAACCTTTGACCACATGAACAACATGTAATTGTAAGAAGTCCACTTTCGACTTAAGAACCAAATATCGACAAAACATACATTATTAACTTAAATGATTACATAATGTCTATAACATGGAAATAAGTGATATAAAAGGAATAATTAACTTGAAAAAGGTTCTTAATAAAGTTTAAATAAACTCAAATTTATTATTCAGGATGTTAAAGAACGATCCAGTCAAGTCGGACCTGAGGTAAGGGATCATACCCCTCTCTTTCTTTTTAAGTACACTCTTTTATGTCATTCCTTTTAAGATCATAATTCTTTTGATTGGGATGTTCTTTTATATTACTCTTACTGTAATTTTTTGTGTTCATGTGATTAGATACCATATTCTCTCTCATCACTCCATTTTGGATGTTTTGAGTGGCGCCGTTAGGCTGCCGAATTTTCGTAAGAGATCTAACCTCTCTCTTTCTTTTTATGTACTCTCCTTTATGTCACTTCTTTTAAGATTTTATTTGTTATGTTGGGGGATTTTCTTTTATATTCCACTTTCTGTATACTTTATGTTAATATGATTCGAGACCCTATTTGATCTCATCAATCCATTTTTGTAAGTTTTAAGTGGGGTCGTTAGGCTGCCGAATTTTCATAAGGGATTTTTCATCTCACTTTTATTCCCGTGAGATTTATTCTACATTTGCCACAATTTCCTTTGAGTGGTGTATGTGTTGCCCATTATTTTACTCATTGTGTAATATACTTTCATTTATGAGTATTTACATCAATTTTGTATTGTCCTTCTTTCACGGGGTGTATGTTTCGAGAGATACCCATGTCGGTAAGGGATCCTTTCACCCTCTTATTTTTAAAATACTTATTTTGTTATGTATTTTAATTCACATAAACTTTTGTTGGGATATGTTCTTCTATATCCTTAGTGATTTAAATTTTATGTCCAAGTTATGAGATTCCTTTTTTATCTCTCATCAACTCATTTTATGAATTTTGTAGTGACGTCGTTAGGCTGTCAAATTTTTTGCAAGGGAACTTCTTAACCCAATTTTGATTCTTTGGGATAAGATTGTACTCCTTGAATATGTCGTTATATGAATATGTGTGAATAACCTCTTATTCTTTTACACTTAATATCCACTTATATTTGGTGTATTAGTTTTTTACACATAATTATGTAATTGATTTATCCTTAATCCAAGGATACCGTCTTTGTATGGGACTTCATCTCAATCTCCTTTCATTGAGGCATATTTTGTTTCATACACAACATTATTTTATACGGTGTATAAACCCCTTTGAATTTTACGTTTATCTGAAATGAATCTTTTTTATACAAAGTGTTTTACTAAATGACAAAAGGGAATGTTTTTGTCGTATGTATGCAGCGACAACGACTTCTCCGCCGCCATGACCATTATTTGAGTTTCGGCTTCCTCAACAAGCCATACCATTTTTTTAAAAGAAAAATAAATACCATGTTTTACTTTTATTTTATTTTGGTATTGAAAATGGTTTTCATAATGTTTTTATATCAATGTGTTGTATTGATATCTTGTGATTGAAATGTGGAAATGTTATGTTTCCTTTATGCATGTTTTATGTGATACGATTATGTTATGGTTCTTGGCCATTATTATGAAGAAGGGTGGTTCCGTGATAAACTAAGGGCGGGTGAGCCTGATATAACTCTCCAATGCATTGGGTAACGTGAAGGGGTTAAACGTTAAGGTTTCTTCGAAGAGATTAAGGGAATATACTGTGATGGGTATTCCAAACGTAACCAAGAGGGTTACTCCCTACGTAAGAATGTTATGAATGCCTCAAGTTACCCTTATGTATTATGATTTCTATGATTTATTAATGATTTTATGAGGTATGTTAAAGTGCTTATGTTTTATGGGTAAAGTATGATTTCATTCTTATGTATACATGTACTCATGTTTCCTTTCCATATTTTTATATCCCTTACTGAGATTTTTATGCTCATCCCTTGTTTTTGAAATGTTTTTCACAGGTCAAGGGAAGGGTACATGATATGATGATAGAGTCAAGGAAGTGTCAAGAAAGAATCCATGTTTTATTTTAAATCTGTTTCCGTTGATGGAAAAAATGAATACTATCTTTTATGTAACCACTTTGTTTAAATGTGGAATGTAATGCATGTTTTATGATCTAATTATCTAAATCACTAAACCTGAAAAGATCCTCAATGTGTAATCTTGTAATAACTCAAGATTAAGTAAGGTTTAAAGTTAGGGTCTTATACTTTTAATAGGGATTATTTTATGAAAAAAATCTCCTTATAATTGTTAATTTGATAATCAAAATAGACCAACTGAAGGAAATGTATTATTTTTAATCTAGTATTTCTATTTTATTTACACTTGCAATTTCATCAAATATTCATCGACCAGGATTTAATAATATATATATTATCCTTAATATACTGAGATGAAATTATTTAAATATCATCACCTATATCCATAACTACTTTAATAATATTTGATATTTATTTTCTTTTGTGTGTTTGATGAACTACCACCTCACAAACTGATATAATTAGTTTTCAATCACAGTATTTAAAAACTGGTTATAATGATGCAATTAAAATTTATATATGAAATAAGTGAAGTATTTATAATGTTAAACACATAAAATATCATTTAATTTATTAATTTTCAATTCACATAAAAATGGAAATGCCATTCGTGCGTAAGTTTAAAATATCACCTCCATAGTCCATTTTGATTCATTTTTCATCACAACATTACATGGATGATATATATAATTATTTTTAAATTGATATTATATTAATTATATTTTTTGAATTATATAGAGATATAATATTACTTAACATCGTTCCATAACTGTCAATTAATAATGGATATTTTACTTGTGGGTATGTATGACTTACGGATTACATGATTATGAAGTTGTTCTTTATTTACATACAGATTAAATGGATAGTCATTAAATTATAATATAAATATTGAATATATTAATATTTCATTAATATTATTCTTATTATAATGGAAGAATCACCACATTGACAATATAAATCATACCAAATTCATTTTAATAATTTATAAGTAAAAACTTTTTTTATTGTTTTAAATGTTTATTATTATAAATCATTCTATTTCATGTCCATGTTTTTAAAATGGTTTTACGAATTTATTTACATAGAGATTAATGTATTGATATCATTAATTTTTATTTTATCTATATTGTTTTTGTAACAAAGTATTTTTTCTGTAATTTTCCTTTAAACTCATCTTTTAATGCTCCTTGATAAACTCATTATAGAAATGTCCAAACATTTTTTATATTTAAAGAATGAGAGGTATCTCTCAATTTTAAAATTATTTATTACACAAATGTTTTAATTATATTTTTTCAACATTCATTTCAATTGAAATGGTTTCATAATTATCTATAAGGTTTTTATATTTTAAAAGTTATTTTTTGATTAAAATTATATGTTGATATCTGAAAGATGTTTACTAATTGGTTTAAAAGAGGCTAAAAGGGTTGTACTCATGTTTTATTCATTGGTAGTTGTATAAAAATGTTTTTAAACCCATTATAGCATTGGAAAAATTGGTGATCCCGATATATATTATATGATGGAAGAACCTCATTATATGTCTCCAATTAATTGTGTACTCCGGAGATGGATGTCAACTGTTTGGTTATTCTATTTGAAAGGGTGCTATAAGGGTTCTATGTGATGATGTCTCAACCCACCTATATGAATATCCTATGCATCCTAATATTTTTATATGGGAATAGTTTTTATTCAAAGGTAAAATAAATAATATTTATAATGTATTTATGTTGACCATTATGGGAAAAATGTTTTTTTCATCAAAGATATTGTTTTTCAACAGTTTTCATGTTTTTACAAAACTTATAATTTCAATTAATTTTTTAGGTCCATTAGTGATATTTTTGTGATAATTCATTTTTTTCATAGGTATTATGATTTTTAAAGATAATGATGTTTCTTGATGAATGTATTGATGTTTTTCCTGAAATAAATCATGTATTATTTTAAAATGGTTATATTTTTTGTATAAATCGATACTCAGTATATTTTTCCACTTGTAATGTATGGGATCACTATGTAATAGTTTTTCTTAATTCTCTATAACTATAGAAATAAATGGAATTGGGGATGTAATGTAATTTTTGGAATTAAAATAATAATAATATTGGATGTTTAGGACTAAGTCCATATAAAAAATCACCAACAGAACAAAACGAATAATGAGAACCCATTAATTATAATGTTCAATATAAAATTATATTTAACAACGATTGTATTAATATTATTTCCAAATTATATATATAAATATATATATAATGTTCCTAATGAATATAATATAATTGATAAATTATTATTAGATAATCAGTCAAATTATAGTAATATAATTTTATTCATTAATAGTATTTATTCTTAAAAAATGATTCTATTTATTATTAAATGAAAATATTATAATTATTTTTTTAACCATAATAAAATTTAATTACATAAAACTAGTATAATTTATAATATTATTATATAAAAATTATATTTTGTTGATATTATGGGGTTATTGGGAGATGATTTATTTTTCTGTAATTTTTGAAATGTATTTTTTAGTAAAATTTTATAAATTCTTTTCAATAAATCGTAATTTCAAATTTTATATTTAAACATAATTTTAATTATGATCCATTTTAATTATTATAATCAATTTAATATCATTGGATTCATAAATATTAATTATTTTATTATTAGTTTATTTCTATTATTGAAAATATTTCCTCATAACTATTTTTATGTGCATATATTTTATCTATTTATTGTAATTAAAATTTTAAATAATAATAATGGTTTCATATTAAATATATTATATGTATATATTCATTTTATTTATTATAATTATTTTTTTCATGTAATTTATTTAACAGAAGATCAACTATCGGTATGAAAATGCATTTTCATGAAAACCAATTTTCATCGAACATTGAAGGATAAAAAAATAATTTCAATGAAATAAAAAAATATCACACTGTTACATTTAAAAATTTCATATGTGTTCACACATTGACAAAAAATGATATCAATGAATATTAATGGATATTTTTAGAATGATGCAATTATTATCATGATGGTAATTTATTAATAATTACTTCTAATTATTAAATTTCTTAAATTAAAATGAAAAACTAAGGCATTATTTATTTTAATAATATGATAATAAAAATAAATGATTTTAAAAATTTCAATAGTAACATAATTTTATTGAAATATAACATTGAAAATATTTATAAATAATTATTACTTATATTGGTGGCATAGTAGGTTTATAATCTAATATGACATTTGTATGGATGTTTTTAATGTAAAAATTAATGATTCAATAGAAATGTAACCATAATTCTGTATTATGATAATAAATAATTTATTGAATGACTTAAAATAAGTATATTTCGTATATTTGTCCATGGTATTGGTGTTTTTTAAAATATATTTTTATGATACATTAATATTATATTTTTACTATTTTAGTTATTATTTTGACGCTGATAGAGTAAAAATATTATTCTCATGATAATTTTCGAAAAGGGATAACACTGCTTTTAAAAAAATTCGAATTGTGAAAAAATCATCTAAAAACGTGAAAATATGAAGATGATAGGATTTAAACTCATCATCATATAAAATAATAAGAATTCCAATTTGAAAACATTTTTATATGAAACATTTTTTATATTAATTTATTACAATAAAGAATTCCAAGACCGTCGCACCCCTCTCTTATATAAGGGCATCTTTACTTCTATATTCTTCGCAATTAAAAAAATATTGTTTCCCCAAAGACCTAAAAATTTTAAATTCATTAATTCCCAATTTTATATGTTGTTAATGACTTTTTTTTATTAGTATCTAATCCAATGAAATCATTTTTTGTATTACTTATGATGTTTTTAAATAACAAGTATAAATCGTAATCAATATTTTTCAATTTAAAAATTATTCTACATCCTTAAAACAATCTGTATACATGTTGAAAAAAAACTATATTATCTTATTTATACTTATTTTTTATAGATGATTCAAAAAATACCTAATATTCCCACAAATGTTAAAAAAATATTAATTATTATGAAAGACAACCACCTCGTGAAATGATGTAATTCATTTTCCAACACAATATCTCACAGATGGCTATAATGATGGATTGAATTTACATATATAATATTAATAAAATATTAATATTTTTTGATAATTAATATATTATATTTCTTTATTAATTATAAATCAATGAAAACCAATAATGTTAATGATGTGTACATGTGGACAATCCCCTTAAAGAAACAACATGATTACTTTTTCATCATTACATCTCATATATCATATATGTTTTTTTAAATATAAAATAATATATTATTTACTATATTAATACATTTCTATAAATAAAAAATTATATTTTTATTTTTTCTGTAATGTTCATTGATAAATGGAAGCGTTACCCATGTGTACGTGAAGACTACCACATCTATCTTTGTAACATAGTTCAATTTTTCAAAGTATCTTTCATATTTGGTTTCAAAATAAAAATTGATATAAAAAATTATCATTATTTCTTAATTATTATTCTTAATGAGTTTAAATAATGACCTATTTTACAATATCTAACCTACTAATGTTATTTTGGAAATTTTATCATAATATCCTAAAACATTTTGATATAAATATAATTTATTATGTAATGTATTAATTAATGGAAATAAAAGAAATAATAAACCTATAAATGTTACTAAATATTTTATATATATAATATAATTTTATTATTCCAGATGGTAATGATCACATATATAGTGTCGGGTTTGATGTAAGGGATTATGATAAAATAAAATCCAATTTCAATGATTCTCTTCTAAATTTTTTTCTCCCATGTCATTGTTCTTATAAATATTTAATGAAAATTTTTAGTTAAGAATCAATGAACGGTAATTCTAATTTTTTAAAATATATCAAAATTTTAAAAATATCATTAAATCTGGTTTTTTTTTAAATTTTTACCTAAGGGACACATTACTTTAATTCCAATGTTTTAAATGTTTTAATGATTTAGGTAATAAATATTTTCTTCCACATATGTATTATTAATTGTATTTATAATAATAAAAATACTGATAAAAATGATTTATAATGTGTATTTTTTATCTATTTTTTTTATTTCCTACAATGATTTATAAAATAAAAAAAATTCTATATATTTTATGGTAAATGTTTTTACTTTCATCACAAAATACAAAATTAATGATTTATTTTATCATAAATGGCGTCATTGGTTGTTTCCCCTAAAATAATAATTATTTAATATATGTAATTAACTATAATAATGATTATATTATTTAATGGAAAAATTTCTTACCCAATGTTCAATATCTTTTAAAAATAGTATTAAATAATATTGATATCATGATATTTTTAAAAAAAAATATTATAGTTATAAGTGATATCTTTAAACCACATTTTTATAGGGTTTATGAGAATTATCCCACTTGTTTTCTTCATCCTACTGATTGAATTTATGGAATTATTCTTAATATTTTACATATTCCACTCATATATATTCCAAAATTAATCTTTTATCCTTTAATGGGATTTATATTCCTTATTTTTATTTATAAAATTTATTGGTCATGGAATTTTTTTTGATTATAATATGAGGAATTATTATGAAATTCATTTTAATTCATGTGTAATTCATATAATTTTTACATGTTATTTCTTTCCACTTATAACAAACATAATAATGAACATTTCATGATGGGTTCACTAAATAGCACTCCAATGCATTGGGTAATTTCTTTTAATGATACTTTATAAATGATATTCTAGTGATTACCAAACCAACTATAGAAACCTTTCATTAATGTGATATTATAATGGTATTTAGCTAGGACATATACCAATGTCATATTTCGTGGTGATTCCACATTTCATATATGATCATGTTCATATGATACCACACTATATATTTTATTATCCCATTTTATTTCTCATGAACATATGTTTAAATGAAAAAAATACACTACCTCATAGGGGGGATTGTATAATTTTTATTGAAATATTTTTCATAAGTATTCCCTCATTAAGATGTATCCGATATAAGTTATAATTAGACTTTACTATTTCATAATAAATATTATTGGTTAATATTTTCAATGAGAAGATTATTTCATTGGTAATAAAATTTTATTTTGATCTCGAAGAATAATTTTTTTTGAATATGAATTATTGAATGAAAAATGTATCATTCAGTTTCTATTTTAATCTCTTTACTATGATTTTATTATCAATCCACATTTTTAAATATTTTTTCATAAGTATTAGGTAATCATTTAGGTTAATATAGAGGTATAGATAAAATTTTCGACATATTCCAAGAAAAGAAAAGTATTTTTACTGGAAAAATATTAATTTGCAGGAAAATGGATACTATGTTAAACTTTCCACTTGGGGATATAATTATTGATTATATAGGGGATAGAAAATAATTCTTTAAAACTATATAAATTAATATTTTTAAATATAAAATATTTATATTAGGAAATAAAAATCATGGTTATGTATGGTTTAATTTTTGATACATATACCTTGTTCGTCAATCTGGGATGCTCATATTCATTAGTTTAAAATCGCTAATGATTTTTTGATATTTTTTGTTTAATTTTATCAACTTAATTTTGTTATTATATTCAATTTTTATTCAATTCCTAAAAATTTAATACTCTAATAATGGTTAATATGTGTCTATTTTTTTGTCAATATAATATTTATATCCCACTATCATTAGTGGGGGTTTGTTAAGTTGATATTTTTATGAAAAAAATCATATAATTGTGTGGACATTATGATTTATTGGTGATTACTTTTCATGTCATGAATTATTGTATTGATTTAATGGATCTAATGATGTATATATTTTACCCTCACATGTACTAATTTGTAATATTCTTCATTTCTAATATAATCATTCAATGTGTGTTTGTGGTGGAGCATGTAGTGTAGTTTAGGATGATATTAGCCAAACACATATTGAACACGATTTATGTTAATCTATTGATGAAAATGTGTCAGATCAAGGAGGTTCATTAATTGAAAAATTTACTGACTAATCATGATTTATATATCAATCTAATGAATAAGAATGTTTTGATATTCTGAGAGACACCCTAGAGACCGTCATTTGAGCGAACATTCCATAGTTTGGTGGGGTACTACAAGAGGTTCATTAATGAATTATCTCAGATAGAAGACCCATTAATATCTATATCATAGAATGGAATTCCTTTTTCTTGTATTGAGTAGTACTGTAGATCCATTAATAAGCTGAGAATGGGGATGATCAATGCCCTTATATAGAAATTAACATAGCAGGGTGTTGAATAAGTAGTTTTAAGTGATTATTCTAGAGATGGTTTCAATAGGATGTTGAATTATAGTTATTTAATTTTTTTTATGGGTCAATGTATTTAATAACCCATTAGAATAATTAAATGATCAATCACTTAGTATTAGCAGTGGTATTATTTTCTATAAATATGAAGATGAAATATTTATTGGGTGACTGTTTCATAGTCTACTAAGAGAATCAGTGTATCTTGTACATCATCTCCCAGTGTGACCTCAAATAGAGATAGAATCATTTATTATACTACATATAGGAATATGAATTTGGTATAATATGTACTGTTATAATTTTATTCATGTTAGAACATTCCCATTGATGGATGTCCTACTCATGATACATTGAGTAGGAATCTGAGTAGTTTTCATCATTGTAGCTGACACTATTACAGGAGAGTAGTGAAATTTTTCTTCATTTGATGGTGGTGAATCCTTCTATGGTTCAATGTTTTATATGTTTTCATTTGGTATTAATTGAATATTATGTTCTATGTGACCAGATATCCTCCCCATATATTTCATATGAATTTTGTAAATGATGGGAGTATGAGAACACATTTTTTGAAAATATTTTTGTTATGGTAACATCACATAAGGAGGTGTTGAGGGTTCTTCTGTCAAGTCATATGGTTGTACAACCTATTTTTTAAACTATTTTTTTTAATTCAGTTTTAATTACTGTGGAATGATATGTGGATTATTATCATCTTTTCCTCTCTGTGTCTATAATGTCCCATGGTAAAGGCTGAATATCATATTCCATAATGTTTGAATCAACATCCTGAGAACCATAAACGTATGTGGGATGGTATATTGATGGATTTTATAATGATAATGTCATAAAATATAATATTATGTGACACTATATTGGTTATTTTTTATCAACAAACCATTTTAGGACTATTTTTATCCATTTTCGAGTAGTGTTATGTTAAGAGTTTTATGAAATTGTTCATTAGTGAAACCATTATTCATTATGGGGAATCTATGATGATTGTTTCTAACCATAACAAAAAAATCATGTGAAAAGTTTATCTAGGTATGTAGTGGGATTTTTATCCTAGTTATAGATGTGTATAGTGATTTTAACCCAGATATATGAACTAACCAAGTGAAATATCATGGTTTTTTATGATATAATGTGAGTATGTGTGTTCAAATAGTTTTGGATAATAGATTATCACATACCATTTTTTTGTTCACATATAATGTTATCTATCACTCTATAATCAACATGTAACATTACAGTCCCCTTAGGGGAGATCCTAAAGTTCTTCATGATTGTATAATAAAATTGGAATGAAATTTAATAATGATCTAGAGATGGTTTTATTGCTTTCATAAAACTATGTTATATATTAGAATATGAGATCATGAAATAACTGAATGATATATCAGGTATATCAATTTCATATTATTATATATTTTTAACATGATAAACAAGTTTTTGTAAGAGTCTTCTAATGATGTGGATTGAAGAGATTTGGAATAGTCTGAAGACTATCCACAAGGATCATTCGGCCATTAGTGATCCGACATGGGGGGATTGGAATGGATTATAACACCCTTTCTTTTCCATAGGTGTTGGACCAAGTGAATCATATCTTCCCAGCCTCATAGTAATGGAGATATGTCCATGACCAGACACATGTAACTAATTGGGAAGAGCTAGATGTTGATGATGAACCATACATCATGTAATACCTAGTGGAAAGGGATGACCGACATGAGAGGGTCATACGTGGTTCAACAAGCTATTTGTATTGAGTGATTTGGCATCACCAAAGCATGCAAGATAAATCTTGTAAGAATTTGTGTTTGATTTAGTATATGTACCTTGTCAATTATATATAGATTGTGCTTTTTGGGTTGAATAGAATCAAATGAGGGTAATATTTAATGGTAATAAATTTTCAACTTTAGTTTCCTATATATACATATATGTGTATATTTTTTTCATTAGATCCAATGTGGTGTCTTGGTTCCAGGAACTCATAATAATTTTTTTTAATATAATATATCTATATATATATATTAATGCACATCCATGCATCATTTTAGAAATAAATGGTTTCCCTTTTTTTTGGGACCATGGGTAGGAATAAAAATATTTTATTGATTTTATTATATTGGTTATACCCTACGAGTAATATAATGTTGGTCAGTATTGGGTTATCGGTTGAGGGAACACATTGATGGGATGGTAATAAAAATAACTAAGATAAATTATCTATTTCATATTATTTACCCACAATAAAATATTATTCTAAAATATTCCATTATTATCAATAATTTGGGAAATCCATATAAAACATGAATATTTGAGTACAAGGGGATATATTATTTAATTTGGCTAGTTCATATATAATTGATGAAGAAAGAGTCATGTTAAATCATTAGAGAGAGGATAATTGTAGTGGGATCATAGTCTTTATCAGTACCTAAATTTTTTCTTCATTTATATAAACAAAATTATTTGTTGGACACATATTTTTATTCCTCTCAACACATTTTTATCGTTAATTATTTATAATAAATTATCAAAATAATTAATATTACTTTTCATGCATTAAGTGATGTAGATAATATTATTGATGATATATTGATTTTCGTATTCATTAATTATTCTATTATTCACCCCAATAATTTTCACATTAAGATATTTCTATAGGACCATTAGATATAATTATAGTTATTAAATCACTGTTTTGAACTTACACCACATTCATTCATGATATTCAGTTTTAGATAATGGGGATGTGGTTTTATGATACCAGAATGGATTCAATAATGATCAAACTCCCATATTCTTGAGCAACGTGTTCACCATATATAGATCATTATTAGATATAAAAATCAATATATTTGGTAGTATTTGGTCATTTATGGAATGGGTTAGAGTCTACTTCTCATTACATCATCAATGTGGGTGGTGTAACCTATCTTGATGAACAGAATTGGGTTTGGTTTGAAGAAATATAACCACCTATGAGTGATTGGGAATGTGAGTGAGTAGATCACATTTCCAAAACAAAAAATAAAAGTAAATACAGAAGAGGAGTACATGTAGAATATATATAATATGGATTAATAAAATTTCTTAAATTACCGGCATACTTGTTATAGAGTCTATGGACACATTCTAGGTAGTCCCATATCTATGGAACCATGGGATTCGATTTAAATTAAATATCACACAACTTGATTTCCTCATACATGATGTGAGTCCTTTCGTGGATTGATAGGTGGGTACACCACAAGTACATGATTATGGTAATAATTGTTGTTTATGGTAATAAAAGGATTACTTGATCACCAAGTGATGTATTTTTTAATGACCGAAGTACATGTGGTCGGGAAAAAGTACATGTGAATGGTCCAGAAGAACACAGGAAGACCTCAGGTGGAAAAAATACAATGTTCCCCACATGTACATTCCATGAAGTCCTACGTGGAATAAAAATATATGTGTATAATAGGAAACACACATATATCCATGAATGATAAAACCCACCATGTGAGCAAATTTACACATCATGTACAATCAACAAGGATTCCCATTGTATGTTACTCATTTTCCTGGACATGTATTTAGGCTTGAATGTTTCAAATAATCATTATTTTTTAAAAAAAACATGATGATTCTATTATTTTTAATATGTTTTAATACCTCAGTTTTTTTTGAGTGTGACACATCATTCATTTATGCTTGTCCGATGTTAGTGTTGAGTTGAGATCATCAGTGAGAATTCATGGTCTATACTGCCTTCTTTCACTAGGGAATGGGTCCCCCATAATAATTATATAGGATGATTATGTACACCCTCACAATATAGTAATGAATATTACATAAAAAATTTCTTCGGTACTACCTCTAATTTGAGCTCTAGTGATGTGGGTTTCATCCAAGAGTGTTTTCCCTCTCGGATGTTGAGTGAAATACTGAGGTGTGGTCCCCAATAATCAGATTCTTTTTGGGTTTTTTTCAATTTTTATGAATAATTAATAGATCATTGGGGTTTTAGGCAGACTCTTAATTTCTTTCTAAAATAAGGAAAGCGAGATCCATATTCTCTCTACATTGGGTTCGTAATATTTTATGATGAGATTTTGTTCCCTCTACCTTATATGTTGATCTCACAAATCATTCAAATTTTTATTTCTCCCTTCACCATTTTCATGTCTTCCAACTAGCTGTTTGTATGCTAACCACTTCATGGGATTCTTCCTCACGTGATGTGTCTTGTGTAGATGGTAGAATGAATATAAGTGACATTGGTGTAAGAGGAATTAAAATATATCACAATACCTAGAAATATTGAAAATGTATGGTGGTCAACTATGGGTATTTTGAGATTCGATTGCATTAGAAAACCATTTTACAATTTTTCTTATGTTGGTTACCCATATAAGGATTATATTTTATTTTTACCAATTTAATTTTTCATGCACTATTTTTCATACCAAAATCCAATGGGCCCATTGGATCATTTATTGACATGTTTTGGGGAAATGGAATTCCAATAATTTAACATAAATATGTCTTATTAATTTATAATTTATTAAAGAAGAATTATATAAAAAATAATTAATCATAAAGTAATTATAATTTTTTATTCATCCAAATTTTTATAATATAATTATTTTTCAATAAACATTAATAAACATCATGTTAGTTTTTCTTTCAATTCATACATTATACAAAAATGGGTATATTAATTTTCAATATTGAAATAGATTAAATAATACTAAATATTAACATGGTAAATAAGAATATGGACTCAAAAGTGAAGATTATTAAAATGAATGATATAGAGTAACACAAAAAAATCATTATGTAAACGAATGATCTATGAATAAATTATTATCTAAAGAAACTTATAAACTATTAACCTTTAAGGGATGAATATATACTATCAATTCATCACAAATAATTTTTTCTTAAAAATAACATCTTTTGGAAAACATAGATGATTCTTGAAGTGATACATAAAGTACATAATTCAAAAACATATGTCACACTATAATATTAATGATGTTATAATGACATAGAAAACAAATTTTACAACCTTTATTTGAGTCACACAATAATTAATATTTTTAAAATATAAAATTCAAAAATAATGATATAGAATCACACTTAAATAAGATAATGATTATTGTATTAAAAAAGTAATTATGTAAGATTATATACATTAAAATTAATTTTAAAAATAGTAAACATTTATTTTAATATAAAACTGAAGAACTCTTAGAATATTTGGAATAAATATTTCATTTTATAACCATAAAATCATGAATGGATTATAAAATAATATGAAATGTTCATATTTTCATAAAAATTGATAAGGGTAAAAACCGTTATAAGATGTTCTTTTCAAACTAAATTAATGTGACTCAAAAAATAATTTTATGTCAAATATCTAGTAAATTACTTATAAAAAATTGAAAATAATATATATATTTACAAGAATTAATATTTATATATATCTTAAATATATAATGTAACGTCTTTACCCTAGTTATATAGAATCAGATCATTATTAAATAACATTGGAAGGATAATAAGAGATCATGTCTTGAACGATCGTTATGTTTAGTATCCTTGGGAGTAATAGATACATACATAAGTTTTACATTGCATTATAAAATTAAAAACACAACATTCTTTCTCCTTTGAACTCACTAATATCCCTTAGCCTATCACTCCCTGTCAATCAAAATATTCTTATTCACATCTAGGTAACAATAAAACTTAATAATATGGTGAGCACAAATGCTATGTATGGTTAAAAATATTGTGGAAACAGTCATAAATAGTATTAATAAATGAAGGTAATGTCTATAACTAAAACACAATCCTTTTAAAATTAATCATCAGAACAATATGGAAAAGATAAATCAAATAATTCTATTTACATATTCACATGGATATTATACTTGTAGAATAATCACATGTAATATCAATAGCTAATTTCATAATGATGGAATGCATAATGTCGGACATCATAACCACACAGTCTAGACCTTCTGCCAAAACTACAATTAAGATTTTATCCAGGCCTTATGCCAAGACACTAGTTTGTCTCATGAGACCTACTCAAGCATTGAAGAGCTATTTCAAGCTCCACCCGTCACATACTACACCCAATGCATTCCTCATATGAAAAGGAATAAATATAACATAAACATTCATATTAAAACTGACATACGAAATGTAAATAATTTAACCATAAACCATGAATGGAATAGAAATAAGACATCCAATATCACAATATGAGAAAAACATTAATATAATATACAATACTGTATCATAATTAATCATCTTCAAATAGGTGTAAAATCCATCAATGGATTTTGACATAGATGGAAGCAAAACTATTTGAGAGAAATAACTTGTTCTATTTTGAAATAATTTAAACGTCACATAATTTTAAAAGAAAAAAAAATATTTTCAAAATATTCCTATAAGATTGTATGAAATTCTTTGAATGTGTAATAATGGTCTAAAATAACAGCACCCAGCATATAAGATAAAAAAAATTACTTTAATTTTTTAAAAATCTCATAAAGTACCTTGTTTGTAAATCGATGGAAGGATTCCTTTAAAAAAATTACAAAAAATTAAAACATGGGTATAAATGAATTTAAACCATATTCTCAGAAATATTAAAAATGATTTGATATACAATTTCATGAAACACAGATGTGGATGATAATGAGGACCCAATAGATACTTACATATAAAAAACCATAGATAAATATAGAGATAGAAAAATTAACTTGTACATTGTACTTTTCCTTAGTAATGGTTTGGTTAACCTATTGTATTGTGGTGAAATAATTTTTATTAAACTATATAAGAACCTCATAAAAATTATGATATCACATATGATCTTTTAATAAATCACTATTAATGATATTTCAGTAGTATCATTGTTTCTTGTGTGAAATGATTTTTTTCCATTATATATATTGTTAAGTAAGTCATTTTTGTTATAGATATGATGTATTTTATTCATATGAATAATGATATTAAGTTCATAAAAATTATTTTAAATCATAAAATGAAAATTATTCTGGAATGGTTACGATGGGGAATGTATCTCATCGTGTTTGTGGAGACGGTAATCCATACGTACGCATAAGAAACAATATCGTTCTATTGATGAAAAAATAGTATGTAATTGGATGGTACATTACATATACAGAATAATTAAAATGTTATATTTATTATTTATATCAATTATACTCATTATTATACTCATCCAAATAATGAAGTGTTGAATAATAAACTACACAACGATGTGGATATGGTCGGTTGTACTTACACACGTAGGGTGAATTTTTTATTAATAGAATGGATAGAATAATGAATATGGAAATAAATTATTTATAATAACATCAAATTATGTAGAAGGTACTGGAGTTGTTATTTTGGTATAGAAACAACAATGAAAAAAGGTGTGGAAGAAGAAAAGAACCTCGAAAGAGGTGATGAAATTATTACCTCTTATTCGGGTGCTTCCATTTGATTTGATCAAAACGGATTTATAGGTTGGACTTGTGTTCAATATAAGGAATCTAAGATGAATTTAGGGTTGTTAAGATGTTATTTTAACAGTGTATGACCAAGACAAATGGATTTTGATATGTGAAATTAAGTGAAGGGGAAGTACCTTTTTATAAGAGAGGTGAGGGTCGATTTAGGAAAAACTTAAAATATTATTTTATTATAATATATTTTTCGTTTTATAATGGATAATAATGGTTTTATTTATAGGATATGGTGGATATGGTTCAACAAATACTCAACCACTAGGTTTTATACATGATTATGTCA
The DNA here is from genome assembly GCA_963277665.1 of Viscum album. Taxonomy (NCBI): domain Eukaryota; kingdom Viridiplantae; phylum Streptophyta; class Magnoliopsida; order Santalales; family Viscaceae; genus Viscum; species Viscum album. The sequence continues at coordinate 1,184,647,054 of OY728161.1, read as the reverse complement.
ACATATTAACAATATCATTTTGATTGATCTCATAGTTAAATTGTTTATCATTTTCAATCTATTTTTGTATTTTTATATTACATGGTTAATAAACATACTGTCAAATTCCATTAGAACATATATTGGTTCATTAATTACATATATATCATTATATAAGTCCTTTTTCCAAACCATTGATTTTTCAGAATATTATTTTATTAAATAATATAGTATTTGTTTTAAAAACTAATTTTGGTTAATTTTGACACTATTTAGAATTGGTTTTTGTGAAAGCCATAAAAACTTTTTCACTTCATACTTTTTATATTTAATCAACCATAAAATTTCATATTAACCTATAAAATTAGTGAAATGCTTAAAAAGACTCAAGTTAAATTTATTTTGATATTTATAGTATCAATTATTTTAATCTTTTGTCAATAATGTCATTACTCTACCACCATTGCATCATATAAAAAATTAATTATTTAATGTTAAAAATAATAAATAAAATTTCATGAGGTTTAAAATATTATTATATTTATAATTAATATTTATAGACTAATTTTAATTATATATAACCCTATATTAAAATTGTTTTAGTTATTAAACATTGAATTTAACACTTTTAACTCTTCTTTAAATAAAATAAAAATAAATGTCTTAATCAAATACATGTGGATAAAAAGGATCATATTTTATTCTTAAGGTTGATTTTTGTCGAAATAAATATATCTAATAGAATTATGAAATTTTTTAATGTAAATATAATATCATTTTTACCTTTAATTGCCCTATTTACTTTTAAACATGGAAAATAAATTTCAAAAGTTTCTAATCATCATAAATTATTTTCATATTATTCAAAAACATTTTATATACTAATTTAAACCATGTCTCTTGTATTTTTTAAATTAAATTCACAAAATCTGTAAAATTATGTTTTATGAAAATTTTCATATTTTCCTTGATGGAGGGTAAAAAGGCGTTAAATAGTTCTATAAACTTTTATATATTTAATCATATTATAAAATGACTCCAATTAATTACATTTAACTTATATATGTATTATGTATCTATTTTGAATTAAAATAAATTTAAATAAAGAAATTAATTATTTAAACAAAAGATTGGTTTTAAACAATAACGTAGTCATTTCACTATTCATCAAAAATTGAATGTTTTCAGAGAAATACATAAATATCAGCCTAAGTTGATTTTGATATTCCGGATACATAAAAAGTCCAATTTTAAATATAATATTTATCAAATTTAATAAATGGTTATTACTATTCATAACGGCTAGTTTGATGGGTCATGGTGTGCTAGAACTCGAAGTTGTGTACAGTGCAAGCTATTGCATTATTCAAAGAGAAGTGTACTGTGGAAGATTGGGGTGTAAAATACAATACAAATTTATTGAAACAATATAATTAATATAGACTTCGGAAGCAGTTATTACCTACTCAAAATGAGAAATGATTTTTACATTTTTAATAACAATTCTTCAAATGACTTTGAGTAACCAATAGATGGAAAATTGAATAAATACATGTAATACTATGAAATATAAAATTATTATTAATAAATATTTTTATAAAGTTAATAATTTCATAAATTATATCTAATAATAATTTAAACATAAACAATCTATATTAAAAGAAAGATTGTAATATAAACACATACTGTAAACTCCCTCTTGGCCAAACACATTCAAACATCATATAAACCAAATTTGTATTTATTATTAATAATAATAATATAAAATTTATATATTTATTCCTGTATATTATTGATTCCTAGTATAATTTTTCCCATTTGAAAACAATATTTTCGAAAAATATGTTATTTAGGTGCTAACCAGTATGCATTATTTGATTCCTCCATTTTGGCCTATAATGTTTTCCATGGTTTCATTAACACTATAATGTGAATAATATTATACATATCTTAGATGTAAATTAAATAAATTTTTATTACCATCCATAAAAGGTGGTAATGAATAGTTAATTTCATTTTTTATTGAAGTAGTAGTGAACAATTATGCATGAGAGATATTTTCATTTTTCAACTGATGAATTGAATGAAATGAAGGCAACGATTTTAGTTAAAAAATTTGAAATTTTTTAGTATTTATAATATGTATATATTATAAACATATTTATCATCATTTAGGTTAGGAGGTGTTGAGAACTGTAAAATTTTGTTCACATATGTGCTACACTACACAGAAGTATGATCATCGTCCTTATTTTCCAACAGACAGAATGTATGTTATTGATGGTTTTTCAAACTACATAAAAAATTTTATGTAAATAATTTATAAATATTAAACTGTGTTAAGAGGGTTATATTTGATTTAGAATATTTTTAAGATAACGTCAACACGAATTATTTTTATTTATATGAAAACATATTCAATGGGCATCATCATTTGGATCCATCCTTAAGTTTTCACCGGTAGATCTTTTGAAGATATTTGAAACAATATGATATTGAAAAGTGTGATGTGAATTAAATTTTATATCGATGGTTGATTTAATATTCAAAAAGCTTTTTCATTTGGGTGGTGATGTGGGGTTCCATTTATTTATGTGTGCAGCATCACCATTAAAAATACTGTAATGAATAAAATAAAATAATTTCATTTCATTTTCATAAGAAGATATATCCAATTGAAAAAAATTATAACATATATGTTTAAGGATTAATTGAAATTACCAAAACCAATAAGATATAGTGATTTATTTCTAACACATGATGTAGTTTCTATTAGTTTTTCCAAATTGATAATAATTTATGCACACACAATCATGATAAACATTTAATATAAAAAATATTCATTGTGAAAAAAAATTAAATGGAACTATATCATAATTTAAATATTTTAATTCAAATAAGTTATATATTTATAGAAAAATAACTTTCTATAGGTGTTCAATATGACGTTAAATATATGTAGAGTATTTGAAATGAAAAATAGTTTAAATAAATATATATTTTATTGATTAAAATGGTTTGACATAAAAATCATGAAATAGAATTTATTCTAATTAAATTAATTAAATTATGAAATAAAGGATATTTATCTAAAATTAATAAATATTCACATTAAATTTTATCCATATAAATAATTATTTAAGGAATATGTTCAAAAATACTAAGTTCATTAGGACGAATATATATGATATTTATTTTTAATGAATACTTTAGTATGAAATATGTTTTTTCTTATTTTGTATATATTTTGTATATTAATTTTTCAACATATCTAAATGTAATTTCTATATAATTAATATTTTATAAATAAGATAGTATTTCGAAAAATATATTTTTTAATATTCATCAAAAAATCATCAATTTCTAAAATCTCTTACAAAATAATCCTTTTGTAATTTCAACCAAGTGAGATCTAAAATGATATATAATTTCATCATATTTAAATTTAAAAAAATTTATATATAACTTATAATATGTTAATGAATATAATTTATTAAAATATTTTTAAGTACTATAAGATATTGTTTGGGACATAGTGTTTACCATCAAAAGTGTAATCAATGATATTAAATATTTTTAAATTTTATTCACAGGGTATGGTAGGTATTTATAATTGTAATATATTCATACTTTAATCATATAAATGTTCATTATAATTCCTTGTTGACGTCAAAATTGGATTTTGTATTCTAGTTCTATTATGATTGATGTGGAAATTGGAGACCCTTCAGTTGGTGCATGTAGATGTGTGGTTCGGGATTTGATTCAGGTTGGTACATTTTCTTCTATTATATCATTCATGGTGATATTTTTTCATGGTTTTTTATTTAGCTGAACAAATTTTTTGACTAAATATTATTATGTGATATGTTGTATGATGTTATTAACCATGTCATGGGAACTCATAATTAATTTTTCAAAATTCTATATATATATATATATATTAATGCATATCCATGCATTATTTTCAAAATAAATGGTTTTAGCACTAGTTAGAGCCATGGTTAGGAATCATAAGATGTTACTAACTCTTTTAAATAGGTTATACCATATGATCAATACAATGTTGGTCCATATAATGTTATAGGTCAAGAGAACCCATTGATGGATTGTTAATAAATATATCTAAAATATATTACCTTTCTCATATGATTGGCCTATAATAAAATATTACTCTTAAATATTCCATTATTATAAATCATATGGGCTTTCTATATGAAACATTTATATTTGGGTGCAAGAGGATACATTCAATACTTCACTAGCTAATCTATGATTGACGATGAATGAGTCATGTTGAATCATTTGACAGATGATAGATATAGTGGGATCAAATTCTTCATCACTACATGACAACATTTTCATCAATTATCGATACAAATAAATATATGACACATAATTTTATTCCACTGAACTCTTTATTATCATAAATTATTTTTTTATAAATTATGGGTTTAATTTATTTTGTATATAATTCATCATATGAAATATGTATTATTATTAATTATATATTGATTTGTTTATTCATTAATTTTTTCAGTATTCAACAATAAAATTTTCACATTAATATACTACTACAGGATCAAATTGGAAAATGATGGTTATAAATTAATTGTTTTGAATTTACATCACATATATTCAGGTTATTAAATGATGGACCACAGGGATATTGTTTGACAATAACCGGATGGATTCAATCATGATCGAACTCCAATATTCATGCTCAATGTGTGTATAATGTATGTCTATGTATTTTATAAAAAATAAATATTTCATGTTGTATGTGGGTGTTTATGGAATGGTTTAGAGTCCATTTTTCAAATAATCATCCATGGGAGAGCTGTAACACATTAGGATGAACTGAATTTTGTTTGGGTTGATGAAATGAAACCACCTATTAGGGAATGGGAAAGATAGTGAATAGATTCCACTTCACTAGAATTAATCTAGGTAGATACTAAAGAGGTGGATGTATGGATTATATATAAGAAGGAATAAATTAATTACCTAAATTACTATAATGAACACTTTGTATTCCATAGAAAAACACCATTTAGTCCCCTATCTCTAGAATAGTAGGTTTCAGTTGAAATTAAATATCAGACATTTTTAATGTCCCATACATGATGTGTGACCTGCAGCTAATGTATTGGTGAGTACACCATAGGTACATTGGTATGGGAATAACTATTGATCATTGCAATAGAAGGAGTGGATGATCACAAAATAATGTATTCCCAAATGACCAATATATGTGTTCTCAGACCAATGTACTTGTGAATGATCCAAAATAACAGGGGTAGTCCTCCTGTGGAGAATAAACATTGTTCACCACCTATAGATTCCATGAAGTCCCACTTGGGATAAAATTCAATGTGAATGAAAGGACACACCCATATGTTCAAGAAAGCTAAAACACACAATGTGAGCTACATTAAACATTTTGTACTTTCATCAGGGATTCCCATTTTCTGTAACTCATTTTTCCATAGACATGTTTTTAGGTTTGATGTTTCCTATCATCATTATTTTATCACATAGAACAAGATTGATTTGATCATTTTTTTGATAAGTTATAATAAATGAGTTATTTTTAGTGAGACACATCATTCATCATGGCTTGGCTAATGGTAGTGTTGATGTGAGACCATCAGTGAACATTCAGGGTCGGTACTCCCTTGTATCACAATGGAATAGTTTCCCCATTCACATTAAATAGGATGATTCTGTACTCCACCAAATCATAGTATGGTATACGAACTAAATATGTTGAGTGGTAGAAACCCTAATTTGATCTATGGTGGTGAGTGTTTCATCATAGAGTGTTTTCCCCCTTGGATGAGGAGTGAAATAAGGCATTGTCCCCTATGCTCATACTCTTTTGAGATTGATCTAATTTTATAAAAAATATAAAGACATTTTGTTATTTAGGAAGACTCGTAATTTATATCTATATTATGGATATATAGATCCCCATTATTTCTCTCTAGGGGTTTTAATATTATGTGATGAAATTTGTTTCCTCTTCCTTGTCATTTTATCTGACTAATCATGTATATATTTATTTTTCCCTTTATGGTTTTCCCAGATTCGTACTGGGTGATTTTATATCGAACCCTTCGTGGGATTCTCCTTCAGGTGTTGTTTCATATGTATATGTTAGAAAGAGAGGTTGTGACATTGGTTGAAAAGGATTCAAAAGATATTAGAATACATGGTAATACTGAAATTGATTGATTGTTGTCCATTGGTATTTTGAGATTGGATCTCATTAGTATACCATTTTATAGTTTTTTCAGATTGGTATCCCTTTTATGGATTATATTGTATTTTTTACCATTTTAAGTTTCATGTGATATTGTTCATACCAAAATCTAGGAGAACCAAAATGTATTTTAATGAAATGTCTTGGTAAAATAATATTCCAATAATGTAACATAAAAATTTCATATTAATTTCACATTTATTAAAGAAAATTTACAATAGAAAATCATTATGTAATTGTAAAATTATTAGTATTTAGTAAAGTGTAGATAATATTAATGTTTCTAAAGGTACTATAATAAATATCATTTTAGGTTTCCTTCTATTCAACCATTTTATGTAAATGGTTATATTAATTTTTAAAATTGAAATAGAAGAAATAATAGTAAATATATCCAAGGTATACAAGAACATGGACTTCAAAGAAGAAAATAATTAAAATGTATGATATTGAGTAATATTGATAATTTCATTAGGTAAAATAATTCCATATGATTAAATTATGTTTTTAAAAAGTTAATATAAACCAGTAACCTCTATAGGAAGAATGTATACCATCATTTCATCATGAATTATTGTTTTCAAAAAATAAAATCATTTCAAAAATAGAGATGATTCTTAAATTCAGACTTTGATTTCCTTAGAATTCAGACTCGGAATTCCTCAGAATTTAGATTCATAATTCCTCGGAATTTAGACTTCGAATTCCTTAGAATTTACATTCCGAATTCCTTAGAATTAAAACATTTAATTTCTTAGAATTCAAACTCTGAATTCAATGGAATTCAAACACCGAAATCTATAGAAATCAGGTTCTAGATTCCTTGAAAAATAGAATTATAATATTTATTATTTATAGTATCCAAGTGTTTATTAACAAAGACTCTGAATTTTATTTTTTCTTAAACATTCAAAAATAGTTTTTGTTAAGAAATCATATTTTTCTCATACATGATATAGTTATGAAATGTTTTCATACATTCTATTTCTAACTAACCATTGTTTATGTTACACGTGTACATGTACCTTTGTAATTCATGGAAAATATGATTGTTGGAGGAGGGATTCGACCGTTGGAGAAATGCCTATAAATTAGAGCACATTTGAATGATCTCAGAAAAACTGAGATATTGACCCATCACTCTAGAGATTTCATGATCTCTAGTTATTTATAGAGAGAGAGATACTCTCATTCCTTGTGCGTACTGATCATATTGTCCATCTTGCTTTGTGTGACTCTGATTTTTGCTGCCTACAATCGTGGACTTCCGAGGATAAGAAGATAGAGGTGTTGAAAACCTTAACGTTTGATGATTTCTTTTTTTTTTTATTAAGACATAGGGGATGTCTACCTTGAATTTCGAGGGCTTGCGAGGAATGCAAGATAGATTTCGATATTCCTATCGTGGGAATACCCTGGTGTGGGTAAGACGGACATTCTTGAATGTATAAAAAATGGACCTTTATCCATGTTTGTTGGATTGCCTACTCATTGGGTTATAATATTTTATACATTTTACTAGTTTTGGTTCAAGTTTATCTTCCGCTGTATTTGAAAAAGGATTAAATTATAACCATCTTATTATTTCTTGTTCTTTTTTATTATCTGATAAGTAAGATTCTATCGTTTTCAAGGTACAATATTTTCCATGTAATCATTTTTAATGTTTCATTTCTGGAATCATATTTTGGAACCCAACAAGTTTGTAGAACTATGAGGTCTTGTGAAATTACATTGTTTAACTTTGTTAAACATAGTTGTCCTTAATGTTGAAAATAAATGTTTTTAAACTTACAATTCCCCCCACACATGTAATTGAGAATCTACATTCGTATTCCTATCCTACAAAGTAGTCTTACAATTGATAAATGAATTATAATTTCTATGATCCACTCATATAATAGGACAATGGAAATTGTCAAGGTAAATTTTTAGTGCATATCATATTATTTATAACCATAATTTACCAATTTACCCCAACCCTAATGATAAATATTTTCTATAGTTACACTTCATAATGACTAAAAATAAAAGGGGAATACTTAAATAATATTTACCATAAAATTAATTATACGGAAAACAATTTTCTAGAATAAATTACTAAAATTTGTATATTATATTACAAAATTAGACCAGCAAGATGCAATAAAACTGTTTTTTAGAAAAAATACTTTTTAAGTATAAAATGAATTTATACTCTATCTTGGAAAAAAATTCATTCGATTGATAATTTTTTTAAAATTTTTTATAAATGTTTTATATGAAAATTTTAATACAAATCCATAATAAAAATTTTCATTGTAAAATAAATTAAATGAAAAATAAAATTTTTATAATTATATGTTATTTCTCTTTTTACAAAAAAATCAAACAGTTTCATTAATTTCTAAATATCATCATATGATAATATTGATACCATGATTTAAAAAAATATATTCATAATAATAATAAATTTCAACACATTCTTGTAAATAATAGTAACATTATACCAAAATATTAAATAAAAATTGTTCTAGAATAAGGTATATTTTTTATAAATAACCAAATTATAAAATACTGATTGATAATTTAGAAACAATTTATCATGATTTAATACTAAACTAATAAATTCATCATAAATATGTCAATATTAGTCACACCCTCTAATTTAAATGGTAGTTTCTAAAATTTTTATTTAAATAATATAATTTCATCGTTTGTTAAGTATTACAATTGTGTGTTGTTTATACTATCAAAATTTTTTATTTTTTATAATATTACTTTATTAAATTTCCACCAATAAATATAAATAATCAACAGAATATGATATTAATCTCATTATTAAATGGTTTTATATATTTAAATTTTCTTTGTGGAATACCCACGTCAAAGAAAAATAATTAAATAAAACATCCTTTTAAAATGAAGGAAACAAAAATATAATTTTTTTTTGAAATAACAGAAAACAAGAATTCAAAATAAGAGAAAATTATTGGGGAGTAAAAATATCATCAAGAAAAAAATAATTATTAAATAATAATAAATATTGATAGTGATAATGTTCATGAAATTTATAACAACCCCAAAACAATAAATCTATTATGGGTAATATAAAATCAATTATTCAAAAAAATTCATAAGAGGATAAAAAATTATTTCAAAATAATATATATAATGTTAATAAATTATATTAACACATATTATAATAAATTAATAAAATAAACATTATTATGAGTATAAATTATTCCTTAATTAATATTACACAACAATATCATCATTTTCTACAAATAATGTGTATTCGTGATGAACTTTTTATTTTGGAAGAACTAAAACCGTCTTATAAAATATCAAATAATCAAAATATAGTAAATATTTCATTCATCATGTCATAAATAATTAAACAAAAATTAAATGGTTAAAACTAGATAATATGATATTGAAAATGTATAATTCATATTATGGTGAAATAATACATTTTTCTAAAAACAATTCACAATAACACAAAAGAATAAAATTAGAATAATTCAAAAATAAAGAATCAAACATCCAAAATAACCACAATTACATCAACATTAATAATGTATTTAACCTAATAAGATATCATATACACCATAACATCATCTTCGTAAAATATATAATCTTTTGAAAAAAAGATTATTTTTGTTAAAAATAAATGTTTTATATTTTTCAACCTGATAATATATCTCTTAGGATTTTATTAATCACCAAAAAAATCCCAAAAAATTTAAAATATTTTATCCTATAATAATATTCATAAAATCACCATAATCATTATAAATAATTTTAAAAAAACCATACTAGAATGTGCATGATGAAGGACCATTGTTGGTGTATAACCCTTGTTTCCCATCAATTATTGATTTGAGCTCCACCCTCTTGCCATATGTGATAGGTTTATATCTAACCTATGTGTTATAATTTTCTAAAACTATATTAAAATAATCCCAATATTGGTATCAACAATATGATGACCAAACGAAAAAATATATTTTTTAGTCAAATAAATTATCAACTACTATATTTTCTTCTAAAACCTATGTTTTCAATAAAATGAAATAATCATTTTTTAATAATTTTTCCATAACATAAATGATTATATCAACTTTATAATTTTTAAATGAAATAAAAAATATGTTCAGAAAATATAATATAATTATTCATCAAATAACCTACATATATCAAAATCTATAAAACCAAATGCTTTAATTGAAATCAATATTTCCCGAAATATCCTTAATCATGTCGAAATACAATAAAAAACATCAAATGGGAATATATTTAATTAAAATAATGATAAAACTCAGTATTATAAATAGTATATATTTTAGGTTTACCCTTTATAATATTGAACTATTAGAGTTTTCTATAATTTTTAACTGTTAATATATCATAACGGTTCAGAAATAAAATTGTAATTAAGCCATGAATATTTCATGATAGTGTCAAAACAGATACACAATAAGGGAATATTAATTATGCAATGTAATGATATACTTGATATACTCCACCAAAACCTTTTAGGATTATTACACCTAGAAGAATTGGTGGAAATACCAAATCAACATGTAATATCCATATAGGGATATAATACTATGAAGCCCACATAATCTATACCTTCCAATAACAATATGATGTTATTCTATATGCAAACTTATCAAAAAAATTCTTAGAGGATTATGATATCTAATATATTTTTTTCCTAAAATCAATATCCATGATTCCTATAAAACATCCATCGATACAAACTAGAGAGGCACTGAATATAGAAGACCATAAAATGTGATTTTGTTATCAAATTTTAAATAAATAAAAAAAATTCATACTAAAGGATAGAATATTTTATGAGTCCAAGAAAACAATATACATAGTTGAATATCTAATATAAGACATAATTAATTTAAATAATTTTCACATTTGTTCTCATTGAATTATTCTCTCTTCATATCATTAGAAATGGGAAAAACAAGGGTGTCTTATTACTTACTAGTGAGGGTGAAATATAATGGATTATATTTTGATTAAATAAGTCATAGTCAATATGGAATGTTCAATAATTGATATGACATTCCGTTTAATATCAAAAATGAGCATGAAAATTAATATGTTATCAAGAAATGATGATCAAATAATGAAAAATAAATGATCACATGGGATTGAATCTTATCCATAATATAATTTCATGGAAATAAAATACAGATTTATTATAATTGAATGGTTATTATCAGACATTTAAATATGACCATAGAGATCATTTACAAAAATAGGATAAACAATGGGAATTTATTCACCAAACCATATTTAGTAATGATAGTTATATTGATTGTCTTATGAGACCAACTGATGCATCTAGGGTCAAAATTATTCTAGTACAAACCCATATCTTATGAATTACAGTGAATTCATCTTGTGAAAAAACAAATACAACATAATAAATAACCCTTATATTTCAAAAACATCCTATTTTTGGAGAACTAGAATAAATAATGTTAATACATTACCTAGATGAACTGATCATAAAATTTCCATATAATTCATGGGGATGGTATCATCAGAACATAAGACAAAAAAAGAAATTGTAAAATTTATTTCTAATCAAATTTGTGAATATATATAACCTAAAATAATTATTGAGATAAATACAACACTCAATAAAAAATTATATTAAAAAGATAATAACTTTTTAAATATTTGGAAGAACATGATCTCATATTAATTATTGAATCTCGAAATGGTATCAGGGAATCACTATTCAGTAATTCTGGTATTCAATCCCATTAATTCAATATATGTATGAAAATAGTCATTCACAATTTGAAACAAAATTCAAAAAATAATATATTTGAAAACATTATAGGTAAATCAATTTTAAACAAATATTTATAATTCGAAGCATGGGTAAAACAATCTAAAATAATTAATTGCATAATAGTAAAAAAAATATTTGCTAAAATAGAGAATTCAAATATTACTGATCCAATAGAAGAAAAATGTAATTCAGCCTTGAAAAAAGACTCAATATTGTCCTAAAAAAGAGTATATAATAAAATAAAGCGTGTAATTTTGAGAAATAACCATCAAAGGATATAATTTATTTTTATTAATATATAATGATTCATTGATTCACCCACTGGAGAAATAAATATAAAATTTCATATATAAATATGAAATTGTGAAACAAATCCTTATTTATTTGGTATCATATAAATCATATTCTACTTGAGGGAAATAAGATAATATAATCATTTAAATACAATAAATATAATTGAAAAAATGATGTATCAAATCAAAATGAATGTATATAAACCTCATCAATGAATGAATTTTATATTCTTTCAAAGGTCACATGAATGAAATAATAAATATGGAAAAATTTCCAATGATAATGTCATCCCACTGATTATTAATCGTTGTGGTGGTTATGTGTAACAAAATTATAACCATACAAATAGGTAAAAAACCATCATAAATTAGAAAATTTCATTTTCACACATAATCATTACATAATATAATCAATATATATGTGATTGACGTACTTAATTAATATTTAGTTATGAATGTCAAACAACATGGTAACGCTAATTAAATATACTCTAGGATGAAGTAATTTTAATTAAATCATAAAATATAATGAATTATGAATTTTTGATGATATAAAAAGTAATAGGAGAATATATAAAACATATCACTGAAATTATTCTAATAAAATTAAATTATGTCTTGATGAATGGAAATTGAGAGGAAATACCTTACCTTACACATGAGTCGTCGCATACAATATCTATATTAATAAATGTAAATCACATATTAATAAACTATTTTCATAATAATATTTTTAATTTATATTTTTACATTAATTTTATTTGTTTAACAATTATATTATTTTAATGGAAAAATAAATTTTACTTTTGATGTGGTCACAATATTCGATTCATATGTTTAATATGAATTTGATAGGTGTACTATGCTCAAAGAGTTAAATATTCAATCATATAAAAAATATTGAAAATTTCATTAATATCATTTTCAGAGGTCAATTTTACTTTTTAATCCAAAAATTAATTATCTTTATAAAAAATGAATTATCTTACATCCAAGGAGATTGTAGGCTATAAATACAAATGAGTAACATTTTAATTTTTTCAAATATAATGATTTAAAGAGGGAAATATTTATATAATATTTCCAAAATGATTATAATACAAAAAAAATCATAAAATTAATTTAATATAATTATATATATCATCAATGTGATGTATAAATAAATAATAAATCACATTTCTTCATGGAGTAGAAAATCTCCATGCATGCATAAACTATATTTTCAACCATCAACAATTTGATTTTCACAAAAATATACGGTTTATGAAATTTCATAAATGAGAAACATGTCATCAATATAATATATTTAAATAAAATCCATTATTATTAATATCAGTTATATGAAATGATGGAGGATGAATTAATTCTATTTGTGAGGTTGCATCCACCATACACATAAGCTATGGATTCATTTATCATTTCATGGAATTATAGATTCATTTAGTTTATTAAATTAACGATAAATCACCTCAATATAAAGAAGATATAGATGATATTTTATTAGAATGGTTCAATAAGATGACAATATGGTGGAAGAACAAATAAACAATGTTTAGATTATGATGATTCATCTTCATGAGACATCCTCATTAGTTTTTCATTAAAATCCATCCTAGGATAGTATTATATTCAAACTAAGTCATATAGTGTAATGACCTGATCCAATGGGGACCTCATGGATGGAGAGGTCATATTTGTGACTACCCTGAGATCTCTAGCAATAGGGTTAGGGATGTCAGCCGGTGTCGTGTAGGGATAAAGTCTTGGCCTTAAAATTTGATACACATATCCACACACAAAAACTCATCTCCATGAAATAGAAAATGTAAAATAATAAATAAATTAAAAAAAATAACCCATTAATTTATCCCCTAGTAATTTTATTAACATTTTTATAAAATCATAAAAGATAAAAATAAAATCCCACAAAAACATTATAGGCGCCCAACCTAATTTGAAGGAGGGGATTATTGTCCAATTCAACCACTATTACACACTATGTTATGTCAAAGCCACTATATTATACCTACTCTATGTCCTCCATTGAAAACATTGAATAAGTTATATTCTTCCTAAGATAGGATGTGTGTAGGAATTTCTCATGATGTTATGGGTAAAACAATAATGATTACATGACTGAAAAATCCAAAATAAAATTATGAAATATAAAGGAAATAATGCACCCAACCCCAAATCTAGTGGATGAAGGAAATGTTATTGAGAATAAGAAACTGCATCTTGACTAATCATAATCTTAACATGAATAGTCTCCCCAATCTACATGGAATGACATTCATGATATGTGTCATCACCATATAGAATCCTATGGTAAAACATATATACTCATATCTAACTCCAAGCCTCAGGATGTCTTGAACTCACTGCAAGACATATGATTATAATAATCCAATAAAACACTAATCTGAGTGATCTACCACTATGATAACTTCAATCCTCGATGTAATTAAATAGATAAATATCAAAATTATATAATAATTATGTCATCCCCAATGGAACTCATCTGATATCCCTCATTCATTGAGTTACACTAATCTTATGGCTCATCCCTTTCATCTCAATTGAAATGTATCTGGGAGAATACACTCGTTGTCTCTTTCCATGTAGAATCTCATGGAATAAGCTAAATGAACTCGATACAGTGATATGGTATATCATCTTTCCAAGAATTGGGACTCTAATAAACCTACTGCACACACAGAAGATCTCAACTCATAAATATAAAATCATACCAAGTTCTGATGGGGGATTCCATGAAAAAAATCATGTATTCAATATATAATATCTCCTAGATAGGGGACACCACACATGTGGTGTTTTTAATGAATATCCAAGAACAATATATAGATTAAACCATTAGTATAAGAACTTATAGAAAATGAAGCAAAAAAACCCAAATGAAAATTCCAACCATGTGAATCATATATCAAATTATGCCACAAACCCTACTAAATCCTCTTGCAATGTATGGGAATTTATACATGAGGAATCCAAAAAATATATTTGTATATCTATATAGATATGGAATATCAACCCATGTAGTTTTTTTCATGAGGATACCATGAACCACACATAGGTATTTTGATAATATTGGGGAACCCCAAGATTCCCATAATGATACACCAAATTTATTGGATCTCACTCTATCGAATAAAACAAAAATACTATAATGACTATTTCATTCCACACATTACTCTCATTAGGAAGGTCCACAATATCCCACTAAACCAATAATATTCAATATTTCAGTTTTATGTGACCCGTTAACCTCCCCACATGTTGTATCTCATATGCATAAATCATGTTCACCATCATTTCTCACACGGGAAACAACATTGGATAGGTTCTTGTAGGTACTCTATCTAAATTCCAAAGATGAAGGTTCATTAAATACGGGTATTTAAGGGGATTACATAGTGTTTAACCACAGTACATAGAATATAACTTGTTTTCATAACATTTTCATGTGCCCTGGTGTCACTCTACATGTATTTGGGTATATACATGGCATGTACCTCATGTCACATACTGAGTGACCATATCAAAACAAATATACACTTCCACACCTATGAAAAACTAGATACCAATATCTCTCAAAATATCATCCACCCAATGAATATAGAGTGTCATGAAAATATGGAAACTCGTCTATGTTCTCATCTCATTCCCACAATTGACTCTTCATGTCTATATACCAAGTCATGTACAGTAGCTTGTGTACACCAAGAGGCTCGGGTCATATACCCATACATGGTCATGACCTCATTTATGGATTTTCTACTAATATCTTCTATGACATGTCCTTGGATCACAATATGATGTGTACACATTTTACATGCCTTGTAACACCCAATGATATTCATCCCCTAATGAAAAGAAAACACAGTGTATGCTCCTTAACTAATTGTTTTCTCATTGTGAATTCCAAACATGAACCACATGTGATCCATATGAAACCCCTGATTTGCAACTGATATGGATGGGATGTGACATAATATTAGTGAAATAAGAAGAGGGAGATATATTGGATGAGTTCAATCTAGTAATCTAGATCTATCCATTGTGATTGATCTCCAAAGAATGAGTGCCATTAGTGGTAATAAGGATTATGGAGTTAAATTTCCTATTCAGGAGTTACCATTGATTGTAATCAAGAATCCATTATATTGAAGTGAGGTTGAGACCTCATGAGACTTGGAGTATGAAAAAATTATATTTATGACTTTTAGGTGGTCCTTTTATTCATTTTACATATATTTATTTAAAAATAATGTAAATTGATATGATTATATATTTATAAACAAAGGTAGATCAAGATGGATTTTCTTATCATCTATAAATTAGATTTTGTCCTCTGAAATTGTGGATAGTCATACCATGTATTTTCTTTTTTTCTCTAATATTATTGTTTATTGATTTATTTATATTTATTTTAATAAAAACTTATGTACTGAATATTCCTACACACTCCATGACTTGTGCAGAAGAGGGTCCTTTTAGAGTTAGCTGGGGAGGAATCTAAGAAATAATAACACATTTATCAAGATAGACCATGTGGAGTACTGGTTGATAGATTTTATATTATTCCACTCTTTCATATATAATTAATCACGTATGAAATTTATGGTGGTTTATTATTATTACAATTTATTATTTCAGAAGTATTTTCATACCTTAATGCGGTATGGAAATATTCATTCATTTTTTTGGGTTTTTAATTATATTCCCTAAGATATTTCTGGGCGTTGGATGTGTGTGAATGTATAAAGTAACAACAGGTAATGGCCTCCAATGTTCATGATACACTTCCTTGGTGTTGTTATCCATTCCTTTTATTATTTAGAGTGTTTTTATGGTAGTCAAAATTGACTCATCACTAGCCTGGTGGCATAATTTGGTTGTTTGGTGAAATTTTTTTATTAGATGACACATTATTTAGGATGGGATTTAAGAGTTTACTGGGTGAGAATGTATTCTGTGCATATAGAGACAATGTTAAAATGTATTATGTTAAGGATTTGAGCAAGGCACTCAAGTTATTGTTTGTAATCTGATATATTAATTCAATAAGACATTGATTACAAATTTATTAGTTATGAATATTTTAGTTCTAGAAACATAGAATCATTTGTACATGAATTGTATGGGTCTGGGTTCATGTTTTAATATTCTTCTTGAGTCAGCTACCAATATATACACATCAAATGTATTCCAACTAGATTATATTTTTTGGATTCCATCATGATGAAATACACCCATGGTTATGGTGTTGGATTTTGATGAGGATCATCCTAGTGATGGAGATCCAGTGTATGGGTATGCACAGGTTGTTATATCACATGGTAGTTTTCCTGTCTATCCACCACCTATTGCGAAGTAGGTTGTGCGATAAGTTTCTACTGTGGATGTGTATAGGATGAGTGTGTTGCATGGGTTTTGGAGTTAGTTAACACCCAGAATTAGGGTGATAAATAACACCGTATAGTTCATGTCTGGATTGGGGTTGTCATTCATATTTTATATCTTGTGATGACACCTCACGATAAGATGGGGGACCTAGTGGTTAGTCTATTACATAGATCAGCTAAGAGGTGATGAAATTTGGTGATATAAATCCATGATTATTTGACTATATCTTGGATATAGTTTTATTAAATCATTGTGGAATATTTTTTTCATCCACATTTCATTTTGTGCATATCTAGAAGATACTAAACCATTTTCATGATTGAATGACCATGGTGCAGTATTCAGGGAGGTTCACATACAAATCATGATACTCTATATATATGGTCTAATATAGACTTGTATGATCATTGAACATTTATTAGTATTTTGATTAGATATCAGGGACCATTGATATCACTTCACATTCCCACATATATTGTAGTGCTTCTTCAAGACATGGATTTATAGAATTTTCATGCTGATCATACATGGACTCTTATTGTTGGGAACATATGAGATGATACATCAGCATCTGGTATCCAAAAAAAACCTGGATGTGGGTGTGTGGTATCCATTATGAGATGATCCTTGGATGGAGGTTCTATGATTCATGGCTCCCAAACTAGTTCCAGTCCTTAATGTAAGAGAATGTGTTTCACTGTGGTTTGATATGTATATATCACATTATAATTTTTGACCAATCAATATTCTATGAGGGAGACAATCAAAGGACCATCCAGGAAGTGACTATTACATGAGAATGTTGTTATTCATGATGGTGGATGTGGAATAGGATCACTGATAGATGATGTATTTGTTATATGGATTGAATTTTTTAGAACACCACCAAAAGAGGTTTGCACAAGGGTTATGGGAAAATAGGATGAGTGTGATGAAAACTTAAGGATATAGTGTACTATTACTCAAAAGTTCAATGAATGATTATGGGTATGATCAATATCCTCTATACATTCACCTGTAGAATTTTTAGATGCATATATGAGATACCATTTTCTTTCAAAACCATGATTAACGATTCTCCATGTTAATGTGTGGACTCAATAGATCCCTATAATGGTGATGATTGATGCGGATTTAGACTCACAAAAAAGATGGATGCTTCCCCCATAGGGAGGTGACAATAAGATTTTATACAAAACCATATGTGCATGTATGTTATACACAATGTGTATAGTTTCAAGGTAAGTATGATTATTTTCTTTGAATTCTGTGTTCTTTATGGGATGATGGTTAGTTTTCAGTGCAGTCCTTAGTTGTGGATGAATTGTGGGAGAGGGAAGTAATGAGATTCATATAGAAGCAGAATCTAGTCGAGAGGCTCAGGTGTGGATTTATGTATGAAAAGTGGATATGTTTCTCAATCTATTTTTATCACAATGTCATGATCCGCATTCCCATGAATGTAACCCATTTTTAGAGACCAAATGTTTCTAGTGGAGCCTTTTTTCATGAACCTTATACTTGGAGGCTCTTACATAGAGTATATATGGTCATGAACTATTAAAATGGTTATAACCAACTCTACTGGAAGGATATCCTTGAATTGATCATTCTTCTATATGTAGACAATGGTTATATAATTATGTCCTCTATGTGGATTGTATTCTTAACACCCATGGTCAGATTGTCGATGCTAGTAGGTGTAGATGTTTTTCAATATTGGTTGATGGATTTTTCCTCTTTTCTAGAGGCTTGATATAAGGTCGACCCATATGATCCCCTGTGTGGGAAAAGATAGTGGACTATTTTTCTATGGATATTATGTCCATAATAGCAGTATATCTATTAGATTTTGGTTTCATTATATAGTTTTGGATTTGGGGATGTGTTCATGAGGATGTTTCCAATGTACCTCATAAATAATATTTTTATTCATAAAATACTAGAACCTAGTGTATTCCATAATTTTTTTTCTCAGCATATTGGTTTGATCTATTTGATATTTATGTTATATAGTAAAGATTATGGATTGAATACCAAGCCTATTAATATTCACTGTATACAAATAGAAAGCCCTATTTTTTGTTTTTTCATCATTCTATTTATAGAATCTATGACAAAAAATATATAGATATGGATGATGTGACAAATTTAGAGTTTTCAAAGGGTTCCTATAATCTTTTCTCTAGTTTGAGATTAATTTCATTGAGATTCTATATACATTATCATTAAATACAAGATATCTATTGTACATGTTCTTTATGTGTTTTAACATTTTGGGGTGTCCATAAACCATCAAACGATTGAACATGATATATTCCATTCTACAAGATTAGATTTTTAGGATATTTTTCTCCCTCATTAGTGAAACCCGAAGATGGGTGGTTCTGATAAGAACTAAAAAAATTCATGTTCTATAAAACATGATATTAGATTTCATCTTGATGTGATGCAATTTTCTCTACACCATTGACATAACACATATTGAGTTCGTGTTCTGGTTAGTGATATGGTGTTCCCTACACCCTAAGATGACATATCATCCTGTTTCATGGTTTCTTCCACTTATCAATGATAACGAGACATGTTCACAAATTGTTTTTCCGTGTATACCTGTGTGAGATGGGCAGTAGAAGTGTAGTATCCTCTGGGTCAATAAGTTGTGTTTTGTTCTGACTAGATATTACCCTTCATAGGATTGAGTAATAATGGTGTGGATGATTGTAAACTACATTGTTACCCATTTAAGAGATCCTTTTCCTAGACAACCCAGTTTAGATCATAAAATTGTCCTCGTCTGCATTTGTTTTTCTATTTGGGAAAAACATATTGATGGTGGGAGTATTATAGAGACTCTACTTTTTCCATTGTAATAATTTAGACTAATTCATGGAATATTTATAAATCCTTGAGATGAGTACATGGAGGACAAGGGTACACATAGATAATCAATGAGGAGATAATAAAAAGATTAAAAAAACTATATCATTTATATGATGGATTTCTGTAAAAGTGGAATAAATCATGAGAGGGTACCTAGATCAGAAATATGACACATTGATTGATTAATAGACACAGTTTTTACCCTTTGCATGTCATTACATTTGTCCTCATCTAGAATTTGGTTATTGGTGACCATTTTTAGGATTTTAAATGATTATTTATTAATTTAATAAAACATAATAACAAACCAACTTCTACCCCATGTTATCTTATTCTGGAATGAGGAAAGAGGGAATCCCACATGGTATGAAAAATGATTTGATGGCAAAATGTGGATATGAGGTTCTAAAAAACACTATTTTTGACAGAGTTCATCACTAGAATGAGATTCAATTATTTTTTGTATCCTTTTTGGACCTTTAGCCTATAAATTTCATCTAATGGTAGGTGATTTTGTGATCATATATCATGATCCCTGTTGATGAAATTTTAATGGTTTTATGAAAAAATTAATACATGTTTAGATCACATAATTGAAGAATAATTTGGTTTAGTTGGATATAGAGGGTTAGGGTGTCTCATACTATATTCTCGTTGGGAAATTTCCATAATGTGATGTGTTGTGCAAGAGAACTTGCATTATGTTCATCTGATTTTGTAGAGATATACTTTGTGGAATCCACACTATGAGTTGGAGATATATTCCATGTAGTGATCACAGGTCATAAGAATAAGTTCATGGCTCAAGAAGCTGAATCTAGGGACATGAACATGTGAAATTATGTGGAAAGATGACACCATTAATGGATCATGTACGTGGGATTAACCAATGATATGGGCATGTGACATGACTGAAAAATATGTAATTTAAATTGGCTATATTTTGTGTATATGGACATGGATTGTGATTCCATGTGTAAGAGATGACACACCTAGAGTTATGGATGAACTAAAATATTGTTTCACATTGGTAGACACCATTTATATTCTTTTTCATATTTAGTATAAATAGAAGAGATAATGAAGAAACATTTTCTAGAAACTCATCATGTTATTTTGGTACAGTCTAAGTACGTATGTTGATGGTGTTTCCCTCATGAATCTTTAGAGTTAGGAATCATATGGAGGCACTTGATTAGACTATACAGACCTGTTCTATATGATGGACATGATTGTTTTCCTAGTTTTTGAATAATAGAGGTGGAAATTAGTAACATTTAGCATTTTATTATATTTTTCATCATAATGACGATTACCAGTCAACTATGTATCATGATTAATACCTATAATGATATATTGTGGAATTATAACTTCATTACAAGATTGTGATATTCCTCTAGGGGATGATATCAAATAGATTTTTTGTATCCCTTTGAGAGCATAGGAAGGTATCATGTATTGTATCCCCTTTTGCAGTTTGGGTCCAGGGTTTCATTATGACCTTATTACATTTGGTGATGATCCCCTATATAAAGGGTTATCCAGGTAGGGTTTGTATTGTCGATGTGTATAATCCTCTATATAGAGGGATATCTCATTATGGTTTGTGAAATTGTCTTCTATGTGAACCCTTGCATGGAAGTTGGATCATGGTTTAGGTTTTCATTATATTCCTATGATCATGGGCATGATAAAATTTATTTGAATTTGGTCACTATCCATATATATGGTACAAGTCACTTCCTATAGTAAATTTTTGTGATCCACTATATGTGTTTTATGGTTAATGGAGTTCCTGATTAAGAATGGGGTGTCCCCCAGTTGTATTGGTTGTGATACCACATCTTTGATATGAAATAACTAATGTGTCTAGTAGGGTTCAAGTATCCCCCATAAAAAATTGGTCAAATCCCATATCCTATTATGAATATTAGTTGGGTTCAGCCCGGAAATTCAATGTTCTCCTTCCCAAAAATTAGGTTTTTATATATGTAAGTTACTCAAAATGGAGGTTGTTTTCCATCAACATAGAGTTACATGTTAGAGTGAGATATCATTGTTGAGTTCCATTTGGGATGTATTATTGTTCCTTTTAAATGATATATCTCTTATGATATCGTCTAAAATTCCATTGATCATGTAGTGGTGTTTCCAAGATGGGAAAAACCTATGATCCCCAAGTATGATCTTTTTTATGGATGTGAGTATTAGATTTCATGATATTTGGAATCTATGCTAAGTACATCTTGGACTATTTGGGGGGTTCCTTGTGTATATATCTCATATCATGATTGAAATAATTAGTGTTTAGGTGAATAGGCGTGTGTATCCACTGATGAATCATTAATTTGTTTCTTATTCTCTCGTGCATTGTTTCCCTCCTATAAACTTTGGTTGGGTAGAGGTTTTTCTTTTAAGTTTCTCCCTTCTACATTAAGGTTTTTGGGAACCTTCATGGAATTGTTATACTTACCTATGTATGGTATCTATCAACACATGATGTTTTGTATGCACATGAATGACATTCTAACAGAGTCGTAGGAGGGAATGGAGCAGGCATAGATGTAACATGCTAGAAAAATTGGGGTTTGTATCTCTTTTTTCATTTGATATAAAGTCTCCTCGATCTGAGTAGGATTGATGTTTTCACAGTTTTTTGGATGACCTATATTTTCTCATTTTCATGATATCAATACTTTTTAAATACTTTTACTGTGGGGTAGATGTGTTCATGAATTTCTGGTATCAATTTTACTCATTTGAAGTATTTTTTCATAGAAATGTATGCACATACGTCCATATAAGAGTACTAGTCTCTGAACCCCCATATATGTTATATAAATACATGGAACTTGTCACAATCAGATGGCCTACTAGAGGTGGGAATTGGGCTGTCACACTCAGTTCATCACAGGCCAAGAGGACCCCTATTTACCTCATTGTTTTAGTGGTCATAAAATCATGTCTAATATGAGTAATAATTAGTTCAATGATTTCTGTTATCAATTAATACAATGATAATTATTGAAAAAAAATTTCCAATGTATGATTCACTATCAGATACTAAATCACTAATAAGGTTGAGTCACCACCAACATGGTCTCATTGTCCCCTTGAAGTAATCAAAATAATTCCCATCACCACGAAAAATTCATTGTCAGATGTGACTCACCATAGTGATCTAAAATTTCCATAAGTATAAGAATGACTTTTACTCAGCTTCAGTCACCAAGAAAACGTAAATTTTATAATGCACAAAATATTCCTACAACCAATTATGACATATCACGGAACCAAAAATACGAAATGTATTGAGATGACCAACCACCATAGAAGTCGCCTCCAAAATGAATAGTCTTTAATGTGTTGAAAACTGATACCACTAAGAAGAGTCACCAAAATCCTGACACAATTTTCTAATATCTCACCGCCAAACTCATAATCAATATCAAATTTAGACACATCTAGTATCACCATTCATAATACTAACCATCCATGTCTCATTTAATTTTCTTTTTAATTTAAATATTAGTAAGTGGTAGTAATTAAAATTAAATTCTGAATATTATTTGAATGATTATATACTTAGTATTATAGGGAATACATCAGGATTTGTTCAAATAATCATTACAAAAATATATAGAGGATCCATATGATTAAATTTTGTGATGTTGATAAAAATATATGCATACGCCCTCATCTAGAACAACTATGTGGATACATGTGTAACGACCCCAAATAGAAAAACAAAATATACAGACTATAATAACAATCAGGACCTATGACTGGAACATGAAGAAATATTACATGAATATGCCCAAATGATGAAGATGAAGCACAAAATATATCTAATTCCTTCCAAAATTCAAAAACAAAGAGTTTTTTATGCTCTATTTTTCAACATCATCTGATACATGTCTCATGACTCAATATAATGTTCATTGAAGGATTCACATGTTATTGAGCATAATAGACTATGTTTCAATATCCATTTACAAGATTTATTTTCTTACTCATCTTATTTACATATACATTAGATAAAGTGTGTCACTCTATACATAAATATATAAACAATGCACCCCTTAAACTTAATGATACTCAGATATCTTCCCATATCTATATTTACTCTTTCATTCCCACATAGAGTGGTAGAGGATTAGTTGTGGCCTGTTAATTTGTACTCCAATGAAAACTATTAAAGAGGTGCATATGTCGACTAGATGGTTTTTGTAATGTTATAATATACAATATTAGTTTTGGATCAAAATAATATTATATATGAATTACATTCCAATAGATTATTTCAAAGTTGATTGGTCCATGTTTCGGCATGATATTGGACATCTTGTGTTAAAAAACAAATGTGTTTTTCAGTTTTATATTAATTCATTTCATCAAAACTATATCTATTTTGAACTGGAAAATACCACTACATTGTTAGTTTATCATAATTAGTTTTTATATTTTTTATTTAGTAAATTGATTTTAATAGTTAAATTATTTTTTCATATTTACATTAACTATGTCCTAATCAAGATTTTGAAATATATTTTAAAATTTTTAAACTTATATTGATCAATAGTTTTGATTAACCTGGAAAGTTAATTTTAATTTTGGGAATTTATTTAAATCTATTTGGAAAAAAATATTATATTTTTTACTCAATTCAACCACTCTTAAGATACTATATGTGACGACATTTTGGTTTCAAAATATTATGTTTTTGTATCAATTCATTCAAGACCTTTTTTAACTATTATTTTATTTGTTCTCTAAGGATCATTATTTTCTATTAGTTGTAAATTTAATTCATTAAATTTATATTAGACTGAAGGTTATACTACAAACAAATTTTCTTTTTATAATATAAATAAATATATTTAGTGGAATATCAAATTAAAATTTCATATTGAAACTATGGATTCTGTGACATTGTCAACTATTTAGGATACGTAAAAGTTACCTAAGGTATCAATAATTTCATTGGATGATGCTACAAAACAAGCCTATAATAATAATTGAAGATAAATGAATGTTCAATATTTTTAATTAATAGATAATGAATTAAGACAAATTTCATCTATTAAAACATCTGTTAAAATTTTGGAAAAATTAGATATTTCAAAAGTGGGAATAAATAATGTTAAATATATGATATTGAGTACATATACTATGATGTGTGATTATTTTTAAATGAATCCTAATAAATTAAAATCTGAAATATATCTTGGGTTTAATGAAATATTTAACCCCATGATTTCTCTATGAAATCAAATATATGATAGAGACTATATAATGAGACTTCTATTATTCCTTTCTCAATGATAGAAAGGCCCAAATTCTTCAATTATAGCTTATTGAGACATTAGAAACTTATAGTGAATGTGCTGATTTGGAAACCGATGATTTATAAAGAATAGTTGAAATTCAACTATGTAGAGGATGATGATACAACATTAAAAATCATTATATCTCATGTCTAATACATGTAACAGAGAGAAGAATAAAAGTAAAATATACATGTTGACAGTTACTGATACAATGAATCATCACATGAAAGGGTTTATGTGATATCCCATCTAGAAATAATATTTATCTTGTATTATAAAAAGATTTTTTTTAGATATCCACACTATAAAGTAATGTTTGAGAGTAAACACAACTAGAAGATATATTAAAAAAAGGATCACAACACTAATTACATAACCTAATAGGAGTGAAATCACAAAATCCATGTTAAGGTAAACCACACCAAAATAAAATAATGAAAATATGATGATAAGGACCGATGTTATATGAATACCATAAAAGAAACATGGAATTCCTATATACGAAGATCCAATTATTATTACTCTACACTATAATAGATGTTTTACGGATCCAACATGTGCTTCATATAAAATGTTTCAAAGGTGCGTACTTTGTCTTCTATGCTTAGTTATGATAATTCTTAAAATGGACACACTAATGATGACATGTATCAAGAAGAAATCTATTAATAGTTCAGAATGCTCAAAGATACTTTTAATGAAACTAATGATCATTATAAAGAAATGAGAAAATCATGAATTAATAATTGATATTAAATATGTTTTATCTATTAAAAGGAAAATAATTCTATGTTATTAATGGAAAAAAATGAATGTAAATTTTCAAAATGGAAGATGAATAATGACTTAGAATATTTTACCAATTATATAGAAAATATTTCTTTTATTTTAGGACAAATTTTTTTTCAATGTATTTTACATGTATAAGATACCTACATTGGTAAATAAGCATATTAAAGAGATCAATTGTTCCAATATATAATCCGGAATACATCACTACTGGTTATTGTTAAATGGACCAAAAAACTATTTATTTCAAAAACAATACCATCTATTTTAAATAGAAATGTTATAAAAGTGTGGGATTCATATTCAATTATTAATAACATATCTAGACACAAGATAATCTTCGTACCAAATATGTTTTTGTATAAATTTTCTTTTGTTATAACACTACAAGAAGACCATATATAAAAGTCAATTTTACATAGACATCATATGATAAAGGAATATGAAAGGATTCAATTCCAATTTAAAAATCATAGTTTTGTTTAATGGTGGAAATATCACATTTATGGAAAATTCTAAAGGGAAAATCAGCAGCCCTAACCAAATTGTTAAAACAATTTTTTTAAATATCAATATCATATTTAGTATATAGTTTTATTTATAGCCTTCTTAGTTTCTCACAATTATGTGATTATAGTTTTCATGTTAAATATGAAAATAATTCATGTAATGTTTCTGAATCAAAATATGATTTAGTTTTTAATACATTAACGAATAAAAATATTTTTATCATTGATATTAATTCATTATTTCCCAAATATTTTTCCTCCTTGAGTTGAATTCATAAAAAATCATAGATTTGGAAGATGATTCTATCCCACAATAATAATCAATCAAATCTGTATCTTACTAAAAATGGTTTAGTGATTGATATACTAAAACTTGCGTTCCCAAAATACAATTTTTTGTAACACGTTTCAAAATGGGAAACAATACGTGATTTTTTAAGGTCCCAAAACCACCCAAATAGAGGGGGTGAATCAGGGTGTGAAATTATTCTCATTATTACTATATGTTGATCACACATTAAAAGGAACATGTTTAAACATATATACTTAATATGTGAATTAAATAATACATTAACATTCAGAAGGAAAACTCATCTCTTTTTCTTCGTTCTCCACTATGTGCTACGTCCAATGTACATACGCTGACAAGTTAATAGTCACAAATAATTCCACTAATACTCACTAGATATGGATTATAATGGTTCATGAAAAGTTACTCTATCCCAAGAGAAATTCGCCTACAGAGGTTTAAGGGTAGCTCAGTTCTTCATTCGCATCATTTTTTTGAGTCCTCTGGCTCACTACCTTGGGTGAAGTCTCACTCAGTTTATCGACATGATGGTTGCTTCAATGGATTGGCATGGATGGCTTTGTTTTTTGTTCGTTGTGATTATTTTCAGGAATCAAAATCAATAGTTTATTCAATTCTATAATCAATATACAACTTTATTGAAAAATAGATTCATGCACTGACCACTTCTTATTCTCCTAGGCCAAAATCATAAGTACATGTGTGATTATTCAAGAAATAAAGGTCAGTTCACTGGGCATCATTTGAATTATCTTATTCCCCATGTTTTATTTTTATGTATTCATGGGATCATTCAGGTGTCTTTTAAATTAAATCCTCCTTTACTTTCACTTCTTCAACATGTTTACACATATTCACCCATAATCTTGGTTCACTTAATTAAATGTTTTCATGTGTTCATGTTCATATAAGAGTCCATTCACTATGGGTGTATTCCTTTTTGTGCACACAACCTACCTCTTCTATTAATCCCATTATCTTCATTTCATTCACCCGAATCAAATTTTAAAAAACCCCCCTGAAACACACACAATCTCTTGGTTTCCTTCAATGAATTCACATGTGTGCAAGCATGTATGAACATCTCATATCCATGCAATCTCTTTCTTTTCCCATTATCAACAAACACAATTTCCACGTTGTTTATTTTATATTTATTAGTATGTGATGTTATTCCTTATTTAATGGGTGTATTTGGGTGTCTCTTATTTTCACATAGACTCCCTCAGAATTCATTAAACAAATCACATGAGTGCATCAGTGTATGTACGAACCTTCTTTATACACTCACCTTCTTCCCCAAAAGCAGCCCTTGAAATCATTATGTTTATATCATGAAGTAAGAGGTTGTTTTCCATTGTGAAGGTTGTCAGGTTCACATATGTTCTTTTTTCATGGGTTTCATGTCACTATATATTCAAAATGAACAATGATAATTAAAACACAAGCACTAGCTCACAGTAAACAGTGGGATTTTTGAACCACCGCATGGGTGTTTAAAAAACTAGTGGGTGGATGTGGAATCCAGTACATGCTATGCACATAAATTCATCGAAAAACTTTTTTTGATATCACTTCAATTCATGAAGTCTTGAAGTATACCCCTCTTCACAAATACTGAAGGCTTGTGGATCCACATGATCCTTCATGAAGAATTGTGAAATTGGGAGTGATCTATTTTGGAATAGGATCATTCATTTTTGGGGAAGGCAACCTCTCTCCCAGTCCCAAGTAATATTCTTTATAAAAGAAGGAATTGATTCCATTTTTAACATCAAGTATCTAAAAGTTATACCATATGATCTGGGATATAATGCCTGTGATATCTAGTATTTAATGATTTTCAGGCCCATGTTTGAGATACACCACAATTCATGGGATGTTTCCTTTTTGTGTGAACGACCATCACCCATTTCTGATATGGTGCATGTATTCAATATTTTATGAAATCATATTTTAAAAGATAGATCGAATAATCCATGTGGCCTCAAAAATCTATTTTCTGTGGTCGAGCATCATATTCATGTTAAACACATGCATAGAAAATGAGAGTGTCATACTTGGTCTCAGTTCGATCCAAAGACCCTCATGTAGTCTGCATGATCCACCGTTGGTAGACATATATAAAACATGGTGGTTCTTTCTTCATCTTAATTGAGTAGTAGTGATAGCGTTGGGCGCTATTGGTGTAACATGAAGTGACAGTGGGAGTATCATACGGTCCTCACTCAAGCATGTGAGGCACGAATATAGTGGATGTCGACAATTAGATCAAGTGATGCAGATGAGAGGAATGGAAAGGATACCTCCCATGTTTTTTTATGTGAGGAAAAATAGCCTCATCTTTTATATCCCTGAGCAAATCCAACACGTGGATGGAGTGTAATATATCAATGAATGTGCACCAACAGCTAGCCAGATCACCCCCTCTCCCTCTACTGTACTACCCCATATTACGTCCTCTTTGTGCATGCTTTGTTCCCCCCCTCTGCATTGGCGTCATCCCATACCATGTGTGGGATTCACTCTATGAACTCTTATGTGGACACACATAGCCCAGTAATGTGTGGTTATGCCTGACTAGCTTCCCCTTGGGGACGGTTGACTCTATCATGCATGTTCCTTGGGTTGTGGTTGGATGGCTGGATTTTGGGTAGGCCCTATTTTTTAAATAAATCCACATCTAAAAATACATTGTGTATAGATTTCTTGGCCTCCTTAAAACACCAATACCATACATGGAAACCTCTCTTATTCTCTTCATTCAATAAACTTTTCCACATCATACAACTAAAATGAATCCTTTTTTCATGGTCACACTCTAATTATCCATCTTCGTTGTTGTAAAATTTGTATCACACATGATAGAAGTTATTTTAAACATAGCATTAGTTAATCAATCTTTTGAATTTCCATTATCCATTAACTTCGGTGTCCTCCCTAGTTTTGACTAATATTAGAAACTGTTGACAACAAATAAAAATCCATAAAAAATGTCCCAATAAACTCCTCCATTGTATTTGGTTTTCAATAAATCATAGTTCTACAAAAAAAATATTCAATATAAAATTGAGAATTTTATATACCTCCCCATTACTCCGTTAGATATTTATCTCCATTTAAAACTTTCATTTCACTTTCTTTATCCCTTATTTACAAGAAATACAATGTTCATGAAGGGAGGGTATCAGTCATTACATATGAAATGTTCCATCAATCTTCTAACTCCAAGTATACATGAGCTATGCCTGGTGTAAAAAACCAGATGACTTAGTAAACAATTCTTTCAATTATCCATTGATCAAACTACCACATGAGATGAGAACTCATATAAATGTCTTCAAGTGTTTTCTAGTTTCATTCCATTCTTTGAGATGAATATTTCTGGGAATAATCAACCTAAAACTCCTTTGATAATGACATTATCTTTAGAAAAATTTTAGAGTAACTCAATTTGATACCAATTTATGTTGATACTAATTGAAATAATAACAACTTTAGCTTCTTCATCTATATCCCAGTCATGGGAACACTTATCAATTTTACCCCTGGAGAGGATGTTTCACCTTCAACTGCCTATATTATTATAACAAATACTATACACAAAAATTCAAGGGAATAAGTTGGATCATCCTTGTTTGATCAATGATAACATATATTTTTATATGGTTTTATTAACAAAAAATTCTCTATATAATCCACTCTATAAAAAATAACATTTGATGTTTAATTCTGGTTGTGCTTGTGTAGTTATAACTTCTGCTTACATTTTCCTCATTCTTTCCCAATTATCATTCCATAAAACAAATATGTCATTCAGAATTGAGGCATCATGATTGGATCTTCTACTTGTATTTTTCTAAGTGGAATCCTTCTCATAATTTATTCTGAATTCACTACCCCTCCCCGTAATGGATTTTTAATACAAGGACATATAACTTCTCCATCATGGAATATCTTTTGGAGAATCTGTTTTTTCATAATTCTTCTAATTTCACCCCCATGATTTTTCTACTTGCATACCCAGATTCTACAGTCTTCTCTTCTTATCAAATTTTGATTCTTGTTGTGATGTGCATATACTGACATTGTTACCACTTCTATCTCATACATCATAGATGTTTCCAAGCATTCTAAATCCATTGGTTGTATACTGATGTATCTGGACTTATGGGTGTTGCTTCTTATTCATTGACATACACCCCCATGAAATGTGAATTCTTTATGATATTTAATATTAAGGACTATACCAACAATATAATGAAAAATGACCAAACCTATTCCACCACCAACATTGACCAAAAAATCATAACTTCTCAAAATATTTAGAATAAGATTGTTAGGTATTATTCTAGATGTTTTGTGCTTTCAATGAGAAACCTTCTTCAAAATTATTGTTCTCCACATCCACCCTTTCCATGGTTGTAGGTTTATCATCAACATTCCTCATCCAATCTAGTTGAGAATATTTATTTCACCATTCATTTTTTGAAGGGATTTCTTCAGAAAAATTAGTATAAGATAGTATGGATTGTACCATTACATTTTCCTCAGCATATGATAGATCATTGAATGAACTAAATATCTTATTATCGCGTGATGGAGGTCATTTGAAAATAGAATCATCCTTTGAACATCGAATTCTAGAAGCCATTATTCCTTTATTTTTTTAAAGTATCAATATGTGTATTCTCAATATTTGAAAACTCATCATCCTATTTTGGACATTCTATATTGAGGATGATATTATGATATTAAATCATAATCATATTCACTTCACATGTATTTTTAAGTATTTTAACATTATCTTCATTCATCATAGACTTGTTTTGTAACAAAGAGTCAAGTTACTTTATCTCCATTGAAGTTGTATCCAAAAATGACCACTTGACATCCTTGCTCTTCTTCTTCCCATCATCAGTGCATTGATCTTTTCATTAAGAATCATCTTTACTTCCCCATTTTTTTCAACTTCACCAAAATCATTTCAGGTTCTTTCTTGAGTTGTCAATTTTTTTAGTGAGCATTAATATTTCAAGAAATTTTCATCCAAATCACTTTTCCACATTATTAGATTCTATTTCATATCGGGTGGTATCAATCTACATGCCTTGAAATATTATACAAACATCAGCAACTATTTCTTCCAGAATATCATGCAGATAATTTCTTAATTTCTCATGATAACAAGAGAATGTAATACATGTGTCTTTCTTTCCATTGGTAGAAACCTGAACCACAAAATTTATACATTCCATTTCTGAAATATTTTTATTATTATAAATTCTTAGAGAACTATATACTTCCAGTTATTTAGATAAGAGGTACATCATCCACTATTTTTTCTCTTTTTTATGAAGGTATTTCTAGATACAGACTTCTATTCAGAGGTAACTAAATCTTCATCAAATCTGCACATCAGTTCTGAATTTTGGAATGGAAAACTCAAATCCAACACTAAATAGAGTTACTATAGAGTTTCCAACATACATGAACATTTGGCTCAGATACCAATTGAAGAACCATATACCACATTGAGAAGGGGGTGGGTGAATCATGGAGTCGTGTTTTTCTTTTTTTACTAGATCATTTTCTCAATATATATTTTTTAAACCAACATGTTATATTTCCATAGTAAATGAATCATTTCCAATTAGAATGAAATCACATCACTTTTACATAGCTCACATTAATGGTTTACATCCAAGGAGCAAACACCGATAGGTTTTTGGTCGTATCAAATTACACTAATCTTCAGTATCTTTGAATTACAATGGTATGGCCACATTCACTTTTTACAAGACAGAATTACTTCACAAATATTCATGGATACCTCATTTCATCTATCAGATCACCTATGTTGACTCCCCTTGGCTCGTTTCTTTGATTGAAGTCTTAGTCAGTTTATAGACGTGAAGTTCACATCAATGGATAGGTATGAAAGTCTTTGCCTCTTTTTCAGCATGAGAATTTTCATGAATCAAACTATGTAATTGAATCTCTTTAATATTAAATCATCCACTTTATTGAAATAGCTACATTCACTAAACTATTCTTATTATTCTTAGCCAGAATCACATGTACCTATGTTATTATTCAATAAATGAAGCTCATTTCACTGGGAATCTTCGTAATCAGATTATTCTAATGTTTTTTGATACCTTATACATGGAATCTTGCATGTTGAATTTAAATAAACTCCTCAATTACATTAATTTCTACTTTCTTGTTTACTCACATTCACCCACATTATTGGTTCTCTTCTTTAACTATTTTCATGTGTGCATGAGCATGGAAGAGTGCATGCAATATGGATGTATACATTTCCACACACACACCTTGATCTTCTATTCTTCCCATTATATTCTTTTAATGCATCCAAATATGAATTGGTAAACCCCATTTGAACAAAAAAATCTATAAGGTTCCTTTAAATAATTCACATGCATGCATGCATGTATGCACTTCCCATCACCAAAAATATCATTCTTCTCCCTTTCTCAACACACACACTATTCACATTATTTATTTTATATTTATTAGTATTTTCTATTCTTCAATCATGAATGATTATATTGATGTGTCTCTTCTTTTCAAACACAATCCCTCAGGTTTTGTTAAATAGTGAATCCATATATGTATGACTATTTTTTATATGCTCGCCTTATTCAAAAAAATAGCCATTACAAACAATATGTTCTAATAGTGAAATAGGAGGATGTTTACCATTATGAAATCATTTGTTTTCATATATCATCATCGTGTAGGGGTTTCATGGATAATTTTATTTGTATATCACAGTGAGAGTTCACACTCAAGAACTGTCCCACAATTAACAGTGGCCTTCGTGAAGCACATTAAGTGTGTTTAAACACCTGTTGTGGGAACGTGGTAACCAGTTTGGGTTATGCACTAAAATTCACCACATTTATTTTTGAGAGTGTGTGACACCTCACAAAGGATTATGGGACATGTCCCTTTCCAAATATTGATGTCTTTCATACCATTTTTCTCCTTCGTGAAGAACAACG
Organism: Viscum album; assembly: GCA_963277665.1. Classification (NCBI taxonomy): domain Eukaryota; kingdom Viridiplantae; phylum Streptophyta; class Magnoliopsida; order Santalales; family Viscaceae; genus Viscum; species Viscum album. The sequence goes on along the minus strand of OY728161.1, from coordinate 1,184,612,432 downwards.
AATAAGGGGGGCATTATTTTTGAATAAGAGCACTCTATTCTGCGAAAGGTAACCCCTCTCTCAGTCTCAATGATTTTCTTTTATAGTTGTGGTTCGAATACTTTCTCCCCATTAAAATATCAACAAGATATTCCATATGAATAGGGTTTTTAATGCCTGAGATATATAGAGTTTTATGATTTCTTAGCACTTGTTTTAGACAAGCCATAAGTCTTGGGAAGTTTCTGTTCCATGTGCATGGGCTTCTCCCTTTCATATCATGTGCATGTATTCAATATTGTATTCAATCTTTTTTTAAAATGTAGCTCAGATCTTTAACGGTGCCTCTCAAATCTGTTATCATCGATCGAGCTTCGTCTTTGAGTTATACCGATGTATGCCAGATGATTGTTACATGCATGGTCTTGGTTAGATCCAGTGACCTTCATGTAGTCATCATTATCCTCCTTCAATAGTTAGAGATCAAACATAGTGGTTAATTCGTCTCCACTAGTGTGTAAAAGAAGTTGTGGAGGGTGATGTAGGAAAAAGATGATGTGGTTACAGGAGTATCAGAAGGTCCCCATTCATGAATTTTAAGTACAAATGTGGTGGATGGTGGAGATTAGATCATGAGATGCTGATGAGATTGACTATGAGGATTAGTCCCCTATTTAGTAAATGATAAATAGTAGCCATGATTTTTTCCCCACACAAAATCCAACACGTGGGAGGAGATCAGAATCCAATCATGCAGCTACAATAGTTGTCCATATCACTCCCTCTCCCTCCACAGTACCACATCATTCCATGTTCTCTATGGGCGTGCTCTGCACCTACCCTCTACACTGGCATCGACTCAAAACATGCACAAGGTTTTCTCCATAAACTCCTTTGATCCTACACACGTCCATGTTGTGTGCAGGCTGGGCTAGCTGGCTTCCCCTAGGGCACGATCGACTCTATCCTGCAAGTGCCTCAGGTTGAGGCTAGCTAGAGGGAATGTAGGATATCCAATTGTTTTGAAGCCACACATTAAAAAACATATAACTATAGAGTTCATGACCCCCATAAAATTCCAATACCATGAATTTCCATTTATCTGCTTCACTTTATTCTCTAACCTTATCCACTTCATGAAACTCTTATGAAGCATTTTTTTCATGTTCACAATCTACATCTCCCACTTAATTTTTGTAAACCTTGTATCACACAACATATATGTTATTTTTATCTTAGGATAAATTCATCAATTGTATAAAATCATATTATCCATTAACCGTGGAGTCTTCTTTCATTTTTACCAATAATGGCTAATTTATTAAAAAAATACAACTCCATACCAAATTTTGTCCCAACAATTTCTTTAAAATCAATGGATGAAGATTAAACTTCTCATCGTGTGAGTTGGTTAATATGGTTTTAATTGGAAAATAACGATTTTCATGACTAAATGGGATTCACTGTTTTTTCATACTATTTGATGAATTTTCAATTTATACGTCTTTGTTATTTATAGCTCAAAATAGTGAATCATATTATTACTTCACCGAGTATGCTAGATCTATTGAAAACACAAGTGGCCTTAGAATTAGTAAAATGATATGTTACCATTACCGTGAGTATGAAAATAAATAATTTTAATCCTCATTATCAAATATTGGTTCTATTTATAAATTATTCATACTAGGACCCCTATCTATAGGGATTTCTAGTAGGGGTGAATGGAATAATTCATGAAGTAGCTCAGATTACGATAAATAAATATTATTTAGCTATCTTATTTGGGGAAGAGGCAGTAAACACATACTTTTTTATAATTATTAGTGTTTAAATTGTACCTATGTTAAGGAAAACCTTTTATGAGCTTTGTATTAGTATAAATAGTAAGGTTAATTAATTTTGAGTTATTTTTTCAAATTCATTATTCATAATAATATGAATAATCATGATAAAATATCACCCAATAGTGATGTAAGAATATTCTGATTTTATTCAAAAATCCTTATATCCTACATAGTTTCCATTAAAAGGACCCATATAGTATAAGAGTCTATTCACGTCAAATTTTATGATACAAATCCAAATAAACCTAACACATATTTAGAAAACTACAAGGATGATTTATCAAATCCAAATATAGTTTAAAAATATTTTTATTCTGATATAATTCAATTAGATAAATCAACTAGTTATAATGATTTTATAGAACATCCTGAACAAAACAATGAAATTGTATTGAATCTAATTGTGATTATCCCCATTTTTTGAGATATGTTAATAACCTTATGTTCCATCCATTATATTATTCATTTAGATACTTGTACAGAGGTCCAAACACTAGATCATCTCTATGATTTTTGGTTGAACATAAAGAATTATTATCATAGATTGATCCAATAAACATGAAGCATGTAATCAATGAAGAATTATTGGTAATGGAAATGAAATAATTATTAAATAAACTAGAAATAAATAAAGTATGGGATCTTTGGGAAAGACATAAGGATAATTAAAATATAAGAATTAAGTGGACATTTATTGAAATGTTAGATGAATATAAATATATAGTAAGAAACAAGGATAGACTTGTTACACAAGGATATAATCATGAAGAATGATGATATAATGAAGATACCATTTTACAAGTAGAAATATATGAATCTCTTAGAATATTTCATTCTTATAAATAAAATATATATTTTAAACTATATCAAATGGATTTAATGAGTTAATTTATAAATGGACCTCATAGTTGATGTTGTTTTTGTAAAAACACACCCTATTTTTTAAAATCATCATTTTATAATTCAACAAATAAATTTAGGAAATGATTTATATGGTTTGAAACAAAATCCTAGATATGGGTATAATAAGTCCAACATCGTTCTTATTTCAAAATGTTTTTCATATTGTCAACTTTTTCCTACCATTTTTATAAAACAAATTCCATAAGATGACTTAGTTGTTTAAATTTTATTTGATGATATTATTTTGTATATTCAAAACATTATTAGGTATTGGTTTTCCAATAATGATGAAAATTTAGTTTGAAATGTGTTTGATGGGTGAACCCAAATTTTTTAATGGGTTCAAAATGATTCAAATCAATGAGTGAATCCCATTTAATTAATGTTATTAAAAGATAGATGTTTTAAAACGTTTTCATCTGGATAGCACTAAGTGTAGTGATTCTCATATGAGTACCACCTATAAAATGGGTCTTGATGAAGCTAGGAATGTAGTGGATCAGAATATTTATAGAGATATTATTCAACTTCTTATATACAAAACTTTTATTCAACATGATATTGTGTTTTGTGTAAATATTTTTGATCCCCTTAAAGTATTTTCTAATGTCTCAAACTAAGTTTATGTAGAATTTATTTTAAAATACCGAAAATATAATACCAATTTAAAAGCGTTTTTCCCAAGGGGACAAGAATATGATCTACATAGTGATTTGTAAACTAATTTTGGTATATGTTAATTAGATACAAATTTAACCTCTATAAAATGTCACCATTATGAAGGTATCTCATCTCTTGGGGTAGTAAGAAACAAAAAAATTCCATTTTTAATGTTGAATCATAGTACATTTATGTAGGACGCTACTATGTAAAAATATTACCGATGAAAAACACATTAATAGACTATACATATCAATTCCAACATATAACTATGAACTACAACAATAGTAGTGCTATAAATATACCTAAGTATCATATATCACATTCTATAACAACGAATATTGATTTACGACCTCAATTTTTAAATGATCACATTCAAACATGTGATATAACTCATGAATAATTTGGTATAGAACATTATATTGAGGATATTTTCACTAATACTTTGATTTATGTGAGAATTAATAACATAAAACATGAGTTTTGTATGATCCATTTTGATTATGTTTAATTTTATGGGACTCCCCATCAAATATTTCTCTCCATTAAAGATTTACCACAGTTCAATATTTCTCACCATTGGATATTTATCACCATTGGGATTATCCCACCATTTTGGAATGTCTCGTAACTAATACATCCCAACATTTAATATTTCTTACCATTGATACTTTTATCCGAGAGTATTTATCACCATTGAATAAATCTGACCATTTTTACTTATCAAAATTTTAAATTGTCTCACCATTGGAACTTCAAATCATTGGTTTTTTATTCCATTTGAAAATTTTTAACTACTCAGTTTCAAAATATCAAGATTAAATTTCATATATTTTATTTAATTATTTTTTAATTAAATTTTTTTTCTCTTTTTTCAATTTTCTGATATCCCTAAAATCCCAAATTCTATAAAATTATATAATTGTATAATTCCAAGGATTACCTTTTCCTAGAACATTTTCCCTTGGAACCCTATATGAACCAATATCTCTTAACTGTTTGTCTTATTCATTTTATATCATAATATGATATAGATGATTTCCAACGTCGTTATAAATCATATATTAGATCCTTGTGGATATGGGTCATGTACATCATTGAAAAATAATGGTGGGTCTTGTCGTCAAGCTGCTTTAGAGCAATCAAATACTAACCATTCAATGAGAATGGTACTGTTTAAAAGGTTGTATAACTTGAATGGTTTCAATCTTGCAATTTTATAGTTTTTAATGTTATAAAGAACCAGTGATGGACTGATTGGTTCTTTAAAAATTAGAGACCTTTTATCCAATGTTATTAGATTAGGTTGAATTTTTTTAGTATTATAATTTTATGAAAATGAAAATTGGATAAATACTCAGATCAATGGACATAATTATGTGTTCTCAAATAACTGTGATAATTTTTTTAATTTTCCACATTACTGTGTGTGTAATGAATATAAAGGAACCATTGTTAATGATTGTGATAATTTTAACTATGGTGATTCCCTTACTAAGTTAATTGGATATGGAATAGTTATAAGACCATTGGAATCATATTTAGATGGTGAATGCTGGTTGGTTTTAAATTTCATATAGCATTGCTCTATGCATGAATGGTTGACTTTTCTATCATAAGGATTCAAGATTTGATCCTATAATGAATGCTGAAATGAGGTGAGAATATAATCCTTTCCGGATACCTTATTCTTCACATAATAGAAATGACCAAGACCCATTCAAATCTATCTCCATGTTTAAACTGTTGTTACATACTTCAATTCATAAAGACAATGGATTGTTGGTAAGGATGAAGAATCTATATTAGATTGTTGTGGTTAATTCATCACTAGAATAATCTATATGAATATAAAAATCATATGGAATCAATGGAATAAGCAATTAGTAGATGATAATGGAATGTTATATGGTGATTTTAATCTCATTTCGCATCCTTCAAAACAAAATTATCTTCTAGATCTTGGTCTAGAGGTTGATGAAATTTTTTGAGTAGTTTAATATTGATGAGATAGTAGAGGTTTCTTCCCCTAACGATGATGAGAATAAAGAGTTGTTTTTTGATGAGGTATGTGACCCAGACTTTCCACCTATAGCTCCTACAATTTCATATAGAGTACTGAGTCCACCATTGTCTGTCCCAATAGAAATAAACTAATGAAAGATGGAAGTGTTGAGGAAGTGGTCAATGTATCTATTGAATATCAATTATAGAGTACATCCATGTCTAATGATGATGAAATTGATTTTGAAAAATATCAATTAGATTATTATAATGATGAATAAAAAATGGAAATAGAACTTGAGATGAAAATAGGTATTGAAATGGATATACCAATGATGATGTTAATGATTGTGGATCATATAATAGTGGTTACAATGGGAGAATTAAATGAAAGGGTGTTGATATTCCTTATGTATTTATTACTTTTCATGGAGGATGTATGTCCAATTAATAATATAGGCCCATCATTTCGTGTAAAGTGGATGTTTATTCTAGAGAAGAAGGGGATAAATTAGTTTAGGGGTTGAAATCCCTATGCATTTTATTTTATCATATGTTTTTTCTTGTTGATTTATTTGATAATAAATGTGTATCTACCGATTGGAAGGTTTCAGATACAGTTTTTATTATGATGATAAAAGTTGTTGCTACAATTTTGGACTCTATAGAATTGTTGACTGATGATAAGCATGTGGAGAATTATTTTTGGAATCGATATCTGTTGATACCCATGTTGTTTAGGTCCCTTCTATTTGTTTTCCATCTACAGTGGTTTCTATTGAACAAAATAATTTAGTGATTTAGTATCATTGTTATCCTTCAAAAATTCATTCAAACCATATGTGTGATTATTGAGACACGATTTAACCTAAATTTGGTAGTACATGATATTATGGTGGTTGAAATACTATAAATAAAAGGGATCCTTTCTCATATATGGAGAATCAAATTGAAGCCACTTTTGAGTTTTATTGGTTTTAATATTTTGTTCCTATAAGGTCTGCAAATATACATTCTTCTTTTATCACTCTAATTACTGAGAACGTGGTACGAAGGGAGACACATATTATTTTGGTTAATGAATTATTTATGAGTTTTATGTGATGTTGTGGAAACAACCTAAAATGGTTTCCAAGTTATGAGAAAATGATCGTTGCTATTTTTCTGAAATTGTAATTCAACATATTCATCCAAAAATTGATTCACCATATCATTGAATTTGAGATGGAATATATAAGTTTGTACAATTTATTGAAATATAATAAATTCATTATGTTTGAAATAAAATATTCATTTTTTGATTCTTTTCATTCATTGTATATATGGATTGAAAATATTATCTCTATGGATTCATGTTCTAATGATCCTTATCCTCTAGTTGTTAATGTTGAGATGCCCATATAAGTTATTAAAGAATATCATAGAGAACGATTCACCCAAATAAATTTCCCTATTTTTCTTTTAAAATAATTTTAATTGTGTTTATATCCTACATCACATGCAATATTGATTTCTTTTTTAATGCCTGCAACGAAAAGTTCAAACAAAACGCTATTTAGTCACATTTTCTATAGTAAACTATTTCATTAAAATTTTAGATATTTTTTATAGTGAATTTATATATTTTATATTCAATAATATATTTTTACATTCATTCGTTATTTTTGATATTCTTAATATTAGAAAAATCCAAAACAAAAAAAAATTAAATGAACTTTTACTACCTTTTAATTTCCAAATAAATTAAAATATAATTTTTGGAATTGTTTTTATTTTTTTGGTAAATAAACTTCATTTTTTAAATTGGAACATCATAATTATGTTTGGTTTAATTTTTATATTTTCCGCTAAAGTTTTATTTTTTGATTAATAGGGACAAACAATAAATTTTAATTCAAAACATATTTTTCATCTCAAAATTTTATAAGGTTATATTTTTTTGGTTTTAAATATCAATATGATAAATTTTATTTCATTTAATATAATTTATTTTAATAATATATCTTTCTCATTGAAAATGGATATAAAAACATAGTAATATTATGAATTTTTTTACATTATAAACCCTCATCGTCGTCAGGTCTGGGAGTTTAAATTAAAATGTATTTATAGAAGTTCTATGATTAGAATTTTGTTATATTCATTATATATTTGGAATCAAAATTATTTATCATTTATAATGGGTTAAAAATAGATATTGAAAAAATCATAGTAAAGGTAATTAAAATTATTTACATTGATTATGGTAAAATTAACATAATATTTGACTATTCCTTAGACATTCAGGCCAAAATTTCCAATAAAAATTTAATAAAGTCATTGAATGGACATATATCGATCATATTCTCCTGAATAACATATTTGGCCCATTTATGGATCCAAATGACATGGTAAAACGTCGGTTGAATTCCCTTTCCATAAAATTTACAATACTTCCACTCATCCTTCACAATAAAAAATGCACTCATCACTCCCACATCATCACACCATACAAACCACTTTGTCACTAACAATAGCATCACAAATAATTCCAAAAAATTAGTCCTCTAATACTAGTATCCTCCATTTGTGGTGACATCAATCAATGTTTTCCAATTATTTCAGATCAAATGGAGTTACCCAAATTAGATGTCGCAATCTTCCTGAAGATCCTTTGATTTATATTCTTTCTACATCACTAAAAATATTCTTATTCAATGAATATATATAAAAAATATATCATTAATATAATTATTTTTTTATTACCACATTTCTTCCTATATTTACACATAGTTCCATATAATGGATATGGATCTTACCAATTATGTTTATGGTAAACTACCACCTTACAAAAGAGTGATTTGTCATTTTTTACTTTACCAAATTTCATGTGTTTGAATTATGATCGAAAATATATTTATGTATGATATATATTATAATTTTTATGAAATTATTCTTATTTAATTATATTATAAAATGTAACCTTATACATTTTATTTTTTGTAAATATGATAAAATAATTTATGAATGTTTAGACTACCACCTCACCAAATCGATATGACTAGTTTACACTATACATAAAATTTATAAAGGATAAATTTAAATAAAAATATGTTATCAAAATTAAATAACTATGATATTCATGAAATAATTTTTTTTCATTAAATATAATATATCATTTCATGTAGTAAAACTTTCAAATAGTAAAATGCAAATACATTGGTCGTGGATAGGTAGACTATCACCTCCTCAACATGATGTGTTTTTTACATCAAAATAATTATTTATTTAAGTATATATGATAATATAACATGGTATTTGGGATATAATTATATTTATTTAATTTTATATTAATACATACCTTTTTTCTATAACGATCATTGAAAAAATGGGATCATTACCCATTTATACATATGACCAACCGTCTCCATGATTGTATCATTGGTTCGTTTTTCTTGTCCAGCAGTCATGACTATATTAAAAATTTTGTTGATTCAAAAATATGATAATTATTTAATTGTAATTATTCAATATATGTTTATACAATGAACCCCTTGACTATTTTTGACCTACCAAAGTCATTATAGACATAAAAACCAAATTTTCTTAAAAGACCCGATAAAAAGTTAATTGTTATTTTAGTTGTATACAACATTGTGATAACCAAAATAAATGTAATTATAAAAATGAAAAACTTTTTTATGAATAAAATAATTAACATGTCCTTTTTAATAATAAATATAATGAAAAACATGATAAGTCGGACTAAAGGTAAGTGATTTCATCTGAATCTACATTCCCTTGAGAATTATTTTTTGTTATGATCAAATTTTATTTTGTATTTCATATATACTAACTATTGAAATTTTATATCATTAATATCCTTATTCTCATATTATTATAATTTTCATTTATTTTCATACCGTACTAAGTATTATGATTCCAATTTTTCAATGTGTTATGGGACAGGTAGGAAAGGTTACATTAAATTTTCATCAAGAATGATCTTAAGGATTTTTATGTAGTATCAGTTACTTTTTAATTTTTAACATTATATTGAAACAATAATTTTATTTTAAAGATTATTCATGGTTAATTTCGTTGAATATTCATATTCTCATGAAATTGAAATTATTAGTTTATAAAACATATATCATTTTGATATATGGTGTTCAATATGACAGTTAATTGATTATCATTGGAAATTTTGATAAAATTGTATTCTTTAATAAATAAGGATATTTGATAAGGAATAATATATATTTTATTATTCTATTTTAGGAATTCGATTAGACTTGAAATTAAAGGTAGGAAAATATATTATATATCCTATTAATGTGATGATGAGTTCTCGTGAGACGAATAGTTTTTACAAATTAAACAGGGTTGAATTTTGTAATTTTAATCCTCTTGTAAAATGTATTTATGTTATAGGATATCATGTAGAACATACTAAAAATTGTAGTCATCATTTTTATTATCGATGAGGTTTTTATATGATAATATATTTGGATGAATTTCATTCAATGCTTATTGATTAAATGTTTTGTGTTTTTAGTTTCATAAATTTCTTTATTTTTTATGTATTCTCTAGTTTTTTTAATGTAATGAGTCATTATTTTGTTACCTTTCTATGTAGATTCATAATCATTGATTCACTATTTGTATCTCTTTAGTTACCCTTAATTATCATTTGACCTCACCTATGCTATCGTTTTGTTCCCCATGTTTTGAAAATGAATTCTTTGAACGTATTTCATGGATTATGAGTTTTTTTTTATGTAGCACATTTTAATTTTCTACTTCCAAATATATTAGTGAGATCATTTGTATAATATGAAATTAAAATACTAGTAAACTAGTTGGTCTATCAAGGTTTTATTCATTTTAATTAAGCTAATGGAACATAGTAATCCACTAGCTCCATGCTTTTGGGGTTTGCGAGTTACATATGGAAACTCAAGATTTTTAATTGAAACCATGAAAAATAATTTTAGAAAATGATCGTCATGGAATATAAAACTATGTTATACAATGAGAACATTAATAAAGACCATCTTATAATTGATTTATGAAATTTAGTTTGGGGGTATTCCAAGATATAAATCCATGTTTGTATAGTGGGGGAGGAATTAGTTCTGGTACAGATGTATATTGGATTACAAACTCCATCAAGGTGTGTCGGGACTAACTCATTGTAACATGGTTTACAATAACATGCCTAAATTTTCAGCTGGATTAAACTCATGGGGGATACACTTATGATAATTTACATTTTAATTTAAAATAATTATGAAGGACTTAAAAGTATTGATATTAAAAAAATTCCTTGTATTTTATTGATGAATTATATATGTTTATTTTATTCAATTTAAATAAACTGTTAATCAATATTTATTATTATATAATGTTAATAATTTTATTATCTAATCCACTTTATACCATTGAAGTAAAATGCAACCCCAAAGGATGAAAGATATCAATATTAGTGGAAAATGAAGATAATTCTCTTAGGAAGAAGCCAATCTAGCTAGTAACTGAACTTTGAAAATTATGGATATATTTTTTATACATAATTAGATTATGAATAATGAACATTAATTAATGGATAATCCAATTTTCAAGGGTAATAAATTAATTTAGATCTCATTATGCGATAGAATCCCCCATCATTTATTAGGAATAATAAAAATAATATACCCTAGGTAGTAATTATGTCTTTATAGATGATATTTTTGAAATTGTGATGAATTGAAATGTAAATGAATAAACATGTAGTCTATTTTCTTAGTAGTGAAGCTGATTAATAGTGGAAAATGGTCCAAAATACGTTAGAGGAAGAATAAATAGACCGTATGGATTTTTGAACCATTACGGATACATTATAAAATAAATAATCCACTATCATAAAAATATTATGATGAAGAATGAATAAAAGAGGGTGGTGTATGATGGATCTAGCATTACTATATTTTCCATGAATTCCACAAAATACATATAAAACACATAATGCATAATTTATCACTTTTTTAGAGGGATAAATAAATTTCTATAAAGGGAACTATTCTGTAAATAGTTATCATTTTATGGTGAAATATTTTTTTGTTCTGTCAAGACGGAGAAGAAAATTTTTAAAATAAATATTTTCAATTGACTCCTATAAAATGAATTGTCTTTTGAGAACCCAGAAATATGGAATGAATCAATGGAGAATAAGAAATTTTATTGATTTCTATCTTGTAATAGATGATGGAAAATTCATCCTAGGAAATTTTTGATGGCACCGAGAGTTATATATATGTCGAGATGGGGTTCAATTGACTCATTAATGAATGTGGAAGAATATGATCAATTATTTTTAGTGGTATAATTAAAAAGTAATGGGAAATTATAACAATAAATTACCTACCCTCTATGAAATATACCATATAAGGGGTCAAGGGGAGATGTACATATTTATGTGATCACTATAACAGAGTTTGAATTATCAAATAACATGGTGGGAGATACATTATTCATGTATTAAAATTTATCTGATGAGTTATTTGATTTCAGATAGTCAGAGTCCTTTATATCTATCAAATTTTCTAAAAAATATATTTTTTTGAATTGAATTTTATAAGAGTTTTTTCATTCAAAACTACTAACTGAAATATCATCGCTACAATGATGTGTCAAGTAGTCATAATTATGACACTTAAAAATTCCTTACAATATTATCTTGTTATCATTACCAAGATTTAATTTGAATAAATATTCATTATATATTGGCTCTCAAAATATGATGCAAAAATATAATGTAAGAGAAATTAAATAACCATTACCGAGGAGGATGTAGAATCCCTCATCATTAGAAAACAAGTTTCCTAAAATGATTTTTATCTAGATCAACCTCTATCATCTCTGTAGAATGAAATTATTGGTGAATAATTGAAGGAAACATCTATTGATGATGAAGGTAATCTTTAGATTGAGGATATACCTACTATACTGGATGAAATTGTTTTATTTTTTGTGGAATTAACTAGGCTTCCCTAGAGCGTGATGTGGATATATATACTGATTTAATCCCAAATGAAATGAAAATATCAAAGCCTCCCAATAGTATGTAAACTGTGTAATTAGTAAAATTGAAAGGAAAAATTGGTGATTTGGGTAATGAAGTATTTATTCGACCAACTGATTCACCATGGGGATCCCCTGCCACATTTGTTAAAAAAACAGATCGATGTGCTTCTTCATTGATTATAGGAAAATCAATTCCATTATAATAAATAACATGTATTATTTATTTCAAATTTCTAAATTGTATGATCAACATCCTAAGGACCTATATTTTAAAAATATTGACTTTCATTCTTGGTATCACCCACTACAAGAGAACATGAAATTAATTTAGATGACCACTATTTATATGAGATTTGGACTTTAAATATTTACAAAAATTTCATTTGGATTCGATAAATATCACTTTATTTGTATGAAAATTAAGAAAAAAATATTCATGGAATATATTGACAATTTTTTCTAGTACACATTAATGATTGTATGTCATGTTATATAATCATCGAGGAACATGGGACTCACTTTTGGATAATTTTTAAGATGATTATCTAGGAGGAGTTATATGAAAAATATTGTAAAAGGGATTTCTAGCTTCCAAATGTATCTTTTATTGGCCAAATTGTCAGCATTAATAGAATAACAGTTGATTATACAAAAAAATGTAGTTTGATAATGTATTACAATAAAAATAATTAATATGTAATATATATTCCTTGGTTTTTATGTATTTATTATTCATTCATTCATTATTTTTCCAGATCATCTAATTTGTCAAAAAATCATATTTGTAAATGGGTTATGTTTTTTTGAAAATGTAATGTGAATAAATATATGATGAACAAAATGAAATATTAGTCAATTATCAAATTTTAACTCTAACATCTAGATGTAATGGGTTTTTTAAATATAGTGATGCACCAAAGAAGGGACATTGATGTGTCATAATAACAAATTGATATTGTTATTTCTTAAGAATCATAGAAATTGAATACTAATGTATATAACTATTAATCACATTATATTGATTTAATAGTTGTAATCATAACTTAAAAAATATAGAGAGATTATCCTTATGGGGAATGGTTTTAAAAATACATGGATCATAATAGCATGAAATATATCTTTTCATAGAAAGAGCCCAATATGGGACAATGTCAATGACATGAGCTACTAAAATATTATGATTAATCCAAACACAACCACATATGGTATGTGAATAAGGTAGTATATTCGTTGAGTATGATGGATAATGGGGTTCTAAACGAAATGAGGATTGAGATAGATCCTATGTTTAGGGATCTAATAATGATGGATATAGTAATTTCAAATGATGGGGATACATATATCATTTATCAAATGTTAGAAAAATCATCTATATTATAAAAGAAAATAAAATACCAATTTGCTGATGTATACTTCTATAAGAAAAATAAATGCATTAATGAAGAAAAATAAGATTATTTTTTTGAACATGGTGTTCTATAATTTAGATAGTGGTTGAATCATCCATATTGAAATGAGATAAAAAGGGAATTTTTGGATGATTTTCAATGATAAAATTTCCTTATATAGCTTTGGTGCAAGAAGATGTATTGATACTTTATGCAACATATTTTGTGGGATGAAATGAATTGGGAAGTTCTTGATTATGTTTCTAGGTGTTTGGTTTGTCCCAAACATATGGTTGGGAGTATGAATATTAAGGATCCTTGGATCCTCTTCTTATAACTATATGAAAATTGGATCAAATTACAATAGGCTTTGTCAAGAGCCAACGAGCCTGTACCCTAGTGGTACAGGCTCCTGCTTGGCATCCAAAAGACCCAGGATCGAATCCGGGTAGGGGAGAATTTCCCGGGTACTGTAGCAGTGGCAGCACTGTAGCGGCGGAGGGACTGTAGCCGATACTGTAGGGGTGGTGGTACTGTAGCAGGTACTGTAGCAGCGTGGTACTGTAGCAGTATTGTTCACTGAGGGGTCCATTGGGCCAAAAAATGGGCTTTCAAGCTTCGTATTCAGGACACTTGGCCTTGGGCCTTCGGGATATGTAATGGGTCTCCCTCTACCCAGTCTAAAGAGGTATTTGCTTTCAAAAAATAAATTGAGGCTTCGGCCCCAACCTTTAAAAAAAGTAGGCTTTGTCAAGAGACTACAAAAGACTCCTTGAATGAAGGATGAAATATGCGTTATTATTTATCCCCTAATGAAATGTGAACATTTTTATTCTATTAAATAATATTGGAATCTTGAGTACCTCATATGTATCTATGTTAATGATATTGTACGACATTAGGGAGAAACACTGTCAATTTTTAATTTTGGGGATCCCCTCTTTAAATCAAAATAATGGAAAATCCTTTAGATCGAACTTGATAATGTGCTTCCATTGAGTAATGTATTCAAACCGAAAAATTATGGTAATTATGAAAGGACTAATCAAATAATGAAGGATGTGTTGAGGTCATTCTCAATTGACATCCAAGGTTTATGGGATCAGTTCATAGTTTTGTTATAGTTTTCTAATAATAGTATTTTTCAATCTAGTATTCAAATGGAAATGTATGAATCATTATACATAATGATATTTCATAATCCAACATTTTGGGGTGATGTTGGTGAATGGAATATTATAGGAACATAATATGTTGATTTACAATGATAAAGTTAAATTCTATTCATGTTAATATTTAATCAACTAATTGTATGAAATAGAGTTATGCTGACAATGAGATAAATGATTTAGTGTTTCAATTGGTAGATCATGTTTTCATGAAAGTGTCTCCATTGTAGGGTGAAAAACAATTTATGAATAAAGACAACAATTTTATCTACTACATGAGACACTTCAAACATATATAAAGTGTTGGGGTTTTTTCTTATCCTTTTTATATTATTCAAAATCTCTCAATGGTACACGATGTGTTAAATATATCTATGCTAATAAAATAGATGCCAAACACAATTCATGTGCTCATATATTATGAAATGGAGTTATATCAAGACCATTTGGAATGTGAAACCCACCTATAGATTCATGATTCCAAAGATCTAGTATTAACTATTTAGGTGACTCATCTGCTATGGATTCTCCATAGAAATCATAAAATTGAAGAATAATCAAGGAAATGAGAGGACTATATGATGGAAATATACACATATAATTTATAAGGTAATACCCCTAAGACATTTATGAGGATATTTTTTAATATGGAATAATGAATACACTTAATAATTTAACCAATTTTCCTTTTCATAATAAATTATAATTTGTTTAAAGCCATCAAAACATAAAATATTGAGTTATTTTTCAATGTATGCAACACTTGGTTTAAACAAAACCCTATTTACTCATGTATTACAAAATCAAATATATTCTAATACTTTTAAATTAATTAATTATTTAATTTATATATTATATATTTAATAAAATATTTTACATTCATTTAATATATTTGTTCATATTATGATAAAAAACCTATTTTACTCGTATACAAATATATTTGTATTAAGGTTCTTTTACAAACTTTTAATAAAAAAATATTTTAGCTAATGTTTATTCCATTATAACTGATTTTATAAGCTAAAAACATATATTTTTTTAAACATAAAATCAAAATTAGGTTAGTATTAATATTTTCATTTTTTCTAGGATGTTTCATTTTTTGAGGAGTATAGTAAAATATTAAATTCTAAATCAAAATTGATTTTTCATATAATTCTTTTATATGTTTATGTTATAATTCTTATTGATTTTAAATATTAATTATATAAGGATAATATCATTTAATCCAATTTATCCCATTACAATGACTTTTACATTGAAATTTGATATAAAAATATAGAAGTAATTTGAATGTTTTTAGTTTGAAAATAACATTATATTCACATCTATGTGATTAAATTTAAGTCAATTTTTGAAAAATATATGATATTAATTATGAAAACTGGATTACATATATTTAATATGAATAATATAAAATTTATAATGAGGTAAAATTAATTTATTATAATAAATATTAGTGAATGTAACTAAAATTAATAACATGTATTAAAATAAAATTAAGCACAACAAGGGGCTAAAACATGACCATAATGGATAAAATGACATATAATCTTTATAAAAAGTCATTGGATGCCCATATTTGGACCCTATATTAAATTTTATATAATATGTCAATTATTTTATCAACATGAAATTGAAAAAATGTGGTTGTAATTCCCTTTCCAAAAATTTACAAGAGTTCTACTCCTCGTCAACTATAAAAAGGTAGACAACCCTCCCTCCTCCAATGGCCCGAAGGACTTCATTTTTTTTATTGATTGATAATCCACCTTTCAAGGGATGAGGTGGAACCCTATTACATTCCCGTAGGCCATATAGGAACCAATGCCCGTAGGCACAAACATATCATACAACCCAGACTAACAACTTGGAACTGCTCCTCCCCAGCATCTTCATCTTTTGAAATCATCTCTTCACCTCTGCATGGTTGTTCGGCTATGCATTCCCGTGCATTCACAGGCTTGTCCCTATGGCAGGTGCCATACCCTCTCATTCTTGTAATTTGTTTAGCTCCTGCTATGGTGAATGCTCCTTTGCTCATCCACCTTGTAGAGCTTTGTTCCTTGTAGTTCGGTCTGGTTTGTATCTGCAGGTGACCCGAAGGCCATATGGATAGCCCGAAGGCCCAACTGACCCGATGTCCTGGGTGCCCGAAGGCCAGTGAAGGACTCGGGGACCAAATCTGATGCCCGAAGGCCCAAACGGGGGCATATCTCCGGCTACTACAGTTCCAAACAGTGCCTGCTACAGTACTGCTACAGTACTGCTACAGTAACCCGAAAATCCTGCCTCCACCTGGTCTTGATCCCTAGTCGCTTGGATGCACCATCAGAGACCTTGCCAACCGGGCTAAGGCTCATGTGCGCAGACAACCCTCCCACTTCCTCACACATCTCAAGACACATTTTCTAAACTATTCACTACCCCAATAGATCTTCAACATACCATACATATTCATAGTGGCCTCTCTATGGGTAATAATTCATCCATGAAATCCCATTGGTGAAAACCAAAAAGAGTTACCCAAAATAAGCTATAACTTTCTTCCTTAGGCCCCTTTGTGTTTTTTTCATCTCAACAACCAAAAATATTATTATTCAGTTAGTATATAATAAAACTAGTGAAAAAATTATTATTATATTTTTTATACTAATGGTATTACCTTACCTTATACCCCATTCCTTCTAATGGGTAACAAACATACAATTCTTCTGTACAGTGAACTACCGACACACAATAAAATGACTGTTCATTTTTCCATTACCTCCATTCATGTTTGGGAATTATGTATGAAAAAATATTTATATAGGATATATATGATAATTATTATGTATATAGGCTTCTTTATTTAATTTATAATACATTAAATTATAGATTCTATTTTATTTTAATTTGATAACATCATTTGTGGAATTGGGGACTACTACATCCCTAAAGCGATGTGATTCATTTGTACTATACATGGAACGTATATAAGATATATTCAATTAAATATATTTTTCATATATGACACGAATTTTGAATTCATGATTAAATTACCTTTTTATAAACACAATATATAATTTTAATTTTTACCCTTTTGACACAAAAAGTGATAACATTGGTCGTGGACATGCAGACTATCACATCCTTTACATGATGATATTCCATTTAAATTAAAAGAATTATAAATAATTATATATGGTTTAATAAAATGGTATTTATGCTATATTTATCTTTTTTTAATTAAATAATGTTACTTATTTTCATTCTGCAATGAGCATTGAAAAATTGGAACGTTTCACCTGCATACATATGACATATAGTCTCAATGGTTGTAACGTTGGTTCATTTTTTGAGAAATAGATTTCCCAATAGATTTTATATTTATAATTGATATATAAATATGATGATAATTATAGTATTTTTATTTCTTATATTTTTATACAATGAATCCTTTGATCACTATTTACAAACCAAAGACATTTTTTATACGGAAATTGAATATTTCCAAAACACCAGACATGTACTAAATAGTTTCTGAAGTTGAATACAACATGGTAGTAAAGGAAATAAAGGTAATTATAAAAATTTAAATGTTTAAAATGAAATTAAATATTTAACATAACATTAGTATTCTGAAATATAAAAAACATGGGAAAATTCATACTCATTATAAGGGATTTCATTTTAGTTTACATTTTATTTAGAATAATGTGATGTTATGCAGCAATTTACATTTACATGGTGTATATAATTATCATTGACATGTTATATCATGAATATATTTATTGTAATGAAATTTTAATATTAATTTAATTCCATACCTTTATGGGGTTATTGTGTAAATGGTTCATAGTTTTGTGTGATACTTTGCATGGTTTAATGAATATTTTCCTCAAGAATATTCTTAATGATTATCATCATAGTATAATTTCCTATTGTGATTGTAATATACCTCTTGAAACAATCATTTAATTTTAATTTTTTTCATTGTTAATTTCTTAGAATACCTATATTCTCATTATTGGATATAATTTTTTCATAATCCATATATTATTTTCAAATAATGTATTCACATTTAATATTGATTGATTAACTCATAAAATATTGATAAAACCTTATTATTTATTCAATATAGATATTTTATATGGCATAATATTTATATTTAATGTTAGATATGAGGAATTATTTTGACACACAATGATGGGTGGAGAATTTACTTAATAAATCCAGTAGATGCATAGATAGTTTTCCATGAGATAGATAAACTGGACAAATTAAATAGGTTTCTATCTATAGTGTTAAACTGTCTTGTGAAAGGACATGATGATATATGTTTTGACATTCCTCAATTATAATGTCCAATAAATATTATTTTGATTCATAGATATTTATATTTTCACTTTTTATCCATTTAGTTTTCATATGATAATATTTATATATTAATTTAATTATAATTTTATAGAATAAATTTATTAGATTTTTTGTATTAAACATTTTCATATTTTTTATGTCATTTCAAGATAATTTAATGGAATGTGTTTCAATTTATATATATTTATATGTCGATTTATTCTAATTGATTCATTATTCTGCCACTTTACATAGTATTAATGAGAATTTAAGCTCACCATTATTAGGTTTCGCTTCCCCAAGCTATGAAGAGAAATCCTTTGAATGATTTCTTCGCCAATTTTTATTTCATATCATTATGTATCATGTTATTATTTTGGATTTAACAATGTATTATGTGTATCATTTTTACAATATGTATTCTCAAAACAACTAAACTAATCTATCCTTTTGGATTCAATTCCTTTTAATCATGCCAATATAATAATATAATGCACTGTATTTGGGCTTATACGGTTGATAATTATAAGACTTCTTCTAGTGGTAAACCTTTATTTCTTATTGAATCATTGAGTATGTCTGATAACTATAATTATCAATACCACATGTTGATCAGAGGATATAGAAATGATATGAAATATGAAGGAGAGATGATATCAAAAGATATCAAATTCTATCTCTCTATGATTTTATCTAAGATTTTGATGAATTATCACATTATGTTTTTTGAAGAATCTATGATGATGCCTCCTATTTCCCATGTCTTATAAAACCAATTCTCTATATGCATGAAACTATTGTTGTCTCTCATGAATCAGTTACATTAAAATACATATAACAACACCAACTATATATCTAGATTAATTTATACATGGAGTGACCATAGTCCATCATACACCCTAGAAATATCACTTTTTTCCATTTTATATCACTCCTAGATAAGAAGTAAAAAACATCATGCTGATCAAAATCTGAGAACCTGAAACTCAAGTTAAATATACTTCTCCTAATTTTTTCCCTCAGTATCTGATTTTGAACCTTCTTTATAATCTGGAAAAAAGTAAAACACATTTAGACCATTCATCCATTTCTATATACAAATGATGATTATACATTGTATCATTGATGGTAGTTTTTTAGGTATGTTTTCCTTTAAATACACCAATTTGTTTATAATGGAACATTGAATTTTATTCATAAATGATTTATCATTTATTTCAAATTTTATTCAAATTCTATATGTTTTCGGTTTTATTGGGCACTTTTTTTAATCCCAAAAGTGGTCAAATTATCTGGAATTTATTTTTGAGTGCTTCTTATTTTCATCCATATATGTAGTCTACCATCATTTTACACTATGTGATAACATTATTTAATATTAGTTTTATTTGATATAATATTTTTTCAATTTCTTGATATACATTTAATACCATGTTTATAAAATTCCAGGATTTGTGATCATAAAAAAAGAGTAGATTATTGGCCTCTTGGTTTTAATGATCATAAAACATGTTCAATATGATTACTAATGAGTTTCATATTTTCAATTAACATTATATACTGTGAGAAAAAAATTGTGAAATTTTCTTATGATTGGTTCACCATTAGACAATGACTCAATTTTGATGTTGAGTTACCACCAACAAAGTCTCACTATCACATTGAGACTCCACAAATAATTTTCACTACCAATGTTGATTCACTATTGGCCTATGAATCACCAATGGGATTTAAAATTAAGCTATGTACTAGAATGACTCTCCATCTGCATGAGTCACTTCTAGAATTTAATTTTCAAAAATTGTGGAATTTACTTTCCACCATTTATGACATAATGTATAATTAATAATTTGGTAGAGTACAAAGATGACTTAACATAAGAGGATTAACTACTCTAATGTATTGTTGTAAATGTGTTGAAAAAAATATTGCTGATAAGAGTCGCTACAATACTGACACATTGTTCCAATTTCTCACCACCAGACACTGAGTCACCACCATATTTAGGGACCACAAATATCACCAATCAAAATACTCACCATCGTTATTTATTTTAATTCTCATTTTTTAATTAAATATTTATAATGGCTAGTCTATATAATACAATTATAAAACATATTTTAATGATTTTAAATTCATTATTGTAGTGAATGCATTAAAATATGTGTTACAGATGCAGTACAAGAATTCTATAGGATATTGATGATTCACGTTGAACTTGTTGATAAAAGTGGAAGGGGAATCCCATGCTTGGTTGGCAGTGTGGATACACGTGTATAGACCCTAAACACAAATAAAATAAATTCATATGCATAGTATCTAAGACATATTTCAAGAAAAAGAAGAATGATTAGATGAATATACTCGACTGAGGAAATAGAATAACAACATACCTATTGTGCCTTCCAATATTAAATAAAAATGAATTCTTGAGACTTTTTTTTGTTGAAACATCTAATGCATGACTCAAAACTCAGTTCAAATCACAATCAAGGAGTCATGAGTTACAGAGAATAATAATCCAAGAAACACAATCCCATCACATCAGTTATTTATTCATTATTTCTATTTCCATTTACATTACATGTAGTGTGTGTCACATTGAATTTAAAAATAGACACACTATCTACTAATTTAAATTGTATGATAATTAGATATATTCTCCAAAATATAATTACTCTTACTTTCCCATGACTTTTGGTAGAGGTCAAGTTATGGACGGTTTATTTTTAATGTAATGAAAACTATAGAATAGGTAAATGTGCATCCCAAATAGTTATCTTATTATTCTAATACCCTATCACGATTTTGGATAAAAATATGATATTGTATAAACATCCTGGAATAATTTGATTTCCCATCTAATAGTACTCAGTCTCTTCTTGATATAGAAGCAACATTTTTTAAAATTCTGCCATATTTTATTGTTTTCCTTTATTTTATTTTTTTAAAACATTATCAGTTTCTTCTTGAAAACAAATCCACTACCCTGATAGTCCATCTCAATTGGTGTTTATATTGGTATTTTGAATTAGTAAATGCATTTCAAAAGTAATAGTATCTCCTTATAATTATTTTAACTAAAACATAATCTATACTCTGGAGAAAATTAAAATGATTTAAAAATATATCGATAATCTTATTTATTAAATAATGTGGTTTTATTTAAATGTCAGGATTATATTAAAATCCATTTTATTAGAAATTTATACTGGGAACTCAACTCACACCTCCTCTTGATATTCTCTTTGCCCATCAATCCCTTTGAATATATTTACAATATAATATTATGGTAATTAATGTGAATAATGCATTTAGGTATTCATTTAATAAACCCCAATGATTTTTATATGTGATGAAAGGGGGAGAGTTGGTGCTAAATTTAAAAAGTTGATGTTTTGAAATATTTTAAATTATAAAAATTTTATATTAATATATATATATATACATAGAAAAAAAATTAATATAAATATTATATTGGATAGAAAATGAACTAAATACTATCAGAAAATAAATATTTTAATTTTTCATAATTGATTTTTTCACTTATCATTTTTTTTTTGTTTTAACCCTTTTTTGAAATTACAGTTATACTTAAATTTTTATGCATTTGGTGTCATTATATTTAATAGAAATGGAATTTTTTTAAATAAATGGTTTGTTGTTGAAAATTGTAACTATAATCTTATCATAACTCCAAAAATGTATTATTACTAATTTTATAAAATTTATTTAGTATAAAATATCGTTAATGTAATCATTTATCTATTACGTTAATTTTCATTGAAATCAACATGATAACAGTGAAATTTTAATGTATTAAATTCAAAAACATTTAAAAGAACATATATATTTATGAAAAATTTATGTAAAATAATAACTCCCTCAATTGATAATTTTATTACAAATATTAAATAATGTTCTTCCAATTTATTCTTTTAATACTATGTTATTGTTGCCTAATCATTGAAGGATGTTATTTGATTTAAAAAAATGAAATAAATTTCCATTAATAAATCATTTATCCTTCACAGAGATATTTAGAATAGAACATAAATTGTTTTCATCATTAACACCCAATATTATTTCTATTTAAATAATAAAATTGTTATTTTTTGAAATTTACTTTTTCCTAAAAACAGTAAGTGTAAAAATCAATGAAATAAGAAACATAGTGGACATATATTCTATAATTACATTTAAATGAAATAAATACACAAATCTAATTAGATAATTTAATGTGTGAAGGTCTCTTTTATATCATTATCATATTAATTTTAGCTTTATTTACCTGATTTTCCCATATTGTGGTGTTAATTTTTTAATGTAGTTAATATTTAAAATTAAAAAATATTAAGGGGGGTTCTTAAAAAAACACATAAATAATTAATCAAAATATGGTTCATATTTTTTAATTAGTAAATTCATATATGTGTTAAAAAAATTTATAAATGTTGAACTATGAGGCATAGTGAAAAATCATTTTCAATAAAAGTCATTTTTAATTATTAAATATTTGTATAATATATCCATGAATAAAATTCATTCCAACTAATAAAAGTTTAATATGATTAATAAAAAGGATGATGTTAAATTTTGATAAAAATATAATATAATATTTGACATTGTAGATACAAGAAATTAAATTACATTTTTAAATAAAAATATATAATTTCAGTATTCATTGAAAAATAAAATATTTTTGTCAAATCACAAAATCTCATCATCAAATAATTAATGTAAGATTATTTTAATAATAATATCAATTTTATAAATTAAAAATTAAAAAATATCCGGAATTTAGTTATATTATGTTCATTCAAAGCGAAATAAGTCCCTTTTTAAGGATAAAATGATATTACTAATAGTTGGTTGATAATTTAATATGATGTTATATGATAAATTTATGTATTTGAGAAATAATTTTATCCTATTCATCACATTCGATTTTAGGACTTCATGTTTGTTTTCATATTTAAATAATAATATTTCAAGGATCATTTAGTCTTGGTGTTTTTGTTATATACACTATCAAGTATAATATTTTCATGTCTTGGGGAAAATATTTTTAATCTCTTATATTTCATGATAAAATATTATTGTTATTTATTATTTTATTCCTAAATTTTGCAAATATATTACTTCATATTTGGATATTTATTTTTTTATAAAACACTAAAATTATGAAATATTCATCTAATTAATCGATTAGACTAATTTATATTACTATTATTATAGAAAATTCTAATATCCTACAATATAATATCATAATGATTGAAATTTTTACATTTCCAAACTATTGTGGGTATTGCAGCATGGTAAATAAATTATTTCATATTTTTATTAAAATGAAATTTATTTTAAATATACATCTTATTTTTTACAATATATTGTGAATAAAATTCATAATGATAAATAAATTGTTATAAAATTTATATTTGTTTCAATTTTTTAAAATATAAGGTATTCATAAAATATATATTTTTTACAATTAAAAAAATAATAATGTTGTGGAGGATTATCTTAAAAATTAATATAGAGATATAATTTTTAAATTCAAAAAAATGAATATAAATAAATTTTATTAAACTAGGATTTAAAATTTTATAAAGTAATATTTTTAATAAAATCATGTATACATATGAAACTTTTTTGTTTAGAATAAAAATTATTCTTTTCACAATGTATAAACCCTTTTATTATTATTTTGATGATAAAATTAATTATAATATTGAATATCAGAATAAATACCTAAAGATATGAAAAATTCCAATTTATAAGAAAATTTGTTACTAAATACTTATTTTTAGAGATAAAAATACATATCATGCTTATGAAATTAATTCTACCATTAAATAATATATATTTTCTGACATTAAGTAATTGTAATAAATAAAAATATACATTGAGAATCTAATTTTATCTTGTTATTTATTTTAAGATGTGGATAAAATATTGTAATAAAATTTAATGTAAATATATCATGAATGATTAATAATTTTGAAAATTCATATTAATATAATCAAAAAACATATAATTTCATTAAAATTCCATGTTTCTAAAAATTATTTTTTCTAAATAAATGACAGTATTGATTTATTTGAAAATTTATTTCATTGAGAATGAATTTATTAATTTAAGAATAAATAAAATAGTTTATATTATTTTTTTAAACATTGTAATATGTAATTATGATTATTAATAGTCTTAATGGTTCTATTTATTAACAATGTATGTGGAGAACTAGTTTAAAAATTCATTTCTATTTTTTTTGTATTGATATAATCTCTATGATTTTAAGGAATCATTTATAATAATTTTTATTATGTTTACAAAAATTTTATGGCTGGAATTGAGATTTCTAATTATTTAATCGTCATTTTATATTTAAAAATAGTTTTTTAAATATAGTATGAAATGTATTTTTTGGGTTAATTTAAATTATAACATTAATATTATTTTTAAATTGGTTGATTTTTTTTGACAAATTGTTTTGTTTTATTTAGTAAAATACTCATTTACTGTTTTCCAAAGCTTGTTTGTATCTATATATTTGGGAATTTAAATTTTTTAATTGATTAAATAAATCCTTTAGTATGTTTAATTAAAAAATATGATAAATTTTTTAAATTTTTCCTAGGTTATAGGAATGATTTATTCACCATATTGAGTCAAGCGAGATGGTCCCAACATTTTTATGTACTGTTTATGATAAAACATGAATATTTAACTATGATTGATCTATATATGACATGGAAGGTTCACTTTTAGTTTTATCAATTATGTATTATAATATTTGAAATATCATTATTTTTATTAATTCCCTCGTGATTAAATAATAATACTAGTGTTCTTGTATGAGTTTGATACGATGAGAAAGTTTGATTTAGAATTTATTAGTTGTACTTCTTTCTAATCCAATTATGTTAAACTAATATTATATATATTGTGGTTAATAATATATTTTCTATTTTATACTAGTCACATGGTATATTTGTTCATTCGAAAATTTAATTAATATGAGGAAAAGAACAGATTATGAGGCTTAAAAACACCAACATTCATAAATAGATAAAAATGAATCCATTATTATTGGGTTGTTTATTTTATCATGTATTCATTTCAATAAATTTGTTTTATGACATGTATTTCCAATAAATTGGATATCATATTAGTTTCATTATCAATGTGTATGAGGAATACATTTTTCAATTTAAATAATTTTTATACAGTCAAAGTAGTTAAATCATTTTTATTATATTGAAAATGTTTAGCTATTTATTGGTATGTGTACCTTGTATTTAATTTCAGTTTATGATGTATATATTATAACAAAATATCCAATGTAACTGACTTCATCGATGAACCTATTCTTGGGGAAATCATTACCATTTGAGGAACATCCATCCCCTACAACTTGTTAATTTCTTCAAGTGATTCATGGTAAGGTAATATATGTAACTTATATCTCCACATGAGATTAGTGAATTTATTGGTTGTTTAATACTATTATTGGGAATGATTAACAAAAAAATGAATATTATTTTCACATTTACTTTATGGATTATCATACCTAGATTGTTCAATGTTCGGAGGCATGATTTCATTAATTCTAAAGGCTTCCACCAAGTTGTGAAAGTCTAATATATTCATTTGGTTATATTATCTATTATTTATGAACAAAAAGATTCATTTGGTAAATATCAACAATAATATATTACATGAATAAAAATTATGGAATTAAAATAAAGATAAATAAAAAATAAAACATTTATATAATAAAATGATAAAAATATAATCAAAATTAAATAATACATAAAAATAAATATTTATCCACAATACAATAATAGAGATTACAAATAAAAATAAAATATAACATATGTGACTATATAGAATTTCTGATTAATTTCATATTTTCTACTAGATATCATCGTCATGCTTCTATTTCTCCATAATCCAAAATTCATGTAGTTCAAACACACGTGTCAGGAATCATGAGGAATACAATTCAATTGAGGTATACATGTTTGGTGACAAAAAATTGATATTAAGAAATCATAAATGGTTCAAAAAAAACAATACAACATATATTTTTATTATTATATTATATCATATGAACTTATTCATGATAGATAAGTGTATACAGCTAAATTTTGATTACATTATTTGATATGAAAATTATCATTAATCCCACATTTAGTAAATTAAAATTATTTTTCATTGTAATTCATATAATTAATTGAAGTGAAAGCAATCAAAAAATCATATAATATACATTATCAACACATCTCATCATACTTTTTTGACACCAGGTATATACAACTAGTCCACATATAAATATGTGGGATTGTACATGTTTGATTCTCATGATATAAAATTTTATTATTGAGCAGATTTCATTATCTACCCAACACAAAGGTAAGATCATGCATGTTAACCACAATTATGGGAATATTTTTATTATAATAAAATAATTCCATTCACATGAGATAAAATAAATGGTGATATAGAATAAATATATACACTATGTTTAAAATTATTATAATAGTATGTTTGATTAATCATCAAATCGTTTGAATTTTTTAAGTAATAAGATATATAAACCTATATATACCTTTTCGTAGTGAATGATATATAAATAAAAATATATTATAGGGAATGAAAATAATAATGATGAATATGGTCATGAATAACAAATTTTTTAGGTCACACAAATTGTGATGAAAACTAATGGGGAGGGTGGTGAAGAAATGTGTTTAGTTATATGAATTCTTATTCATCTCTCAAGATTATTAATCCATATATTTCTAAAACTTCACCGATGTCAAAAAATTGGAAGGAAAATAATATTTTAGGAGTTTCCCTCATTTAAGGATGATTATGTCACTGGTTTTTTGTTTTTATTCCAAACATAACATTCCAATTTTATTATCCAAAATCACTAAATAAATTCAATAAACATTAAAATGTATAAATATTTTCAAAAAACTATTAACTGTCATCTAACATGAAATATAAAAAAATTGAAATAATTATGAAAACTGAATCTATAGAATTCAACATATATATATATATTTATATAATGTGTGTGGATTATGTACCTCTTATTTATAAACAAAATATACATGTAGGCTCCCAGTTTCCTTTCATTTAAAACACACAATATCCTTTTTCATCTCTAAAAGATCATAATATATTAAATTTCTACATTTCAAAACAAATATTTGATATAATAAATCAATATTATTTATTAAATACTTTTAACTTTTATATCTTCTACAGACACAATAATACATATCCTTAATATCCAAAATATATCACCTATTGAATTTAAAAAAGAACAAATTATTGCGTAAACTATAACTATAACAATCCTCAGTGATAACTACTAGGATGCCCACCATTTTTCATCCATATCACCTTTAATTATATTATATATTATGGTATATAGTGAATATCAAATGATAGATCATTAATAAGTAGAAATTTGTACAATATAAAACCATATTTGACAGTCTAAATCATAAAAATAACTCTTAAACTCAAACAAATTTTGACTGTATTTTTTTCTAAAAAACATTGGAGAGATATATAGAACCCATATTGTAACATCCTATAATGAGAGGTCATATAAATGATGAATTTCCTTCTTTAATCAATTAATTCAACTATATCAACTATGTATCCTCCTATAAATCATCTTAAAATTAATTATTAGTAGACTTATGTGTTATTAATTTTATGTTAGTTTATTTCCAAGAATCATAAATTTTAATACTGAATCATACTCTACTAAATAATTATTTATGATAATTGAATTTCCCTTCCCCTTTATAATATTTAAATATTATATGATATTTCTCTTATTTCATCATACATGTTAGTCTATAATTGAACATATTTTATAAATACCACAATATAATATTTTCTATAAAACAATTAATTATTTTTTTAGAGATTGTTATCGTTATCACCTGATGATAGATTACACATTGTGCGGCCATGATGATTTCAAGTATAAAATTTATTAAAATTATCATTTCAATATCATATCACTAAAAATTTCCCAATATTTTTCCTTGATCATACTTATTGGACAAAAATATATGTATAAATATCACATTAATCTATGATATTAATCTTCTTGGGGTGATAATTTCTAAAAAAAATTTGAAAAAAAATGTTTCAGGTTTTCTAAAAAATTTATAGCCCAATGGAAATTCACATTTATCTAAGAATTTATATACCAAAAAAATTGTTCATGTATTTTGAGGACTCCATACAAATAATTTATTTATCATAATAAAATAAAATATCATTATTATACGCTGTTCCAAAGAGAAATGTAGTTTCTATCATTTCCACAAAAATATTTTGGTCTAATAAAACACATTATGATTTTAGGAATGTGTTTTTTTAAAATAAATTTAATTTCAATGATAGCCTTTAGGACACACCACACTGTATTTAAATACAACAAAAAGTACAGTTAATATTTTTTTCTATTCATGACCATTAGAAAAAAAAATTATAAAAATTGTTAAAAAGTACATTAGTTTTAGTAAAGTCGTTATATTTTTCAAAAATACAAATTTTCCATAATTGATTGATACTAATTTTTAGGTATATTAAAATATTCAAAAATATATTTTTTTAAAAATATAATTCATTTTTAAATAGAAATTTTAGATTTATGTTAGTGTTATTTTTTTATTTTTATAGAAACAATCGATCAATTGTGAAAAAATATATTTTTTTATTTTAAAAAATCTTTTCATTTAATTAAATTATGTTGTTAAATTTATTAAAAATATGGTTTTAAAAGTAAAATTAATTCAAAAATATTATTTTATTATAATATATGCAATTTATAAAAATTAATTTTTATTTTTGAATAAAAACAAATCGTACATATGAATAAATGTTTTTTGGGTATATTTATTTTGTTCACATGTCTGTGATTAATTATAAATTATAATTATCTACCAATAAAAATTAAATTTATAAAAATAGATTCATTAAAATTTATAAATATAATTAATATTGTTAAATAAAATTTAAATAATTATTTTTAATAATTAATAATTTTTTTATAAATAAATTATTTACCTCATTTTAGTATAAAAATTTGTTTTAGGGGTTCAATAAAATAGATAAGGGTTAAATACCTTGAAATTATGTTCAATTAATATTTTATGGATTTATATAGACCTTATATCATCTTATATTAAATAATTATACATTTTGGATTGTTTTAGTAGGTGTAAAACTTGGGTATATCTTCTAAATTTAAAAAAATTCATATTTGTCCTCAACCCCACATATAAAAAGGATCCCACTATCTTATAATATTCCCACAACAAAATAATTTGTAATGATTGAATACAAACATGAATAACTTAAATTAATACCTAATATTTAATTTATCCACCAAATTTATTATAAAATACCTAAGATGTATTCTTTATGTTTAAACCAAATGTGGTTATCTGAGAAGGCATATCATTAATAACTGGGAATTTTTGTTCTAATTCATCTTCCAACTATATAAAATCATATTTAACCTAAAGATATGATATAATTATTATCTACCATATAATAATGTTTAATTTTGATAATTAAATATCCTATATAGAGCTTATATTCCATCAAATGGGGAAGAAAACTGTCAATTTTGTGTGCCTCAGACTACCACCTAATGAACCTAGGTAATTTGTTATGATTCAATCCCATTGATGAGTGGATATAAATGTTAATTTAAAATATAAATATATGAGATTTTTTGGAAATGACTACAATCCAATATTTATAATATAACATCTTGATTATTAACTATCAATATGTTGGATAACAATAATATAGCTCATGCATACATCTGGACTGTCTCCACTATGATGTAATATGATTTATTTATATCATTGTTTTATAATTGATAGTAATATGTATATACTAATTCTATATATGTGATTTAAATGAAATAATTTTTTTTAATGTTGATATAATTTTTTCCCATTCTCTCATTCCATCCATCGAGAAAAATAAAGAAAAGAACATGTGTACGCATGACCTATCATTTCCATTAATAGTTCAATTCATTTTTTATCTACAGTTATAATAGATTAATATAGAAACATTTATTTAAATATATATGTTATTTATATAGTGAAGAAAATATAAAATATGGTGGAACCATGATAAATGTAAAAGTACTATAATTATTAAACCAAAACATATTTTAAAATATTTTTGTTATTAACTAAAGCCTAGTTTCATCATTGAATTATTAATAAATGGGTCACAATATGTCCTATTTAAATAAAATATTGTATCATATAAATGTTTATTTATATATATAATATTCATTTTAAAACATTATTTTTTATATTGGAGGTTCAATCATGTATTATTTCTTTCGATAATTAAGGTTAGGGATTTTCATCCTAAATTTTCTTCTTCAAGACATATGTTATTTTATGCCACAATATTATAATAAGAGGTGTATTTATAGATTCAATGAAATTTTATATAATTAAATTATTTATTCTCATGACATTTAATGATTAATTTAAATTTATTCACCAATGTTTCTTACAATTCAAATGTTACCAATGTGGTCTGGGGTTGTTAGCCACTTTTTAAATTCGTGGATCCATATTACACATTCATCACATGTTTATTTTTTAATTGTTATATATATATATATAATTTAAAGTATTATTCCATCAATCTCATTATTTTTCTTATATTTAATTTTTCAATTCATGTTATTCCTTCATGTGGTATGAAATTTAAAATAAAAAAATATTGTATATGAATTATGTTATGGAATTATATTCTATTTGTGTTGTTTATGATTTACTTCAAATTATTTAATATTATTATATATATCTCACAAAAACATGAATTGTTTTATCTACTAGAGATTTATTGAAACTAATCTTCATCCCTTATTTTATTATCTTTTTATATTTATGATGTAAAAATAATATTTTTAAGGAAAAATATAACTATTTCTCTCATCGATCAATATTTTTTTATTCAATTTATGTGATTTGAAAACAAATTTTAAATATAATTTTTAGTTTTCTAAAATTATTTTTTTAAAAAATAGTGACCATTTGATTAAATTTTTTAAAAATAGTTTACGTATATTCTTCCTTTTGATTTCAAAATGTGTCCCTTTTGACATTTTACAAAAAATGTGAAAAGATTCAATATTTTAACATGTATTGAATGAGCTTGATTTCTATTCATCAATGAAATACTAGAATATAAAGCCTTCATTATTTTTTCAATAGATATATCCAATAAGAAAATTTCCCATTTATATTTAAGAAATTTTGATATATATAATAATTTATTTCAATATTGAAATTTTATATTTACCATGAAATGATCAACATAACATTAGTTTAATATTTTCTATCTCTGATGACATCCTCCAATGTTACATGATCATTTCTTATGACATGATCAAATATTACCAACCATATCCATTAAATGGATGGTTTGCGGTTTTTATGATAGTATATTTCTGGAACCAACTTCTATTCCATAGTCTAGTTTTATGAAACACATTTATTTCCCAAGGACTATTCTATGAGGAAATAAAAAACTATTTATGAATCATGTTTTTTTTTCGAGACGTTATATTATTAACAAATGTTTATGTAACCTATTTACATTAAATGGATTACTATATGATGAATTTTATTTTATCATGTGGCACACATTTCTATGATTTTAATTATGTCTATAGTGGGAACTATATCTCTCTTGAATTCTTACATTTGATAATGATATAACAATAGAATAAAACGATAGGAATAGGGAGTGAACCAAGTCTCATAAAGGAATCTTTCAACTATGAATGTTTTTGTATTAGACCATGGCTACAATAATAGTTGTGTGAGTGAGCCCATTCCACTAATGTATAATTTGAAGTAATCCATAAAAATTAACAATATTATCTTTTGGGATTCTATTTATAGAACAAATATATTAATTATTCTAATGTTATGTTCTCATGGACCATGTAATTTGATAAATTATGATTCATTTATTAAATTCATCCAAACATTATTCCATGACATATGATTACGATATTACATATGTAGGGTTTTATATTCAAATTTTATGCTCATGATCTCAAATCATTATCCTTATTTTATATGTTTTTGATCATTGATATATTCGTTTTACCTTAACTGAGAAATATATCTGAGCCATTCAAATAATTTTACTCCATGGATTATTAGAAATGTATTGTGTATAATATATCATAGTATAGTTCTAATTATGAATTATGTAGTTATTGATGATTTCTCTTCTTATAAATTATGTGTTCATCTATACATGTATCTATAGAAACTTTTCATAAATGATTATAGTGTGGATGATAATGTATTTTCATGAATATTAATAAAATATGATATTTCATCCTTGTATGAAATATTTTAGTCATTACAGGTGAAATCATATCAAATATCATTTAACATTCCTAAACTAGTCTGAGAAAATATTAGTGAGAACTAGAAGGATATAAATATGTATAAGAAAATATCCATGAATTTTGGTGAATGTGAGGGTCAGTGATTTCCACCTAATTACATCTTTGTGGTGATAATAATATTTCACATGGCCTTGGAATAGTGTTGTATTTGGGTAATTAAATGAAATAGGAAATATTAGTACTAGACTCTATAACCACCTCATGCATGAAATAATTCCTTTCTAGAGGCCTAGTTTTACATTCCCAAGTTATTTTTTTTTTGAAATTACTCAAAAATCATGATCAATAATAAATGATTTGAATGGATGATGACTATGAATGAACCAAGATACTCATATAATTTCATATATTTAGAATCATATTTCATGATTTATGACATCTTATGAATTAAAATAATGATTATATTGTTTCCCAAAATGATAATTGCTTATCATATATGCCAAGTAGTTTTAGTCAATAGATAGAACTAGGAGAAATATTGTTAATACCTAATGTGATGGATACTTATAAGATTATGAGAAACTAAATTATATAATTTTTAGAGATAAATTAATTGTAATTATTACTAATTATATAATGTTAAATATAATTAAGAAGCATTGTCACATCTCGACCACAACATTCCATTATCATCAATTAATTTTCAATGTTAAATCATTGGATGAAGTTCAGGTTCATGTTCGGGTTTAATAATTTTTATGGTCATTAATTTTAGTGGGTTCTAGACCGTGCATGGGTGTCAGACGTGAATCTGTTACTGTGGTTAAGACTAGGTGTCATTCATCTTCCTATAAATTAAAATAAATAAATTTAATAAATTTTTAAACCATATTAATAATAATAATAATTGTATTTATATACACAATATTATTATAATAATTAAAATTGTTATCAATAATAATATTATTAAATTATTATTAATATTAAAATTATTAAAAATGAAATGAATTTTGTTAATATGATAATTATAATTATAATAATAATTATTATTATTATTATTATTATTTGTTTCATTAATATTGTTATTTCATTTACATTTTTATTTTATTTTATTATTTTCTTTTCTTTTCCTAATCCTATGTCTACCCCCTTCACATTCCTTCAAAGTTGTACATAGATCCCCCATACCCCTACCTCTCTTTCATGACCTCCAGTGTTGTCCCCCCCAAGTGGCCTTCCCTACCTCTAGCGAACCCTCTGGCCAGACCTCTTCCTCGGTGTTCCCTATTTTCCATTGGCGTGCAGCATGTCCTCCCCATGACACTGCCCCCTTGCACCACCCATGCTCACTTTCACCTTGGGTCACCTCTCTTCCACCTCCACCTAGACCACATCCACCCCAATCATACCATCCTGGAGCTCCCTCCTATTCTAACAGGCTTCCCACTATGTCCCTCATCCATCCAACATCTTGGTGCACCCTCCACCTATGGCGTCATATCCAAAAACTTCCTCAAACCTCGCATATTCCATCTCTAGACGCACCTACATCGTCGGTGACATCTTCTTCTGATTCGTTTTTCTTCTAAAATTATGGTGTTTCTTGTTTGAACAAATGATATATTCCAAGGTAGATGCATATCTCATTTTTTCTTGTATTTTAAGGTGTGTGAAGGGTCTGTGAGGTTTGGTTATTCATTTAGTTGAAGTGTTGTTGCATCAATAAATTTCTTAGGTAGGTTTAGCCATGATATACCATACCAAATCATCACATTGATATTTTCATCCTTCAAATTATTATATATACTTGATTCATAGCTTTGAAATATTTCTAATTAGCTTATTGTTGCATTTATAAACTTTTAAAACATGCTAGAAATATCTTATGATGGGAATCCTTAATTATTCCTATAAATGAATGTGTCTAATTTTTTTCATTTAATTCCAAATTATATTTTAATAATTTTTATAATGGGATTATCACCTTGGGGACACATATGGTTTGTTCATTGTGGTGATTCCGTTGTAGATATAATTTGTTAAAAATTTGTTTATAGAAATTCTTTGTTTATGTTCATGTGAATTTATATGAAATTTGAGTGTGTGTTTGATATCAAAGACATGACCTTGTTTTTCATTAATTTTTCATTGGTTTTTGAATTTAAACATGATTAAATTGTTTTCCTTAATTTTATTTTTTGGATTTGTTGTGTTTTTTTCTCGGGATTTATTATAAGGATTTGTAGTCAGTTTTGAAGTCACACATGCATATCCCGAAGTATATATATGTATATATATATATATATATCTTCTATAAGTGTGTCCTATAATGGAATTGGAAACACATGTATCAGTTAATTGATATATATATATATATATATATTATAGTGTCTTCATGCGAGTATACTACTACTTGAGTTAGAAGGATTTGTCTTGGCCATCCATTGGTGTAGCTTTTCCCATGCACATGAATTTCAAATTTATGAATAGTTACTTTCATGATTTTAAAACCATATATGAATAATAAATATTTATATGTGATTCTTTTTCTATATGTTATATATGGAAACTTTTGTTTTATGTCTTTTTTTTTTGATATCTAGACTTGTTTTTATAAATAAGATCACATCAAATATTCGACATAATTAATGGTTAGATTTTTTATGTATAGTAAAGTATTTAAAGTTTGGTGTGTATTTGTTAACAACTATGTATCATGTAAAAATTGATTTCGGGTTTTATGAAAGATTTTTTCAAATGGTTTTTTGTTAAAATATTTGTGTGTATAGCTTTGTAAATCGGTTTGATATGTGGTAATGAATTATGGCTTGGTTGTCACTATTATAGAAAATGGGTTTTGTATAAATGTGAGATGGAAATATTTTGAAGGTGTTATGTAAATGCTGTTATATGGAAATTGTTTGTCTGATGCCTCTTCTTGAATGATGGATTTCATTTTTGGTAAGGGTTGGATTTGCGAAATTATTAAGGGCACATTTGTTCACTCTGTGAAAATGAAGGAAATTCATTATAATGAAGTCATCTATTGAATATTCTCATTCATTGCCTAAAATATTGGATGAGATTTCATTTATCTGGATTCCTCATGATCCATTATCATGGTTCCTCTATTGTAACCCTTTGTGTTCCATTTGTTTAGAGGCATGAGACTACTGCTTAGAGAGACTTAGGGTGGGGGATGTTGTAAATTATTATTATTAATATATAATTGTGACTAAATGTTCTGTTTGAATAGGATTTCTACCCAATGTTATATACCCATGACATGGGAACATGGAATATTAAAATATTTATCAATGAACATTTTCGGTAGGGGTAGTTGATGTGATGACCAATGGCCTATAGTATATTTTTATATCTGGGTTTATTACTATGGGGTTGGGCCCCTTAGTTTGTCCTAAAATAGGGTGACTGGGCTTTTGGGTGTTTTTATTTCATCGTGCATGGAATGCTACTGGGTATAGGGTCTTAGGTATTAGTATTTACTAGATTATACATGATCCCATGGGTTCACCAATGTGTATTAACGATCTATTTCATGATTTAATGAAGGTTGTACTTGTATGTATATTTTAATTTCCCTTATTATATGAATATTGAGGTTCTTGGTTGATTAGTGTTTACATGGAAGTGATTTGTTTGTCTCTGAATTCTGGTGCAAAAGGATTTCAAGTCAATGTGTTCTATGATATTTCATTCCATCAAAAACAAAATCATCACTTACATTTTTTAAATTTCAGCCAGTGGGGAATGGGAACATCATTCGGACCAGGATTTGGGGCTTCTCAGGTGGCCAGTTTAGGGTTGACTTGTGTTGGTTTGTGAAAAATGTTAACTGAGGATACCCATATTAATTTGGGTGTTTCGTGGAAAGTATTAGAACTATAAGGGACTCAGGAGGTAGGTATATGAAGGGCTTTATGGACCCTTTCTCGTTCTGAACCTTATGTTTCCTGGGGAAGTCTAGGAATCAATTAATTGTTGTTACTTGGTTTTTTTTGGATTTCATGGATGTCACTATAGTGAATTTGGTGTTACATCATGATTTAATATGGAGTGGTGACCCATTTGGGGTTCAAGGAAAAGTTTTATCCTCCTCGGAGTTGCCTATTATTACTTAGTACATGGCTCACTACCATGTCATTTGGTTATGCATGCATACTAGTACCTCATTCTGGTGATTTGGTGTACGTTGTCCTTCATTGTGGTTTTGGATGGTGTGTGTGTGTTTTTGAAAATAAAAATGTATTTTTAGAAGAAAATGTGTTCAATAAAATGGCTTAAAATTAGTGAAATGGGTTTTAAATGAAAGCCTTCTGGTTTGAATGTTTTGTACTAGTTTTGAGTGGGTAAATAAATTTTTTGGGTGAAACCGTGGGTTCTCCTTATGTGAATTTTCTTTTTTTTTATAATTTTTGGGATGATTCAATTAGAATACGTGGATAGATACAAGGTTACACACATGTTATAGTTCATAGGCTTCCATTTGTGTGTATTTTAATCCATATTAGTGACTATGTTTTTGTAAAATGTTTTTTAATGAGAAAAATTATTCTAAAAAAAAATTATTGTATTATGATATGTGTTTTGTTTTTGATAGGTGGATTTTGTGTCTTGAATATATCAATGAAATAAATTATTTTTTAAGGTGAAATGAAATGGTGATTTTATAAAATTGAATGTGTGAGTTTTGTTTGTGGTGTTTTTCATGTGATTCAATTATTTTGAATGAGATTTTCCTTTGGTTTTGATTATATTTCATGTTGATTTTAGGATCATCGTTTTGATGTTGATTAGATTTTTTTACCAAAAAAATCCCGAATATCTTATTGAGTCGTTCCTAGGGTCATGTTCTTAATGAGTGTGGAATATTTTTGTAATGATATATGTCAGTTAGAGGAAGTGGTGTGGATTGAAGTGGTAGACAGTGTCTTCATATAATTTATAAATCCTATGGGAATTGATGTCTGTGATATTATTTTGTTTGTTTCAGGGTCATGCTTTGGGGGAATGAGAGTTTATGTCCCACCATCGATGCATAATGGGATGACATGTGAATTGTTTAGTTCCTTCATTATATGATGATTCATACCTGAGAAGGAGAAGATAGAAAGAAGGGAAATGTTAATAAGTATTCGATGGGGCTTACAAATGGTGAATGATTATATTGAAAACTTCATGGATAAATATTCATTATCACTGGAGGTAGGTGGTTTCCAAAGCACAAATGGTTGGAAATACGGTTCCTCTCATCATTCACGAAAGTTCCCCATCTGTCGAGGTGAAAATTCCATAGGAACCTATTCATAAAGAGTTAACCTTATTGGTTCTGACATCTAGTTCAACTGACCACTTTATTGTGGACCATCACTTTGGTTGGTCTGGGCACTCAAATAAGTCTTTTTCACATCCCTCAAAAGACCTAGCATTGGTTTGGAATTTTGGGTCACCTGGAATGGTTCACTAGGAAGTGTTTCTTAATGAAGGCATTATGACTAGGGGATTTTAGTGTCTAGTTGTGGGGCATGAGATGCTTCATCCATCATAGCTTCATCCACATGTCTCAGAGTGAAGATTGAGAATAATTAAGAGTTACCAGGGGTGAATCCTTTTTCTAAGTATTGTGTCCCATGTTGGGAAGGAAGTATTTAAAGTCTATTCATTCTTGATTTATTTCTTTTATAAATTCATAGTGTACAATAAATATGTGATGGGATTGTTCCATTGTAATCCAACTAGGCATACCTATTCAAAAGTGTCCGTTTTGAATTGTTTGATTTCCTTATGTGTTTATATAATTCTCATTTAGAGATATTTATATTTCTTCGATTTCATGGATTATTTTTTAGATCCATCATTTAGATTGAGTTACTTTTCCTGAGTTTCCCATGATGTTGGGTTTTTTTATAATGGTGTTGTTTAGCTAGTTTGGAGAGGTTGAGTTAGATTATGTGGTTACAATTTTTCAGGTCCCCCCTATAGAGGGTTTCTTGTTAATGTTTTGGTGTTCTTTTGGGTTTTAATCTCTGCTATAGTAGAAAGTTTTTGTAGGGGAGAACCCCTTAGTGTTATCCCATTGTTTTGGTTTGTGGTTTTTTATTTTAGTTCAGTGCGACTTGGGGAATAAATAGTCACCCTATAAATCATTATTTCTTCTTTTTGTGTTTAGGCATGAACTCGTGTTTTGGTTATCCTTTGTCTTGGAGACATTTATGGGGCCAAAATTTTCAGTGGTGGAGAGAATTATCACATCCCGACCATAGAATTTCATTATTTTTAATTATTTTTCAATTTATAACATTTTGTTGAAGTTCAGTATTGAGTACCAGATAAAAAAGTTTTATTTTTGTTAACTTTGGTGGTTTTCAGGATAATTCACTAGCACTGAACGGTTAACTATAATGATGTGGCTGGCCTAGGTAATTGTGCAGCTTCCCTGTAAATAAAATAATTAAATATTATAAACATTTAAACGATAATTATTATAATAATATTGTTGTAGTTAAAAATATTATCATTATTAAAAAAATTTCTAATAATATTATTAAATTGTTATTAATATTATGATTATTAAAATTGAAATGAATGTTATTAATAGTATGGTTACTATCATAATAAAAATATTAATATTAATAATAATAATTATTATTATTATTATTATTTGATTTTCTACCATTGAATGTTTCTTTTTTTATTCATATACAGATTCCTTAATTTAGATTACTTTTATTTTGAGGGATTTAAAGTTTTTTGAGTCTAGGGGATTAATTAGAGGGAGTTGCGGTCAGTTTCAAAGATGTGGATGCATATCCCCAGGTTGGATATGTATAAATATATATATCTCTTGCGTGCATGTTTTCTCATGGTGTGGGGAACTGGTGTATCAGTTTAAGGATATATATATATATATAAGCATGTGCATGGGAGAGGGATGTTGCTTGAGTTAGAAAAGTTGTCTCTCGTCTATCATTTGAGGTAGGTTTTACCATGCACATGACTTTTTAATTTGAGAATCATTAGTTTCATGCATTATGAACCTTCTTATGAAAAATAGTCATCTTTATGTGATTATTGGTCTAACATTTTGATATGAAAATGGTAGGAATAATCCTATTTTTTGTGATGGCTATACATGTTTGGCTAAATTTGTGCACATAAAATGTTAAAAGAAATACTTGATTGGATTTTTTGAGTATATTATCTTATGTAAAGTGTGTTTTGGATTTGTTTACAAGTATGTTGCCTGTAAAATAATTATTTGGGGTTTTGTGAATTTTTTTCTTCAATTTTTTATGTTAATATTTGTGTGTATTTCCATTCTGAAATCGGTTTAGTATGTGACGAGTAATTATGGCCCAGTTGGCACATTCATAGAAAATGGGTTTGGTTTTAAAGTGAAATGGAAATATTTTTATGGAGTTATATAAACTAATTTATATAGATGTAGGTCTCTTCATTCCCCTTCATGAAATATAGATTCCATTTTTGTTAATGGCTGTTTTTTAAATGTTTAATGGTCCATTTTGGCCACATTTTTTAAATAATGAAAAATTATTATTATGAAAACCTCAGTTGCATGTTCTCATGACCTATCCCAAATAAAGGATTGGATGTCCACATTATGGAATCATTGGGATCTATTATCATGGTGCCTTGGATGGAAACCATTGTGTTCTATTTGTTTTAATGCACGAGGTTATTCATCTTAGAGACTTGGTGTGAGGCCTATTGTGAATTATTATTATTAAAATATATTTTTGATTTGATGGGAGGTTGTAATCGATTATGTCACCCCAATTATGCACATGATACATGCGATCCTAGAATATTGGGGGAACTATATAGGAACGTTTTTTGCACTGGTAGATGATGTAATGACCAGTGACCCATATTGTGTGGTTATATCTAGGTTTATTGCTAAGGGGTTGGGCCCCTCAGTCATTACTGAGTTAGGATTTCTGAGAATTTTATCATTGTTATTTCATCATGTGTGGCATCCTACAGATGATGGGGTCTCATTTATTTATTTCTTCTATATTATTCATGATCTAATGGATTCACCTTTATCTATTAGATCTTAGTTTCATGCAGTAATGAATGTTTTAATTGTATGTATTTTTTAATTTCCCGCATCATAAGAATATTGCAGAGGTTTCTTGTGTAGGGCTTAATTTTATGTGATTTTTTGTTCTTTAAAATCATGTGAAAAATGTTTTAATGTAAAATTTTTGTAGGATATAACTTTCCTTAAAAAATGAAAGCACCACATCCCTTTTATGAAAATGTTAATGAAACAGTAATATATTTAACATGGATTTGGAAAAGAATAATGGAAATTAGTTGTATTTTTGCGTGTAAAATAAGTATAAAAACATAATTTGATATATTATAGTTCAAACTTGAAATTTGATGTTTCTTTTATTTAAACGGAAGTGAATTTGGAAATGTTCATTGGGATAGAATACATTGTTTTATTAGTCATGCCTATAGTTAATTTTTGTTTTTTATCTTTAGGTGCTGCTTCATGCTCTGATTCGGTCATCGTAGTTTGATTTTAGATTGAGATCTATGGAGACTTGTATAGTCAAATACTTGTTTGTAAACTTATATTTTCTAACCAATACTTCTTTTATTTTTCATGGTTTATTTATTTATTTATTTATCTTTCTTTCATTTATTGTCGATATCATTCGCAAATGTTTTTAATTTAGATGCACAAAACTAGTTTTCTAGCCCATGGTG
The DNA here is from genome assembly GCA_963277665.1 of Viscum album. Taxonomy (NCBI): domain Eukaryota; kingdom Viridiplantae; phylum Streptophyta; class Magnoliopsida; order Santalales; family Viscaceae; genus Viscum; species Viscum album. The sequence goes on along the minus strand of OY728161.1, from coordinate 1,184,569,882 downwards.
ATTCAGAATTCCATTTGGTAAATGATGTGGGGTAGCTCAAGTAACTAGTTCATGGTTGACAAGGCTAGTTCATGACAAAATGGAATCAAAAGGATCCCCTTGTTAATTATGTTGTCTAGTGGATGGAGATTACGAATATCATGAATCAGTAAGTAGGTACAAGATGGGTGTTATGAACCCTTGCTCGTTCTGAACCTCGAGTTTCAAGGGGTAGTCCATAAATTAACTATTTTCCTTATCTTGTTCTATTTTGGGATTATGGGATGATAGTGGATTCAAGTCGGTGTTACATCAAGATTTAACATGGATTAGCGACCCATGTGGGTTCTGGGTACATGATTTATGCTCCCATAGGTTGTTTATTCTATCTGGGTACATAGCTCATAACCATGTTGCTTTGTTAAGCGTGAAATCCAGTTCCCCATTCTGGTGATTTGGTATATGTTGTGCTTCATTTTGGTTTTGGGTTGTTGTATGTTTTATTATATAAATACAGATTTTTAAATCAAAATACTTTCATTAAAATGTATTTAAATAGGTGAAATGTGATTTAGAAGAATATTTTATGGTTTTAAATATTTGGTACATGTGTGTAGTTGGTAATGAAATGGTTTGGGTGAAACCTTGTGTGCTCATTATGATTATTTTTCCATATGTTAATATGTGTGGGAAGTGATTGTTTTAACTTGTATAATGAAAAGGAGGTACACACATCTGATAGTCCGTTGGATTCCATGGGTGTTTATTTGAAACAAAAGAATGAAATATTTTTTTAAATAATTTCTTAGAGAGGTAAATGATTCCGAAATTTTTTCATTGTTTTAGGATGTGGGTATGTTTTTGTGAAAGGTGGGTTTTGGATTGAAATGTATCCCAAAAATAATGTTGTTTGGAAACTGAAATGAAATAGTGATATTTTGAAAGTGAATTTTTGATTTGTGTTTGTGGTGTATAGCATGCGAGCCTGTTGTTTGGAATGATATAGCTCTTGGGTTAAGATTTTATTGGATGTTGATTTTTGGCTTTGTGTTTTGATGTGGATCAAAATATGTCACCCAGAAAAATAAATCCCCAAATTTTATAGTGATTCATGCCCAAGGTATTGTTCTTATCAAGTGATGGCTATTTTTTGTGATTATTTAGGTCCTTTAGAGGATGTGGTGTGCCTTGAAGAGGTATAATGTGTCTTAATATCATTGGGAACTCCACAAGGAATTGGGGTTCATGGTATTTTTTGGTTTGATTAAGGGTCTAGCATTGGATGAATGGGTGTTTATTTCCCTCCATTGACACAAGTTGGATTTATGTTTGATTCTTTTGATTATGTCCTTTTTTTATTATTCAAACATGAGTAGGTGAAGACGAACAAAAGGGTATTGTTCATAAGTATTCGACAAGGCTGGCCAATTCTGAAGGATTGTGCTCAACACTTCATGGAGATAGTTTCATTTTCTATAGTGGTAGTTGGTTTTGAGATCATAGATGGTCGTTAATATGGTGCATATCATCATTCGTTAAGGTTAATTATCTATTTAGGATTCGATTCTAGAGGAACCTATGCCAAAAGAGTTAACCTCATTGGTTCAGACATGTAGTTCATCAGACCACTTTCTGGTGGACCATCAGTGTGGACAGTCTGGGCACTCAAAGGCATCTTATCACATCCCATGAAAGACCAACCATTTTTGTGGCTATTTGGGTCATATAGAGATGTTTTTTAGGAATTTATTAATGAAGAAGGATTTATGACCAAGGGATTCTAGTGCCTAACTATGAGGCATGAGATGCTACATCAATTAGATCACCAGCTGCAGGACTCGGAGTGAAGCTCACATATAGTCAGGATATGTCAGGGGTGTGAATCTTTGGTCATGGATTTTTCCCATGTTTACATTGACGTATTAAATGGATTTTTATTCTTCATTTAATGATTTTAATAATTCATCGTTGATGGTAAAAGTGTGATGGGCTTGTTCCATTGTAATCCAACTTGTCAAAACTAGTTAAATGTGTCCCTTTTGAATCGTTTTTTTATGTGATTAGGTTGTGATTTTTGGGTGATATTTATGATTTGGGGAATTTATGTATAATATTTTTAATTTTTTGTTTTTCATGAGTTTCATCTCTTGATATTCTCTTTGTGTTGGTCGTTTTCGTGACAGTGTTCTTTGGCTAGTGTGGAGAGGTTGAGTTAGTTCATGTTGTCCCTGTTTTTTAGGATCCCCCCGCAGTGGGATTCTTATTAATGAAATTGTGTGGTTTTTTTGGTTTTAATTTCTAATCAAGTAGAATATTGGGGGTGGGGAGAACCCCTTCATGTTCTCCCTTTTTTTTGGGTTGCGGTTTTTACTAGATTGGTCGGGTGAGACTTGGGGAACAAATAGTCACCACAAAATTCCATGTTTCTTCCAATAGAGTTAGGGCTTGGACTCATGTTTTTGTTATCCCTTGGCATGGTGGCTTTTTGGGGGAAGATTGTGTCTGCGGTGGGTATAATTGTCAAATCCTAACAATATTTTTCCTTTATTTTTAATTATTGTTGAATTTTGAATTTTTTGTTGATGTTGAGGATCATGTCCCGCATTAAATTTTTTGATTGTTTTTAAATTCGAGTGGGTTTTGGGATGGTGCATAGGCACTGAACAAGTAGCGTTAACCATGTGGTCGGCCTATGTTATCGTGCATCTTCCATGTACATAAAGTATATAAATATTATAAATAATTAAACAATAATAATTATAATAAAATATTTTTAGATAATAATATTATCATTATTTAAATTCATGTTAATATTATAATTTAATTATTATTATTATTATGATTATTAAAAATGAAAAAAAGATACTAATATTATGGATACTATTAACATCCATCATCATCATCATCATCATCATCATTATTAGTATTATAATTTTTATTTTATTTCTCTTTTTATTTTATTTTAATTTTTATTCTTTTCCTAAACCTGGTTCTAATCCCATCCCATTCCTTTCAAACAATGCACAACTCCACATTACTCCACCCTCTACTGCATGACCTCCAGCACCACCACCACCTTGTGGCCTCATATACCTTTGATGAAACCTCTTTCCAGAACTACCCCTTAGCATTCCCACTTCTCTAGTGGCCAGTAGTGCAGCGACCCCATGTCACCATCCCCTTGTGCTTCCCCTCTTCCACCACCATCCGTCCATCTTATTGAATTATCGAGCCTTCCCAGAATTCATACATATTTAGTGAAGCTTCCCATTGAGTCCCTCATTAGGCTTGAATCCCAATTTTCCTTCCTCTTCTAGTGAAATATTCTACAGCGGCCTCCTCCCTTCTCAGTGCCATTTTTAGTTGGGACACCCTCACCTATGCCATCTCTAGTTGATGCATTTTTCTTCTAAACAAGTTGGGTTTCTTTTATTGAATGATCCCCAAATATTGGTGTTTATGTGAATCTTTGTTTTCTTTTAATTTAGGTTTTCTGAAGGATCATCGAGGCTCGAGTCTTCCTTCTATTGAAACGCCATTGCATTTGCACATGATTGAGGTATGTATCTCAATGATTTACCCTCTTAAAGCTTCCCATTGATATTTTAATCCTTCCAATTATTATTTTTTCTAGATTATATTCTTCTTAATATCCTAATCAGCCTTTTATGGTGTTCATAAATTTATTGATAATGTTAAAAATATCTTTTTATGTGGATATTTAATTATTCCTATGAATGATTGTGTCAAATGAGTTTACAATAAATCCAAATTCTATTTTATTAATTTTTTATATGTGATTCACACCCTGGGTATTCATATGCTTCATTTTTGTGGGTTTTCTATGTTGATATAATTTTTCAAAAATGGGTTTATAGGAAATTAATTGTTTACGTATATGAAAATTTATATGAAATGGAAGTGTGATTGAGTTCAAATACTAGACTATTTTTCTTAAATGTTTGTTTTTTTTACACATATATATATTTTTGGAATAGTTTTATTTTATGAATTTATATTGTTTTTTATTCTCAATGATTTTTTGAGAGAGTTGCTATCGGTTTTGAAGGCGTACACACATATCCCCGGTATGGATATTTATAAATATATGTATCTTCTATATGAATGTTACCTCAAGGTGTGGGGAATATGTGTATCATTTGACGGATATATATATATATATGTGTGTGTGTGTTAATGCGCACGAGAGGGATTTTTGTGTGAGCTATAAATCATTGGCTAGGTCATCCTTTGAGGTAGGATTTCCTATTCACCTTCCATTTTAATTTAATAATCGTTAGATTCTTGATTCTTGCACCTTCTATGACAATTAAATATTGATTTTTTATTCTTGGTATAATTTTATGTGTGAAATTTGTATGATTATGGCTTGTTATGTTATAGCTATACTTATTTTTCTATATAAGTGCACACCAAATGTTCAACAAAATAACAAATTGGACATTGTGAGTAGATTATGGTATGTAATGTGTGTGATGGATTCTTAAATAACTCTGTAGAATGTGAAATGATTATTTGAGGTTCCATGAATGAGTGTTTCATATGTTTTGAAGAAAATAGAAGTGTTTGTTTAGATTTTAAAATCAGTTTGATAGGTCATGAAAAATTATGGCCCCATTGGAACTTTCATTGAAAAAAGGATAGGTTTGAAAGTGAAATGAAAATATTTTGAAAGAGTTATATATATTTATTTATATAGAAATGGTTAATTTTACACCACTTCATGAAATATAGATTTCATTTTTCATAATGGTTGGAATTGTTAAATTTTTAAGGGCCTAATTGGACACTATGTGAAAAGGATGAAAAATGATTATTTTGAAATCCTCGGTTGTATGTTATCATGCCTTGTTCCGAATAATGGATTGGATGTCTTCATTGTGGAATCCTCAGGATCCATTATCATGGTTCCTTGGGTGGAACCCACTGTGCTCTATTTTTTTTTAAGGAATGATATTAGTAAACTATGAGACTCAGGGTGAGGAATGTTGTGAATTATTATTATTAATATATATATATATATATATATATATATTATTTGATGATCATTTTTTATCGATAGGCACGTCCCCATTATATACATGGCTCATGGGAATCTGGAAAATTAAATGAATTATCTGAGAATGTTTGTTGCACTAGTAGTTGATGTACTGATCAGTGTCCCGTAGTATGAGACTATATTGAGGTTTATTGATATGTGGTTGGGCCTCTCATTCGGTTCTAAGCTAGGATTGACATGAATTTTGGTTTATTTGATTTCATCATGGGTTGAAAGCTATCAGGGATGGGGTATCATGTATTAGTTTTTCTAGAATTTTCTTGATCTCATGGGTTCACCAATTTCAATTAGCTCTTAGTTTCCTGCAATAATTAATTTGGTACTTGTATATATATTTTCATTGCCCCAGTATAATGAATATTGCAGTGGTTACTTGTGTAGGGTTTAATTATTAGTGATGTGTTGGTATCTACAATCTTGTGAAAAATGATTTACAGTCTAAGTGATTTTTGATATATCTTTCCATCCAAAATTAAAGAATCACTTACCTTTTATTAAAATGTTAACGACACATTAAAAGAATGAACTTGGTTTTGAAAATGAAAAAGGGAATTGAGTTGTATTTTGTTTTCTCTAAAATGATATGAAAATAATACATTTGTATATTTTAGTCTCATGATGAAACTTGATTTTTCATTTATTTTACAGGAAGTGCATTGGGAATTTTTTATCGGGCTACCCTACAGTGTTTTATTACTGACGGCTATAGTAAATTTTTTTTAGCTACAGATGCTGGTTCATTCTCATATTTGGTCACCATAGTGAAACATTGGTTTCAGGTTAGTGGTGACCTGTAGGGTCACAAAAAGGTATGTACAGTATTTTTCTTGTCAATGATCATTTTTTTCATGGGTCTGTTTTTATATCTATTTTCCCTTCATTATAGAAAAAATTGTTCCCACCTATTTATTTTTTATACCCAAAACTTGATTCCATCCCAATGGGATCTGGAACACCATTCGGGCCATGTCATGGGTTGTCTTGGGTGGCCTGTTTATGGTTGAACTGGGCATGTTTTTTACTTTTGTTCTTTAGTATGATTTATAACATATAAAATAAGATAATAAATGACTTTTATAAACATTCCTATAGTAATGAACACATTTTATAGACGATTTGTCTTCTTATATGTTAGGAAGGTTGGATGAATAACCTATAGTAATATATTAAAGGATGCTATGATGTTTTCAATATGGTAATGAAAGTAATATCGGAACAAATTCCAAATAACTTTTATGTCATATATGTGGGGAATGTGGAAATTGTATTTGTCAAATCCATCAACTAATTGTTTTCCCCTATTCTATGGAAGGATCTGTGTAATACCTAATCATTTTTATAATATGTATAACTTATTTATTTATTTGGATTCATAAATGTCGATTTATTATTATTTTAACCAATGATGTATTGCTAATAACAATCATGAAATCTATAACGATTTTGTTTATTATTGATTCATATAACAGATCATTTTAGAATAAGTTATGTGTAACAGATTCTATCATTGGATTATGAGTTTATGGTTGATTATATATAAAATCATTTAGTCACCAATTTTGGGGTTCTATGTGGTGGTATTTTAATTTGATTAGTTTAATTTTTGGAGATGTTTTATAGGAATTATGTAAAAAATAATCTTACATTCAACATGATGTATTATTTGAGGATGAATGAGCATAACATATGATTCATGGTATTGATACACTTCATATTTTAAATGAAAATTCATTTTTAATTTATTTTGTATGTATGTTCATCATGATTCCAAGGATGATGTATAATTTAAATAATTATTGTTTTAGAAAAAAAATGAAAAACTCTGAACCAACAAGGCTATGGGACCTGACCTCACAAGTGAAGGACGATAAGTGTGAATAGACCACCACATGCCGATATGATGTATCGATTTTTATGAATTTTTTATTGAATAGGATGAAAAACAATAACCATAATGATAACTAGTATATTTAAAAAGTTTATAATAATTGCTTATGCATCACAAAAATCGAAGGAGGGTGGGCTCTCGGCTTCGGCAGAGAGCTCCGAACGCGATTTGGGTTTTCTCCTCTTCAGCAGCTCTTCGTCTTCATCAATGGTGTGTTCCTGTTCTCGGCGGCTTCATTCTTACCGGCCCGGGTCTTCGGGCGACGGCGACACTCAAGGGCGGCTTGGGGGATTTTCTTGTCAACTTAATGTTTAATTGGCACCGAGAGGGTGGTTCTCGCCTTTCAATTTTCAGGCGTCTCAGCTTTCGGCTTCAGCGGCGGCAGGTTGATTTCGTCACCATGGTTCGGTTAGTTTTCTGTGCCGGTGAGGGTTTTAGCGGCGGCATGGGCCTTGGCATTGGCGACGGTCGGACGTCTCTTTGTGCGATGTTGATTTGGTTATCGTTGATGCGTCTTCTGCGATTCTTCTTCGGATCTGGTCTGGTTTCTTGTGTTTTCTCCGATGTTGCCTCTTCGTTGTTGTTGCTTCAGATCTGGTATGTCACTGGCTCGTGGGTTCAGATTCTGCTATTATCATGGGTTCGTGCTTTAGATGTTGTAATGGATATTATGCTATTGGCTTGGTTCATCACAAAAATCGAAGGTTCATGCCAAAAGATACCCAACTCAGGATTTTTAGTTATATACATTATTTTTTTGTTTAATCTTAGTGAGGTACTCTATTTATGGAGAAATATGTTATATATATAGCGATCATACTATTTTAATGTATACAATCACACATAAAGAGTTAAATAAGTTCCACAGAAGTTGGTTTTATATGATTAAATATCACAAATTCTCAATACATTACCACCCTAGGATAATTAATAAGGGGTTTTATGGTTTGGGATCAAATTATCATATTATCCTATTTATGTTGTGGATGGAAAAGTATCAATGGTTACTATATTTTCAACGGATTGATTCAGAAATCATTATTCAGTGGTGGAAATATTCACTTTCTCAAATTATTGTTCATGCATGTAAAGATTAAAGTTGCATAGAAGGATGATGTAATGATGTAGGAGAAGGCCATAATTTTTTTTGAAATGAATATAGATTTTATTGATTGATAAGGTTCATGATCATCTTATTTTTTTTCATATGTAGCATATTTTATGAAGGAGGTTTTAGAGGAAGATAATTGTTCTTCATTATCAATTCATCATGGAAGTAAAAACTTTTAGAGGGGATTTAATGAAAATTAATATTGGTATTGAATGGATAGAGATACTGAAGAGCATGTATATTAGTTCATGGTATACCAGATAGTAAATACTGAGAGGAAAAATAATAATAGGATGCCACTAAAATTTCTCATAGTAGAATTGAAATAAGAAGGAATCCCAATGGATTTTGTCATCAAAATCCATAAAATATCTATAGGTAACAATGATTTATGTGTTATCGTTTTTCACCTTATGGATTAATCACGCATAATCTCTATCAAATATTATTTACCTGTTGATAAAAATTACATGATATAAATTAATTATGTTGTAATATTTCATGGAGTTACAAATTCTATTGTTTTTTATCAGGATTTGAGGATAAACTCAATGTTATGGATAAGTATTCAAAAAGCTCATTATATAGAATTGTGTTTTAGCACTGCATATCATCTACCAAAATTAAGTCACTCTATTTGAAAAAATAACACTAGAGGCTATAATGAGGTCTTGTTCTCTATATGTAAATTGTGGTTTGTATCAACACATTCCCGTTGATGAGTTTTCATTAACAAAATAACATAGTTTCCAGAACTCAAATGGATCCTTATGACTCCCAATATGAAAATAAGTGTATAAATCCAAAATGATTGGAAAATTATAGAGAAGTAATGCTATTAGGACCTGATCCAAATGAGAAAAAGATAAGAATGTACTATCCATTAAATAGAATATAATTGAAGGTAACAGTGTATAAAAAATTAAACCTGTAAATCATTGATTTGATAACGAGTTTTAAGTTAGTGAGAAGGATTTATATTGAATTAAAATATTGAATAAGGTGTTGAGATTTGGAATGAAATAAATTTTGATCAATATATTCACAAGCCCATTTTATAATCTTGATTGAGTTAGGAGGGTTGTTATTCTATTGCAACTTCCTTCGTACTTCTCTTATGTCCCTGAGACATTTCGTGAATATCTCCTAAGGAATTAAATACATGATCCTTATCATGTACTAAACACATAGGATATACCAATGGATTATTATATTTCATAAGAATTATATCCATGTATATTTTAGACCATTCGGATAATGTTCTCTGAAATAATACCACTCAGATGGTAATTTTTTGGGTGAAAATATCTACTTGAGGAAGCTACGGGGTAACCAAAGGCTCTAAAGAGAAAGAAAATTCCTTAGTTGAATGTATAAAAATTACTAAATTTAGAATTAAATATAATTTAACGGGGTTAAAATGTGACACCCTTAAATTTTCAAATGTAATTATTTCAAATTGATTTAAATTATTAAATAGTATTCCTAACATGCATCATCGAGTTTTAATGAATTATAACATACTATTACTACAATAAATTTAAAATGACCATTATAACCTATATATTATTTTTGATATAATAATAGGAACAAAAAGGTGTTGAAAATTATTCATAATGGTATTATTTAATGAATACATATTTATAGAGTGCATTTTTTTAGTATTTTATATATGGGAAAAAATAATTTTTTTTAAAAAAAGATTTTTTATTATTATTGTTCAAATAGTAAAAGTATTTTTTCCCACATTTATTTAATATTATTTAGAAATGTAACCAAAATTTATAAATTAAATTGAAAATATTATAATAGATTTAATTTATAAGGATTTTCATAAATTCTATTTTTTTATGAATTGTAAAATATAATGTTTTTTATTAAAAAAACGTTAATGATTTCAAACATTTACAGGAACTATAAATTTCTTATATTATTTTAATGTTAAAATTAATTTAATTAAAACATTATTATTAATTTTTAAATTTTTAAATCATTTTATTATTTAACTATTATTTAATCACATTTTAATCATATGAAAATTCTTTCTTTAAAAACACATTTTTTTCACCGCACCTGCAGTATTAATTTTATATTACATTATACAACATCGTTAAATTGAATTGTGAAAAATCGATTCCACATCTTGAATACTAATAATAATTATTATTTGAGTAATTTTAATGTAATTGTTTTCCATAATTTCTATTAAAAGTATTAAAAAATAGTTACTATGGTTATGTTTAAAATGCGTTGATCAAGTGTAAAAGTAAATTGGTAATAGTAAATTTATCCTATAAACAATTCCAATAAATATTCTATATAATTATATATTGCCAATATATTCATTTTTTCTATAATGATAAATTTTGATGCATTTTTTTTCTTATACTGGGTTATATCTTTTGCATTTTAAAATTACTACTATTTCTTATTCATCACGTATAAAATTGTACCACTCTCCTCTTCAGGTCATACTTCAAAATACATTTTTCTCATAATTTTCATACCCAAATAATTTTATTACTTATAGACCCAAATCATGTATTCCTTATATTCATTAGGATGTTCACATGTCAATATTTTTGGTAGACACATATATAAGATAACAGAAGAAGTGGTATCTTTCATATAAGGCCCCAGCCTTAAACCTTACTTAATCTTGAGTTATTACAAGATTACACATTGAGGATCTTTTCAGGTTTATAGTTTTAGAGAATTAGATCATGAAACTTGCATTACATTCCACATTTAAACAAAGTGGTTACATAAAAGACAATATTCATTCTTCACATCAACGGAAACCTATTTAAAATAAAACACGGATTCTTTCTTGACACATCCTTGACACTATCATCACATCATGTACCTTTCCCTTGACCTGTGAAAAACATTTCAAAAACTTGGGATGAGCATAAAAAGCTCAGTAAGGGTTATAAAAATATGGAAAGGAAACATGAGTTCATATATACATAAGAATGAAATCATACTTTACCCATAAAACATAGGCATATCAAATCATGAATAAATCATAGAAAACATAAGACATAAAGGTAGCTTGAGGCATTCATAACATTCTTACGTAGGGAGTAACCCTCTTAGTTACGTTTGGAATACCCATCACAATATATTCCCTAAATCTCTTCGGAGAAACCTTAACGTTTCACTCCTTCGCGTTACCCAATGCATTGGAGAGCTATATCGGGCTCACCCGCCCTTAGTTTATCACGGAACCACCCGTTCTTCATAACAATGCCCAAGAACCATAACATAATCGTATCACATAAACATGAATAAAGGAAACATAACATTTCCACATTTCAGTCACAATATAACATTTTAGAATATTTAAATAATGAATCCATTCAAAAAGAAACCATTTCCAAAACCATTTAAAACATTTAATAAAGAGATTTTTGAATCAAAGTGTCCCATACCACCTTGAAGCTTTTAACATTTTAAACCATTAATATCCATATAAATAAATCCTTAAAACCATTTTGAAGACATGGATATTAATAAGAACAAATAATTAAAACATTTAAAACAATATTTTGGTTAAAGGGGTTTTACCAAAATTAGAGACACTTGAATACAATAATCGAGGAATAACATTTAGTCAGAATTTTATAATGTCATGAGAATAAAAGGATTCATGATATAATACTCCAAAGGACAGTATATACACCATATAAGAGTGAATTGGTGCATAACAACAATGAGCCCTCAATAGAAATGACAAATGTGATGAAATCCCTTATAAAGAAGGTATCCTTAAATTAAGGACAAATAAGTCTCAAAAATATGTGTGACAAATATATATACACCCAATATAAGTGGATATTAAGTGTAAAACAATAAAAGGTCATTCACACATATTCAATGGATGACATATTCAATGACTACAAGTTGAACCCAAAGAAATCGAAATTGGGTTAAAAAGTTCCCTTGACAGCCTAACGGCATCACATCAAAATGAGTTGATGAGAGATAAAAAGTGTATCTCATCACTTGGACATAAAATTTACATTAATAAGGATGTATGAGAACATATCCCAACAAAAAAATATGTAAATTAAAAGACCCAATAAAAGAAGTCTTTAAAAAAAAGAGGAGGGTGAAAGGTTCCCTTACCGACTTGGGTATCTTTCAAAACATACACCCCATGAAAGAAAGACAATAGGTCATTGATGTAAATACTCATAAACGAAATTATATTACACAAAGAGTAGAATAATGGTCAGTACATACACCACTCAATGGAATTTGGGGCAAATGTAGCATAAATCTCACGGGAATAAAAGTGAGATGAAAAATCCCTCACGAAAACTCGGCAGCCTAACGGCGCCACATAAAACTTCCAAATATGGATTGATGAGATCAAATAGGGTATCTCATCACATTAAAATATAATGTACAGAAAGAGGAATATAAAAGAACATCCCCCAACATTACAAATAGGAGTTTAAAAGAAGTGACACAAAGGAGAGTACTTAAAAAGAAAGAGAGAAGTTAGATCTCTTACGAAAGTTCGGCAGCCTAACGGCGCTAATCAAAACTTCCAAAATGGATTGATGAGAGAGAATAGGGTCTCTCATCACATGAACATAAAAATTACAGTAGGATTAATATAATAGATCATCCCAATAACAAGAAAGTTGAGCTTTAAAAGGAATGACATAAAAGAGTGTACTTAAAAAGAAAGGGAGGAGTAAGATCCCTTACCTCGGGTCCGACTTGACTCGATCGTTCTTTAATGTCCTGAATAATAAACTTGAGTTAATTTACACTTTATTAAGAACCTTTTTCTAGTTCATTATTCCTATTAGATCACTTATTTCCATGTTATAAACATTATGTAAACATTTAAGTTAATAATGTTTGTTTTGTCGATATTTGGTTCTTAAGTCGAAAGTGGACTTCTTACCATTACATGTTGTTCGTGTGGTCAAATGTTTATTATATCCAGAATCATATTCATGATTTGGATATCATATATTTCATATATATCCAGTACATTCATGCATTTATAACATTACATAATCATTTAGAGGTAAGAAATGAAATGCACCGTTCATGGAGACGGTAAGCCGTACGTACGCATGAACGCTACTTTCATTTCTATTTCATATTTTATAGAGTGGAATAATAATGATATAAAGGTATATTATAATTAAAGTATAATATCATATATAATATCATAGTTCCATCCTTTATACGTCCCACATATGGTATTTAACGAATCAAATCACTTTGAGGGGGCGGTAGTCCGCACTTCCTTAAATGAAGATATCGCGTTTACCCATAATGGAAACCATAAAGGTATGCCCAAAATGAAAAAAAAACAGAATATTAAGGAAAACATAAACATATTATATATCATATATAAAAATAGTGACATCATAATGACCACCTTTGAAGGTGTTAAATGAGTATGGAACAATCATCGTTTCGGGAGGCAGAATTTCGCCATCCACGGAAACCGTATGTTCTTTAACCATTTGATGTAGTTGTGTGAGAGTGTAGCTCGAATAAATCTTATAACAACATCCTAGTATATTGAAGATACTGGTGATGTTACAAAAGAAGTAAATAAAAAGAGTTTAGGGGGTTGGAGAAGCAAAATAAAACAAATGAACATTAGAGAATGAATTACCTTTAAAAGTGTAACTCCTTTTGATTTGAGACTAAAGGCTTCCTTTGAAAGGATTCTGCCCAAAGGGAATCCTCTAGGATGAGGAGAGGTATGTGGAGAGAGTAAATGGGCAGGGTTTGGCCGAGCCAAAGGCTTGAGGAGTGTGTTAAATGAGGTAGAGGTGGGGGCCTTTTATAAGAGGAGAGGATGTGCACTTTTGGAAAGTAAAGAAATATTACTTTATTTGAAAATGTGTTTCGGTTTCAAAAGGTCCCACATTGATATAATTCGTGGATAAGGTGATAAGTCTTCGAAATCCACTCATCCAATAAGTTTTGGACATGTTTAGTTCATAGATTTTATATTATCTTTCCATTTTATTTAAATCGTCAAATAATGATGTCATCGCTGCATCATTATTATGTGATAAATAATTTAATTTATTTAATGTCTAAAAATTATAAAAAAAATACTATGATGTAGGAAATCTTTTTAGCTTTCCAATGAATATTTATAATAAAAAAGATGACTTGTATAACCCCACTTAAAAATTGTTTTAGTAAAACATATCATGTTTGTGTCAATTTTACTTTTACATTACATAAAATGTTATTTATGTCATTTCCCAACCAAAGTGGATCCATGGGGTCCCCAAGTTGACCCATGGCTTGTCTTGGTCGGCCATGATACAACCAATGAGGGTAAGACATGTGTCAAACTCATCTCATTATATTAAAGCATGATTTTTACCTTAAACCACACTAATTACCACTAATCGCGATTAAAAACTTAATAAGTTACTATTCACCAAAAAATTATTTTAATCTCATTGAACCACATTTTACTTCTTAATGACAACCATGTATGTCTGATTTTTGAAAATAAAAACACAATGATGGCAAAATTTCATTTAAATGGAAAAATCAGTTTTATAAGTACCACTTAGTGGTTTCACTATTCATCAAAAATTGAAGTTTTTCAGAAAAATCCCAAAAATTCACCCTAAGCTATATTTGATATTCTGAATTCAAAAATGAAGTCCGTTTTACAAAATTCAAAACATATAAGTCACATTAATTAATTTAATAATTAATTCCCGCTGTCATGACAAATAGCGTGTTTTATGAAACAATAAGTATCAAAAGATTGACACTAGTTTAAGTCTGATTTCAAAGTGAAATTGATTCCAACGACCACTATTGGATTTAATGGTAAAAATATTTTCTAATTTCACTTTAAAACCAATTCAAAATATAATCTAATCATATAAATAAATTAGATTAAAAAGTGGTTTTGAATTAAAATACCACATTTTACACTATTCATTAAAAAAATGAACTTTATCGGAAAGATACCAAAAATTTACACAAAGTAAATTTTGATGTCCCGATTCTTAATAAGAGTTTTATTTGGTCCAAAAGAATGTTTAAGAGTGAACAAAACTATATTTAATGACGGTTCTCCATCAAAAGGTGATAAGTGAACCTTTAGTGAATGTAACGCCCCGACCCCAGCTACCCAGAGTCGGTGCATTACTTCGTAACATTGGCATGATCACAAGAAAGATCAAATCTCGAAAGACCGATTGGTTTAGTAGCCTTGGAAACACTAGATATATTCATAAGTTTTACATTACATCATTAAACGAAAAACTACTACAACTACATATTGTCTCTATAATCCACACTCATATCCCCACATAATATCCCTGCAGGTCATTCATAACTTACTTCTTCACTTCCTGGGAAAAATAAAACATAGAAAAGGGGTGAGCTCAAATGCCCAGTAAGGATAACAATATAGCGGAAACTTTCATAAATAAGAATAAACTTTTAAGGCAATGTATAACTAAAACAAAAGCCTTTAAAACATGAACTTTCAACATGGTATGGCATAAATAAAATGAAATAATGCCATTTACTTACTCACATGGATATTCTACTAATAGAATAATCACATGCAAAAATCAATAACCACTTTCATAATGTTGGAATGCATAATGCCAGACTATCATAACCACATAGCCAAGGCCTCGTGCCAAGACTACAAATAAGATTTTGTCAAGGCCTTGTGCCAAGACACTAGTTTGTCTCATGAGACCTACCGATGCATCGAGGAGCTATAGCGGGCTCCACCCGTCACTTACTAAGTCCAATGCATTCCCATATGAAAAGGTTTAAACATAACATAAACATTCGTATTAAAACTAGCATACGAAATGTCAATAATTTCACCATAAACTATGAATGGTATAAAAATAGCACATCCACAGTCAAACATATCACAAAACCTTCAATACAATATATAAGTTTTGTATCACAATATATCAAATTCAAATAAGCGTAAAATCCATCAAAGGATGTTGACATAGATGAAATCAAAATTCTTTTTAAAGAAATATCTCTTTTTATTTTGAAATCATTTAAGATCCATATAAAATAACACATTTTCTTTGAAAATATTCTTATAAGCTTGTAAGGGAAGTTTTGAAGATTTTATAATGGTGGAAATTAGCCGCACCCGCTGTATAAGTTTAAAAAAAACGTTCTTACATTAATTCTGTCGAAAAGGTTAAAAATGACCTTGTTTTGAAAACGACGGAAAGATTCCTTTATAAACCTCTTATAAAAAGTCAAACAAGGGTATAAATGACTTTAACCCATATTCTTGTAAATAATAAAAATGTTTTGAAATACATTTTGAAGAAACATGGATGTGGATGATAAAGAGATCCCAGAAGATTATTACAAATAAACAACCTCGGATAATGAAGAGATTGTGAAATAACCCTTACCTTGTACTTTTCCTTGGTTGGGGTAGGTTAACCTCCTGTATAATGGTTAAATAGTTGTTATTAAATTATACAAGAATCATATATAATAATATGATATCATATATGATCTTTTAACATTGATTTGTTAATAATATCTTAGTATTATCATTATATCGGGTGTTAACTTACTTGTTTTCTTTTATATGTTTTGTTACGTAAGACATGTTTGTAAAGGATAGGTTGTATATTATTCATATCCCGAATGATATCAAGTCCATAAACATCATTTTTAAATCATCAAATGATAATTATACTTGAATGGATACGATGGAGAATGAATCTCATCGCGTTCGTGGAGACGGTAGTCCGTACGTACGCACGAACGCTACTTCCATTTAATTTTTATTTTAAAAGAATCGAATCCAAATGATACATAGGTATATTACTATTCCAGTATAATATAATATTTTATATATGTTACTTAAGTTCATTAACACCATCCTTTATACGTTCCATGTGTGGTATGAACGAGTCATATCATTTTAAGGGGGCGGTAGTCCGCACTTCCTCAAATTAAATTATCGTATGTATATACAACATGAAACGAATAATGGTATGAAATAAAATGGAATTACAGAAGCTTATATATAAAATATATATCATTAATACCATATTTAATTATAGTGCCATCATAATGGCCACCATGAGAGGCGGTAAGATGTATTTGAACAATCATCGTTTCGTGAGGCGTTAGTTTTCCATCCACAGAAACATTATGTTCATCATCCATTAGATGGAGTTGTGTGTATGTGTAGTTTGAATCCTTCTTATAACAACATCCTAGTATATTGAGGATACTGGTGTTGTTACAAAAGAAAGGAAATAAAAATATTTTGGGGGTTGGAGAAGCAAAATAAAGGAAAATAATTTAAGAGAAATCGTTACCTTTAATTTAGGTAACTCACTTTGGTTGGAACCAAAGGACTTCTTGAAATGATTTCTGCCTAAGGGGAAGCTTCAAGGAGGAGGAGAGGGATGTGGGGAGCTTAGTTGGGCAGAGTTTGGACGAGACAAGTGGCTTGAGAGGTGTTAGGAATGAGTAGAAGTGGTCTCCTTTTATAAGGGAGAAGAGGGGCTCTTTAGGAAAGAGTGAAAGTATTACTTTATAACATAATTATATTCGGTTTATAATAGTCCAAAAATCATTGAGGTCGAAGATAAGATGACTCATATTCTAAATAACATCAACCAATAAGAATTGGACAGGTTTTAGATAATATTTTAATCATTATAATCTTATTTATTTAAATGATTTATTAATGAGGTAAACATTGCATCATTATTGTGTCATTAATAATTTAAATTATTTGATGTCTAAAAATTATAAATAAAATATCATTATGTAGGAAATCTTTTTATCTTTCTAATGAATATTTATAATCGAAAATCCAACATGTATAACCCTATGTAAAAATTGTTCTTATAAAAGATGTAAGCTTATGCCATTTTTATTTTTATTTTAACTTTATTAATATAATGTGTCATTATCACTTACAAGTGGATCCATGGGGTCCCAAAACAGACCCAAAGATGCCCATGGTCGACCATGTATCAAACAATAGGGTTAAGACACGTTTTAGGGTAATTTAGTATTATAATATTATTTTTTTAACCCTTATTTACCGGATTTACCCTTTAACCATGGTAAATAAAATATTTACCGCAGTAATTATTCAAAATGTGTAAAAATAAAAGTTACCTATTTACATAATTTGGACATCCTGATTCCAAATATGGAATCCATTTTCCTAAATTCAAAACACAGAAGTGGCAGAAATTAATTAAAAATTAATTCCCGCTGTCAAAACAAAAAGCGTGTTTTTAAGAGGTAATAACTATCAAAAGATTGACACTTGTTTATGTTCGGTTTAATTGTAAAATTATGTCCAATGACCAACATTATATTAAATGGTAAAAATATATTCTAAATATACTTTAAAACCACTCAAATTCACAATTTATCACTATTAATTATTTTGATTAAAAAAGTTGTTTTTAATTAAAATTTAGTAATTTTCACTATTCATCAAAATATGAAAGTTATCCGAAAAGTACCAAAATTTCACCTTAGGCTAAATTTGATATTCCGAATCCAAAAATGAAGTCCATTTTAAAATATAAAATATATATAACTTCAAAATTTATGTATTACTATTCATAACGGCTAGTTTGATCGGTTGTGGTGTGTGTTAAAACTCGACGTTGCGTACAACACACGCTACTGTTTTATTCAAAGGAAAGCGTACCGTGGAAGCTTGGGATGTTTCATTCTAAATTTTTTGATGTCTCCATTTAGTCAAAAAGATTAAAATATTGTATTTAAAAAGGTTTCACTATCAAAAGTTGATAAAAGTGCAATACTGAAAATGAATTTGTTCTTGCATTATGACTAAGAAACTCATAATATGGATTCTAAAATTATAAGGATTATATAAAGTTAAAAATGTAGTTAATGCTATTCATGACCTCTTTTAATGGCTTTTTTTTGGTAAGTCATGGTGCAATTGAACTCGGTGTTGCGTGTAGTGCAAGTTATTGAATTATTTTGAAGAAATAACACACTATGAAATCTTGGGGTGTTACATTCTCCCCTCCTTCAATAAATTGCGTCCTCGCAATTTGAAATTGTTCTTCGAAAATAAAAGGTTGAAAATAGATAATATATTTGTGGGAAAACCCACATCGGAAATTGGGTTACTAAAATTTAGTCTTAATATGAGGAAAAGAGAAATGAAAGGGTCACCACCAAATTATGATCTTGATTAGGAGAACATTGGTGGCAATTAGAGACATATAATCGGAGGAAAAACGTAAATATTTATAGGTAGTGATTGAGGTCATCAATCACAAACAAGTGTATAATTGAGGTCCTTAAACTCATCAATCTATGATGATTTGAAGTACCATCGGTTCAACAAAATATAGGGTATTGGGATAACACATTTTTGACGTTTCAAAATATCTTAGTTGAAATCCCACATCGAAAAATGAATTAACGAGACCTCTATTTAAAATAAAGAGTCGAAAGTATGAAGATTACCGAAAATAACACATACTAGGGTTCCATGTAAGAAAATATGGATATGGAAGAAAAATCTAACCATCAATTATCTGATGGAGACTGGTAGAGAACATGGCTATGAAAAGGCCAACAATCCAAAAGCCATAAATTAGTGATGATTTAAGGTACCATCTAGGAAAACATTTTTGTTCTAAGTTGCTTTTATTAATATTGAGGAATTTATTTATGAGATTGGCTAAGATCATAAGGAGATATACTTACTTTATAATTAGAGTTTTATCCATTAATAAATTTCTACCACAAACTCATCTTTCACTCTAAAAGATAATAGAATGTAAAAAAAAATTCTATTTACACTATTCGTATAGGGTTCCAAAATAAACAAATTTATAATTCATCTACAAGATCTTTTAATAAAAACTACATTATTTAATCTTGGACATCTCGTGGGCCAGTGGTAGGTGATACACCCTTGTCGCCCTTCGGTTGCGGGTTCAAGTCTCGCAGCCTTGCCGGACGCGACGGGTTGCCGCCCGACCTCCGGGTTGTCCTTTTATGGCAATCCAAAATAATCCAAACTAGAACTATCCAAAATACTTCTATCCATACTCACAGTCCAACATTTATAAGTAAGGTAAACATAATGTAGAACCTTTTTACCCCGTAATAGCATATGAATACCTTCATCATGTATTCTTTTAATACACCGAAACATCCTGAATTACCATATTCCTTATTGATTACATTCATGCTCCCTTATTCCATATAGAAAGTTGGATATACTTCATTAATCCAAAAATGTTTTAAACCCCAACAATGATGGAATATACAAATCATTAATCAGTTCCAGGGTATTCAAGAATATCCAATATAATTTATCCAAAATAATCATGTATTATTCGAAAATCACTACCTCGGTATCAGAACTATATTATGGTTTATCATTCTCTCAACCATATATTTTCCAAAAATTTATCCTGCTATTGAGTCACTTTTCTTTGTTCCACACAATCTCAAGTCCTTAATGAAATAGTATTGCAGTACAATCCTTATATACTCCATAATTATTATAACAAGTACATTGTTGATACAACACTCAATTGACATAATCAACATAAGAACTCTAATCATTCCTATTCATCTGTGGTAGTATCATAACTTGGTTATTATCCAATAACATCATTTGCAGCATAGTCTGATGACTGGGACATAGGTTCGCGTAGTGTCCAAACTCCTTGCAAATGAAGCATTGTACATTTAAAACCATTTTCTTACCCTTGCAGTCACGTACTTTGTGCCCTTTTCCTCCACACTTATAACAAACTCCCATTCCTTTCAGGCAAGTTCCAGGGTGTTTCTTTCCACAGTTACCACATATGGGAAAATTCTTCTTTTCCCTCTTCCCTTTATCCATATTTCTCTCTTCTATCCTTTTCTTCTCTTGCTTCCCTTCAAAGCCATAGGACTCAGTAAACTCTTTACTTATCTTATCAACACATGATATTATTTCTTCATATGATGATAATACATGGGAGACTATTTCTCTTATAAATTATAGCTTAAGACCATGAGAGATATGATCCTTCCTTCTTTTTGAATCATGTGCATTTCTGGAGTTATCATTCCTTCTATTGGGCGCCATTTCTAAACAATGGCATAAACTAGATTAGTTTATGAGTCAAAATACATAATCCCATACTTATAAAACACTTAACATAAATTGAACTATTTATGGATATAATCCATAATCATAAAAATGTTTTCTTTGAGGATGTATATACTCATAAACCCTTCATAATGGTTTGTAAAGAAAATGAGAATTATCCTAAGCATATCCCCCGGGAGTGTCGTAACCAAGAGTGCAGCAAGGCCCGTTGTCGTGCACCAGTTCCCGTTCGAGTCTAGCTCAAAGCGGTGATTTCGGGTTTTACCCCTAGGTACATCTGTGCCAGAGCCGCCTCTACCTGCTCGTATCCAGACAGGGATGTATTGCTCGGAAAACTCACAAAATCTCTACAATACCAAAATTCTAGGAAGTTCTTCTATACTAATCCTCAAAGTTCATCTTAGGTCTACGTGCTCTAATCAGAGTTTATCTAAATCTAGCTTCCAAGGTTTGTACTAAACTTCCTCTGATACCAACTGTAACGCCCCGAACCCAGCTACCCAGAGTCGGTGCATTACTTCGTAACATTGGCATGATCACAAGAAAGATCAAATCTCGAAAGTCCGATTGGTTTAGTAGCCTTGGAAACACTAGATATATTCATAAGTTTTACATTACATCATTAAACGAAAAACTACTACAACTACATATTGTCTCTATAATCCACACTCATATCCCCACATAATATCCCTGCAGGTCATTCATAACTTACTTCTTCACTTCCTGGGAAAAATAAAACATAGAAAAGGGGTGAGCTCAAATGCCCAGTAAGGATAACAATATAGCGGAAACTTTCATAAATAAGAATAAACTTTTAAGGCAATGTATAACTAAAACAAAAGCCTTTCAAACATGAACTTTCAACATGGTATGGCATAAATAAAATGAAATAATTCCATTTAATTACTCACATGGATATTCTACTAATCGAATAATCACATGCAAAAATCAATAACCACTTTCATAATGTTGGAATGCATAATGCCAGACTATCATAACCACATAGCCAAGGCCTCGTGCCAAGACTACAAATAAGATTTTGTCAAGGCCTTGTGCCAAGACACTAGTTTGTCTCATGAGACCTACCGATGCATCGAGGAGCTATAGCGGGCTCCACCCGTCACTTACTAAGTCCAATGCATTCCCATATGAAAAGGTTTAAACATAACATAATCATTCGTATTAAAACTAGCATACGAAATGTCAATAATTTCACCATAAACTATGAATGGTATAAAAATAGCACATCCACAGTCAAACATATCACAAAACCTTCAATACAATATAGAAGTTTTGTATCACAATATATCAAATTCAAATAAGCGTAAAATCCATCAAAGGATGTTGACATAGATGAAATCAAAATTCTTTTTAAAGAAATATCTCTTTTTATTTTGAAATCATTTAAGATCCATATAAAATAACACATTTTCTTTGAAAATATTCTTATAAACTTGTAAGGGAAGTTTTGAAGATTTTATAACGGTGGAAATTTGCCGCACCCGCCGTATAAGTTTAAAAAAAACGTTCTTACATTAATTCTGTCGAAAAGGTTAAAAATGACCTTGTTTTGAAAATGACGGAAAGATTCCTTTATAAACCTCTTATAAAAAGTCAAACAAGGGTATAAATGACTTTAACCCATATTTTTGTAAATAATAAAAATGTTTTGAAATACATTTTGAAGAAACATGGATGTGGATGATAAAGAGATCCCAGAAGATTATTACAAATAAACAACCTCGGATAATGAAGAGATTGTGAAATAACCCTTACCTTGTACTTTTCCTTGGTTGGGGTAGGTTAACCTCATGTATAATGGTGAAATAGTTTTTATTAAATTATACAAGAATCATATATAATAATATGATATCATATATGATCTTTTAACATTGATTTGTTAATAATATCTTAGTATTATCATTATATCGGGTGTTAACTTACTTGTTTTCTTTTATATGTTTTGTTACGTAAGACATGTTTGTAAAGGATAGGTTGTATATTATTCATATCCCGAATGATATCAAGTCATTAAACATAATTTTTAAATCATCAAATGATAATTATACTTGAATGGATACGATGGAGAATGAATCTCATCGCGTTCGTGGAGACGGTAGTCCGTACGTACGCACGAACGCTACTTCCATTTAATTTTTATTTTAAAAGAATCGAATCCAAATGATACATAGGTATATTACTATTCCAGTATAATATAATATTTTATATATGTTACTTAAGTTCATTAACACCATCCTTTATACGTTCCATGTGTGGTATGAACGAGTCATATCATTTTAAGGGGGCGGTAGTCCGCACTTCCTCAAATGAAATTATCGTATGTATATACAACATGAAACGAATAATGGTATGAAATAAAATGGAATTACAGAAGCTTATATATAAAATATATATCATTAATATCATATTTAATTACAGTGCCATCATAATGGCCACCATGAGAGGCGGTAAGATGTATTTGAACAATCATCGTTTCGTGAGGCGTTAGTTTGCCATCCACAGAAACATTATGTTCATCATCCATTAGATGGAGTTGTGTGTATGTGTAGTTTGAATCCTTATTATAAAAACATCCTAGTATATTTAGGATACTGATGTTGTTACAAAAGAAAGGAAATAAAAAGATTTTGGGGGTTGGAGAAGCAAAATAAAGGAAAATAATTTAAGAGAAATCGTTACCTTTAATTTAGGTAACTCACTTTGGTTGGAACCAAAGGACTTCTTGAAATGATTTCTGCCTAAGGGGAAGCTTCAAGGAGGAGGAGAGGGATGTGGGGAGCTTATTTGGGCAGAGTTTGGACGAGCCAAGTGTCTTGAGAGGTGTGAGGAATGAGTAGAAGTGGTCTCCTTTTATAAGGGAGAAGAGGGGCTCTTTAGGAAAGAGTGACAGTATTACTTTATAATATAATTATATTCGGTTTATAATGGTCCAAAAATCATTGAGGTCGAAGATAAGATGACTCATATTCTAAATAACATCAACCAATAAGAATTGGACAGGTTTTAGATAATATTTTAATCATTATAATCTTATTTATTTAAATGATTTATTAATGAGGTAAACATTGCATCATTATTGTGTCATTAATAATTTAAATTATTTGATGTCTAAAAATTATAAATAAAATATCATTATGTAGGAAATCTTTTTATCTTTCTAATGAATATTTATAATCGAAAATCCAACATGTATAACCCTATGTAAAAATTGTTCTTCTAAAAGATGTAAGCTTATGCCATTTTTATTTTTATTTTAACTTTATTAATATAATGTGTCATTATCACTTACAAGTGGATCCATGGGGTCCCAAAACAGACCCAAAGATGCCCATGGTCGACCATGTATCAACCAATAGGGTTAAGACACATTTTAGGGTAATTTAGTATTATAATATTATTTTTTTTAACCCTTATTTACCGGATTTACCCTTTAACCATGGTAAATAAAATATTTACCGCAGTAATTATTCAAAATGTGTAAAAATAAAAGTTACCTATTTACATAATTTGGACATCCTGATTCCAAATATGGAATCCATTTTCCTAAATTCAAAACACAGAAGTGGCAGAAATTAATTAAAAATTAATTCCCGCTGTCAAAACAAAAAGCGTGTTTTTAAGAGGTAATAACTATCAAAAGATTGACACTTGTTTATGTTCGGTTTAATTGTAAAATTATGTCCAATGACCAACATTATATTAAATGGTAAAAATATATTCTAAATATACTTTAAAACCACTCAAATTCACAATTTATCACTATTAATTATTTTGATTAAAAAAGTTGTTTTTAATTAAAATTTAGTAATTTTCACTATTCATCAAAATATGAAAGTTATCCGAAAAGTACCAAAATTTCACCTTAGGCTAAATTTGATATTCCGAATCAAAAAATGAAGTCCATTTTAAAATATAAAATATATATAACTTCAAAATTTATGTATTACTATTCATAACGGCTAGTTTGATCGGTTGTGGTGTGTGTTAAAACTCGACGTTGCGTACAACACACGCTACTGTTTTATTCAAAGGAAAGCGTACCGTGGAAGCTTGGGATGTTTCATTCTAAATTTTTTGATGTCTCCATTTAGTCAAAAAGCTTAAAATATTGTATTTAAAAAGGTTTCACTATCAAAAGTTGATAAAAGTGCAATACTGAAAATGAATCGGTTCTTGCATTATGACTAAGAAACTCATAATATGGATTCTAAAATTATAAGGATTATATAAAGTTAAAAATGTAGTTAATGCTATTCATGACCTCTTTTAATGGATTTTTTTTTGGTAAGTCATGGTGCAATTGAACTCGGTGTTGCGTGTAGTGCAAGTTATTGAATTATTTTGAAGAAATAACACACTATGAAATCTTGGGGTGTTACAGTGAAAACTAGGGCATATACGCCTAAAATTGAATTCTTTCTGTATTTTAAGCCTTTATCTTTTATTGTATAAATGTAAAAATATTTAAGAACATATATAATCATATTTTAGTTATTTCTATCCATTACCGCCATTACAACGGCTACATGTTAACTACCATTTAGAATAATATTATTTTATTATTAGAGTGCAACGTAAGATTCCCAAGAAACTCGTTGTTGCGTGTTGGGTACGCCATCGAGCATAGCGTCCCCTTTAAAGTCATATTAATATTTTATTCACAAATATGGATAAATATGAAAATGTCATATTCCTTATTTACCTGGGGTGTTACATTTCAGAACTGAGAGTTTTTGTATTATTTTTAATTATACAACCATATAATATTTTATAGATATGCAAATATAATTGACTAAGTATCTCACATATCTTTATATATTGTTATGTGGATGGAATAATTTATATCTATATCAATTTTAATCACATGGGATATTATATCATAAATCCAATGTACAATTGAATGCCACCTCATAAACTGACGTAATTCTGTTTCCATTATCACCTTCAACAATTGTGAATGATGATGTATTTATCATATATTTTTACATATATGATAAATGTATAAACTATTTAATCATTTGTTGTTAAAATAAATAATTTACATCATTACCACACAATATTCCAAAAAGCAATAATGTTTCTTGTGCGTACGTGTGGACTATCACATTCTTTATACAATGCCATTTGATTTCAATTTTATTTTTCAAGGAATGGTAAAATGAAAATATTTAATGTTTATATATTATATTATTTTAGTAAAAATTATTTTCAAATGCTCATAAATTATTTAACTTTATTTTGATATATTCATCATGAAATATATAAATATCATTCCTTAGTACATATGGACTACCATCTCTATGAATGATGCAATTCATTTTATTGATCTGTATTTATTAGATTACAATAAATATTAGTATAATTATAATATATGTTGTTAATAGAATGCTTAAAATAATTTATATTATGAGGCCATATTCAATTCTAAATGGATGATACATGCATTCCAAATCAAATCTACAAAACATTGTAGTTATTAATTATAATGTTATTTTAAAAAGGAATTGATAATTAAGAGAAAATATAAAACCATCATTATACAATTTTTTTTGATATATATGTGAATGGTTCAGAAATATATTTATAATTAACCTATATTTTTTATATTCTACATTTGAACATGTATAATGAATGTCTACACATGAGGTGAGAGATTTTCATCTATAATTTTCTTCACTGGTACATAAGCTATGGTATACACCTACCTTCATCAATGAGATCTATATAAACCCTTGTAAATAATATATGTTGTGATTTTATATATTCTCATGATACATTTAGTTTAATTTATTTTTATTCTTTTGTGGGTCATATAATTAAATAGTTTAGAATGTTTTATGAAATTTCTAGTCCCTCTAGTATTTTTTGAAGATATTGTCTAGATTCACTAGTCATTTCGTTTGTGTGGTGTATATAAGACCCATTTTAATTTTTATATCATGAATATCCCTATTTTCATGATATTTATTATACGAACATATTTTATTCATTTATTTGGCTTACAACTCAAGATATACTAATTTGGTAATAGTATTATTTTATAATGTCATTTACTATCATTTTTTTTGTGTAAGTACCAATCAAGTAATATAATAATACA
Source organism: Viscum album (assembly GCA_963277665.1). Classification (NCBI taxonomy): domain Eukaryota; kingdom Viridiplantae; phylum Streptophyta; class Magnoliopsida; order Santalales; family Viscaceae; genus Viscum; species Viscum album. Next base: position 1,184,542,550 of record OY728161.1, on the reverse strand, counting down.
AATCGCATGAAAATAAATAATATTACTGTATTCTCTCGATGTATGTAATAATAATTTTTTTAAAATTTTACACTCTTTATGTGATCATGATATTATAATAATGTTTATTTATAAAACCGACTTTATTTATCTATTACATCCAAAATCATTTTTCATGTATAATCATGTGGAAATAAAATACTTCAAAAAATTTCATTAATTTTCTATAATTTGTTTATTTGGATTTTATTAATCATTGATTTTTTTATGAAATGGTGTAAACAAAATATTTTTCCCATTTTATGAGGAAGGACCTTTTGATTTTTTATAGAAATTATGATCAGAATCATCATATTATGATATATGACATGAATATTATTTACCATTTTCATGACTGAAGAATTATTTATTGATTAGTTTTCATGAATCCAAGAATATTTTCAATGAATTTTATTTGTAATATTTTGATATTGATTGTATTTTTAAAAAAATTATTTTAATGTGGAGTATATATATTCATCAAGATGTTTTTTATGTGGTCCTTCAATATCATTTTCAATCAATGATTAAATCTTATGACGTTATGTACGATTTCGAAGGGATATTATCATATGATAAAATACATATTCTTTCTGAATTTTTATTTAGATGAAGAAGAAATGATGTTTATGGAATCTATTTTTTTACATTGGGATACGTTTATGAAATATATTTATTTTTCATTGGTTGTTTTATGATGAAATGATTACAAAACCATATCTTTTACTTGGGATAGAATGCATGAACCAACTTGGTTTGACTTCACCTGACACCTGATCCAGCCCACAACAATGTCACAAGCGTGCCTCCCCTTATTACAATGGATGTCAATTAGCAGAGAGGAACTAAAAGGATACATATGGGTAATATACCCAATGATATGAGAGAAATAATAGAGGATTGAAACTGAACATACAAACAATAATGATCAACAGAGTAAGAATAAATAAATAACTAAATGAAAAATATAATAAATAGTATGATATGTACAGAATAAATGACAATGCAAATAGGCATAGTTATTATACAGGTGAAAATACATAATTATAAAAATAAATGAAAAAAATAAGAGGATTATCTATAAATCTAAGTCGAACCACTTACTCGGCCTCCATGGAGGATAAATAGATACGGTGTGAACTAAGTACTAAACGTGATAGGATCATCTAAAACATGAACCACATGTCATTTTCATGAACACAAGGTCATGATAAACCAAAATGAAGAGATAAGTCATATATTTAAATTTATGTGAACATACAAGGGTAAAAAAATATTTGTAGGCCACCTGTAATGGTGGTCCAAACATCTGATATCCTAACATGTGAAAGAAAAAATGTCATGTACAACCTAATAAAACCTGACTACCATTCACAAAAGATAAAAAATTATAAACGCAAAAAAACTTTCAAACAAAAAGAGATATGAAAAACCTGATTTTTTATCCTGAAACCCATAGGTAAATCTACCCTTGCACTGGCCCTAGCAAGATGAATTTCAAAATGTGTCCCTTGCAGCCACAATATCATGAATGTGCACTTGGTTATGAAGGATCTCTAATGTGTGATACATGGGTTTGAAAACATATCAGACCATAGTATCTCATCTCTCCACAAAAACATATATTGCATCTTCTAAACACATTGAACACAAGGGTTTGATCTGAAGTGGAAATAGGGACTCCCTATCGACATCGTTGTATACTATAATGCCCAATTTCCATAAAGCACAAGATGGGAGAGTGAACTAATCACCACATTATCAGTCTCTTAGAACATTTCCCAAACATATAAATTAGTCCCTATGTTCATTGAATCATCCAAGATCCACTAAAACAAGATCGTATATTTGAGAAAATGTGGATTCAATCATCTTGATCCGCCATTATATCCATATACCAACCTCAAAAAGATATCCAACTACTATAGGAGTGCAATAGAATCATCGTTATGGAGAACCCCAAGACCAATAATATCACAAATGTCTCATCGGTCACTTGTCATAAACAATAACATCCAAAAAAATCCATTCCACATCTTAACCACCAATTCCACTTAATGCCCTAATCCTCCAACAAAAACCAATGAAATATACATCCACCATGATGTGTGCCGACCAATCATAGGGAATCCACTAGGGTTACCAATAACATAGAACCAAATGACACATGAAAAATGGGATCCACTAGAAAATAATATCTCTTGAAGAACAACATACAAGGGGACCATCCTTCAACCAAAACCCCAAGCCATGAAAAAAAATTATAGTTGGAATCCAAAATCAAACCCATACAACACCCACATAAAACAAAAACATCAAGCAATTGTTGTCCAAAATGTGGATTCAAAAATACATGTCCCTTATAGCTATTTAACTATATGTTTGATATTAACTATCTAAACTAGACATTGAATGGTGTCAAACCACCAAGAAGTATCCTATTGGTCCCAACATCATCCATCTATGTCTAAACCTCAATCAACCAAACAAGAGATCCCAACCATGAAAGAATCAATCCAAAATACTAGAATTTATCCAATGCAACTCAAGAAAACACACCTCGAATCCCCTAGTCTAGACTATTAACATGATCACACTCACATGGGTCCCAAAACACAAAAACCAACTGCCATAATGATTCTAGAACCATAAATTCAATTTAATCTACTCAAAAAATAAATAATTCAAAAACACTATGAAGATGATATCTAAATGTCGAAAGGATTACAATTCTACAATATAAATGGATGAACACTTATTACTGACAACTCATATGTCCAATTATATTTTTAGGTATAATGTATACCCAACACCCATCATATGGAAATGGAAATGGCATGTACATCAATGTGCATGATTTTTACTCTCAATAGTGCACATGGACATATACATTCACATAACTAAGGAACTGTCGAGGTTGTATCTTGTACAATCACATAGCCATACCTCTCCAAATTGTCTATCTAAAAATCCACAAGGCCACATGGCCAATTAGAACTACATGAAATGTACATATGAGTACATGTTGTGTATTATCCACTCTCCCATCTACCAATGTAATTCTCTATATAGCCATGTTCCACTACATAGGCTGTACCCTTGGTACAAGACATGTACTCCCCAACTATGTATTCCCATATACATAGTTACATGGTTTGGTATTACTACCCAATGTGTAATTTATGTACATAACATGTACTTGAAGTAAAGTTCTTTTACTTATAAGAACATGAAATTACTTATACATAAAGAACAAACGACATGTGCTCATCAACCCAAATGATGTGTTATTGGGATTTTCTTAAAACAATATCTATAAAGGCCCCAAAACCACCCTGTTAACCATAAAACCACCAGATAGGCTTTATAATAGTCAGTAAAAACCCAAAAGTGGTAAAAAATTTAAACCAACTAATCTAGATGGATTCATATAACAAAATATAAATTTCCTACCTATGGATGGTAACCACTGAATCTTCAATCTAATTTGTCTTCCAAAAAACCTATATGAAAATATAACAGAAACCGAGTTTACCAGAACCATACCCTGGATTATATATCCATATTATCTCACACTCAAATCCCACTTATTCGATAAAATCCTCATGTGATGGCGAGGGGGGGGGATGTGACACTCCTTGGGGGGAAAAGTATTAATAAATAAAAAAGAAATGAAAAATAAATCATAAAAGAAAAATAACAGAGAGAAGGAAATGGGGATGGGATAAACAAATACTCCACATGATGTTTTTTACATACTTTAGAAAACAAATTTTTTTAAATAATTGATGATATTATTATTTATATGAAACACTCAGAACATAAGATATCACTGAAAAAATACATAGATTTGTAATTGTAAATAATTAAATATTATGAATTAAAAAATCAAATGTCATAGGACTCCACCAATTACCTATCCTTATGTAATCACCATATTCCAGAACCGGTGGTGTGGTCATAAATTTTATCCATGATATTTTGATTGTTGGAATTACCATTTTCCCCTAAAAACAACCAAATTGATAAAATTACAAAAATCCACTATATTTTTTTTAAAAAATATTACACGGTTCATGAAAATATCTCCGTCATAAAATTTTTCATCCCTTGGGAATACTCATTTGATAACCAGATTCCATGTGTCAACCCAAACACTGACACTTCAAACATGGACACAACTGTCCACAAACTGGTCTCATAGTGCCAAAAACACCCCATAACACAATTAGTATTCCAGAACAACCTATAAGAATATATATAGCATGGTTGTACCGTTATCAACACCCCTTAATCAATAAAAAATAATAATGGTCCACATTCCTTATACTACTAATTTCAACTAAATGATGTTACCAAACCGCCTATAGAAGAGAGCTAACACAGAATGTCAAGCAATGCCCATTCCCAACACACATCAAATGAAAACCCCATAGTTAATGATCCCCTTTAAACACAGAAAAAACCCAATAAAAACCTAATGTTTACTCCACTAATGAAGGACTTCGCCAGATCAAAAAAATATCATGGAAGTCACAATGACTAACCTATACTACACCAAACTTTCATAGGTATTCCTTTTAAAAAAGTCTTTATAAGAATTACATTTCATCAAAGACCCCCTCCTCAATTAATAGTGATAAAAAAAGAACCTCTAAAAAACACTCACTCTCAAATGACATGTTACATAACAATTCTATGATAACATGCCAAAACCCACTGATAATTCTCCAAACACAGGATGTCCATAAAATCTAGGGAACTCTTAGTAATCCATATTCCTAACATGGAATCATCCTCATTCTAAGATCTATCAACATGACCACCCTATAGATGAGAATTAAAATTAAACAATATGTTCTAAATAAAAATAACAATACACTACACAACACTCAACTAGATCCAACATGGCTTGGAATCGAACTAAACATTCACTCTCCAGTAGCCACCAAACCTCAAATCTAACCAAAAAACCAAGAAACCATAATCACTCCCAATAATCATCGAAAAATGTCCAAGGAATCCTCTATATCAACATCGAACTTATTAGGTCCACAAAAACCTCATTAATACTTGAACCCAAATGAAGAATCCATTAGGATATGTTCCTTAATAATAACAGCCACCACTATCATTTATAGAGAAAAAAAATCCCTCATTTATCCATAATGGATCCCATGAATCCATCAATTAATTGAATTTGTCTCCACCACTAGAGAACACAAAATAAGGATACATAAGAACTATCATAAGAATAAAATTACACATGGTTTAGTTGAGTTTAATTTCATAATTTACATAAATGATAACACAACATATAAAAATTTATACACACTTTAATCAAGTCAACATATATCATCAGTACAGACACACATCGATAAGTATATTCATAAAATGTTTCTAAAATGATGCATGGATCCACAATTGTAATCATTAGTAAAAGAGCCTAAAAATAATAAATTATTAAATCCATAAACACAAGTGCATAAATCATGGTGAAATTCAAAGAACCATAATAGAAAAACTGGTATAAATTATTACAGTGTATTGGTAACCCTGACATCCTACAAAAAAGTGTTCATGAAACCAATGAGAATTATCAATCACATGCACTGAAACATTTGATGATCCTATATCTACAAACAAAAAAATATTAATATAATGAAAAAAGAATCATTTGATACCATTATGTCATGAACCTTCATGGGTTTACCAGAACCATCACCCCATAAATCATGCAAGAAGGCCTCATACTTACCTCCCATAAATTTAGAGGTTTTTTGCTCGGGAATAAGTCCTAAATAAATGTTGTGGTCAGACTAGTCCATTATATAAGAGTGCAGTAAAATAAGAAATAAACTAAACATACAAGCTTTCATGAATATTAATGTCCACGTAAATAAATAAATAACTGAAATATTAATAATAAATGCAATGATACATGATTAATTAATGAAAAACAATACACCAATTGTTCACCCACTAGGTTAGAAAATATAGAACAATATTAATGAAAATAAATTCCCATGGATCTAACACTTATCTGATACAAACATCAGGCCTATTCTACATGACGGTTGAAATACCCCATCATAAACTATTCACACCAAACTAGCTTCCTTTATCAAACATTAAATGAAGTTAATCTTCCTGATCCTCACCATCACGATCATCTAGAATGTTTACATAATTTTTATAGGTACATGGAGGTTCAATTTCATTTCATGAGAAAAAAATTTAGTAGTCCATCCCAAATGGTTTTCCATACGTATAATATTAAATCTTTTACTTGAAACATGTGTATGTAAAGCCTAAAAGAATGATACTACCCCTCATAAAAGATATAAAACATAAAATGAATAAATGGGATGAAAATGGAAAACAAAAAATCTTTTGGTTCTATAATGACACACACTGGTAAATCTATACTCAATATGGTCACAAAAAAGTAGTAGAAAAACATGTCCCACAAAACCACACCATCCAAAAAGTCCACCTAATTATGAAGGATATCCAATGTCAAATGCTAAGATAGTAATACATGTATGATCCAAGTATTTCATTATAGGTATACAAACATGAAGAACATATAATGCGAACTATGACTTCATATGCAATGTTTGAACTATTGGTAGGTGTTGAGTCAATAAGGTTTTCCTTATGATTTTTCCATTTCTTAATACATGGGGGAGATTTCTAAGTCATTAAGAATTTTTTTATGACTTTACAATTCCTTCTTGTTTTTAAAATCACAAACACCTTATAGCAAGGAAAATTCCTTTTTACCCTATGTTTTACTTCTTTAAGGAAAATTTCCTTCCCCAAGGAAATTTACCCTCATCATGTTTTCATTGTTCATATAATAATTTTTCTATGTAGAAAATTTGGGTTGAAACCAAAACCTTGGAATACTATAAATACTTAGATATGAAGCATTCTGTTTTAGAATATGAATTCCCAGAATTCTGATTATGAATTCTGGTTATGAACTTTATAAGTTCTGACTCCAAATTGTAATTACAAATTCTGGTTACAAACTTTCTGAGTTCTGACTCCGAATTCTAATTACGAATTCTAGTTATGAACATTCTGAGTTCTGATTCCAAATTCTAATTATGAATTATGGATTCAAACTTTCTATGTTCTAACTCCAAATTCTAATTATGAATTATGGATATGAACATTCTATGCTCTGACACCGAATTGTGATTATGAATTCTGGTTACGAACTTTATGAGTTCTGACTCGGAATTCAGATTACAAAATCTGATTACGAATTCTGATTATGAATTCAGAATACCAATTCTGATTACAAATTCTGATTATGAATTCTGATTACGAACTTTGTAAGTTCTGGTTCCGAATTTTTGTGAATCTAGACTCCGAATTTCCTTGAAATTTAGACTTTGGAATTCTATAGAATTCAGGTTCCAAACTCTTATAAAAAAGAATCCGAATATCCTTGTATTGTAGACTCTGAATTTAATTTTGGTTAGACTCCGATTTTTTTTTCTTACATTCTGAATATTGGATTTTAGTTATGTAACAATATTTTTCTTATACTTTCTTTTTTATAAAATGATGTCATGGATTTACTACTGGAAAAATGACCTATACCCACGGTTCAAAACCGTAAGGTATAGCCCCCAAAATCGTGGGTATAGGCTATACCCACAGTTTTGGGAACCGTGGGTTGGAACGACGTTGGGATAGGGGTCTTGACCTATACCAACGATTTGGTAGAACCGTGGGTATTGGTGTGTCACACACCAACACCCTGCTGTATAGCGTGGCAGGGCAGTTACCCCACAGTTTTCAAACCGTGGGAAATTTAAGTTTCAAAAATCACAGGCACAGGGTTTCGAACCCGCGCCGCATGCACAGACTCAGCGCCGCAACACAACAACGGACCAACCCAGTTGACGAATTTATATGTATATACAGATAATTTTATTATAATATATTAATACCAATGCAGTTATCTAAAAAACATGCCCATCGGGTTTCGAACACACTACCTGGAGGGACGGAGTACAGCGGCGAACCAACTATGCTATGATGATTACGTTTATATAATTATACGATTTTATAATTATATTAATATTGTTGGTATATTTGAAAATTTTTCGTGATGAGATTCGAACACCGCACTTCACAAAACAGAATGGAGAACTAAACCAACGAAGCTACAAAATTTATATTAATAAATATCGGTATCCGTTTAATTATATTATTTAAGACATTGTTCCCGCATAAAATTTATTTCATCCCGTGAAATTTTTTTCCCATTCCCCCCCCCCCCCGCCAGAACACGGGAAACCTATACCCACGGTTTTAAAAAACCGTGGGTATAGGTCTTTGAAATCAATACCCCCTATACCCATTGTTTTTGAAAAACCGTGGGTATAGGTCTTCACAAAAAAAAACCTATGCCCAAGGTTTTGTCAAAAACTGTGGGGATAGGGGACCTATACCCACAGTTTTGGAAAACCGTGGGTATAGGATCCCATACTATCCCTATACCAAGGGTTCTGGAAAACCGTGGGTATAGGGGGGACCTATACCCACGGGTTTTCACAAAACCGTGGGTATAGGCCCAATTTTTTGTAGTGATTCAATTATTGACTAATCATTGTTTGAGTGACACATGTACAGGTCCATCCGAAATTCAAGGAAAAATATGACCATTGGAGGAGGGAGACGACCATTGAAGCCGTGCCAATAAATAAGAGCTCATTTGAAAGAGTTATACATTGTTCTAGGACTCTATAGATTACATGGTGTTGAAGTGATTTCTAGATAGAGACTCTCATTGCTTTGTGCATACTGAACTTCTTGTTCAGAATTTATTTGTGAAAATCTGATTGTTACTGTGTACATTCAATGGATTCCGGGGATTGGAAGACAGAGGTGTCGACTACCTTGAAGTTGAGGACTTCCATGCTGAGGAAGACAGAGGTTCCAACTACTTTGAAGTTGAGGGCATGCAGGGATAACAAGACAAACATCGATCTTAATATCGAGGGCTTACCCTAGTGTGGGTAAGATAAATATTCTTGAAAGTATAAATAAAGGGGCCTTTGTCCAAGGTTGTTGGATACCCTTATCTATGGGTTAAAAGATTTACTTTGTTACTTGTTTTTTTACAAGTTTTCCGCTGTATTTGTATTGTTGAGGAAAGTATAACTATCTTATACTTCCTTATATTTGTACTCTGATTTAGTTAGATTCTATAAGCTTTAAGGTAGAATTATATTTATTTGTAAACTTTAATTATGTTTCATTTCCAGAATCAATTTTCCAGAATTGCATTCTGAGAATCATATTTCCTAATTCAAGAAAGTTTATATATCTTGAGGTTTTGTGAATTACCTTGTTTAACCTTGTTAAACATAACCAATATTAAAGTTACAATGGAATTTTTAAAGAATACAATTCACCCCTCTTGTATTTTTAGTATCATTAGAAACTAAATATAGTATCTCTATTATTTTGATCCTACATTTGGTATTATAGAGTATATCAAACTCAGACATACCATCTCATCAATTGGTATCATAGGTGTTGACCATTAATCCTGAAGCAATCTGACAATTGGCTTCCGAATTTTGGTTCAATATGAATTAATCTCATGATTAGATTCAGAAGAATTAATTTTGGAATATTATTTTTCAAAATCATACTTTTTAGACTTGTATAGATTGGATTCATTTTTACATAGATAGACTCTTGTTCTATATCATCCTTTCTTTGGAATATTTACCTTCTTTAAAATCTTTTTCTATTAACAAGTTTTTTGGTGGAATGAATTTTCTTAAAGATGGCAGGAATCAATGTTGGTTCCATAGACAATTTGAATCCAACTAGACCACCTATATTTGATGGAAATGACTATGAGTTTTGGAGAGATTGCATGGAGACTTTCATTATCAATACTGGTGTTGATAATTTTGTTATGCTTACTAGAGGATACAAAATTCTAGACAAAGAAGTTAGTACCTTTACCAATCAAGAAAAGTATGAATATCAACTGAATTATAAGGTATTCAATATTTTGCTTTGTTCTATGACAAGAAATATATATAGCCAAATTTCGACTTCTGAAGCAGCAAATAGTCTTTGGAAGAAACTTGTAGTTTCACATTTTGGTACATCCAAGGTAATTGAGACTAGAAGAGAAATGCTTAGAGATAAATACCATGGATTTAACTTTCCTTATAGAGAATCCATATGTAAGGTGCACCAATGATTCATGAATATTGTGAATAGTTTACAATCAATGGGTGTGAAAGGATTAGATGATGAAGCTCTTGTTGATAAGATCATAGACATCATTCCCAATGAGTGGGAATCTAAGAGGACTGCTATTGATGAGAACAGAAAGGTTACCTATATTACTCTTGATGAACTCTTTGGAACTCTTCTTCAGCATGGGACTAGAATGAAGAGAGATGCTGATATGTAAAGAAGAATAATGGAAATGGAAGTGTTTCTTTTACTACAGCTTCTAATCATATGAAATCAAATACTCCTGAGAGAGTTACCAGATCCAAATCTAAGAATGTTGTTATCCATTCCAAATCTAGTGGAAGTGAATCCTTAGAGAATGAATTAGAAAATCTTGGTCGAAGGATGAACAAGATAGCTGGACAGAGGAACTTTCAATCTAGATAAAGGAAAAATGATATGAAAGAAAAGAAAGATTCAGAAGTCAGATGTTATGAATGCAAGAGAGTTGGACATATAATACCTGATTGTCCCATGATTAAGAGAAAAGAAATAAAGGAATATAATTGTGAGAGAAACATAAAGAAGTATTACGAGGATAAAGATAAGAAAGTCTTCAAAGCTAATGAAACATGGAGTTCCATTGGTGGAGACTCTTCAGATGAATTTTCGGATTATGAATCATCTGGACAGAAGAATCATGGTCTAATAGCCAGACTACCTATTAACAATCATTGCTTTATGGCTAAGGTACACAATACGGAATCTATGACCAATATATCTATGTATACCAATGATATTATATATTATAACTCTTTAGAAGAAGAATATTCTTCTGATGAAGATAATACTTTTCCTACCTTTAAAGATGTTTCTAGGTTTTCCAATCTTCTTGAGATTGAGAATTCAAAACCCATTAAAAAAACATGATAGGGAAAATTCTAGGAATAATATTCTTACTAAGTAAATATCACATCTTTCTAAAGATCTTGATAAGACAAATGCTTATTTTGAAAATATTTCAAAATCCTTGAGGAAGTAAATCTTGAGAAGAATAAGCTTTCGAAAGATCTAGAAAACGTAATTTCTAAGAAAAATGTTTTAGAGCCTAGCTCAAGTTCAAAATCAAAAGATTTGGAAGACAAGAACTTGGTAATCAAACTGAAATCCAAAATATTTTCCTTAAGTAAGTTTTTGTCAAACTTTACCTTAGGTAAGGAAAATTTTGATAAAATGTATTAAAAAATCCGACCTCTAAAGAATAGTTCTGGTTTTGGTTATACTGGTTCTAAACCGATTTTTAGTAACAATTACTTTGTTCCTCAAAGTGCTCCATTATGTACTATGTGCCAGTGTGGTGGACACTGGGAAAATAATTTTTCTCTAAACAAAACTAATCTTTAGAATTTAATAAAGCCTATTTTTCTATGAAGATGTGGGGGCCTAAAAATTTTCTTTCTAAGAATTACGGATCCAAGCATGTTTGGATTCCGAAAACCTAAATTTTTCTTTTTGTCAAGAAAATAGGGAAAGTACCAATAGAAATACATGGTACAAGGATAGTTGATGTTCCCGGCATATGACTGGTAACAAAAACTATTTTGAAAAGATTTTCATGATGAAAGGAGGGAAAGTAACTTTCAGAGATAATGCTCAGGGAGAAATTTTTGGTAAAGGTAACATTGTTCTTATTGGAAAAACTTTGATTTCAAATGTTTTATTTGTTAAGGGTCTTCATCACAACATCATTATCATAATCCAATTATGTGATGAAGGTTACCTTGTGAATTTTAGGAATGACAAGTGCTTAGTACACAATTCCATGGAAGAGTTTATTCTTTATACGCATATGTAAGAGAATGTATACACACTAAACTTAGAGGACCATAGGAGCCAAGATCTACCTTTCCGTAGTGAAATGAAAGATCAATCTTGGTTTTGTCATAGAATGTTAGGACATTGTAACCTTATGAACTTATGCTAACTTTCTATGAAAATATTATTGAAGGATCTAACAGAGCATAGATTTGATTCTTCAAAAGTTTGTGACCCTTGCTAATATGGAAATCAACATAAATCAAGTTTTAAATCAATCGGTGAAGTCTCAACAACTGATGCATTAAAGTTAGTGCATATGGATATTTTTGGTCCTACACAAACTGGAAGCATTGGGGGCATGTATTATGTATTTTTCTTGGTTGATGATTACAATAGATTTACATGGGTATATTTTCTAACAATGAAGTATTAATCTTTTTCATATTTCAAAAGTTTTAGAGCCCATGTTAAAAATGAGAAAAACCATCCATTGAAAACTATTCATATTGATCATGGAGGAGAATTTCAAAATTATGATTTTGAAACTTTTTTTAGTATAAAAGGTATTACTCATAACTTTTCAACACCCAGAACACCTCAATAGAATGGTGTTGTTGAAAGAAGAAATAGAATTATTTTAGAGATAACTAAAACCATGTTGAGTGAGTATTCTGTAGCCAAACAGTTTTGGGCTAAAGTTGTACGTACTGATTGTTATACTATAAATCATGTTTTTATTAGACCTTTTCATAATAAAATTCCTTATGAGTATAGAATGGTAGAAAACCTAATCTTTCCTACTTTAACGTTTTTGGTTACAAAGTATTAATTCTGAATACTAAAGATAATTTTCATAAATTAACACCAAAATATGATGAAGGAATTTTCTTATTCTACTCCACAACTTTTAAGGCACCCAAAGTATTCAACAAAAACACTTGTACTGTTGAAGAGACAGTACATGTTAAATTTGATGAAACTAATCCTTTTGTTTTCAAACAACCCCAACCTACATCCTCGGATGTGTTTTCAAAAACTGATTATCAACCTGTGTTAGAAGAACCTTCTGAAAATGGTCAAGAAGATACTTCTGAAACATTTACTCCAGAAGATTTTCTACCCTATGGTGATGAACATGTTTTACAAAACCCAAATCAGTCATTTATAAAGAGTCATCCTAGTGATAAAATCATTAGAGATGTGAATCAACCTGTATAGACTAGAAGTTCCTCCAGAAATTAAGTAGAACATATAACATTACTTTCTCAATTAGAACAAAAAATCACCGATGAAGCTTTAGGCGATGATGATTGGATTAAAGCCTTACAAGATGAAAAAAATGAATTCAAAAGGAATAAATTCTAGACCTTGGTTGAAAGACCTAAGGATACTTATATTATTGGTAAAAAATGTGTCTTTAGAAAAAAGTGTGATGGAAATGGAATCATTGTAAGAAATAAAGCTATATTAGTTGCTAAAGGCTCTAATCCACAAGAAGGAATAGACTACGAAGAAACCCATGGTCCAGTATCTAGACTTGAATCTATTTTCATTTTACTTTCCTTTGAAGCATTCTACAATTTCAAACTTTTTCAAATGGATGTTAAATGTGCTTTCCTTAATGGTTATATTCAAGTGAATGTTTTTTTTGAAAAACCACCTACTTTTAAAGATAAAAAACATCCTGATCATGTTTTTAGACTTACCAAATCTTTGTATGGCCTTAAACAATCCCCTAGAGCTTGGAATGATAGAATTACAGAATTTTTTCATCAAAATCACTATGTTAAGGGAAATGCTGATCCAAACCATTTTATAAATAAATATAAGAAAAATGTTTTGATTGTTTAAATTTATGTTGTTGACATTATATTTGGTTCATCTCAGTAATCATTAACTGATTCTTTTGTGAATCTAATGAAATCTGAGTTTGAAATGAGTATGATGGGTGAGTTAACATTTTTTCTTCATTTTCAAATATCTCAAAAACCAGAAGGAATCTATATATACCAACATAATTATATTAAATATCTTTTTAAAAAGTATGTATATGAAAACACTAAATGTATATGTACTCCCATTGGTACCTTAAACACTCTTGATCCTGGTGATGCTAGGAAACAAGTAGATCAATCAACTTTTAGAGGTATGATAGGATGTTTACTTTACTTGATAGCTAGTCATCCAGAATTAATTTTTTTCAGTATGCTTGTGTGCAAGATATCAATCCAATCATAAAGAATCTCAATTAAAGTCAGTGAAAGGAATTTTTCGCTACGTAAAGGGAACCATATATTTAGGGCTTTTATATACTTCTGGAAATGATTTTGTTTTAAAAGGTTTTCAGATGCTGACTTTGGTGGATGTAAAATAAATAAAAAGAGTGCATCTAGAAATTGTCATTTCTTAGGAGATTTATTAGATTATTGGTCAGGAAAAAATAAACACTTAGTAGCACTTTCTACTGATGAAGTTGAATATGTAGCAGCTGGAAGTTTTTGTGCTCAAGTATTGTGGATGCAACACACACTCACAGTCTATGGTATGATTTTTACCAAAACAAAAATTTTGTGTGATAATAAATGTGCCATTTCACTTATTAAAAACCCTACACATCACTATCATGCAAAACACATAGATATTAGGCATCACTTTCTTATGGATCACACAAAAAAAGGAGAAATCATTCATCAATTTATCAGAACACAAGATCAACTTGCAGATATTTTCACAAGATATTTACCCTCCAATAGATTTGAATACATTAAACAGAAGTTATGAATGATAACTGTAAAGCTATCCTCCTTAATAAACTCATGTTGAACCAATCCCATTACAGTAATAAACTCTTTTTCATAGGGAGATTACATTTCATTTTAAGTTTTTCCTATCTTTCATAATGAATTTTGTCATATTTTTCATAATGAAGTTTTTCATATTTTTCATAATGAAGATTTCCTTTTTTTAATGAAGTTTTTTCATAATTTTAGTAATGATGTTTTTCATATTTTTCGTGATGAAGTTTTTCATATTTTTCGTAATGAAGTTTGTCATATTTTTCGCAATGAAGATCCGTGTACTCAATTTATTTTTTGTACTCATGTTTTTCTTTTGGAATCTAAAGTCCTTCATGAAGAATTTTTTCTAAAAATTAATAATTCTCTTGATATTCCGAAATGTATGATTCATTATTGATTTTTCATAATAAACTTTTACTTTATATTAGGTTCTTTTGTTTTTAAAATTTCTCGGATTCTATTTTCCTTAAATCTGAATGTTTTTCTTTAAAAACCTCAAAATATGGGATTTTACCAAATTTTTTCTTGGGCTATCATCTCAACCGCCAGATCAGATCTAAAGAATTCTCAGCCATTGGATTGAAATGGGAAGATGAACCATCGCTTCAACACCTATAAAAAGGGGACCACCGATAGTTTTCCAATATTGGTTTTCAAATCATGTCTGTGTCGAAGCTCTTCCCCTCATCAAAAGCCCATTCTGAACTTTTCAAAAGTGCCCAATTATGAATTTATGCAGAAGTTCCCTCTCAAGATATGTCTTCTATCAAGACGATTTCAGAGTGGAAAATATACAGTGTAACGCCCCGACCCCAGTTACCCAGAGTTGGTGCATTATTACATAACATTGGCATGATCACAAGAAAGATAAAGTCTCGAAAGACCGATTAGTTTAGTATCCTTGGAATAACTAGATACATTCATAAAGTTTACATTACATCATAAAAAAACTACAACAATATAGTCTCCATAGTCCACACTCTTATCCCCTCATACTATCCCTACAGGTCATTCATAAAATACTTCTTCACATCTTGGGAAAAATAAAACATAGAAAGGGGTGAGCTCAAATTCCCAGTAAGGAAAACAATATAGCGGAAAGTTTCATAAATAAGAATAAACATTTAAGGCAATGTATAACTAAAACAAAAGCCTTTTAAACTTGAATTTCAACATATAATGGAAAAAATAAAATGAAATAATTCCATTTACTTATTCACATGGATATACTACTAAACGAATAATCACATGCAATATCAATAACCACTTTCATAATGATGGAATGCATAATGCCAGACTATCATAACCACATAGCCAAGGCCTAGTGCCAATACTACAAATACGATTTTGCCAACGCCTTGTTCCAAGACACTAGTTTGTCTCATGAGACCTACCGATGCATCGAGGAGCTATAGCGGGCTCCACCCGTCACATATTAAGTCCAATGCATTCCCATATGAAAAGGTTTAAACATAACATAAACTTTCGTATTAAAACTAGAATATGAAATGTAAATACATCATCCATAAACTGCGAATGGTATAAAAATAACACATCCACAGTCAAACCTATCACAAAACCTTCAATACAATATAGAAGTTTTGTATCATAATAAATCAACTTCAAATAAGCGTAAAATCCATCAAAGGATGTTGACATAGATGAAATCAAAAATCTTTTTAGAGAAATATCTCTTTCTATTTTGAAATAATTTAAAAGTCATATATTTATAAAATAAAACATTTTCTTGTAAAATATTCTTATAATCTTGTAAGGGAAGCTTTAATGATTTTATAACGGTGTAAAATAACCACACCTGCCGTATAAGTTAAAAAAACATTTTTACCTTAATTCTGTCGAAAAGGTTAAAAAGGACCTTGTTTGGAAAACGATGGAAAGACTACTTTATAAAACACTTATAAAAGTCAACAAGGGTATAAATGACTTTAACCCATATTCTAGTAAATAGTAAAAATGTTTTGAAATACATTTTTAAGAAACATGGATGTGGATGACAAAGAAGTCCCAGTATATTATTACGTATAAACAACCTCGGATAATGAAGAGATTGTGAAATAAACCCTTACCTTTTACTTTTCCTTGGTTGGGGTAGGTTAACCTACTGTATAATGGTGAAATAATTGTTATTAAATTATACAATAATCATATATATTAATTTGATATCATATATGATCTTTTAACATTTCTTTGTTAATAATATTTTAGAATTATCGTCGTTTTGTGTGTTAACTTACTCATTTTCTTTTATATGTTTTTTATGCAATCCATGTTTTTTATGGATAGGTTGTATCTTATTCGTATAAAAAATGATATTAAGTCCTTAAAAATTATTATTAATCTTCAAATGAGAATTAGACTTGAATGGATACGATGGAGAATGAATCGCATCACGTTCGTGGAGACGGTAGTCCGTACGTACGCACGAGTGAAAATATCATTCTTTTGATATTAAAATAATATATAATTGGATGGTATATCATATATACAGGATCATTACCATGTTATATTTATTATTTAAAAGAATTAAACATCATTATTATACCCAACCAAATAATAATTTATTGAATTACAATTACACCACGACGTGGAGACGGTAAGCCGTACGTACGAACGTATAGGGACATGTCATTCAAAGGGTGGATAGAATACTGAAATATGGTGGTAACATATTTATAATAACATAAAATTATATATAATATACTGGAGTTATTATTTTAGAATGGGAATAACAAAGATAGAAGAAGTGGAAGAAGAAAGGAACTTGAAAAGGGGTGGTGAAATCATTACCACTTCTTCGGGTTCTTCCTTTTGATTTGATCAAAAGGGCTCATTAGGTTGGATTTATGACTAAAGTAAGTCCTCTAGGATTAAGTGAGGGAAGTTGAGAGAGTATTTGGGCAGGGTTTGGCTGAAAAAAAAGGCTTTTAAGGTGTTAATTAATGAGAATGAGGAGTGTCCTTTTATAAGAGGGGTGAGGGGCACCTTTGGAAAAGATAGAAATATTATTTTATAATAAATTCATATTCGGTTTCTAATGGCTCCAAAGTAGATTATTTACAGGTTAAGGTGGGGATAGGTCTAAAACCACTCAACCAATAGGATTTAGACAGGTTTGGGTTACTATATTAACCTTATCTTTAAGTATTAACTCTTAGTTAATTAGTTTCACCTTTACAATGTCTCATTGTATTTTTATATTATATAGTTAATAAATATACTATATACATCCAAGAGACCCTAAAGTAGTCCATTACTGATACACCTATCATGATATAAGTCTCTTGGCCGATCCTTAGATTTGTAGAAATTTAATATCAATTAATAATATAATATTTGTTTTAAAAACTATTTTATGTCAATTTTGACACTATTCAATAATTGATTTTTGTAAAAAATCATAACAGAATGATTACTTCGAAAAAAGTTAATTAAATCAATACTAACATGTCATATTATCCTATAAAATTATAGGTATTTATAAAAAGTCTCAAATTACATTTTCTTGGGTATTTATAATATCAATTATTCTAATTTTTCATTAATCAGGTAATTACTGCATCACCATTGTGTCATAAATATATTAAATTATATAATGTATAAAAATTATAAATAAAATACCATTATATAGTAAATCTTTTTATCTTTATAATAAATATTTATAGTCTAAAATCCTACATATATAACCCTATGTAAAAATTGTTTTTCTAAAAGATATATGCTTATGTCGTATTTGTATTTATTTTAACTTAATTAATATAAAGTGTCATTATCACTTACAAGTGGCTCCATGTGGTCCAAAAATTGACCCAAATATGCCCATGGTCGGACATGTATCAACAAATATGGTTATGACACATTTTAGGGTAATTTTTTTATTATTATAATATTATTTTTTAACCCTTATTTACCAGATTTACCCTTTAACCATGGTAAATAAAATATTTACCGAAGTAATTATTCAAAATTTATAAAAACAAAAGTTACCTATTTAAACAATTTGAACATCCTGATTTCAAATATGGAATCCATTTTCCCAAATTCAAAACACAGAAGTGGCAGAAATTAATTTAATGTTAATTCGCGTTGTTAAAACAAAAAGCATGTTTTTAAGAGATAATAACTATCAAAAGATTGACACTTGTTTATGTCCGGTTTAATTGAAAAATTATGTACAATTACCAACATTGTATTAAATGGTAAAAATATATTATATATATACTTTAAAACTACTCAAATTCATAATTTATCTATATAAATTATTTCGATTAAAAAAGTTGTTTTTAATTAAAATTTAGTAATTTTCACTATTCATAAAAATATAAATGTTATCTGAAAAGTTCCAAATTTTCATCCTAGGAAAATTCGATATTCAAAATCAGAAAATGAAGTCCATTTTGAGAGATAAAATTTATAAATTTTTTAAAAATTATGAATTACTATTCATAACGGCTAGTTTGATTGATTGTGGTGTGTTAGAACTCGATGTTGCGTACAACACACGCTATCGCATTATTCAATGAGAAACGTACCGTAGAGGCTTGAGGTGTTACATTATACCCTCATTCAAATAATTTCGTCCTCGAAATTTCTAGAATACTACCGCATGAAAAGACTCGGGTGGTTCTTCATCAAAAGTTCTTCGGGTTCCCACGTTGCCTCTTCTATCTTATGGTTTCTCCACAAATCTTTTACTAGACGCGTCGTCCGGTTTCTCAGTACTTGTTCTCTCATATCAAGAATCATGACGGGCTCTTCGCAATAAAATAGATCGGGTTCCAGTTCTAATTCATCATAGGTGACTACATGCGTTGGGTTAGGCTTGTATTTTCTCAACAGTGATACGTGGAACACATCGTGAAATTTTGAGAGACTTGGCGGCATTGCCAAACGGTAAGCTATAGCCCCAATTCGTTCTTGAATTTCGAAAGGTCTGATGTACCTGGGACTGAATTTACCTTTCTTACCAAAACGTATGGCTCCCTTCCATGGAGATATCTTCAGGAAAACATGATCACTGACTAGAAATTCCAAATATTTCCTTCGATTATCGGCATAATTCTTCTGCCTACATTGAACTGCTTTGATATGGTTTTGTATTACCATCACCTTTTCTGTCGTTTCCTCCACATGTTCTAGGCCTACAAGTTTCCTTTCACCAATGGCATCCCAATAGGTTGGTGTGTGACATCTTTTTCTGTATAACGCTTCATATGGTGCCATATGAATACTCGAATGGAAGCTATTGTTATAAGAAAATTCTACCAGAGGTAAATATTGATCCCACATACCCTGAAAGTCAAGTGAGCAGGATCTCAACATGTCTTCTAAGGTTTGAATAGTTCGTTCTGATTGTCCATCTGTTTGATGGTGGTAGACAGTGATCAAATGAAGTTCAGTATCCAAGGCTTTCTGAAAACTTTTCCAGAATCTTGAATTAAAACGGGGATCGCGATCAGAAACAATCGATAGGGGTACTCCATGAAGTCTCACCACTTCATCAATATATATTATTGCAAGACGTTCTAGTGGTAGATCTTCTCTTATAGCAAGAAAATGTGCTGACTTGGAAAGACGATCAACAATAACCCATATTGCATTGTTACTTCTAGGAGTCTTTGGTATCCCCATGAAAAAGTCCATCATAATATTGTCTCATTTCCACTCTGGTATGGGAAGGGGTTGCATGAATCCTCTAGGCTGTTTCCTTCTAGCTTTAACTTGTTGACAAACCATACATCTTGACACAAAATCAGCAATCTCCCTCTTCATGTTATCCCACCAAAAATGTTCCTTCAAATCTATATACATTTTGGTGCTCCTAGGGTGTATAGAAAAATTGGAACTATGAGCATCATCCAACAGTTCCCTTTTTAGATCAGGTATATTGGGAACACAAAGCCTCTTCCCAAATTACAAAATTCCATCTTCATACACAAAGTATCTCAATCTCCCATCATTCACAGCTTTAATCTTCTTTTGAAATTCTTCATCATCGGTCTGAGAACTCTTAATCCTTTCCAGTAAATATGGTTTGACAACCATTTGAAAAAGCATTGATGTTTCACCTTCGCTGGTTATTCCCATTTCCATCTTCACTAGATCCATGAAAATTGGATCCCTTTCAATTCTCATATTGTTCAAAACTCCATGGTCTTTTCGGCTTAAAGCATCTTCCACCTTGTTTTCTTTCCATGGGTGGTAGTGTATTGTACAATCATAATCCTTGAGTAATTCAAGCCATCTCCTTTGCCTCATGTTGAGTTATTTTTGTGAGAAAATATACTTCAAACTCTTGTGATCAGTATAAATATCACATTTTTCACCATAAAGGTAGTGTCTCCATATCTTCAATGAAAATATCACAGCTGCTAACTCGATATCATGAGTAGGATAGTTTTGTTCATGAATTTTCAACTTTCGTGATGCATAGGAAATAACCCTATCATTCTGCATAAAGACACAACCAATTCCTTTCTTTGATGCATCACTATAAATAACGAACCTATCATTCCCCGATGGTGGATTCAATATAGGATCACTGACTAATATTCTCTTCAGTTCTTCGAAACATTCTTCACACTCTTTTGTCCAAACAAATTTAACCCCTTTATGTGTGATCTTTGTTAATGGGTTAGCCAACAGAGCAAAATTATGGATGAAACGTCGATAATAACCTTCCAAACCAATAAAACTACGCACCTCAGTTATACTCATTAGTGTAGGCCATTATTGGATTGCCTTGGTCTTAGAAGGATCAAAAGAGATTCCATCTTTAGAGACAATATGGCCAAGAAAAGAAATCTCATGAAGCCAGAATTCACACTTGCTAAACTTCCCATATAATTCATGTCTTCTCAAAGTCTTCAGGATAATGCGCAAGTGATTTTCATGATCTTCGTAGCTTTTGGAGTATACCAAGATATCATCAATAAATACCACGAAAAATTCATCAAGATATTCCTTGAAAACACTATTCATTAGATCCATGAATACAGAGGGCGCATTAGTCAGCCCAAAAGGCATTACTATAAACTCGTAATGCCCATACCTGGTTCAAAATACTTTATTCGGAATGTCTTCCTTCTTCACACCCAACTGATGGTATCCAGATCGAAGTTAAATCTTTGAAAAGTATTGACCTCCATGCAGTTGGTCAAATAAATCATCAATGCGAGGTAGGGGATACTTGTTCTTTATTATTATAGCATTGATCTCCCTGTAGTCAATACATAACCTCAAAGATCCATCTTTCTTTTTAACAAAAAGAACAGGGGCTCCCCATGGAGAAACAATAGGGCAAATAAATCGTTTATTACCCAATTCCTCTAGTTGTTTCTTTAGTTCAACTAATTATACAGTGACCATTCTATAAGGGGTCTTCCATATAGGCCTTGATCCAGGAATTAAATCAATGGAAAACTCATCTTCTCGTTCTGGAGGATGTCTAGGTAAATCTTCTGGAAACACATCTACATATTCTTTCACAATAGGTACATCCTCTATTTGAACATTCCTTTCCACACCCACAGTCATTTCATTCTCTTCCTCCCCAATAATTGAATTTAGTTGAGCTACTGGGGGTGAATCTAGATAAGAATTAGGTGGTGACGATTCTGCTCTAAAGATAAGGTGTTCCTTATCATCATCATCAAAAATTGTAACCTCCTTCTTCTTAAAATAAATCATTGCATAATAGTCCGAAATCCAATCCATACCGAGGATTATATCAAACTCAATCATAGGTATGACGATGAGATCAGCAGATAAAGAAAATTTATATGCACTAATGGGGACTGATTCACAAAACCTTGTTGCAATGATACTTACCTTCGGAGTTTTAACTGACAACTCCCTTGTTAAATCAAATTGGAAATATCTAATTTTCTTATCAAACTGGGAAGATATGAAACAATGTGATGATCCAGAATCAAATATTGCATTTTCTAAACCTGAGGAAACCATTAAATTACCTGCCACCACGTCTTTCACATCTTCTACCTCAGCAGTAGTGATAGCATAAGCTTGGCCTTGATCCCTTGGCCTTTTTTGAGGTAAGTTCCCCTGACGCTTAGGACATTCATTTGAATAATGTCCCATCTCCCTGTAATTGTAGCATTGGACATCAGTAGATTCCTACTTCCCCTTGCAATCACGAGATTGGTGGACTTTTTCACCACACTTGTAACAGACTCCCATTCCCTTTAAGAAAGTACCAGGGTGTTTATTCCCACATTTGTTTCAGGTTGGATATTCAACTTTTCCCTTCTTCCCATTATTTCCATTCCCAGATTGATCCGGAGATCTCTTCTTCTCTTGCTTTGCTTTAAAGTCATAAGACTTATAAAATTCTTTCTCTTACTTGATACAACATGAGACAATGTCTTCATACGACGAGAAGGATTGTGAGACTAATGCTCGATGGAGAAATGTTTTTAACCCATAAAAGAAACGATCAATATTACTTATTGGGTTACATATATAATCTCCAGCATACCTTGCTAACCTTGTAAAGTTAGCCTCATACTTTGTGACATTCTCATCCTCCTTTTGTCTTAGACTCAGAAATTGCATTTCCATATCTGCTCGATGGTCGCGAGGAAAGTATTTTTCTAAAAACAGATATTTGAACTCCCTCCATTCCATATTTGATACTTCATCATCTTCCTTCGTGTTTTGAATCAATGACCACCATTGATCAGCATCTCCAGTGAGGCGGTAAACTGCCATGATATCTTTTTCCCTTTCACTACTCCCAAATGCCGGAAATATTTTCTCTAGGGAATTTATCCATTGATCAGCTACTAATGGATTTTTACTCCCATTGAATTTTGGTGGTTTCTGCCTCATGAAGCGATCTAACATTGATCCTCCATGCTGCGGATCATGGTGCTCCATACAGGTAAGGTTATTATTCATAACCTGAGTGAGTTGTCCCAGTATAGTGATTAGTTGATCAGCACCAGTTGCATCACCAGATCCACTATAATTATCTTGAGCCGGAGTGATATCCCTACATGGAGTGCATGCATTGATACAGTTTCCATTTCTTCCACTAGGCTCCATTTCTAAACAATGGAATAAACTAGATCAGTTTATGAATCAAAATACATAATTCCATACTTATAAAACACTTAACATAGATTGAACTATTTATGGATATAATCCATAATCATAAAAAATGTGTTCTTTGAGGAAGTATATACTCATAAACCCTTCATAATGATTTGTAAAAAAAATGAGAGTTATCCTAAGCATATCCCCCAGGAGTGTCGTAACCAAGAGTGCAACAAGGACCGTTGGCGTGCACCAGTTCCCGTTCGAGTCTAGCTCAAAGTAGTGTTTTTGGGTTTTACCCCTAGGTACATCTGTGCCAGAGCCACCTATATCTGCTCATATCGAGACCGGGATGTATTGTTCGGAAAACTCACAAAATCACTACAATACCAAAATTCTAAGAAGTTCTTCTATACTAATCCTCAAAGTCCATCTTAAATCTATGTGCTCTAATCAGAGTTAATCTAAATCTAGCTTCCAAGGTTTGTACTAAATCTCCTCTGATACCAACTGTAATGCCACGACCCCAGTTACCCAGAGTCGGTGCATTATTAAATAACAATGGCATGATCACAAGAAAGATCAAGTCTTGAAAGACCGATTAGTTTAGTAACCTTGGAATAACTATATACATTTATAAATATTACATTACATCATAAAATGAAAACTACAACAATATAGTCTCCATACTCCAAACTCTTATCCCCTCATACTATCCCTACAGGTCATTTATAAAATACTTCTTCACATCCTGGGAAAAATAAAACATAGAAAGGGGTGAGCTAAAAATTCCCAGTAAGGATAACAATATAGCGGAAACTTTCATAAATAAGAATGTACATTTAAGGCAATGTATATCTAAAAAAAGCCTTTTAAAGTTGAAATTCAACATAGAATGGAAAAAATAAAATGAAATAATGCCATTTACTTATTAACATGTATATTCTACTAAACGAATAATCACATGCAATATCAATAACCACTTTCATAATGATGGAATGCATAATTCTAGACTATCATTACCACATAGCCAAGGCCTCGTGCCAAGACTACAAATAAGATTTATCCAAGGCCTTGTGCCAAGACACTAGTTCGTCTCATGAGACCTACCGATGCATCGAGGAGCTATAGTGGGCTCCACCCGTCACATAATAAGTCCAATGCATTCCCATATGAAAAGTTTTAAACATAACATAAACATTCGTATTAAAACTAGCATACGAAATGTAACTACTTCATCCATAAACCACGAATGGTATGAAAATAACACATCCACAGTCAAACATATCACAAAACCTTCAATACAATATAGAAGTTTTGTATCATAATAAATCAACTTCAAATAAGCGTAAAATCCATCAAAGGATGTTGACATAGATGAAATCAAAAATCTTTTTAGAGAAATATATATTTTTATTTTGAAATCATTTAAGAGTCATATATTTTTAAAATAAAACATTTTCTTTGAAAATATTCTTATAAGATTGTAAGGGATGCTTTGACGATTTTATAACGGCGGAAAAAAACGGCACCTGCCGTATAAGTTAAAAAAACATTCTTACATTAATTCTGTTGAAAAGGTTAAAAAGGACCTTGTTTGGAAAATGACGAAAAGATTTCTTTATAAACCACTTATAAAAGTCAACAATGGTATAAATGACTTTAACCCATATTCTAGTAAATATTAAATTTTTTTTGAAATACATTTTTAAGAAACATGGATGTGGATGATAAAGAAGTCCCAGTAGATTATTACGTATAAACAACCTCGGATAATGAAGAGATTGCGAAATAAACCCTTAACTTGTAATTTTCCTTGGTTGGGGTAGGTTAACCTCCTTTATAATGGTGAAATAATTTTTATTAAATTATACAATAATCATATATATTAATATGATATCATATATGATCTTTTAACATTGCTTTGTTAATAATATTTTAGAAATATCGTCGTTTCGGGTGTTAACTTACTCATTTTATTTTATATGTTTTGTTATGTAAGCCATGTGTGTTATGGATATATTGTATCTTATTAATATATATAATGATATTAACTCCTTCAAAATTATTATTAATATTCAAGTGAGAATTATACTTGAATGGATACGATGTAGAATGAATCTCATCGCGTTCGTGGAGACGGTAGTCCGTAGTACGCACGAGCGACAATATCATTCTTTTGATATTAAAATAATATATAATTGGATGGTATATCATATATAAAGAATCATTATCATGTTATATTTATTATTTACATGAATTACACATCATTATTATAGCCATCCAAATAATAATTTATTGAATAACAATTACACCACGACGTGGAGACGGTAAGCCGTACATACGCACGTATGGTGACATGTCATTCAAATGATGGATAGAATACTAAAATATGGTTTCAAAATGTTTATAATAACATCAAAGTATATATAATATACTGGAGTTATTATTTTAGAATGGAAATAACAATGATAGAAGAAGTGGAAGAAGAAAGGAACTTGAAAAGGGGTGGTGAAATCATTATCTCTTCTTCGGGTTCTTCCTTTTGATTTGATCAACAGGGATCCTTATGTTGGATTTCTGACTAAAGGAAGGCCTATATAATGAATTTAGGGAAGTTTATAGAGTATTTGGGTCGGTTTTGGCCAATTCAAAATGCTTTGAAGGTGTGAATTAATGAGAAGGAGGAGTGCCCTTTTATAAGAGGGGTGAGGGGAACCTTTGGAAAAGCTAGAAATATTATTTTATAATAAATTCATATTCGGTTTATAATGGCTCCAAAGTGGATTATTTAAAGTTTAAGGTAGGGATAGGTCGCAAACCACTCAACTAATAGGATTTAGACAGGTTTGGGTTACTATATTAACCTTATCTTTAAGTATTAACTCTTAGTTAATTAGTTTCAGTTTTACAATGTCTCTTTGTATTTTTATATTATATGGTTAATAAACATACTATATATATATCCTAGAGACCCCCAAGTGGTCTGTTAATGATACACTTATCATTATATAAGTCTCTTGGCCGATCCTCAGATTTTTAGGAATTTAATATCAATTAATAATATAATATTTGTTTTAAAAACTATTTTATGTCAATTTTGACACTATTCAATAATTGATTTTTGTAAAAAATCATAACATAATGATTAATTCGAGAAAAGTTAATTAAATCAATCCTAACATGCCATATTATCCTATAAAATTATTGGTATTTATAAAAATTCTCAAATTACATTTATTTGGTATTTATAATATCAATTATTCTAATTGTTCATTAATTAGGTAATTACTGCCTCACCATTGTGTCATAAATAAATTAAATTATATAATGTCTAAAAATTATAAATAAACTAAAATTATGTAGGAAGTCTTTTTATCTTTCTAATAAATATTTATAGTCTAAAATCCAACATATATAACCCTATGTAAATATTTTTTTTCTAAAAGATATATACTTATGTCATTTTTGTATTTATTTTAACTTAATTAATAGAAAGTGTCATTATCACTTAAAAGTGGCTCCATGAGGTCCAAAAATCGATCCAAATATGCCCATGGTCATCCATGTATCAACCAATAAGGTTAGGACACTTTTTAGGATAATTTATTATTATTATAATTTTATTTTTTAACCCTTATTTACCGGATTTACCCTTTAACCATGGTAAATAAAATATTTACCGAAGTAATTATTTAAAATGTCTAAAAATAAAAGTTAACTATTTGAACAATTTGAACATCCTGATTCCAAATATGTAATCCATTTTTCCAAATTCAAAACACAGAAGTGGCAGAAATTAATTTAAAATTATTTCTCGTTGTTAAAACAAAAAGCGTGTTTTTAAGAGATAAAAACTATCAAATGATTGACACTTGTTTATGTCTGGTTTAATTGTAAAATTATGTACAATGACCAAAATTGTATTAAATGGTAAAAATAAATTCTAAATATACTTTAAAAGCACTCAAATTCATAATTTATCAATATAAATTATTTTGATTAAAAAAGTTGTTTTTAATTAAAATTTTGTAATTTTCACTATTCATCAAAATATAAATGTTATCCAAAAAGTTCCAAAATTTCACCCTAGGATAAATTAGATATTCCAAATAAAAAAATGAAGTCCATTTTGAGAGATAAAATTTATAAATTTTTTAAAAAGTAGGAATTACTATTCATAACGGCTAGTTTGATTGGTTGTGGTGTGTTAGAACTCGATGTTGCGTACAACACACGCTATCACATTATTCAAAGAGAAGCGTACCGTAGAAGCTTGGGTTGTTACATATAGGAAGAGGTTACTGCACCCAAAATTCTTCAACAAGTATGATTCTAATATCCCCAAGAACATCAAGCTTAATGGATGGGAAAGTGTAGCCATATCAAAGACAGGAGCTCAGGATGTTGTGTATCCGGATCTTCTCATAGAATTGTATGAATCAGTTTTTTCATGGAAGATGGCAGAGAAATATTTCCCTTCAAAAGTTATGAAAAGGCATATGCATTTCTTACACCGAGGCTGCTAGCTTGGTAGGGTTATCCTATGAAGGGGAAGCCAAATTTTGTTCCCACAATCTACCAGATGTTCAAGGTATTTTCGTAAAGTTGAAGGATTTACAGCATCTTGGACTCTCTAATGTCAATAAAGATAAGATTTCTCACTTTTCTACCAACAATCAGATCTTATAATTATGTGTTCAGGGTCTTCTAGTACCGAGAAAGGGTAAAAATGACACACTTAAGAAAAGTTATATGTATATATTTGATTTTTTGCTAAATCTAAGGAAAATCAATCTGATGAATCATATTCTCATTACGATTGAGAATATCAAGAATGGGAATCTGAGAGAACCGATAATCATGTATCCCGCATGAATCTCCAGGTTGATAGTTTGGTGTCTTGAATCTTTCATGATCCCTTGTAGTTCCAGGCTAAGGAATTGCAACGTAATACTGATTAGTGATGATACCCTCAAGAGGATGATGGTTGGTTTCTCTAAGGAGTCAGGTGAATTTTATGATCTACTAAAGTATGAGGCAGAAGCCATTCCGGAAAATGATGAAGAGGCTGAACCATTAAAGAAAGCTGGAAAGAAAAGAAAATTTAAGGAAGTGGAAGAAATAGAGAAAACCACTAAGGCCAAAGAAACGGAATCTGTAACTCCACATCTCAAGAAACAGAAAGCGTATCCGGATGAGGTAGTTGCCAAATGGAGGGTGGATAAGAAGATTCAGAAGGATGGGGAGCCACAGTTTAGCCTAGATCCTGCAGAGGCCAATGCATTGAAGGAGAAAGCATCTGATGAGCTTGAGGAGCAGGCCAAATAGAAGAAGCTAAAGAAGAAATGTCTGAGGCTGAAATTTGCCAATCTCTTCTAAGGGATACCGATGTTTCATCCGAACAAATTCCCGTACCGAAATCTTTCTTAGTAGAACCATTTCCTAAGACTCCGGGAAATAAGTTCATGTCCCCAGAAAAAGTTCAAGAGAAGGTTGATGAATTGATATAATCTATAGAAGATGTGACAGAAAATGAAGAAAGTAGTTTCCGTACTGAAGATCTGATTAAGCAAGTTGAAGATTATCATGAGAAAGAAAGTGATTTCAAAAAGTTGTCAATCTGGACTTCTCAAGACAGATATTCAAGAATTTATACTCATGTGGTTGATGAGAAGGAAGAAGAGAAGGTGAACAAGTTTTCTATAATCATCACTTTTTTCATGTTGAAGACATTGAGGCTGGAGCTGAGAAGGAAAAAGTTGATGAAGATAAGAATGTTTAGTTATATGAAAGTGAGCAGGAATCTCCAGATGAAGAAGCTATTCCGAAAACCAATAAGTTTAAACAAGTGGTTGTTGATACCACTACTAAATAAATTCTAAAGAAGAAGGAATCTAGAGG
This sequence comes from Viscum album, assembly GCA_963277665.1. Lineage (NCBI taxonomy): Eukaryota > Viridiplantae > Streptophyta > Magnoliopsida > Santalales > Viscaceae > Viscum > Viscum album. Next base: position 1,184,512,710 of record OY728161.1, on the reverse strand, counting down.
ATCCACTAAGAGAAAGCTTGTCGAGTTAGAGGAAGAACCACAATCTAGGATAATGTCAGATTCAGAGTCATCTGCTTTAGGACATGATTTTGTCATTCAGTTACTGAGGAAGTTAGTGGATACCATTCCGATCTTTCCAACAATTGACTCTAGATGCCAAATACTCCAGTATAGTATGAATCAGAAATCAGACTCTGTATCCATGGTAATGGATAGGTGTGCAAAGATTAATGATGATCACAAGAATTTCCATATCAACTATAAAGCCCAAAAAAATCTTGCAAGAAAATGGTGATCTGGTCAAATAATGTTGTAGAAGATATGAGAGAGCTTGATGACTTTCAAGACGATGTTATGAAATCCGTTGATACTTCAGATGGTAAAATCAAGGATCTTATAGATAGCATTGAGAAAAATCTAAGACTTGAGCAGAATGTTCGGATTTAGGATGTTAATGATCTGAATGGAATGTTTAATTTTGTCTTCCAAAGTTGGAAAACAGAAAGGGATCTCCAGATTGAGATCAAAGAAAAGCTAGTGAAGTAAGATGAATTGCTAAAGGATCATAAAGAGGCCAGGAAAGCTCAGGAAGACAGGATCAATGCATTAGAAAAGCAAGCAGAGGAGGATCAGAAAGAGTTAAAGAAACTAAAAACCATTGTGAAGAAGCCGATATCCAAGGAAGAATAAGCAAAATAGATCTAAATCTGATCTTTTGTTGTATCTGTTTTTCCTAGTACAAATTCTTCCAATCTCAATGAAATTATGATTTCTTGATTTTCTTGGATGTTTGTACTGATATTTCAGGTACCATATATTTTTTCCATTCCCTCAAATTCTTTTTTAAAAACACAAAGGGGAGAAGGAAAAAGAATTCTATGTAATGAAGAAATATCCCTAAGTGAGGGGGAGTACGAAGATTTCCATACTCAAGATAATAAAATTTATCATTCCTGAAGTTTAGAATACAATCCATAAAGTTCCAAAGCCTAATGAGGAGTTAGTCATATTCACCATAGTTCATAAGTAAAGGGAGATAAGATTTATTTCAATGTCTAGAATTTTTTTCCATGTCTTTATATTCTTTTTCGTAAGGTTTTTTGTGCTTTCCAAAAAGGGGGATATTATTGAGTCAATAAGGATTTCTTTATGACTTTTCCATTCCTAAAAACATGGGGGATATTTCTATGTCAATAAGTCTTTCCTTATGACTTTAAAATTCCTTCTTGTTTTGAAAATCACAAACACATTATCTCAAGGAAAATTTCTTTTTACCCTTTGTTTTACTTCTTGAAGGAAAATTTTCGTCCCCAATGAAATTTACCCTTATCATGTTTTTCACTGTTCATATAATATATTTTCTAAGTAGAAAATTTTGTTTGAAACCAAAACCTTTGAATCCTATAAATATTTAGATATGAAGCATTCTATCTTATAATTCAAATTCCCAGAATTCTAATTACGAATTCTTGTTACAAACATTCTGAGTTATGACTCCGAAATAAAATTACGAATTCTGGGTACGAACATTCTGAGTTCTGACTCCGAATTATAATTATGAATTCTGGTTACGAACTTTCTAAGTTATGACTCCAAATTCTAATTACGAATTCTGGATACTATATTTCTATGTTCTGACTCCGAATTCGAATTACGAATTCTGGATACGAAAATTCTATGTTCTGACTTCGAATTCTGATTATGAATTCTGTTTAAGAACTTTTTGAGTTCTGACTCCAAATTCTGATTACGAATTCTGATTACGAATTCTGATTATGAATTCTGATTTCGAATTCTGATTACGAATTCTAATTACGAATTTTTATTACGAACTTTGTATGTTCTGGTTTTGAATTCTTGTGAATCCATACTCTAAATTTCCTTGAAATTCAGACGCTGGAATTATGTAGAATTCAGGTTCTGAACTCTTATAAAATATTCAGAATATCCGTCTATTTTAGACTTTGAATTTAATTTTTTTTAGACTCTGAACATTCATTTTCTTACATTATGAATATAGGATTTTAGTTATATAACCATATTTTTCTTATACTTTTTTTGTTATAAAACGTTGTCGTGCATTCAGTTATTGACTAACCGTTGTTTGAGTGACACCTGTATAGGTCCCTCTAAAATTCAAGGAAAAATATGACCGTTGTAGGAGGGAGCCGACCGTTGAAGCTATGACTACAAATAAGACCTCATTTGAAAGAGTTTTACACTATTCTAGGACTCTAGAGATTACATGCTGTTGAAGTGGTTTCTAGAGAGAGACTCTCACTGTTTTGTGTGTACTGAACTTCTAGTTCAGACATGATTTGTGCGACTCTGATTGTTGCTGTGTACAGTCGAGGGATTTCGGGGATAGGAAGACAGAGGAGATGACTACCTTGAAGTTATGGACTTCCTTGCTAAAGAAGAAAGAGGTTCCAACTACCTCGAAGTTGAGGGCTTGCGGGGATAGCAAGACAGACTCTGATCATCGTATAGAGGGCTTACCCTGGTGTGGGTAAGACATAATTTCTTGATGGTATAAATCAAGGGGCCTTTATCCAAGGTTGTTGGATACTCTTCTCTTTGGGTTAAAAGATTTACCTTGTTACTTGTTTTTTTAAATGTTTTCCGCTACATTTGTATTGTGGATGAAAGTATAACTGTCTTATACTTCCTTATATTTTTACATTGATTTAGTTAGATTCAATACACTTTAAGGTAGAATCTTTATCTTTATAAAATTTCATTAAGTTTCATTTCCAGAATCAGTTTTCCAAAATTACTTTCTCAGAATCATATTTCCTGATTCAAGAATGTTTATATATCTAGAGGTTTTGTGAATAACCTTGTTTAACCTTGTTAAACATAACCATCTTTAAAGTTCCAAATGAATTTTTAAAGAATACAATTAACCCCCCCTCTTGTATTTTGAGTATAATTAGGCACTACATATATTTTATCTATTATTTCGATCCTACATTTGGTATTATAGAGTATATCATACTCAGACATACCATCTCAATAGTAGGGACACCCGAATTACCTTTGGGTACAATACAATGAAAAAATGTGCTACATAACATTATATGTGATTTAACCTATCATTGCTTCATGAGGATACCTAAATAGGTAGTATACATATAAATTGGGCCCCTTTTGAACCTTAACATCCAAATTTCTCTAAATCATGGAATGCAATACAAGGTAAGGTAGTTTCGGTCATCCATATTATCCATTATTCCTATATCCCTACTTCAAATTAAAAAAATGGAATAGAGAAATAGAATCAAACTCCAGGAAAGTACCGAACCTATAAATACCCCAATGGTCTCCACAAACACTAATCCTGAACAAGAATATCCTCAATCATCCAATCTCTCTCAAAAAACCCAAGTTCGGCTAATGCCATCACCCTCCAACAAAAATCATTGATACAAGAATCATCAATCTCATAAGGTAATAAAACATAGTGAAGCCACCACAGCTCAAAAAACCACAAGAAAAAATCCTAACCTACAAAGGGTCTCCTCCAGAGAACAATAGCATAAGGTGGAAATTGTATAAGTGGAACATTCGGTTCACCCAATTTTTTTTCAAAATTAATAAATGGAACCTTGGCTGGACCCTCAACACAATACCAAAAAACAGATTACCAGAAAATAAACATCATGAAAAACATCATCCAAAAAGGGAATGACTCATATTAGATCCCCATATTATCTCAAACTCTGCAAAAAATTAATTGGCTAAACCAGTCACCCAATAATGCCAAACCACTCACAAGGATCCTACAAGTTCCAAAAACTTGTGAAAAGAATAAAAATCATAAAATAGAACCAATGTCTTCAAAAAAATACATCCTACCTCCCATAATAAATCCAATTGACCTCATGATTTTACACAAGGAATCCCCATTCCAAGGTGATCGATAAGTGAACGCCCTAATAAAGGCCTCAAATCAAAAAACCCATCCCCTAAAAAAATTGGAAAACCAACACCTTAAAGAATCATCCTGAAAATTAAAATAGTTTTAAACACTATATAAATGACCTCTCAATGTAGACAAGGTAACATAATAATTATTTAAGATGAAATATGCATGAAATAGACAATTCACAAGTCATGTTCTGACTCACATAACAAATAAAATAAAATCATCTTCCTATAAATGTTTATTTCATGTACAACACAGAACATGGTGTGTACTCTCCTAGGGTGTCATAGAAATGTATATTCACACAACCAAAGAAACAACTAGGGTCACCTAATATACTAGTAAATTTTCACGGCTTCTACATGTGTACATTTATATGCCCATGAAAATCCACATGCGGTGTCTTCCCATCCAAAATTCCATGTAGCCAAGTACTACTACCCGTTGTGTACTCTTGAGTACATGGTGTGAAGTCTTCACATTACCATATTCCCATGAACATGGATACATGTCGATGTACCACTACATGGGGTGCACCCTAGGTACATGGTGTGTACTCCCCAAATCCACCATCCTATGTACATGGTCACATGGACAGGTGCATGAAGAGGTACTACTACATTGAGTGTACTTAAAGTATCTGTAGTTTACTTTTAAAAACATCACCTTTGATAATATAGATGAAAACACACATTGTTTTAATCAAACAACATATAATGTGATCTATATTTATAGAGTATAAAACCAATGAAACTCCCTGAAACCCCATGATTCCGCAAGAAACCACCAAATAAATCATCTTGGAATATCCAAGAAAAAATATATGTGATTCTAAAATAAGAATAAAATTTTGGATTAATAGAATAAAAATTAGAGAGTTTATATTTCTAATTGTAAATCTATGAATCTCTGATCGAATCATTGTTTTGCATCACCTATATAAATTTTTTGCATAAACCCAGATCTGTGATGAAATGTCACACTCCCTCCCACCCTCTTCACTCCTTCTACTCTCAGTCTTGAATATCTCAGTAAAATAAAATTTTTATGTTGGGTCTAACATGACACAATAAGGAATGAAAAATGAAGTAAATTGAAAAGAAAAAACAAAATAAAGGAAAAAAGAAATAGAAAGGGGCGAAGAAAAGTGGCCCATCTCAACCTTGTCGTCAGACATGTGGTTATGCTCTATATAGGCAAACCTCATAATTTCAAACTCAATATTAATGTTTAAATTTTTGTCTGGAACACCCAAAAAAAATTATAACCAAATGAACATATGAAAATAAATAGTATTTAATTAAATATAAAATAAAAAATATGTCAAAATTTTAACACCTCAGAATTCCACCAAACATCGATCATATGGTAATAACTCTATTATGTTACAAACATTGTGTAGTGAAATATTATCCTAGATCTCATGACCAGTTAAGTTATATATATTCCCCTAAATATTCATTTGAGAGAAAAATCTAAATTTCCCATTTTTTTCATATATCACCATGGTTCGATTCCTAAGAAGACAAAACATCTGGTCCCTACAATGAGAATAGACACCCCACCAAAGATTTTAGGTATTAGCCTATAATGTAACAAAAGTTTTACCATAGACACATGGACCCCTCCATATGACCCACCCATATTCCCCAACTAATTAAAATACCAATGAATATCCACATAGACCAATACATGTTCCTCCCAATGTAATTTTTCCTCCCTCAAACACACCATGGGAATCATCCCAAGAGGTCACCCTTCGTAACAACTAATCATGGAAAAGTATGATTAACTATGGAGTTTAAATATAGATTGATTAAAAAAAGGCATAACATGTTGACATAAGTAAAAGAATTTATTCATTCAAACCTTTACCATTATGATGTGTTACATTCACCACTCCATTGGAGAAAATTTCCTAATTATGGACTCTACATCATAACACATTTAGTGATACAACAATTAAAGTAGAGTTTTTTCATCTGATACCAATTCAACCACTAGGCTAGTTCAGAGAACCACAACCCATTTTCATAACATATTTTATGTACTAGTCCTCCTGGTACCACTAGTTTCCATATATATAGATTGTAACCACCCTAGGGCCCACCCACATTCCAAAATAAGTGTTCAGACTAATTGATTTCCAATCTAATAAACACTTTTTCATACATTATACTTTGTTGTAACTCCCACACACCATGTAAAATATGCAATCTATTCACCCTACATAATCAATACTACAAGATAGGTAAACTTAACTATGGAGTTATAATAAAGTAGGCTCATTAAAGGACAGGTTCATCATGATGACATGAATCATATCATTAAACATTTATCATTTTTTCACATTGGGGTTTTATAATATGTTATGATAAAAAACATGAAACACATTTACATTATATGGATTATGCTATGTTAAATGTTTTATGAACTTCTGGCACACATTTTTACAATTATCAATATGAAATAGGTAGGAACTACATTTCCATCCAAGTAATTTGGTATAAGTTGTTATATGATTGGATATATAGTTCTAGAATGGAGACATAACACAGTTCAATAGTAGTTGTTATCCACTATGATAGTATTTGGATTGAACTAGGACGTAAATGATGACTTAGTGGAGTGAATCAATTCTAGAACGATAGTCTTGATACTATACATTACTATGAACAAAATTATTTTAATTTTTTTTGTATGCCCAAAAATTATAACTTATTACTATGTTATTTTCCCATGGATAATTTAAATTACACTAATTATGATTCTTATCTTATGAATTTCCCAGCATTTTGGGAAAAAGTAAGACATTTTAATTTTATGTTCGTGGTATGATTATAAAATGTTACGCTAAGGTTTTCACACACTTATTCACATGTTAAAATTTTGTGATCCTTGACATAGTCTACTATTACACTTATAATTAATTAGGGATTATCCATTATTATTCTATAATTCAATATATTATGCAAATGGAAATTACATATGTTATAAATAAGATGGGTTTATGTTATGAAAAATCTAGTGGTAGTTGATTTCATTTAATTAGGAACCATTTATTAATGATTCCAAAGTTACTAGGCATACATTATTCTAGAATGGATGATTATGTTATGTAACTAATATACATCTATTAAAAATTCAATCTATTGAAAAAATTTGTGGGTCACTATAACAAATTCATCCCGAAGAATCATAAATTAAGTGTACTCTACTATCATTATTTATAATTATCCTAAATCAAGCTTCTGACCATATAGGTAATTCCACAATACATATTTACATTCCATATAAACACACATTTATCCATTAATCATAATTAATATAATCTTCTTCATCATGGGTACTATATAAAAAATTTATTTTGACATATATTTATAATTTTATATATTTTATATAAGTTGTAATCGTTGGAGGCATGCTAATTGATTAAATTCATGTAACTAAAAAAATATATTCAATATTGACGACTAATTAAAATATTGAATACCATTTAAAAAGAGTATTGGACTTATTTCTATCCACATCACCTTTCTAATCCATCATAATCCCAATGAATATTTTTCATCAATATTATATTTTTTCATTTCACTAGTTCCCATGAATCATTCTTCTGAATTTTATCATGAATCTCACCAATACAATAAAAAAACCCATTATTTTAAATTAAATTAGTAAATTATTTATTATATATAATTTATTTTAGGACGTTATTTCTTGATGGCTATGATCATTTTTCTTTTTTTAAGACCATTATTTAGGAATCCAATATTTATTTGAGCCCCAAAATTTTATCTCAACATTTCATTTAACAATTTATTTTTCAATTCATAATATTTATTAATGAAATTGTAAAATATATACATTAATCCTCAATAATTATTTTTTCTAATTTTTGTTTTAAGTAATATTATAAAAGTGAAAAACAAAATATTTATCTCTATATGATATGTTTTCATATTTATGATTTATTTTGAATTACAGTGACATCCCCACTAACAAAAATTCTTTTTTTGTATCATATGTTGGATTTTCCCTTAATATGTCTCTATGAAATAATCCACCATTTTATTTCTCAACAATATTTCAATTGATTAGGTCTTTATTATTAATACAATATGTATATATAAAAAGCCTAAAATGTTTCTAGATATTTTTATTTTAAAATTAATAAAATAAATTCTCAATGTTGAGTATTGTATTAAGATATGTCTATAAGGAATAAATCAAATAGTTTTTATGGAAGGTAACATGTAATAACTTTTACAATCTTGAAATTACATCATTGTTATAGACATATCACAAGACTCAAATTTTTTTATTTCAACTGACTGACTGAAAATTATTTTTTATTTTATTATCAAATCACTTTTATGGGAAAGTGAGCAACCCCAAGTCTATCAAAATACAAACAACAACAAAAGAAACTCCAAACAAGTACTGGTCCTACCTCTACCCAGCAGCTCAGCGTTAAAAGGCCTCCACCAAAGCATGAGACTTGGCAAACAGTCCCGTGAAATGTTGTACGGGCATGGTACCAATGGCCAGGCCATACCCTCTCAGTCTTCCGCTCCAAGTGACATGTAGAGGCGAAGACCTTGTGCTCTAAAACTCATCTAAGTAAAGACCATAAAACTTGTTGGAAAAACCTGAAAACACCCCGATACATACAAACTGAAGAAGCACTGCCACCTATGCAAACATCTCAAGAAGAAGAGAGCACCCCAACATTAGTCAAATAATGGTAAAGCATATTGGTTGAAAAACAGCTCAACTCTACCTGTAACCGTGTCACTAAACAACCTCCAGGCTATAGCGGATACCTAGGTGTGTGGGTCTCCCATTACCAGGGCTTCAAGCGACGAGGTCAATTTGTCCCAGACCTATATATACTCCTCCAGTCTAATAATTTCCTTATTGAAGCCCCAAACCAGGATCATGTACTGTTTGTCGACCCAGGAATATTGTTCTTCATTAAGTTTCACTTCAATGTCCCAACCCATCATCTTGGCCACTTCATCTTCCGACGCATTGAGAAATAACACATGCTCTGTCACCTCATCATCCGAACATAAAATCAACTCCAAGGGAAGTGCAGAATGGCCAGGAGGTTCCAATTGACCCCTGATCCCACTGTTCAACTTCTCTTCCAATTTCTTTTTTGCTGACCGAGTCTTCATGGGAGGTGGTAAAGATGTGTGATCCTTCCTGCCCGTCCTCCTCCTATTTCTCTTAGTTCTACTCAGACTAGACTCCCCAGCAGATAAACTCTTTCTATTTGCAATTTGTTCCTCCACCCCAAATCCATCGAGATTCTTCCTGCTTGTCTCCTCTCCCTCATCTGCAACCTGTGCTACATCTCCCGATCCTACCTCCACCAAGCCGTCAAACCTATTACCCAAGGAGATTGGGGTCTGAGTTGAGTAGCTAGTACCCCCTTGCCTCCACATACTGACATCTTTACCGCCCTTCCATTCTTTCACAATATCCAAACCAGTTGACTCCACTTGTTCACTGCCGGACGTGCGGGCCAAGAACTGGCCCCCATCGAACTCGCCTTCCACTCGGACCTCCATATGCTGGGATTTACCTTTCTCCTGCATCCTAATGCAGGGAGTTCCCGCACGATCTGCCTTCAGCCGGTTGAAGGGGAAGTCTGAAGTGATCGCCTCATCTTCCAAATTCTGAGGCTGGTCACCAAAGGAGGCAACACTCTTCCCATCATTTCCCCCTGAATTAAATTCTTTATTCTCCTCCTCCTCCAGTGCTGAGAACCGATTCGAGGAGCATGGATTAGAGTTGACCAATTCAATGCTGGTCAGTAGGGGCTGCTCAGCAACAACTGCATTTGTTTCCTGGTCGAGACCACGTCCCATGAATTGGTGTCCAACACTGTTGGCATTAACTTGAGTCTGCAAGGAGGGATCCATTGCCTCCCTACCAACATTAGTGTCGAAGGAATTAACCCTGAGATCATCCTTGAGCCTGCTAAAAACACTAGACACCGAGGGGTTTTCACCCTACTTTGCAGCAGGTGATGAGTGTTTAGAAAGACTGGGCCGTTTCCTCTAGGCCTGCTATCTCCTCCATTTCTGACCTTCAAAACATCTCTGGTCTTCACGATATTAGATTTCTAGTGGCCGTCGCGTTGGCAGAAGGCCCTGGTGTGTCCCAGTCTACGAAAATCTGAACAAAAATCCATCCAATGATCAAAGATCACATGTTGCTTGCATCAGATCTCCTCTGCAACATCAATCCAAACCGTCTCCACCGGCGCTCTCTAGGTATCAACCTCCACGCACATCCTTGGGTTGATCGGGTGGCTCACCGAGGCTGTACAGGAATCAATGCACAGAAATCGCCCAACCATGTTCCCCAGCACACGCATGATTTCTAGGTTTTGAAAGGTAAGGGGAAGCAGGGGAAAGCTAATCCAGATCGGAATGAGGGGGGAATCACGGTTCATATGGAACTCGTAGGACCATCTGCTTAACTGGAACTCATACCTTCCGCACTTCCTGGGAGCGAATGCTAGCTCACGAACCATGTCCTCCAATGAATAGCAGCGAACCATCAAACTCCGTTTATCTAGCAAACCAGTAACCGGCTGAAATTGAAGACCCCAAGATTTGGTGACGAACCTGTCGAATCGTCCACTGAATTATATTCCACATATTATTTTATAACTATTTTTATCATGTATTATAACACACATGATTCATAATTTGGAAAATTATTATTGTGTTTTCTAATACTATAATAACAACTACATCATTAAATATTTTGACTTTTCATAAATTTAATAAATGACACACCATTTCATGAATCACAAATAAGAGATAATTTAATCATTTTTCACAATATAAAACAAAAGAATTATACACTATATTCATTTATATGTCTTTATACAACATTTTTTATATTATTTTGATCATTATGAGATATCATTATCAAATAAAACTAATACTATTTGATATTTCAAAAATCATTAAATATGGTTTATAAAAGCAGTCACATGATATGAAAATATATTATTTTGTATAAATAGAATCTATGATTTTAACTATTTATTTGATTCTTCATTTAATTTTGTTTTTCCCCTTTTGAAATTTACATTGATTATTTCCAATCCTAGGATATATAATAGAGTGATTTCAGTTTTAAGTTACTCAAAAATTATAGGTGTTGGTTTTTATATTACATAATCCATATATCATTTCTATAATTAAAAATAGGATTTACTTTTTTCACCTATATATATAATATATTTATAATTTCTTCAGGTTATTAATTTTTTTCGTATCTTACATAATTATGAATCACTTTTATATCTAGGTTGATGAATCTTATATAATTATTTTTACATCTTATGAAGAAAATGATCATATTAGAACTTGTATCACCGAGAGGATTCATTATATTTTTTGTCTAATTATATTGATTCATAATAATATATCATTTATATATTTTCTAAATCCATTAAATCCAATATATGAAATTTTTTATTAAACATTTTGGACCTATGCTTAATCATTATTTATGTATATCTCTTTATAGAGTGGATTATACATTATCTTTTCATCAAGAAATTCATATTACCAATTTTATAGTATATTGAATGTTTTTTTATTTTTAAGATGATTTTATTTTTGTTATATCTAAATTGGATTTGTGGATATCAGATTTTATATCTTGTTTTCAATATATAATTTTTATAAGATGTATACAAAATTCAATTATTTAATCTATTGAATTTTTTATTTTTATTTTTTATATCATAATAAGATTCTCAATTTCAAACATCCATATTATCAGATTATCAATTATTTTTTCTATTGGATAATTATGGATGTTATTTCATCAATAATTTTCAACTATTTTCCAATATCAGGATTCATCATCTAATTTTATTTTAAATTAATTAGTTATTCTATATGGTTTACCCAAAATTTTATTAAGCCTATATTTATCCAATTAGTGTTTTCTCTAAGTCATCTAATATTAATAACTTTTTTTTATATTTTAATTGTTATTATTTTTACTAAAACACATTATCTGTCGGTATTTTATTTTTTTTCGAGTTGGTATTTATATGGAATTAAGACATAATGGAAGAATGTATGTGATGTTGATCTATTTTATGAAGATGAATAATTACTTTAGTATAAAACTAGGGTTTATGATATTAGAAAGATCATGGTATAATTATTTACAGTAAACCTCATTCCTAAAAAATTATTATGCTATTATAGTTTCATCATACATAGAATGAATATATACTCATTTAAAGAAAACAAATATGATGTAATAATTTATGATAAATGTGTTTTAAATCAAAAAATTAATAATGAATGTGAAATATAAAAAATTAATATCAAAATATTATTATTTAGTATAAGTATTTTTGATGAATAATGATCAAATATAAGACTAAATGGAAACAAATAAAGGATGAAACTAGTGAAACATATTAATGAATGAATGTATAGTTTAATAAAAGAGTAATTGTTTTGAGAAAATTTAGATAAAGAAAATGAATAAGTTGTTTTAACCCCATCATTACTTAGAGTGAATTCTATTATAGAATATCATCACTCTGGGAATTCGGCTATGTTCGACGGAACTTTTGGAGGGAGAATTCGATGAAGGGTGAATTAGTTTGTCTGTATGAAATTATGGTGGATGATTTTTTTGAGGCACTATATCCCAAAAAGAATGAAACATCTACATAAGGAACGTGTTCCACAATGGAAAACACACCTATATAATAGAGGTAGTACAAGTAAGCTATATGTAGAGGTGGTTCATGGGGTTAGTATTGGAAGGAAGTACACAATAGTTATAGAAAAGGATGTCTATGGGATATGAAGTCTGGAATGGAAAAGAGGTACATGGAATTTTAGGTAATTTACAGATGAGGTGATCCACATAGCATACATGCTATGCAGATCGTGGAATAGACAAGGTGTCTTGTATAAGGCTCATAAAAGCTTGTAAGAGCACTAGAACAGTTCACAAATGCAATTTTCACTAAATTAATAGTACACAAAAATGTGTACATCATCTATGGGTGAAAAATAGAGTTGAAAATATGATCTACCTATAGTTGAGGATGCGTGGATGTATGAAAATAATGGGACCTTCAAGTACATAAATAATGATTTTATCCCTTCCAAAAGTTGTAATAGAAGGAAGTTGAAGGAAATGATCCTTCCCAATGGTATTGACCTAGAGTAAGTGACATATAGAGTGGCCATTGGGACTATAGTGAGAAGACCCTAAACCATGTACAAGAATTTTCCCTAGACAAAGAAGATAAATCCCAATCATTATAATTTGGTAGTGAGATTTATTATATTTGGTACACCAGAACATCACTGGTGTATGCTCATTGGACGTAGCCCAGTGAGGGTGACCCATATAAAATCGAAGTATGTTGTGAATAATTTCATGTTTATCATAAATTTAAATATGATAAAGAGAGAAGTGTGTTATTTATAACGAAAAAAAGATCCTAATGGGTAGTAATTTTAATCTATCATACCCTGATTCACCACCCCCCATGCAGGGTATTTCATCTGGTGGTCCAAATAACTGGTATCTGGGAAAATTGTAAAATATTAGTGGTTCTATCTCAGTATATGTAATGGAGGTGGTAAATCATAATGGGATTATGATCATCAATGAAAACAATTTTTAACTACGGAAGATTCAAATTTAGAAAAAATTTAGATCTATAGTAATGGATGTCTTCACATTAGCTATGCATGGAATATTAGTAGAATTCAACAGTGGTGCTTTATCAAATGCTTAATGATTCATATTTTATGTTGAGGGTAACTATTAAAAATCTTTAGGGGGATCCCTATAATATTAAATTTATATGATGATTATTTCATTTAAGGTATCACGTTCTATATAGGAAAATATGTAGAATACCTATGAAGAAGATTCAAAGGTAAGAGAGGAAAAGATATATTATTTGGGAAAAAGTATGAATATCTGAGAATGAACCCAATTGAATCTATTGATTCATGTAACAAACCAAATTTTTTCAATGGAAATTCCCTTTGTATAATTATGTCATAAAATAACATGAAAACACAACATAATGAACTACCAAGTGATAAGTGACCTTTAAACTTAAGTTTGTCGCTTCTGTGTTTGGAATTTTGAAAATCTGACATACATGGTTGTGTTTAAGATTATTTTTGGTGTCTAATAAAATAAAAATAATTTTTGGTGAATAGAAACCTACTCTTATGAATAGTAACATTCCCTTATTAATATTACTATGACCCTTAAGAATAGTAGATCATCCAACATAAGAGTAACCTTACCCATGAATAATTAAATAAAATTTAGACATTATAGAAAGTGACAATTTGACCATAGAAAACGTTTTGGTATTTTGAATGTCATAAATAAATAATAATAACTTATTAATAAATTTAGAAGAAAAATTATTTTCTTAAAATGTGTTCATTAATTATAAAATCAATTTCTTATAGTTTTTATATAATTTTATAAGACCCTATGTAATTTTTGAAAGAACTATAAAATCAGTTTTAATTTTAGAAACTTTTTTTAAGTAAATTATAATTTTAATTAAATATTAAATTAATAATGTATAGAAAATTATTTTTAAAAAATGGACATCATTTTTGGATTCTACACGTTGAAAAATGGTTGGGGTAAATTTTTGGGATTTTTCTGAGATGCTTGAATTTTTGATGAATAGTGAAATACCGTAATTTACAAAATAAGCTAAATAAGCTAATTATAGGGTTATGTGTGATTTGATAATGATTTAAGACCGCTTAGTTGGGGATAACATGATAAAATTAATATTCTTGGTCACAGAATACTCACTATTCCATGTCTTGTGGAGAAATAATAATCTAATGAAGTTTATATTAAGAAAACCCCTCTCCCCTCCACTATAAAATTCACCCTTCACACCCCCATTTCCTAACACCTCTCAAGCACAAATCCATTCCTAAACTCTACCCAAACATCTTCCCTAGACCCTCCCTCACGTCCAATAGATTCTGGTCTCATCAAAAGACCATTCTTAAGCCCTTAAGGAGGATCTCTAGAGGTGTATTTAAGAGGTCATTTCTCTCCCTCTTCTCCTTTAATTTCTATTTAAGTTCAAGTTCATTTCTTGATCATTCCCCACATGTCATCATATAAATGGTATTTTAACTCTAGTATTATACATATACTATAATATTATGATTATAATGGGTTATTATATCATCCAAACCCCTTTCACTCTTCCTTTTATTTTGTTAAAGAGAACGTTGTTCATGAGGTGTTAATTTATCACCTTCAAGACCAACATGTTTTCATCTTCCATTACTACCTTAGATATGGTCATGAATCCATTTTTATGGTTGAAAAAGAATATGTTATATGTATTATGTCTTATTTAATATTCTGAAACTAACTTATTTACATATTATTAAGTGAGAAAATAAAACCAGTTCGTTGTGATAAAAAAAAACCGCCTAAATTAACCCAAACAATCATCATTTAATTATTATCTAATGATTCATCCACATGGATATAATATGAATCATTATAATATAATTTAATGTCCTATAATATTATTAATAAAATTTAATATTATATCTGGATGTTTACCCATGTTCTACCCGAACTTCAATTTAAGAATACAAGTGGACCACTCAAGAAAACCATATAAACAAACATTCTCAAACAATGTTTTAAAAATCTATAACTCATCCAAAGGAACATAAAATCACTTAATGAAACCATAATTAACCATATTGATGTACACACTTTTATGGATTTTTAATTAATTAATATAATGTCATTATACATGAAATTAAAGAGAAAGAATCATTCGGATATAAGGTAAGGGGAAATTCTCGAACCCAACTTTCAACCTTCGGGTTCTCCCTCTTTCACTCTTTTTTAATATGGTTACTCCATAAAAAATCTTTTTTTCATCATTTTATTTAATTTTATGGGATATACATGTTTGTCATTGGTATTTATAAAAAACCAAATGTTTTCCAAAAGAACTCTTCTTTCAAGAACACACCTTTTACCTCTCATTCACGATTCAAAGTTCTTATAACATGTATGTTATTTCCTAATTCTTTTGAGAACACAATGTTTATGAATGTGTTATTATGAGATTAAACCCATTCCTTTTCATGGGTTCATTATGTTCATTTATGTTATATGTTAATTCTGGCATGCATGATGAATGATAATGTTATGATATGACGGGTGTGCCTGTAATTATATAGCGCAATATGAATGTTTAAATGTGACGGGTGCGCCCAGAATTATACAGTGCTCCAATGCATTGGGTAAAGTGATGAATATCATGAGTAAATGAGAAATGATGTGTGAATAAGATTCTATCTTGGTTCACAAGTATGTGTGGTAGTTAAACACTAAGGCATGATGTTTTTTTTATGCATTGCCACATTTCAAGTCTTATATTTATGCTTCCTCTCATGTTCATGATTTTTCCCATGTTATGATTATGCTCACCCCATGCTATATTTTTATTATCTATCCTCTTAATGGGATTTTTTCTCACCCCTTTTTATGTTTATCATCAGGTGGAATCATGTACTAAGGAGAGGAAAAGTTCCAATAAGAAGCTAGAGAAGAAGAAATTAAATAAATTTTTATGCTTGATGTTGTAATTTATATGTATTTTCTTAGTTTTATCAATAAAAAAAACATTTGGATCATCTATTTGAAATAAAATTATGTTGTTTATCTTAAAATTATGTAATAGTAATGTAGGAAAAGATTGGGTCTATATAATTCATACATTGATAACGTAAATATTGTTGTATAAGACATGTATGGTGTTGGACATGTGATTGAATATATATTGATTATGTAGCGTATATTGAGGATTCTTCCACAAAAGTTTAATCAAAAGGATGTTGTATTGGATTAAAATCATACCAATTATGCCACAATGGATAAATTTTATAGTACCCTTTATGCATATCAAACGATAAAAGATGATAACTAAACTGTGGAAAAGGGGATGTCCAAAGAAGTGGCATTCAATGCCTAAGTGAAGCTCTCCATTTAAGATAATCCGGATGATAATCATTTGGATGATGTCATGTTGTTTCTCTCGACAAATTTTAAATGAGTTAGAGGAATGTTGAAAGGTAAACATCCACATGCATTCTTTCGATAAGGAAAGAATGTACATTTTGAAATGAAGTGTCATAGCATGTTTGAAAATTTAAATGATGACAATTATAAAATTCACCAAAAGAATTATTCATCCACTGTGAAAGGTATGAGATGTTCTAAAAGAAATTTATTCATAATTATGAATCTAAAATCAATATAAAATGTATGTTTAGATCAATATAAGGTAAATGAGTTGGAGGACTAAAAGGATCATGAGGTAGATGCTTTGGTGGTGGTTGTCAGAAATGATCAATCAAAAGATGAATGTAGTAAAGAAGAAGGATATTTTGAAGGAATAGTTGAACACCAGGATTAATAAGTAGTTTTTCTAGAAGATATAGATATTTGGAGATCCAAAAAGACAATGTTAACATTTTTCTTTATTTATACCAAACTCTATCTGAAGAAGTAGGAAGATGATAAGTTTGAGATGAATGAAAAAACTGAAAAACGGTAGTCTTCAATTCTATAAATCTCAGAAATAGTGATTGAGTAAAAAATAAAAAGGAAGAACATATAATAGAGATTGATTATTTTATTGAAATTTTAAAATATCAAAATTAATGTATCAATGGACTTGCGGAAGAATTTTTCAGTCTACAAAAAAATTGTTAATGATAAAGACAAATTGTTTAATATAAGGATGAAATTAGGAAATAAGATCTTATAGAAAACATAGATGATAAATACTGATCATAGTTCTCCAGAAGAATAGATTAAATAGTAAAATAAAAATGGTATGTTTGGAATGGGGCTTTATTGAAAAAAATATACTTATTAATGTCAGACAACAAGCACACACAACATGATTGAAAACGAATTTTTGAATGAAGAAGAATTGGACGATTTAGAGAACCCAAGGGATAACTAATGGTATTGTATTTTAATAAATTAATGCACCCCACATATTATGATTTGAGTGTAGAATGATGGTACAAGAAAAATTTGTTTGTTCCATAGAATAGTGGTACTAAAAATAACAGTAACAACATGGGTCGTCATACAAAGATTAATTTGTCGGTTCATCATTTGATGGTCACTATTTCATGGGTGGAGGATTCTGACACATAACATGATATTTATCATCAACAATACTGAGTATTTGTTGATGGAAACCGGGGTTGGTGATAAGAAGTAGAAAAACATGTCATCAAAAGAGATAAAAAGGAAAAAATTGATTCAAATATCTATATGATGAAGATGGACAGTCGTATTCTCAGGAATGTCAATTGTATCAATCCATACATTGTATGAAGTCAGAAACATGGATCAATAATCAGAGATCTAAGTAGGTAGTGGTTGATGAAATTCTATTCATAGAATTAGATCACAGAAATATATGTTTCCTTGATAGTGGATGCAACAACCATATGATAGGAAATTAGGAAATGGTCATGGGAATCATGTATGATAAAGAAGGTATCATATGGTTTTGAAATGATGAAGGGTTAAAAATTATTTTTTCTGGGGAAGTAATGTTTGTAAAAAAATATATTATACATGTAGATGTCTTGGTTGTTGAAGGTCTTAGTCAAAACATGATAAGTGTATGTATATTTTTTGACTGAAGATGTTCTATATGCTTTTATAAGAACTTATGTGTCATCAAGGTAAAATATGGCGATGTTGAGTTGAAGGGAATGTTTACAAAAGTGAATCACTACCTTGTGAGTGGCGAAGAGGATATGTGTTTTTTGTCCATGCAAGATGAAAATAAGTTATTTCATAAGAATCATGTCCATGTGAGCCAAACATCCTTCGTTGATCTAGTGAAATATGATGCTTATCGAGATTGCCGAAGATTTTCATCTGATCATCCACATACAAGTGATTTCTTCCAATAAGGGACCATCATTCAAAATACATATAATTAAAATGGGAAAAACCAAAAATATTTCATTAGTTGGTTCATATTGATGTCTGTGGACCAATATCACTAATATCTCTTGATGGGTGCAAATATTATTTTATCTTAATTGATGATTACAGTAGAAGACATGGGTATCAACACTTACCCACAAGAGGTTTTCAGTTGCATTACATGGTATCGATGAGAAGTTGAATAGATTGTAGGTCAAAAAAACTAGATGATCCGAACAAATAATAGAAGAGAGTTCAGAAATATAAATGTGGAGTATTATCTTAAGAAACACTGGATAAGGCATCAAGTTTCAGTGGTAATAACTCTACATAAAAAATTATTATTTGAGACAAGATAGGGGATTGTTAACAACATGGTCATGGAAATTCTCATCAAGAAAGATCATCTAGTGAAATTTTGAAATAAATTATTGACAAGAAAAAACTACACATCAAATAGATAATTACTATGTCCAAAATAAGAAATGACTCCATAAGAATTATTGTATGGAAAGAATCCATCATTTAATTACTTTTTATTCTTCTTATGTAAGTGTTTCAGAATCAATATGGAGAGTCAAAGGATGTTTGAATCCTGTTGAGGTGAGAGGATATTACATGGATACTCAACAAAAATCAAATCAAATAAATTATTGAAGAGGAGTCTTGGAATTTTTGATGAATTCTGTGCTATAACCCTAGTGGAGAATGAGAATATCCTTGAACATATACATTATCATTCTCAAAAGGATAGTGATGTGTAAAAGAGAAAATTAGTGAGTGTTTCAGTTCTAGAGGATGATTCATAAGAAGATACAAATGATAAGAATGTTGATGAAAATTTAGTATTTGCACGAATATGGATGAGAATAGCTTAAATAGATAGATAGTTCATAATTGGTGATCAGACAACTCCGTTGTAGTAAAAGAGGATGTATACTCTATAGAAATCATCATATCTATCATGGGTAAAACCTAATATATTTGATAAACTAGATGGTGATGATAAATGATTCCATGATACGAATAAATTTGTTGACCATATTGAGAAAAACAAGATTTGGAGGATTGTTTCGAGACAAATAAAAATAATCATCCATTTGAAATTGGACATTTTAAAAAAAAATAATGAATATAGTGTGGTGAATTGAAACAAAGTGTGACTGGTGTTCAATTGGTTCTCCCATATAGAAGGAATCTGTGTTGATGAAACATTTCCACCTATTTCCAGGAAAGATAAAATCATATTAATTTAGGATATAAAAATGAAATGAATGTTCAATGTGTTATAAATGGATGTAATGTCTGTATTTCTAAATGGTGTTCGAGAAGAAGAATTTTACATTGACCAGCCAGATGGTTGTATGATTCCCGAAGATGATAAAAATGTTTTTTAGATGAATAAGGATTTATATGGTTTGAAACAAGAACCAAGACCATGGTATTAAAGAAATAATTAGTTTATGGAGAAGAATTGTTTTTAGCATGGTGGAGATGATTAAAATTTATACATCATCCATGATAGTAATCAACTGTGGATTTTACTGGTATATGTTGATGAGATAATATTTGGTTGATCAGATGAAGTGTAGTTCAAACAATATTTCGAATTCATTAAATTTGAGTTTTAAATGTCAATGATTAATGAGATGATTGTTTTCCTCAGTCTACAGGTAATATAAGGAAATAATTGAATGTTATATTTTCAATATAAATATTACATGGAGGTTTTGAGAAGATTTGGGTTGGATTATTCCAAGGAGATGATGAATCCAGTGGATACCTGAATGAAATTATCAAGGGATGATAAAGAAAATGTAGTTAATTTTACAAAATAAAAGAAAATAATTCTTAGTATACTATACTTGATATCAATGAGATCTAATATTGATTTTACATATGTCAAGAAATATGATATCAATGTACTCACATGGTAATATGCATAATTGCAGTGAAGTGAATACTTTATTATATCAACATAATTATGGATTTTGGTTTGATGTATGATGAAAAATATCAGAAAGTGTTATTGTGATATAAAAATGAATGTTGGTCCAGATAATAAGATGCTATGAAATCAATATAAGGATGTGGTTTCTATCTTGGTGGGTTGTGTATTTCATGGTTGAGTGATAAACAAGATTTCATTTGATTGAAAACAACTAAAGCTGATTATATTGAGGGAACTTAATCTTTCCCATAGTGGTAGTGGATAAAGCAACAAATCGATTAAATGGGAGTATATTTGAATCCACTAATCAGAATCTGTAGCTATAACTAATTTTCTGTAAATTATATAAAAAAAGAACTACATCAATCAAGTAAAAATTGAATTCACATAAAATATCATTTTATCAAGGAGAATGTTGAGAAAGGGCTTATGAAGATATATTATGTGCCTACAAAACAACAAGTTGTAGATATTGTTACAAATTTCATAACCAAAGAATCATTTGTATTGAATTGTCTAGATATTGAAGTCTAGTCGACTCCCCAAACGTGGAAAAGTGTAGATATGGGCCTCCACTTCACATTGAGGTATGGTTTATTTTTTACAAATATGATAATATATCTTCTTTACCCTGTTATAGTCCTCAATGATTTTCCATTGAGTTTGTTAACAGGGGGGATTTGTGCAATTAATTTTCAGAAAACGTCTTAGTTAAGACATGTCAAGATGATTCTTGGTGGTGTAGTGTTATAGTGGGAGTTAAAGCTATTAAGGGGAGTAGTAATGTATTAGGATTATTAAATCTGATGATTCTATATGTGATCGACTAGATGATACATAATACTATAGCCGAGGTTTGTGATTAAAGAAGAAGAGTGATGTAGCAATGGAATAAAGTAAATAATTGATGAAATTTTCATTATAATCCTGTTTCTGACACCAATGTTGGCTCATGTGTGATAAGAGTATGTGTTAAGTATATCCTTGATTTCTATTTAGATTGCAAGAAGTGAATGCTGGTAGATGTGTGAAAAAATTTACTGAGTTATCAAAAATTGAATGGGTTATCGACAAACCAACATGAGATATTGTTGGGAATAAATACATCATGGTGTTCTATGGGTACGTTCTGGTGTGATTGGGTTTTTTGAAAAATCCAACTGACATGAATAATTATGGTTGGATTTTTCCAAATGTATGTTTTTAAGGTGGGGTAGTTTCCCAGTGTTTACCTAATTTTGGACCTCAAAATTGGGAGTTTGTTTTTTTGAAATGGACTACTTTATAGGAGTGAATGAGATTAGGAATGGAGATGTAAATCGAAAAACGAACGGGCCTATGGGACACCGGGCCTTCGGGTCTCCATGGCCTTCGTGCCACTCGATTTGGGCCTCCGGGCCACTGGTTTGGGCCTACGGGTCTCCAGGGTCATCGGGTCATCAAAGGCCTTTAAGCAACAGGGCCTTCGGGTCATGTAGACCATGGAGTAGCCCAGTTCACATAGAACATGCCCCAAAAGAGGATTAGAGCAACAACAGTAGCAACCACCAGATGCAGAGCTAACCGGATTGGAAGAATGAGAGGGTATGGTAGCCGCCATCTGGACCAGGCACTGTGCAACTTTGTACGGGGAAATTCTATCTGATCAAAAATGAAAGGTGGGGATCTAATACAATCAATGATGCAAGATGTTGGGGAGGGACATTTCTAGTGGGCTGGGCCTACGGGTCATGTATGTGGCATGGTATGCCTATGGGCCTTCAGGTTATGTATTACGGGTCATGTCGGACCTTGTTCCTTGGGCCTACGGGTCATGTACGGGTTCCCCTTCAACCCTTAAATGGGGGATTATCTATAATAAAATAAAAAAAGTCCTTCGGGCCATTCGGTCAGTAATGGAAAACCCTATCAAGGGAAATGAACAAAATACCCTATACCCGGGGCGATTAACAAACCATGATGTCTGGTTCACAGATTTGAAAGGAGGAACATAGAATGGTTCAAGGAAGGAGAATAGCTCATGGATGTGGTTTATGGTGAAGGCATGTGGTACACAGAAGGCATGTGGTACGTAGAAGGCTTTTGGTTATTCATATTATTGGTTGTTCATTGAAATGAGGTGACAATTCATTAAACGGGAAAGGGTGTAATTCATGAAAACATTATGGTGATTTGGGCCACTGAAATGGTGGAATAATAGTATGAATACCGTGTATGGAAGAATGGTTCATGGGATAATTGGTTTTCCTTAAATTACCACATTAAACATTTTTTTAATATCGTATTAGCGGATTTTTCAGATCTATTTCTTGATATATTAAGAACTAATCCTATTTTTTCATATAGAGAATCCCACTTGAGAGAATCGTCACTCTTGGAATTCATTGAAGTATGAATGAAGAACATGTGGGAGAATTTTGTGAAGGGTAAATAGTTCTCATAGATTAAATAATGGAACATGATATTTTTATGGAACTATAGATCCTAAAGGAATATGGTTCCATGGAAGGAAGGTGGTCTGTGAAGGAAGAAGGCATCAGTAGAATCAGAGGTGGTATGTTGAATCGGTACACGGAGGTGCTTTGTAGAGTATGTTTGCAAAGGCGATATGCAACAATGAAAGTGGAGGCAGTTTGTGGGATAAGCAGCATGTGAAGGGGAATTGGTAAACAGAATTGGAGGTAGTTTTTGGTGGTAGTGATCCATGTAGCATACACATAATACAATTCTCTGAATAATAAAGGTTATTGATATAAGTCTAAAGGAATCTTGCAAAATAAATAGAACAATTTACGAATGCAATTTCCGATAACCTAACAGAACACGTTAAAGTGGAATAAATATATGGGTGAAAAATTGATTTCAACAGAGCATCTACCAACAGTTATGGATGAGTTACTTCTTGAAAATTAATGGATCTACATGTCCATAAACTATTAGTGGATCCCTTCCAATAGTAGTCAGTGAAGGAAGAGGAAGACGTTGATCCTTCCCACAATCACTGACCAATAGGAAGAGACATAGGGAGTGACCCTTGGTACTATAGTGGGTTTAAAAGAAGTGATCATGGGCATGCATGATCTACCCCAAACATTGTAATTATGTAGTGATATTCAGTGTATTTTGTACATAGACCCATTGATGATATAGTCTCCTTCGAAGTATCCCAGTGAGGGTGAACCAATATAATCGATTTATCCCATGAATTTTTTCATTTCACCTTATAGATTTATATGGGATAAAGATAAAATTGTGTTTTTTAATGATGAAACAAGATCTGAAGGTGATTTAATTTTAATCTTTCATACCCTGGATCACCCTGCTAATAATATTTGACATAGTAGACCTAACAATTATGATGTTTCATGAATTTTTTTGGAACTAAAACATAATTATGAATGTTAATTTATAATCATGATAAAATTATCTATGAATCATATTTTTTTTATATGAATGAATATGTAAGGCGGGGAGTTCATATATAAAATTTTTCTTAATTTTTAAAATTATCAATTATGGAAACCTTGATGGTTGAGTAGGAAAAATTAATTCAAAAAATTGAAATGGTTGATGATGAATTTTTATATTATAAATATTATTTCTGAGATTTTTTTTCCACTTCATAACTGTTGTAATGTTGAGACACAATAATTTACCATTTTTATAAAATAAATTAAAGAAAAATGTATGTGAATAGATTATACAGTGAGTATAATTTAATGTTTTAATACTTTATTACACGGAATAAAGATAAATCACATAATTGGTTGAACCCCATAATGATTCATAATAAGATATATAATGAACATTGAGGGAACATTATCAATTTTATTCACTTGTGTTATATGGTGGATCCATTTTGATTTATGGGATTAGATAATGAAAATACTGGGTGGAAATATTTTGTCCAAACCATGTAAAAGATTGTATTCCTTGAATTATTTTCATTGTAAATTCAAATTAAGGAGGTTTGGTTTAAATTTTTTGAGCATTAATCTATTATGATGTTTCATATTCTAATTAATAAAAAGTAAATACAAAATATTAACAATGATTGTGCACCCATATTCTTAATTTTCTCTATATTTTAGTTAATATCATTTGGGATTATATGAGATGTCTCTTTTCTATGATCACTATTTTCTAGGTCAATTATAATCTTATAATAAACATTAGTTGTGGTATTATAACCATTGAAGAGAGAAATATTCGTGGATAAAAATGTAGAATTATACCCTATCTTATATATCATGGTTTGAATGTGTTTGATTCATATATGTTAGGTTATCCAGCCATGGAGATTATAAGGGATAGAAGATGATTGAAGAATATACTGTAATTTTTTCACCGATGGAGAAATATGATCAAAAGTCATTATTTACTTATATAATCTCACAGTTGATTGAAAGTCCTACATTATTATTCAAATATACTTATCCTAAAATGTGTAAATGATGGTAAAGGGTCTCAAAATAGTAGATATAAAAAGGGTGAAACTCAAATTCCTTTTTAAAGGAAATGAATAAGTAAAGCATGCAAATATTCAAAATGTAATGAAGTGCGATTCAATATATCTAGATGGAATAATAGTTAGAAGATATTATATGGATTTACTTCAAAAACGAGAAAGCAATTGAGAGAAACATCATCTAATTCATTTATGTCTTTCAACATTAAAATGTATTAGAAATATTTATAAGAACATGTTGTTGTATTTTGGATCCAATTACCCCTAAATTACGTTATAAAAACTATATATCTCTTAATAATATAGAAAATATTCATGTTAATAATGATACGAGTAAATATGTAACATTAATAATGATTTTAAAGGGGATTTGTCTTTTGATGTAATGAGGGTGTTGAAAATCCATGAAACATATAATGATGTTTTTTGATGTAGTGAATCATAAGATAATGGATATGTTATTTTAAAAATTAAGAGAAATATATGCTTTATCTCTATTAATTTCTATAATAGAAGATACAATAAATAAAGGAAACTAAAAATAAAATTATTTAGTTGTTAGTGGATAAATATTTTTGAAATATTTCTAAAATGTTTGATTGAGGATATAAAATCAATTTCTCTAAGGATAAATTTATGAAGTGCTCTAAAATTTCTGTATATATTAATAATTACATCTGATACTAGAATTTTTTCTTCAAAATAGGAAAAAATAATTATGTTCACTAAAATGGAAAAATATGAATCTATTCACAATAATTCGTAATATTATTATGATTTGGATAGGATCACCTCCAACATTGATTATGTTTGAATATATGATGAAATATCATGTTGCGAGGTTGTAGATTGTGAATAAACTAATATGGAATAATTTCATAGATTAGAAAATGAGCAATATCAAACAAATATTTTTTTTGAAACACACTTTAGTATTGAATAAGGAAATGTAAAAAATTAATGAAACAAAATAATAATTCCATGGAAAGATAGATTCATTGATAGAGGAATTTTCAATCCTAACGATGAATATTGTTGAACATTGGATAATAGGGAATGAACAAGATTGAGAAAAAATGTGTAAGATGTAATAGATATGAATGACATAATATTGATCTCAACGGGATGATTATTATCTATTTAAGAATAATTATAATTTAAATAAATCATCCTATTATTCTTATAAAATATTCGGTGATTTGAAATAACCAATCCAAAATTTTAGTGGAAATATATATCCACTAATTTTTATGGTTCATTGGATATTAAGAACAATAATAATTTATGAACCTAAAATTGTAATTATTTGGTTGATATTTTTTTGTTATAAAAAAATTGCATCAATGGATGTTCGAAATAGCTTCCAAAAGAATTAGCCCCAATGCCATTGGAAAATCATAGTTGTTTAATTTTTTGAATCACAACAAAATGACCCTAGGGAAAAAATTAGTTTATAGAAATTCGATTGATATTGTGTGTGAAATGGTATATTCAGATTGAGAATATATAATTATTTGTAAAATAAATATCACTATATTAATAGGAATGAAATGAGTGAGAGAAATAATGGTTGAAATGGATGATTTTTGTATGTTCAACAGAGATAAAAAATATAATCCAGTAGATGTTAACAACTAGTCAGGGAATTATAGATTTTTCAGATTGGATAAACTTTTCATAAGGAATGTTCAAGTAGGTAGCAATAATGGATAGTTCATGAAAAAACATCTGGGTAATGTTTCTTATAGTCTAAATGAAATTGAATAAGGGAAAGTAATGATTAAAAAAATATATTATATAGTTTATAGTTATTAAAAATAATTAAAATGGAATAAAAATTACATATATGATAGGGGATTTTTTTCCAATAATATAGGTGATGAAAAATAATTATTAAATATCAAATAAAATAATGGTATAGTATTCACCATTAGAAATATTATTTCTATAAAAATAACAAGAATGGGTAAAACTGAGTTTGAATATCCAAAACAATTAATGTATGTTTATATTTTTTATAGACATTAACCAAAAATATTAAATATTTTAATTTTTTTAAATGATAAAGATTCCATATGTAATAAATAATTAGGTATCATCAAATTATTTAATGAATTAAAATATTTTACTAATGGGGAAAGAATAAAAATTAATTTTTCCATTGTAAATCTTATAAAAAATATTTTTTTTTAGTACTATGGATGGAAATAATATGCAGTATCTGAGAGTTGTCCATCATGGATGTAAAATATTAATTATAATTAAAAAATAATTCTAAATATGATATTTACTCATAATGATGGTGAAAGATGATGTTATGTTAAAAGTGTGCTATAAAGGATAGATGACTGGTGGAAATAATTTGAAAATTTAACATATTTTCAAAAAAAAAGTTGAGAATGAACATTAAAAGCTATAGATGTAGATGGTAAAAAAATAAAAATTGATTATTTTTAGGTTTTTACATTCACTTATAATTTATTTTAGATGAAAAGTAAAGTTTTCGTTATGCATTAAATTATAAAAACCCATAATTTTTAAATAATAGTTTTTCATAAATAAATTGGTTTTATTCATTATATTATATAGGTATTAACTCATTGAGAAAATAAAGAAACAGAAACACATTAATTCATTAGTAAATATAATTTCATTTTTCACCTTTGAAACCAAGGAAATTTCCAATCATTATTATTGTATATAAATAATAAAATAGAACATCTAAATTGTCAAATAATGATAAGCCAAATCGGCTAGGATCATAACCATCACAGAAAAAATTTAAAAAATTAAAAAAAATTGTGTAAAATAGTAGACAAACATTAAAAGGAAAATATATTAAAATGTGAGTAATTATAGGTAATATTTATTTAAATAATGATGTGGTGTTTTTAAAAGGTAATTGTGACATTGGGATAATAATCTTACCATTGAAATGGTATCCTGACTATTAGGAATAATAATCTATCCACTAGAAATATTAACATGACCATTAGGAATAAGTGTGTGATGGTTGGAATAGTAATTTAACATAAAACAATATATTATGATATAAATAATATCAATCATGACTAAGATAACAAAATATGATAATATTAATTTTATCAGATTAATATCTGGATTATGAAACACAAATAAAATATTCCATAATTTATAATATAATATATTTTAAATTATTCTTTCAAAAAATATTATTTATATTATAATTTATAATTTTCTATGATTGAAATTTATTTTTATAAATTTATTATTGTTTCTAAAATAAACACATAATTATTTTACAAGGGTGTCATTTTTGAAATTTTTTCAAATACATCAATTGTCTGATGAATAGTAAAAACACATTTTTTCACGTAATTGTTGTATCATAACCTGAAACAATCATGATGTAATAATTAAATTTTAATTCGAATAACAATATGATAATAAATAATATATATAATATTTTTAAAGATTCATTAAAATACAGTAAACATACATTAAAATTAAAAAAAAAATTCATGAATCTAGAAATAAAATTTATCATTTCAAATAAAGATTATTCTTTTATCCACATTACATTTTATTAAAAATATATTTAAAATTATAAATGACATTAAATTTCAATAAACATTATATTATATTTTTATTTATTTTATTTTTTTAAAACATAAAAAATATATTTTTTTCTTTTGATATAGTATTTTATTAAATCTACTATTCTAAAAATACCACTCTCTACATGTATAAATAACCCCACACATACCCAATATAATATCACTTCTCGCTTAGTTTTCAAAAGAAAGAAAGTCTTCTCTAATCTTCTCTATTAATCCCATAGAAACCATATGTACTTCATAATGTAATCTAACTCCATTCATCAAGGAAGTTTGTTGTTGTATATGATAATAGACACTATGTAAATAGTTTGTTTTTTTAACTCCCCTCTCATATTCATATTCTTATCTATAACATAAAAATATAATTTATAAATAAACATTCTAATATTTAATGATGAATATTGTTAAAAATATAAAAATTATTTCTAAAAACATTAAAAAACTATAAATTTGATGTACTTATATTTTATTTAACCTTTTCATTATATTTAAAAAATGTTCTCATTAAATGTAAGATAAATTCCAATTAGGTTGTATCAAAAAAAAATTTATCCCAGTATAATTGATGGTATTAATTTATTATTTATAATATATAAAACATTATAATTCTATATATTTTATAAAATATTCTTAATTCCAGTAATATATAAAATACAATGAATAAAAATATTCAAATAAATGAAAATATGAAATTTTTAAGAATAAAACTATATTAAATTGAATTCCATTAGACCATGGGAATTGATAAATATATGAAAATGATTATGAAATACTGTTATCAGTAAAATGATAAAAATCACTTCAAGGTAAATTTTTAAATAAACATATGTTTATTATTCAGGAAGAGGAAAAGTGAAGAAATAAAGATGGATTTATTATATGGGTATTATTGAACCCAACTACCTTTATTTGAGTTATCCCTCATTCAAAAAATATTTTATGTTGATATTCCTTGAAATTTTCATAAAAATTCATTCATTGATCTTGGATTCCCATTCACTGATATGAATATTTTATCTAAGACTTATATGCCAAATTGAAATATTTTCAAAAATAATATACTTTCAAATAAAAATTGTTTACTCTTTTGTTTTTTATTTTATCACTAAATATTCTTTATGATTATGGAAAATATTTTTTCAATTTATCATTTGGGAAGCCCATGTTTCGTCAAAAATAAGTCTTTATAGAGTCCTTAATAGTCCAATTCTGGTCCATGTGCTACTTACTTACAATTGTGTATTTACATTTTGTATGTCATGCATGATTATGAAAATATTATGACATGATGAGTGGGTCTATAATCATTTATATCTCTAATTAATTAGATTATATGAGGTATCTCATGAGTATTTTTATATTATGAATTAATATGATTCTATATTTTTTCACAATGATTATGTTATGATAGTGCACATAATTTATGTGTGATCATTATGTATCTATGTTCAAAAATATGTGAATTATTTGTCAACTATGACATGATGTTTCAATTATATGCACCACCACATTTTATTCCATAATAGAAATATTCCCATATGCTTAATTTCATGATCCAATGGTTAATATTTATTGTTTAATATTATCATAACCATTGTAATTTTGATTAATGTAACATATTATTCCCTTGAATAGGATATTAGATAACAAATCTTTTTGTGGAATATCCTTAAAGGACCCTAGAAGACCCAAAGAGGAGGGCGGTGAATCTAGGTCTTATCTTTTTTTTCGTAATGTTGTGGATTTTATTCCCACGTATGTTGGAACCTATTAAAAATGTCAATAAAATCAAACCAAGAAGTTGAAACAACACATTTACTTGGTTAAATGAAAAGTTCAAAGTCCAAGGAGCATACACAGACAGTGTGTCGGTCATACCTAAATCCCCTAATCATCACACATTTTGGAGTACAATAGTTTTTTCATAGTATCTCCATGGAAAGAACATTTACCTTACAAAATTCAGGGATGACTCAATACTTCCTGTATTACAGTTACATAAACTCCCTCTATCCCACTATTGTGAGAGAATTCTAACTCCACTTATCAACAAGACAGTCACTTAAATGGATAGGAATTTGAGTTTCTATCTATGTCCAGCACGATACATTACATTAATCAATGACCTAATTAGATGCTCACTGAAAGCCCTGAATACTCAATACTGATACTAAAAACAACCCTCCACGAAGCCCCTTTGCGAAGGTCACACCTTCACAGAGCACAACAATTTGCAGAGCTCGCTGCCTCATAGAGCACAACCCTTCTTGAAGCTCACTACCTCACAGAGCATCCTACATATGAAAATATAATGAGCCAACATGGAATACCCTATCTTAGTGAATCTCAAATGACATAAGAACATTGGTATCGTTTATGAAAACAAAAGACTATTCGTGAAGCTGATGCTCATATAGAACAACCTTCTTCTTGGAGCACCCCTTTCTTCACAATATCATATTGATACCAAATTGTATCTCTCAAAATAGTGTGGAATGAAGAAGGTTGGCCTCTTATTTATATACATGGTTGAACGAGAATGTACGATTCTTCAGGCCCAAAATATGGATCAGCTAAAAAAAGTCATTGTGATGCATCTCTATCATTGTGATGATCATCGTTACCGCATAGCTATTTGTTAAAAACCCATCGCCCCAACGACAAGAACAACCATAAATTTCCATTTCAAAAGCAAGTCTCTTTATCGCAGTGCACATAATCAAAAATATCATGTCATTGCAAAACACACTTCATGAAGCACATATCTATGAAACTCATGACTCTACCATATTTTCATTAGACCTTCAAGAATACCACATTTTCAAAATGCCTTCCATTCCACAAATATTAGACCCCAAAATTTTTTCAAACAATGGGAAACGATGTCACCTTCAAAATTTCATATGGCTTGAACTGTACGATCTCTTTCCCTGAAATCTTCCTTATAATCCATGATAGGATTGAAAAAAAACAAAAACCAAGATATGTTTTTTTGCAGAAAAACATACTTGGTTCTAATAATCTCCCAATTTTGGTTTTTTGGGAATATTCTGATAAATTCCCTAATGCACCATCCATGGTCAAAACCCGATCCTTGAAGAAGAATCACAACCATCACTCTATGTATTTTTGAGAAGTGATTGATGTAGAAAATAAGAGATATAATATGAATTGAGTTCTCAGTATTTTCTTTTCTCACCTATAGTTTCATTCCTATGTTATCCTATTATCCATCTTTCTTATATCAGAAAGAAACCTAACACTATCCATTTAATTTATTCATCCTGCAAATTGGAAATAAACCCAATGAACTGAATCATCATTTGTAGAGTAAAAAACATGCTCCTCATGGATCATATCTCCCCCATAAACCTAATTAATTTCAACAAACATATTAAAAATAACTAAAACAATTGTGAAAAGGGGAATATCATAAAATATTTAAGCAGTAGGAGGTGGATGAACACTATGGTTCAACTGATGTATATAAAACATAGCCGCTGGCAGTGGCTTGGACATTCTATCATCCATTGGCTCATCTATTCCCCCATGGTCTCTTTTTATCATTCCTTGTTCATGTATTTCATTTTGGAAGAAATATCTCTTCTAAATTTGTTTTTTTATGATAATGCTAAACATTATTCTTCGTAATATCAATTATGCTATTGTTATCACAATAAATCACCAGCACCATCAGCATTAGAAAATGATTATAGTTTACTCCCTCTCACTTCCACAAAGTATAATACATAATAATGTGTACCTTGAATGTACCTCATAATTATTTTCACTACCCCTAGATGTTCTTCACTAATATTAAATTGAATGCTTTATATAAGGAAAGGGTCAAATACAATATATGGATTTGTTTTAATATGGTACATGAGGCTTCCAATGAGTCATCTATACATTGTGGGATTTATATAAGACCCTACCTCATGCATCTCGAGCATTTTTTTTCAACCTAAAATGGAGTTGAAATTAGGTTGGAGTCATGCATAATTAATATTTTCAATATCTCTATTGGATATTTTTATTGAGAAATGAATGTGAAATACTTTTTTTGAATCACCTTATACACTTAAAATATCTGATTTCAACAAACATGGACATTTCACATTTTGATTTCAAGTGATTGGAAAATTCATCCACTAATCCTTGTCTATTTCCACTGAATATAATATCATCCACATTTACCTATACCTGGAATTGATTTTTTTAGAATTCCTCACCTAGATATTGTGATCCACACTTCTTTTATACTCAAGTTCTCTCATATAAGAGTCCAACAGAGAGTACCACGCCTGTAGTGCATTTTTCTAGCCATAGATTTCATTCTTTAATTTTCAAACCATTAGTTCATCATAACAAAATCTATAACCCCATGTGTTATTTGATGAATAAAACTTCTTCCATAACTCTATTTATGAATGTTTCCTTGATGTCTATCAGATAAACTTTATAACCTCTCGGGATAGCCATGGAATGAAATAACTTGATTGAATCTAGTCTTTCTACTAGAGACAATATCTGTTTAATACCAATGAATTTAATTTTTGAGTATCCTTTACAAACCGAGCACGCTTTGTTCTAGAACACATTTACATTCTTGTCAAACTTGTTCTTCCTGATCCACTTCTTACGAATCACACTGTGACCTTCGGTTCACTTGACTATGTGCCATGTTTGATTTTTTTTTAATTTGATCTAAATCATTATTTATGGATTTCTACCATGATTCATCATTTTTAGATTCTTAAAATGATGATGGTTCCACAACTAAATAAAATGAAGATTTTTCATTTTTCCTCTTTCTCCTCATTTGTGCAGGTGCAGTCCAATCCCCAATAATGTTGGATTGGTCAATTTCTGCTCTTTAATTTCTTGATTTAGATTCTACTAAATTCAATCCATCCATGGTTTCCTCTTCAGATTCTTCTTATAATTCAACATAATGATGAGGATCCCAATATTTTTGTACACCTTCATCTATTTCAGTATTTTAATTATCTCTGTGGTCACTTTAATCCTAATCTAATATCACATCATCATATGAATTCTTTGAAACATTTGTATATTTCACTCCAATGATCTTAACATCACTGTTTTACACAACCCTTCCCAAGATATTTTTGAAACATTTATAGGCTTTGATTTTTATTGTGTATCCAAGGAAAATTCTTTAGTTTTCATTGTCACAATAATTACCTTGATTTCCTTCCTTGTTTTTGATGAAACATTTACTTCCAAAAACACGAATGAATTTCAAAGAGGGTTTCCTTCCAGGATACAATTTATATGGTGTATTAGTCTCAACCATATGAAGCCCTGTCAGATTTTCAATATACACTATAGCTTAAATAAAACCATTTTAGTAATGTTGAGGTATATAACTCCCAAAAAGCATAGTACATCCCATGTTGTTCACCTTTTGATTTCTATGCTCAATAACTCCATTTTGATATGGATTTATCACAGTATCTACCTCATGTTGTATCCTATGCTTCCCCATGTAATTTAAAAATTCAATACACATGTATTCCCCTCTATTGTCAAATTTATGAAAATTAATTTTTCTTCTAGTATCATTCTCATCAATTCAATGTTATGTTTTCTAGAAGTCAAGTACACATGGTTTCATATTTATAACCATTACACATTCTATTCTATAGTAATCATGTATGAACAAGATGAAGTAATTTTCTCCATGGTTTCTAGAAACATTTATCATCCCACATACATTTGTATAAATGAGATCAATAAATTTTGATTCACATTTCTTCATTGGATGATATGAATTGTAGAAAATCTTCCCCCGAATGCAAGAATCACAAGAGTTTTCATGTTCACACATAAAATTTTGAATATCTATGAAAATCATCAGTTTTAATATCCTCTCTATGTTTTGTTGATTGATGTGACCTGATCTCTAGTGCCCCATGATATTCTCTTCTTCAAAAGTCATGTAGAAAATGTTTCCATTACTATCAACCTGATATAGGTTTCCTTCTATTCTGCATAATTTCATAATTTAATTCCTTATCCTTCCCTTGATAGTACAAACTTTCTGATTAAAAGTAACTATATGTCCTGAGTCACTGAGTTGACTCATGCTATAGAGATTATGACATAGGTCATCCCCATAAAAGAAATTAGTTTTCTTTAGCTCTTCATTTTCTAGTTCAGTATATCCACTACCATTTATTTTCATATCTCCGTCATTACCAAAGCATACTATTCCATCTACCTTCCTCTTGATATTATTTAACAAGTCAATATTACATATCATATGAGATGAAAAACTGCTATATATAATACATGTGCTATTACTTTTTTAGCATTGAGGTCTTCCTATAAAATGTTGTATTTTCCAATTTTCTATTGTTCCTTCCATGATACATTGGATTGACTCCAGGACACTGATGTGCTTTCAATTCTCTTTTAGTTGTATATGGGTTCTTCATAGTCAATATATTCTTCAAGAGGAGCAATCATATTTTAAAGAGAAAAGTTGTCCTCTTGATGACTTTTGACTAATCTCTACATTTGGTATGAGGAATCCATGCCACTCCTCCACCTGAAATAAACGGATTTATGGTCAATGTTAGAAAAAAAAATATCCATTGAAATAGTTTCTTATATATGTAGTAGTATGTGAATGTTTTCTCCTCTATTTATCTTTTATCTCTCCCCCATTTAGATTCCTCCATTACTCATTACAATGTGACATAATATAGTAGAGATATTCATAGAACTAACACTTAATGAGAGGAAATGTCTTGTCACTTCAATTTATCGTCATGCCTTCTTCGTTGAAAAATTTGATTGACTTCCTATTATTACTAGAATCTTGTGGATAGTCTTATGTTATCTTTTCTTTTTGATATAATTATTTCTTTTTCAGAAATTATGTATATTTTTCAACATTATCATCTTTCATTTTTACTTTATTCTGGTCCACATTGTTTGTAGCATTTTATGTTTCAGCATCATAACTGATTCCACCATTTCCTATGTTTGTGGTTTTTTGATCACTCAAAAACATTTCCACTCCTCCAGATCCTCATTTTTCTCTATCCAGCATCTCAAGGTCCGAGAAACTACCAAATATTATATTATTAATTTCTTATTTTGTACATGATTCACTTTTGAGCACACTCCTAAGTGTAATAACTTCTTCTTTGAGTCCCCTAATAGTTTGGACATCTCCTCTAGTCTCAAGGTAAGGTTATTAATGAACCTTTTCTATTAATAAATTATAGGCATTAGTTCCACTATATAATCTATCCTTTCAAGGTTTGATGACTGAAATTTCACCTGTTCTTCTTGTCATTCAATTTTAGCTTTAATTTGATCAACATTTTCTAGAAATTCATATCCCATTATATTCAACCTATAGAATATTTTAACCTTATTCTCAAGATTACTGAAAGATTAATTATGTTGTAACTTGGTATCAGAATTTGTTTTCAATTTTTTATCTCTGTCATTATCTACTGATGGTTCTGACTTTTCAATGGTAACCATCATGGAATCATGGAATCCAGATTTAAATTCTGGTTCTTCTTCTTCACACAATTCATTATCATCATCTTTTTATTTATAGACAAAAATAATTCTCTTAAATTTATTTCTTGATTTAATATCTTCATATTTTAAAAATATTTTATGAGTATTATCAAGGTGTTAACCTTTACATTCTTCATATTCAACCTTAATTGAGAATTAAGAGTTAATGGTCCATACTTTTCCTCAGTGAAAGAAAAATAGAGGTAAATTCCATTTAAATATCCATTTTTTTTCTTATGGAACTTCATTAAAATGAGTGAAAGATTTTATTTTTCCTTATAATATTCACCAATATTATATTTTAATGTTGTCTATTTGTCTACATATTTGAATTCTATTTCCTTTCTCACTCGAGTCGTAGCATCTTATGTCTTGACTCTCATTTCATACGCCACTATCCTTCTACCAAGATCATCCATAGAATGTTTGGAATGATATCCATCATCAATATCTAACAGGATTGAATTGTAAATGGGAGTTTGTCTTCTTAATATTTTCATTACAATATCATCAGAATTTATTACTTCACCAAGACATTGAATTTCTCTGAACACTTCAGTATTTATATTGAAGATGGATTTTTCATTCTCATCGGGATGCATCATTAGATCAACAAACGTATTATACCAGTCATGTAGTTTTACCTCCTTCACTTTTCTATCTCCATCATAATTATTTTCATCTTTATCCCACATGGTCTTTACTAAGATTAATCTCATCACCTTTAAATATATCAAATCAGAATTGGCTACAAGGAGAGAATTATTCCCTTTAGCATCAACATCAAGAGTTTTACTATATGAAACAGTCATAACCATCCCTGTTAGATCAGTAATAAGAATTTCATTCATAGTAGAAAATAAGAAATCCATTCCAAGAGATCATAGATGAAATCACATTCTATTCATCGATATCTAAAAGTTACTTCCATCAAAGAGGTGGACTCCCCTAACATTGGATGAATTCTCAATGATGGTATAAGTCAAATGAAACAACATTAACATCCCTCTGATACCATTTGAAGGTCCCTAGAAAACCCTGAGTGGGGAGGGGGGATAAGGGTGTCAATGTTTTCTTCATAATGTTATGGATATTATTCCCATGTTGGTATGAAACTGTTAAATCTACAAGTGAAATGAAATCAAGGAGATGATAAAACACCTTTTCTTTGTTCACCGCAAAGGGCTACATCGAAGGAGCATACACTGAAAGTGTGTCGGTCATACCTAAATCCACTAATCATTACTAGTTTGTGACTATAAGAGTTTTTTCACAGTCACTCTATTCTAGGAGAAATGAGCTTACAAATGTTTTCGGATGGCTCACCACTTCCCTCAGTGTAGTTCCGTAAACTCCCCCTAGCTCAATTATGTGAGAGAAATCTAACTTAGTTTATCGACTTGATTGTCACCTCAATAAATAGGAATTGGAGTCATTTTCATCATTCATCATGAGACACCTCTTGCATCATAGAACTGAGTCGATGTTTACTGCAATTCCAGAAATCTCAATAATGATACTCAAAACAACCCTTCTAAAGGCCCCTACGCAATGATCACACCTTCACAGATCACATCCCTATGTGGAGCTTGCTGCCTCGTTGAGAACAACCCTTCCCAAAGCTCACTACCTTGCACAACAACCTACTTCGAAAATCCCACTCAGCCAATGTGGAACACCCCATATTCACAAATCACAAATGGAATAGAATCATTGGCATCATTCATGTCTTTAAAAGTATATTTGAAATGCTCAAGATCATATGGAACAACCTACATTGTGGAGCACCCCATTCTTCATGATGTCAAAGATACCAAAACTTTTCTCTCTCAAAATCATAAGTAATGAAGATATAGTTTATTTTATTTATAGGAATGGTTGATGATTGGGTGGACTCTTATTTATAGTAATGGTCAAACTATATGATCCATTTCCTTGAAATATCCCATATCATCCATGAGAGTATTGAAAAAAAACACAAACCACGCTCTTTTTTCACTAAGAACATCATTGGTTCAACAATCCTTTGTTGAATACATGTACTAAGGAGAACATGAATTATTTTAAGTTGATAATGAATATGGATATTGATAATGATTATGAAATATTTCAATAAGTAATGTATCATCATAATTTCCTAGAGATACTTAATCTTTTGAAATATAAATATTTAAATATTTATGTTGCTGATCTAAAAAATAACTTAATAGTCATGAAAAAAATTAGGGGTGCTTTAGTTGATTCCAGATTTATGGTTTGGATAATTTGATATTTAAGACAATAAAACATTAGAGACAACCCTTTATATACGTGTAAGTATAATTATCATCAATGAATAATTATTTTTATAAAAATTATGAACATAGGCATCCCATAAGATATTCAATTAGAGTTAATTGTTTAAAATAAATATTTTTATTCACTATTTTTGACATCTTTTTTTTAAACATGTTAATTTAGAAAAATTTGGGAACGTGAAAGAAGCAGGACAACAACTCCAATGAATTCCAAACCAATAATTTTATAAATGATTTACAAAATTCCATATGAGGTATAGTTTATAAAATTATGGAATGATTTACCTAGTTGTTTATTTCTATGGTAAAAACCTAAACCATGTAAAAAGACTCCTTTCCATCAGAATAATTACTTGATTATTGAGTATTTTATATAGAAACAATAACTACCACATTTTGGATCATCTTATCTACATTTCATGAAACTATGATTTAACACAATAAAGAATATTATATTTGTTTAAAAATTTTTTTGTGGAGAATAAGGTGACTCTATAGGTTTATTATTTATATATAGACGTTGGTCAACTGTGGGTGTGGTTAAAGAATAAGTTGTTTAAGTAAATCATTTAAGGGAAGAAGTGGAATGTTTATAATAAAATATTTCGTAATAATAATTTCTATAAAAACATTCATAAATGGAATATAATGAATACATAGACATAAATAAAAATGCAGGTGAAAGTATAATGTATTATGAGGAAAACATCATAAGTCATTAAAGATACAACTCTAGATTGTTATTAAAAATGTCTGGATGATTAATATATTCAATTTTTTAACGACACATTCGAAAGGATCTACCTTTATAAGACATTAGGATTTAAAAAATTTATGTAGATGTTCTCTACAAAAAGAGACTGAGTTCCGGGAATGGTATAATGGTGATGGACATTAGAAGACAAGAAATGAGTTTCTTGAAATATGATCAAATGAAAAAGGATGAAACAACCTCAAAATACCCACATGACAGTAAAATGGGAAAAATAATTGCGCTAATTTCCTCAATGGAATCGTTAAATGCTTAAAATGTGGGAGAGAAGGCATTAAAGCTCACGAATTTATAAGAGATATAATTAAACTAGACAACATGATCGAGTAAATGAAGGAACTTCATGATATAGAATGCATAGTCCAATGATTGATCAATACGTTAAACTGGGAATATAGAATCCTCTGAATTTATATGTGGCTCTTAGGTTGTAATTAGTATAAGAATCCACAATAACTAATGGATAATGGGAAATAATATTCATCATAGAATCTGAACTAGACTGTTAAAATGAAGTCGTACTAGGTAAGCATAATATTAAATTTTTAATGGAAGATTGGACAATTGATTAGAGATCTATAAATTTATATATATCTTGAATTTTTTATATGACTATTAAATTAAATATATTAAATCATTAAGTAGATAAATCTATTAAAAAACCATGTCGGGTTTTTATTAAGACACCTATGGTGGAATATATTCAAGAATGAATTTGATAGAATATTGGTCCATTGATTCTTATAATAATTCCCCAAGTGAAATTATATTATACACTATAAATGTATATCATTTAATTAAATAAAACACACAATTATATCGTGAAAATGATTTTTTTTTCATATTCCCTACAATCCCACACTCTTATAAAAATTAATGGATGATCATGATTCTTAATTGGAAAATACTTCCTAGTTGATGCTATTGATACCCTTCAAAGATGAATAAAATTACAGAATGTTTTATTCATAGTAATGCATCAACCATGATGAAATTATCAATGTTATGGTGTAGGTCACGTTTTTACAGAATTGTTTCCTATAATTCCTCTAGATTTCATGTTCCAATTGTCAATAGAAATTATTCCTAGACCAACTCCTCTATCCAAATGATAATATATGATATCCATAAAAAAACTAAATGTGTAAAATAAGCTACAAGATCATTTTGGAAAAGGGTTCATACTCCCTAGTGCATCACCTTAGGTTGTTCCTGTGATCTATGTAATGAAAAATGATACATAAATTTGAATTTATATCTATTATTTGGATAATAAAATGTTATATATATTTTAAAATTATCCCTAACATAGGTTTATATACTAGTATGATCATCTACAAAGAGATAAGTACCTCTCAAAAGTTACTCATCATTCTGAAAACCATAAGCTGATGGTGAATATGTAAAGTATTCAGAACACATCCTTCATTAAAATGTTTGGGATCTATGTTTTCATAAAAATTCCCTTCAGACATTCTAATTCCACAAAAATAATCATGTATTTAATTAAGAGGTTATTTAGATACAACCTTCCAATTTTTATGTAATTTTCATCAATTTTCATGATCCTTGGTAATGGGTCTTGTGGTTCAACTCCCTTATCCTTCATCCAATATGCAAGGGGATGAAAAGTAGCACCAAGTAGGTATATCATAAACATGGGAGGTATTAGACTAGGTACCTGTACACAAGATCAAATGTAAAATATCATAAGATCATTAAATGTAAAAACAACTGAACAACCATGCCTGTGTATATCTAAA
Organism: Viscum album; assembly: GCA_963277665.1. NCBI lineage: Eukaryota > Viridiplantae > Streptophyta > Magnoliopsida > Santalales > Viscaceae > Viscum > Viscum album. The sequence goes on along the minus strand of OY728161.1, from coordinate 1,184,471,294 downwards.
TCCCACAACCAGAGTAGAATGGGGTGTAAAATAATGTAAATGGGGATAAAATAAATCCCACCAAGAAGAGTCTAAAAACATTTCAAACCTATAAACAATATGGGTATTACTACCTTGATATAGAGGAACAAAACGTGGTATATTCATCCACATATAGAACTTTCTTTTCATAGTATATGTATAACTCTTTCAAAAGGTCAAAAATCTTCCAAAGACATGACACACACAGGAAAACCACATACAATGGTGAGTATATGAATACACTAAAAGACACCTCGAAACTAAAAATCCTACAACAAAATAATAAAATACATATATACACTTTTATGTGTCTAGAATTCATATACCATGAATATTATGATATACTAAAAAAATTAAATAACATCCCAATGTAAATTAAGAATTGTAATGCTGGTTGGGGATTCAATCTCAATGGATCCCCATAGAAATTGTTATAGAGCACAAAATCCATTAATTTTGATAAAATTAATGAGTTTTATCCATTTTCTAATTCACTTCCAGTCTCTCAGTTAGAGGTACATGATGGATGTCTAAATGGATACGATACATAGATGGGGATCAAACACAAGGCGATGTAGTATACTAACATTTCATTATGGATACACCCACTGCGTATAAGATCGAAATCAATGTAGTGTTCGTAATGATGATACAAATAACTCATCCTTAGTCATGAAGATATATAAGTAATGACACCTTGAGCCTCATAGATGGATTCCAAAAACTCTACTAAATAAGACCTTTTGAAAGGATTGATTTCACATTAGTAAGAGGTGATTCAATACTAACCCTCAGGGAAAAGAATATAGGTAATGTATGCTAACAAAACATGTATATGGTAATGATTTTAAGGGAGATAAGAAATAATTTAAGTAGTAAACATCTTATAGTTGGGTTATAAACAAAGTCCAATTGACCATAGGTCCTACCCATGGGAACATCTCATGTTCATGTATCTGACTATGTTGATGTACATGGTATGTGGCATATTATGCACCTCTTCATGTGTATCAATACATGGTAATTCCCATGAATGACAAGTCATGTTGTATTTTTTTGGGATTATATGGTTTTCCAACACCTATGCACTCAGGATAATCACTATTTATACATTTAATTACATGAAGTACCATTAGGGATGTGTTATAAAATGAGTAATAGGGTCAAATTCAATGGGATATTTTTCTCTATCTTGGAAACATATCCACCACTAGAAGGGCTCTATACACTATTTCATCCTAGATTACACAGAGTGTGGATTGATTTTTTATATAATCCAAGGTTTCATCCATACACATGTGCTATCATAACCAATACCTATAAATTTGAAATAAATTTCATTGAAAATATAGTATCCATTCCCACCAGTACTGATCATGGCCACTCAATTGATTTAGGCCATGATATTTTCTTATAATGTACCCATGTAAATCATATTTTTTTAATTTACTAATGAACACCCAAATTATGAATCCAAATCCCAGTGATCTCATGAATCATCCACCATAGTACATTCTCTATGTCATTACATGCCTTGATCTCCAATATTGATTTATTATACCAATAAATGGGTTCATGATGATTAGTTTATCAATGAATGTGAAAAAATGTTAAATAAAGAACACCTATGAAGAAATAATAATACAGGGAGAGAATAACTACAATACTATTGAAAAATGGATTTTAGTGGATTTTCATGTAAATATAAATTCATTTTAGTTAGAAAAATTTATGAATAGAAAAAAATTACAGCCAATGAAAATTATTGCAATAAAAATACCGAATAAACTCAACCCAGAATATGTAGTATTTGAATATCTATATGTATGTTTATTGAATAGTTTTCCTTATAGAAATATGAAACCGGGAATGAATCCAATTAAAAAAATTAAACATAAAAAATAATTGCTTGCTAATAATGATCAGATGTGTTCTGTGATTGTTTAAGAGATCCTCTGATTTAGTGTCAAACTAGTCATCTATCATCTATCAAGTTATCATCCCCCAATAGAACATCCTTCAATTCTCTACCACAGTTCTCTAATAATTTCATGGGTAACATGTAAATCCAATTAATTCTACCATAATATTATTTAAAAATAAAATAATTACGACATATCATAAATGAATGAACTCAAATAATTCACATTATTATTTAATTGTTTTCCACTATGATGGATTTTCTCAAAATTCCCCACGTTAATAGTGGCTATGTAAAAACAATGATAAAACCCACATTACTAACTCATTGGTGAACTAAAATTCTTGATTTGGGACTAGTTTAGATATTTTTTCAATTTATTTGGAAAACTAAATAGTTCTGTAATTTAATATACTTAATAAATATTAAACTATTATTCTAGGAACATTCATCATTAGAATCACATGTAGTATTAGCGTATAATATCCAATAGAATCTAGTCATTATCCAGAAATAATTAATTGAATATATGAGACATTAAATTCTCCCAACTATTGGGTTTTTCTTTGGGAATATAACAAAAACATGGATACACAAAGAGAAGTGGGTAATGAGTACATCTATGAGGATCTCCCTCCTAAGTGATCACATCTAGATTCCTGTGCTACCACAAGACACTCATTGCTGAAATTGGTATCATAAAAAGGATCCTCCTTGATGGATCCTCTATCTCTAGTGTTTACATAGAAAATGAGTATCCATCCTCAATTTCTAGATCATCATAGTTAATTACATGTGATGGGTCATGAATATACCTCACCGTATATGAAAAATGGATGAAATACACTACCTTGTCTAACAGTGAAATATAGATAAGTGGTATTCCACCTTGAAAACAATATATAGTATCTGTAATAGGGAAATGATTCTCATTTATAACATTCCTCCCTATCCAAATATTCATAATTCACATTGAGGTGAATCACACAGGAATACATGGTCTCCATCCTCAAAATCCATAGATATTTTCCATAGTCATTAGAATAATTATGATAGTTATGTGTTGTCCTTGTTTTCCCCTAGAGGATCTTATCCTTATCTGTAGTAGCTCACCCTACTCTAGGAAAATCTATGCTGACTATCCCAGGTCAGTCCAATAGTGTTGTTTCGTACAAGAAAATCCCTAAAATTGATCAAATGGTTCCATAAGTATGGTGGAATGGTGAAATGATAATATTAAAATTTAACCAGTTTTTGTCGATCATCCCAACAAAATACAATTTCCAAATTGTAGGCTTATAAAATTTCATATAATACTGAAATGGTCCTCCCTATCTGGTCTTTAGTGTGTGGTACAAATGATTTGATCAAGTATAACTATGTCCTAAGATAATCTTGTAATCCCTAGAATAATTTAGATGTTAATCTATTGTCATTATAAGAAAAAAATTGAAATCGAACACCACGATGTGGGAATATCTGATTCATATAGAGTATTCCCAAACTCTATAGTGTACTATGCTCTCAAATTTCTAGGATGTGGGCCAATATAGTGAGTTGGCCCATGATCACTCAAATGGTATCATGTCCCTATGATGTGTGTGTTAAAATAATAATGAATTCTCATGATATCCCATATAACTTCCACTATGGAACCTATAGGGGTTGAAGAAAGCCTGTTGGAACATGTTTCATAGCATTTTAATGACGACAAGTACGGAATCAAGAGAAAAATACTATAACACCATTCATTTCCATGGACAAAATACTAACATCATCATTCCTTGTACAGTTTTGAAAGGACTAGATGTACAAAAAAAAGATATGTGTCAAATACTCTCAAAATATCCTCCAAAAAAATCACTAGTACAAGCATGTATCTTCTTAAAATAATTACGTGATCTCTTCCTTCATAAAATCCATCATGTTCATTTTTAGTGGATATCGTAGTACAATAGGGCTCACAATCAATAATATATTTTTACGAATCAATAATATTATATAAATTCAATAAGGATGAAACCATATACTAGTAGAAAGATAATCCATATCCATCCTTAATGGATAAGAATAATGTGTCCAACTACTCTAATGCCCCAAACAAAAACTACGATCAAGATATTCTGCGGAGAGAATATTCTACCATGGTCTCATTCCAAAGAGTACATAAAATCTCGAATTATTATTCCTGGAGGAACTATTTCAACATCATATGTCTCAATTTGAGATCCTTCAGTGATAATATATATTTGTGACACTTTTTATTAAAATGGATGAAAAACCTCTCCCCCATCAGATAGTTTCTCCACATCTATATTGTGATAATATTTATACTGACTCAAGCTCAAGGGTCATTCTATTCGAGTCACGTTGTCTCAATAGAAATTAACTGCATGAAATAAGCATATAAAACTACACTAGGAAACAACATTTCATAATCCCTGATGAATCATAAAACACTACATAATCAATACACTCTTTACAAAATCCCATTATGGTATAACACATCAATTTCTACCTCACCTTTGGAAAATCATATAAAAATCATTATGTTAACATGAAATGATTCCCCTTTAAGTGAATGTAATCATGGGTGATGATATTTTTGTGAAATAATGTATGAATTTCCAATAATAGACATCCAATCCATGGATGTTACTCACCTCTTTCATGATATTTGGTGGATCCCATGCAAACACAGCCTCAACCTTGGTTTTGTTCACATCCACTCTAAATGATGTGGGAACATGCCCAATAATTTTGACAACCTGAATTAAAACATGGAACATTGAGAGAATCTCATAACTCGAATTCAATTAGATATTTTCAATAATTATCCTCTTGTGTCTAACATTCTCCTCCTCAGATGTTGAGTATATAATGATATAATTGATCCATAATATCAAGAACTGATTATGAATGGAAGAATTATTAATTTAATTAGTCCCATAAATATAGATATGATGTTCATCACACCAAAGGGAATCACCATTTACTCATGGTGACATTAGTGTCATATTAATTACATATTCTGTATACCCTCATCCAGTACTCGCAACCGGTGGTAGCCTAAATTGAGATCAATTTTAGAGATCCATCTTGATATTTTCAATTGATCAATGCAGAAATAAATCCTAAATAGTGTATATTTTTTTCTTAATGTTTCGTTATTTCATGTTCTAGAAGTCTCCATATAACCTCATGTCATTGCCAACTTAATGGAGAACAAAAAATGGGGCTTCCCAAGGGAAAAATTGGGGTCTTATAAATCCCTTCCTCTTCAAGTCCTATAGTAGCACCATCATTTTGTGAATCTCTACTATGGCAATATAATATGGTAGAACATATATCAGTATCATAAATTGGTTTAGATAATTTATTTAGTCTTTCCATTGGTGGGGTGTTTTACCTAGAATACGCATAGGAGTAAAATTATTGAACTCTACCAATAATGTAGAAAATTGAATATTCATTACATCCACAGACCAAGTATTAGGATAGAAAAATTTTGATTAATCATTTTCACCCTCTTATGAATGACTCCATCAAATGCTTCATGGATTTACTTTTAACTTAAAATGGAGATCCTATTCCTTTATATATTGAAAAACCACATCCTCTTTGAGAATGATTATGTTTGTGAATAGATATTAGATATCCAATAAATACTAAATATTATTTCATAAGGCCTCATTGATGCAATAAAATGATCCCATCTAGAGATCTATCATCTTTGGGCCAGCTCTCATTTTTTGTGAAACTGTTTGGTGGATAATTATCCTTTAGTAAAATTATCCAAGTGTATGGTTTGGGCCTTGTTCTCAAAAATAATATATAAGTCTTGAACTAGATAGGTGAATGAAAAGTAATAAATAGAACTTATATCTATCAGTAATAAATCAACGATAAAATAGACATAGATCATACAAAATTGAATTCCCGGTGCCTTGTGTTTGTAATCCTTAACTACTTGCAGCTATCCCCTCCCATATCCTCCAGCTCTTTGAGAATAGTACAGAAAACATAGGGTGGTAGTAGAAAAATGGTAGATTATATCCCACATAATTCTTCTCTCCTAAATCCACATTTATGTTTTCTTCCCTATAGATATTCCTTCTCCTACCGCAACCTCTACCTTAGAGGACCATGCATGGTTTCAATTTTTTCCACATGGTGGGTCATAAAATATCATGAAATATGTCCCCTTGCACAAAATTCCTCTTCTTGCCTTCCCCTAGAATGACTAGACCCAAAATGTGATCCCTGGACTACAAAAAAATCTATCATTTTACCACATCCTTAAATTCATCGCATGTATAGGTCCCAGAGTCTATCTTCTACTCTCTACATCCAAGGTATATACACATGTGTGCCCACAGTTGGAAAAAAATATCTACATCTTCTCAATCATGAGACTCTTAACCAAATACTCTTATTTTAACACCACAACATATGAATTAATTCATAAGGGGGTTACAACTAGATCATATTTCATTATCATGTCCCCACTTATATGTTCGAGCCTGGAATATATGGTCACAATCAATATGCATCCTATATAGGGAGATGCTGGTAAATGCCTATGAATAATTTTATAAATTAATTATATATGACTAAATCTATATAGGATTATAGATATGTACAACCCTCATTGTAACTGAAGAGAAATATTATCTAAAATGGTGATAACACTCGTTCCAAGATAGTTTTGCCACATCATATGACCAGGTCACTATCCACCACTATCACCCTATTGAACCATGGATAATGATCGATGCCTGAACCACCATTTATATATTTCCATCCTAACCAAATATAATATATGGGTACCAACATCATTAAAATCATCGGTTTTATATGGTCCAAGAACACGTTAGAACCTGAGGGGTCTTTGTCTCTGAGACTCGTGAAGTGCACATAACTTGGGCACTTAAATCACAAGTCCTTATAATAAATAATTCTACACAACATATGGTGGTATAGTTTGTTTACCAATTAGATATATAATATCTATAACTTTTCCCTGTATAATTTCCCAAACATTGATGGAATCTTCCCTTTGATCTTGATCCTGAATCCAAGATGCACTACGACGTAGAGGAATCCTGATAAATAATATTTTCTGCTTTCAAGGAGTATATCATGATATCTTACTCAAGAAGTAAATAAAAAACAAAACCTATTATTATATGAGTCATGTACCATTGTATTTCCTTCAATCTATTTTAACTATGACCCTATTAAAAAAGAAGGAGATTAGAGTGTTGGTGTAGGGATATGTGGGTCACCACTGTAACCCAAGAGTCCCTATCTAGAAATCAAAACTCAAACCACTTAATAGTATTTCCCTAAACAAAAATTACAGACTCTAACACAATGTTACAACAGACTATATTAGATTCCACTATGTCACTACATGCCCTACTGGGGTCCATTTCTTGAATTTACAATCCCGCTTCTAATAGTTCATGGGCTTGTGTCTATTTCTATTTTGGAATATCAAGATTTTCGGTGGCTTTAGCAAATATACATATATATACACACATATATTAAAGCCCAAAAAATGATAAAATGTAAAAACAAATAATTAAACATAAATTTATAAATATAAATCCAAAAATTACAGTAAGGATGGATGAAATTGAAATTATTTAGGGCCATATTAAATTCAATAATAAAGAGTCTGAAAAAATACCAACCTATAAATTATATGGGGAAAGATGTCAAGATAACATAAGAACACCCCAATCTATTCAGAATCAATAAGAATCACCCGGTCTGGGTCCCTCAAGTACATTATCAAAATATTGATAATATATAAAAGACATGACATGTGTGGCAATATACCATACATGGGTGTGTTTCAAAATTCCCAGTAAAAGACCCTGAAACCACAAAAAAAGGAATAATAGTCACCTCTATAAAAGTATACTTCAATAATGAATATAAAAAGAATATCAAGATATAAAAAAATGAGACATATCCCCAAGGAAAATTCACAAAAGTATTGAATGTGAATGATTATAGCTCGTTGGTTCCACATAGAAATCATCTGAGTGGACACACAAAACGATTCTAATAACAGTGATGATGTTCATACAAGATATACGACTAGATGAGTATTTCCATTAGTTGTATATGATGGAAGTCTATATATATAGAATATATCAGTGAGTATCAAATTAAAGGCAATGGGGTATACAAATAATCAATATGGATTGCCACATTATGTAGGGGATCAATGCTCGTTTAGTTTTGGTCAAAACAATTCCAATAACTCCACTTAGGAAAAAATATGAATATAAGATCTCACATTTGGACTCATGGAAGAATTAAAACAAATCAATTCATGATTTCCTACTGAAGGGAATGTTATATTATGAGTAAGAGGTGATTACATACTAACCCAAAGTGAACTGGATTTAGGGATTATACTTTAATTAAACTTCTCCTTACTATAGTGGTCAAGGTATCCAACAAAACTTTTAATGTGTTCAAAATTTACTGTAGTGTTGGAGACAGTGTCCCATTGACCATGAGTCAAGATCTTGTATATTACCCTGTCCATGTATAATTTTATAGCATCCAACTACCCGTGTACCTATACTTGGGTACTAGAGCACATTCTTGCACTTGTACATAGCGTAAATCCATTTTTGTATGGGAGTACCCCGCTTTCCTGATCCCATGTTCAACAGTTTGGGTTCATGTACCATCTGATATATATATCAACCCATATGTGAAGGATCAAATTCCATGTCCTAGTATTACATTCCTTGTGATCCTAAAATACATCATAGAACCCTAAAAACTTTTATGAGTACCCCATTCACTTTGTAATCCATAATTACACACCATGATGATTTAGTTTTTCTTCAAACCCTAGTTCACCGTTCTGTGCTAACTCATGCTTCCATCCCCTAATAATTTGGATGTAACCTCAATAGTAATCATGGATCTATATCATCTGACCCCCACTATGGCCATTAAATTGATTATATACATTTTATTTTCTTGGAAATTAGTCATGTTATTTTTTGTGTTAATTCAAAAAAGAACACCAGAATTGGGAATCTAAATCAATTTGAAATGATGTCAATTCCATCATTGTAGGTCTACTAGATTTTGAATAGATAGATCTCAAATATAGAAAAAAATCATCTTGTAATGGGTGTGCAATGATATAATTCATAGGGTATGTCAATTCATGCTATAAATGAATAATTATTTCAACGAATGAAGAATTATTGGAGTGAAAGAATAAGAACACTCCTGAGGAATAGACCACAATCAATGATTGTGCGGACCAAGATTTCTTTTCCTTAGGATGTTATAAAATTTGATATAAATTAATTTGATATTAAATTCTATAAATAAGAAACTAGAATAATCCCTTCCCATAATACACATGATCCTTAGATCAATTTGTAGGCTAGTTTCCCTGTGTTAATAATTATAAAAGAAAACTTGCAAAGAATTTACTCAAAATAACATTAGACTTCATGATGGATCAATCACTGATAAAGAATAGAGCTGTAATTGATAATTAGTACGATCCAATATTTTCTTCTCAAACCAGTTATTGATCATTGATGTAGTCATCCTCCACCAATAGAATATCAATGAATAATCGATAATTGATCTAAAATTATTTTCAGGGTTGTTTGGATAAACATTAAGTTATTCCATATGGTTTTTAAAAAAAATATTTGGTCACTATGTCAATAAATTAAATGAAATAATTAATTTATTTAATTTATTCATTTTACACATGAAATTAATATTCCACAATCACCTCACACCAGAAAAAGTAATATCACACCTACGGTACAACCCACATTCAAAACTCAATGGTTCCACCATATATTTGATTAGGATCCTTTTAAAAATTAATTAAAAAATTTCGTGAATACACTACAGGATTTCAATTTAATATATTTCAAAAAACTATTCCATGAACAATTGGCCACAATATCACATGTCATCTAAGAACCTAGTATTTAAAGCAATTCCTACAATATCCAACAATAATACATGGAAAAAATGTCTTTACATCATTGATACTCTCTTTTAATATATGATAAAAGGGGAACATGAATAGGATCTGTGTATTTGGATGGAATCTTTAAAGAGAGATAAATTTAGCACTTTATTTTGAAAGTGAATTTTTTTGGATTCAACATGTCACATCAATGATGAATTTTACAACAAGTGAGAGATTTTCTATGGACCAATAAAAGAAAATTGAAAACATGGAATAGACTGTAACTACTATTGTCGTATAAATAAGTATTTTTATTCAAAAAATGAGGGTATGAAATAAATTTTGTGAAAAAATTCAAATGCTTATTAAGACCAATATTAGAGTCCACATAGAAATGTATTTGTTATCTCTAGAATGAATAATTTAACAATATATTTGAGGAGCTCATGAAGAGGACAACCACTACACTAGTACTCACGCTCATTCAAGAGGATATGTTTTTTACATACAATGACTCTTCAAGGATTTAATTGGGTTATGTATTTACAAATAATTATAATTTCATAGATGATACCCTAAGATAGTTGATAATACACGTGATATGAATCCCAATGCATGATATGGATTTACCCGATGTGATATTTTAATTAAATATTTTGAATAACTGCCTAAATGGAATAAAAATTTTCATATATACTAATTACAATTTTATATACTATATTATCACATATAATGAGTTTAAAATGATTCGATAAATACTTTTTTAGATAATAATGAAATACAATTTCTCTATTCACTAGTATCCAGGAATGGAAAACTTGTTTGATGATTATTCTAGTAGAAAATAACCCTCTACTCTATCTATGATGCTTATTGGGAAATATCAAATACTCATGAATATGAAATGGATATATTATTAACTAATATTTATGGGATATAAATCTTACCTATTCCAAATTATTTTCAAAACTTCAATCAAATAGTAGTTTAATGATGAATAAAGGTATTACCATGACAATCAAAATAATGTGGATGATATAATTTTAGGTAAGATATATGTGTTATAAATTGATGATTTTGTTTTTATTCAACTTGGAACTATTCTTTATTTTTCTTTTTTTATCTGAGATAATTAAGGATCCATTGAAAATTTCACATATCTCACATTTATCTGTCATTCATAAATAAACTAAGATGTAATGTGACCTTTGAGGTCACACCATAAGGTACAACACGAGGAAAGTGATTCAAGTGTATATATCAAGGTGCAAGGTATATTATATGAATAATTCCTAGTGATATATGTCTAATTGGATGACAAACCCATTTAATATAACCCTATTAAAATGGGATAATTTGACAATGGATATTGTAAATGATCTCCCAGAGACATAAATTAAAAAAATTGATATTGGATGTTGTGGATTGACTGATGAAGAATACCCAATTCATAGTGTTTTGGGATGATATCTCCCATGAACCAAATTCCATGATATATGAAAAAGAAGTGGGGATGTTCAATAGGTTAATAATTTCGTTTATCTCGGAACATGTACCATGTTTCAAAAGAAAATATTATATATTTTCAAAATGATTTTAAAACATAATTGAATCTAAGAACAATCCATAAACAATTTTGGTAAATAATAATAGACTGTTTAGAAACATGATGTCATGCTTTGTCATTAATCAAAGCAATTTAAAGGTTGATGGAATAAACACCCCTATTATCAGAGTTCTCATACAAAAAATGCTTGAACTAAAGTATTAAAATGGTTCAACAAAAATATTTTTTGGGGATGTGTTTTAGGACTCCGGTATATAAGGATGATGAATGAAAAAGAAGGGTACATGTAACATATCTTTTAAATGATATTAAAGAGAATATCAAAGTCATTAAAAAACATATACATTATTATTAGTGTTAGATGAAGAGATATTTCATCATCTGACTAATATAATTTTATTTTGAAGTTAGAGACATTAATTTACTTAAAATATAACAATTAAATAGATTCATGTGGTTTTTCTACAAACTTTAGCTTATAACAACGTACATTTCCCCCATATATATCCTTAAAAAAATTAGAGTAGTGACCTATCTTCATTAACTCCCACTAATTATGGATAATGTTCAGGATGTGTTCCACATATCACTATACAGGACTTGCATAACCAATCCCTCTAAAGTTATTCATCTAGTGGAGGTACAACTTGATAATTTCCCCTTTTATATAGATTAATTAGTGATTCTATTTTTTATGAAACAATAAATCATACCACATCCGTCTTCTTTGGATGAACCATATATATGATGAGGCAACATCATCAATATTAAAAACAATGAAACATTAGTACCTTCACCTATTATCAAAGGCAAATATGATTTAAAATTTTAGAGATGAAATTTTTTTATGGAAGAATTTAACGACCTATACTTTTTAAATGATTTTTTTAGAAATATATGTGTTTTATACTATATTATATCAGTATTTTATGCATAATTATCTTGAGGAAATCAACAACACATTAATTCCTTAATAAAAGTAATTGCATATTTTATCAATAATATTCTAGGAGGATACAAAAATTGAAATATAAAATTTTTGAAATATAAAGGATAAAACTTTAAATCATTCATAACCCCAATATACTTGAACCATTTCCCAAATATATTACAATATAGAAATTTTAAAATAGAAGTAAACTGATCAAAATCATAGAAAATGAAAATTTTAAACCTAGGGGTAATTCTACTGATTATTTTGTATATTATTGAAGTGGTATTTATACGAGGTCATGTAACTATTATAAAATTAATGTTACATTTTAAATAGAGACTATAAATTTTTGAATAGTGAAATGAAAATTGGGAATAGTAACCTGACTACTTGAAATATTAAACTAAAAATTGAAAAAGTAATTTATCATGAAAAATAATTTTTTGAATACTAACATAATCATTGGTAATAGTAACCTAACTGTTTGAAATAATAATCTGGTTGTTTGAAATATTAATATGACTACTCGAAATTTAATTTAACCTCAAAAAAATCAATCTACTATTAATAAAATTTATCCTATGTATTATATTTAAAGATAAATATTATAATGCATTAAATTAAATATCATTATAATAAGACTCAAATAATATTTAATAATTTTTTAATAATATATATTTTATGGTAATTCATAATAAATTAATTTTTATATTAGTAATTAAAACTAAAAATATTATAAATTTATTTCTTTAAATTAGATATTATTTTTTAAATCAGAATGTTTAATTTTTCGATAGTTTATTTATTGGAATTTTTTGAAATCCTTGAATTTTCACCTGAATAATAATAATATTGTTTTTCATGTAATCAATATGTGATAAATTAAATTAGTTATGATGAATTAAGGAAAATTTATTTCATAAAACATGATGTTAGGAAACTATATATTACATTTTGAAAATAAGTGAATCAGAATTATATATGGGTTTAATGTCTTAAAACCATTATATTATATTTACTTATGAATTTATTTTTCAATAAATCACTATTATAAGATTTTACTCTGATATAGTTTTTTTAAATTTTCTTCTTAAAATACCACTCTCATGATATATAAATATTACCTTCCCATGCTATAGACAACAACTCATACCTCAAATTGTCAATCCAGTGTTATACCTAAATACCCTATCATAATCACTAAGAATACCGAGGGACATACTAGTGTAATCCAACCAAATTCATAAATAATTCTACTTTCAATAAAGAGTAACAACATTGGTGATAAAGATTATTTTATTTGAACAATTCTATATTTCTCTTATTCACCCCTTTGTTTTATATTTTCATAAAAAAATAAAATTTTCAAATATTTATTTATAGTTAATTTTAATGTTATATTAATAAATATTACCTATGTTATAAAATTATTTATTGTTTTTAACCTTTTTATCATTTGATTCTTCACATTTGTAAATTAATCCTGTTAGTAGTCAGTTTTCCACCAATATAGATGTTCAAACTTTATTATTATAAGAAACATTATGGGTAATAATAATAAATTATTTATAATACATTAATATTTAAACATAATTATTTTCCTTTATGAAAAAATTCATATAGTCTATAAAATATGGTCAATAATAATAGGGAAATTTGATAAAAAACAGTAAATGTTTATGGAAAACAATATATCAAAATGACCATCCATTAAAAATGAAATAATTAACTGTAAAAAATTTATTCTACATGATAAATACTACTTAATATGAAAATAATTCACGTTTGGATCAATATATTAAAAATAATATGTAATTTTTATTATGGAGGTAGGAAATCAATGAGTTGTTGTGGGATTTATAATAAGGGGATTCTGAAAACCAATATCCTTTATTAGGGTTATTCCACAATAATATAATTTAATACAAGTTAGTTCCACTAATTTTCAATAAAAATATTTAACTATTATTACAATTTTATTTAGGTATTTACATATTTCCACCAAAATTTAATATCTAAATAGAATGATTTCCCAAAAACAGTTCTCTTCCCACAAAACATATTTTAATCCCCAATGGTTTTATCTTATTCAATAGAAAATGGTGTTTTTCATTTAAAATATGTATTCCATTTTCCATTTATGATATCCTTATATTTTTATTCTATAATTATTTAATAAATAATTATTAAAACACATTCATTTTTAATGTTTATTTTATGAGATTGATTGTTATATATTATTTTTTCATGCTTCAGTGTGTAAAAATTATAATTTGATTAGTAGAATAAAAATTATATATCCATCATATGGATTTATTAATTCAATTTATCTCATGAAATAATATGGATTATACATGAAAATTATGATATGTTTATTCATAATGACGATTTTAGGATGATTAACATATGTTATGTGTGATCTTGATAACATCATTGTTCACAACTCCATGTGGTATTTTACCACTATGTCATGGTGTTTAATTTTTATTCAGCTGCTCATTACATACCATTATAAAATATTTTACTCATTATTTTGGTAAAGATATTATTCTTATAATATGATAATTATTACAATTTATTTCCATGTTATATTTGTACATGTCTTTTAATCATTCCCTTACTAGGATTTCATATAAACAATTTCATTAATGTATATCCTTAGGTGACTACATGTACCGAGGAAAAAATGGAAGATTAAAAGTGATTTAACAATGATTGTGATTTTTTATTTATTTATTATTTATAGTGATTTATGATCCCAATTATCCCATGATACTAAATTTTTTTCTCCATGAATGTTTAATTATAAGGTTGTTGATCTTAAAAATGACGTAATGATCATGTATAAATAATTAGGACAACTTTATAAGAGAATTTTGTTGAGTTATTAAAACAATTCATAAGTGATATTATGTATGTACTCATCATAAATATAACTCATAGATGAAAATATAATTTTGAAAGGATTACAAAACTAAATCTTTTGAGTCTGACCTGAATAATCATTGAGATAAAAATAATTATAGTTCTCTCTACACTAGAAATAAAAATGAAATATAATAATTAATAAACATTAGACTAATATACATTGAAATAATTATTCATGATGTATATAATCATTAGATATTATATTTTATAGTATCCATAATTATAACTAAACATTTTCAATCGAAGTGATTTAATACTCTAAAATAAAAAATATCATTATATGTGATTGAATATTATAATAATTCTATAGTGAAATACATTATAGGTTACGGAAGGTTTTGTTTAATGGAATTAAAAAATATTAACCTGTTAATAATTGTATAATAATTGTTTGTGGAAATTTTATTGAGATTCTATAATAATTGGAACACATACTATTTTTTTTGGAATAATCAAATTTAATTGTTTGTTTATTTTTTGGATGTACAATTTATTAAAAACATTTCCACCACAATAGAAGGTTTTAAAGATAATTCATATGGTTTAAAATTATATAAGATGATAATTTAAAAATATTTTAATTAATATAAAGAATATTGGAAGCCTAACCATTGATGTGTTTATTATGTTCATTCTAATAAATAGGAAAATACGATAAGATAAAATAGAAAAAAATTGTGGATTTTAAAAAATCCTGATATACAATAAAATATTATCCAAAATGCAGGATAGAAAATATGAATGTGAATGTAACTAATCATTAAGAATAAGATTTCACATTTCATTTCTCTGGATGAAAAATATATTTAAGATTTATTTTAGCATAATTAATTGTAATATGAATAAATAATCAGTAGGATCAAATTGTTAAAAATAGGGATTGAATTTATCTTCGTCGTAAGGATGTAAAGAATATAATGAATTAAATTTCAAAAACATACTCAGTGGGAATGTATATATTTTGAATAATAATTAATGGTTATTTTTAAGAGGATATTATAGTAAATATGGTGAGGATTTTGAGGATTGTTTTTCTAATGTATCTATACATAGAATCATTATAACGTATCTGTGGTTTTTCCTCGTAAAAATAATATTTATGGATATAAATTAAAAAAATAATTAATTGATAAGTTAAAAAATATTTCTACTTTTACCATCTTCACGTGTTCATAAATGACACTGATAAAACCATTGTGTGTAAAATAAATAAATCCTTTCATGGGTAGAAAAATTTCCATCATTCATGGAATTCATAGAAATATAGATTCAAAACTATTATAAATTTTTGTAATGGTAATGTTGATAATTAAGTATCATAGTATTAATTGAGATTAGGTACCTTGATATTAATTATATATGTTGTTAAAATATGTTCTTTGGAGAATAAAATAATTAATTTGAAGTATTTTCTAACCAGATGAAGAGATAATTTTAGACGCAAATTGTTATACAGTTGAATTTCACTTTTGAACAACTTGTTCCATAGAATGGAATGTACATATTCCATTAAAAATAGTTTTTTTCAAATGAATATTCAACCAAAATTTTCAGGTTATGAATCAATGAATTTATAAACATGCATTACTATTGGTTTGTAAAAATGAAAAGAGTAAATATAAAAAATATTAAAGAAAAATGAATTTATGAATGTAATATGATTTTGAATTTATCATTATATATATCCAACAATTAATTTATAAGTTATATCCCTATATACTGGATATCTAATTTATCTAATTGGAAAGTACATTTTGTTTACAAAATC
Organism: Viscum album; assembly: GCA_963277665.1. Taxonomy (NCBI): domain Eukaryota; kingdom Viridiplantae; phylum Streptophyta; class Magnoliopsida; order Santalales; family Viscaceae; genus Viscum; species Viscum album. The sequence goes on along the minus strand of OY728161.1, from coordinate 1,184,454,171 downwards.
ATTCATCATTTATTTTAAGGGAAAACAATATGAAATTATGTAAAAATGAGGAGTGTGTGGAAAATACCTAGTTTTACTAATACTGATTGATATTTTGATTTCAATTATATAATATCATCATTTGGAAGAAATTACTTATTTATTGAATTTTTTTGATATGTATTTATAAAAAATAATATCATTTTACCTTGAACATAGAAGATAGATGAGATTACATCGTATATTTAATTTTAATTCAATTAACTACACTTTAGAAATGTTAATGTCCTTGTTAATATGTTATTTATTTTTTCTTTGAATGATATTAGAGTTTATAGTTAAAAGAATTAGATTTTATTATAATTTAATATTTTGAAAAATTAATTTCATAAATAATGATTTAATAATTAAATACATTAATACATGAAATCTAAACACTAATCCATAAAACCTAATAAAGAATAAGGACATACATATATTAAAATAACATTCTACATAAAATTTGTACATATGCTCCAAAACCCTTTAGGAAGGATGAAATTGAAATTTTTACGAATCAATTAAAATGGGTGACATATTATCAATAGACACAGTATATCTATCACTATTAAAGAGAATATAAGAGATAATTAATAAAAGTACCAAGTCCAGTGTAACTCTACAATAATTACAAAATAAAATATATTTATACCATATTGTGATTTGGAATTTCTATATTCCAATGGACTTATGCTTAAATCAACATTGAATACATATTTAATTATTTATTACTTTAAACTAGTCCCTCATTTTTTCTTTCATTTTGTATCATTTCCATTCATGGATTCTTATTGTGATCCGGTTGTATTTATTTTTTAACAACATTTGTTGAGAAATAATTTCATTCATTCAACTCATATTTATGGTGTGTACTATTATCATCATTCATGTAATAGTATATTTTCAATTTTTTCTCCAATGTTACATTATATAACTGAATGTTTAAATATGAATATCATATTTCATGTATATTTTTTTTCTTTTTACAAAGAACATATATTCCTGATATGGTTATGCAATAAAATTTTGGGTTGAGAAACCTTAAATTACTTCTAAAATCAATGATTTTGTAATTATTAGGTAATGAAATAGCTTGATTATAAAAGAAAATTTCAATCCTGTATATGACCCATACTATGAGAATATATTGGAAGGACACCCACCTAAACCGAATGAACAAAATTAGGACAAAAAATTTTAGTTTATTTATGATTTCATAGTTAAATATAATGAATTTGTATTAAAGACCATATATATAAAAAAGAGTGGATACCAATCTAGAGTGATCATATTTCTAGATCAATGATTAATTTTATAATATTTAATATCTATAATGTATATTAAAAATTTTAATACATTGTTATATTTAGGTGAACCCTACGTGTTGGCTCCACAAAATTGTTTCAATTCATCTTTAATGAACTGATGATCAATCCCACATGTTTGAATGTAAAACCAAACGTCATATAATTCACCTAATGTATCCATCATTGATATCAATATCTTATGTAATATTGTGTTTCATCTCTTTTAAATGGGTTAAAAACCATACATCCACTATTCTATGTAGCTTCACAATTGTTCTAGTTGGGTATAATACATATTTATAATATCAAAAATACCTTCATAAATTAACAATATGACATGGGATGGTCACATTTTGGAAATTTTATAGGGACCTATTTGGCATGATCAACATCAAGTAAATAAATTGGATATACTCTTGTTCCTTCCCTTATACATCTATCTTTCCAAATTATTTCACATGGGTGTTAGTTTATTAATTTATGTTAAATATTTAGTACATGATTTATTCCTCATTAACTAATTCAGGGATCATAAAAACTCCCAAACAATATTCACTAACTATAACTTCAATATATATATACCTACATTATAGCATGAAATTTTTTATTAGTGTAAAAATATTTTTTTATTAATCTATAGAATAGATAATTTTCTCCACTCGAACATTAGAGAGCACAATTACTACCATAAGAACCCATATTAATTGAATATGATTTATATCCATCATTTGTGTTCACCTTGAATTTTTATGTGTCCCATATTTTAATACACATTTGAAATAAAAATCTATATTATCAACTTGATAAAAAAAAGATATTTAGTGAGATTTTGAGCGAGGACCAACATTGTCACTTATCGAATTTTATCCAATTATAGGAAAACAAAATGATATATGTTATGTATTGTAATTCCAAAAATTTAATGGTATTTCACTCTTATTAACATATTAGTTTCATGGGACAGTTAAAAATCAATTCTACATTGTCAATTACTTTATGGGATGATTTGGAAAATATATTCCATGACATGTAAATTCTTCCCATATAATGTTTTTTCTATGAAATTAAAATAAAAAAATTAATAAAATGGATGTTGTTTCATCCTGAGATGCATTAGAACTCATTAATAAATTTACTTTTATGTCCCCACACAATGGGATTGATGTATATGAATAATTAGAAACATTTTAATAGGGATTACAATTAGATCCTCGAACTGTGGAGGAATCTTCAACTCTTGGAGGATGAATTCACTAGAAAACATAATTAGGGAGAGACTATTTATATGAGATTTCAATAAATTATAGTATTTTTTAAATTTAAAAATTACTCCAAGGAGTGGGTTATATTACATAAATAAAAATACCAACCATATAGCCAAGGAAAATGGATTTACAAAAAAAATATTTTTTGTCAAAATCATCCCAAAACAAGACCACCTTTTAACGATTAGTAAATTCCAATACTGTGAGATTTTTGGTCATCATAATCCATATGAAGAATGTGTGGTACTAATATAGGATCATCGAAATCAGGATTTTAGCAACATTAATTTCTATAATCATCCACTATAATACTGACATCTCTATTACCAATAAAGAGAAATTTATCAATAATAACCCTATCAAGACTATAATCAATAGAGGAGTGGTGAAGGCACACCAATAGACAAGTGATCACCTGGGAACTGAAGAGAAATATTTCACATCAAAAACAAAATCATTTTTCCTAACAAAAACACCCTGAATGGATCAATGTTTTCTACATCAACAAAACAATATAGCCATATTGTACAAAAAAAGCGACAAGTATCCCCTTCTCTCCAGAGAAACTATGAATATATTTTCACTATATATATTTGAATATAATACCAGTAAAATATCACATTAAATACATAAAAAATAAAATTGAAATCTTATAAAAAATCTAATCCAAATTATAGTAATTTTCTATGAGATTTTTGGATTACTGATCGGGTACACTCTCTAAAAATATAGAGATACACCCCATAGGGGGTGCAATGTATTTGGATACTAGAAGATGATAATTTACATAAATTTATTATCTAATTAAATATAATTATAACATGATATAATTAACCATGAAACATATAATAATTATAGAAAATGAAATCCAAATATAATAATTTGGTGAATAAATATTTGTGCAAATTTACCAAAGAAAATAATCCCATGTATTAGATGCATCCTTAAATGAAGTCATATTAATTCCCCCAACACCATACATACCCCTTATTATATTCACATAGTGGATGAAGCATGAGATGATATAGAGTATATTAATTTTTCAGAGACAGTAACAAAGACCACATAAACATCTTCTTTTAGGGATGATATTTCTAAAATTCGTGTATATTCTTAAATATTAACGGATATCCTCTCTAATAAGATAATTATGGAGTAAATGGGAAACAATTACATAGAATATGACTTCACTAACAATTTTTAGTAGAAAATTCCTAAAAATGTTAAATACCTAGTCATTTCTTGAAACCCTACATGATAGGGAAATTAAATTTTCAAAAAGACTTGGGTTATCTAATAGTAAAAATAATTTACATCCTTAAGAATAAATTCAAAAAATTGGTAATCAATGACCTAAAACCAATGAGATTAGAACTCAATATTACTAATAAAATTGTTAGATCGACTCAGGGACATCATGAGGGTATCTTTGTTAAGATTGAAAAATTTAATTTCCCTACTAATTTTCTAAAACAAAATATATAATAAAAATTAGATGACTAAATAATTATAGGGTGAATATTTCTTATTATTGGGAAACCAATAATTGATTTTATAGAAGGAAAACTAATTTTCTGATAAGGTGAGGAATATGATGTTTTGTATCTGGTGAAATAATACAAACAAAGTGGTGATTCTGTTTACTATCTTGCAATTTTTTAGGCTAATAAATAATATAAAGATATGCATTGTCCTAATTAGAGTTTTTAAATTTATACTATTTTATAATATTTTTTTTGAATATAAGGAGGTTAATTACATTATAAAATTGTTGAGAGGATCCTTCCAGGAGTATAGACCTTCAATTATCAGGCCAACAATTTTAGAATTTATCTTCTATTGATCACACTAATATACCAATTCATGGACGAAGAAGATTAATTTATCATAAATATAATCTTGTTACGTAAAAATGAATAAGGAGATAAAATGAATAAATATCATTTTTTGGGAAAAAATATTCAATCATTTTTTAATTTAAAATAAATTAACAGTATCATCACCATGATCACAACACATTAAAATATACATGAGGGATAAAAAACAAAACAAAAACAATAAATGATTATAATACATCCTATGAAATAAGTAGTCATGAAATATATTCTTAATTTTATTAATTATTAGATCATTTTACATATTTTATATATTTATTTGGTGGTCACATTAAAATAATCACCATTATAAGAGGATTTTCAATATACATAAGCAACCAAAATGAATTAATCCTGACATGGAAAACAATTAAATTCATTGTATATGATGACTATTGTAACCTGAAAATTATAATAATGAAGTAAAATATTCCACTCACATTCATGAATCATTTCAGGATATATAATCTTGGAATATATTATATCATTTACTCTATTGATACCCCAGATATAATAAAATTAATATTTATGCAGTTCTATATTACAAGAAAACTATCACATTTCTATTTGAATACTTTTTCTATAGAGTAATTTCGCATTTAATGATTGTTTTTCAGAAAACATTCCAATGATTCATGGAACATTTATTCTATAATATGTTTGATGATTTTTTTTTAATTTCATGGATTATTTTTTTATTGAATGGATGATCCTTCAAGGGTTACACGATCAATGTGGAAATTATGTTGAAATCCATAGATGATAAAATCCATCTCTTAAATTCAGGGAAATGGGATTTCATGGTCCACTGAGGAATAGTCCTCAGACATAAAATTTTAAATCCCAGAATATAGTACGATCCAAATTAGATCAATGTTATTAAGGTGTTACTACAATGAAATGTTTGATGGGAATCAATAGTTTTATGTCCAAAAAAGTGTTCTATAATCTATTTCATATTGACTTAACAAATGTAAATAATATAATTACATATATACCAGATTATTAAGACCCTTAATAATTTAGTAAACTATATTAACATGCCTTTGATGCCCTAAGAACAACGTGGAATAAATCCCTATAATTGTGTATCATGAGTGGGAAATGGACATTGATATGATATTTGATTGTACTTACTTCACTATGTGTGTTTTTTTTATAATTGAATGTTTCCATTCATAAACGAAATCAGTAATCAAAAAAACTATATAATTTTATGGAATGCTCTTCTTGTAGTGGATTTCATGTTCGAAAAATTTATCCCATTACATATTCCATCAAATTTTTTTGTTTAAATAAATCATGTATAATTGTAATCAATTTTGAATAAAAATGGAATCAACATGTCATGACCCATCCTAGTGGGGCCGACAGTGATACTCCTCAAACCCTCCTACAATAGTCAAACGACTGGTGATTAGAACTTATTAGTCATATCACAAACATGGGAGGAATTTACAAAGTACATGTACACACAAAAAATATCAATACCCCCAATACAGAAATGTTAAAAACATAATGGAACAAAATAAATGCATACAACTATACTCAACCAAAAGAGTACAATGGAAAGTAAAGTGCATAATGTAAATTCGGCCAGAATACAAGCCGAATAACAGAAAAGAGTCTACAAACTACAATTTTTATTCTGTAATCTTGAAAATATGTACTCGGACCACTGATCATAGATATTGGAACACTTTGCCCAATATTTATTCACACAAAGCTTGATCTGGTCCCATTCTTCCCTTAAATCCATCAAGAGAGTGCTCGTTTACACAAGACATGACATGTGCAGGCAAAGACCGTGCATGTATGAGTATAAAAATACTCAGTAGAGGTCCTCGAAAACCCCAAATCAATACAAAAGTAATGGTACAGTATGCTCAACAGAAAATGGGTCAAGAAAATATATTACAAGAGATTCATATCCATATATACTTGAAACCCAGACTCGTACTCTATAAGTATGTCACAAAAACCCCATACCCATGATTGGGATTCAGTTAGAAGATTCCATCAAGCATTAATTTAGGGGAAAACACACCAGGATCTTGTTAGCTCTGAAGATGTCCCTACGAGATGTACATTATTCTAGAATTTTCATGAGATAGATAGACACACAGATAGATATAAATAAAGAAAAAATTCACTCAATCTAGGAGAACTCACTCCTGAGTGAGGAAAGATCATAATACAATGATGATGATCACTAACCTGGACATTTTGAACACCACGACTCATCTAGATTGACATGGTAAGTAGAGGATCGAAATCCTGTTTGAATTGTCACGTTGACACCTAAATCTACCTAGGGCCAAGGTGGGGTAGATGATCTTACTTCGATCCTCATAGATAGATTATCTCACTACCCAGAATGTAATACAGAAGGTATCATACTCCTATTGAAGGAAATGATATCTGATAGGTAGGGGAACAATAAAAGTGAAACTAACCCAAAAAAACATGTCCAAGGTATGATGGACAAGGATATCGAGCCATATAGAAGAAAGTACATACTGTGTAAAAAAGGTCACATGTTGTTTCCCTTGAATTATGGTACTGCACATGTATAATGGTCTGATAGAGAATAAATTTGGTGTAAAGAAATCACATACATTGTGTGTAGTGATAGTCCCAAGATGTGTCCGGTTATTGGGGTTCTCACCATCAATTCTATCCAGGTGCACGTATACGACATTGACTAATGTATGAAAACCCATGTACCTGTATATGGAATAACCCGAATAATCGGTCTAGTCTATCCATGTGGTGAAGTACATGAGATTTAATCCACCCCATGTCCATATATCATGTGAGATACAATTTGAGCCTCACATATGGACCCTCAAATCAAGTAACAGTCATCCCATTTCATATCATCCCTTCATGAAACATGAAACAATAGCCGCTGAAGAGTCCTCCCCACATGACATCATCATCATAGAACGCTCAATGTTCATGGAAATTTTCTGAGAATTTTGTTCTTCCCATGAATAAAGTCATTGATAATTGATCTTTCGATCTTGCCATCTGTTATCCATGAAATTTCTAATTTCAGTTATCCCTGTCATGGCAATGAAAATTTGGCATGTTTCGGGTGTCCGAACATCCTCAAAAAACTATTTAGATCGTCCATGTGATGAATGGTAGAAGATTGATTTCATCCCATTCTTGTTGATCCATCATCAACAATCTTTTTTTACCACCTTTGGTTCATCATGATTTCGGATCTCCAGTTTTGGGATTGTTGAGTTGTGAAACGAATGTGCAAAAATCCATTCTTCCTAACCCCACAAAGAATGTGTAGAACGTGACGTCAAAAAGGTGATAATAAATACAAATGCTGAATTATAGAATCATCCTCCACAAACATTTGTCATAGAAGTGATCTACTCACATTAGAAGGATCAATCTAAGAAAACAAAATATAAATCAAATAAAAAATATACTAATTCCCCAAAATTAACCTGAAAAAGACACACATGCAAGAAAAAATGATCTGATGATCAAACTATTCATGGGTTGATCCACATTCCTCATATGTATCCATGAATAGGGAATGAATAATTGTTATTAAAACCCTTACCCCAATCACTGATTAAGAGGGAGATTATTCATCGTCTATGATTTATTCATGCTGCGCAACAATCCACATACTGTTGTTCGTATGAAATTATCTATCGTGGATCCTCTCTAAAGTTCAGAAGGATTCTCAGAAATGTTTCCAATATTATGATCATAAAATTGGGTTCCTGGACATTTAAAACCAATAAGTGCATCACTGCATTATTGAAATTTATAAAATAAAATTAATCATTAATATATTTTATTTCCTTTAAACCATCCAAAATCAAACTTCTATAGTCATCCTGTGTCGGTCAATGCATTTCCTCCCCAAAGGTAATTCCACCACATAAAATTAAATGGGTCCCTCTTATTTCTCATCTGAGATCTTGTTTAACTGTTATTTCATTTTTCATGAAAAATGGCCACAATAGAAATTTAGAAGTTTAATTTATTTGAATGATTTATTCCAAACACTCATGGTCTCTCAATAATATGTCGTTGCAATTTATTGTATTGTAATAATTATGTATAATATATAAAAATAATACACGAAAAATAAGAGATATTACATTCTCCCCACCTTGCAGCTTTACATCCTCAAAAATCAAAAACAAAAGGCTACTAAAAAGATGTTAGTACTGCACATGAATCAATGTATTCCTCTCCCACATACTGTCATGAAGGTTCCATCACTACCATGGGACACACACCATGGGAATTCCATTCCCACGAAGGATCCTATGCTACCAATCCTTGATATCCCCTGGGTACTCGGTGAAGGTATCTCCACCCTCGATGTCCATCTCACCCCAATTGATGACGTGTGATGGGTTATGCTCATACATCCACAACTCTGAAAAGGGAGTATGATCCTTGGAGACAACCTTCCACCCCAGCCAAATCACTACAGCCCTCATCGAGGTGAGACCTGATGGAAGACATCATCTCCCAATTATAACTCAAGATGTCTCTATCGTTAGTATTCAGAGGAATTCTTCCGGATGTGTGTAGCCTTCATCCTTTATAGGATGATCTCACCTTCTTGTAAGTAGCTTTCTCTATCTCTGGACCCATGAGTGCTGTCTCTCTAGGGTCACTCTAGAAAAGCGATGACCAGAAGGGTCAGCCATATAAAGCATCAAATGTTTCCATACTGATGGTTGAGTGGTATTAATTGTTGTATGAAAACTCCACAAGTGGTAGGTGTTCCTCATAATAACAACCAGATTCCAATATACATGCCCGAACCATATCCTCCAGAACTGGAATGGTTTTATCTATCTAGTAAATTTTTAGGGGATAGAACTTTGTATACAAGCAAAGCTTACTCCGAAATTCCACTGGTAATACCTTTAACAAAATGAGCATCATGTTCTAAGACTATCATCAAAGGTAGGCTATTAAGCCAAAATATATTCTACACGTAGAGATGTCCTAAGATCTCAAAATAACTCTACACCTTGATAGATATGATGTAGGACAATATGACGAGTTGGTCAACGATCACCCAGATAAAATCATGTCCCAAGAAAGTTCATTGTATAACTATCATGAAGTCCATCGATATTCCATTACCCTTACACTCAATCACTTATGGGAGTAAGATAACCCCACTATCACATGGTTCTTAGCCTTCAACCTCTAACACATATGTAATCGAGAAACAAGCTTTGCTACTTTTTTTCATACTAGTCCACTAGACTGGCGTTTGAGGTCCTAGAACATTTTTTCCTCTCAAAGATGTACCGAGAAGGGGGGATTATGGAACTCTCTTAGAACCTCCTACTTCATTTTTTCTTGTATAATTGTGTGTCCTCGTAAAAGTAAAACATGCTCCGTAGCTTGTAAATATTCATCAAGAGCATGTATTTTGGATAAATGTGCACGTAATATCTTGTAGTCGACATCCCCTAGTTGTTCCTTTCTAATTCACCATATGTGTGGATGTGGTACATCCATCAACTATAGATTTTATGAAACCTTATTAACTACCTATGTTAACTATACGAAGGCCAACTTCTCTAATGCATCGCTCAACATCTTTGAACATGATTTCCGACTAAGAGAAATAGCTATTATGTTCTCCATCCAAGGAAAATAGTTGATCTCAAAGTAATAATCCTGTAATAACTCCATCCATCATCTCTACCTCAAATTTAGATCTTTTTATGAGAATATTTACTTGAGGTACTTCTTGTTAGGGTAGATGATAAATTATTCTCCCATTAGGTAGTTTCGCCACATCATCAATGCATATAATACCACTACCAACTTAAGATCATTGGTTAGGTAGTTTTGCTTATGCATCCTACACTGACGTGAACCATAATTATTCACTTCCCATGTCTACAACCATACACAACCAAGCCTGGTCCCTGATGTATCGTAGAAAACTACGTACTCGACATCCTGTTTTTAAGGTCTCAAGAACAATGCACTCGTGAAACTCTCACTCAACTATAAGAAAGTGTATTATAACTTCTCCATCCAAATGAAATTCTTCCCTTTCCATCTCAAGGATTTCAGTGGTGCTGATATCTAGGATAAATCAAGGATAAATCTGTGGTAGTATCCTGCCAACCCTTGAAAGCTCTTCCCCTCTATCACACACTAGGGTGGTTCCTATGCTAACACCACCTTGACCTTGGATGGGTCCACTGCTACTCCATCATTTGAGATATCATTTCCCAAAATGTGGATCTCATTTATCCAGAAACGGCACATTGAGAGCTTCCCCTAATGATGGTTCTCTCATAGAATGTCTTGAACCATCTATAAGAGTCTCTCTTGATCCACCTTTGATGCTGAGTACACAATAATTCCATCGATGAAGAACACAATGAACCGGTCTATGTTCGATGGGATGATCATGTTTATAAGTCACATGAACACTTTATAAGAGTTTGTGATTCCGAGAGAAATCCCCAATTACATGTAGGGACCATAACGACACCTAAAATCTGAATTTGGTATATCATTGCCATGTACAGGTAATTGGTGGTAACCCAATCTAATTTCAACCTTCAAAAAACCATCATTCCCCTCTCAGTTGATCAAATAGTTCATCATTACATGGTAGTGGATACTTTTTATTCACGATTAATAGAATCAGGCACTAGTAATTCACAAAAATTCTCAAAATATCATATTCCTTCTTGAGAAAAACAACATCGGCTGTGTAGGGTGAAAAACGGGTTGTCATGAATCCCTCGCTGTACAAATCATTCAGCTACACCCTTCTCTTGCGAAGCACTACATGAAAAATCTGATACTCCAGAGAGTATATTAGTTCGGTCAAGTGGTGTAATTCATTTTAAAATTTGAATTCCCAATAGGAAGGTAGTCCAAGAACATCATTAGGAAAGACATCTTTGTACTCCAACACTAATGCTGTAACTTTATTCTCACAACATCTATTACTCTATGGTATGGCTGGACAAATCATGAGTGATCAGCTACCTCTTCCTATGAATGAGCACATTTTGTGCTGTCTAAGATTCGGTTTCACCAAAAATGGATAACCATGTTCCATCACAGTGGACACACCACACATTTCTCCTAATTATTTAAATCCGGTCATGGACCTAAGATAAAAAATCCATAATGAGAATAACATTGTAAGGCCTCGATGCTGCTCTTAAGAAGTTCTAACCGAAACTATAACCTCCTTGTGTAAGATCACACTATCAAAAAAATGTGTGATCATTTAGTCTTCTCTCATAGTATTCTCCAAGCGTAAGGGTTGAGTCAATATCTCCATGATAATATCAAGGATTTACACAAGACAACTGAAGAGTAATGAATAACTGTAACCCGTGACTATAAGTAAGAAAACTATGGTATAAAATACATAGATCGTACCTCAAGTCATCCCTAGAGTCCACAGGTCATATGAATTGACCACATGTAGCTACCACTGACCTTATCCCCTAGATCCCTGATTTTATTGAGGACCTCTAGGGGTGGTTGTTGTAGTAGGTCAATGTGTATACCACCTTATATAAATCTCTCTTATTCTCGACCTCATCCACCTCATAGCAGGTATGTCTACTTCAATATTTGCCTCTTCCTCAATGGTACAACCATTGTCACCCTACCAATAGATCGAAATTTTGGGAAATACTTAGTGTGATATACCATAACATCATTTAAGTAGCATCAAATATCTCATGGCTAGCTGGATCCACTTGAGAGGCATGGATCACAGATCCCCTATCATGAGTTCTCCTGTGATGTCTCCCACATCTCTATCCTTGTGCCTGATGTCAACTCCCTACTGGTGGGGTCTCTACACCTTTATTCATGCTACTATGTGCCACTAGATATCTCTTATCATCCAAGAATCTCTCAACCACAATATAATTCTCGAGTCCGCCTACATAAGTTGAAATTCATAGAGGCATAACACTAGCGATGATATTCCGTCATAGAACATGCTCAATGGAACGTGCTATGAATTTCTGGACGCTAACCATATACATAGAGTACTTTCCAAGGTTGGTGAACCTTGATGAATATTAATCGATGGTTTAACATCCCTGGTGAAGCTAAAGACGCTCTTAGATATGCACAAATCTAAGAGTAACTGTAGAGAACTCCTCCCAAAAGAGTCGCTTGAACTTATTCCATGAATGAGTCTCCTCTTTGTGAGTCTAAATATTCAAAATCCACCACCATCAAACCAAACTATGAAAAAGGATCCCACCTAGGATCACCATCTGGTCTACTACTGACCTCACAATTTAGAAGACTATGGTCACCACCTTCAGCCAGTCCCCCACCACCCAAGGGTTTGGCTCGCCCTGGATCCTATGGGGTATCTGTCTCTAAAACTCATAGAGTGCACTCAACATGCAATCCGTGTATACTGGAACTATAGTTATCACATTTTTATCCACTAGTGGTGTTATTGTAGGTGCACCACCTAGAGTAAACACTCGGGGAACTGGTCCCTTAATCGAAGCCTTGTCATCAAGGGGGTCATCCTCGTGATTGATTCGATGAATCCTATAGGGTATGCATCGTGGTTCCATCCTATAAGGAAAAATATATACCATGGTAAAATTGTATATATGGATATATAACAATAATGGGAATGAAAAACACTACCCATTCCTATATAATGCATATAAAACTTTTTTTGTTTCAATCCAACTAATGTTCTCTTGTACCGAGTCAAAAATTAGATTATCAGAGTCGTGTTGTGTGGATATGTCAGCTGCCTGCACTAAAACTAGATTCTACGACCCGAAATCTGAAATAGAAACACATAACATGGTGTCCCAAAACTAATATGACAAACTCTTGGTCATAGGTTATAACCTAACACCTTTGATACCACTCTATTACGACTCTTCCTAGTTTTCCCATCACAGAAACTCCCCATATCTGGCTCTAATAGTCCAGGGGATGGTGACTAGCACTGAGTAATCATATCACTAACATGGGAGACATTATCTATGTACTTGTACACATGAACACATCAACAAGCCCACAAATTCTTAAATATAGAAAACCACAATGGAATATATTAATTCATACAACTAAAACCAACCAACAATGAACAATGGAATGTAATAGGCAGAATGTAAACTGGTCCAGATTACAATCCAACCAAATGAAAAGAAACTGGAAACTACCTAGTTCAACATGTACGCAAGAAAATAGGTATAGGGACTACATTTTGTAGCCATAGGAATAGATCATCCTATATGGAGGCTCACAAACCTCGGTCCTTTCCTGGTCCACCATGGACTCCATCAAAAGGATGATCGTCTTCACATAACACAACATGTTCTGGCAAATCTCAGGCATGGGTGAGTATAACAATACTTAGTAGAGGACACTAAAAACCAGGAAGCAATACATAAGAAATGGTAAATTAATATCTACATGTTATATGTATAAAAACATATAACAAATAATCATTTCCAAATATACATTTAAACCATACCCATAGTTGAGAGGTAATTTCCAAAGAACCCATACCAACACTAGGGATTCAGTTCGTAGATCCCATGAGGCACACATCTGGGAGAACTAACTCCACATGTATGATAGATCTGATTAAATTTGTCTGAGAAATATGTTCATTGGGGTGATTCATGAATGGGATATACACACTGATAGACCTGAAGAGATTCAAAGAGTTTTATAATACATTATTACATAGAAATTGTTTAAATGTTTTAATATGATAGTTCATTGTAATGGATGAAATTCAAAGAGTTTTATAATTCATTATTAATAATAGAAATCATTGGTCAAAGAATTAAATTAGATAAAATTCATATCATGGGATTATTTTCTCCCATACTCAATTAGAATGCACGAAACATCATATAATCTTAAATGAGTTCTAGATTAAATGAATAATATGGTAATGAAATTTATTTCCATAGAATTCAGTAATAGATGTTTACAACATAAATCATTATGAAATTTATTTTATGGGACCATTTATCATTTACCGTGTAATATTATATTTATTATTCATTGTGGAATAAATATTAATGTGTGTAGAAGTAAAAGCATGAAACACTGACATGGAAAATGTTTTCATAAAATTTCTAATGAAGTGAATTTAATCCCAAATTTTAATTCATGGATTACTTAATAGTGATGAAGGAAGAAACCACAATAATTATTATGTAAATTATAATAATGAAATGAATGAGATTTGATACAATACTGAATCTCTATATAACTCACATACAAGTTTGAAAATTGAAGAATATAATTATGAGATCAAAATAAAAGGGGAAAAGATATCCAATACAAGTACAAATGATTGGACTAACAATCTTGAGGAATCACTTTTTTTTCTGAACAGTATACAAAAAAACCATCATAATAAATCTTTTCTAAATATTACAGGATAAACCGTGTCATTTTCTACTTGAATTTAAAAAACACTCAATCTAGGAAATTATCATCCCAAAAATGAATGCTCAAAATTATGGGGAAAAATATTATTTCAATTTGATGAGATGATGGAAATCAGAGGAGATTATTTTGAAAATGATAAGATATACCATGACAAAAAATGTAATGTTAGATTTATAGTGGGACGTATATTCATAACATCATAATTAATATGATGGAATGTATTTTCAATCAAAATCAATGTACAATGATTTAAAATTTACCATAGCCCATTATAATAATAATGTGTCCAATAGATAAAATACGCTTGATATGAGGGGATTTGTAGATCTAAAAATTAAATGAATCACATACAAAGATGAAACATTGGATTTATATAGTTAGATATATTAGGATGATTTATGCTTAGTTAGTTCAATTCATTTTCACTAATTGTAAATCTCTTAAAAAAATATTGTCCAAGCCATCATTTACAACTTACATCATGTTGTTTTGGAAAATAACTCTTCCAGTCAACTTATTTAAAAAATTATGTATTTAAAATATATATTGGTCAATGTTAATATTTACATGTCTGCCCAAGGGGCTCTAATTTCGATGCTTCACCTCCCCCAAGCATATACTCATATTTTTATTCTCCCCAACCATGTATGATCTTCTCATATCTAATACTTTAATTGTAACATAGGACAGTACATCCACTCACTCATTATCCTCCACTAACCACATTATTACATAACTCCTCTCCTTACCACCATCTTCTGAACCTACTCCACCATAGTTTATGGGATTCATAACAGGGTGTTGTGATTGGAAACCATCTAAGTGTATAGAAAAGTTGATGGGACTGCATGAAAACCCTCTTGTGACCACTCATCATGATAGGGATCCCTCACATTCTCCATTGTTATCAGATGATATAGTCCACTTCAGAAACTAATCTATTTTGGCCTCCCAATACATATACATTTATTATGATTCTCCTTCCAAACCTACCCCAATTCACCCATTCATTTGTTTTACATACCCACGTCATTAGGTTTATTTTTCTGATATTCATTACATGTAGATGTTGAATAAATATGATGTTTTACTTGGATATGTTTCAAAATAACTTCATTAGAAAATAAATTATTTAGTAAATTCAGTTTATTCACATCTCACACATTGTTATGGTTAGAGTGGATATGTATCAAGATAATTTCCTTTTGAAGAGGAATAAATTTGAGCAGGGCATTATCTACATCACCTTCCAGTTGATAGGATCAAGTTTTGAGCTTATGATATCCAAATTCTAGTTGGGAATTGGAATTTACAAATCCAATATCAGTTATATACCCCCATTAAACACCTTTAACATTGATTCAAAAACAAACAATGACTAAATGGTTTGGGAGGAGATAGACCATGAACCTACTTGAATTCATGATCCCACATAATGATGAGAACCTAGTTGATGGGTGATGCTCGATGGATTATCCATCTTATATTAGAAAGTACCGTATTGTAATGAGTAAACTCTCTAGGGTCTTCATGTAGACCGAGGTAGTGATTCAATTCATTTCATTGGTACCATATTATTGAACATGGCTTGTCAAATTAAACTATACTATGAAATCAAGCTTAAGAGGACATGTGAAAAAATTATTGGTGGATGTTCATCAAATATATGGATAGAATCATGTCCATTTTAGACATATTCTATTAAGTTCATCAATTAGGACTATTAATTTTGTCAACCTTATCTTATTACATGTTGAGGGGATACGTTGGATAGTCAGCAGTCATTTCCATGTCCATTGATGAGTCTACCACCAATAATCCATCCACAACCCCTTAAATAGTGGTGGGTCAGAACGGTCATTCTAGGAATGAAACAACATCCATATCCTAGTATAAGAAACCCTCCCTCACCACTATGGCGTGGTAGAGATATTATGAGAGGGTACTCTGTTGTATTTTTTATAACTATTTCACCATATAATAGCACCAATTGATCAATGTATAAGTTTCGTCTATGCTACACTTATCTTATATATAACCATGAGAGCTCCACTATCAACCACTACACCCTCCCACCCTCAACCATTTTCTACTAGTTTGGATTCCATGTCTATTCCACTCACATATAGATGTCCACCATAATTCTACCTTGTTGAGTAACACCATTAGATCAATGACCATGATTCCAATCTGGTATTTACGACAGATAACGCTCGCTAGACCAGGGGGCATGTTTGAAAAACAGTTTAATTGTTGTATTCATGGATATTACATATATAACATGGCCTTGATACATATTTTTTATTTTAAATAAACTAGTGATGGTCTTCCACACCACCTACACTAAATAAAATTATATAATGGTTTTAATTATAGCACCTGACAGTATTAATCATATTTATAAGGTAGGTAAAATACATCCACCGATAATTATAATATGTAACACTAATTCTACTCATAGAGATAGTTCCAAAACTACATTTTATCCCTCATTGAACCCCTCCCCAATTTTTTCCTTTGGTGTATATTTTTAGATCCTTTAGAATCATTATCCATATTTATGTAATTTATTATACATAATAGCAGAGATACTTTTTTTGAATACTAATCATTTACTATTTCAATATTGTTTTTCAATCCGTTATTCCATTTCTATAACATTAGTAACTATGTATTTTTATAAATAGATATTATATATTTTTAAGTAACTATTAATTACTTTACACAGACATAAGACTTATGATTATAAAGAATAGTTCCATTGGAAATATAAAAACATAAATAATTGTTCAATAAATGATCTATTTCAACTGTTACTATGTTCTTCATTAACATAACCCATCACTCACAAGTGATCTGCTATTACTTCATTCATATCTTATGGAATGGAATATAAAAATTGCGAGATTATATTATCAGAAAGGGTAAAAAAGAGAGATATCAATATAACATGTCCATGTAGGTAATAGAACATGATAATAATTGAATAAAATAATACCCTTCATAGCATAGATTATAGACATTATCCATGGTGTAGATATTTAATGTTCATATGGAAAGAATCACAATTTATTTAAATAATGTGATCTATGAGTTCTTAAAATTTTTATAGGTCATAGAATTATTTAATATACATAATCATAGATAATTTTATTTCAAAAATCCCCACCAAGACATTAATAACATGTTAGGTTTGGAATAAACATCTGATTACCTTATTTAGGATTCATATAACTAAACATATGCTCTCATTCATGCCTGGGAGAACCTCTAGTGTACCCTCTTTTGGGCTTTAGATAACCTCCCATATACGCTGTTTCAGGATGGGAAAACCTCCAATTTACCATATTTTGGGAATGAAATAACCTCTAGAATTAACTTTGAGATAATATAACTTAATCATTACCCATTTCATTTGAGGGAGATATAATTTCCACCCCCACATGATGAAACTCATACCTACAAGTAGAACAAGTACCCAAAACATTCATCATAATAGAACCGTTGAAATGAAATGGAACTCATAAATTTTTCTTCAGGACTGATCCTATAAAAAATCAATTGGATTCAAAATCATTTCATCACATCAATGAATTACCAATTGAAAAAGAAGTGGGCATCATAATAATTATATAATGGTAGAATCTGTGACAATGATATTGGATTCATAATCATGTTTTCATGATAAATATATAAAATTTAGATAAATAAAATTAATGTTATCCTTGGATTATATTCCATGTAATTCATATATAACATCAAAGGATATCAACATAGATGTAAAATGATATTGAATGAAAAATCACAAGGATCATTAATTAAGGAAAATTAATTTTCACTGAATGTCTATTATTATAATTAAAAATTAAAAAAAAATAAATAAAAATGATTTAAAAAAACATTAAAACATATAATATCTTCACTAATAATATTTTAAAACATTTATTGACAAAATATTACTTTATTTTTAGGAAAACCTTTCTAAAAAATTAAATTATTTGAAAAAAAATATTCACTGAAAATAAAAATAAAATATATAAATTTATATTAAATGAAAATAATGGTATATAACGGTGTTAAATTCCACTCATTCTGTACAAATTAATATAATTATTTCTTTCACATCATTGGTAAAATACCAATGGAAATTTATTTGAAGAAATTCATAATGACTATATTAAAATAATTTTTTAAAAAAATATATAATAGAAAAAAATGACATAAATAAATAATTTTAAGAATTTGAAATTTGAAATCATTTTTAGAAGACATTCATTGGAAGAAAACTGATTTCTTTAGTAAATTGATAATGAAGTCATAATAATAGAAAAAATCATTTTGAAATATTTTGTACGTAATGAAGTAAAAATATATAGAAAACATGAGTTATATAGAATTAACCATACATTATGATGATTCATGTGTTTCATGATATATAGAACATAATATTTCTTTTATTCAATCATAATTGTAATCATTACTGATAAACATTCACATTGGAACGTAAAAATCTTATTACAATGTAAACATTGAATTGTAATAAATATCAATGAAAAAAATTAAATTTATAAATTAATATAAATAAAATAATTATTTTTTATGATATAACATGTAAACATGGTATTATATTCACAAAAAAGTAGATTATTGGTGTGCAACATAACATAATTCAAAAAGATGTTAAATTTTCATAAAAATACACCACAAATTAGTATATTTTGAATAATAAAACCCATGAAATAGATATAAAAATTTGAAATTTAAATTTCAATAAATTTATGTAAAATAATATTAAAATACAATTATTGAAATTATATAGACCAAAAACATAAATTGTTATTCAAAATGACATGTGTCTCACAAATGTAAAAATTTATATAGAAATCCATTACCACAAGTACATACACATTTTTAAACACCAAATTATATTATATATTAATTTTTTAATAAATAAATTACATGTGAATACATATACATAATATATATATATATATATATATATATTTTATACAATATATAATTTAGATATTAACTTTTATTACATTTTTAAATAACTCCATGTAAAATATAGGTTTTAAGCAACAACAACTTTGTTTTTCATGTGTGTTTTGATTTTTCATTTTTGTTCTTCATAATTTCATCATTGTTCATATTTATAAATATTATTAACCATGATATAAATATCATATATATTTAGTATATTTTTATTTGGGAAAATCTATAGTATTTAATTATGGAAAATTAAATACATTGTTCACGGAGATAGTTGGCCAATCGTATGAAAAAATAAAGTTTCCTTTTTATAGAAAAAAATAAAATAATTAAAGATAAATAATATATTAGATAAAGGAATAAATTTTATGTCATATATGTATCATATCTAATTTATAGCCATCCCTCTTACCTTCCATTTAAAGCGTCAATGAATCACATGGATTTCCGAGTGGGTAGTCCACCTTTCACATGAACAATTTTTCAAATTACCACACATTGAAAATAAAGAATTAATAAATTATATCATGGTTAAATAAGATAATAAACTATAATATAACTTTTATAGTGAATAAAATAATAGTTAATTCATTCCATTGAGTTTCATAATTAAAAAATAGATAACATATGTTTTCATGGTTGTAGTCAACCATGCACATGAATTATGTTTTCATAACATATTCTATGACTGATGAGACTAATGTAGATTATTCCATTATTATAATAAAATATAAATATTTTTAACATTCTATTTATATTTATTATTATTGTGTGAGAATAATTTGAATAGGTTGGTGAAGAAATAATATAAAATTCATTGTTATGGATGTTACATATTCTTGAAACACTTTCTTTTTTTAATTCAACAAAAGGAATCATATGTTGTGTTGTTGAACAAACTTAGTATTATATGATTATATAAGGGAATTAATGAAATTATTTGGGTAGGTATTTTATTATCCAAATGTTTTTGGTTTTGTGAAGTGTTTTGGAGAATGATGGCCTTTTATAAGGGTGGTGACTAGTAAACCCTCTTTTCCCTTAACCAAAATCAATGATTCTAACTTGTTTTATTTTTCAATACTATAAAAACTGATGTTTATCATGTTATATAAAATAAATAATTTAGATTCAAAATATGTAAAACATTTCTATAATCACCATTGATATAATAAGAAAAATTTAATTTAAAAACAATCAATTTGATGCCACACTAATGTGGGATTTCGAAGAAAAAATGTTAATAATTAGAGAATGATTTTGTATGAAAAAATGATGAAAATAATTCTATTTATTAAAATTAGATTAATAAATTTAAAATGTATATAATTAGTATTTTAAAAAAATTAAATCAAATGTAACCATATAATATGTTTTAAAAAAAATCTTTTTCAACAAAAATTATTTTTATCAATATTCATCAAAAAATAATTCTTTTTAAAATGACAAAAAATACACCCTAATAAAATTGTGAAATTATAATTAAAAAAATACTTATATATCATGTAATTAATTTTCTATAGATTTCAAAAATATTATTATTATTATCACTTATAATGTTATGAAATAATTTTTTTTAAAAAAGTTATTTTCTTTAGAGTAATAATGATTTAATTATTATGTCATATCTAGAAAACACATAGGATGAATGTTACATAATTTGAAGAATATTTAATAAATTAATTTTATTAAATTAATTCACCATATTTGGTTATGATTATTTATTGCTGGAAACATATTATGTGCATAAAAGTAGGTTTTACAAAAAAGACACAATTTATTTTAAAATAATTTTTTATTAATTTATAATTATTTGTTTATAGATGGAAATATTTATATATAATTATAGACTATTTTTTTTAAAATTTATGTTAATCCGATTCATACAAGTTGTTAATATGATTATGGGATAAATATTATATTATTTAATAATATTTTAATATTATTTCCTGTTTTACTTAAAATCGTTGTTGTGTGTAATGAATCATGAAAATTTTGCTTCATCTCGAGCAAGATAAACTCAATGTGGTTTGTAACAAAAGTTAGTCTTGGAGATATGTGTATTGAATGATAGAATCATAGTTCTATTAATTAAAAATATCCAAACAATTACCATTTTAAAAAAATATAAATAATTCAAAATATCAATGGGTTTTATATTCTTCCACACTAAAAATGAATTTTAACCTTGAAATTAATCAATATTTTACAAAAAATAAGGATAGATATGCCTTATGGAATCTTCAATTTCTCAAAACAAAACGTCCATAGGCTGGTGGTTTCAACTTAAATCAATTCCTAGGTGAGTAGCCTTGTTTTGAAGAGTCTTCACTATTCAAAAATCTCCATGATATAACCATCTTTATAACGATAATGCTTCATCAGTACATATAATGTGTAAAGTACATGTACATGGGAAGAATTATTTATGTTCATTCATAAGAGAGATAGATGAATCCATAAATTAGTTTATAATGGTTTGGTTTAAGCTCTAATAGATTTTCGACCCTCCTGATATGATCATTAATTTCAATTTTACTAATATTCTTGGGAAATAGATTTTGAGTTGTATTTTACACAAAATTTTATAAATTGGTTATTCTTCTATAAATTTATAAATTACCTCTTACTGTAATAAATTATGATTATTTTTTATAACTAGATCTCACTAAAATCATAGGATCCATTGTATAATGAAAATTCATTCATTTTATCTCGAGTTATCATCCTAACTATATAGCTTGAAAAACATATTAAATACACCTAAATTAATAAATAGTGACGTAATACATTAATATATATAACCTCATTACATTATCAAATGAATCCATTTGATAAATGTTTGACCTTATGACCATCAAAAAATATAAAAATTTCAATATCTGGAAATAATGTCACAAATTTTCCAAAATGAACTTATTATAAATCCCCAAAACAAGTAGATGTATATTTTAAATTTCACATTCCAATCATGTAAACTACATAATCATGTATTCAATTGAATCATTGTCACAAATTTAAATAATATAAATTCTTTTTTGAAAATATGCATGATTCCTCAAATTTTGAATATATAAAAATAATTATGAATAAATCCCCCAAATTATAAAATGTTTTAAACTCCATTAAGAAAAACATATTTCATTTTTTCATGAAATCATTAACCAGTTCAAAAAATCATAAATGTTATCCAAAATAATTTATACACATCAATTATTTCAATATACAAACTAAACATAATTTTTCCACCATCTGTGTTAAATAAATGGTTACCTTACCAGAATCATGTGTATTCCATAAAAAATATCCTTTCCATTAAATCACATTTCTAGTTTATTAGAACATATCAGAATATTATTGAAAATCATAAATGAAAAAACTATACAAAATAGTTCTTATATATGTCATGATTCATATTACTTAATTATTGAATTCTAGTACATAATCAATTCAATCACTCCACATGATTCTTAAACCATTTAATGGGCTTCATCATCATATTATGTAATGAATTTTACCTATATTACGAGCATTAATTATTTATATACATTCATCCACATTAAATTATTATTTCTTATTATTTCTATCAAATACAATAAAATTAAAAAATTGCATACACTTCATATGTATTTCATGGTATCTAAATCATTGATAGTATAACCATTACTCAAAACACCATGTTAATTCTCTTCATGGTCATTCCCCCTTGGAAATATATTTTTATTATAGAGATACATTCCATATTAATATAATTAATCCTCTATCAATAAATTTATAGGACAATATTCTTATCTTTTATATTAATTTAACAATTCATTTTCCCTATATATTTAATTACAATGCATCATTACATTCCATAGTCAAAACATATTTTCATCACATTGAGACATTACCATTTATCACTTATTCAAACATTAATCACATATAAAAAATTTAGTCTTTATTCTTCCATGTCAACAACCACCCAATATCTCAATGAAATATATCCACCACTTATTTGTTAAGTCTGATAGCTGGTTATAGTGAACATAGAAAAGCATATAACGTGATAACTGATTAGGTATAATAACAATATCCTTTACTCTATTTATCTTCCCATTTTTTTAATCACCATAAATATTCCAATCATATTAATAAAAAATCTATTTATATCTTGTTCTCATAATTTAATAAATGAAAGAACAAAAGTTTGAGTAATTATATTCATATTGGGAAACAAAATAATTAAAAAATTTAAAAATTTAAGTCTAAATCATGTGAAAATCATTTCTATCTATAAAATCCTTCTCTTAACATAGGTAATTAAAATTTATAATATATTTATATCATTTATTATAATACATAATGATTTTATGTATTTTCAATGAATATCCCCATAATTTCATACCATGTTAACAATATGGCATATTTTTATGCACTATGTGATTATTAGGACCATCATAATGAACCATTTTGAATTTATTTCCCATAGGTACCTATTTTCCATTTCCATGTACAATTATTATATGTACACATAGATTTAATTCAATTGAAAACACTCACTCTATAATTTTCAAAAATTTCCTTGAATTTTGTTACACATTGTCTCCACTGTATGTATATCCATAGATGTATCTCTACAGATATCATTATATATTTTCCAAGGTATCTCAATAATGATTTATAATAAAAGTAACCAGAGGATTTATAATTTATTAATATAATACCAATATTTTTAACATAATATTTTCATATAATGATATAACATATATTTTTGTATGAATATTAGTTTCATTACAAAATAAAACACCTGAGGATCATAATGTAACAATTCCATTTGAAACATGGACACATAAGAAACTAAACCATAAATGAGATTTTTTTTCATCGAATACACTGTTAATTAATATCACCCTTATAATATATATCATAATTAATAAATTTAATCATATGATAGCCAATGGAATCATAATAAATAAATAGATCAAATGATCATTAAAGGTAAATAATGAAGATATAAATATAACACGAGAAAGAGAGTATTATAAGATGATATTAACATATTAAAACAATAACCTGTATATCTTATCTCATAATCAGGAGTCATGGTATAAATCATCATATTTCATAAAACATTAATCATAATTTTATCAATTATTATGAGGGGATAACATTTCCATATGATATTTTTTATGGAATATATGTAATCCTGGAAAATATTATGTCAACGCTATCCCTATGGACATTCAAAACATATGTTTATTAGAATACACACCTATGTTCCCATTTCAAGATTTTTATAATCTCCCACATAACCTCTTTTGGTAATAGGATAATTTCCCAAGTAATATAATTCGATCTTTTGAAAACATCCCACGTACCCACATTCAGGCTTTAGAGAACCTCCTATAACTGCTCTAAAATTATAAAATAATAACATCATATTGAATGGAATTCATTACAATTAACATCAAGGAATGAATTTAATATAAAAACCTATGACTTAATTCTTTTAGACACCAAGAAATGTGTTTCATGAACTTCTACAAAAAATGACCTCAACCAGGGTAAAAAAGGTCACGGTTTGACACTGTATTTTTCATGGGGTTTAGTGATGCAAGAGAAGTCACCGAAATTGATCCAAAGTAGCGGTGTTGGGGCACAAACCCTGCTTTATAGAGAAATTATTTGGCTATGTCCTTAAAGAGGTTCCCAAGGTACCTATGCAAAAACACTTACACGCCACCATACTGAAGTTGGTTGAATTATTAATTTGGTCTAAGTTGAAATAGTCTCACCCTAGTCTAGCCAAAACACCATCGGCACCCAAGGTACTTATGCACCCCAATTTGGTGGGCAAGTCACTTTCAGGCCCAACTCATTTCTCCCAGGGTCATTTATTTTCCAATAAATAGACCCTTTGGGTGCCCATTTGTATGAAATATTTTCCATGAATCCCAATTGCAGCTCTCGTCACCCCAGTACTTCACCCCACTCTTCTGAAACATTTAGGGTAGTTATTCAACACCTTGAGCAGAGTATTTAAGGTAGAATAATTGGACATAAGTCCATTTAGTGTTTAAAAACCCTAAAACTTGTACGCCTAAAGAGACCAAACCTCCCTAAGTCAGAAATACTTGTGTCTCTTAAGTGAGAATCAGGTCACCCAAGTGTACTTGTGTGACCATACATGCGTTCCATTCTCTACTTGGTTTCCCCTATTGGATTCAATTATTCTCTACAATCTCATTAGTCTATAGGCCATCAAGTCTTCATTATCCATTCATGGAAAACATTCATCTTCAATTGGATCCCTTCTAAGAAAGGGATTCTTTTGATACCTCCACCATATCCTCTTGACATATGAAATCTTTGGAAACAACACAACATCGTGTCTTCTATTTGGGTTTGTATTTCAACAGTCAGAGGTTTCCCACATTTGTTTCATAATGGGTTTAGGATTCATAATGCATCTCTGTGTTTGTATATCCACAGTCACATGGACCTTTCTCCCAAAAACAGTGTTGGGATTTTCCCAGATTGGATGAGTGTTGGGTCCTGGCCTATCCTTTCTCAAAGAGGGGACCCAGAACCTTAGGTCTCTGGTTGGGAAGGTACAGTTCCCACTTATATTTCCTCTCAAGCAAAGGAGAAGTATCCCTTTCCTACCAGGCTCAATTTTATGGCAGCCTTCTTGGTATAAGCCCTTCATCTTCATCCATTCCTCCATACATTGTACCCTTTTCCAATGCAAGTCGAATAGAGGGAAGGCTCATCACCTCACCCTCTTCCATGGTTGACATGCCCTCTTCCATCAACAGAGGATGAAAAGTTTGAAGCGTCATTATTGAATCTTTCACATCCTCTTATTTCTCAGACCGAGGATGGCTCATATGGGCTTAGAGATACATGATGGTTAAAATATGTGCACAAACACTCATTGGGAGAAACTACGATAACTCTGATTCCCACCATAACCGAGATACGTTGGAAGCCATATCAAGGCCCGATCTCATTGGACATCACCCTCTGGAATCCAACCCTAATTACCTTAATCTGAGAATCCTCCTCCTGAAGAAGACCCATATTAAACCCCTATGTCATTAAGGCATCATTTTTCGGATGTAATCCCAAACTCATCTCTCTTAATGGACCATACTCTCCTATGAGACTTATAGGAATACGTAGACTTTGATTCTCATCCATAAGGGATACGTAGGAATCCATCTTTAGGTTCAAACCCAACACTTCAAATATACCCTATTCTCATTTGGCCATATTCCCTATAGGGTCTAATTTTACATGGAAACCCATATCCTTTCCATGTATCATGGGTTTCTTCAGCAAAAGTCCCAAACTATGTTTCAACTCTGCACCTTCCACTTAGAGTTCCTTATCACATGACCCTAAATGTTATGATGTGTCCTATTTAGCGACACCAAACTCCAAGGGTTCTTATTCTTTTCACAAGGTTACGTAGGTAGCCCATTTTTACGGGCATGATCCCAATATCAAAACAAACCATTTTATCAATGGATGATAATATATTCTAGAGTGCTCCACTGTGTATCATAAAAACCAGTATCATCACAATAAGGATTAAAAGAATATAAAATCAGTGTATTAGTGGATACCATTGATTGGAAAACTTGAATACATACAGATGTTTGCATTAATGAAGGACCTTGAATGCATAGTGTTGAATCTAAATTTTACACATGATAATAAGTGATTTAAAATTCAAAGGGATACTTATGATATACTTGGTAGATTAATAAGGATTCATGAAAATTTCTTAAATTTACAAAGGGAGTCTCAGAGTAGACAATAATTACCCTAAAAAAGGTCTGATGAGTATTACCCCCCATCCTCTCGACCAATGCACGTTATTAAGTATTGAAATGTTCAATCATAATGAAAGCCTGCCTTGGGAATGTATGTCCTCTTTGGATAAAGAAATGTAGGATGTTATTGGTTCAATAAATAAATCGAACAGAAAAAGTCTGCAAATATTGATTTGTAAAACTAGTACAGAAGTTTCAAAGAACTAAGAAACAAAAATAGTGAACCCTACATTAATCCTTAACCACTTAATAATCTTACCCACCTGTTAGGCACCTATCAATAGATAAAGGTAGGCCAGAAAAATAATTAATCATGCATGTATCCATCTAAAAAGATGTTGTTTTAATAGATCTTGTTGCTTTATTCATGTTTCCCCCAGAACTCCCTTCAATCCAATGAATGGGATTCTCAAAAACAACATCTCTGAACTTCCCGATCGCTACTCAAGATAGATATCCATATATGGGAATGACATAATCACAATCCCAGTGTCTTCAACACTGGGTCTCTAATGTGCTGGTAAAGGAATATCACCAGCATGGTATAATCCCGACTTTGGAGGCGGCTCGACATTCCCTCTATGTCAACAACAATATTTAATCATCATGTTAATGATGTACAACGATAAAGAAGAAAATGGTTCCAACCACCGTCTCTAACTGTTTCAAGTCTTTATCCCCAGAACACATTAATAAATTACTCTCGTACAACAGGGAGTTGGATTAAGAGTTCACTCAAGGCCTCAATTCAAAATAGCACGAGTCCTTAGTATGGACTCCCACTAGCAATCGCCGCTAGAATCATGTGGTAGTGTACCCCAAACATGATGGGGGTATTGCCTCTGGAAATTTGGCACTGGTTTTGCAGACCCAGGCATGCAAGACGAACAACCATAGACAACGTCCGGTCAATAGGGAGAATGGTATCACCTCTACATCCTTCGAAAAATTCCATCAATTTAACTTGATGGAAAACAACAAGTGGGCACATACACCTGTCCCTCCTAATATGGTGTCTCAATGGACTCATCTAACAATAACCCACCAATGCCACCAGTTAAAACTATTGGAGCACTATGAACAAGCACATAAACCTATTTACATTTTATCAGCTAGTCAGCAGGCTCGTCTGATTACATTTAAATATGTTCACCAATATAATGTGGTGGCCACTGGTAAAAAGGAACATACACCTGTGTACAATCAAAAATTTTGTTAGCAGTGTCGTGTGCTATAATTGAAGGATGTTTATCAACCATACTTAATGGAAAACCATGACTAGGCACATACACCTTCCAATGTTCATCAATCCTGCCAACAGTCTCATTTGGTAGCACCTAGAGAATTCTGTCGAAATCCTCCGACGACAAATTTGGGGTAGACCTAACTCTTTGCCCCCATTCATGAGTATTGTCAATACCCACTGACAAGAAAAGGAGGAAATGAACATGCACATACACCAACTCCAGATATTTAATGGACATATATTCCCATTCTGTCCACTGAAGTCACCAAACATATCTTATCAATGGTGAAAGGGAAAACACATATCCATGCCCATATTCGAGAATCATGCCATGATAGTTTAACAACTACATAAACAATATCAGGGGAGAAGACACATACATCTTTCCCCACACATGGGATGACACATCATCTTGCCTTCCCAGAGCAGATACACACCTCTGTTCGCATCCAAGAGGGTCATGGGGCATATTCCCCCATATCATACGGAAAAAAGGATCAGGAACATACACACTTTCCAATTGGATGTAATTAGTTCATTTTATTAACCAATCCAAAGTAGGCATATACACTTTCCCATGATAACCAATTTTCCCAGTAAGTGGCCAAAACTATGTATAAGATAACATCCAAAAAGAAATCTCCCCAATCATTTTTTTGGAAAATCAAGAGTTGAGCTAGGATGTGGCTCCTCTTAATAATGGAGTTCTTGAAGCCCTCAAACATTTATATGTTACTGCTCAAGATCTTATCCTATCATTATAAAATTATGGGAGGGGTATATATAATTATAAAGTTAATTATTGTACACTTCCTCATGAAGGATTTCTTCATGATCATTTGGTCAATCGATAGTTCCTATCTCTGGATGAGAGCCACAGAAACCCTCCACGAGGACAGAAGACTAAGTAGTTTGAAGATTTATCCCTTGCTGTAATCCATCGTGATGATCCTCTCCAAGGTAGAATTTTCTACCAAAGTCCTCTCTGTAGTAGTATTTCATATTTTCAAGACAATTCCATAATTGACAATGTAGCGATGAGAAATCCATCCTATCTTATGGCACTTGAAAAAACATCACCAGTCAGGTCTGATGCCTTGTAATTTATAGATGAAACACTTTCACAACCAGAATACATCTTAAGGGAATGATAATTCTCCGAACCTCCTTTAGGTCATTTAACATCTAATACAGAGAATCCACTTTGGTCAAATCATGTGGAAAAACCTCTTTTAAAAGATGATGATGATGTCTTAATCATGTTGAAACAATTAGATAATGGAGAGATCCCAGTCATGTTCTGGCCTTTGGAAAATTCTTAGTATAAAATTCCAGAATTGATAATAGAAGATTACATTCATGACATTTGTACCATCTTATAGAAAAATCTTCGTCATTTAAAAACCAAAGCCTTACCTTATGATTAATACCAAGATCATGTAAAGGTAATAGAAGGGTTGCAGTGCCAAATTGATATGGCATCTCTCTTAGTTTTTCAACATCCGGAGGATGAAAAATAGAAGATAAACCTTCAACGCACCTGTCTTGATGCTCTAAAGAGTCTACGCTAGTAAATTTGTGATTCCACAAACAATGTTCCTATCAGTAGATGGGGTGCATAGGGAGAATTGCATTTCACTCCACTCCCAAATAAACAAAGTCTGCCAAAAGTGGTCTCATTAAATGTTATTTCCCATAGTTGGCCACCATCTATAGATTTTGTATGTAATCGAATGTATGCTCAATAACAGGCATCAACCAGTTCTCATCAGAATCAGGCATAAAGAAAAGAAATGGTTGATCTACTTTTACATCCAACATCTGAGAATCATGAACAGACATATCGTTTAGATTATGTCAGGCGTCAGAGGATACAAATGTCTGAAATAGCACAAAAGACTTATGAAAAAAATGATTTACTTGATTGTCATATGATTCACCCGAATATTGTTTGAACAAAAATCCATAAAATCATAAAAGAATTTGCAAGAATTCCAGAAATATTATTTCAAGAATCACCCCATATTTTAAGGCTGGGAGTTCATCTAATTCATCCTTCAAATTAATTAAACAATGTTCAAAGATTGGATGAATAAGAACAGGATCAGACACAACCTGATGGACTGGGGGATTTTTCACATCTGCAATCCCCTACTCAACAAAACTCAGTTTTCTCTCGATTAGGGAAGACACCACCAGGAATGAATTCAATTGAACTATCCAAGTATTCCCTTTAGGTTACTATCTGCCAAACTATTCTACGGAATTATTCAGATAGGAGAATAGAGTCTCGTGAAAGAAACAAAAGGAGATGATCATGTAGAAGAACTAACAGAATGCCATCAATGCATTATGCATCAGTGAATGTTATTAACACCATTGTATAAAATACTCCAGAAAGTAATTTCAGTTCAGGAGAATTAGAGAACAATGTCATTATCCATAATACGGTAGACACTGAGGAAAATTAAGAAGGTGTGAGTACCAGAAATCAGTGAATTTCCCAAAATCTACGTATTCCGTAAAATAACCAAATCCATGCTCTCTGAAAGGCATCTAACAAGTGGAATGGAAAAAAGTCAGATTGCATATCTCTTTTCCCCTGGAGAAGTTCAATCTCTTTTGTTTGAAGAGAGATATGCACAACTAGAAGAGGAAATGAAGGAGCTGAAAAGTATCAACATAGGGTTACTTCGAAACTGCATTTCTACTAGACGGTATCCCTAGGAAAGTCATCAACTAGCATATCCTATAGGAGATCCTAATAAAAGAGGATTTTTAGTAACTACAGATTTGGATAATAAATTCCCTTGATTTGGTATACAACCAAGGTAGGTATTAGCACAACCATTCGTGGTTTTACCGGTCTCTTCACCAGATCAAGCTTCAGTTTCAATACCTGCACCGGTTTATGCTCATTCAGATGTTATCCAAATGATTATGAACACAATTGAGGCATTAATGGCTCAATATGAAGCTATGAAGTAATTATGTGCACCACTTCTGCTAGAAAAGAGTGCTTACCTTGAATGGGTGGATTAAATCCACCCCCACCAAATTTGTTGAATAACCCATTCCAAATCATTAATGGTTTGGGAAATCTGGAACAACACCTAAAACCTTTTGTTTCTCATTGTGATCCCATGATGGGAACTTCTCAACAACAAGAATCAGTTAAGTTTAGTTGTTTTGTGCAGCCATAACAAAAACCTTCTTTGCTCTTGTATACAAGTTTGCAATCTCGATCAATTAATAGATGGGAAGATCTCTGTCAAATTTTTCTTCTCCAATTTAGCTCAACGCAACCAAAGATGACAGTTTTTTATATTAATAATTTTAAACAATTGAAGAATGAATGAGTTTCAGATTTCATTGCATGATGGAAAGGATTAACTTATTCCCTAAGTCTAGAACCCCCTCAAGAAAAATTTCTGCCTATCTGTGTGGCCAATATATGTGAAGAATTATGAAGACCATTGATCCTTGTGAAATACACCGGAGGGATTTGAGACCTTACCTCAATCACTCAATAAATATAATACTCTGTTATATAAACTACCGCAAAAACTCATGTAATTCCATCAGCTGTGTAAAGGAGGATAGAAATGGAAAAATCTGCTACAATCACCCTCCAACAGGAACCTGTATCTACTTCTACTTCAAGACCCTCATTATACCAAAGGTCTCTACCTCTTGAGCATCAGCATCAACGACTGCATCATCAAGATGATCAAAGAGATCAATGGAGTAAATAGTTTGAGAAATTAAAGAATAAAGTATAATATTTTAGGTACAAAAAAATTCCTGGTTACTTCATCTCAGCCTTAGGAAAAAAATTGGATCAGTTGCCAAGGCCGAAAATTCCAAATAATGATGGAGATAATGATCGTCCAAATTATTTTCACTTTCATCAGATATTAGGACACCCCATTCATGAGTCCATTGTTTTCAATGACCTTCTATAAAAGATGGTAGACTCTTGACAAGTGAAATTGAAATGTTCATAATCTTAAGTAGCATGTGTTACTACTACCAATATGGAGAGAGATGGAGAATGCAAAGAGGTTAAAATAAAAAATTTGCCAAAATATGCTGATTGGATGGTCACGAAAATGATCCACCATACTTATGATATTTTACGAACACAGTTGAAACATCCAATTGGGTATTCTACCACTATGGCCACAGATAACCATCTTCTTCAAAAGTCCAATCCTCCATGAAGAAATGTTACCATAAGGACAAAGAGTAGTCAGAAGAAGATGAGTTTGTGTCAAGGCCAAAGTTGTCCTTGACCTAGGCAGATTTTATGCTATCTATTTCAAAAGCATTGGAAATTCCTCGCTAAATGGTATAATCATAATTAACCTATCAAAAATAATATTAAATATATAAAGAATTAATCATTGGTTTTGTTAATATTATCCATTTAACGGATCATTATGCCAATGGTGATTCTGATTAGAGTGGGCCAAAATAACTTGTACATAATTGGGAAACAAG
Organism: Viscum album; assembly: GCA_963277665.1. Classification (NCBI taxonomy): domain Eukaryota; kingdom Viridiplantae; phylum Streptophyta; class Magnoliopsida; order Santalales; family Viscaceae; genus Viscum; species Viscum album. The sequence continues at coordinate 1,184,420,685 of OY728161.1, read as the reverse complement.
AGGTAGGGTCCACAGATGAGAATAGAAGGGAAGATTGTGGGTTTTAGATACCAACATTTTAACTCTACCCGTGCTCGAACAATATATGTGGCAGAAACTAGTGGAAGATCCCTTAAGTGGGCTCAACAGGAACTAGGAGTTTCTTCCCTGAAAGGCAGGTTCGGTTCTGACACAATAATTTTGGAAGACCGATTAAAAGACACACCATATTCTTCTCATTAAATTAATAGACATAGTCAGTCTAATTTACCAAAGCTAGTAGTATTTACAGCTTCTACTCTGACACATAGTACATCTACATCAGAAGAATTAACATCCAAATCACCTACAAAACCACATTTACATTCTACGAAACATAGACCATTGAACCAAAAATATGTTGTATTGAAATAATTGGCCCATGTACCGACCACATTATCAATTTAGGATGCATTGAATCTGTCTAAAGATCATTGAGAAGAACTCATTGAGGCCTTGTTAAGTCCTCCAGAATATGAAACTGAAGCTGTTGTTGCTATGGTTTACCATATAGAAAATGATACCATAGAATGGCATGCACTCATATCATTTACAGATGAATATGAAAATGATGTTTTTAATGGGCACATCAGACCTTTGTATTTGTTTGGAAATTTCAATTACATAAATATCCGACCGGCCTTCATTGATAATGGATCCGTGTTCAACCCCATTCCCATTCGTACACGTCGTCGATTGAGCCAAAATGTATCTAAATTATCTCCTTCAACTTTAATGATGCTAGGATATGAAAATAATTAACAAGAACCCATGGTCAAGATTATACTAAGAACTCAGTTTGGAGATGTTGTGTATAATTCAGATTTCATGGTTGTTCATTAGAACACAACCTTTAATATTCTGCTAGAATGTCCTTGGTTGCATCAACATGAAGCCATACCTTTATCATACCACCAATGTTTGAAGTACTATTTCAATGGTCAAATTAGAACATTGTATGGTGACATGTCCCCATTCATAACAAGTGAATATCAATACATTGATGCAGAGTTTTATTAAACAAAAGGAACGAATCCCATGACAAAGGAGATAACCAGAGTTATTACTTCAAATGGACTGGAAAATATCCCAACAAATCCATTCATGCATTTGAGTAATGATTTTTTTGTTACCCATCAATAAAATTTAAATGGTAAAACCAAACCTAAAGACTCATCCAGTAACTTCCATAATGTCAATTATGGAAATTGAGCCTAAAAACATAAATGAAATTATTGACACAACAAGCAGTGATGAAAGCCTGAATTGAGATGTTTTCATCTCATATGCTGAACTACAACAAGCCTATAATTTTTCAACCATAGTAGAAGAGATAGTGGTAATTGTAGATGAAGTCAAAGATGTTGATTCTCAATCCATCAATCCCACTTTATTACCACAGGACGACCCTTCATCATCAGTAGGGTTAGATACGCTGGCCTTTTCTTCGGGATGATCAAATAATTATTTCTCACCTATAATTGGAATTTTTTCATCATAATCTACAATCCAAATGGAAATAGAAGAAGTAATATATAATGAATAAGAATAGGAATATCTTGGGGATGCTCTTACAACATTTGAAGAAGGTCTCTCTGCAACTGTGGTTGAACTCATTGTTCTAAATATGGGTACAAAATAAGATCCATGCCCCACTCTAATTAGTGCATCCATAACCTCTGATGAATAAGAGGTGTATACATCATTTCTAAAGCAGTAGAGAGATATATTTTCTTGGAATTATACAGAAATGTTAGGTCTTAATCGTGATGTAGCCACCCATCATTTGGGTTTTATAGAAGAACATCGTGGATTTCATAAAGAAAGAAAGAGAACACACCCAAATCATGCCTCTAAAATTTATGCTGAATATGATATCATTAGAAAAGAATTTTTTTAGGAAAGATTAGTATCCCAAATGGCTGGTCAATATTTTCCCAGTGAAAAAGAAGAATGTGTAAATTATAGTCTGCATTGATTTCAGAGATCTTAATAAGAATTATCCTAATGATAATTCTCTAGTCCCGATTATAGAAATTTTAATTGATGAAATGGCTGGTTAAGAATATTTTTCCTTCATGGATGAATACTATGGGTATAATCAAATTTGAATGGCCACAGAGGATGAAGAATATATACCATTTAGAGCCCCTCAAGGTGTGTTTTCTATCTAGTAATTCCCATTTTCTTAATGAATGCAGGTGAAACATACCAACATACCATGGACCATATCTTCAAACCATTCTTAGGGAAATTTTTTAAATGTTATTTGGATGATTTGGTGGTCAAATATAGGCAATGTTACTATCACATGGCTGATTTGGAAACCATATTCAATAATCCTCATCCAAACAGTTTGATGGTGAACCCCTTGAAATGTTCTTTCGGGGTAACCTCATGATAATTCCTTGGCTTCATTGTACGCCATCGTGGAATAGATGTTTATTATGAGAAAAAAAAATCATTGGTATGTCACCTAATCAAAATTAGATTGAATTAAGTGGACATCAAGTACACTTGGCCTATATTCAATGATTTATCGCCAATTTGGTAGGCATGTGTTTACCCTTCACCAAATTAACGATGAAGGGAATCACCTACCAGTGGACTGAATATTAAAAATAAGAATTCAATATCCTCCAGAAGAATCTCTTGATTCCACGATTATTAATTCTACCTATTGAAGGAAGACCACATATTGTCTATATGACAACATTAGAGTGATCACTATGTGCCTTCCTCACCCAAAAGAATGATCCTGTGAATGAAACAATCCTTTACTATATCTGTCGAACTATTTTGGATATGAAAACTCAGTATTATTGTATTGAAAAGTGATGACTATAATTAAACATTATAGTTCAGAAATTGATGCACTACTTGAAACATCATGAGGTCTAATGGTGTCTTGTAATAATCAAGTCAAAATTATCCTCTGTTGTCCTATGCTTACTGGATGTCTGGAATGGTGGGTGGTTATTTAGCAACAATTTGATATCAAATTTGTAACTCAAAAGAAAATAAAAGGCCAAAATCTAGACGACTTCCTTTATGAGCATCCATCTACGGAAGATACATCATTTAATACTGAACTTCCGGATAAAGAGGTCATCTGTATTCAACAAAATTCCTAAACATGGTAAATGTATTTTTATGTTGCTTCCAGAATTCCAATAGGAAAGTGAATGGAAAACCCCAAACACAACAAAGTTAGATTAGGGATTTCCCTTATTTCCCTAGAAATGGTAGTATTTTCATATTCTTTCCTATTATCGGAAGGTGGTACCAACAATGAAGTAGAATATCAAGCTTTCATTGTTGGTTAATAGTTGGCCCTTCAGGTGAAAATAAATCAGTTAAATTTAAATGTTGATTCAGAATTGGTTATCAAACAAATTAATGGGGAATATTATATCAGAAAAGAAGAATTAATTTTTTTGTGTGATCATGTCAGAGGGTTAATGGATAAATTTCCCTCAGAGTTGACATTGTATTATGTTCCGTGATCACAAAATGCTGAAAATGATGCACTAGAAAACGAGCTACAGCCTTGGCAGATCTAAATTGGGGTGAGATAGTTATCAGTATAACCCATCACTATGCTATATCACCTTTTTTTTCAAACCAAATGAATGAAATTAATGAAATTTTCCCTATTTATGAACCATATGGTCATACCATGGGATGGATAACATCCATCATCTATTGTATTTATAATGGGGTACTTCCATCAGATAGGGTTGAGAAGGAACATATATGATGACAAGTGGCCAATTTTACTCTTTATGATAATAAAGACCCCTAAAAGATCCTTTAAAAGTGAAGATTTGATGGAATTATCTTCATATGTATTGATGTAGAAGAGACCGCAACTTTCATGAAAGAAGTACATTCATGATATTATGGTGTCCACCAATCTGAGCACATACATTTTGATCAGATCCTAAGGCTTTGATATTTTTGGCCTTCAATGACGCATTATTGTATAGATTTTACTAAAAAATGCCATCCCTGCCATGTGCATGCCACCTTTATTCATCAACCCTCATATTTGATACATACAACTAAATAATCTTGGCCATTTTCCACATGGGGAATTGATGTAGTAGGGCCATTTCCTCCAGCCACTACAAATCATTTTAAGTATATTCTTAATGCTACTCACTTAATATCTAAATGGGATGAGGCAAAACTTCTCAATGAAGTCAGAGCCAAAAATCATTGTTAGTTTTTTCAATACAAATATCATCACCAAATTTGGTGTCCCTCATACCATTTTGATGGAAAATGATTCCAATTTTGGTTCTACTAAAATAAAAAATTTGTATCAGGAAAATAATATAATGTCCAACTATTCAACTCGCTAACATGCAACAACCAATGGAAAGATAAATGCCTTCAATAAGAACCTATCTAATATACTTCAGAAGATGGTGGATAAAACTAAGAAATTCAGGAAGGATAGGATTTTTAATGCTTTATGTGATTATCAAACAACTACCCATACTACTACCCAAACAACTCCTTATAAATTGGTATATGGAACCAAAGCAGTTTTTCCAATTGAAATACAATTGCATTCACAAAGAGTTACAATCAGTTATCAGTTATCTACTGATGAATTATCTTAGAAACTGTTCGATGAGATGGAATGATTAGGGTATAAATGATTTCATACATTGCATCATTTATAAGTCTATCAGAACATAATAGAACAAGCTTTTAATAAAAATTTTCGCCTTTATTCATTCCTTCAAGAAGAATAGGTAGTGGTCATTAGGACTCAAATGATACTAGGAATGAATCCTCCAAAACATGACCCAAAGTGAGAAGGATATTATTCCATACATAAGGTCTATTAAAATGGAGCATATTCCTTAATCTAAATGGATGGAGAGCTTACCAAAACTCCAACCAATGTGAGATTTTTGAAGAAATGCATTGTGTTGTTTTGTACAAATTGTCCTCACTAAAATACGTTAAATTGCGCAGCACCATATACTTTCTATAATACATAATACTATAGATCCCTCATGTAGTAGTTGTAAGACATTAAACAACATAACAAGCATATGCATCCTTGCTGCATGAAAGTAAAATGCATAGTATCTTCATCCTTGTCTCATGAATTTAAAATGCATGACATCATTTTTACAACTAACATTCTCTCTATTTGACATTAAGATATTCCATAATCAAACATCATTGACATCTTCACTACTTTTTATTAGCACATGAGTCCCTTTCATTCCTATGTCTAATTCAGATCTTTATAGAGACCTAATTTCATGAACTATGTATGGAAAAATTCTTATTTTTAATGAGACATGAAGAGACTCCTAAATCTCTATATTTGGGCTCAACCACAAAAAAAAAATCTTCTTATTTTCTTTTCTCCTCATGTATATGAATCAATTCAATACAGAGTGTTTATTTAAGATAGATGATTTGGTCTTTATACCATTTTATGTCTTAAGATTTATCTTTTTTTCAGAACGTGTCAAAAGCCCCCATTGTTCATATCAAACACCATTATAATGAGTAATTATTGTTTAATGAACATCATACAACATAATTATCATCTATTTTGAGATACATATAGATTCCTTGATTTTTAATCTTGGGACCATCTGCGATTAAAAAAGCTTTATTTCTTATATAAGAATCAAATCAGCATAAAGAATTTTTTAAGAACTATGTATGACTTGTTCTCTCCCCAACATGACATATAGTGAAACTTGGGTTTTTACATTAATCTAATCACTATATGTATTTCCTTTCTCATCAGTTCATTTTTGTTCTTATAGTATGACGTTAAACTGTATGGAAATCTGACACCCACATTCTTCATATGTATCACATTTGTATTATAAAAGAGACCCTTAATACTCCTTTTTCTCACCCCAAGCATAGCTCAAGTGATCTTAGGAATTGGATAAGGTGCTTCTTTGTATAATTATGTTGTTTAAATTTCTTATGGGGGTGAAAATGTCCTCATTTCAGGAATTTAAGCTGCACATCATAATATCATTTCATAGGAAATAATGAATGTATCCATTTTACATATGCGTCTGATCTATGTAAAGGATGTCAATAACATGACCAATACTGGTTCAAATATTTCTCATATGCATTAAACATAAACCCTTTAGATATTTCATACTCTTAATTTTGAATACTTTTTAGATCTTCATAATCATTCTTACGGTTTCTTGTAATAGAGTTTCTAATATTTGAGAGCCCTTTTTCCTAACTATGCAGCACATGCCCTTAGGTGGGCTTGCATATGTTGCATACATAATAGGGCTGTTAGTCAAAAGATGTCAGTATTTGGTCTATGCAGTATGTTCCCTAGTTGGATCTGCATAATACAACCCCCATAATTGGTTTGTAATGTAATGGTAACTTCGTTCATGGTTATAGTATCATTGCCTCTTTTAATCTTTGATGACTATATACATGAATCTATATTTTCAAATAGTCATTCAAGTATACTTATCCCATTATCATTCTCACAATCTAAACATCTTCAGAACCATGGTTTACACATTTCACTCAGCTTGTGTTCAATAATAAATGATATAACCATGAAATCACCTAGCCACATATTATATATTGTATCCATTTCTGGTCCTAGTCGTATGACCTAAAACTAAAGACACCATATCTCTTACGTTTGGGTCATGCCTTCGTAAAAGTAAAATTATTTTGATTCATTGGACATCTTGGTAGGAAATACCCTTTCCACATTGAGGTACCTTTTTCCACAAAATAAACTCTATGATTCGTGAAATTTGAATCTCCATAAACATTCTTTGACTTATTTCAATAGAACGTTAAAATTTTAAGGGATCTTTTTCCTTACTATGCCGCATGTGCCCTTATACGGCCTTCCTTATGTTACCCCCATAATAGGCCTGTCAGTCAAAAGATTCCACAATTTGGCTATGCAACATATGCCCTAGTGGGATCTGCATAATACGACCCCCATAATGGGATTTTCATGTAATTGTAAGTTTGTTCTAGGAAAAGAATTCCTCTAATGCTTTTAGCCCTTTTTTCCTATATCATTCCTCGGTTCTATAAATTCCCAAATCAATGTTTACAAATTTTCCATACATACCTAAATATGATAATATGTTTCTAAACAAATTATCAATAAATTGGCAGCGTTTTTTCATACCTTTGGTCAAAGATAAAGAGATTAAATTAAACCCATTAAACGTCCTCAATACATTACTGAAAACTGCACATTACAAATTTCATCAATACATAACTTAAAACTAAATAGTACAACATCCTCACTGCATGAATTAAAACTACACAGTACAACATCCTCACTGCATGACATAAAATTGCGCAGTACAACGTCCTTACTGCATGTATTAAAACTGCACAGTATGATATAAAAAATTCCCGCTTTTCAGATAATGTTTAACCATTACTCATACACCAAACATGTATAGAAAGGGTTTTCATATTCACGACTTTTGTCAGCCTAAATAGCCATTTTTCATTCCTAAAATTAAATTACTTGGTAAAACAACCTACTCTGGTCTTGAGTCATCCAAATCATATTTTCCCTTATCTATTAGTAGAAAAATGTTATGCTTCAATGAACTCTTTTTTCTAGACTATGCAGCACAGGCCCTTTGGTATCCTTGAATATGTTGCCCACATAATAGGCATGTCTGTCAAAAGATGCCACTATTTGGCTATGCAACATATACCCCATTTGGCCCTACATAATACAACTCCCATAATGGGTTTGTAAAATAATGGTAACTTCCTTCCTGGAAAAGACACCCCTTTTTTAGATATATGTTTTAAATATGGTGACCATAACAATCATGGCTCGAGAATCCCATTGGAACTATTTAGAAAAGATTACAACAATTATTATCCACAGAGTGTTGTTTGGGATCTAATTTTAAAATTTATGGTCAAAGATATTCGACCTTAAATACTAGGCCTTTATTGTCAAACATGCATGACTCTAAACTGCCAAGAACAAGAGGCATGATACTCACCAGATTGAGAACCTGCAAAGGAAAATCTGGCCTAAATTTGAGTCTCAACTCACTAAATGTACATTTTTTATGATTTAGGTAATGTTTGAGAAATAAAATTTCAAGAGACAAAAAATTTGTAGGGTTATCCACACGACCCTAACTATAGTCAATCTATGCTCACTATGCCCCATGGCTTAGACAAAAATTTGAGCATCCTTCCAAACCTGATGTAGCTCCAAATATAACCAAAATTATGTTGGAATGCATTAAATTGGCCTACATTTACATTAGAACAAGATTATTTTCATTTTAAACGAATCAAATTATTAGGGGTGGGGGGCTTTTTTAGATACCATGAAATGTGTTCCATGCACTTCACCGCAAAATGTCCTCAACCACGGTCAAAAAGTTCATGGTGTGACTCTACATTTTTAATGGGTTTCACTGATAGTAAAAAAGGCACTAGCACTGATCCCAAGCACAGTTGTGGGGGCGCAAGTCCCATGGTATGGATCAATTATTTGGCTTAGTACCTAAAGAGGCACCCAAGGTACTTGTGCCCAAACAATTGCACACCACCATGCTGAAGCTGATTGATATGAACAATTTGGCTAAGTCCTAAAGCTGTCGCTCTAGTCTAGAAATAACACTATCGATGCGAAAAGGTAGTTTCTCCCCCTTAATTTGGCATGCCAGTCAGTTGCGGGCCCAACTCATTTCGCCCATTTTCATTTATTTTCTAATAAATAGACCCTTGGGGACCCCATTTGTATACACGATTTTCTTTGAACCCAATTGCTGCTCTCTTCACCTTAGTAATTTTCCCCATTCTTCAGAAACATTCATGGTAGTTCTTCAACACCTTGAGTGGAGGATTTAATAGAGGATCATTGGAATTAAGTCCATTTTGTGTTTATAAACCATAACACTTGCACGACTAAAGCACTCAAACCTCCCCATGTCAGAAATACTTGTATGCCTCCCATTCCTCTTATAGGAACATGAGCAGCCCACTTCTTGGATCACCTATGAATACATTTGAATGCTTGAGAATAGTCTATCCCTAGTATTAGCATACATGTTTTTTGTCGCTTATGTGAACATCAAGTCTCCCAAATGTACATGCGCGACCAAACATGCACACCCTTATCTACTTGGGTGCCCCTCTTTGATTCACTTATTATTTCACTCTCTTCAGTCTACAAGCTATAAAGGATTCCTCAACCATTCATCGAAAGGTTTCTTCTTCATTGGATCCCTTATCAGAAAGGGATTCTTTTGAGACCTCCACTAAAACCTCCTTACTTATGAAATCATTGGGAATGGAACATTAGAGTGTCTCCTATTTGGGTTTGTATTTCCAAAGTCATAGGATTCCAACATTAGATTCACAATTGGGTTAGGATTAAAAACGTGACTATGAGATTTTATATCCATAGTCACATGGACCTTTCTCATAGAAACAGTGTTGGGAAGTTCCCAGTATGGAGGAGGGTTGGGTCCTGGCCTCTCCTTTCTCAAAGAGGTGACCCTGATCCTCTGGTCTCTTGTATCAAAGGTATATTTCACACTTAATTTTCCATGAAAGAAAAATATAGGTCTCCCTTTCCTACCATGATCAATTTTAGGGAAGCTATCTTGGTATAATCCCCTCACCTTCACCCCTTCATCCTTACATTGAACCCTTGTAAAATGTATATAGAACAAAGTTAAGGATCGTTGCCTCGCCCTGTTCCATGGTCAACGTGCCCTCTTCCATCCACAGAGGTAGAAAAGTGTGAAGTTTCATTGTTGAAACTTTTACATCCTCTTGTTTATCACACCAAGCATGACGCATGTGGGCTTAGAGATACATGATGGTTACAACATGTACACAAAGACTCATTAGAAGGAACTACAAGGAATCTGATTACCACCATAACCGGGATACTTAGGAATCCCCTCAAGGCCCGTGATCATCAGAGATCCTCCTTAGGAATCCAACCCTAATTCCCTTAATCTTAGAATCCACCTCAGGAATATGCTCCAAATTAAACCCCCAAGTCATCAATGTATCCTTTTGCGTATGTAATCCCAAACTCATCTAACATATAGAACCATACTCACCTATGATACATATCGAACTACACGATCTTTGATCCCCATCCATATGGGATACATAAGAAGCCTCTTTGAGGCTCAAACCCAACACATCAAATCAACAATATTCTCCTTGGTCCATATTCCCAATAGGGTCTAATTTTACATGGAAACCCATATCCTTTCCAAGTTCCTTGGGGTTCTTCAGTATAAGTCCCACACTATGTTTCAAATAAGAACCATCCCCTTAGAGGTCCTTATCACATGACCTTAAAAGGTATTATGTGTCCTATTAAGTGACACCAAGCTAAGAGGGTTCTGATTCCTCTCCCAAGGATACATAGGTAGCCCATTTTTACAGGCACGGTCCCAAGATCAAAACAAGCCTTCATCTACCTAGATGAAAATAAAATTTCAAGTGCCCCAATGAGTGGATAAAAAACCAATATCATCACAAGGAAGATTAAAATAATCTCTAATTAGTATATTAGAGGATACCATTGATGAAAAAACTTGAATACATACAGATGTTTCCATTAATGAAGAACCTTGAATGCATACTGATGATTATAAATTTTACAGATGTTAATAAGTGATTTTAAATTCGAAGGGATACTTATGAAATACTTGGTGAATTAATAAGGATTAATGAAAATATCTTAAATTTTCAATGAGTGTCCCGAAGTAGACAATAATTCCCCCCCAAAAGGGTGTGATGTGTCCGACCTCCCATCCTCTCTACCAATTCATGTTCTTAAGTATCGTAATTTTTAAACTTAATGAATGTCTGCCTTTGAAAAGAAGGTCCCCATTGGATAAAGAAATGTTGTATGTTTCTGATTCAATAAATAAATACAATAGAAAATTCATGTATGTAGTGATTCTTAAAACTAGAACATATATTTCGAAGAACTACAAACAAATGGTGAACCCGATGTGAATCTTTAACCAAGTTAATAATGTTACCCACCTGTTTGGCCCCTATCAATTGATAATGGAAGGCTATTCAACAGAATTAATCAATCATGTGTCCAACTAAGAAGATGTTGTTTTAATAGATCTTGTTGTAGTATTCATGTTTTCCACAGAACTCCCTTCAATCCAAAGAATGGATTTCTCCAAGACAATATCTGTGAACTTCCTAACTGATTCTCATGCTGCATCTCCATCTATGGGAAGGACATCATCAGCATCCCAACATCTTCAACACTAGTTCTATAATGTTTTTGTAAAGGAATATCACTATCATGGTACAATCCTGACGTAGGAGGCTACTCGATAGGCCCTCTAGGTCAACAACAATAATCAATCATCTGGCCAACAAAGAACAATGATCAATAAGAAAACGGTGCCAGCCACCGTCTCTAACTATTTTGGTACTTTATCCCAAGAACACAATAATCAATTACCCTTTTACTAGAGGGAGGTTTATCTAGAGGTCACTCAAGGCCACAATTCAAGAATGCAGGAGTCCTTCCTGAGGACTCCCAACAACAATCACTGCCAGAATCACACAGTAGTGTACCCCCAACATGATGAGGGTGTTGCCTCTAGACGTTTGGACCGAGTCTATTACACCAGGGCATGCAAGATGAATCGCCAGGGAAAATGTCTGTCCAATAGGGAGTATGTTCTCACCTTATCTCCTTATGGAGAAGTCCATCAATTTAACATGATGGAAAACAACTTGCGGGCACATACACCCATCCGTCGTAATTTTTCTGATCAATAGACTCATATGACAAAAAACCACAAATCCCACCACATAAACCCAGTGGAGAGCCACGAATATGCACATACACCTATTTACAAGTTATCAGCTAGTCAGTAGGCTCATTTGAATGCATTTAATGAAGTTATCAAATCTAATGTGGTGGAAACTGGTACACACGAACATACACATGTTTACTATCACCAATTTTTTCAGTAGTCCCCTCTGCCAGTATTGAAGGAAGTCTGTCAACCATACCTGATAGAAAACAACGAGCATGAACAAACACGTGACAATGTTCATCAAGCCTTCCAATAGTCTCATTTGGTAGCACTCGGAGATGTTAGTCAGAATGCTATGATGGCAAATTTGGGACATACCCAAATCTCTACCCCCAAGCGTGTGTACTGTCAATATCCATTGACCAGAATAGGAGGACAAGAGTAAGGAAATACACCTACTCCAGATACAGAATTGAACTATACACCATTTTCGGCCACTGCAGTCACCAAACACAACTTATCAATGGTGAAATGGCAGATGCTTATCCATTCCCATATTCAAGAAGCATGCCATGATTTTTTAACAACTACTTTAGTAGTATCAGGGGAACATAAACATATATCTATATCCACACATTGGATGACACATTGGAATTCCATCCTAGAGTTGATACACACCTCTGTTCTAGTCCTGGAGGGTCATGGATCTAAATCCCCCATATCATATGGACAATAGGATCAAGAACATACAACCTTTACAATTGGAGATAATCAGTTCGTTCTGGTAACCACTCCAATGAAGGCACATACCATTGCATATGATAACCACTTTTCCAAACATGTGGCCACATAAAGGTTTAAGAGAACATCCAAAAAGAAGTCTCGTGATGAATTGTTTGAAAATCAAGAGTTAAGATGAGTTGTAGATAACTCTTAATGCTGGTGTTCTTGAAGGCCTTAGACATTTATCTGTTATTTCTCAAGATCATTTCCATTCATTATGAAATAATGAGAGTGGATGTAGTAATTATTAAGTACCTTGTCAGAAACTTCATCAGGAAGGATTTATTCAGGAATATTCGGTAAATATAGAGATCCAATCACTGGATGAGAGCCACGACAACCATCTGTGTGGACATAAGACCAAGGATCACAAAGATTTATCCCTTTTAGTAATCCACCTTGGGGATCCTCTCTATGATGGAATTCACAGCAAATGTCCTCTCTGTAGTATTATTTCACATTATCAATCAATTCCATAATTGTTAATCTAGCGATGAGACAACCCTCTTATCTTGAGGCACATGAAAACACATAGCTAGTCATGTCTGATGCCATATCATTTATGGGTGAAACACTTTCTCAACCAGAAGACATCTTAAGGGAACAATCATTCTCCGAACCTCCTTTAGGTCATTTATATTCTAATACAGAGCATCCTCTATGGTAAGATCAATTGGAGAAAACTTTTTTGAATGATGATGAATATGTGATAGACATGGGGAAACAATTATCCAAAGGAGAAATCCCATTCATGTTCTAGACTTTGAAAAATTCTCAGTATAACATTCCAGAATTTATAACAGAAGATTGCATTCATGATATTCATCTCAACTTATGGAAAACTATTTTTCATTTGAAAACCAATGTCTTATCGTATGCTGAATATCAAAATCATGTAAAGGTAATATAAGGGTTATAATTCCAAATTAACATGGAATCTCTCTGAGTTTCTCAACATCCAAAGGGTGAAATAATCGTAGAACCATTCAGAGCTCATGTATCAATGATCTAAAGAGGGTACACTAGTTATTATCTGATTCCCCGTACACTGTTATTATCAAAGGATGTGGTGCATATGGAGCATTTCATTTCACTGCCCTGTTGGATCGAAATAATGAATGAAGATACTATATGTAGTTTCTAATGATGCTAAATACAAAAGAGGGGGGGGGGGGGTGAATTGTACACTTTAAAAAATTCCTTTGAATATTTTAAGGATGGTTATGTTTAAAAATGTTAAACAATGTAAATTCAAAAAACTTCTAGTTATTCAAACATTCTTTATTCTGGAAATGTGATTCTGAAAGTGAAATTCCAGAAAAGAGATTCTGGAAATGAAACTTAACTAATGTTTACAAAGATGATGATTGTACCTTAAAGCCTATTGAATCTTACAAAATCAAAGTGTTCAAATGTAAATAAGTATAATATAGTTATACTTTCCTTAGAAAACAAAATTCATCACAATACATGAAACAAAAAAGTAACAAGTAATGAATCTTTTAACACAAAGAGACGGGTATCCAAAAAACTTGGATAACGGTCCCTTGATTTATACTTTCATGAAAGTCTATCTTACCCACACCAGGGTAAGCCCCTAATAAGAATATCGGAGTCTGTCTTGCTATCCCTGCAAGACCTCAACTTCAATGTATTCGGCACACCTTTATTCCTCAGTAAGGAAGTCCTTGAGATTTAAGGTAGTCGGCACCTCTATCTTCTGATCACCGGAAGCCCTCGAATGTACTCTGCAATATTTGGAGTCGCATGAAGCAACTCTGAAGAAGACATTTAGTACACACTAAGCATTCAAAGTCTCTCTTTAGAAATCACTTCAAAAACATGAAATCTATAGATTCATAGAACAATTGGGAAAATTAATGAGCTCCTTCAAATGAGCTTATATTTATAGACACGACTTCAATGGTTGGCTCCCTCCTACAATAGTTATATTATTCCTTGAATTTCAGAGGGACCTATACATGTGTCACTCAAACAACGGTTAGTTAGTAACTGAATGCACGATATCATTTTATATCCAAAACATGTGTAATAAAATAATATGATTGATTTAACAAATTCATTTTTCAGAGTGTAAGAAATAATAAAATTTCATAGTCTACCCAAAAACTATTCAGATTCTATAATACATCGATATTAGGATTCTATTTATCAAAATAATTTGGAGTTTGAATTCTATAGAATTCAAAGTCTGAATCTTTAAGGAAATTTGATGTCTGAATTCATTACAAATTGAAACTTGTAATCATAAGAGTTCAGAGTCTGAATTCAGAGAAATTGGAACCCGAACTCATAAAATATTAGTGTCTCAATTCAAAGAACTCGAAACCTGAACTCATAAAATATCAGTGTCTAAATTCAAGGAACTCAGAGTCATAACTTAGAAGAGTTCAGAGTCTGAATTCATGGAACTCAGAGTCAAAACTCAAGAGAGTTTTGAGACTAAATTAAGAGAACTCGGAGTCAGAACACAGAAGAGTTCAAAGTCTGAATTCATAGAACTTAGAGTCAGAACTCAGAAGAGTTTGGTGTCTGAATTCAGAGAACTCGGAGTCAGAAATCATATGACTTTGGAGTCAGCATTCATAGAGTTCGGAACCTGAATTCGTATCCTAAAAACAGAATGATTTATATCTAAGTATATAAACAATTTTGACTCTTTTGATACGAAACTGAATTTTATACTTAGAAAAAATGTGCAATGAAAAACATGGTAATGAGAAATTTCTTTCGGGAAGGAAAGTTTTTCTTATGAAAGTAAAACATAGGGTTAATTAAATTCTTCTAAATATAAGGTGTTTGTAATTTTAAAAACATGAAGAAATGGTAAAGTCATAAAGAAACCTTATTGACTCAACAATCTCCCCAATCATGAAGGAATGGAAAAATCATAAGGAAACCTTATTGGCTCAACAATCTCCCAACTTTTGGAACGCACAAACATCCTTACGAAAAAGAATATAAGGACTTAGAAAATATTTTTATAGACTTTGAAAATAAAACGTATCTGCCTTATCACATGGGGAATGATGAATATGACTCTCCCCCCCTTAGGCTTTAGAACACTAAGGATCGTATTCTAGATTTTCGGAATGAGACATTGATTTTTATTGCATACTAATTTCTTCTTGTATAAGAACTCCCCATTAGATGAACTCACCCTTACATAGGGAGATTTTTCTCTTTACTTAGAATTAATTTTCCATTCTCCCCCTTTGTGATTTTTAAAAGGAAATACAGGGAATGGAAAAGTAAATATGGTACCTGAAATATTTGTACAATACATCCAAAAGACAAGTAACAAAAAATAATTATGATAGGAAAAATTTGTACAACATGGAAAATACAACAAAATATCAGATTAAAACAAAGTTATCCTTCCTTTTACTTGGGCATCAACATATTCACTATTGTTTTGAGATTCTTAATCTCCTTGTGGTATTTCTATGCTCACATAAGTATCTAATCCTGATCCTCATATTTCTTCCCTAAAGCTTTGATTCTATCATTCAGAGCCTTAAGAGCCTCTTCCCGAGCCTTCAGGACTTCTTCCTACTTGACAAGATTTTCTTCTATCTCAATACGAAGATCTCTTTCTCTATTTCTTCTTTGAGAAATTGAATACAGTTTCCCATTCAAATCCTTCACTTCATGACTATGAGAATTATTTTCTAGAGTCATATTTTCTTCAAAAATTATTGTGAGTTTTTTAATCTTACCATCTTCAATGTCGAATGCATCCTTGACACTATCTTGGAACTCAACAAGATCTCACATATCTTCAACTATCTTCTTTGACTGGCTAACCATTTTATTACAAGGCCTTTTGTGGGAATCATAGTAAATGATGAAATTCTTGAAATCAGCCCCAAGATTTACACACATATTCATCACCATGGATATTGAATTCGATTTATGGTTCCAGGTGTGTTGAAGTATATGACATCTCGAGTCAATGGTTGGAAAAATCGGAATAGTCCCAACATTATTATTCAATGACTGAACAATGGAATCATGTCAAATGGATGATGATTCCAAATACGAAACTTTTCTAGGTGAGGGATCTATCTCTAGCTTAGCATGTTTCCTCTTTGAAGATCCACCAGTTTCCATCTTCTTTACAACAACTTTAGTAGGTGTATCTAAAACCACCTGTTTACCCTTATCGGTTTTCGAAATAGAATCCTCACCCAAATATTTATGTTCACTATCAGATAGTTGAACAATTTTATCTTTATCTATACATTCTATCTGAGCTCCTGCCTTATCATCCTCTAGGTGTATGAAATAATTATTATGTCTTTCTTCTTCAGACATCTTATTCACTTCTTCTTCAACCCTGTCAACCTCTCCTTTCTCATCTTTTCTAGGTGTATCCATCTTTGAAGATTCTTCTTGAGAAGTTCGGATTTAGAGCTTCTCGGATGGGCTTTCTTTCTCATGGAAATATTCTACTTTCTTAGTCAACTTTTAGGTGTCACCATTGCTGTCTACTTCTTCATTAACTTCATTTACTTCTTTTACTTATTTGACTTTTTCCAGAGTCACCAATTTCTTCCCTGGAGTTTCCGGTAATACAAGGATGGATTATGGTACTGGAATTTTTTCAGAAGCATTCTCAGTATCCCTCAGAAGGGATTGCACAATCTCTGCTTCAGTCATTTTCTTTTTTTGTTTCTTTTCTTTTTCATCCCTTTATAGATACTCAGATGTCTTATCCTTCAATTATTTTTCATAAGTAGGGTCTAGAAAAAATTTGTGATCCCCTTCTTTACTATTCTTCTTATCTTCCCTCCACTTTGAAAATACCTCATTTGAATATGATTTTTTGCCTCTTAGGTTCTGGTGGTGCAGATTGGATTTCTTTGGGCTCAATAATTTTTTCTTCCACTAGTACTTCCTTCAACTTACTCTTCCATCCTCTCTTTTTGGACAGATCAACAACTTCTTGTTTCTTCAGAATGGCTTTAGCTTCTTCCTCTGGTAAGACATAAAATTCTGCGATGTTTTTAGAAAAACCAATGTTTATTCTATTCAGGGTATCATCACTGACTAGAATGACTTTGAAATTCCTTGGCTTGAAGCTGCATGGAATTTTAAAAGATTCTAAGCACCGAAAAATTAACTTGGAGAGAATGTCTAGATACATGATTATCTAAGCCTTCATGTTTCCATTCATAATATTCTCAATCGTAATGAGAATATGATTAACT
Source organism: Viscum album (assembly GCA_963277665.1). Lineage (NCBI taxonomy): Eukaryota > Viridiplantae > Streptophyta > Magnoliopsida > Santalales > Viscaceae > Viscum > Viscum album. Next base: position 1,184,402,846 of record OY728161.1, on the reverse strand, counting down.
AGATTGATCTTCCTTTGGTTCACTAAGAAATAAAAGATATATATGTCACTCCTCTTCAATGTGTCATTGTCCCCTTTTCTAGGAATGATGAATCCTTGAACCCATAATTCATCAATCCAATGATTTTTAGACAACTGGGTGATCTTCGATGTCATTACATCAAAGAGTCTAAGACATGTCGTAGACTTCTCCTTAACAAAACATCCTTTCACATCCAGAAACTTATAAGATCAGAACTTATCTTCCCCTTCATAGAGAATACCAAACAAATTAGATTACATAGTATATGAAAGAGAATAAGTCTTTCCACAAATCTTGAACGAAAACATTTCACTTCTTTCTTCCTTAAAGAAACTGAGTGATTCATAAAATTCAACCAGAAAGTCCAGATATACTAAATCTAGAGCACCTGGAATGATATGCAAACACTCTCCCATCCATTCAGCTAAATGTTCTTCGAGATGATCGAATCATACATAGAAAAGATGTTTGGATGCACCGACATTTCCTTATAGACCAGCCACTATGTGATTGGCTTGATAGTTCACATGTCTATCTGAGAATATTTCTCGACAGACATTCGGAATTGAGAAACCCTTGAAAATAAGGAATGAGATTATGTAGAAGCACTGAACTTTAGCACTTTAGATCTTGATATTCGTTGTGGTACAACCATTGGGGGTCCTTTATATAGGTTTTTGATGCGACAGTTTATCTTCCAAACTCAATCCAATGGCAGAAAATCATTCTAATCAGATCTGATAGTTTATATGATAGCCACAAGGAAAAACATGGTAGAATCCGATCATTTGATTTTTTTAAGAAAAACATTCAGATTTAAGGAATAGGGAATCCAAAAAACATAATAAAATAAAAATACAAACAAGAAAAGGATGATTACAAAAACATAGTAAAGGAAACATACCTTTCGGATTGCTAGGAAGATTATTCATAGTGAGGAAATTTTTTCATGAAATACTTTAGATTCTAAAAATTATGATTACGGAAAAAAATATAAAACGAAAATCTTCATTAAAAAAAATTAAGTACAAAAATAATCAATAAGAAAGTTTTAAGACTACACATAAATTTTTAGACTATGAAAAAATTTAGACTACGAAAATTTCCATTACGAATGATTTGAAAAATCTAACTACAAAAGTTTCCATTAAGAAAGAGTTGAAAATTATTACTACAAAAATTTTCATTACAAATTATTTTGAAAAATATGAATACAAAAATTTCCATTACGAATGATTTGAAAAATCTGACTATGAAAATTTTCATTACGAAAGATTTTGATACAACTAACAAACAAATGTACTCCCCATATAAAAGAGTTTATTACTGTAAGGAGATTGGTTTCAAAATAATGTTAACAAGGAAGATTAACTTATGGTTATCATTCCAACTCATGTTTAATGTTTTCAAATCTATTGGAGGGTAATGATTTTGTGAAAATATCAGCCTGTAGATCTTGTGTTCTGATAAATTGAAGAATTATATCCCCTTTTTGTGCGTGATCTCTAAGAAAGTGATGAAAAATATCTATGTGTTTTTCACGAGAGTGTTGTTCAGGGTTTTTACTAAAGGTAATGGAAATAGTATTATTACACAAAATTTGTGTTTTTTTAAAACACATACCATAGTATGTGAATGTGGGTTTCATGCACAACACTTGAGTACAACAACTTCCAACTGCTACATATTTGGCTTCATCAGTGGAAAGTGATACAGAGTGTTGCTTCTTGCCTGAAAAAGAAACTAATGAATCTCCTAAGAAATGACCTGTTCTAGATGTACATTCTCTATCCATTCTATATCCACCAAATTCATCATCCGTAAAACTTTTTAGAACAAAATAATTTCCATAAGTATAAAAGAGTCTTAAATCCATGGATTCCTTTAAGCAGCAAAAAATTATTTTCACTGCCTTTAAATGAGATTTTGTAGGATTGGATTGATATCTTGCACATGAGAAAACTAAAAACATTAAGTCTAGATGACTATCTATCAAGTAAAGTAAAAATCTTATCATACCTCTAAAATATGTTTGATCCATTGGTTTCCCAGCTTCATCAAGATCGAGTCTGTTTGAGCTACCAATGAGAGTACTAATACTCTTAGTGTTGTCATATCCATAATTTTTAAGAAGATATTTAATATAATTATGTTGGGATATATATATATTCCTTCTGGATTTTGGGAAATTTGAAAACCAAAGAAAAATTTTAACTCACCCATCACACTCATTTCAAACTTAGATTTCATTTGATCCACCAAAGAATCAGTTAAATACTGTTGAGTTGAACCAAATATAATGTCATCAACATAAATTTGAACAATCAAAATATTTTTCTTATCTTTCTTTATAAAATGTGTTGGATATGCATTTCCTTTAACATAATTTTTTTGAAGCAAAAATCTTATAATCTAGTCATACCATGCTCGAGGGGATTTTTTATGTCTATACAAAGCATTTGTAAGTTTATAAACATGTTAAGGATGTTTTTTATCTTCAAAACCAAGAGGTTTTTCATAAAAAACTTTCTCTTGTGCGAAACCATAAAGGAAAGAACATTTAACATCTATTTGAAAATGTTTGATGTTGAATAATGTTGCATAGGAAAGTAAAATATGAATAGATTCAAGTCTAGCTACTGGAGCATAGGTTTCTTCATAGTCCATTCCTTTTTGTTGATTATATCCTCTACCAACCAATCTAGATTTATTTTATACTATGATTCCATTTCCATCACACTTTTTTATAAAGACCCATTTTACTCCAATAATAGAAGTTTCCTTAGGTATTTAAACCAAGTTCTAGACTTTATTCCTTTCTAATAATGTTTAGTTCATCTTGCATAGCTTTTATCCAATAATCATCACCTAAAGCATCATCAGTGCTTATTGGTTTTAATTAGGAATGGAATGCTAGATGTTCTACTTCACTTCTTATGAAACTTCTAGTCCTTATAGTTATATTTACATCACCAATGATACCATCATTAGGATGATTGTTAAGAAACAACTATTTTGGGTTTTGAAAAACATGGTCATCAACATAGGGTAGGAAATATTCTAGGGTAAATGCTTCAGAAACATCTTCTTGGACATTTTCATTATCAGAAGGATATTCTAACAAAGTTTGATAATCAGTTTTTTAAAAAACATCTGAAGATGTAGGTTGGGGTTTAAAAACAAAGGGATCCGTTTCATCAAATTTGACATGTACTGTTTCTTCAATGGTACACGTGTTCTTATTGAAAACTCTATAATCCTTAGAAGTTGTGGAGTACCCTAAGAATATTCGTTCATCATATTTTGGTTTGAATTTGTGTAAATTATCTTTAGTATTCAAAATTAATACCTTTCAACCAAAAACCTTGAAGTAGGAAAGTATAGGTTATCTACCATTTCATAACTCTTAAAGAGTTTTATTAAGAAAAGTTCTAATCTAAACACGATTTATAGTATAACAAGCTGTACATATAGCTTCATCCCATGAATTTTTAGATATATAATATACACTCAACATGGTTCTTGTTATCTCTTGAATAACTCTATTTCATCTTTCAACAACACCATTTTCTTGAGGTGTTCTAGGTGGTGAAAAGTTACGAGTTATGCATTTTCTACTACAAAAAGTTTCAAAATCAGAATTTTGAAATTCTCCTCCATGATCACTATGAATCGCTTTCATTGGAAGGTTTTTATCATTTTTAATATGGGCTCTTAAACATTTGAAATATGAAAAAGCTTCAAATTTATTTTCTAGAAAATAGACCTGTGTAAATCTTGTGTAATCATCAACTAAGACAAATACATAATATTTGCCTCTAATGCATCTAGTTTGTGTTAGACCAAAAAGATCCATATGCACTAACTATAATGCATTAGTGGTTGAGACTTCACCGACTGATTTAAAACATGATTTATGTTGCTTTCCATATTGTCAAAAATCAAAAACTTTTTAATAATCAAACATGAGCTCCGGTAGATCCTTAAATAGTCTTTTCATAGAGAGTTTGTATACGTTTCTAAGGTTATAGTGACCTACCCTTCTATTCCCCAACTAAGAATGATATTATAATGTACTAAGGAAAAGTAGGTCTTGTCTCCTAAGATATTCTAAGTTTAGTGTGTAAACATTCTCTTGCCTATTAATAGAAAGAATAAACTCTTCCTTGTAATTCTGTACTAAGCACTTGTCATTCCAAAAAATCACAAGGTAACATTCATCACATAATTGAATTATGCTAATGAGGTTGTGCTTAATACCCTTAACAAATAAAACATTTGAAATCAATGTTTTTTCAAGAAGAACGATGTTACCTTTACCAATAATTTTTCCCTTAGAATTATCTTTGAATGTTACCTTTCCTTCTTTCATCTTGATAATCTTTTCAAAGTAGTTTTTGTTACCAGTGATATACCAGGAACATCCACTATCCATGTACCAAGTATTGTTGTCGGTACTTTCCTTATTTTCCTGAAAATAAGAATGTTAGACTTTCAGAATCCAAACTTTCTTGGATCTGAAAATGTCATTAAGAAAAATCTTAGGTACCCATATTTTCTTAGAAAAACAGGCATTATGAAATCCTAATGACTATGTTTTGTTTCGGAAACAACTTTTTTCCCAATGCCCACTACACTGACATTTAGTAAAGAAAGGAGCACTTTGAGGAACAAAATAATTTTTATTAAAATTAGTTTAGAACCAGTATAATCAAATCAAAAATTATTCCTTAGAGGTCAGGTTTGAGAATAAATTTTATCAAAATTTTCCTTACCTAAGGTAATTTATAACAAACAGTTCCTCAAGGAAAATATTTTGGATATTAGTTTGATAAATAAGTTTTTTTCATCCAAAACATTAGCTTTAACACTAGAGTTGGGCTCGAAAACATTTTTCATAGAAATTAATTTTTCTAGATCTTTTGAAAGTTTATCCTTCTCATAATTTAATTCTTCAAGGTATTTTGAAATACTTTCAAAATCAAAAATTTTCATATCAAGATCTTTAGAATGATCTGATATTTCCATAATAAGAATAGTATTTGGATAATTTTCTTTATCAAGATTTTAATTGTGTTATGAATTCTCATTCTCAAGAAGTATATAAAATCTTGAAACTTATTCATAGGTAGGTAAAGTGTTATCCTCGTTGGAAGAAGATTCTTCATTCAAAGATTCATGATAATTACTATCATTAAAATTTTCATTTAAAGATACATGGGTCATAGATTCTGCATTGTGTACCTTAGCCATTAAGCAATGATTTCAAATAGTTTTTCTAGATATAAGACCAAGATTCTTCTGTCTAGAAGATTCATAATCTAATGATTCTTCAGAAGAGTATCCTCCATTGGAACTCTAGGTGTCATTAGCTTTCAAGACATTCTTATCTTTATCTTTGTAGTACTTCTTTCTATTTCTCTCAGAATGCTACTTTCTTATTTCCTTTCTTTTAAGCATAGGACAATCTGGTCAAATATGTTAGGCACTATTGCATTCATAACATGTGAATTCTGAATCTTTCTTATCTTTACATTCTTTCTACTTGTATCTAGATTGAAGTTTCTTCTGTCCAAAAATCTTGATCATCCTTCGAGCAAGATTGGGTAGTTCATTTTTTGAAGATTCACTTTTACTAGATTCGGATTGTATAACAAACTTCATAGATTTAGATATAGTAACTCTCTCAGGATTCATGGATTTCATATAATTTGAAGTTGTTGTAAAAGAAACACTACCATTCCCATTCTTCTTCTTAACATTATCAGCATCTCTCTTCATTCTAGTCGCATGTTGAAGAAGAGTTCCAAATAGTTCATCATGTGAAATCTGAGTAACGTTTCTGTTCTTATCAATAGAAATTCTCTTGTATTCCCACTCATTAGGCATGATTTCTATGATCTTTTCCACAAGAGCATCATCATCTAATCATTTCTCACCCATAGATTGTAAACTATTAATAATAGTTATAAATCTCTATTGCACCTTAAATATGGGTTCTCCATAAGGAAGGAAAAAAACCATGATATTCAGCTCTGAGCATGGCTCTTATTGTCTCAATGACTTTGGATGTTCCAAAGTGTGTAACTTGAAGCATCTTCCATATAAAATTTTCTTCTTTACAATATAAAATTTGGCTATATATATTTCTAGTCATGGAACAAAGAAATGTATTGCGTACCTTATAATACAATTGATATTCATGCTTTTCATGGTTGGTGAAAGTACTATCTTCCTTGTCAGGGATTTTATATCCTCCAGTAATCATGACAAAATTGTCTACTCTAGTATTGATAATGAATTTCGCCATGTGATCTCTCCAATAATCGTAATAATTCCCATAAAAAATAGGTGGTCTTGTAGGATTTAGTTTTTCTATGGAACCAACATTGATTCCTTCCATCGTAAAAAAACTATTTCCACACAAAACTTTTAGTAATAAATGTTTGTAAACAAGGAAAACATTCCTTAGCAAGGGAAATATAGAATAATGAAAATTTAAGCAATGAAAACTTATATGTAAATATAAAAAATTCAGAGACCTACTCTCATACCAATTGTAGGATCAAAATAATGAATGAAGATATTGTATGTAGTATTTAATGATTCTCAATACACAAGTAGGGGGGGTTAATTGTACACTTTAAAAAAATCCTTTGGAACTTTAAAATATGGTTATGTTTAATAATGTTAAAAATTGTAAATTCAAAAAAACCTGTAGTTCTTCAAGCATACATGATTCTGAAAATGTGATTCCGAGAATGCAATTATGGAAAATTGAATCCGGAAATGAAACTTAATAAATGTTTACAAAGATGAAGATTCTACATTAAAGTGTATATAATCTTACTAAATCGAAGTGTATAGATGTAAGGAAGTATGAGAAAGGTATACATTCCTTAGCAAACAAAATGCAGCGGAAAACATGAAACAAACAAGTAACAAGTAAATGCATATTTTATCCCAAAGAAAAAGGGTATCCAACAACCTTGGATAAAGGTCCCTTTATTTAGACTTTCGAGAAATTATGTCTTACCCACACCAGGTTAAGCCCTCAATACGAAGATCGGAGTCTGTATTTCTATCCTAGCAAGCCCTTAACATCAAGGTAGCCGGAACCTCTGTCTTTTTCGGTAAGGAAGTCCTCGAGCATTAAGGTAGTCGGAACATCTATCTTCCTATCCCCGGAAGCCCTCGAATTTACTCAAAAACATTTGGAGTCCAATGAAGCAATTCTGAACAAGAAGTTCAGTGCGCAATAATAATGAAAATAATTTCTCTAGAAATGACTTCAATAGTATGTAATCTCAAGAGTCATAGAATATTTGTGAAAATTTATGAGCGCTTTCAAATGAGCTCCTATTTATAGGCACAGCATCAACGGTCATCTCCCTCTTCCAACGATCATACTTTTCCATGAATTTTTGAGAGACCTGTAAATATGTCACTCAAACAATGGTTAGTTTGTAACTGAATTCAAGACATAATTTTATAACCAAAACATGTGTAAGGAAAAAATATGATTTCTTGAACAAATTCATTTTTCAGTGTGTAAGAAAAAATGAATGTTCAGAGTCTTCCCAAAAACAATTCAGAGTCTATAATACATGGATATTCAGATTATTTTTATTAAAAGAATTCAGATTTAGAATTATATAGAATTCAGAGTCAGAATTTTTAATGAAATTTGAAGTCTGAATTCATTAGAATTCAAAACCTGAACTCATAAGAGTTCGGAGACTGAATTCACAGAACTCAGAACTTGAACTCATAAAATTTCAGTGTCTCAATTCTGAGAACTCTGAACATGAACTCATAAAATTTTGGAGTCTAAATTCAGAGAACTCGGAGTCAGAACTCAGAAGAGTTCGGAGTCTGAATTCAAAGAACTTGGATTCAAAACTTAGAAGAGTTTGAAGTTGAAATTTAGAGAACTCGGAGTCAAGAATTAGAACTGTTCGGAGTCTGAATTCAGAGAACTCGTAGTCAGAACTTAGTAGAGTTCAGTGTCCGAATTCAGAGAACTCGGTGTTAGAACTCAGAAGAGTTTGGAGTCTGAATTTAGAGTGTTCGGAACCTGAATTTGTCTCTTGAAAATAGAATGCTTTATATCTATGTATATATATGATTTAGAGTATTTGGATATGGAATATAATTTTATACTTAGACAAAATGAACAATGAAAGACATGGTAATGAAAAATTTCCTTGGGGAAGGAAAATTTTCTTTTTAAAAGTAGAACATGAGGTAAATGAAATATTTATTAAATAAGATGTTTTTGATTTTCAAAACATGATGAAATGGTAAAGTCATAAGGAAAACTTATTGACTCAACAATATCGCCAAAAATGAACGAATGGAAAATTCATAAGAAAACCTTATTGACTGAACATGGACTCCTAAATTTGAAAAGCCTACCAAATGTGGTTTCATGAAATGTTATTTCCCACAATCATACCCAAATAATATATTTGTACGTAATCAAATTTATGCTCAAGAACATGACTCAACTAGTTCGCATTAGAATAAAGATCAATGAAAAGATGTTGTTAAGATAAGTTTACATCAAGCATATTATAATCTTGAACATGAGTCTCATTTAGAGGATGTCAGGGGTCAGAGGATGAAAATTTATGAAAATTCCCAACAATAATCTAAAAAAGGTGATTTAATGGAATGTTAGATGATGCACCCAGCTTATGTTCGAACCAATATTTGTAAATTCATAAGAGAAATTGCAAGAATATCATCCATAGTAGTTCAGAAATCACCCCAAAATTCAAGGATGGGGGAACTTTTTATTTCAACCATCAAGTTCATCGAACAATGTTCAATGATTTGAAGAATAAGAACAGTATCAGCCCTAGCCTGTAGGGATGAGGGCTTTTTCACATCTATTTTATCCTCCTCAATGGAATCCATTTTTTTATAGATTATTGAAGAATCCACATGGAAAGCGTACAACTGAACTATCCAATGATTCCATTATGGTTACTATCCTCCAAATAGTTCTAGATAATTCTTCATATAGAAAAATGGAGTCTTGGGATACACAAAAAGTGAGATGATCTAGCAGATGCAATGATATAATTCCATCAATGCATTATGCATCAGTTAATGTTATTAAAACAATTAAAAAAAATCCTCTAAAAATAAGTATAGTTTAGTGGAATTAGAGGAATACGTTCTAGTTCATTATATGGTACACACCGAGGCAAATGAAGATGGAGTAAGTATCCCAAATCTGAGGCTTACCCAGAATATAAGTATGCCTTAAAATTACCAACTCTGCCCTCTCCGAAAGGCATCTAATAAGGGGAAAGGAAAAAAGTTTGATTGAATCTCACTTTTCCACTAGAGAAGGTCAATTTCTTTCGCTTGAAGGGAGATTTTCATAGAAATAAGAGGAAATGAAGGAGTTGAAAAGACTTAACATAGAGTTAATTTGAAACAACATTTCTACTAGAGAGCATCCCTAGGAATGTCCTCAGCATGAAAATCCCATAGGAGCTCCTTAGAAAAGAGGATTTTTAGTAACTACAGAGGTAGATAATTAATTAACTCCATTAAGTATACTCCCAAGGCAGGTATCAGCACCACCATCAGTGGTTTAACCAGTCGCTTCACTATCTCAAGCTCGAATTTCTATACCTGAACAGGTTCTAGCTCACTCGGATGTTCCCCAAATGCTTATGAACACAATTTAGGCATTATCAAGTCGATTGGAAGCTATGGAAGAATGACGTGCACCAGTTTATTTGGAAGAGAGACCATACCCGGAATGGGTGGATGAAATTCCTCCCCCACCAAAATTTTTGAATATAAAATTCCCAATCTCTAATGGTTCGGTAGAACCAGAAGAACACCTAACACATTTTGTTTCTCGTTGTGATCCCTTGATGAGAACTTCTCAACAACAATAAGCAGTTATGCTTCATTGTTTTGTGCAGTCATTACAAGGAACATCTTTTTTCTGGTATTCAAGTTTTCAATCGTGATCAATTACTGGATGAGAAGATCTCCATCAGAAATTTCTTCTCCAATTTAGCTCTATGATACCGAAGACAACTGTTTTACATCTTACTAATTATAAAAAAAAAGGATAATGAAGGATTTTAATATTTCATTACACGATAGAAAAGATTAACATATTCCTTAAGTATAACAGTCACTCAAGAAGAAATGTTGCCAATCTATGTGGAAAATCTGCATGAAGAATTATGAAAAACATTAAATCCTGTGAATTACACAGAAGGGAATCGAGACCTTACTTTAATCTCTCAATAGATAGAAGACACTATTATAAAAACTATGGTTAAAACTCATGTAATTATATTAGCACCAGGAAAGAAGGATATGAATGGAAGAATCTGCCATAGTCACCCTCAAACATGCACCTATACCTACTTATACTTCATGACCCTCATCATATATAAGGGCTCCACCTCCAGAGCATCAGTAGTGACCACTTCCTCGTTAATATAATCAAAGTGCAAAAATATGTAAATATTTTGAGGAGTTAATGAAAAATGTTTATTCTTTTAGGAATGAACAAGTTCCTAGTTATTTCATCTCAACCTTAGAAAACTATTTGGTTTAGTTACCAATGCCGAAAAAGACCAATAAATATGAAGATGAAGATCGTCCAAATTATTTTCCCTATAATGAGATGTTGGGAAACCATATTTTGGAGTGCTTTGTTTTCAATGACCATCCGAAAAAGATGGTAGACTCTAGAAAATTGAAATTGAAATGTTCACCAGCTCAATTAGCATGTGTTACTCCTACCAATCTAGAGGAATATGGAGAATGGCATAATTATAAAAGTAAAAATGTGAAAAAATATTATTATTGGATGATCTAGAAAATGATCAACCAAACTCATGCTATTTTATGAACACAGTTGACCCAAAAAATTGTGTCTTCTTCCACTCCTGCCACATCAAATCTATCTCCATCAAAAGGCCATTCCTTGATGAAGAAAAGGGATCATAAGGACGAAGAGAAGTCAGAAAAATATGTGCTCATGTAAAGGACAACGTTTTACTTGACCGTGGTTGATTTTATGCCAAAGGTTTCAAATTCATGGGCACCACCCTCTAAATGGTACAATCAGGATTAAATTTTCAAAAAGAATCTTTATCAGAAGAAGAATTGATCTTTGTTTCTGTTAATGATATCCATTTAACATATCTCTATGACAATGGTGATTCTGATTATAGTGGGCCAGAATTCATTGTACCAAATTGGAGAATAAAATAAATGAGACAAGGTCGATGATACATGGAAAGACATGGGAATTCCAGAAACCACCATTTTAACTCTACCCTTGCTCAAACCATATATGCAGTAGAAACTCATAAAAGAGCCCCTCAGTAGGCTCAACAAGAATAAATAGTTTCCTCTATAAAAGACAGGTTTGGTTATGACAAAATTATTTTTGGACGACCGATTATAAGACACAACATCTTCTTCATAGAAAATAAATAGACCTAGTTAGTCTAATTTACCCATGCCTATAGTATTTCCATCTTCTACTCTGATATAGAGTACATATACATCAAAATAATCAACTACCAAAGCACCTGAAAAACCACATCTCCATTTATAGAAACACAAAACATTATACCAAAAATATGATTTCGTTAAACAATTGGCCCATTTACCGGCAAAGTTATCAATTTTGGATGCATTGAATCTATCAAAAGATCTTCGAGAGGAAATCATTGGGGCTTTGTTGTGTCCTCAATAATTTGAAACGAATGTTGTTATTGCGAAGGTTTACCGTATAGATAATGATCATGTAGAATGTCATGCAGTCATATCTTTAATGGATGAAGATGAAGATGATGTTGTGCATGGCCATATTAAACCTTTGTATTTTTCTAGCATGGTCATTGATATAGATATCCGACGAACCGTCATAGATAATGGCTCCAGGTTCAACCTTGTTCCTGTTTGTGATGCCCTGACCCCAGCTACCCAGAGTCAGTGCATTATTACGTAACATTTCCATGATCACAAAAGATCAAGTCTCTAAAGACCGATTAGTTTAGTAGCCTTAGAGACACTAGATACACTCATAAATGTTACATTACATCATAAAGTTAAAAATCACAATAACATAGTCTCCATAGTCCACACTCATATCCCCTTCAGACTATCTATGTAGGCCAGTCATTAAATATTTCTCCACATCTTGGGAAAATAAAACATAGAAAGGGGTGAGCTCAGATGCTCAGTAAGGATAACAATATAGCAGAAAATTTCATAAATAAACATAAACATTTAAGGCAATGTATAACTAAAACAAAAGCCTTTTAAACATGAACTTCAGCATAATATGGAAAAAGTAAAATGAAATAATTCCATTTACTTATTCACATGGATATTCTACTAGTCGAATAATCACATGCAATATCAATAAACACTTTCATAATGATGGAATGCATAATTCCAGACTATCATAACAACATAGTCAAGGTCTTGTGACAATAATACAAATAAGATTTTGTCCAGGACTTGTGCGAGGACACTAGTTTGTCTCATGAGACCTACCGATGCATCGAGGAGTTATAGCAGTCTCCACCAGTCACTTACTAAGTACAATAAATTCCTTATATGAAAAGTTTTAAACATATCATAAACAATGACCAAGAACTATAACATAATCGTATCACACAAAACATCCATAAAGGAAACATAAAATTTCCACATTTCAATCACAAGTTATCAATAAAACACATTTATATAATCAAAACATTATCAAAACCATTTTCAATACCAAAATAAAAGAAAATTAAAACATGGTATTTATTTTTCATTTAAAAAAAGTTATGGCTTATAGAGGAAGCCAACCCTCAAATAATGGTCACGGCGGTGGAGAAGTCGTTGATGCCACATACGTAAGAGAAAACATTCCTTTTGTCATGTAATAAAAACGCTTCGTATAAAAAAGATTCCTTTTAAATAAACATAAAAGTCAAAAGAGTTTATACACTGTATAAATGAAAGTTGTGTATAAAACAAAATATGCCTCAATGAAAGGAGATTGAGACGAAGTCCCTTACCTAGTGTCCGACATGACTCGATCATTATTTAATCTCTTGAATAATAAACTAGAGTTAATTTCTACTTGCTTAAGAACCTTTTTCAAGTTCATTATTCCTTTTATATCACTTATTACCATGTTATTAACATTATGTAATTATTTAAGTTAATAACGGTCATTTTGTCGATCTTTGTTACTTGAGTCAAAAATAAACTTCTTATAATTACAAGTTATTCATGTAGAAAAATATCCATTATATCCAGAATTATATTCATGATGTAGATATCTTGTATATCATATATATCCAGTATATAAATGCATTTATAATATTACATAACATTTAGAGGTAAGAAATGAAATGCACCGTTCATGGAGATGGTAAGCCGTACATACGCATGAACACTACTTTCATTTATATTTCATATTTAATGGAATGAAATCATAATGATATAATGGTATATTATTATTCCATTATAATATCATATATAATATCATTTACTCTATCCTTTATATTTACCACATATGGCATTAACGATTCAAATCACTTTGAGGGGGCGGTAGTCCGCACTTCTTAAAATGAAATTATCGCGTTTACCCATAATAGAAATCATAAAAGTATGGAATAAATGAAAAATACAGAAGCATAAGGAAAACATAAACATAATTTATATCATATATAAATATAGTGACATCTAAATGGCCACCACGAGAGGTGTTAAAAGAAGATTTAACAATCATCATTTCGTGAGGCAGTAATTCACCACCCACAAAAACGTATGTTCTTTAACCATTAGACGAAGGTGTGTGTAAGTGTACATCAAATCCTTCTCAGAACAACATCCTAGTATATTTAATATATTGGTGTTGTTACAAAATAAAGGAATAAAAAGAGTTTATGGGGTTGGAGAATCAAAATAATACAAAATAACATAAGAGAAGACATTACCTTAAAATCGGGTTACTCTTTTTAATTTGAGTCAAAGGATTCCTTGGAATAACTTTTGCCCAAAGTGAGGCTTGTAGGAGTAAGACAGAGAAGTTGAGAGAGTATTTGGGCAGATTTTGGCCAAGACAATGGCTTTGGAGGTGTGGGTAAGGTGGTAGAGGTGGGGGTCTTTTATAAGAGGAGAAGAGGGGCTCTTTTGGAAAGATTGAAATGTTACTTTTTTATGAAATGATTTTAAGATTTTAAAGGTCCCACAATTATATATTTCTAGGATAAGTTCATAAGGGTTATAAATACACCAATCCAATAGGATTTAGACAATTGTAATTCTTAGATTTTAACTTATTGTTTCATTTTATTTAAATAGTTCATTAATGAGGTAATCACTGCATCATCATGGTGTCATAAATAAGTTTATTTATTTAATGTATAAAAATTATAAAAAATACCACAATGTAGTAAATCTTTTTAGATTTAAAATCACTATTTATAGTCTAAGGGATCTTTTATGTAGATGAAATTAATTTTTTTTACTTGGGTGATACATACTTTTGTTATACTTTCCTTTCCTTAAAAATAAAAAGATAAAATGTCACTATCACACAAAAGTGATTCCATGGGGTCCCAAAGTTTGGCAGAAGGCATCCCATGGCTAGACTTGACACAACCAGTAGCATTATGACACATTTTGGGGTTATTGTATATTATTATGATATTATATTATTACCCTTAACTACCCGATTACTAATTAATCATGATAATTAAAGATAATTGTCGTCGTTACTATTCATAATGTCCAAAAACAAAAGAGTCTTAATTACATAATTTGGACCTTCTGATTCCAAATACGTAATCCATTTTTCAAAATTATAAAAACAGAAATTGCAGTAATTAATTTAAAAATTATTCCTGCTGTCAAAACAAATAGCTTGTTTTTTAAGAAACAATATCTATCAAAAGATTGACAATTGTTTATGTCCAATTTCAAAGTGAAATTAAATTTAATGACCACCATTGGATAAAATGGTAAAATTATATTCTAATTATAATTTAAAACCACTCAATAATATAATTTATCACTATAAATTATTTTTATTAAAAAAGTTGTTTTTAAGTATTTTTCACTATTTATCAAAAATTGGATGTTCTCTGAAAAATACCAAAAATTCAACATAGGATAATTTCGATATTTCGAATACAAAAATGAAGTCCATTTTGAAATATAAAATTTATATAATTTAAAAAAGTCAGTATTAATATTCATAACGGCTACTTTGATTGGTCACGGTGTGTTAGAACTCGAGGTTACATACAACACACGCTGCTCTATTATTTAAAGAGAAGCGTATGATGGAAGCTTGGGGCGTTACATTCTACTCTCCTTAAAATAATTTCATCCTTGAAATTTATAGAATATTACTGCATAAAAACACGTTGGTGGTTCTTCATCATAAGTTCCTTGGGTTCCCACGTTGCCTCTTCAATCTTATGGTTCCTCCATAGAAATTTTACCAGACGAGTCGTCCAGTTTCTCAACACTTGTTCTCTCGTATCCAGAATCCTGACAGGATCTTCACAATAAGATAGATCAGGTTCCAGTTCTAATTCCTCATAGGTGAGTACATGTGTTGGGTCATGCATGTATTTTCTCAACAGTGATATATGGAACACATCGTTAACTTTAGAGAGACTTGGAGGCATTTCCAAACGGTAAGCTATAACCCCAATTCTCTCAAGAATTTCATATGTTCTGATGTACCTAGAACTTAATTTTCTCATCTTACCGAATTGTATAACCCCCTCCCATGGAGATACCTTCAAGAAAATATGATCTCCTACCTAAAATTCCAAATCCTTCATTCGGTTATAGGAATAGCTCTTCTGCCTATTTTGATCTATTTTGATGTGGTTTTGGATTACCTTCACCTTTTCAATTGTTTCATCAACAGGTTCTAGGCCTACGAGTTTCCATTCACCAACATCATCCCAAAAGGTTGGTGTGTGACATCTCTTTCCTTATAACTCTTTATATGGTGCCATCCGAATACTTGAATCGAAGCTATTGTTATAGGAAAAATATACCAGAGGTAAATATTGATCCCACATACCATGAAAGTCAAGTTAGCATGATCTCAACATATCTTTTAAGGTTTGAATAGTCCATTCTGATTGTCCATATATTTGAGGGTAGGAAGCTGTGCTCAAATAAAGTTCAGTGTCCAGGTCTTTCTGAAGACTTTTCTAGAATCTTGATGTAAAATGGGGATCACGATCCGAAACAATTGATAGGGGTATTCCATGAAGTCTTACAACTTCGTTAATATACAGTATTGCTAAACGTTCAAGTAGTAAATCTTCTCTTATAGCAAGAAAATGTGCTAACTTAGTAAGACGATCGACAATGACCCATATTACATCATTCCTTCTAGGAGTCTTTTGTAGTCCCATGACAAAGTACATCGTAATATTATCCCATTTCCACTATGGTATGGGAAGAGGTTGCATAACTCCTCCAGGAAGTTGCCTCCCAGCTTTCACTTTTTGACAAACCATTCATCTTGACACAAAATTAGCAATCTCCCTCTTCATGTTGTCTCACCAAAAATGTTCCTTCAAATCTCTATAAATCTTAGTGCTACGAAGTTGTATAGAGAAATTGGAACTATGTGCATCATCCAATAATTCCCTTTTTAAACCAGCTATATTGGGAACACAAAGTCTCTTCCCAAATTTCAAAATTCCATCCACATACACAAAGTCACTCAATCACCCATCTTTCACAGCTTTAATCTTCTTTTGAAACTCTTCATCATCGGTCTGAGAACTCTTAATCCTTTCTAGTAAAGTTGCTTTGGAAACCATTTGAAAAATCATTGATGTTTCACCTTCCATAGTTATTCCCATTTCCATCTTCACTAGATCCATGAAAATAGGATCCCTTCCAATTATCATATTTTTCAAAACTCCATGATCTTTTCTGCTCAAAGCATATTCCACCTTATTTTCCTTCCCCGGGTGGTATTGTATCATGCAATCATAATCCTTGAGTAATTCAAGCCATCGTCTTTGCCTCATGTTGTGTTTTTTTTGGTGAGAAAATATACTTCAAACTCTTGTGATAAGTATAAATCTCACATTTTTCACCATAGAGGTAGTGTCTCCATATATTCAAAGCAACGATCACAACTGCTAACTCAAGATCATGTGTAGGATAGTTTTTATCATGAATTTTCAACTGTCGTGATGCATAGGAAAAAACCCTATCATTCTGCATGAGTACACAACCAAGTCCTTTCTTTGATGCATCACTATAAATAACGAACCCATCATTCCCAGATGGTAGAGTCAATATAGGATAATTGAAAAATATTATCTTTAGTTCTTCAAAACATTTTTTACAATATTTTGTCCAAAAAAATAACCCCTTTACGTGCCAGCTTCTTTAATGGATTAGCCAATCAGGAACAATTCTGGGTAATGCGTCGATAATAACCTGATAAACCAATAAAACCACATACCTCAGTTATACTCGTTGGTGATGGCCATTCATGGATCGCTCTTGTCTTATAAGGATCAATAGAGATTCCATACTTAGAGACAATATGGCCATGAAAAAAAATCTCATGAAGCCATAATTCACACTTGCTAAACTTCCCATATAATTCGTGTCTTCTATGAGTCTTTAGAGTAATGCGCAAGTGATTATCATGATCTTCATAGCTTTTGGAGTATACCAAGATATCATCAATAAATACCACTACGAATTCATCAAGATATTCCTTGAAACTCTAATCATTAGATCCATGATGACAGAGGGTGCATTGGTCAATCCAAAAGGCATTACTGTAAACATGTAATTCTCGTACCTATTTCGAAATGTTGTCTTCTGAATGTCTTCCTTATTCACACACAACTGATGATATCCAGATCAATGTTCTATCTTTGAAGAGTATTGATCTCCATGTAGTTGGTTGAATAAATCATCAATGCGAGGTAGGTGACACTTGTTCTTTATTGTTATAGCATTGATCTCCCTGTAGTCAATTCACAACCTCATAGATCCATATTTCTTCTTAACAAAAAGAAAAGGAGCTCCCTATGGAGAAACACTAGGGAGAATAAATCCCTTATAACTCAATTCCTCTAGTTGTTCCTTTAGTTCCACTAATTCCACAGTGTCCATTCTATATGGGGTCTTCGATATGGGCCTTGAACCAGGCATTAGGTCAATAGAAAACTCAACTTCTCATTCTAGAGGATGCCCAGGTAAATCTTCTGGAAACACATCAACATATTCTATCACAATAATTACAGCCTTTATTTGAACATTCCCTTCCTCACCCATAGTTATTTCATTCTCTTCCTCACCAATAAGTGAATTTTGTTGAGCTACTGGGGGTGGATCTAGATAGGAATTAGGTGGTGGTGATTCTGCTCTAAAGATAAGGTGTTCCTTATCATCATCATCAAAAATCAAAACCTCTTTCTTCTTATAAAAAATCTTCACATCATGGTCCGAAATCCAATCCATATCGAGGATTATATCAAATTCAATAATGGGTATGACGATGAGACCAGCAGATAAAGAACATGTATGTGATATAATGGGAACTGATTCACAAAAAAATTTTGCAATGATATTTCCCTTAGGAGGTTTGACTGACAACTCCCTTGATAAATAAAATTGGAAATATCTAATTTTCTAAGAAAAGTGGAAAGATATAAAATAATGCGATGATCTAGAA
Organism: Viscum album; assembly: GCA_963277665.1. NCBI lineage: Eukaryota > Viridiplantae > Streptophyta > Magnoliopsida > Santalales > Viscaceae > Viscum > Viscum album. The sequence goes on along the minus strand of OY728161.1, from coordinate 1,184,384,083 downwards.
TCAAATAATTAATTTTCTAAACTTGAGGAAACCATTAAATTACCTGCAACCACATCTTTCAGATCTTCTAACTCAGCAGTAGTGATAGCATAAGCTTGTCCTTGATCCCTTGGCCTTTTCTGAGGTAAGTTCACCTGATGCTTAAGAAATTCATTTTCATAATGTCCCATTTCCCTGCAATTGTAGCATTGAACATCGGTAGCTTCTTTCTTCCCCTTAAAATCACGAGTTTGGTGGCCTTTTTCACCACACTTGTAACAGAATCCCATTCCTCTCAAGAACGTACCGGGGTGTTTCTTCCCACATTTACTACAGGATGGATAATAAACATTTCCCTTCTTCCCCTTATTTTCATTTCCAGATCAACATATCTCTTCTTCTCTTGCTTTTCTTTCAAGTCTTATGACTTAGAGAATTCCTTTTCTGTATTAATAGCACATGAGACAATGTCACATGAGACAATGTATTCATATAACGAGAAGGATTGTGAGACCAATGATCGATGGAGAAATGGTTTTAACCCATCAAAGAAATGATAAATCTTACTTCTTGGGTTACGTATATAATCTGCAGCATACCTCACTAACCTTGTAAAGTTGGCCTCATACTTTGCGACATTCTCATCCTCCTGTTGTCTCAGTCTCAGAAATTGACTTTCCATATCTGCTCGATGGTCACAAGGAAAGTATTTGTCTAAGAAAAGCTCTTTGAAATCCCTCCATTCCATATTTGATAATTCATCAACTTCCTTTGTGTTTTGAATCAATGACCACCATTGATCAACATCTCCAGTGAGGCGGTAAACATCCATGATAACCTTTTCCCTTTCACTACTCCCAAGGCATGGAATATTTTATCTAAGGAATTTATCCATTGCTCAGCTACCAAGGGATGTGTACTCCCACTAAATGTTGGTGGTTGTTTCCTCATGAAGCGATCTAACATTGATCCTCCATATTGTGGATTAGGGTGATCCATATGAGTAAGGTTATTATTCATAACATGAGTGAGTTGTCCCAGTATAGTGATAAGCCGATCAGCACCAGTTGTATCACCAGCTCCATTATAATTATCTTGAGTAGGAGGGAAATCCCTAGATAAAGTACGTGCATTGATATGGTTTCTATTCCTTCCAATAGGCGCCATTTCTTTAAAATGGCATAAACTAGATCAGTTCATGAATCAAAATTCATAATTCTATACTTGTAAAACACATAACATAAATTGAACTATTTATGGATATAATTCATAATCATAAAAAAATTGTTTTCTTTGAGGAAGTATATACTCATAAACCCTTCGTAATGGTTTGTAAATAAAATTAGAATTATCCTAAGAATATCCCTCGAGAGTGTCATAACCAAGAGTGCAGCAAGGCCTGTTGTTGTGCACCCATTCCCATTTGAGTCTAGCTCAAATCCATCTTTTCGGGTTTTACACCTAGGTACATCTGTGCCAGAGCCACCTCTACCTGCTCATATCCAGACAAGGATTTATTTTTGGAAAACTCCCAAAATCTTTATAATACCAAAATTCTAGGAAGCTCTTTTATACTAATCCTCAAAGTCTATCTTAGGTCTATGTGCTCTAATCAGAGTTTATCTAAATCTTGCTTCCAAGGTTAGTACTAAACTGCCTCTGATACCAACTGTGAGACCCCGACCCTAGTTACCCAAATTCAGTGCATTATTACGTAACATTGGCATGATCACAAAAGATCAAGTCTCAAAAGAACAATTAGTTTAGTAGCCTTGGAAGCACTAGATACATTCATAAATGTTACATTACATCATAAAGTGAAAAATCACAATAACATAGTCTCCATAGTCCACACTTATATTCCCTTCAGACTATCCCTGTAGGTCAGTCATAAAATATTTCTTCACATCCTGGAAAAATAAAATAGAGAAAGGAGTGAGCTCAGATGCTCAGTAAGGATAAAAATATAGCGAAAACATTCATAAATAAACCTAAACATTTAAAGCAATGTATAACTAAAACAAAATCCTTTTAAACTTGAAATTCAACATAATATGGAAAAAGTAAAATGAAATAATTCCATTTACTTATTCACATGGATATTCTAATAGTCGAAAAATCACATGCAATATCAATAACCACTTTCATAATGATGGAATACATAATTCCATACTATCATAACCACATAGTCAAGGCCTTGTTCCAAGAAAACAAATAAGATTTTGTCAAGGCCTTGTGCCAAGACACTAGTTTGTCTCATGAGACCTACCGATGCATCGAGGAGCTATAGTGGGATCCACCTGTCACTTACTAAGTCCAATTAATTCTTTATATGAAATGGTTTAAACATATCATAAATAATTCCCAAGAACCATAACATAATCGTATCACATAAAACATGCATAAAGGAAAAATAACATTTCCATATTTCAATCACAAGATATTAATACAACACATTTATATAATCAAAACATTATTAAAACAATTTTCAATACCAAAATAAACTAAAAGTAAAACATGGTGTTTATTTTTCATTTTTAAAAAGTTATGTCTTATAGAGGAAGCTGAAACTCAAATAATGGTCACGGCGGCGGAGAAGTCGTTACTGCCGCATACGTAAGACAAAACATTCCTTTTGTCATTTAGTAAAAATGCTTCGTATAAAAAATATTTCTTTTGAATAAACATAATAGTCAAAGGAGTTTATACACCATATAAAAGAAAGTTGTGTATAAAACAAAATATGCCTCAATAAAAGGAGATTGAGATGAAGTCCATTACCTCGTGTCCGACTTGACTCGATTATTCTTTAATCTCATTAATAATAAACTAGAGTTAATTTATACTTTCTTAAGAACCTTTTTCAAGTTAATTATTCCTTTTATATCACTTATTACCATGTAATGAACATTATTTAATTATTTAAGTTAATAAGGGTCGTTTTTTTGATCTTTGGTACTTGAGTCAAAAATAAACTTATTATAATTACAAGTTGGTCATGTGGTAAAATATCCCTTATATCCAGAATTATATTCATGATTTAGATATCATATATATCATATATATCCAGTATATAAATTCATTTATAATATTACATAACATTTAGAGGTAAGAAATGAAATGCACCGTTCATGGAGACGGTAAGCCGTACGTATGCATGAACGCTACTTTCATTTATATTTCATATTTAATCTAATGAAATCATAATGATATAAAGCTATATTATGATTAACGTATAATATCATATTAAATATCATTTAATCCACCCTTTATACATCCCACATATGGCATTAATGATTCAAATCACTTTGAGGGGGCGGTAGTCCGCACTTCCTAAAATAAAATTATCGTGTTTACCCATAATGGAAATCATAAAGGAATGTCGTAAATGAGAAATAAAGAAGCATAAGAAAAACATAAAAATAATATATATCATATATAAATATAGTGACAAATTAATGGCCACCATGAGAGGTGTTAAAAGAAGATTAAACAAGCATCGTTTCGTGAGGCAGTAATTCACCACCCACAGAAACAATATGTTCTTTAACCATTAGATGAAGGTGTGTGTAAGTGTACATCAAATACTTCTCATAAAAACATCCTTGTATATTTAATATACTGTTTTTGTTACAAAATAAAGGAATAAAAATAGTTTAATGGGTTGGATAAGCAAAATAAAACAAAAAAACATAAGAGAAGACATTACCTTAAAATCGGGTAACTCTTTTTGATTTGAGCCAAAGGCTTCCTTGGGAAGACTTCTGCCCAAATTGAGGCTTCTAGGAGTAAGAGAGGAAAGTTGAGAGAGTATTTGGGAAGAGGTTGGCCGAGACAATGGCTTGAGAGGTGTTGTTAAGGTGGTAGAGGTGGGGGCCTTTTATAAGAGGAGAGGAGGGGCTCTTTTGGAAAGATTGAAATGTTACTTTATTATGAAATGATTTTCGGATTTTAAAGTTCCCACAATGATATATTTAGAGGATAAGGGGATAAGGGTTCAAAATACACCCATCCAATAGGCTTTATACAAGTGTATGTCTTATAGTTAAACCTTATCTTTTCATTTTATTTAAATTGTTCATTAATGAGGTAATCACTTCACCATCACGGTGTCATAAATAAGTTTATTTACTTAAGGTATAAAAATTATAAACAAAATACCATGATGTATGAAATCATTTTATCTTTCCAATTACTATTTATGGTCAAAGAGATCATTTATTTAGACAAAATTATAATTGTTTTACTTCGGTGATACATACTTTTGTTATATTTTTTTTCTTTAAAAATTAAAAGATAAAATGTCACTATCACACAAAAGTGATTCCATGGGGTCCCAAAGTTTGGCACAAGGCATCACATGGTCTTCCATGACCCAATAAGTAGCATTAGGACACATGTTGGGGTCATTGTATATTATTATGATATTATTTTATTACCCTTAACTACCCGATTACTAATTAATCCTGATAATTAAGGACAATTGTCGTTGTTACTATTCATAATGTCCAAAAACAAGAGTCGAAATTACATAATTTTGAACTTATGATTCCAAATATGGAATCCATTTTACCAAATTATAAACACAGAAATTGCTGTAATTAATTTAAAAATTATTCCCGCTATCAAAACAAATAGCGTGTTTTAAAGAAACAATATCTATCAAAAGATTAACAATTGTTTTTGTCCAATTTCAAAGTGAAATTAATTATAATGACCAACATTGGATAAAATGGTAAAATTATATTCTAATTATACTTTAAAATAACTCAATAGTATAATTTATCACTATAAATTATTTTTATTAAAAAAGTTGTTTTTAAGTATTTTTCACTATTTATTGAAAATTTGAAGTTCTCAGAAAAATACCAAAAAATTCAACATAGGATAATTTCGATATTCCGAATCGAAAAATGAAGTCCATTTTTAAATATAAAATTTATATAATTTCAAAAAGTGGGTATTACTATTCATAACAGCTGCTTTTATTGGTCGCTATGTGTTAGAACTCGAGGTTGCGTACAACACACGCTGCTCTATTATTCAAAGAGAAGCATACCATTGAAGCTTGAAGTGTTACACTGTTCGTACACTTCATCGATTGGGCCTAACTGAATAAGACTTATCTCCATCAACATTATGTTTCAAGGATATGAAATCAATTAACAAGAACCTCTCGTCCAGATTACAATCAGAATGTAGTTTTGAGATCTTGTGTCTAATTCAGATGTCATGGTTGTTTGTTAGAACACAACCTTCAATATTATACTTGGAAATCCTTGGTTTCATCAACATGAAGCCATAACTAAGTCATAACACCAATTTCTGAAATAATGTTTCAATGGTCAAATCTATACATTGTAAGGTGATAAGGCTATTGTCAAAACATGTGAATCTCAATACATTGAGGTAGAGTTTTACCACACAATAGAAATGAATCCCATGACAAAGAAGATAACTAGAGTTAATGCCCCAAATGGACTGGAAAATACACAAGAAAATATATTCATACATTTGTGTACATATTATGTGTTATCCATCAATCAAATTGAAAGGGTAAAACAAAACCTTAAAACTCATTCAATAACTTCCATAATATCAATTATGGAAATTGATCCTGACAACATAGATGAAATTATTGATACACCAAGAAAAGATAAAATCCTGAATGGAGAAGTTTTCTTCTCATTTTCTGAACTACAAAAAACCTCTACATCTTCAACAAGAGTATATAAGATTGTGTTAATGCTAGTGGAAGAAAAAGATGTTGATTCCCAATCCATCAATCCCTGTTTTTACCACAGAAAGACTCGCCATCATCAATAGGGTTGGATATGGTGGATTTTTCATCGGGATGTTCAAATAATAATTTCTCCCCTAACACTGTATGTTTTGCATACTCATCTACAATGCATGTGGAAATAGAAGATGTAATATATAATGAAAAAGAAGAGGAAGATCTCGGGGATGATCCTCCAGCATTTCAAGAGGGTTTCTCTACCACCGTGGATGAACTCAGAGAAATAAATATGGGTACAGAAGAAGATCCACGACCTACTCTAATCAGTGCGGCCATGACCACTAAAAAAAGAGGTGTATACTTCCTTTATAAAGAAACATTGAGTTATATTTTCTTAGAATTATACCGAAATTATAGGTCTTCATCCTGATGTCGCCACCCATCATTTGGGTTTTCCAGAAGGACATCATGGATTTATTCATACAGAAAGGAGAGCACACCCAACTCATGCCTCTATAATTGAAGCTGATGTTGATAATCTTATAATGGCTCAATAGATGGCCAATATTTTCCCCATGAATACGAAGAATGGGTATATTAGAGTATACATTGATTTCGGAGATCCTCATCGGTATTGTCCTAAAGAAGATTTTCTCGTTCGGATTAAAGAACGTTTAATTGATGCAACGACTAGTTATGAAGTTCTTTACATCATGGATGGATACTCTGGTTATAATCAAATCTGAATGGCCCTAGAGGATGGAGAATCAATTTCTTTTAGAGACACTCAAGGAATGTTTTTCTACCAAGTAATGCCATTTGACTTAATGAATGTAGGCAAAACATACCAACATTCCATGCACTATATCTTCTAACCCTTTTGAAGGAAATTTGTTAAATTTTATGTGGAAGATTTGATGGTAAAATCTATACAATGTTTCAATCACTTGGACTAGTTGAAAAGAATATTCAATAAACATCAGCAACCCAGTTTGAAGATAAACCCCATGATATGTGCATTCAATGTAACCTTGGGAAAATTTGTTGGCTTTTTTGTATGCCATCATGGTATTGAAGTTGAACTTATGAAGACAAAATAAATCCTCTATATGTCACATCCTCTAAATTTTATGCATTTAAGAGGACTTCAAGGACACTTGGACAATATTCAGCACTCCATCACCAATTTGTTAGGAAAGTGTTTACCCTTCATTAGATTAATGAAAAAGGTTGTCACCTACCAATGGACTGAAAATATCTAAGAAGCATTCATTACTCTCAAGAAATTTCTTTTGAGTCCACTATTATAAATTACAACTATTTAAGAAAGACCACTTATTCTCCATGTGACAGCTGTAGAACAATCAAATGGTTCCTTCCTCACCCAATGAATGATGCTGGGAATGAAAATGACCTATATTATCTTAGTTAAACTATACATGACATGAAAACATGGTATTCATGTATTGAAAAGTGACGCATGTAATTAATATTTGCAGTTCAGAAATTGAGGCACTACTTGCAACATCATGAGGTCCTATTGGTATCTTGTTATAATCCACTCAAATTTATCCTCAGTCATCCTATTCTTACAGGACATCTGGAATGATGGGTGGTTATTTTTCCATAATTTGATATCCAGTTTGTACCTCAAAAGGAAATAAAAGTCCAAGCTCTTCTTGGATTCCTTGTGGAGAATCCATCTGTAGAAGATACATTATTTAATACTGAAATTCCTGATAAATATCTATTCTCTATTCATGATAATTCCCAAAAATGTGAAATGTATTTTGATGGTGCTTCTAGAAGTCAAACATGAAAGAGAATGGAAAACCCTAAACTCAACATGGTTAGATTATGAATTGTCCTTATTTCCCAAGAAAAGGATGTATTTCATTATTCATTCTTATTATCAAAATGTGTTACCAATAATGAAGTAGAATATCAAGCTCTCATCATAGGATTGGAATTATCCCTTCAGGTTCCAATAGATCATTTAATGTTAAAAGGTGATTTAAAATTGGTAATCAAACAATTTAATGGGGAATATTATATCAGAAAAGAAGAATTAATTCTTTTGTGTGATTATATCAGAGGGTTAAGGGACAGATATATCTTAGAGCCGACATTGTCTTATGTTCCGTGATCACAAAATGCGCAAGTAGATACACTGGCTAACGCAGTTGTAGCCTTGGAAGATCCAAATAGCGAAGAGACAATTATCAGCATAACCCATCGATGTGTGGTCTCACATATTGTTCAAACTAGAAGGGAAAAAATTAATGAAATTTGAATTATTTTTGAACCATATAGTCATTCCACGGAATAAAGAATGTGCATTTTGGAATATCTTCAAAATGGGGTACTTCTATCAGATAGGGCTGAGAAGGAACAAATCTGGCGACGAGCATCCAATTTTACTCTATGATAATCCATACCACCAAATGATCCTTCACAAGAATGGAATTGATGGAATTATCTTCAGATGTATTGATGGAGAGGAGACCATAGCTTTAATGAAAGAATTACATTCAGGAGCTTGTGGTGCCCACCAATTTGGGCATAAACGTTCTTATCAGATCTGAAGGCTTGGATATTTTTGGCCTTCAACGACAAAGGATAGTACAGATTTTACTAAAAAATTCCATCCCTTCCAAGTACATGCCAAATTCATTCATCAACCCCCAATGTTGCTACATTCTACTAAATACTCAACGACATTTTCCACATGGGTAATGGATGTAGTAGGGCCTTATCCTCCAACCATGGCTAATTAGCTCAAGTATATTCTCACATATACTAACTTCTTCTCTAAATGGGATGAAGAAATACCTCTCTAGGAAGTTGGTTCCAATAGCATTGTTCAGTTTTTCAAAAGTAATATCATCACAAGATTTGGTGTCCCTTATAATATTTTTATGGAAAATCGCACCAATTTTGGTTCGGATAAAGTAAAAATGTTGTATCAAGAACATAATATCAAGTCCAACCATTCATCTCATAATCATTTGGAAGCCAGTGGATAGATGGAGGCCTTCAATAAGACCCTATAAAATATACTCTATAAGATGTGGATAAATATAAGAAATCATGGACGGATAATCTTTTGAATGATTTATGGACTTATGGGACAAATACACATACAATGACCCAATCAAGTACTAATTACTTATTTTATGGAACTGAATTAGTTTTTCCAATTGAAATAAAGTTTACCTCACTTAGAGATTATATCTGTGATCTGTTGTATATAGATGAAAGATCCCCGAAACAGTTCGATGAGTTAGAAAGATTAGACGGGAAATGATTGCATACTTTTCATCATTTAGAATTCTATTAGAACATAATAGATGGAGATCTTAATAAAAAAATTCACCTTAATTCATTCCTTAAAGATGAATTGCTATTGGTCATTAGGACTCCAATGATACTAGGAAAGAAACCTCCAAAACATGAACCAGTGTGGGACAGAACATATTCCAAACACAAGTCTATTTAAATGGAGCCTACGCCTTAATCTCAATGGATGGAGAGTTTATCACAACTCCAAACAATGTGATATATTTGAAGAAATACATTTTGTAGTTTTTTATAAGTAGTCCTTAATAAAAGACATTAAACTACATAAAACCATGTCCTTACTTCAAGATATAAAACTACACAACCCTCATGTCCTATTTGTAAGAAATTAAACTACATAACAACCATAAGCATCCATGATGCATGATGTTAAAAAGCACAACAACTTCATCCTTATCACATTACGTTAAAATGCATGACACCACTTGTACAACTAACAATTTCTCTATTTGACGTTAAGAGCTTCCATAAGAAAACATCATTGACATCATCACTATTCCTTAGTAGTACATGAGTCCATTTCCTTCCAACGTCTCTGTAAGGTCTTCCTACAGGCCCAATTTCATGAACTAAGTGTGGTTTGATTTTCATTTTTAATGAGATACATAGACACACATAAATATCTAAATTTTGGCCGAGCCACAATCCAAAAATATTCATATTTCTTTTCTCATTTTATATATGAATTAGATATATACAGAGTGTTTCCTTAAGATATATGATTTGGTCTGTATACCATTTAATGTCTAAATATTTACCGTTCTCTTAGAATGGGTCAAAACCCCGCATTATTCATGTGAAAATCCATTATCTTGAGGAGTTAATGTTTAAAGAACTATATATAACTTGATTATAATCTATTTTGAAATATATAGAGACACATAGATTTCAAATATTGGGCCCAGCTGAGATAAAAAACTATTATTTCCTGTAAAATAATCAAATTTTCATAAAGAATGTTTTCGAAACTATGTATGAACTTATTCATTCCCCATAAAGATGTATAATGACACATGGGTTTTATACCTTAATTCAATAACCATATGTATTTCCTTTCACATAGTTTCATTGTGTTCCTTATCGCATGATGTTAATCTTTATGGAAATCTGACACCCAAATTATTTATATCTGTCACCCTTGTATTATAAAAGAAACCCTTACTACTCCTTGTTTCTGACACCGAGTATAGATAAAGTAAGAGTAGGAATTAGATTAGGTGATTCTTTATATAAGTAAGGTGTTTCAATTCCTTTTGGGGGTGAAAATTTCTCATTGCATGACTTTAAACTACACATCACAATATTAATTCAAAAGAAACAAAGAAAGTATCCATTTTACATATGAGTCAGATCAATGCAAAGGATGTCCAACTCATGGACAATATTTGTTCAATTTTTTATCATATGCATTAAAAATAATCCCTTTACATATTTCATACTCTTAATTTTGAATACTTTTCAGATCTTCATAATCTTTATTATGGTTTCTAGTAACAGGTTTTCAAATATCTAAGAGCTCTTTTTCCTGACTATGCACCATGTGACCTTAGGTGGCCTTGCATAAGTTGCCTACATAATAGGTCTGTCAATCAAATGATTCCATTCCACTATTTGGCTATGCCGTATGTGACCTAGATGGTTCTGTGTAATACAACACTCATAATGAGTTTGTCATGTAATGGTAACTTTATTCCTAGTTATAGATTCTTTGTCCCCTTTAATCTTTGATGAAAATATTCATGAATATGTATTTTAATACAGTCATTCAAGTATACTTGTCCCATTATCTTTATCACAATATGAATGTCTTCAAGACTATGGTTTATACATTTCCCTCACCATGTGTTCAATACCATATGAAATAACATTGAAATCACCTGGCCACATGTTATATATTGTTTCCATTTTATCTCTTAATTGTATGATCTTAAACTATGGACACCATAACTCTTAGGTTTGGGTCAGACCTTCATAAATGTATTATTCCTCTGACTCATTCGACATCTTGTTTGGAAATACCATTTCCATATTTACGTACCTTTCTCTATAATTAAAACACTATGCTTCAGAAATTCTAAATCACCGTAAACATACTTCAACTTTTGGAAATAGAACATTAATATTCTAAGTACTATTTTGCTTGGCTATGCAGCACGTTCCCTTAAGCGGCATTGCAAATTACTCCAACATAACAAGACTTTCAGTCAAAATATTCCACTACTTGGCTATGTAGAATATTCCCTAGTTGGATCTACATAATAAATCCCCCAAAATGGGTTTGTTAAGTACTAGTAACTTTGGTCATGGAAAATACTTCCTCTAATGCTTTTATCCCTCATTCCAATATCATTCCTTGGTTCTAGAAATTTCCAAATCATAGTTTACAATTTTCCCTTCCATACCTAAATATTATAGTATGTTTCCAAAAAAAAATATCAAGAAATTGGGAGAGTTTTCTCATAACTTCAGTCAGTGCTAAAGACCTTAAATTAAATCCATACAACGTCCTCACTACATGACATAAAACTACACAGTACAACAACCTAACTGCATAACACAAAACTTCACAGTACAACATCTTCACTCTATGATTTAAAACTACACAGTACAACGTCCTCAATGTGTGACTTAAAATTGCACAGTACAACTTCCTCACTCCATGTCTTAAAACTACACAATATGATATCAGAAATTCCCCCTTTTCTGATAAATTTTAACCATTAATCATACATAAAATTGGTAACAAAATGTTTTTCATATTCTTGAATCATTTTGGTCTAAAAATCCCTTTTTCATTCTTAAAATTCATTTCCTTAAAAAAAACACCTACTATGGTTCGGAGTCATCCAAATATTATTTTCACTTATCTATTAGCAGAAAAATGTTAAACTTCGAAGATCTTGTTTTTCCTGACTATGAAGAATGTGCCCATAGGTGGCCCTGCATATGTTTCACACAGTATAGGACTGTCAATCAAAAGATTCCATTATTTGGCTATGCAGCATATGCCCCAATTGGCGCTGCATAATACAGCCCCCATAATGGGTTTTTTAAATAATGGCATATTTGTTCTCATAAAAGAGTCCCCTTTTATTGATACAGGATTTAAATTTGTTGACCATAAAAGTAATGGCTCGAGATTCCCCTTTGAAATTTTTAAATAATTTTAAAAATATTTATAACCACACAATCTTGTTTGGGATTTAATTTCAAAACTTTTGGTCAATGCTATTCGACCTTAAATACCAGCCCTTTATAGTCTAACTTGAATGACCCTAAACTGCCAAGAAAAAGAGGCATGGTACTCAAAAAATTGAAAAACCACAATGGGAACTCCGAACAAAAGTAATGTCCCAGCTCACAAAATGTAAATTTTGTATTATTTAGGTAATGTTTGAGCAATAAAAAGTCAAAAGACAAAAGTTTTGAATGGTTATCCACATGACCCTAGTAGTAGTCAAACAATTCCCACTATGCCCCAGGGCTTATGCAATAATTATAGCATCTTTCCAAACATTATATAGCACAAAATCTAACCAAATGATGATCGAATGCACCAATTTGTCCCACTATTACCTTAAAATAAGACTCTATTCATTCTGAATGAATCAAATTCTAAGTGGAGGATTTTGTAGACACCATGAAATGTGTTCCATGCACTTCTCTGCAAAATGTCCTAAACGAGGGTCAAAAAGATAGTGGTGGGACTCTGCATTTTTCATGGGGTTCAGTGATAGTAGTGAAGGCACTGGAAAGGATTAGAAGCAAGGGTGCAAGGCCCAGCCCCCGTGATAGGGAGCATTTATTTGGCTAAGTCCCTAAGAGGCACCCAACGTACCTGCACACAAACACTTGTGCACCATCATGATAAAGAAGATTAAAGTGATAATGTTGGCTAAGTACAAAAGGTGTCACCCAAGTCCAGCCAAAGCACTGTAAACATGCAAGGTACTCGAGAACCCCAATTTGGTACACAAGTCACTTTCACACCAAACTCATTTTCCCTATTGTCATTTATTTCCCAATAAATATACCCATGGGGTCCCCATTTGTACAGAGGATTTTCCTTAATGACCAATTTCTCCTCTCGTTGCCCAAGTACATCACCCCAGTCTTCCAAAACATTCAAGGTAGTTCTTCATCACCTTGAGCGTAGGATTTAAGGGAGGATCATTGGACTTAAGTACTATTACAGTTTAAAAACCATAACACTAGCGTGACAAGAGGGCCTAAACCTCCTTAAGTTAGAAGAACTTTTGTGCATCTCATTCCTTTCACAGGAACATTAGTGCCCACTTCTTGGATAACCTATAAATAATTTTGAAGGCTGGAACAAGGTCTCACAAAAGTTTTACCATACTAGTTGTTCGTCTCTTAAGTGAACATCATGTCTCCCAAGAGTACTTCTGCCACCATACTTGCACACCCTTTTCAACTTGGGTTCCCCTCTTTGATTCACTTATTTTCTCAACTCTCTTTAGTTTATAATCCATAAAGCCTTTCTCAGCCATTAATGTAAAGGCTTCTTCATCATTGGATCTATTTTCTTATAGGGATTTTTTGAGACCTCCACTAAAACATATCGATATATCAAATCACTGGGAAAGGCACATCTGTGTGTCTCTTTTTTGGGTATGTATTTCTATATCCATAGTTTTCCCACATTTTTTTCACTATGGCATTAGGATTCATTAAGTTTATGTGAGTTTGTATATCCACTGTCACGTTGACCTTTCTCCCTGAAATAGTGTTGGGATGTTCTTGATTTGGAGGAGGGTTGGGTCCTAGCATCTCCTTTCTCAAAAAGGCAACCCTAATCATCATGTATCTGGTAGGGAAGGTTCAGTTCACACTTACTTTTCCGCACAAGAAAAGGAGAAGTCTCCCTTTCCTACCACTCTCAATTTTAGGGAAGCCATCCTGGCATAATCCCCTCACATAGATTCCTTCCTCCATACATTGGACACTTTTCCAATGTAAATAGAATAGAGGGAAGACACGTCACCTATCCCTCTTCTACGGTCGACGCATCCTCTTCCATCAATGGAGGATGACAAGTGTGAAGTATCATTATTGAAACTTTCACATCCTATTGTTTATGACACCAACCATGGCTCACGCGGGCTTAGAGATACATGATGGTTAAAACATGTTCACAAACACTGATTGGACAAAACTACAAGAACTATGATTCTCTCTATAACCAGGATTCGTCGGATTCCTTCTCAAGGCTCAATCTCATTGGACATCCTACTCAAGAAATCCAACCCTAATTCCCTTAATCCGGGTATCCTTCTCAAAAATAAGCCCCAAATTGATCCCCCAAGTCATCAAGGAATCCTTTTCTAAATGTGATCCCAAACTCATATATATTAATGAATAATACTCTCCTGTTATACATATCAAACTACGTGGTCTTTCATTCCCAGTAATATGATATATGTAGGAAGCCTTCATAATGTTTAAACCTAACACTTCAAATCAACCATGTTATTCTTCGGCCATATTCTCAATAGTGTCTGATTTTACTTGGAAACCCTATTCCATTCTATATTCCTTCGGCTACTTCAGCATTAGTCCCACACTATGTTTCAACAATGCACCTTCCGCTTAGAGGTCCTTATCACATGACCTTAAAAGGTATTCTGTGTCCTATTATGAGATTTTGAGATACGAGGGTTTTGATTCCATTCAAAAGGATACATAGGTAACCCATTTTACGGGCACGATCCCAATATCAAAACAAACCTTCATCTCTCTGGATGACATAAATTCCAGAGTGCCCCACTGAGTGGCTTAAAAATCAGTATCATCACAAATATGAATAAAAGAAACTCTAATCAGTATATTAGTGGATACCATTGATGGAAAACCTCAAATACATATAGATGTTTCCATTAAGGAATAACCATGGATTCATACGGATAATTATAAAATTTAAACATGTTAATAAGTTATTGTAAATTCCAAGGGATACTTATGATATACTAGGTGAATTAATAACGATTCATGAAAATATCTTAAATTTACAAAGAGTGTCTCAGAGTAGACAATAATTCCTCCCAAAAGGGAGTGATGAGTCCGAACTCCCATATTCTAGACCAATTCACATTCTTAAGTATCAGAAGTTCAAACATAATGAACATCTGCCTTTAGAAAGCAGGTCCCCTTTGGATAGTGTACTATTGGATGTTTCTGGTTCCATTAATAAATCCACTGAAACCCGCTTAAAAATAGTGATTTTTAAAACTAGAACAGATGTTTGAAAAAACTACTAAACAATTATATATTTACCATATAAAATAAATTAAAAATTTCTTATAGGTTACAATGTAGTAAATTCATAGTTATGTTTAATTGTATGAAATAATTAACATATTTGATGGCTAGGGATACATGGAAGCCTGTGTTTTTCTTAATACAATTAATATTGTTATATAAAATGATAATTTCAACATACCTATTAAATTTTAGGTTATTAATAGTATTATCTAACATTGAAAATAAATAGTTTAATTCATTGGTTATCAATTAATTATAAAAGAATATAAACCCAATTAAATATTAATACTATTATTTGTAGAAAAATATTATAAAGCATAAGGGGAGTTTTATCTTAATAAATTAGATTAATTTATTTTATTTAATGATATTAATGGAATTTAATTTTTTTATATTCAATTTTTTTGACATTCATCCTATATATTTGATAGGTGTAGGATACAAAAATCCATTTTATGACTAAAAAAGCATATCTTTATAAAAGGAGTTTACCCTCCATTTGATGTCACAGATGATTTAAAAATAAACATTGAAAACGTTAAATATTTAATTTTATCTAATAAAAATAAATTTTAAATAACATTTCCCAAAATACCTTATGGTGAGAGTTTTTCTTTTTCTGATTAGTCTCAATTTTGATGAATACTGAAAAAATAAATAATTCTTTCTGAATAATGAATTTACCTTTATAAAATTTATAATGATAAATTATATATAAACTTTGTTATAATGTAGAATTAGTTAATGTGTACATATATTTCTCTAATTTATGTTGTTGTAATCATTTTTATTTTCAATTTAAATATGAAATCATTGTAAACATTTAATCATTTTTACATTAAACACCACCTTTCTCATCCCATCAATGAGGTTCATGTTAAATTAATTTTTAGCGATTATATTTAATTAATTAGAGAAAATTGATTTAATATATTAGATATTAATATTTTTATAATTTATAATAAGAAAAAATTAATTTGAGAATAATGTTATTAGGGGAAAATGTAATTTAAAATACAACAATTTGGAGAAAAAAAAGTGTACAAAGTCTCTAACCATTAAACATACGGTAAAAAATGTCCAAGAATCAGGTGGAATACAAATTTTATTTTAATATTAAGACGATAAAATTATTTTTATTGAGTTAGGATCAATATTTGGTAAAATTAAATTGTAATACATGGGTTTAATTCCATAATTTTAGGAATTACAAAAGAGGCACTCTCCCCAATTATAAATGGCATGCCACTCTCCTTCACACATCACACTATATAAAAAATTTGGTCAAGAAAACAACAAAAAAAATGACTCCAAATACTTCCTCTACTAAACATAGATGTATTATATCTGGAATAATGAAATCCTTATAATTTATTAGTAAAAAATTAGGAGGAAACCCTAAGAAGATCTAATGTTCGTCAAAAAATGATGTATTCATTTTACATCATTATCCTGCAACATAATATTATGTTATACCATTATTATATAAAAAACCATATATTATTTATAGAGAAATGTTTTTATGTTAATGTTAAAACCTATAACATCACAGACATCTATCAAATGGGTTGTGAAGTCATCGTGATTTTATATGGAATACTACAACCTATGGAATTGATCCCATTAATTTTTTTCTCATTAAAACTATTCATGGGAGGATATATTACGGAAATAATGTTTATATATTTCATATGATGTTTTTATTATTTCATTATATTTCTATAATTTTTATATAAAACAAACTTTTTATGTATTCTAGTTGTGGGGAATACGGTAATGTAGTTCATGTGTTTGACCAAATACTGCCTCATGTTGCGATGTGATTTGTTTACACATTACATGGATTGAATTAATGATTGTTTTCATAAGAATATGTGATATATATGACATATGATTAATTTTTTAAATTTTAATATATATATATATATCATTTGTATTTATTTCTTAAATATTTCATGTAAACGGAAACATCGTTCAAGAATATGTGTGGCCTACTGCCTTAATGAATGTAGTAATTCATTTTACATCACAAAATATTATTTATTACACTAAATAAATATGTAAAAAATATCTATAATATTTAAAACATCATTGAAATTTTCAAATTTATTAAATCATGATGTTTGTAAGAGGTAAAAAACAATAACACAAAATGTAATCGTAGAACAAAGAAATTAACACTCGAGACAATGATAATAATGAAATATTGTTTATAATATGGTGACAATATGTTTTAAAATGATCATATATAATATTAAAAATATTAATAATTTTATTTTACAAGTTAATTACATACTTAAACCATTATACCTGTGATTATTGGGTGTTTTACAAAATAGAAGCGTAAAGTATGGGATTTACTCTCAATGTCATTCATTGAGGCATATAGTTAAGCTATACACCTATTATATTTTATATTGTGTATGTACATTCCCTTGAAATTTAATATCATTAATAAATCAATTTTAATTCGTTTTTTAGTTTAAATATCAAATATTTCATTTAAGGGAAATTTATTTAACTATTACAAAGTTTAAAATAATTTCATAACACTATTTATTTTCACTAGGTTATAAAACATCCTAAATTAAATTAATATTTTAAATATATATTTCTAATTCCTTTAAAATATATACTATTTTATATCCACTTTTTTATTTATATTTACATTTGATACACAATATTGAACCCATGGTTTTTTCTCACGTTAATGTTATGATCTTATCAAGGGTTGACCTCAAAATCTCAATTTTTGAGTAATATTTGTAGTTGAATTAATATTAAAGAATATTATTTAATAATTTAGCATAAAAAATTACATTTTCTTCTCTAATTTTAATTTAGGATTATTTTTAAGTAATATTCTGAAAATTAAACATTTTTATAAATAAAATAAATTTTTAAATTTTTTATGAAAACTCGACATCATTTATCTAATTGGTTAGAAAACCAGTTTCTTAAAAAACTAGGTTTCCAGAAAGAAATCAATTTTTCTTAAATTTTTAAAAAGGTTTATTAAATATATATTTATCAATTTGTACTTTTTTATATAATTTATCTATCATAAAAATAAAATTTCAAAACGAACCATTAAAACCATTTTACAGTGAAAAAATAATGCTATGTAACATTGTATGGAATTTACAGAATTTCTTCTTTACATTTCATGGATGAATACACTGAAACGTACAATGATATATTAAAAAATGTCATAAAACACTATTTTTATGGAAAAAATATTTTCAAAATGTTTTATGTAGTTATTTTTATATAGAAATTTATATTTTACTCAATGATATTTTTTCAAAGAACATATTATTTCCTCAATGAACAAAACCTTATCATTAATTAATTTTAATGATATGTTATTCAATGAGGGTTTATTGATAAATCTATATCATTTACATGATAAATAATGGATAAGGCTCAATGTTTATGAATTCTGTATATTGTTTGATATATGTGGAATGATGTGGATTGGTATCAAATAGGTTGCGGCCAAAATAATTCAAACCACTGAATTCTTCTATAGTCCCATGGGAAAAAAACTATTGAGAACAAAATCAAAAAGTTCTTATCTAACTATTTTATATGTTGTCCTGTGAAATATCCTAATAATATATGGATTAAATATCTTTTGAATAGTATTGATTGTAATGTTATCTTTTACCATGGAAGCATAGTTTCTGATAAATTATTATTTCTTCCATTTAGATACATTTAATATCATCCATGGGATTTTACCGATGATAAAATATGGGAATTAATTTCATTATCAAATTATTGATTAAATTTCAGCTACTTTCAGTTATATAACATGATATAATAATTATGCATTATCCAATTATTTAAATGGAATATGTGTTTAGTAAATTTTTATTTCATATTTTTATTCACATCCTACTTACATTAATGATTAAATGAAATGTGTGTTAAATAAATTATCTTTCATATTGATTATTTAAATTAATTAATTTTTTCATCCAATATACTTAAGACATAATTATAATTCAATATCATCTTTAATTAGTTTTCATTCCTAGGGATTCCATAAATATTAATATGAATTATATATACGTATATGATAGATGGAATAATTTTATTCATGAAAAAGAAAAGAAAAAAAATAGTATTTCCTAATTAGTATATTTATATGTAATGTAAGAATCATGTGTGTACCATGTTTACTGAGTCTAGTAGAAAAATATGTCGTTAAGGTATATGTCCATATAACTTATTCCAATATAATGGTATTTGACACTGGCTATAGGATTCTTGGGTTTAGGTCACTACAGTTGGTATCAAAAGATGTTAAATTGAAACATTGAGAACTTTATTTAGGATAACATAGAGTAATGATGATAAATATTTGATTGAATAAGTGTATATAAAAAGAATATAATCTTAAAATTTTGTTTATTTATATATTAATGATGATAATATGTTAAAAGTATTATGTATATATTTTGGTTTTATATGTTCATATATACCATGAATATGAATATTTTTGGGGAAATTTATCGTTATCATTTAAAATAGTTAAACAATTTATTTTAGGAATAATGAAATTAAATTTTTAGACATAGTATAAAACATAATGACAAATATTTTATTTTAAATTTTAATTAATGAAATTATAATAATAGTTAAATAATATGAATAATCATTATAGAAAAAATATGTTTTTTAGAACCTTGGTAAAAAGGTGATTTAATGATTAATTTTATTTCAAATATGTCCATAATTGTCTTTAGAAAATAATTTTAATTATATCAATGTGTTTTTAGATGATTGAAAAATGATTTCTTTTGTGATAAGCCATCATATTTGTAAAGGAGGTGGACATGAAACTAGGACCAAATAATGATAATGGTTTCACGTCCCCCGCTGTCCTACAATATTTGTTTGTTAATGTGTCATCATTTTCAGAAAATAAATTTAAAAATAAGTTTTAATGACAATCTATTGATATTACTTTTGATTTTTAGAGATCAGTCTAGTTGCGATATTGGTTTTTTGAAAATATTTACATATAGATAGAAATAATTTTCACTCTTTAAGGTATCTAATGATCTGTTAAAACAAAATGATAGTGTTTGATGGATAAAAAATTTCAGTTATTTGATATATATATATATAAAATTTAACATCCAACTAATTTGAAATTTATCGATTAAAAATTAAATGATGAAATTCTTTTAGATAATTAGAAATTTAGCAGGTAAAAAAATTCCATTCTATTCATATAAATAAAAATAAATAACAATTTCTATGTAAATGATCATGAAAAAATGTTATCATATAATATTCATATTTTATGAATCAAATGGTCATCTATGAAATTAAATAATTTTGGTTTTTAGTCCCTCAACAATACATTGATCAGTCAATCTTTTATGATCAATGAACTAAATCACTCAGTGTAAATATTAAGGATTTTCCTCTAACTACACACTGTCACCTTAACAAGTTGTTCTGAAACTAATTAATCTCATCATACATTATTCGAAGTGAACATTGTACTTCTGCATCTCTATTATTATTACGTATTTTGATTAAAATTATTTACGATGTTGGTTATTAAATAAATAATTATTAATATATAAATCCCTTTATTGCTGAGAACGCGATTTTATTGAGTGGATGAGATTTTTTTATTGTTTGAGGAATGTAACACCACATAAAATCTTAATTAATAACATCATATTCATTAGCTAGAATGACATGTAAAAATGACAGTATAAAGGAATATAGCATCATAATACATTATGATATATTACATATTTTAAATAAATTATATTTATTATATACCATTAGATAAATATAGTACAAAATTATTTGGCATTGTTAATACCCAAGACATTCTATGATATCTAGAATTACATGTAGGATTGAGTTTTACTAAATAATATAAATATTAATTTCCATGAACTATCCCCTGATACTTGTGCTATAACATACCCCAAGCCCTCCTCCATAAGGTCAGGGGTCGGCGACTACCGCCAAATGTGTAAACCTTTATTTGGGAGGCATTTTCTAGAGTACATGTATGTACACAAACACACACCCAACCACGTCCCACAAACCAAAAAGGGAGAAAATTATACTGAAACAAGTGTTGAGTACAAGTAAAACTAAAAACAACCAGTCCAGAATACAAATCTACTAAAAGGACTAAAAATACGAAAGTATAATGGGTCTCGAGTAGCCATCTGCTAAAACCCCACAAGATGGTAAGAGTTGTGTAGCTACTGGAAACTGAGTTTGTATACCATGAACTCTTGATCATACCGGGCCCCACCTGCTCCTATGCCACCAAGTCATCCATCGAAACGTCCATCGTCTGCATAATACAAAACACATATGGGACAATCCCAGACAGCTATGAGTAACATTGTACTCAGTAGGGGAACCCAATCCACTAAAAAGAAAACTACAAAGAAACCACAAAGAAAATAAAAAATTTAAGGATATCTCACATCTGGTATATTATAGAGTAGGAATGGCTCATAGATTATATTGATTAAAGTTTTGTACTATTTAGGGACTCAACCATGATGATTATTTGAATTCTTTAGGTCCACTGAGGTCCACAAGGTTGATGTTTGTCTTTTGTCCCATTGAGGTCCACTAAGCTCTGTAGGGGCACTGGGGTCTACATGAATATTGGTCTGTTGGGCCACTTAGGTCCACACAGTGGCTCATCTACTAGGCTTTCGAGGTCCATGAAAATTCTCTCCTACTAGGCTAGTATGGTCTACACAGCTAACACTCATCTGTGCGCTTGATCCCACGAGAACTGCTCCCCCATTCCATACGTTGAACATCAAATTCAACATATGTCTCCATAGATCATACCAAAAGTTCTGCCTCATCAAGAGGGTCCCAACTCCACAAAGTACTTGTTAGTCAGACCCATGGTATTCATGTTATTAGAGTTTTGGTAATCAGCGGCTAGTTGCATCACGACCCGATCCGACCAGATCGGACCACCCAAACTTACCCAGGTTGGGGGTCCCACAGACCCCATTTATATTCAACTTACTTGAACTATCCTTGTTCGGTTCTGCGATGGTCCGGTCCAGCCCATCATGTTGGCCCGACCCAATGGGCCTTGATGGATTCTGTCACGTTTCTTTGATTCTACAGCCAGTTGGGTCATCCAGTGACACAGTCTCATCCGGCCCATTCCGAAGGGCCAGGGTCCATCCCAATGGTGGTGGGTCCATCCCTCCAGAGAGTGGTCTGTCCCACTGGGTGTGGGCCCAACCCACTAGGGTGGGGATTAGCTCGCATGGTAGGGTTACGTCCCGTCCCCCTGCTCAATCCACCAAAGGAATATCGGTCATGTTTGGTCTGGTTATGACACAGTTGAAAGTTGAGTCCAACAACTCATGCCCAACAGGTCATCCCCGAAGTCATTCCCCAGCCGCATGCAGTTGACTGTGGGTCCCCCACGTGCGACGTGGCATGGTGTCAGATCCCTGCCACTTCCAAATCGGATGTCGGTGGTCCCTCCAGGTGTGTTATGTCCTTTTGATGTGAAATCCTCAACATGGGACAACCTCCTCTGTGGATGTTTGATTTTTCACTTCACACCGTCGAGGTGTGCTGCCTTTTGGCATTAGTGCCGCCACCAGCAGGGTCTTCAGCAGACCACCAGACGCGCTCCACTGGTCCGTTCTCTTTGCCGCCTGAACCTATGGCCTCCATGGTATATCACCATCCCATTGATGGCCTCTCTTATTCCTTTATTTCAACTTGAGAATTCATTCATGATGAAAACCCATGTAGAGGGGCCTGTCCCAAGTTCGTGTCAGCTCGTGACCTCAGTGTTAGGAGATAAATGACAAGTAGAGTCTCTGAGATTTGTGTTCTATCAATCAAAAGTTTATTCTTGAATAAAATACCAAAAAGTAATACTCTCCCATAAGAACTCACCATATGTGGATAAACCTGTCTGTGGGTTGATCTGTGTGAGGTTTTTTTGAAAAATATTGAGGTAAATTTAAAATAAAACCCATACCTCATTGACGTTTGATTCCACAATGCTTCATCCCCAAGGCTCCAAGATACTAATGGAATTCTCCATTATTCGAGGTAAGAGAATGTCTGTGACGTCCCTCATGCATTTTTCATTATTTATTGTTGATGAAATACATTTGAAGTTCATCATAAGATCCACACAAATTCTACCTCATTCCTCCAACAAAAAGCTATTAAAATGAAAACACATCACAAGGTTTTTGTTACACAGAGACATCACATCATTATACAACTTCATTTATGAAATAGTGTTGTTGTTACGCGTCATTAAGGCATAATTATGCTATGTGTTAACTGTAGAGACTCAGGTTTTTGGCCCTGTCAGACTTTTGAATGTTTCTACGAATAATTCCAGAGCTAGGCGCAAAGACGGCGTGCGATTCCGAGGCCCGGTGTGCCCGGAATTAATTTAATAAAAATATTAAGTATTTTTATACTATGCACATGGAGGGGGTGTGATATCTCCTAAACGGTAGCTCAGAACTAGAATATGAGGGCACAGTTGCGTCTGGAACGTGCCGTTTACCCTATGTGAGGTGTAAACTTTGCGGGTGCGGGCCTGCGGTGAGAAACGCCACCAGGGGCGTTTTCGTAAATAAGTGGCGAAGTTAGTGGGCGAGCGCCGGCTCGAATAACTTCTGAACGGAGTCTCAGATGGAAAATCTGAGTCCGCCATTGCGTTCAGAACGGTGCGTTTACCGTAGGGGTGACCTTACTTTTGTTCGCATCGGGCGTCGGGTCCGAGGCGGGTTTGGGGTCGGCGGGCGGCGGGCGGCTGATATAAATATCAGCGCCCCCCCCCCCCCTTATCGTTCCTCTCGGCGTTCTTCGCCGCCGCTCTACCGAATCGAGCAAACAAAGCGCCCACGAGCTCGGAATTCGACGGCGGACGTTCCAGGAGCGCGCAACGGAAGCTCTGGAGCGCGGATCTGAGGCAAAACGTCGGCGTTTCGCCCGCGAGGTAGGCAGTTTGAGTTTTGAAATCCCGGACCCCGTTTATTTGTTGTTTTTCTTCAAATCGTTATAAGGGTTGTATAGTTTGGGTCATGAGGTTTCCGAAACATGTTTCGGATCTGATTTTGGAGCACCGGGGTGCTCCCGGGGGTCCCCGGAAGTTTTCCGGCGGAAATCCCGGATTCCGGCGGCGGCCATGGCGGAATCCGGCAAGGCAGGGCGGCGGCGCGGCCGTTTCCGGCAATGGCGGCCGCGGCGCGGTGGAATCCGGCGGCGACGCGGTGGTTTCCGGCGAGGCTGGCGGTGGTCCGGCCAGGATTTTCTGGGGGTTCTTTAAACCCCCGTAACTCGCAAACCGTAACTCCGATTTGCGAGCCGTTTGTGGCGACGCGCTCCTTGGGTCGAGAGGGACCTTTTGAACTCACTTTGAGGGTTTAAGGCTTCGGGATCGTGGCCCGGGAGTTAGAAACGTCGTATAAAATAATATTATTTTATTATTTTACGACTTCGGGCCGTTGTAACTTCTACCCGGAGCGTCCGATTGACGTGTCGTCAGTGGCGTTGAGACCCTGATGGTACGACAGACTTTTTGAGATGGTTTCCGGGTGTTGGGTCTGTGAATGGGGTGCGGGCCCCACGAGGCCGGGTTTTGGCGTTTGTGGAGAAACACAAGTTTTGCACCAAAAGTCCGATTTTGGCAGATGAATAGTCGATCCTGTGTGTTTTTCCGAGGGGATCGCAATGGTGCGATCCGTTCGATGAGTTTCGGAATCCAGGCATGGGCCCCACCCAAGCTGGCCTTCAGTGAATAGTACCTTTTTCACCGGGTGTCCGTTTCGGACGAGCGAGTAGTCGATTCCGCTTGTTTTTCCGAGGGGATCATCGTGGTATGGTCCGCTCGATGAGTTTTTGGATCGTTGTGTGGGACCTGCACGGGCTAGCTACGGTGAATAGTGTCTTTTTCACCGGTGCTCCGTTTCGGGCGAGTAAATAGTCTATGTTGCGTGTTTTTCCGCGTGGAACGCGATGGTGGCCTCGGTTTTGGCCTAAGAGATGCGCAGTGTGGCGTTGTAGTGGGTCGCTCGGGTTAGCGACGTTTGGACCAGCAGTGGTTGAGGGTTCTTCCTTGGTTCGTTCCTACGAGGGTTCGTGTGGCATCACAACCTTCGTATGAGTTTGTGATCCTCTTGATGGGATGTTTTAAACTGTTAGAGTTGTGGTATCCCTCTGGTGGGCCCGGAGTGGATCCTCTAGCATCTTTACCCTAGATCGGGTTCTTGGTATCGCTGTGACCGCTTATTTACGGGCGGTGATCCCCTATCTAGCAGGTTAACCCCGTAGGGTTTGTGGCATCATCGAAAATATGATCCTCTACACGGTGGTCCGTGCTTAGTAGGGTTGTGGCATCGTTGGGTATATGATCCCCTACTCAGCATGTGGTTTATAGTAGGGTTACTGTATCGTTGGTTATGTGATCCCCTACTCAGCGCTTGGTTTTGGTAGGGTTGCAGCATCGTCGGTTCAATCCCCTACATCGTGAGTTATACAAGATAGGGTTCCGGTATCATCGTGACCATCTTTACATGGACTATGATCCTCTATCTGAGTGTGGAGTTTCTGTTGAGTGCCAGATCGGGTTGTGGTATCCCCCATCGAATCCTGGGTGTGATCCCCTATCTGTGAGAACTACGTATGCCAGATCGGGTCGTGGTATCCCCCAGCGGACCCTGGGAGTGATCCCCTATCTGTGAGCTACGTATACCGGAGTGGGTCTTGGTATCCCCTAGAGGACCCTAGCGGTGATCCTCTATCTGAGGAGTTTGGAGGTTTTGTTGTTTCAGCGCTGTTTCCTCAATGATGTTATCCGACGAGCGTGGTCTCTCGGGTGAGCGTCTGAGATGTTTGTTTGGGACCCGATGGAGTTTATCTCTGGGATGAGTGTCATCTGGTATGACAGTGATCATGGGGTGTACTCTCCTGGTTGGGACAATTGCTGGTGATGAGGTCGGTACCTCTTGTGGCTTTGTGGCGTGAGCTGAGTATATCTGGATTGTTCAAGGTGTATGTACGGTCATACACCTGAGCTGAGCTGACTAGTTGTGTTTAGCCGAGGATGGTCACGAGATGGAGTTTCTCTCTCTTCTGGGTTCCCTCTGGCTGGGTTGAGCGGACTGTTGCCTTTCAGTTGCTCCCTTGGGTTTTGGGTTTTTGGGGTGCCTACTGAGTATGTTTATACTCACCCCTGCACGGGCTTTGCCCGCACATGTTTGTGTCTTGTGCAGACCACATGCCTTTTGACGGAGTCCCAGGAGGACCCGGAGTAGGTGGAGCTTAGTGAGCGAGTGGACCGGGGTGTCTACCGGAGCTGTGCCGAGTGATCTTTCCGGCGGGTGTTTGTGGCAGCGTTCCCCTTCTTCAGAGCAGGTTGGACGTGCTTTGTAGTTTTCTTTGGTGGTCCATGTTTTTCCCTTTGTACTTTTGCTGTTGCACTCTGGTTTGGGATAGATTTTATGCATGCATTTAATTTTCAGTTTCTATATCTCTGCACTGTTGCATGGAGGTGTTTGTGGGTGCGTGTGTACAGGTACCTTAGGCTAATGCCTCCCATGTGTGTGATAACCTACTCGACGCTAGTCGCCAGCCCCTGGCCTATTGGAGGCGGGCATGGGGAGTCGCGGCTCGAGCCCCGTTGGGTCGGGTCGTGACAGAGTGGTATCAGAGGAGGTTCGACCTTTGGGATCTCAGAGTGTAGCTGGTCTAGCTGTGAGTTTAGTTTGGGTTGCATAACGGCAGTGTTAGGGTGTTTCGAGTTCGGCTTTCAGGCCAGGGACTCCAGTGTTGGTGCGGCGGCCGACGTATCCATACACCAGGACTCTGATAACCTGCCTTTCGACTCGGGACATTCGTACACTGGTCGCGGGGACATAATGGTACATGCATTATATAGGAATGGGTTTTTGGGTTTTCCTTTTCCTTCTTGAGTCAGCTCTCCAGATATACTCTTTGACTGCGGTGCGTCTTGAATGTATTTCAGGATACCTCCACGACGACAGCCAGCGAGGGTTCCGCAGTAGGATTATGCTGATGACCCGCCCCGTGTAGAGGCTGTGGAGCAGGGCGCAGGCTCTGAGGTTGAACCTCCAGGTGGTCTGCCAGTTGAGCCACCACCTGTCGAGCAGCTGATTGTGTCGGCGGTGCAGGATGAGGTTGCGCGTAGGCTGAGTGCGCTGCACGAGTTCCAGAGGCAGCGACCTCTGAGGTTCCGGGGTGATCCAGACCCCCAGGCAGCTGATGACTGGCTTGAGGTAGTCACCCGAGTTTTCCACCTAGTGAGGACACCTCCAGATTAGATGGTGGTCCTAGCGGCGAGCCTTCTGCATGGTTCTGCCGGGCGATGGTGGAGTTTTGTGATGCAGTCCCATGACGAGGAGATGCTCACGTGGGCAGAGTTTGAGCGGCTCTTCAGGGAGGAGTTCTATCCAGTGACGCTGAGGTCAGTGCGGATCCAGGAGCTTCTACAGCTTCGTCAGGAGAGCATGAATGTGTCGGAGTACTCAGCGAGGTTTACAGACCTGTCGCGCTACTCACTGGATATGGTTCGAGACCCGTTCTTTAGGGCTCGGACCTTCGAGCAGGGCTTACGCAGGGACATCCGAGCAGGTGTGGTTTCCTTGTGCCAGCCCACCTATGCTGGAGTGCTGGAGAGAGCGTTGGTGGTGGAGAGTTTTCTGGCTGAGCAGTTTCCCCCTATTATTGCTGGGAACTCAAGGGCTGAGACTTTTTCAGTCGGATCGGCATCTGGTAGCCGACGACAAACTCAGGGGTCTGGATGTGGTCGACGTTTCAGGAGGCGACCCCAGGATGGAGGATCTGAGCCTTAGGGCTCACAGGGCTCGCAAGCCAGTTTTGGTCAGCCGCAGAAGAGGCGGTGTTACGCTTGCGATGGTCGGGGACATCTTGCTAGAGATTTTCCGACCCGACGTGCTGTTGAGAGGGATCCGGTCGATGGACCGCCTTGGCAGAGGCAGCGTATCGAGAAAGGAGGTCCGCAGGGAGGCGGACATGGCGGAGGAGCTGGTGCAGTAGGAGGAGGTGGTAGGCAGTATCAGTTGCCACCACCCCCACCCCCAGGTGGACCACGCCAAGCTCAGGGAGCTGGTGGTCGAGGGCGAGGACAGCTGCATGCCCTGGAGGCTATTGACCCAGAGGCACCGCAGATGGATAGAGGTACGCCTTGTGTCTTTTCTACTTGCTGTAGTAGTTTGATAGACACTGTTTAGCGGTACCCTCCTTTTTGTTGCTTGCTCGAGTTTTGTTCAGGGCGTTGGTAAGGCCCTGTGTGGGTGTTGTTCGACATACTTCGAATGCGTGAGGAGGAGGGATCCTTCCCCCACTGAGATGCGTTTTTGGTGACGCGATTAAAACCGTACGGGCGAGTCAGTGCCGACCAAAGCGGATAGTATTGAGGTGTGGCGGATGAGTCCTTCGGACTTATGCGTTCGGTCATGCGTGTTAGTTGGTGAGCTCGCTGGTGTGTGAGACCCAGTTGAGAGTCCAGTCGCTTTCCTTGTGCTTAGGGCTTTTCGGGGATGAAAAGTTCTAAGGGGGGGAGAATGTAGCGACTCAGGTTTTTGGCCCTGTCAGACTTTGGAATGTTTCAACGAATAATTCCAGAGCTAGGCGCGAAGACGGCGTGCGATTCTGAGGCCCGGTGTGCCCGGAATTAATTTTATAAAAATATTAAGTATTTTTATACTATGCACGTGGAGGGGTGTGATATCTCCTAAACGGTAGATCAGAATTGGAATCTGAGGGCACGGTTGCGTCCATAACGTGCCGTTTACCCTAGGTGAGGTGTAAACTTTGCGGGAACGGGCCTGCGGTGAGAAACGCCACCAGGGGCGTTTTCGTAAATAAGTGGCGATGTTAGTAGGAGAGCGTCGGCTCGAATAACTTCTGAACGGAGTCTCGGATGGAAAATCTGAGTCCGACGTTGCGTTCAGAACGGCGCGTTTACCCTAGGGGTGACCTTACTTTTGTTCGCATCGGGCGTCGGGTCCGAGGCGGGTTTGGCGTCGGGGGGCGGCTGATATAAATATCAGCGCCCCCCCCCCCCCTTATCGTTCTTCTTGGAATTATTCGCCGTTCTTCGCCGCCGCTCCACCGAATCGAGAAAACGAAGCGCCCACGAGCTCGGAATTCGACGGCGGACGTTCCAGGAGCGCGCAACGGAAGCTCTGGAGCGTGGATCTGAGGCAGAATGTCGGCGTTTCGCCCGCGAGGTAGGCGGTTTGAGTTTTGAAATCCTGGACCCCGTTTATTTGTTGTTTTTTTCAAATCGTTATAAGGGTTGTATAGTTTGGGTCCCGAGGTTTCCGAAACATGTTTCGGATCTGATTTTGGAGCACCGGGGTGCTCCCGGGGGTCCCCGGAAGTTTTCCGACGGAAATCCCGGATTCCGGCGGCGGCCATGGAGGAATCCGGCAAGGCAGGGCGGCGGCGCGGCGGTTTCCGGCAACGGCGGCGGCGGTGCGGCGGTTTCCGGCAATGGCGGCGGCGGCGCGGCGGAATCCGGCGGCGGCGCGGTGGTTTCCGGCGAGGCTGGCGGTGGTCTAGCCAGGATTTTCCGGGGGTTCTTTAAACCCCCGTAACTCGCAAACCGTAACTCCGATTTGCGAGCCGTTTGCGGCGACGCGCTCCTTGCGTCGAGACGGACCTTGTGAACACACTTTGAGTGTTTAAGGGTTCTGGATCGTGGCCCGGGAGTTAGAAACGTCGTATAAAATAATATTATTTTATTATTTTACGACTTCGGGCCGTTGTAACTTCTACCCGGAGCGTCCGATTGACGTGTCGTCAGTGGCATTGAGACCCTGATGGTACGAATGACTTTTTGAGATGGTTTCCGGGTGTTGGGTCTGTGAACGGGGTGCAGGCCCCACGAGGCCGGGTTTTGGCGTTTGCGGAGAAACGCAGCTTTTGCACCAGGAGTCCGATTTTGGCAGATGAATAGTCGATCCTGTGTGTTTTTCCGAGGGGATCGCAATGGTGCGATTCGTTCGATGAGTTTTGGAATCCAGGCGTGGGCCCCACCTGAGTTGGCCTTCGATGAATAATACCTTTTTCATCGGGTGTCCATTTTGGACGAGCGAGTAGTCGATTCCGCTTGTTTTTCTGAGGGGATCATCGTGGTATGGTCCGCTCGATGAGTTTTTGGATCGTTGTGTGGGCCCTGCACGGGCTAGCTACGGTGAATAGTGTCTTTTTCACCGTGCTCCGTTTCGGGTGAGTAAATAGCCTATGCTGTGTGTTTTTCCGCATGGAACGCGATGATGGCCTCGGTTTTGGCCTAGGAGATGCGCAGTGTGGCGTTGTGGCAGGTCGCTCGGGTTAGCGACGTTTGGACCAGCAGTGGTTGAGGGTTCTTCCTTGGTTCGTTCCTACGAGGGTTCGTGTGGCATCACAACCTTCGTATGGGTTTGTGATCCTCTCGATGGGATGTTTTAAACTGTTAGAGTTGTGGTATCCCTCTGGTGGGCCCGGAGTGGATACTCTAGCATCTTTACCCTAGTTCGAGTTCTTGGTATCGCTGGGACCGCTTATTTACGGGCAGCGATCCCCTATCTAGCGGGTTAACCCCGTAGGGTTTGTGGCATCATCGGAAATATGATCCCCTACACGGTGGGCCGTGCTCAGAAGGGTTGCGACATCGTCAGTTATATGATCCCCTACTCAGCATGTGGTTTATAGTAGGGTTACTGTATCGTTGGTTATGCGATACCCTACTCGGCACGTGGTTTCGGTAGGGTTGCGGCATCGTCGGTTCGATCCCCTACATCGTGAGTTATACCCGATAGGGTTCCGGTATCGTCGTGACCATCTTTATATGGACGATGATCCTCTATCTGAGTGTGGAGTTTCTGTCGAGTGCCAGATCGGGTTGTGGTATCCCCCAGTGGATCCTGGGTGTGATCCCCTATCTGTGAGAACTACGTATGCCAGATCGGGTCGTGGTATCCCCTAGCAGACCCTGGGAGTGATCCCCTATCTGTGAGATACGTATACCGGAGTGGGTCTTGGTATCCCCTAGCGGACCCTAGCGGCGATCCTCTATCCGAGGAGTTTGGAGGTTTTGTTGTTTCATCGCTGTTTCCTCAGTGATGTTATCCGACGAGCGTGGTCTCTCGGGTGAGCGTCTGAGATGTTTGTTTGGGACCTGATGGAGTGTATCTCTCGGATGAGTGTCATCTGGTATGATTGTGATCATGGGGTGTACTCTCCTAGTTGGGACAGTTGCTGGTGATGAGGTCGGTACCTCTTGTGGCATTGTGGCGTGAGTTGAGTATATCTGGATTGTTCAAGGTGTATGTATGGGCATACACCTAAGCTGAGCTGACTAGTTGTGTTTAGCTGAGGATGGTCACGAGATGGAGTTTCTCTCTCGTCTAGGTTCCCTCTGGCTGGGTTGAGCGGACTGTTGCCTTTCAGTTGCTCGCTTGGGTTTTGGGTTTTTGGTGTTCCTACTGAGTATGTTTATACTCACCCCTGCACGGGCTTTTCCCGCACATGTTTGTGTCTTGTGCAGACCACAAGCCTTTTGACGGAGTCCCAGGAGGACCCGGAGCAGGAGGAGCTTAGTGAGCGAGTGGACCGTGGTGTCTACCAGAGCTGTGCTGAGGGATCTTTCCGGCGGGTGTTTGTGGCAGCGTTCCCCTTCTTCAGAGCAGGTTGGACGTGCTTTGTAGTTTTCTTTGGTGGGCCATGTTTTTCCCTTTGTACTTTTGCTGTTGCACTCTGGTTTGGGATAGTTTGTATGCATGCATATCTCTGCACTGTTTCATGGAGGTGTTTGTGGGTGCGTGTGTATAGGTACCTTAGGCTAATGCCTCCCATGTGTGTGATAGCCTACTCGACGCTAGTCGCCAGCCCCTGGCCTATTGGAGGCGGGTTTGGGGAGTCGCAGCTCGAGCCCCGTTGGGTCGGGTCATGACATTAGCAATACATTAATGATATCCATTAATGCACCTCCTCACTACCTCAGGGCAACATCATAACTTCACCGAGTCACCTATTTTTAGTGAGAAAAAATAACATTTATTTTTATTTTATTAATTTAATCAAAAATATGAAAATTAAAATTTCCAGTCAGCCCTCTTCATATAAATAAACGTCCTTTATTTGTTAATCCTGGCTCTCTATGTTCAACGGTGCCCTCATATTTCTGATCTGAACATCGTTTCAAAATTTTGAAAGACCTTCTTGCATGTTTACTGATCGTATCATAAAAAAATAAATACAAATTCAATTTCGGGCTCATTGGGCATCGAAATCATGTGTCTTTAGACGTGGAAGTTGAAAAAAAATTCCACATAATATAAATAAATTAATACAAAAAGTATGAGATTTTTCATTCTCCCTACCATAGGGATTTATGTCCCTGAAAGCCAAAATAAGGGCTAATCTAACAGATGGGGGTACTGAGCATGAATCTTATCATCCCACTCCTATATGCTCTCTTGGACACTCCCATTATCCCAAAAAACATAACCCAGAGGAATTGACAACCCACGTAGGAACCGATCCTATCAATCCTCTATATCCTCCAGGAACTCCATCAACATGTCCCCATTGTCAATGTCCATCTAGCCCCACTAGATAACATGTGATGGATCATGAATGTATCTCCTCAACTACAACACGTGTCAAACATTGTGAACTCGGTGAATATATGGGGGTAGATCAAGAAAGTATACCATATCCCCAACTCCACTCCAGATCTGAAAAGGTCTGATGTACCTCAGAGATAACATGATGCCAAGAGAAAATCTCTCCAATCCCCATCAAGGAGAGACCCGAAGGAAAATATGGTCTCCCTCCATGAACTCCAAGGATCTCCATACATTGTCCGAAAATGGATTATTCATTCCTTGTTCCATCCTCATTTACCCATGGACGATCTGCACCTTCTCAATTGTATCCTATCAAAACTCTTGACCCTTTATCGTTGACTCCCATGGGTTTGTCTATCATTGAAGTGATATGCATTGTTTCCCATACAAGTCATCAAATAATGTCATTAAAAAGGTGGAGTGATAGCTATTGTAGTATGAAAACATAACCAGTGGTAGGTGGTCCTCCAAATAATGACAAAAAATCTGGACACATGAACAAAGCATGCCCTCCATGGTCAGTATGGTATTCTCTGTCTAACCATCAGTTCTGGGATAAAAAGTTGTGATTAAGCTTAACTATGGATGGAATGTCTCCTTTAGTCCATTCAACAACTAGGATTTGATGCATGCATCATGGTATAAGAAGATCTTTGAAGGAACCATATAAATCCACACTATCACTTGGACGTAGAGGCATCTGAATCCCTCTACCACCCCTTCAACCAAATGGGGAGGAAGTGATCCGAATTGGCGAGTCTGTCAATGATCACCCAGAGAGAATCCTGGCCTCTTGATGTATGTGGTAACCCTATCATGAAATCCATTGTGATACCATCCCATTTCAACTATAGTAACTCAAGTGGTTGATCCAAGCTTACTAGAACCCAATGCTCAGCCTTTACATGATGGCAAGTGAGACATCGTGAGATGAACTCGGCCACTGATTTTTTCATTTTGGGACACCAGTACTAACGTAAGAGGTATAGGTTCTTCATCATTACACCAAGCTGTACCTCCAAAGGGGATGTAAGGAACTCCCTAAATACCCCCTCCAACAATTCCACTGGTACTATGGTGCGCCCTATTAAATTATTTAAGTAATCCCCACAAATGGAAAGTCCATTCGGAAAATGTCATAAGGATAACTAAGAACGTTAGGCCTCAGAGTCATCACCCCGCAGCTATGCCTCCCAGATGCGCCATAAGAGAGGGGGAGTAACAGTCATCAACTGATGGTAAGATACTACATCATTCCACAAAGGATATCTTCATCACATAAAGCTTCTTTGTCACCCCACTCATCAACTGCAATCTAACCCTCCAGCTAAGCTTTTCTGCTACAACGTTCCCCTTCCATGGAGTATTGACTATCTCAAAGACATAGTCTAAGAAAACACTAGCCAACTCCATTGTCTCAGGATCAGTTCCTTCTAGGATAAGATATACCTGAGAATCTTATGGTCAGAGTAAAATGTAAACTGACCACCCAGCAAGTTATTCTACCACATATTCAAAGAAAAGACCACTATTGCTAACTCCAAGTCATGGATCACATAGTTATTCTCACTCTACCACAACTATCATGAGCCATATGTTATTACTGCATGGTCTTGAATCAAGAATGAACCCATTATTGTTCTTAATGTATTGCCAAATACTATATACCCAATTCCCTCTTATGGTAGACTTAAAATGGGGGCACACATCAGTCTCAATCTCACCTCCTAGTAACTCTTCGTGAACCTATTCGTCCCCAAGATGGGATGTATCTTCTTCGTTAAAGATTTCTAGGGTGAATATTCTCTTGAAAATTCAGGCATGAACCACCGGTAGTACCCATCTAACCCCATGAAGCTCCCCACCTCAGTCATGCTCCTAGGTGGCTCTGAATTGGCATTGCCTCTATCTTTTCCAAATCCACTGCAACTCTAGCCTCCATGATGATATGTCCCATAATGTGGACCTCCTAAATCCAGAACTGGAACATCGAGAGCATACCTTAAATCTGGTTCTCTTGGAGTGTATCCAAGACTATTCACTATTGTGTAGTGTGATCCTCCTCTGATGTTGAGTACACCAAGTAGTCATCAATGAAGAATACCAAAAAATGATTGAGGTAATTCTAGATGATCTTTTTCATTTTTCCCTTGAACACTGATGAAGAATTAGTCATGGAAAAATGCATCACCAAAACATATTGTCTCTATGATCATACATGATGTTTTTATTTGGTATTTTATCATGACATACCCAAAGCTGGTGATAACCTGATCTGAGGTCCGTCTTTAAGAACCATATCACTCCATTAAGCAGATCAAAGAGGGAATCAATTCTCAAAAGTGGATAATTTTTCTTCACGGTCACCTGGATCAGGCATCAGATGTCCATGCACAACCTCAAACTCCCTTATACCTTCTTGGTAAAAACATCATGGCTTAACATGGTGAAATTGTGGTTCTCATGAAGCCCTTCTCCTGAAATTACTCAAGCTGTAACCTTAGCACGTGAAGCTCCACATGAGCCATCTGATATACCTGTGGGGATATTAGTGTTGTCCTGAGGTATAAGTTGATGAAAAAATCTACCTCTATACGAGGAGGTTTTCCCAAAACATCCTCACAAAAATATCATCATACGCATCCACCACTATAAGAAATATTGGACTCTTCTCATGAACTGCCCCTATGGTGAGGCTATACAACATGTTAGTGATCAGCTACCCCCTCCTTTGAGAAATATTTTCCAATTCTAAGAGGCTTTCCTCTTCACCGGTTAAGGAAAAACTGGTTTCATCATCATAAACACACCACATTTTTCACCTAAAATAGTCATTGTTAGCATGGACTATAGATAAGCAATCCATACCCAAGATGATGTCGTAAGGTCTCAACGAAGCTACTAGAAGATCGCAGCTAAAGCTATCACTTAAAAAAGTAATCTCTCACTGTCGGAACCTGTGTGTAATCATCATATAACCTCCCATAAGAGTCTCTCCACATATATATTGAGTCAATGGATCCATCAGAATCTCTGAGCTCCGAATGATAGTCATGGCAAAGAAGGGGTGAATATCACATGTGTCTATAATAACTACAGATGGGGTGGAAATGACATAGATCATACCTCGAATCAACAATGGAGTGGTGTGGTCATAAACAAACACTGCCTGATGCTGAGATCACCCATGTTCTCCTGCTCCATATGTTCAGAATAGAACACCTAGAGGTGGGTGTGGTAGTACCTCAAACTGTCGCCCAAAACCTACTATTTGAGATTCTATCAAACAATATCAGCCACCCTTTGGTCCTCCTCACATGATCCTATTCATATATCATGGCAGTCCGTCGACCTTCATCTGATCGATTACACAGTGGGTCGGGCAGTCCCAAGGTTTGTGTCCCTACCCACTGCACGAGTAGCACACCCAAGTCCTATACTATCCCCTGCTGTCCAGGTGGCATCTCACCATCGATCAAGAGTCTTGGATTCATCTACTAGATGATCATTCCCATTTGAACCATTGCCCCATCTATCGAATGCCTTCAAAAAATGGCTCACCTGCCTATCACCTAGTGGTGGAACCCACTGTCAGTGCCTGCTCTACAAGGCATATCGCTATAAGTAGAGTTCTCTCTATTAATCAATATTATCTAGGGATATATAGTGACAACACAGATGCCATAATATCACACCTAAGTCAATGATCAATGGATTGATCCCTGAAGAAAGGGTATAGAACCTTGTATACAAAGTAGAAGGAATTCCCAATGGACCATGATGTGTACTCAGATATTGTGATGCTTCCATGACAATGGAGAAGAAACTACTAAATTCTCACAGAGCACAATGTTGTGGGGAATAAAATCTCCAAAAAAAATCTAATCGAAGTCAATCTAGGTGAGGGTCTCCTTTCATGCGTCTAGATGGTCATGCACCCCCATCTCACTACCGAGCCCTGCAAATGGCTCATGACTAGGATGACCATCTGTTTGGGTGGCATCCTCACTAAGAAGAAGAAACCCTTCATTGCCTCCAACAAACCCTCTGAGACCTGGGGATCCGTATCTCCTTTGAACCTAGGAGGTATCTGTCTTTGAAACTCATGAATGTAACTGAGTAATCAAACATCATCTACTGGAACTACTGACATTATATGTTGACCAATGATTTATAGTAGGACTAGTGCACCACCCACTGGGGTTGTCTCAAGAAGTGGTCCCGAAATGGAAGTCTCGTCACTTGGTGGGCTATCCTCCAACCCATATATTGGAATCAAGGACGGTCGTCCTAACAGAGGCATCTAGAAATAGATTAAAATTGACTACTGCGAATATATTATATTTGATTAGCCTACTATTATACTCAAGTCCATAAAGAGACATTTTTTCAACCAATTTTTTAGGCATGGAGATAAAAGGAATATTTCAAGGTCCTGGTGTGTAGAAATGTTGGTCACTGCACTAACACTAGATTCCCAAATCTGAAATTTGGTCTCACATCATTTGAAATTGGTTCACCAAAACAAAAACACTAGACTCTCGGTCTCTAATGAAGAATCCACCACATCTGATAAATTTTTTTCACAACCTGTACCCAAGGCCCATTCCATAACATACCAGAATCCTGCCTCCCAATGGTCATGGTTTGGCGACTAGCATTAAAGGGTTTAACATGCATGTTGGAGGTATTTTCCTACGTACTTGTACACTCACACACGACAAACCACAACCCACAATCTAAAAGGGGAAAACAAGTATACTAAAACTTGTATTGAATATGAGTAGAACTAAAAAAGTCAGATAGAATACAAACACAACAAAAAGACTGAAAATAGGAATGTTTAATGGTACTCAGGTAGCCATCCACAGAAAACCCCACATGATTTAATGAGTAGTGTAGCTACTGGAAGCCATGGTAGTACGTCATATCTTCTTGATCATATAATACCCCACCTCCTCCAAGTCCACCATGTGTTATGTCGAAACGGTTGTCGTATTTACAAGATACAACAGGTGCGTGCGAAGCTCGTGTAGGGGTGCGTAACACAATACTTAATAGGGGCCCCATTCCACTATGATGAAATACATGAATGAAACCACCAAAAAATTATAAAAAGTATGGACAACTCAAACTAGGTATATTCTATAGTAGGAAAGGTTCTTCAATTTTTGTGATTAATGTTTCGTACTATTGGAGAGAACATTCCTGATGAGTCGCTAATGTCTGTCGGGCCACTGATGTCCACACGATTGTTTTTCGTCTGACGGTCCACTATGGTTCACATGGCTCTTCCAAGCCACAGATTTCCACATGGCTGTTAGTCAGCCAAGCCAATGAGGTCCACAAGGTTTCTGGTATGCCATGCCACTGAGTTCAACGCGGCTGCTCATATGTCGGGCCACATAGGTCCACACGACTAATGCTTGTCTAGGCACATGATCTAGGGAGAATATCTCCCTGAAGCTATAAATTGAATTTCATCTTCCTTGGATATATCCTTATTGAATAAAAAAAGACCCTCCTCATTGAGAGGGTCCCAATGCCATAAAAGGTTTGTCAGTAAGATGACTTGTTTTGACGTTAGTAATATTTTAGTGACCAGGGGCCTATTGTGTCGGGGCCCGGTCCGACCCAGTCAGATCAAACCAAACAACTCGGCCCAAGGTTCCCACATAATCTGGTTTAATTCAACTAACTTAACCTGGCTCAGATTGGGTGTGGGTCGGTTCAGTCTGGCCTGGCCTATCAGCGAGGCCCAATCGGCCTCATGGTAATCAGCTTGATTCAGTAGATGGTTTACCCTGCCGAGTCGCCCGGGAACCCAATCACATCCGTCCAGTCCTAAAGGGAGTAGGTCTAGCCTGTCGGCATAGGCCCGAGATGCTGGTTGGGGGTTTGGCCCGTCGGTGTAGGGTCTAACCAGGTGGGTGTGGGTCCAGCCTGGCCTCCTAACTGGTCAGCCAAAGGAAAACTAGTCCTGTCCAATCCAGCCATGATGCGTCTGAAAGACATGTCTAGAACCTCCTACCTTGCAGGTCGTCTGTGGGGTCATTCCCTAGCTTGGTATTTTTGACCGTGTCACCTCCACATACGACATGGTGCAATTCCATGTTGTCTTGTTGGAAACCATCGGCTCTGAGGGTAACTGGTCGTCCTAATGGTCGCGACCTCCTCCACATGGGAATACCGTTGATGTTGCTACCCATGGTTTCAAGGCGTACCGTCATGGTGCGCTACCCTTTGGCTCTGGCAGGGTCTTTGGCTAGCCACTAGACATGATCTGGTGATCCATTCTCCATGCCTCTTGCACCTACGACCTCCATGCGACCTAACCATCCCTGTGATGGAATTGATTTTTCCATGCCTTCCACTAGGTAATTCGTCATGAATAACACCTAAGTGAAGGGGCACGTTCCTTGTTTGTGTCGGACAATGCTCAGCACGATTGACGTTTATAGACATGGGGAGGCCTAGGGATTGGTGTTCTTTCAATCAAAAGGATAATCCTAAATTGAAATACCAAAAAAGATATACCCTCCGAAAATAATGCGTAATCCTCAGATCAACTTGTTCATGGGTTGATCCATGTTTGGGGTTTAAAAAATAACATGGAATATTTAAAATAAAACCCCTACCTCATTGATGTTCTTTTCCATAGCACATCTATCTCAAGGGTCTAAGTGTTATGTGGTGTTCCTCTCACTTCTTGGTACATCAAAATTGAATAAGTCCCACCGACGTTTACCATTCATAGTTGGGGAATAAATCCATCAGAAGTTTGTTAGACA
This sequence comes from Viscum album, assembly GCA_963277665.1. Classification (NCBI taxonomy): domain Eukaryota; kingdom Viridiplantae; phylum Streptophyta; class Magnoliopsida; order Santalales; family Viscaceae; genus Viscum; species Viscum album. The sequence goes on along the minus strand of OY728161.1, from coordinate 1,184,344,262 downwards.
ATCCTCACAGTTTCATCCTCGTTCAGACAATGCATCAACTATTAAAATGAAAACATGTTGTAGTGTTTTTGTTATACTGCAACATCAGGTTTTTACACTATTTCATTTATGAAACATTGTAACTACTACACATCATTAAATTGTCGGTATGCAGAGTGTTAATGAGTCATTAATGAGAATTATTTATGCACCTCATCAGTACCTCATCGTTGCACCGTAGCATCACCGTGTCACAACATGACAGTGAGAAAATATTGAAAATAACTTTTTATCTTATTTTATAATTTTTCATGATTATTCTGAAAATTAACTTTTATGTTCGGCCCATGCTGGCCGAAGGAATGTCCTTTCAAGGAAAATCCGAGCATTTTGAGTTTAATGGTGCCCTCTGATATTTGACCTGAGCACTGCATCAAATGTTGGAAATAACAACTCGCACTGTAAAAGAATATACCTTAAAAAATGTTTAAAATTCCCTTTCATGCTCACCTGTCATCAGAATCACGTGTCCTCAGAGCATATAGTCTCAAAATAATTCTTCATAATTTAAAAAAAGTTACAAAGAAATTACAAGACAATAAATTATTTTTTTAAATGAAAACAACCAACTATAAAATAAATCTTTAGTTATGAATGTTATTGATTAACTTAGGAAAATATATTTCATAATTCATTGATTTCTAGTTTATTAGAAATTAATATAAAAACCAATTGAATTTAATTGAAACATGTTTTGAAAAAATAATAGTATGCTGAAAGGGTATTTTATCGTAATAAATTTAATTAATTTTTATTAGTGAATGAAATTAATGAAATATATTTATTATATATGCTTTAAAATGCTTTTACATTAGAATAATATATTTTATAAGAATCTGATTAGTAGAAATAAACTTTTTCACATAAAAATATGTATTTTTTAAAGGTTTTTTCCCGCCATTGATGATGATCTTGTTTTAAAACTGTTTTTTCACATATTAATTAATTCACAACGAAAAAATAATCTTAATTTATGAAAAATGAGTGCAAAAAATATATTAGGGTTATTTTTTTATTTTTATGGGAATATTCAATTTTTGGTGGATAGAGAAAAATATTAATTTTTAAATAAAGACATATTATTAATCAAAATAATTTGTTATGATAAATTATATTTTAAATTGTTTTTAATGAAAAAATTGAAAATTTTTTCCTATATTATAAATTTTTTTATATTTTTAGTAAATTTTTATTGATGATAGATATCAAAACATTGTGAACATTTGAACATATTCACATTAAAAACCTTATTACTTATACCTTTTGTAGGATTAATATTAAATTACATTGTACTAGTTATGTGAATAAAATTATGATAAAATTATTATACATTTTTATTCAGAATAATTTAATATTTCTAATATGCCATTTTTTATGAAATCTTATTTGTAAATTAAAATTAAATTATTTAATGTGATTTATAAATTTTTAAGGGACTATACTGTAAACATAAGAGGCCAGATAACCAATAAAACTTTCAAACACCTATTTTATGGATATATATAGACACCATAACTTAATTTATTGAATTATTTCCATTATTGGATCCATTTTCATGGAAAAATGGGTGTTTAATTTACCCTTTTATTCAATTAAAAGAGTGGAAAACTCTGACATACAATATGAAACCTCCTCTACTCCATTATTCACACCTTCAAACCAAATTGTTTTAAACAATAACTACCCAAATGAATCAATAACATGCCTCCCATAATCATAGATTCAATTTATTTGGAAATAATAAATAATTAAAGGATCTAGTGAAACCATAATGACGATAGAAGAAAAATATATAATGTTCTTAAGAACATGTTTTCATTTTATTTCTATCTCCAACTCATTTAATCCCTATTATGAAATGTTTGTATAAGAAAATAATTAACTGGTATATACTAATATGAATAAATTCTGCCAATATTCCCTAAAAAATCTCAAATATCCATCATCTGGGTTACAAAATCACCATTCGTGTGTACTGTAGAATATCACCTCCTAAAGAAACGTTAGTTTGTTTTTCTATTATCGATATTAAATGATGTAAATAATGATGGAAATAAGGATAAAATAATTATTATATATGATTTATATGATAATTTATATTTATTTTTTCTTCTAGAGTTATTATATTACACATAACATCATTACTTAATTTTTTTTGGGAAAATGATAATGTCATTCATGTGTATGGTATAATATTAACTCGTGAAGCAGTGTGATTCACTCCCCCATTACATGGATTATTTTAAGGGTTGTTCTGATAATTTTTTTGATATATATGACATACACATTATATTTTAATGACAATAAATATATATAAATAATTTTATTTTATTTAATTTAATATTGTTAGAAAAATGAAGATATTGTTAGTGATTATATACGACTAACCATCACCCTAAGAGAAGTATTAAGATTCATATAAACTAATTTTATCGATATATATAAATAAAAATATAATTAATATTTATTATATTTAAATTTTTTTTGACATAATATATATGATTAAATCATGATATATATTAAGGGAATGAAAAAAAATAATGATAAATGTGAAGAAAGGAAATTAACACTCGAAATAATTAAAATAATTTAATATCATATACAAATGGGTGATAAGATGTTATAAAAGTATTATATTTGATCTTATATCTAACAAGACTAAATATCATTAGCGTAAATTCTAATGACATAATTATTTCTTAAGTTATAATACATATAAAATCTCTTTCAGAAAATAAGATAAACATTATAAATGAATAATAAATTAAATAAGTGTTATTTCTAGAAAATCAGAAACCTATCCCAATATAATAGATACATGAAACATAGAATAGTTACATGACCTTTGGAAATATTAAATAAACCAACATATTGTTAACCTGATCTATTAAATTATATATTCAATTTAAGCATGTTATAAATTATTATATGACAAAATTATATCATAGTATTACTAAATAAATATTTTGAAAATTAATAATTAAGTGTTGGTATTTTTATAAAACGTAACATTTATGATAATATTATATTTAATATAAATATTTAAATGATGACGTATTTTCATAAAATAGAACCATAAACTAATTTTTTCTTAATATAATTATAAAAAATATAATGAGACCTTATTTAAAATTTTAATATGTTATAAAATATGTTACAAATTTTAAATTCATATTAAACATATAAATAGTGATATTAATTAAATTAAAATTTCAAATATTTATAACATTTTTCATAAAACTAGGTCCATATTTTAATTCTACAAATTTATATATGGTAAGATATAATTTTAGGGATTTTATTAAAATACTTGAATTTATTAGTGAATATTTAAATTCAATAATGTATGATAAATTATAAATACAAAAAATTTTGTGGAATTATTGATGTAAGGATGATAAAATCCCAACATATCAATATTCAATTAATTATTTTTATTTATTTATTTATACGGTTTATATTATTAATATTCATGTGCCAAAATAATAATCAAATGAATAAATTAATGAGAAAACACCCTTCTCCTCTCTTATAAATACCACCCCTTAAAACCTTTTCTTCTCACACCATGAAATCCTTGAATTCTTTCCATGTTCATCCCAATACTCTTCACTAGTCCAGACCCATGTCCATGATCCATTGGATTCATGAAAATACCAAACCCATAGTCCTATTGAGGTTTTCAAGGTTGAAAATTTCTAGACGTTAAATCCACTTCCTATTTTTTTCAAATTTTAAAAATTTAATTTAATTTCTTATATTATCCTCATATCCACTAATACATGTTGAGTTGTAACTCCATTATCCTTTATATACTATAATCATGTTATATAAATACAATAATTCCCCTTTACATCTATTTTATTTTCCTTTGATTCTAAAATTGAAATATAATATTTGGTGTGTCCATTTAACGAAACTGTGTATGATGCGTTATCATTTTTCACTAATTCATTAAATACTAGTCAAAAAACAATTATCACATTTCAAAAAAAAAATTATTAGTAATATCATATGTTATATAATGTTCTAGCACATAAATATATAAACATGGTTATATAAGAACATAATGGTTTATAAAAGTGCCAAAAAAAATTTATGAATTTTCATTAAAGTTCTTTCTAATAAATCATTCCCATACAATATGAAAAATTAATATATAATACCAATAACACATCAATATTTTCGTTAATAAAATATAATTTTAATTCTGGAGAATCAATCTCATTTTACATGAACATCCACACCTATAAACTAGAGAACGGATAATGAATACCAAGAAAACAAACACACCCATATTGATGGAATTAATCATTATAACACATAATAATGACCATAAAACCCTAATAAAATTATAACGATAAAAAATGTATAAATGGTTCTGTATTTTTTTATTAAGGAATATAATTTTAATATACAGTATATTAATGTGAATAAATCACTCAAACCTAAGGTAAAGGGACATCTTGATCCCAATACTTTTTCATGGGTTTATCCCTATTTCATTAAAAAAACTTATGTGGATATTCATTAAATTTTCCTTAATTATAATTTCACTATTATTACATTTTCTTTTCAAGGATATAAATATTACCTATATATTTTAATGAAAAATGAAAGGATTTTCTAAAAATAATAATTATTTATAAGAAACACATGTTACCACCCTTTAAAATATTTCTTCTTCAGTTAGGAATGATGATTCATATACAGTGTAAGTTATTACATAATTATTTTGGGATCCCCAATGATTATTCATTAATGTATGACTCATGATATGATTCTCTTTCCTTTTCTTGTGTTATTTTATTTCCATTATTGACATATATTCTATGTGGTATGTGTTATTATGTAAATGTTTGGATGTGATCAGTGCTCCCTGAATAATATAGAAAATTTAAATGTTAGGATGTGACTGGGGTTTATAAAATTATAGAGACCTCTAATAAATTGTGTAATTTGATGTATCTCTTGATTTTATGTTCAATATGTGTGAACATAATTCTTTCATTCTTCACAATGATGACATTATGATTATGCACATATGTTATTCATGAACATGATGCTTTTATTGTTAATATATATATGTTTTAGTTGAGTACCATGACCCGCTATAACATTTTTTTAAATATCTAAATTGAAATATATTCTCTAATGTTTTTCTCTCATTATTCTGATTATGTTCCTTTCATTTTTTGAGAATTATGATTATTATAACCCATGGATCATGTATCTTATTTACCCTATTAATGATATTTTTTCTCACCCCTTTTTTAATGTATATCTTCATGATAATAAATTTACTATAGAGAACATTAAGGCCAATAAGAGTCAATATATAAGGGAAAAAACCAAATTTTGGTGTTTTATTATGTAAAACTAATGTAATGTCCTAATTTTCATACGACACTAAACCCTTAGTTCTTGGTTTTGCTGTGATATTTTTTTAATATTTAAAATAAAGTAATAGTCATGTTAAAAATGTAGTGTCTCTATAGTTGGTATCAATGAACATTTTAGTTAAATTGGATATTCAGTCTTGACAACCATAGTGAATACATTTAGTATGAGATTACGTATATTTAAACACCCAAGAAGTGTTGTTTTTTTAAAATCTAATCAAATGTAAACCACAAGATATTAAATTATTATTTTTTTAAAAAATGATTAAATTATTTATTCATAAATTTTTTACATATGTTTTTATCAACAATTTTCTATTTTATATAAGGGTAGGAACATTGAGAAAGAAATCCAACAACACATGAAATGGTAATGTAGTGATTGAATAAATGACACCCCTAATTCATTAGGATGTGGAGTTAAATATTTCACGGTGATTCTTACCCAGTTGTCATAGGCTATGAACATATACATAAAAAATATAAAACATCCATTTTAACCTAAGAGGGAGAAACTATATATTGACACTTTTATGTGTAAATGAAAACCAAACATTAGTGGGCCTTAATTACAGTAGTCCTAGAACATTGGAATCATCCCAACATGCTGGTGTTCTGCACCTCTTCCCATAAAAGGATTCATAAAGATTCATTTGGATGCTTTAGTTGAAATTGTTGTTATAATAGTAATCAACAAGAGGAAGATGTTGATCTCATCCTCTTTTGAAGTCCATTAATAATTCTCTCAACATGTCCTCAAATGTTTGGATATTTTCATCAATTTTTCCATCAATTCGACATGATAGACATAATGAATTATCACTAAGTATTCATAGAATGTTGAAGACTCTTTCCAAACATAGAGGTAAATATCAGATCTCGATCAGATACAATTGATAGTGTTACACCATGAAGTATTACCAGTTATCTAATTTATATACGTGCTATTTGATGCATTGAGAAATCCTATCGAATTGTAATGAAGTGTGCAGTATTTTTAAGGAGATCCACAACAACCTAGATAGAATTGTTTCTTTTGAATGTCTTCGGATGTCTGGTGACAATGTCCATGATGATGTTCTCTCATTTAAATTCTAGTATGGGTAATGGTTACATCATCCATTTGGACTTATACCTCTCAGCCATCACTTGAAGACATTCCAAAATCCTTGGTGTATACTCAGTGATCTTATCCATCTTGGTATCGCTCCAAAATTCTCTCGTAGATTATGATACATTGTTGTTTTTTCTCAGTGAATAGTGAAATTAGAACTATGTGAATCATCCAAATGTCTATTCTTTAACTCTAGATTTGATGGACCACATAGTATTGTCCCAAATATTATAATTCCTTTCACTAAAATTGAAATTTGAGGATTTCCATTATATTATAGTTTCAACTTTATTATGAATTTCAACATCATCATATACCATGATTGATTCAAATTATTATTTCTAAAACTATAAAAATTCTAAATCCATGTTTTTCTGAAAATTTTGAGGTAAATACTTGTTAATGAATATTTTCATAACATCATACCACTAAATATATTGAATTTCATCTTTTAGCTTGAAATTATTAATCGACGCCAACCATTGATCTACTTTTGTATCTAAATGATAAATGTATCATGTAACCTTCTATATATAAAAATAGTGAATATCATAAATGCCCATTAATTTTTTTTGACTTTCTGTTCTAGGACTACTGTAATTAAGGCCCACTAATGTTTGGTTTTCATTTACACATAAAAGTGTCAATATATAGTTTCTCCCTCTTAGGTTAAAATGGATGTTTTATATTTTTTATGTATATGTTCATAGCCTATGACTAATGGGTAATGGTTGCATCATCCAACATACATACTCAATCTCACACCAAAACTATCTCAAGTAAATGATGTATTCCATGTATCTCTCTTGAGGAAGTACAAACGTGACCCAACATACATACTCAATCTATTGTTTTTTCCATTGGATAATTCTCTATCCGATGAAGAGAATCTGGTGAAGATCATAGATCATAGAGAAAAGTTTCTATGAAATAATACAATGACCTTGTCAAGGTGTTGTGGAGAAACAACATTTTTGATGAGGAAATGAGGGAATTAGAGGAAGTGAGGAATCAGAGTTACCCCAAACTTTTATAGTGGGGGAAAAAATTTTGAAGGTGAAATTTCTTATGGTGCGTAGATTGTAATGACCAAAACATTGAATAATGAAAAATTCTCTTGATCTATTTAAATGTTTTTTATGTAAAATAGTTATATAAAACATATGAACATCCATTATTTTATGTTTATGGACTTTAAATTACTATAAAAAAAATGTTATTTTTGCTAATATATTCATTGAACAGTGATAACCTGATTAGTATAAAAGGCTTTGACAAATCCAATTTACTCAAACAAAGGAAGCGATGGCCTCATCTAGTAGAATTCCACAATACGATGCCCATTTGTAGGATCATTGAAAGTGCTAGTTTCATTGGGATTCACTCTTGACCATGACCATGCTGAGCTTCCACATTTAATTTTTGAATGTAACCACCTATGAGAGATGTGGATGTTAACTGAGATGACCACTCGAGTGATGTTATCCGAACCAGCTAAACAATGAGTCACCATCGCACACCTAACCCATTAGTTTTATTTTGGTGTTATAAGGGGTTATTTAACAATAACCTTGAACTATTATTATGTGTTTAATTTTTTGTATAAATAGAACACATTCATTTCATAATTGTTACTTTGTAAATGGTTTTTAAATAACTAATAGTATTTTTAGTTAATATTAAATTTAGAAATATATTTTGATGAATTAATGGATTTTTTGAATTAAATAAAATTTTAATAAAATTTTTGTTATTACTAAATTAATTTTAAATAAATATAAATGATCATATATTTTTTTTAATAAAATTGTAGTTTTAATTATGGATTGAAAACTGTTTTTTTCAAAACCCAAAAAATTTCAATAAATGATGCTTTTAATTTTGAAAGGGAAAATACCCATATTTATAAAATTATTTAGATAAAATGAATATTATTTTTTGAATAAGGATGTAAAAATTATTTAACAGTGATTTTTTAATAATTTTCAGAGATAGTACAATTTTTGGGAAATAATTATATACCTTTTAAATATATAATTGGTTTTATGACATCATAATGATCTAATAGTGATGTAATAAATTCAATAAAATTATTGTTCTGAAAATATATTTTTTAACATTAAAATAATTATATTTTATAATTTTTTGATTTATATTGCAACGCCATAGTTGACCATCTAAGACGTTTAAAACATTTTATCATTTTAAAATGATTTCTTTAATAGTGTGACTTCGCTCCACATAAGAATGACTAATATCTTATTATGTTAGGAAATTAGCCTTATATATTAATATTTTACTCCCATATTTTGAAAAAATCCATGGGAAAAACCATGGGATGGTTTGTGGATTTGATTAGTTTAATGTGTACTGTCCAAAACCCAAATAGAAAAGAATTCCCTCATATTTCCTATATAAACCAACTCAATTTTCCACAAATCATCACAAAAACCATTTCTATCTCAACCAAAATATTCCCTCCTCTCTCTAGTGTCCTCTCAAAGCTCCCCATGCTCCCAAGAATCCTCTCTCAGGCTTCTCCCAAGCCTTTAGGATCACACTTCCAAGTAAAAGATATCTTCATATCTCATTTTTGTCCAAATATCATTATGTTGTTGTACCCTTTCGTTTTCAATTACTAATGTTGGTGTATGATTTCTCACCTCATCCATACGTCTATTCTTATGATTGAATGATGATATACCTATTTCAAACTCATTAATACCTCCCATGAACACCTATTTCCATGCCGAAATTCTATAAGAAATTTCTCTATACTCATTTACATTCAAGTAATTATTTTATATTATGAATCTAAATTCCATTACATATTATCAAACATGTAACAGTATGACCCCCTTACGGTCCATTCAATTTGCATATTTTTTAATACACATTTTCCTCTCATAAACCATTTTTATGAATTTTTATGTCACTCTATTTAGCTGCTGAAATTGCACTAGTATTTTCCAAAGACAAAGACAGTTTGCAGTGAAAACCATGTCTATTTCTCTATAAAGGTTATTCAACATTACACAAATTAAATTTTTGATTATATAGTTTAATTTATGTATTACACATTATATTTTCTTGGAATAAATGATGAAAAAGATGGATTTGATGATTCATGATCCATGTGGCACACTTACACATTAAATTAAATGATTAAAAAGGGGGATCCTTGATATAAGTCCAATTAATTAGGTAAAAATTAATATCATGATACATCAATTGAAATAAGTGTTTAATCATTCTAATTCATGTGAAATGAGGGTTTACTAAATCTCCATGTCCAAAGAGCCCTGTATCATGCTAATATTTTGTTAAATGTTGTTTCCATATTTAAAATCATTAGTAATCATTCTATAGCATGCCTTTACGTTCATGGTTATCTTGTTCTCCAATGTTATGAATATTGTATAACATGTAATAAATTATCAATGTTATGAATTGTTTACTCCCTTATTGGTATTTATATCTCACCATTTTTTTATGAATTTCCTCAGGTTATCCCATGCAATGCTAAGTATAAAGAAATGTGTGAGGTCATGTAAACGATGTTTTCAATAAAGATGCGTATTTATTGATTTTAGTTTTTATGTATTGTTTATAATACCCAAATACATTAGACATCTTGATATTCTATGTTTTATCAAATGAATATTTTATGTAATAAATTATGTTTACGTGTGAAATAAAGAGAAGGGTAATTATAGTTGATATCAAAGGATATGTTTCGTTTTTTTGGGATTAGGATTTGAAAACCATATTGAAAGGCATATGGATAAGACTAAGTATAATAAATACATCCCTTTATTATGATGAGTATTTATTATGTGTTTTATCAAGAAAATACATCCATGTCTTAATATGTATGGTAGATGTGGCTCTAGCACAAATGTATCATGGGGTAAAACTCGAAAACACTTATTTGAGCTAGACATGAATGAGAAGTGGTGAACGGAAATAGGCCTTGTTGTATTCTTGGGTATTACACTCTCGGAGGATATGATTTATCAAATTCATAAGAATAGTATTGAACCCTTATTAAGGAAATTTAAAAAAATCCCTGAGAATATATATTGGGAAGTAGATCACGAATAACCTAGATTAAAGCCTACAAAATCATTAGATAAAGAAATAAAAGTAATTTATAATTTGTCCCTTATTGCCTTTGGATTCCCCTTTATGTGTTACCCCAGAAATTCCTTTTACCTTATCTAAAGACATATAATAAGAGGACTCTGGATAACAACTAATGTGATGATCAATGTAATGGATGTTGAAATGATATTCTCAATCCGATGGGAGAAGGAATCACAAACATTATCATGAAACTCTCTCAGTTATATAATGTTTTAAATAGATACATTGGTCAAGGGGAATGTCTAACCCCCCACCCCCACCCCCAACCCAAACACCCCCTTAAGAAAGAACAAGTCGTAATAGAGATATTCATGAGACAAAGGGATCTATCTTTTAAGGGAAAATATGAACCCTCAATTTCAGAAAAATGTATCAACTCTATTGAAAAGATTTCCTCCATATTTCAATGTTCTGATAAATAGAGGGTACTTCTTTATTCTTATCATATGAAGGGTGAAGATAATCAATGGTTGATATTTATCAAAAATATAAACCCTGATGAGGAGAGAAAGGGATTGGAATGGAAGGGTTTCTGAAAAATGTTTTCGATAAATATTTTCCTCAAACCCTCCGACATATGATTCAAAAGATAATCCTTTCCATCCTGATAAAAATACGGATCCATTAGAAGATATGAGGAAACTTTAAAAGGCTTCCACAATATTCCTATGACATTATTGTTACCCCCGAATGCATGTTTGACCTCATCTTTGGTTGGTTAAAACCCTGCCTATGGAAATCCATAATGATCCCTGACATTGGGAGCTATGAGTAAATTGTCTGATGTTTCCACAAAGACAACATGGAGATCAACGATCCTCAAGGGGGACATAAGAATATAAGGCATAAGGTAGAATTTAATTATGGTATTCCATGGATAAATCCAATGGTGCAATAAAATTCTTGTACCCAATATCCCAAAGCTATGGGAAGAAGCAGAAAAACAGTTGCTTGAAGGGGAAATGAAAATTCTATACGGGTGAAAAAGAAGGGTACCTGGATATTAAAAGTCAACATAAAAAATCCACTTATATGATAGAGGATAGGATCACTCTATTCAACCCTCAATTTATTATTAATTAATTCAACTTTAAAGAGCCAATGCACTTTGAAAATTAGTGCCTTAATCAAAGGGTTTTCAAAGGCAACTAACAACCTCCAAGGCAGAAAGGGAGAGCTTTTTCGATCATTATCACCGAATCGATCCCCGAAAATGAAGTGGTGACAGGTACTCTAGTAATTCATTCATGAATAGTGAATTTACTTCTTTATTCTGGTTCTATGAATTATTTTTTATCCTGAAAATTTAGTAGAACAATCTCAACACCACCACAAATCATGGAAGTAAAGTTGTCGAAGAGAACGACAAATGGGGAAGTCATTGTATCCCATAAATATAACTGATCCTTGGTTATAATTTGTTGAATCAGCTTCCTAGAAAACATTTTCATACTCCCTCGTGAGTAATATGATAAAATTATTAGCATTGATTGGCATTCCCTTTATATAACAAACATAAATTTTTGTGAGTGAGTAATTAGTCTCCATATGGTGAATCGACCCCTGATTCTGTACAAGTGCAAGGATGAGGATAAATATTCTTCATCACCATAATATAAAGTGCGGGTATTAATTTCCTATGAGCATGCATATCTGGAAAAAATGATTGAGTTAAAAGAAGAAACCATCCTTGAACGCATTTTTATTTTGTGGGAATTTACTGAATTGTATCCCGAAGAATTAACTAATCCTCACCTGGAAGTGATGTTGAATTTCCAATTGATCATATACCTTGGGATTTTCTAATATCCAATACTCCATATTCAATGGCTATCGTGGATCGAGAGGAGAATAAGAAAAAACTACATGAAAATTTGGATAAACGGTTTATGCACAAAAGTGTTTCACAATCGGGTGCACCATTCCTATTCATCTAGAATAAGGATGGGTCAATGATCTATTTTATTGATTATCATGATCTCAAAAAAATCATTATAATTAACAAGTATCCTCTTCCAATAATTGATGACTTGTTCGATCTTCTACGGGGATAAAAATAATTCTACATAGTGGATTTGTGGTCGGGATATAACCAAGTAAAGGTGAAGAAGGAGGATATCCCCATAACATCATTTTGTACAAGATATTGGCACTATGAATTCATAGTAATTATTTTTAGACTCACTAATGCTCCATCAATCATACTGAACATTATGAATAGAGTTTTTAGAAATTACCTTGACAAAATTGCGGTATTCATTATAGATGATATTTTAATATACTCTAAATACAAGTAGGGGGATGAGGAGATTCTATGTATTGTACTATTGACATTGTGAAAGGAGAAGCTCCATGTAATGTACATTAAGTGTGAGTTTGTGTTGAAATAGGTCTCATTATTGGGTCATATAATCAAAAGAAATGTTATATTTGTAGATCCATCCAAGGCAACAGAAATTGGGAGACGTCTAGTGCCAACATCAGTAATAGATATTTGTATCCTCCTGGGGTTAGCTGGATATTATTGTCGATTTGTGGGAAATTTATCGGAATTGATATACACTCTTACCAATCTAACTCAGAATAGAGTAAGTTATTCATGGGGTTATGAAAGAAAATATTTCTTCATGGAGTTGAAAATGAGGCTTATCATAACACCTGCGCTGACACTACCCATAAGCGGAGAACTTTTTGTTGTATTTAGTGATGCATTGAAGAGAGTATTGGATGTGTGTTGATGAAAAATTATAAAATTATTTCAAATTATTCAAGGAAATTGAATGTAATGAGAAAAAATATCCAAAACCATATCTAGAGTGGGCTATTGTAATCTTCTCCTTAAAAGTTTTGCAACATTACATCTTTGGTGAGAAGTTTGAAATATATAGAAATCACAAAATCCTCATGTATAAATTCACACATAAAGAGTCGAACATGCTCCAATGAATATGGTTAGAGATGATCAAAGAATATTACTACTAAATCCATTACGACATAGGGAAAGTGAACTAGGTGCAATATGTTATAGTTATAAAGGAACAAATGATTCTATCATTTATTTAAATTTAAAGGATCCAATATTCTTATATTTTATGAAGATGGATATGGGAATCATAAAGAATGGAACAAAATCAATCATTTCACTGATGATTTCTCAACCATATCTATTGTAAAGGATAACAGAAGATCAAAAGGATGATTTGGGAATTAATAAGAAATTTGAAACTATCATAGAAGTAAAATTATTGGTGTTAAATGTAAATGAAGAAGTAATACTTATATTTAGGACTAGACTATGCATTCCATCAAATCTGAAGTTAAAGAATGGACTTCTGTGTGATTTACGTTGTCTGAATTTCTCCATTTAACTCAGAAAGACAAAGATGTATTGAGGTCTATGAGAGCATTATTGGAGGGATAAAATGTAGATGAATATTTCTGAGTATACATCACTGTGCATAGTATGTCTGAAATTGAAGGTTGAGAGGTAGAAGTCACTGGGGATGATGTAACCCTTACAGATACCAGTTTAGAAATGGGAGAAAATCATTATAAACATTATCACCGGAAATATGAATAAATATAAAGTAATTAATTCTATAATGGTTGTTTTGGATCATAGTAATAATACTACACACTTCATTGAAATTTGATTGGATTTATCATTGTATCAACTGGAACAGATTTTTATCAGATAAGTGGTAAGATAGCCTGGAGATACACAATCGATTTTTTCTAATCGATACCACGATTCACCTCAATATTTAGTAAGATACTCCTATATGCTCTAAATACTGAGCTAATATTAACTACATCTTATCCTGATCAAACTGATGGCCTATCTGACCGGAATGTCCAAATAGTTGAGGACATGGTGAGAGAATGCTAAATGGATGTGAAAAGAGGATGGTATCAGCATCTTCGTCTAGTTGAGTTCTATTACCATAACAGTTTCCACAGAAGCAACCAAATGAATATTTATTAATCCCTTCATGGGAAAAGGTGTAGAACACCACCATGCTTGGATGATGCAGGGAAACAAAAACACATAGCTCTAGAAATGGTCGAAGAAATAGTGGATAAGGTTCACACCATCCAACAACACATTAGAGCTGCTTAGAGTCGACAAAAGATCAATTTTGACAATCATATATGAGAACAATATTTTGATGTTTGAGACATGGTATTCCTCTGCATATCACTATGGAAGAGAGTAATGGGATTTTAGAAGAAGGTAAAGCATGGTCCAAGGTATATCACCCATTTTGTGATCCTTGATCACATTGCAACAGTTGCCTATCTACTAGTAATCCAACCAATTTTATCTCTCGTAAATGATGTATTACATGTATCACTATTGAAAAAATACATACCTGAACAAACTTATTCAATTAATCTAGAGGTTCTACCATTGGAGAATGTCATATCCTATGAAGATAATTAGGTGAAGATATTTGATCATAGAGAAAAAGTTCTTCAAAATAAGATAGTTCCCCCCATCAAGGTGTTGTGGAGAAACCACATGTTTGAAGAGGAAATGATGGAATTAGAGGAAGCCCTGAAGCATATTTACCCAAATCTGTTTTAGTTTAGGAAAACAATTTTTTTTGTGAAATTTTTTAGGGGGGGAGATTGTAACGACCAAAACTATTATTAATTAGAAATTATTTTGATCATTTTAAATATCTTATTATGTAAAATTGTTATATAAACCATATGAACATCCTTGATTTTATGTATCTGGATTTTAAAGTAGAATTATGAAATTTTACCATAGATAATAAGGTTTTTGAACAATGATCACCTAATTTGAATAAATATAGGGTTTAACAAATCCAATTTACTTGGAGAAAGGAAACAATGACCTCATCTAGCAGAATTCCTCCATACGAAGCTCATTTTTCAGATAATTGAAAGGAGGTAGCTTCACTAGGATTCACTGTTGACCGAAACAATGTTGAGATTTGAAATGTTATTCTTGAATGAAATCTCCAATAGGATTAGTGGATGTTAGTTGACATTCCCACTCGAATGATGTTATCAGACCCTCCCTAATAGTTAGTCACAATCTCACAACTTACCAGTATGTTTTATGTGGGTGTTATATGGGGTTATATAACCAGAACCTTTCACTATTATTATGTGTTTTCTTTTTTATATAAAAAATATACATTCACTTCATTATTGTTACTTTGTAAATGAGTTTTAAAGAACTAATAGTATTTCTAGTTAATATTCAATTAAAAAATCTATTTTGATTAATTAATGGTTTTTTCAAATTAAATAAAATTTAAATAAAATTTTATTATTATTATATTAATTTTTATTAAATATAAATGATCATATAATTTTTATGAATACAAATGTAAAGACCCCAAATTTCCATGTAAGTTTTTTAATTAAATGGGAATTTTATGAGTCCGTGAAAATTGACGGTGCATGATTCCAAGGCCTGGAGTGCCTGGAATGAATTTCTGAAATTTTTTTGGGTACGTTATGTAAATGTGCAAGCTGGTTTTTCTAACATTTGAACTGCTACTCGGAATTTAAATCCAAGGGCACTGTTGAACTCGCAGTGCTGATATTCACATAAAAATACATTCACCTCGATGATAGTTGGTCGAGGGTAAAAGTCAGTTTTTGGGTTTTTCATGGAAATATTAAAATAAAATAAACATGGGTTTTATTTTATTTTGTTTTAACCAACCTCCTTGTGGATGTTAGTGGTGGGGACCATATGAATTTAACCTCCCATGAGAACTTATGGTGGTGGGGTCCACCTGAGCCTAAACTCCCATGAGAGGTTATGGTAGTGGGGGCCACCTGGGATTAAACTCCCTTGAATCCCCCCTTTAAATGTAGGAAAACCTATCAACCTCCTACCCCTCACTAATGTGGAGGGCCCTCTTGACTTCCTCGACATTTATTGTGCCAACACACATATCTTTATAATTCCAACACTCCTTAAATTAATTAATTTATTTTGAAATATATGCCAACAACATAATAGATATTATAATCTATTACTTTGGGCTACCTATTCATTTGTTGGAAAAGAAGGATTGGGAGAACATGGGAGAAATATCTCCAAACAAGAACGCTCCGCCAACGAAGAACGACGACCTCTGTCGACATTCTTCCTCGGGACGTCTTTCAACATGGGACGTCATCATCTACGATTTATTGACGACCGTACTACCTCCTTGCACCAAAGTCAACAAGAGAACAATGTAGGGGTTTATTCCTAAATTTTTATCACTCTCCATGTACTCCCTTCTTTTCTTGTTCAGGTTGGGAACAAACATTGCAGAAGAATATGGTTTCATGTTCATGCTTCGTTCTTTGTGAACCACTTGCTACCAATCTAAACGCGGAGGGTGCGATCCAAACAAACAGGACCCGACCCCTCTTCCATTATTCTTTTGTGTATTCTTTATAATGGAAGAAGGTGATGAATACGACGGAGGCAATGGCACTGCCACCCACGGCCTCGCCGCACCGCCCCGGCCGACCCATGACCTCACTGAGCCACGCAGCCTTCTGTCGGGCCATGCCGCCATCCAAGCTGAGCCACTTTTTTGTCCACCAAGCCGCACTGCCGCCGAGATGAGCTGTTCAACTACCCAAGACGAGCCACAATGCCATCTGAACCGAGGCACGGCGTCATCTTCCGAGTCGCACTACCACCGTGCCAAGTTGCTCCCCCATTCGTGTCGAGCCTTACCACCGTCCGAGCCGAGCGGAGCCGCCGTACACCAAGCTGTGCCACCATCTGAGTCTAGCCACACTGCCACTGAGTCGATATACTCTGCCGAGCCAAGCCACTCTTCCCTCATGACCAAAATACCACCGAACTACAGCCGATATGGCGACCCGTGGATGATTCGGGCTCTTCACATCCAGTCTGTTCCCTTGCGGTCGGTCCGTACCCTCGTGACCGGTCCGTGCCCTCATGGTTGGGTCAGTTCCATCACCGTGCTACTCAGCTGAGACGCCCTCACGACACCCTCACGGCCCTCACGGGCCAGGTCAGTTCGACCAGATAGGATCATACCTGGGCCCGCTACGACCCATTTACCTTCTCATTACCATAACTTTGGCACTAGTAGTCCATTTGAAGAACTGTCAGGGGAATTATAAATCAGGGTGCAAGACAGTTCTTTATTGTATATTCCACTATGTTTGGGATTGAGATGGGTTATGGTCAGGTTGGATCAATCACGAATCCAACCGGGCCCCTAGGACTAAAAGCCTAATAACTCACAGACCAGACGTCCGATTGACGCACCGTCTATTACGCTGAGATCCCTATGATGTGGCATACCATTAATATACTTCTTCTTGGGACTTCGTGGTAGTTGGAGTATTGACTAGTAGATTGTGTAGCAGATCCTCCTTGAGACAAGGGATCATTGTGCAGAAATCTAGTGGCTGGCTGAGACTTGATGACAACTGACCGTTAGACTTGGAGTGACTCGACAAGCCAATTAGGGAGTGCCTTGGTAACGCGGAAGACCCATGGTGGGGAGTGCCTCTATGTGATGTGACAGACCCATGATGCTCGACAGGAGAAGTTCCTCAATAATCCTTGAGTGGGAGCTCCTCTGTGTGACGCGCCAGACCCACGGTGGGGAGCACCTCTGGGTGATGCAACCGAACCACAGTACACCACAAGAGGAGTACCTCAGTAGTCCAAGGTTAGTGGGATGTGTCTCTGTGTGATGCGGAAGTTTCACTATACTCGATAGAAAATGAGTCCTCCAGAAACCATGGTGTTCAACGTAGAGTTCGGAATGTTTATTTATACTACCCACAGAATAATTCATGTTTTTAGTTGAGTCAGAACCTTTGTGTTTTCTTCACGATTGAGATGGATTAATTGATAACTTAGGTTTATGTATGGTCATATACATAAGTAAACGTATCTGAGTATTTCATACTTTGTGTTTATCCTTGATGGATTTTGTGAGACCAAGAGGGTCTTGGGGTAACTACGGAATATCGTGATACTCACCCCTACAAGGGAAACACCCACACTTAATTGTGTTTGGCACAAATGAAGGACATCCCTGATGGAGGCTGAGTGTACCAGGACTGGATTATACTCAGATGTGGACCGTATGGTGTGTCGATACATGGATGAGACAGATGAACATGCTGTGCTGAGGAGGTGATCTATACCTACCCCTTAGGTAGGAGCCTCGGAGGATGACCAAACAACTGACATTCCCTTTCTTTAGTTGTATTTTATCACAGATGAACTTGTACTTTCATGTTGGGCTTGTATTCTAGACCCTTTTACATTCAGAACCCTTTTGTTATACAGTTTACCTGGTGTTTTGTCCAGCTGTGTACTTTATTGTGTGTGTTTTTACAGATTATAAATGCATTTCCTTCCCAGTTTTAGGGATTTACACCTTTGGTTCTAGTCCCCAGCCCCAGGCCTATGGAAGGTGGGCTTGGGGTAGTCACGACACATTCCCTGGGGGACGAGTCATGACAAATTGTTATCAAATGCGTTAGTTCTACCGCAGAACAAGGACTCTGAATTTTTCTATGAAGAAATAGTGTTAAGTGTATTGAGGGTGGTTTTTTGTTCATGGAGTTCAGTGTTGGTGTGGCAGCCGACGTATCCATACACCAGGACTCTGACAGCTGATTTCTAACTCAGTGCACGAAAACATTGATTGTGTGTGTTTTTTCAAAAGTTTTTTTGTGATCTTTTGATTCAACTCACAAGGTATAAATTTCTGCTCACCAGGTATATCTTTTGACCGTGGAGCGACTGTTTCTTTTCAGGATGCCTCCACACAAATAGCATGTTAGAGTTCTGAGAGTTTTACGTAGTGATAGCCCACTGAGCATCGGGGACTCGGTATAGGGCCCTCATCCAGTAGAGGCACCAGTGGAGGCACCAATGGTACACCTACCCATTGGGCCACCAATGCCACCAGCCCTAGCAATATATGGTGGACACAACTTGAGCGCATTACATATTTTCTAGTGCTATAGTCCACCTATGTTCAGGGGAGAGGTGGACCCGCAGGCAGCTGAGGACTGGATGGAGGCTGTGGTGAGTGTTTTCTGACTGGTTGGGACACTAGATGATCTCTTGGCGATTCTTGCTTCTATCCTTTTATAGGCAGAAACGAGCATATGGTGGATCTTGATGCTCTAGGTTCACGACGAGGTGATGTTTCTTTGGGAAGACATCAAGAGCCTATTTCGGGAGGATTTCTTCCAGCAACTCTTCACGTAGTGCACATATAAAAGCTTCTTCATCTTCAGCAGGGACATGTGATTGTGGCTCAGTACTCACAAATGTTTACTGATCTTTCACCCTAATTTATAGATATGTTTTGAGTTACATTCTTCATGTCCCGGACATTTGAGCAGGTGATTAGGCGAGAAATCATGGCTTCGGTGATCTCACTCAACATCCCGACCTAGGTAGTGGTGTTAGAGAGAGCCCTCTTGGTGGGGAGTTTCCTTACCGAGCACTCACTAGCAGCGAGATCCACTACTAGTCATCACGTAGTGGAGTCTTTTTCAGCTGGAAGTAGACATATTTCACAGAGGTCCCAGAGGACTAGACCAATAGGTGGATGAACGCATGACTCCGGATCAGTTGTGCGGGGCACCCAAAGCAGAGATAGTCATGCTAGGAGCGGGAAGTGTTATGCATGAGACGAGCATGGTCACATAGCACGTGACTATCTGGGCTGCCATTTAGATGATCATTAGTCAGTCGAAGGACCGCTCAGGCAGAGACAAAGGTTCAACTGTGGAGGTCCGTAGGGAGAAGGTGGACGTGGCAGAGGAGTTGGCCATGCAGCTGGTGGTGGGTGACGATTTGAGGTGTTACCACCACCACCACCACCAGGATTTCCACCCCGACCACAGGGAGCTGGTAGACAGGGGCGAGCATAGATCTAGGCATCTGAGGCCTATGATCACGATGCTCTGGAGATGATACAAGGTACAATCTATGTCTACTCCACCATAGTTGCAGTACTTATAGACACATGTTCCAATCATTCTACTATTTCCACCTCCCTCATTCAGATCTCGGAGATTCTGATTAAGTCGTTGGCTTGATCCTTACGGATAGAGACTACTACAGGAGAGTATTTGATGATAATGCGCTGGTGCCAACAGTGTGAGCTTACTCTTGGAAGTGAGAACTTTGGCTGGTATATCCTAGTAGCGGCGTGGAGGCCTTACGATGTAATTTTGGGAATGGACTGGTTATCTACATTCCATACTCAGATCGACTATATTAGGAACAATGTGCGGTGTGTCTGCATG
Organism: Viscum album; assembly: GCA_963277665.1. Lineage (NCBI taxonomy): Eukaryota > Viridiplantae > Streptophyta > Magnoliopsida > Santalales > Viscaceae > Viscum > Viscum album. The sequence goes on along the minus strand of OY728161.1, from coordinate 1,184,323,253 downwards.
GATACGACCAGGTTTACCTTCACCGGTGAGAAGGGAGCCTTTGCAGTGCATTATGGACTTACTCAGAGGAGGGTGCAACCGATTAATCTTTATTTGGCTAGACTTACCCTCATAGTAGTTGATGTGGAGAGTCAGAGCTATCTTGTAGTGGTGGACTAATACATGGATGATTTTCTTGAAGATGTCAGAGGTCTACCTCCTCATAGAGAGGTGGACTTTTACATTGACTTGTATTCCAGGTCGACACTGATATCTACCCCAGCGTATCGAATGTCTCCAGCAGAGCTTCGTAAGCTACGAGTACTGCTAGTATAATAGCAGGAGAAGGGGTTCATTCGACTTAGTGTTTCACCTTGGACAGCCCCGATTCTATTCTCCAAGAAGGAGGATGGGAGCTTGAGGTGTTGGGTCGAGTTTCAGCGCCTGAAGCAGATGAACTTTAATAACAAGTACCCACTCCTGTGGATTGAAGAATCTTTGATCAGTTGAAGGGAGCATGTGGGTTCTCAAAGATAGGCATCAGATCATGCTACCACCAATACAGTTTTTGAGATAAGGATGTGCATAAGACGACCTTCAGGTGTTGGTATGGCCATTACGAGTTCTTGGTTATCGCATTCGGCGTGACCAACACTCCAGCAGTGTTCATGGGACTCATGAACATGATCTTTCAGAAATACCTTCTTCTCTTTGTAGTGGTCTTCATCGAGGATATTCTGATCTAATCGGCTACTGATGAGGAGCATGCCTATCATTTACATGTAGTACTGGACACACTTCGAGAGCACCAGATTTATGGTAAGCTCTCGAAGTGCCAGTTCTGGATCAAAGTGGTTCACTTCATAGGACATGTCATATAGGAGGCTAGAGTTGAATTATATCCAACAAAGATTGAGGCAGTACTTTCTTGGGAGCCACCAAAGAGTGTGACAAAGGTACAAAGTTTCCAGGGTTTGGCTGGATACTAATAGAGTTTTGTGTCAGACTTCACAAGAGTTGCAGCACCACTATCAGCATTAATAAAGAAGGGACAACCATTCTTGTGGATGGAGAAATGCCAGTGGAGTTTTTATGATTTGAAGTAGAGGACGACTAGGGCCCCCATCTTGAATATTCTAGTGGAGGGCGTAGGGTAAGTAGTTTACTACGACGTGTCAGGCACTGGGCTCAGATGTGTCCTGATTCAGGAGAAAGCAGTGATTACATATGTTTCTCGATAGCTAATATAACACGAGCAGAACTATGCAACCCATGACCTAGAGTTAGCAGGAATGATATTCTCTATGAAGATGTTGAAGCACTATCTAATGGGTGATCCTTGTATAGTGTACTCTAATTACAAGAGTCTTAGGTCTATCTTCTATCAGATGGACCTGGACCTATGACATTGATATTGGCCTGAGTTCCTCCATGACTATGACTTAGAAATATTCTATAATCCATGTAAGGGGAAAATTTTATTAGATGCACTCTGCAGGAGGTCTGGTATATAGTTTCTAGGTGAGGCGAGAGAGCAACTGCCTGCTTTATAGATATCCTTTGTGGATATAGATGGAGCATATTTTTTTTAGTCTCTTACTGTTACTCCCCCACTTCTTCATTGAGTTAGGGAGTCACAACGTGGGGATGCTGACTATGAGACACGACGTGCTCAGATATCCACAGGACATGCACCATATGGATTTTCTAAAGGTGGGGAGCACATAATTTTCTTCATAGGACGTGCCATGGTACCAGTGTCACTTTAGGAGGATGTGTTGAGGGAGTACCAAACATCCCCTCTAGCGGTAAATCCAGGAGTGTAGAAGATGTACCCGGATCTCTGTCTACCGTAGTGGTGTCCAGGAATGAAGAAGGTTGTAGCAGAGTTTGTCTCTTGATGCCTCACTTGTCAGCAATTGAAGGTGGAACATCAGGTACCAGAAGGCTTGGTTCAACTTTTAGAGGTCACATAGTGGAAGTGGGATGGGATATCCATGGACACCGTGATAGGACATTCATATATATACAGAGGTCGGGACTCAATTTGGGTAATTGTCGACCGACTCACCAAGTCGGCACACTACCTACCGATCAGAGAGTAGGGTTCCGTAGAGAGATTAGGATTCCTCTATGTGCAATAGATTGTGCGGCTACATGGAGTACCTTCGATGATTGTCTCTGATCATGACACACGTTTTACTTCCCGGCTATGGAAAGTATGCACGAGTCTTTCAGGATGCAACTTCATTTGAGCACCACCATCCATACTCATATGGATGGCCAGAATGAGCGGACCATTATTACCCTCATGGACATGCTGCATGCTTGTGTCCTAGACTTCGGTCGCTACTGGGAGGATCACTTGCCTTTGGTGGCGTTTTCATACAACAACAGTTATCACTCCAACATAGGGATAACATCTTATGAAGAATTATTCAAGAGACCATGCAGATCACATTTATGCTGGACTGACCCAGGAGAGTCAACACTAGTGGGACCAAAGATCATATGGGAACCCACATAGAAGGTGCAGATCATCCAAGAGTGGATGAAGACTACACAATGTAGGTAGAAGATATATGCTAATAGGAGACATAGACCTCTAGAGTTCTAGGATTGAGACAATTACTTTCTACAAGTCTCACTCCGACAAGTTCTACGGAGATTTTGCTAAGGCGACAAGATATCTACGATTTTTATCGAACCTTTTTAGGTCTGCAACATAGTTGGTGAGGTGGCATACCGCTTAGATCTTCCACCTCAGTTGCACCAGGTGCATGACGTCTTCCATGTATCCCAGCTGAGGAAATACGTGCATGACCCTTATCACATCATCGACCATGGAGAGCTTGACGTTGATGATGGGGTGTCTTTTACGGAGGTTATAGTAAAGATTGAGGTTCCTTAGAAGCTGGTCCCTCATGGATGGTCGATACCTCAGTGCACGTTTTCTTGTAGTATGAGAACCTCTAGGAGAGAACATTGGAGAAGGAGGCTCAGATGCCTACCCAGTACCACCCACATGTTCCCTTAGATTGAGTTGTGGATTACGAGGATGTAAAGACTAAGGATGGGAGAATGTAAAGACCCATAATTTCCATGTAAATGTTTTTAATTAAATGGTAATTTTACGAGTTCGCGAAAATTAATGGCTTGTGATTCTGAAGACAGGAGTGCCCAAAATGAATATCTTATCTTTTTTTTTCAGGTATGTTCTGTAAATATGTGAGTGGATTTTTCTAACATTTGAACCGGTGCTCGGAAGTGAAATCTGATGGCACTGTTGAACTCGCAGCTTTATTATTTTCTTAATAAGTCATTCAACTTGATGCCAGTTGGTCAATGGTGAAGGTTAGTTTTTTGGGTTTTAATGGAAATAATAAAATAAAATAAACACACATTTTATTTTATTTTTTTGTAACCAACCTCCTTGTGGAAGTTAGTAGTGGGGACCACCTGACCTTAACCTCCCATGAGAGGTTATGGTGGTGCGAACCACCCGAGCCTAACCTCCCATGAGAGGTTATGGTGGTGGGGACCACCTGGGATTAAATCCCCTTAAAACCCCCTTTAAATTTAGGACAACCTTTCAACCCCCCCTCATTAATGTGGCAGAGCCTCCTGACTTCCTCCACATTAATTATGCCAACACACAAATCATTATTATGAAATATCTCCTTTAATTAATTAATTCTGTTTTGAATTTTATTCCAATGACTTAATAGATATTACAATCTATTACTTTGGGCTCCCTATTAATTTGTTGGTAAAGGAGGATTGGGAGAACTTGGGAGAAATTTCTCAAATGAAGAATGCTCCTCCAACGAAGAATGCCGACCTCATTTGACCTTCTTCCTCAAGACTTATTCTGACATGGGATTTCTTCATCTATGAAGAATCGACAACTCTGCTACCTCCTAGTGCCAATGTCAACAAGATAATGAGGTAGGATTTTATTCTTAAATGTTTATCAATCTCCATGTACTCCCTTCTTTTCTTGTACGGGTTGGGAAAAATCATTGCGGAAGATTATGTTTTCATGTTCATGCTTTGTTCTTTGTGAACCACTTTCTACCACTCTAAATGTGGAGAGTGCAGGCTAAACAAACACGGCTCGACCCCTACTCTGTTCTTATTTGGTGTATTCTTAGAAATTGAGGAAGGTGATGAAGATGAAGGAGGCAACGATGCTGCCACCCGCGGCCTCACCACGCTGCCCCGGCCGACCCACAACCTCGCCGCACCGCCCCGGCTGACCCACATCCTCGATGAGTCGCGCCACCATCCACTGAGCTGTGATGCCATCCGAGCCGAGTTGTGCCACCGTCCGCAGAGCAGCAGCACCGCCGAGCTGAGCCGTGTTGCCGTTTAAGACCAGCCGCACCACCATCTGATCCGAGACGAGTCGCCATCCACCGAGCTGCGCCGACACCGAGCCGAGCCGCACCACTGTTTGAGCCGAGCCATGCCACCATTCAAGCCTAGCCATGCCGCCATCCACTGAGTCGGTCCTGCATCCAAGCCAAGCTGCTTCACTGTCGAGTCGAGCCGCACCTCCAAACTGAGCCACCCCTTCTCCTGGTTGAACCGACGCTGAACCGTGGCCGGTCCGTCGAACTGCGGCCAGTCCAGGATCCTCACGGCCAGTACGCACCCCTAGCGGCTGGTTTGTGCCCTCGCAGCCTGTCCACGCTCTTCAAGGTAGGTCGGCGCCCCTCGCGGCTGGCCTGCGCCCCTCGTTGCCGGTCTGCGCCCCTTCCGGCCGGTCTGCGCCCCTCGAGGCCGGTCTGCGCCCCTCACGGACAGTTTGTGCCCTCACGGACAGTCGATGCCCTTACGGCCAGGTCGGCTCCATCACAGTACTAGTCATCTAAGCTAACCTTGCGGGCCTCGTGGGCCGGTCCAGACCAAACGGGCTGGGTCAGTCAAACCAGGTCGGATCAGACCTTGGCCAACTATGACCCATTTACCTTCTCTTGTCCATAACATTGGTACCGGTCGTCCATTTGAAAAACTGTTAGCATCACTAGAAATCATGGATTGAGAAAGTAACTTTGAGTATATTCCACGGAGTTTTGTACTGAGATGGAAAACAATCAGGTAGAATCGAGCACGAATCCATCAGGGCCCCCGGGACTAAAAGGATATTAACTCACAGATCGACGTTTGATTTACACGGCATCTGTTACGTTGAGATCCCAATGACGTGGTGAACCTTTGAGATACTTCTTCGTGGGACTTCTGGGAAGTTGGAGTATTGACCAGAAGCTTGTGGGGTGGATCCTCCTAGAGGTGAGCGAGCATAGTGCGGATGTTGAGTCAAAAGTTTTCGTTTGACTTTTATGTCTTGTTCTGGAAATCACAAATGTATTCATATATGCTTATCGTACTGACCATGCTCATCATATTGACCATACTCATCATACTGACCATGTTTATTGTATTGAACATACTCATCATACTGACTATGTTTATCATATTGACCATACTCATCAAACTGACCATGCTTGTCATACTGACCACGCTCATCGTACTGACCATTCTCATCGTAATGACCATGCTTATCATATTGACTATGTTGATCGTATTTTTAAACTGACTATGCTGATCGTACTAATTATGATTATCGTACTGAATAAATCATGGTGACTCTGTCAAACATATTGACTTTTGTGTATCGTACTCTCTTTGTATCATATCAGTACATTACACTAAGTAATACTTATAGTAATCATATTTTATCACATGATTGTTTTTATCCTTTATCAACACATGACAATAATACTCATGTTTATCATCATCTTATATCTTTTGTTTTAAGAAAAAAGATGTCGTGGAGTTCGTTACAAACTAATCAAAATGATGTCGTGTTTTCTGTTTCAATATGACCGTTATAATTCCAATTGTCCAAGTCCCTTCGAGTTTTCTGGAGAAATATGACCATTGGAGGAAATATTACCGTTGGAACCTAAGGACTATAAATATGAGGTCATTTGAAGATGAAAATAGTGAACTCAGATACTTTTATCATTTTATGCTACTATCATGTTCTAGAGAGAGACGCTGTGACTTCTCTCTTGCTTCGTGCGAAATCCTTGATATTACAAATTGTGAATGACTTGTTCTTATTTTTTTTGTATTTCATTAAGTGCATTGTTTTTCTTTGTGTGACCGATCAGGTGATAACGATCGATAGCTGCTGCGGATAGACAGATGGTGGTTCCGATCATCGTATCGAGGGATTTCAAGTGTTTGAAAGACAAAGATGCCCATTACCTACAAAATTTAGGGCTTGCGAGGATATCAAGATAGATGTACTGATCATCGTATCGAGGGATTGCGGGGATAGAAAGAGAGACATACCAATCATCGTATCGAGGGCTTACCAAGGTGGTTGTAAGACATACCTTTTATCTTAGGTGAAAGGATACCCTTCTCTTTGGGATAAAATAATTGTAATAGTTTTACATTTCTGTTGCTGTTTGTTTTTGAAAGGGAATTTTTTTGTTTCCTTTCTTCATTTCATATTCATTTGTAATTGTTTCAATTACAATCATACTTTTACATATTGTATCGATTGATTCTATACGTTTTATGGTAGAATCCTTCACTATTATATTACTCTGATTATTGTATTCATTTGAATAATATTGATTTACTTTTCTTGTAGTATTAAATTTTATCATATCTTTTATATCGAAGTCATTTGTGGTTATTTGTGTTTTTTGTGAATTTTATTATTTTAAGATAATTTAAACTAATTTCTTATGTGTTTAAACACAATGTTTTTAAACCTACAATTCACCCCTCCTCTCGTGTCATTCCATCTAATATACATATACATATATATATCGATCCAAAAATTGGTATCAGAGTATGTTTCCACTGAATTGTGTTTTTATTACTATTTTTTGTTTCAATTACTTACTACACTAAAGTGTGGAGTGGAAAAGATATTGTTTTATTAGATGGAGGGAATGAATATTGGATCAATTGACAATCTAAATCCAATTAGACCACCAATATTTAATATGAATGATTATGAGTACCAGAGAGATCGAATGAATACATTTGTTATCAACACTAGTGTAGACAATTTTATTATGCTTACTGAAGGTTAAAAAATTCCTGACAAAGTAGTCAATACTTTAACCAATCAAGAGAAGCAAGAATATCAAATGAATTACAAGGCACACAATACTTTACTGTATTCAATGACCAGGAATATATAAATACAGATATCTTATTTTGAACCAGCCAATTGTATTTGGAATAAATTGGAAGTCACACATTTTGGTACATCTAAGGTTATAGAAACAAGAAGAGCAATTCTTTGAGCAGAGTATCATGGATTTCTTTTTCCTTATGGGGAACTAATATCTAAAGTGAAAAAAGATTCATGACAATTGTCAATAGTTTAAAATCCATGGGATAAATAGGTCTTGATGATGAAGCTCTTGTTGAAAAAATTATAGATATAATGCCACACGAATGGGAGTCAAAAAGTACAGTTATTAATGAAAACATGAAATTTTCCCAGATTACTCTTGATGAAATCTTTGGAACTATTTTATAGCACAAGACAAGAATGTAGAGAGATGCTGATTTAAATAAGAAGAAAAATGGATATGAAAGTGTAGCTTTTACTACTGCATCTAAATCTAAAACACCTGAAAGGATAACAAGATCCAATGAAAAGTAATTTTTTATGTCAGAATCAAGTGATTGTGATAATTCAGATAATGATTTAGCCAATATTTATCAAAGGATGAACAAGATTGTTGGAAAAAAAGACATCCAATACATATTTAAAAAGAATGATAGAAAGGATAAGAATGATTCAGAGGTAACTTGTTATTAATATAAGAATGCAGGTCATATAATACCTGATTGTCCTTCACTGAAGAGAAAAGATAAAAAGGAGAAACATTCTGAATGAAATAAGAAAAATTATTACGAGACAAAGACAAAGAAATTCATGAATGCTAATGATAATTGTAGCACAAGTGGTGATGATTCATCAGATGATTATTCAGATATGAATACTCAAGACAAAGGAATATTGAACTTATATCCAGATTATCAATTGAATATCATTATTTCATGGATCAGGTACACAATGGTGAAGCTAGTACAAATGTTTCCTTAAATGAAAATTATACTGAAAATAAATATTATGAATCTTTGAATGATGATTCTTCTTCATCAAAAGATAATATATTACATTCTTATGAAGTATTTTCTAGGTTTTTTAAACTACTTGAGAATGAAAATTCTAAACTCAAGAAAAATCTTGATAAAGAAAATTCTAGAATTTCAATTTTAACTAAAGAAGTATCAGATCTTTCCAATGATATTGATAGGAAAACTAATGATTTTGAAAATATTTTAAAAACCCTTGAGAAAGTCAAATTAGATAAGAATAAAAATTCTAAGGATCTTGAAAATGTAATATCTAAGAATTTTTTTTTCGAGCCTAACTGTAGTTCAAAATCAAATGTTTTAGAGGTTAAAAACATAGTTTTAAAACTAAAGTCAGAAATTTTTTCTTTGAAGATATCTTTTTCAAACATTACCTAGAGAAAGGAAGACTTTGATAAAATGTATTCTAAAATTTGACCTTTGAGAAATCATTATTGTATTGGTTATACTCTTTCAAAACCAGTTTTTAGAAATAACTATTTTGTTCCTCAAAGGAACCCTTTTTGTTCTATGTGTTAATTTGGTGGACACGGGAAAATAGATTGTTCTCTTAAAAGATATTAGTCTCTAGGATTTCATAAAGCACATTTTGAAAAACAAATATGGATTCCAAAAATTCTATTATCTAACCCTTCCGGATCCAAAAATGTTTGGATTCCAAAAAACTAATTGTTTATTTTTCAGAAAAATAAGAAGTGTACCAACAAAAAAATATTTGGTACATGGATAGTTGTTGTTCTTGACACGTTACCAGAAACAATGATTTCTTTGAAAATATTATCAAAACAAATGGTGAAACGGTTACATTCGGAGATAATTCTCAAGGAAATATTGTTGGAATATGTAATATTGTTTTTTCTTGAAAAAGTTATTATTTCAAATGTTTTTTTTTTGTAAAATGCCTTAAGCACAATCTCATCTGCATAAGTAAATTATGTGATGAATGATACCTTGTGAATTTTAGAAATGATAAATTCTTAGTTAACAATTCCAAGGATGAGTTCATTCTATCTTCCCAGAGGCATGAGAATGTATACACTATTAACTTACATGACCTTAGGATCAAAAATTTACCTTTCTTAAGTGCAATAGAAGACCAATCGTGGATATGGCATTGAATACTAGGTCACTGAAACCTAAGAATCCGTCTTAAACTTTCTAAGAAAAGACTTGTAATGGGTCTAACGATTCATAGACATGATTCTTCAAAAGCCCGTGACCCTTGTCAATTTGGAAAGAAACATAAAACTAGCTTTAAGTCAACTAATTAAGTTTCAACATCTAATGCATTACAACTAGTGCACATGGATCTTTTTGGTCCTTCACAAACTAGAAGAATCAGAGGAAAATACTATGTATTTGTTTTTGTTAATGACTTTACTAGATTTACATGGGTCTATTTTCTAATAAAGAAATCTGAAGCCTTTTTCTATTTCAAATTTTTTAGAGACCAAGTTAAAAATGAGAATAATCTACCATTGATAACTATACATAATGATCATGGTGGTGAATTAAAAAATTCATATTTCAAAACTTTTTGTAGTATGAAAGGTATTACTCACAATTTCTCAGCTCCAAGAATGCCTCAGAAAAATTTTGTTGTTGAGAGAGAAATTGCATTCTTCAGGAAATGACAAGAACCATGTTGAGTGAATACTCAATTGATAAGCACTTTTGGGCTGATGCTGTTAGTACTTCTTGTTATATAATAAGTCATGTTTTAACAAGACCTTTTATTAATAAAACACCTTATGAATTGTGGACTGGACGAAAACATTATGTTTCATACTTCAAAGTATTTGGGTGCAAAGTATTCATTCTAAATAATAAAGATAATCTACAAAAATTCGCACCAAAATCTGATGAATGAATCCTTCTTGTCTTTTCTACAACTGCTAAGGCTTATAGAATTTTTAAATAAAAATACTTGTACTATTAAAGAAACAGTGCATGTTAAATTTTATGAAACTAATCCATTTGTTTTCAAACAATCAGAACCCACATCTTCAGATGTGTTTTCAGAAACTGATCATCAACCATTATTAGAAGATATTTTTGACAAGGAAAATGTTCAAGAATGCTTTTCTGAAACTATTACACTGGAAGACTTTTTACCATATGTCGATAAACAGCTTTTACAAAACCCAAATCAATTGCTTCTTAGGAATCATCCCATTGATTACATCATTGGTGATGTTAATCAACCTGTAAGGGCTATAAATTCCTTGAGAAATGAAATAGAACATCTCGCCTTTCTTTCCCAATTCGAACCTAAAAGTCCAAGTGAGGCCTTTGGTCATGAAGATTAGATTAAAGCAATATAAGATGAACTAAATGAATATGAAAGGAATCAAGTATGGACTTTAGTTGAAAGGCCTAAAGAAACAACTGTAATTGGTGTAAAATGGGTTTTCAAGAATAAATTTGATGAAAATAGAATCATTGTAAGAAATAAAGAAAGACTTGTTTCTAAGAGCTATAATCAACAAGAGGGAATAGAATATGAAGAAACATATGCTCCAGTAGCTAGACTTGAATCTATTCATATTTTATTAGCCTTTTCAGCATACTTTAATTTCAAATTATTTCAAATGGATGTTAAATGTGCTTTTCTAAATGGTTATGTTCAAGAAGAAGTTTTTGTTGAACATCCCCCTGGTTTTATAGACTCCAAATATCCTAATCATGTTTATAAACTTACCAAAGATTTATATGGCCTTAAACTAGTCCCTAGAATGTGGTTTGATAGACCTACATGATTTCTTTTAAAAAAATCCTGCAAAAGGAACAACAGATCCAACCCTTTTTATAGAAATAGGAAATAAAAATGTTTTTATTGTTAAAATTTATGTTGATGACATCATATTTGGATCAACTCAGTAGTCTCTAACTGATTCTTTTGAGAATCTAATGAAATCTGAGTTCAAAATGAGTATGATGGGAGAGTTAACATTCTTTTTAGGTTTTCAAATTTCTCAGAAACCAGAAAGAGCTTATATATCTCAATATAATTATATTAAATAATTACTCAAAAAGTATGGGTACAACGATAATAAATGTATTAGAACTCCAATTGGTACCTCAAATAAACTTGATCTTGATGAAACTGGGAAACCAGTAGATGAAACATGTTTTAGAGGTATGATAGGAATTTTGTTATACTTGACAGCTAGTCAACTAGACTTAATGTTTTCTGTATGCTTATGTGCATTATTCAAGTCTAATCCAAAAGAGTCTCATTTAAAATCTGTGAAAAGAATCATTCAGTATTTAAAAGGAGATCTATATTTAGGTCTATTTTATTCTTTTGGAAATGATTTTGTTTAAAGAAGTTTTTCAGATGATGACTTTGGTGGTTTTAGAATGGATAGAAAGAGTAAATCTAGAACATGTCATTTCTTAAAATATTCCTTGGTTTCTTGGTCCTGCAAGAAACAACACTCAGTAGCACTTTTTCCACAGCTGAAGCTGAATATGTAGTAGTTGGAAGTTGTTGTGATCATGTGTTATGGATGCAACACACACTCACAGACTATGGTTTGAGTTTTTCCAACACTCAAATTCAATGTGATAATACTAGCACCATAGCTCTTAGTACAAACCTATCACACCACTCTCATGCTAAACACATTGATATTAGACATCACTTTCTTAGGGATCACACACAAAAAGGAGATATTTTTTTTACAATTAATCAGAACACAAGAACAACATGCTGACATTTTTACAAAACCATTACCTTCCGATAGTTTTGAGTATATAAAAAAGAATCTAGGAATGGTTACATTACAGTAATCATTCATGTCTACTTCATGTTTTACACTTCTCCTTATATTAAAATACTCCTCTTAGAAAGGGGGAGAGAATTTTACTTAATGTGTTTTTATGATATTTATTTGTTTATTCTCTTGGTTTGTTATTATGTCTATCGTATTGACTGTTTAGTTATAGATTTTATCATTTATTTGTCATATTGTTTTCTTAGTTACTGTAATTTTTTTCTTTCCATCAGCAGGTCACCCTATGGTAACAAGTTTGTCTTCCATTGGCACGTCACCCTATGGTATCAAGTTTGTTTTCCATCGGCAAGTCACCCTATGGTAACAAGTTTGTTTTCCATCGTCACGCCAACCTATGGTAACAACATTTTTCCCATCGTAACGTCAACCTATGGTAACAACTTTTTTTTCCATCGACACCTCAACCTATGGTAACAACTTTGTTTTCCATTGGCACATCAACCTATGGTAACAACTTTGTTTTCCATCGGCATGTCAACCTATGGTAAAAACATTGTTTTCCATAGGCACGTCAACCTATGGTAAAAACTTTGTTTTCCATCAGCATTTCAACCTATGGTAACAACTTTGTTTTCCATCAGCACGTCAACCTATGGTAACAAAATTGTTTTCCATCAGCACGTCAACCTATGGTAAAAACTTTGTTTCCCATCAGCATGACAACCTATGGTAATGACTTTGTTTTCTATCGGCATGACTACCAATGTAAATGGTTTTGTTTTCCATCGGCATGATAACCAATGGTAATGTCTTTGTTTTTCATCGGCATGAAATCCAATGGTAATGTCATTGTTTTCCATCGGCATGAAAACCAATGGTAATGAATTTGTTTTCCATTGGCATGACAACCAATGGTAATGACTTTGTTTTCCATTGGCATGATAACCTATGGTAATGTCATATTTTTCCATCAGTCTCACATCTAATCGTATTCTTTTTCCATTCCATGTACGCATGTTTTTTTGTTATTGTATCATATTATGTTTCTAATATTAAACCAACGATTTCATTAGAATCTCAAACAGGTACTTTCATTCATTCTTTTTTTTGGTTTTTTGTTTTTTTATTCCTTTAAATCAACATCGTTGGATTTTATGATCTTCTATTCACATCCATAGAAGACCAATGATCATCTTTCCTCACCTATAAATAGGCACCCCCTTCCCAATCCCTCACCGATTTTTCAGATCTTTTGGCGAAGCTCTGCTCCCTTTTTTTAAAGACTCTGTACGATCTTCCATCAGAAGCTTCTATATGTCTCAGTCCTCTGCCAACACTTCTGCCAGAATGCCTTTAAAAATGTTCTCAGAGAAAGACTTCCTAAGAGAAAGGATAGTTTCTCAGGACTTATTTGACTCGTATGATTCTACAATCAGAAGAATTATTTTGTTTCAAGGATGAGAACATCTTTGTGTGGAAAAACCCGTATCTCATGATCCACTTCTTATTGAATAAGTTAGTCAATTCTACAAAACTGTATCTTTTAACAATAATATGACAATCAAATTTGCTGTGTACGATAGAAAAATTTCTATGTCTATGAAACTAGCATCCCATGTTCTAAATGTCTTAATAGAAGGTGATTATTTTTTGAAGAAATACAGGAAGTTGAAGAAGTGGAAGGTGATTTTCTTTTGGAATTCCTTGTCACGAACCAACCCAAGTTGACCTAGAACCGGTCACCCGAGCCGGTCCGCGACATGACCCGAAGGGCGTTCCCGATCCCCATGGGCTGGCAACCAGTGCCGGGCATCAAAGTATACATAAAGGAATGATTTAAGCCCAACAGATAAAACCAGGACTAGATAAATAATTGGAACAAACAGAGAATGCTGCAAAACAACAACTAAAACTCAAATAAACCAAGAACCGATTCAGATACAAAGTATCACTAAAAAGAACAAAATTGGAAACAAGACCCTACTACAATGATCTCTATGTGACCCATTGGTCATCTCCAACCAAAAGCCCAAAACTGCTCTCACATGAGCAGCCACGAAAAAAACCTGAACAACATCTGGACCTGCCACTGAAATGGTAAAGGATAGGCGTGAGCACAAAATTGCTCAGTAGGGATGCCAAAAGTAAACCACTGAAACCAAGTGGTTCCTCACCCAACGTTGTCCTATAACACAAGTTTGGAAATACAATTATAAAAAATAAGGTTTTCCAATTTAAACAAACTACAACCTCTTTCCCACAATGAGTATCAACTCACGCCATATATTATTTCAAAAACAGATTATCATTTTATAAATAAAACCAAACAAGTGATATCATGGTTGTGAAAAAGGGATACAATTAAATAATACACGCTCAAAATAAATAAGTGTAGCATAAAAACGAATAAGAAATACGAAATGAAAATAAACCAGTGTAACATAAAATAAGCAAGAAATACAAGTTATAACCATGAGTGATCCTGAACATCCCTAGACAACCCATGGAAGCACTCAATTAGAAACCACCTACCGGTGTATGGTGAAGCCTCATAGTCTATAACCCACTGATCGCCCTCGCGACAAAATCATCGGAAAATCCCACCTAGCCTCTCTATCTACCAGGGGGCACCAACCAGTCTAATCGGGGATGGTGAGAAACCATCACTCGATAATCCGTAAGACACCCAGGAACCCATGGTTGTTATAATAATACTTTGTAGGTAGGAAGGCCCTCGCACGTGTGACTCATCTCACCACACTTTCCTTCCTCAAACACGGACGGTTCCTATACATTCAACCATATAGGGTTACACTAGACAGGAGCGCCTCATATATGTGTTCAATCATTCACATTAAACAAAGTGCCAAACGGGCCGTCACATCATGATCATATCGAAACCATTTTATAAAAAAAATCATTTAAGGTTTACAACCAGGCACACACATTTATTCAAAATATCTTGCAAACACCACTCTTACATTCAAAAATCTAAATAGGCTCTCAAGTTCTAATCACACATTCAAACACTTCACAATTATCAAACATGATTTTACCCTTTTCCGACCCACACCAAAACATGTTTAAAACCGAATGATCAAACCTTAAAGAACAAATTATAAACCATGATTTCCAAAACACTTAAAGAAACAATTTACGAAACCACATTTAAAATACTCTTTAGAACCCATTCATGGGGGCCAACTTTATTTAAAAACTAAAATCCATTTATAAAACTAAACTTCCAAGAAAACACCAATTACCTTAAAACCCTAAATGGACACCTACTTTATTTATAGAACATAAAACAATCCAAAAAAAACATTAAAACCTTTCCGACACGTTTTAACACATTCAGTATGTTATACCAACATCAATCCATACACACCCGAAATCCTCTAGGGAAATTAAACGCACACCAAGAAAACATTTTAAAGTCATTCCCCAAAAATTACAACTTACCCACATTATTTTAAAGGAACGCCAAATAAAACATTGAATTCATTAAACCTTTACAAAAGTGTTTTAACATAATAACTAAGCCATAACACAACCAATCCAAGTTCATTAGTAATAAAAAAAATGTCTTTGCAACATAATAACTGTGATAAATTTCATAAGGGGTCAATTCCTTCTTAAATAAACATAAACTATTCAAAAAAATCTTTCTTGATATCATAAAGCTATGCAATTTACACTAAAACTCATTTAAAACCTATCTTTAACAAATCA
This sequence comes from Viscum album, assembly GCA_963277665.1. Taxonomy (NCBI): domain Eukaryota; kingdom Viridiplantae; phylum Streptophyta; class Magnoliopsida; order Santalales; family Viscaceae; genus Viscum; species Viscum album. Next base: position 1,184,307,597 of record OY728161.1, on the reverse strand, counting down.
AATAAATTCTAAATCGCTATAATAATTTAATTAACGGTGCCATAGAGCTGCGAAACTATTTTATAAATATATTTAAAATGGAAAGCATCAAGGGAAAGAATTTAAGAATGAAAAACATAGAATCACCTACCGAAGGCTCATACGATTGGAATGAAACTTCAACGGGAAGGAGAACGATGCCCCACGGAAAAAACACACACCCTAAAACCATAGCAAACCTGAGATACACATTAACACTAACATTTAGGTTTCACTCAAAAATAAACCCCACATGAAAACCCTAGAAATTAAGTGAGGATGGGAGAATATGGGAAGATAACTTACAGGATGGAACCGCCATAGGGAGGAGAAACCGCCGGAAGAAGCGCCTGATGAAAGGGGGTGTGCATGAGGGATAAATGGGGAGAGAGGAGGTGAGCGTGATGGGGTAATGGAAATGTGAGGGGTGTGTGGGAGATAAAAAAAAATGAAATTAATTAATGGGGAAACTGGGGGGGGGGGGTGGCGAGGGAGATAAAAAAAAGAAAAGGAATTAATGTAAGGGGGTATGAGTGGTGTGCATGGGTGGTTAATGGGGAGTGGTCTGAGTGGAGATAGGTATATAAGGAATAAAATAAAATAAATAATAATATTAAAAAAGGAGAAATGGAGAGTGGGGAGGCGTGATGGAATAAGGGGATATGTGTGATTGGAGAGAGGGAATAAAAGAAGATATGAATTAATGAAGAGATAGGGGGTGAGGCGTGAAAGATGTGGAATTGGAGAGAGGAACAAAAAAAGTTATTAAACGGGGGAGTGAGGGTGAGGCGTGGGGAAAAAAAAGAGGGATTAAAACCCCTTAACAAAATAAAACAAAATTAACAATAATAACAAATAAAAAAATGTTAAAAATAATAATGATGATAATAATTATAATAATAGTAATAATAATATTAATAATGATAATAATTATAACAATTTAAATAATATTAATATTAAAAAATATTTGATTGAAATATTTATAATAATTTAAAAAAAATTATTTAATCATAACAACACCATTAATTTTCTTAATGATAATAATAATAACAATAAAAATAATAATAATGATAATAATAATTTTATTTATTTTCTTTTAAATAATAACAAAATTAATAACAACCCAATAATAAATATATTTATAAAAATTTATTGATAATAATATCATTAACAATTTTAATTAAAAAAAAACATTTTTATGTACAAAAAAATGTTATTATTATTATATCTTAAAAATTTATTTTATTTCATTTTCATAATGTTTTATTATTTTATGTAATGGGTAACCGCAAGGGTATCCAGGCCGACTACACGGTTACGGCCAACCTTGCGGTGTCCATGTGTCGGTCCAAAATCTACCAAAAACATCAAATTTCAGAATAAAAAATTAAACATGCACTCAACCTGCACCTTGACGAGGCTAACCAAAGCCATGAAATTATAAAATAAAATAATTTAAAAGATCGGGGTGTGAAAATTCTCCCCACCACAAACCTTTCTGCCCCCAAAAAGTCGCCCAGGTGAAAGACAACCAAACTCATGCCAATGCCCGACCAAAATTGTTGGGAAAAAAATATGAGCCTCGAGCTGACTATTCAGTCTACAAGTTACACCCGACCGACTCAAAGAGAAACCATAGCACAAAACAAAGGAAGAACATGAGAGGGTTCTCCCCACCACAAGAATTCCCCTAACATAAGAATTTTAACTTAAACACAGAACCCATGGGGGGGCAATGCTGGAACTCCAAACCGAACCTACCGACTTCTCTACATGAGTTGAACCAAACTGCTGAGACTTAAACGGAAAACCACTACAAGGCCACCCGACATACCGGGGCACCGAAATAAGGAATTACCTATAACACCACCACTGTAACTAATAATTTCCCACATCGTTCTAAAACTATCTGACACCTCACATCTCCAAACGACCACTAATAAAACCAGTACCAAACCACACAAGTTCCAAAAACACTTTTAATAAAAACTAACGATTCTAGAGGTCACATTTAGAAGAACGCAACTACTACGACTATGAAAGGATAATTCCATCACAGTATCACCAAAAAATGAACTTACAATAGCAGGAAAACAAGAATAAGGTAACCTTGAATTTCGCTATTCCAAGACGAAAGATAATGAACCAATGAAAGGTCTCACATGCCTCTGACACGCTGACTGTGCGTGAGCTTCACCCCGAGACCTGAGGATGGGGCTCTAATGACCGAATCATCTTATGCCTCATAGTTAGACACTAGAATACACTGATTAGAACTCCTTTCTCGAACAAAACTTCCCACAAAAACATCCCCTGCTGACCCGAACGACCACAATGATGACATCACTTTGAAGGGATGCGGCCCGATGGATTGGAATGTCCGAACCAGCCATACCGATGGAACATCTGTAGGCAACCTGACGAACTAGGTTCCAGGATCAATGAAGATAACCTCTTAGGGAAGGTTCCTCATGTACGTACTCCTCACCAGATTGGGAACCTTAAAAAAACCAACTATCACCAACTACTCCCCAAACTCCAATGACGATAAGACAACCAACCTCCACTGGTCCTAAATTGAACCCTAAAAAAAACCTGAATTGGCACGAAACTTAATAACCTAGGGAGTTCCCAACCACACAAAGACATGATTCACCTCCCTCAAGTCATTCCACCACCTCTAACATAACTCCAACACCTCAAAGGGCGATGAAACTTAAATGAACCGAAACCTGGGCATGACTCATCGGAAAAACTAGGGACCTTTCTGGGTGGCATACTCCGAAGAGCACAAGAAACACAAAACCAAAACAATCCTCAATCCAAAAAAACAATAAAAAAGAACACCCCAAGCCATGATAACCAGCCTGGAATCCAATGAAATATAAACACAACCAAAACCCTCTTTTCCAAAATCACTATTTAAATTTCAGAACTCCTTATCCCAATGTAATTTTTTTTAAATACCCAAAACACTTTTCACAAGACAAAAATACACTCCTTAAAGAAAAAATAGTTTCCAAAACCTTTATATTTTAAAATGCACCCAAGGCATCCTATGGATCATCACATGTGTGTCCACCCATTTCCATCTACATCACCCATAAAAATGTTCCCCCCCACACTTACCGTACACACCCACACACATGTGGTCTTTCATAAATAGTACCAAGGGTCATATCCTTTACTCATCAAAACCCAAACATTTACTAAAATGCTTTCAATTTTAAAAGTCCCTTTACTAAATTAAAAAGTTTTCAGAGAAAACATTTTCATTTAAAAAAAACTCACTTCCATTTCCAAAAGAATGCTTTCAAGAACCGAAACCAAACTAAGTATAACATACACAGGACCACCAGAATGAAGAACTAGCAGTTACACTTAACCTAGTGACATGGTAGTGAGCCACGCCCCACGTTTGCGTCAACACTTAGGAGGAACTTAAACCGTGCACTCAGACTCCACATGGGTCACTAATCCATGTGAGGTCACGACGAGACACCAGATTGCCTCTGTTGTCATCCCTCAATCCAAAAAAAAGACACATGACTCAAATCCTAGGCTACACCAGGCAACTCAAGTTTTGAAACGAGAAAGGGTTCATGACGCCCTTCCCGCACTTACCTCTCGAGTCCCGATAGTCCTAATCTCCATCTACCGAACACCCCAAATAATAAGGACCTCCTTTGATACCATTTTGTCACGAACCAACCTAGGTCGACACAAAACTGGTCACCTGAGCCAGTCCGCAACATGACCCGAAGGGCGTTCCCGATCCCCATGGGCTGGAAACCAATGGCGAGCATCAAAGTATACATAAGGGAAGGATTTAAGACCAAGAGATAAAACCAGGACTAGACAAATAAATGGAAAAAACAGAGAATGCAGCAAAACAACAACTAAAACTCAAATAAACCAAGAACCGATTCAGATAAATAGTATCACTAAAAATAACAAAATTGGAAATAAGACCCTGCTACAATGATCTCCATGTGACCCCTTGGTCACCTCCAACCAAAATCCCAAAACTTCTCCCACATGAGTAGCCACTAAAAAAAACTTAAACAACATCTGGACCTGCAACTGAAATGGTAATGGATAGGTGTGAGCACAAAAATGCTCAGTAGGGATGCCAAAAGTAAACTACTAAAACCAAGTGTTTCCTTACCCAAAGTTTTTCTATAACACATTTTTGGAAATACAATTATAAAAAAAATAATGTTTTCCCGTTTAAACAAAATAACACCTATTTCCCACAATGAGTACCAACTCACGCCATATATTATTTCAAAAATAGTTTATAATTTTATAAATAAAACCAAACAAGTGATATCAGTGTTTTGAAAAAAGGATATAGTTAAATAATACATGCTGAAAATAAATCAGTGTAGAAGAAAAATACACAAGCAATACAAACTGAAAATGAACTAGTGTAACATGAAATAAGCAAGCAATACAAGCTGAAAACATGAGTGATCCTGAACATCCCTAGACAAACCCTGGACGCACTCGGTTCCTAACCACCTGCCGACGTATGGTGATGCCCCATAGTCTATAACCCACTGATCGCCCTCGCGGAAAAATCAGCGGAAAATCCCACCTGGCCTCTCTATCTACCAGGGGGCACCAACCCGTCTAATCGGGGCTGGTGAGCAACCGTCAGTCGATAATCTATAAGATGCCCAGTAACCCATGGTGGTTATAATAATACTGTGTATGTAGGAGGATCCTCGCACAAGTGACTCATCTTACCGCACTTGCCTTCCTCAAACATGGAAGCTTCCTATAAATTCACATATAAAGGGTATACTAAACAGGAGCACCTCATATATGTGTTCAATTATTCACATTAAACAATGTGCCAAACGAGCCGTCACATCATGATTATATCGAAACAATTTTCTAAAAAAAAATCATTTAAGGTTTCCAACCAGGCACACACATTTATTCAAAATATCTTGCAAATAGCACTGTTACATTTATAAAGCTAAATAGGCTCTCAAGTTCTAAACACACATTAAAAAACTTCACAATTATCAAACATGATTTTACACTTTTCTGACCCACACCAAAACATGTTTCAAACCGAATGACCAAACCTTAAAGAACACATTATAAACCATGATTTCCAAAACACTTAAAGAAACACTTTACGAAACCTCATTTAAAATACTCTTAAGAAGCCATTCATGGGGGGCCAAATTTATTTGAAAACTAAAATCCATTTAGAAAACTAAACTTCCAAGAAAACACCAATTAACTTAAAACCCTAAATGGCCACATACTTTATTTATAGAACATAAAACAATACAAAAAAACATTAAAACCTTTCCAACACATTTTAACACATTTAGTATGTTATACCAACATCAAACCATACACACCCAAAATTTTCTATGGAAATTAAATGCACACCATGAAAAAAAATGTAAAGTCGTGCCCCAAAAACTACAACTTACCTACATTATTTTAAAGGAATGCCAAATAAAACATTGAATTCATTAAACCTTTACAAAAGTGTTTTAACATAATTACTAAGTCATAACACAACCAATCCAATTTCATTAGTAATAAAAAAATGTCGTTGCAACATAATAACGATGATACATTTCATAAGGGGTCAATTCCTTCTTAAATAAACATAAACAATTCAAAAAAAGCTTTGTAGATATCATAAAGCTATGAAATTTACAATGATACTCATTTAAAACTTATTTTTAACAAATCAAATAAATTCTAAATTGCTATAATAATTTAATTAAGGGTTCTATAGAGTTGCGAAACTATTTTATAAATTTATTTAAAATGGGAAGCATCAAGGGAAAGACTTTAAGAAAGAAAAACTTGGAAACACCAACAGAAGGCTCATGCGATTGGAAAGAAACTTCAACGGGAAGGTGAACGATGCCCCACGGACAAAACGCACACCCTAAAACCATAGAAAACCTGAGATACACATTAACCCTACCATTTAGGGTTCATCCAAAAATAAACCCCACATGAAAACACTAGAAATTAAGTGAGGAGAGGAGAATATGGGAAGAGAACTTACCGGATGGAACCGCCGAAGGGAGGAGCAACCGCCGTAAGAAGCGTCGGATGAAAGGGGGCTGTGCGTGAGGGATAAGCGGGGAGAGAGGAGGTGAGCGTGAGGGGGTAATAGAAATGTGAGGGGTGTGTGGGGGATATAAAAAAATGAAATGAATTAATGGGGAAAGTGGGGGGGGGGGGGTGGCGAGGGAGATAAAAAAAGAAAATGAATTAATGTAAGGGGGTATGAGTGGTATGCGTGGGGGGTTAATGGGGAGTGGTGTGAGTGGAGAGAGGTATATAATGAATAAAATAAAATAAGCAATAATATTAAAAAAGGAGTAATGGAGTGTGGGGAGGCGTGATGGAATAAGGGGATATGTGTGATTGGAGAGAGGGAATAAAAAGGAGAGATGAATTAATGAAGAGAGAGGGGGTGAGGCATGGAAGATATGGAATTGGAGAGTGGAAAAAAAAGATATTAAATGGGAGAGTGAGGGTGAGGCGTGGGGGAATAAAAGAAGGATTAAAACCCCTTAAAAAAATGAAACAAAATTAACCAGAATAACAAATAAAAAAATGTTAATAATAAGAATGATGATAATAATTATAATAATAGTAATAATAATATTAATAATGATAATAATTATAACAATTTAAATATTATTAATATTAACAAATTTTTGATGGAAATAATTTTAATAATTTTAAAAAAATTATATAATCATAACAACACCAGTAATTTTATTAATGATAATAATAATAACAATAAAAATAATAATAATGATAATGATAATTTTATTAATTTGATTTTAAATAGTAACAAAATTAATAACAACCCAATAATAATTATATTTATAACAATTTATTGATAATAAGATCATTAAAAATTCTAATTAAAATAACATTTTTATATACACAAAAATGTTATTATTATTATATCTTAAACAATTATTTTATTTCATTTTCATAATGTTTTATTATTTTATGTAATGGGTAACAACAAGGGTATCCAGGCCGAATACACAGTTATGGCCAACCTTACGGTGTTCGTGCGTCGGTCCAAAACCCACCAAAAACAACAAATGTCAGAAAAAAAATTAAACATGCACTCAACCCACACCTTGACGAGGCTAACCGAAGCCATGAAATTATAAAATACAATAATTTAAAAGATCAGGGTGTGACATTTCTTCACAGTTCAAAGAAGATTAGAGAAGAATCTTTTCAAAGGCAATGTAATGGCATTCAAAAAAATCCTCTTGCCGATCAAGTACCTACCGAATCTTTTGAAACTCCGATCAGACTTCCATCTCATGAAAAGCAAGGTGCTCGATCTTCTCATAATGAAAAATTAATTATTATTAGTGACAAAGTGGAAGAAGAACTAATGGAGTAAGAAAAATCAAAAGGAAAACAGCCAGTTGAAGACTCAAGCAGATCAAATGAACTAGATTCGTACGATGAAGATACTGATTCAGAACACACAATCTCTCTCAAGAGGAGTGTTTACATTGTTCATGTTTTTAGAAGGATTGAGAAGACTATACCTTATTTTCCTAGGCTTGAAGGGAAAATTTATTTCATCACTGATAATCAAAGGAAAAAGTTTGGTTCTGTAAGGGAACTGGGAAAGAATATTTTTTCAATAGAAGCCGATTTAAATGTTCTGTCTGAAAGTTTGGCTTCTCATAAGAAGGAATGCAATAGAATGACCATGTGGTCATACAAAATAGAGATCTCAGTTAATTATCATGAAGTATAAACTGAAAACTTAAGGATTCTATCGAATGATCTTGATATTGTCTTCAATAATCATGAAAAAGAAACAATTGAAAGGCTGAATTAGATGACAACAACTCATGGAGCCTATATTCCTTCAGTAAAAGCGGTGCAAGAGAAGATGAATGTTTTTCAGAAAGAGTTTTCGAAGGTTTCACCTTTCAAAGATGAAATAGTATTTTTAAAGAATCCAAATTATTTGTTATCCAAAGACAAAAAGAATTTACAAGACAGAGTTGATACTGTTGAAGAAGTAGTTAATGTACAGGAAGATACTATCAAGAATCAAGATCATCTTTTTTTCTGACCAACAAGAGCTTATCAGATCGCAGTGCAAGTCTATATCTGAAGACAAGAAGGAAATCAAAAATATGAATTTTGTTATTCATGATTTGATTAAGAAAGAAAATGAAATAGAAAACAAATGAGTGTTGTATCTTTCATTTCTCATTCACCAGGATTCTATAGACTTGTTATCTCAATAAGATTTTTGTTATCTTTTCCATTGCATTGAATTTCTTTTCTCTAACTCTTTCAGGTAACTCAAGATTAACCCATTCATTTTGTAAGTCACAAAGGGGGAGAATGTTTTACAAAGAGGGAGAATGTTTTATAAGGGGAATAATGTTTTAAACAAATACTTCTAAATCAAGGAATATTTACGAATACAAACCTTAGGAAAGTACATACCTAAGGGGGAGTTTGTTGTATTCAATTTCATATTCAGAAGAGTTTTCAATAACTCAGGGGGTTATAAGTATTTATTTTTGTTTTTATTACATTTTTAGTGCTTTCCAAAAAGGGGGAGATTGTTGAGTCAAAAGTTTTCTTTTGAATTTTATGTCTTGTTTTGGAAATCACAAATACATTCATATATGCTTATCATAATGACCTTGATCATCATACTAACTATTCTCATTGTACTGACCATGTTTATCATACTGACCATGCTTATCATACAGACTATGTTCATCGTACGGACCATGCTCATTGTACTAACCATTCTTATCGTACTGACCATGCTCATCGTATTAACCATGCTCATCGTACTGACCATGCTTATCGTACATACCATGCTGATCATATTTTTATACTGACTATCCATATCGTACTGACTATGCTTATTGTACTGAATAAATCATACTAACTCTGTCACACATATTGACTTTTATGTATCATACTCTATTTGTATCATATCAATACATTACAGTAAGTAATACTTATAGTACACATATTTTATCACATTCTTGTTTTTATCCTTTATAAACACATGACAATCATACTCATGTTTATCATCCTTTTATATATTTTGTTTTAACTAAAATGATGTCATAGAGTTAGTTACAAACTAATCAAAATGATGTTGTGTTTTCTGTTTCACTATGACCGTTATAATGCCAGGTGTCCAAGTCCCTCTGAGTTTTCTGGAGAAATATGACAGTTGGAGGAAATATGACCATTGGAACCTGAGGCCTATAAATAAGAGGTCATTTGAAGATGAAAATACAGAATTGAGAGACTTTGATCATTCTATGCCACTATCAAGTTCTAGAGAGAGGCGTTGTGACTTCTCTCATTCTTCGTGTGAAATCCTTGAGATTACAAAATGTGAACGACTCGTTATTAGTTTTTGTATTTCATTAATTAATTTGATTTTATTTGTATGACCGATCAGGTGATAAAAATCGAGGGCTGCTGAGGATAGGTAGGTGATGGTACCAATCATCGTATCTAGGGATTTCAAGTGTTTTAAAGACAGAGGTGCCGATTACCTACAGAATCGAGGGCTTGCGGGGATAGCTAGACAGACGTCCCAATAATCGTATCGAGGGCTTGTGGTGATATCAAGACCGACATACCGATCATCATATCGGGGGCTTACCAAGGTGGTGGTAAGACAGACCTCCTATCCTAGGTGAAAGGATACACTTCTCTTTGGGATAAAATAATTGTAACACTTTTACATTTCCGATGCGGTTTGTTTTAGAAAGGGAATTGTATTGTTTACATTCTTCATTTCATATTCATTTGTAATTGTTTCAATTAAAATCATACTTTTACATATTGTATCGATTGATTCTATACACTTTATGGTATAATCCTTCACTATTGTATTACTCTGATTATTGAATTAATTTGAATACAATTGATTTACTTTTCTTATAGTATTACATTATATCATATATTTTATATCCAAGTCATTTGTGGTTATTTGTTATTGTTGTGAATTTTATTAGTTTATGATCATTTAAACTAATTTCTTAAGTATTTAAACACAACGTTTTTAAACCTAAAATCCATGCCCCCTCTTGTGTTATTCCATCTAATATACATATACATCTATATATCGATCCAATAATGGAGACCTAGTGGTGGGCTGAGACTTGATGATTGTTGGCCGTTTGACTCGGAGGGACTCGATAGGCCTAGTTGGGAGCGCCTTGGTGATGTGACTGACCCACGTTGGGGAGCGCCTCTGTGTGACATGGCAGACACATGGTACTAGACAGGAGGAGTACCTCAGCAGACCTTGAGGGGGAGTTCCTCTGTGTGATGTGGAAAACCCACGATGGGTTTCACCTCTGTGTGACGTGAAAATACCATGGTACTCGATCGGAGGAGTACCTCAGTAGTCCAAGGTTAGTAGGAAGCACATATGTGTGATGTGGTAGGCCCACTGTACTCGATAGAGGACGATTTCTCCAGCAGCTGAGGTGTTCGATGTTGGGTTTGGAATGTTGCTTGATACCAACGCTAGAATAAATCCTCATTTGTGCGGAGTCAAATCCTTTGTGTTTTCCTCATGATTGAGATTGATTAATTGATAACATAGGTATATGTATGGGCATATACCAAAGTCAGGTTATCTATGAATTTCATACTTTGTGTTTATCCTTGATGGATTTTGTACGACCTAGAGGGTCTCAGGGTCCCTACTGAGTATCGTTATACTCACCCCTACATGACCTATGACCGAACTTCGTTGTCTTTGGTGCAAAAAAAAGATAGAGATGACAGAGGCTAAGAGTACCAGGACTGGATGGTACCTGGAGGTGGATCATACGGTGTGTTGGTACACCAAAGAGACAGACATATGTGGAGTGCTGAGGAGGAAATATATACCTACCCTTTAGGTAAGAACCTTAGAGGATGACCCAACATCTAAATTTCCTTTTCTTAATTTGTATTATATCACATTTTTACTTGTACTTTCCATTTGGTACTGTATTATGGCCCCTTTTACTTTCAACACTCTTTTGTTATAAAATTTAATTGGTGTTTTGTCCAGCTGGGTGCTTGATTGTGTGTCTGTTTACTGATTACAAAGGCAATTCCTTACCAGTTTTAGGGAATTACACCTTTGGTTCTAGTCTCCATCCCCTAGCATATGGAAGGCGGGCTTGGGGTAGTCATGACAATGCTCTCGGGGGACAGTTCGTGACAACAATTGTAATTTTTATTATGGGATGAAAACAATTTTTCTCAAAACCAATGATATTTCAATAAATGTTTTTTATTTTAAAAGTTAATATGAGCATATTTATAAAATTATATAGATAAAATTATTTTAATTTTGTATTGAGGATGTCAAAATTATTTAACGGTGAATTTTTCATTATTTTTAGAGACAGTCAAATTTTTGGGTAATACTTAAATACCTTTTAAATATTTAATGTGTTTTTAGAATCATAATGATCCAACAGTGATGTAATAAAATACTATAAAATGTTTGTTCTAAAAATATATATTTTAACATTAAAATAATGTGATTTTAGAGTTGTTTTATTTATTTTACGAATCTTTAGTGGACCATCCAGGACTTATAAACCATTTTAAAATTTTAAATGATTTCCTTGAGAGTGTGACTCACCTCCACATAATCAAGCCTAATATCATAATATGATAGGAAATTAACCATATATATTAATGTTTCCCACCAAAATTTGGAAAAAAACATGGGGAAATACCATGGGATGGTTTGTGGTTTTGATTATTTTAATGTGTAGTGTCCAAAACCCAAATAATAAAAAATTCCCTCTCCTTTCATATATAAACCCACTCAATGTACAAATAATATTTACTAATATCATTTTGATCTCAACATAACTCTTCCATAGTTTCTCTAGTATCCTCCAAAGGTGTCCCATGCTTCTAATAAGCCTATTTGAAGCTTCTCCCAAGCCTTTAGGATCACACTTCCATGTATGGGATTTCATCTTTTCGCATTTCTGTCCAAATTTATTTATGTATTTGAACTCTTTATTTCAATTAAAAATAATTGGGTATGATTTCTCACCTCTCCCATATATCCCTTTTTATGTTTTAATGAGGATATTAGTCTTTATCTTCCATTAATACCTCCCATGTACACTCGTTATAATGCTGAAATTCCGTAAGGAATTTCTCTACTCTAATTTACATTCAATCCATTCTTATATATTATGCATCTAAATTATATTAAATATATTGGTAAATATATATATATGACACCCATAATGTCCATTTCATGTACATATGTTGATATACCACATTTTCTCTCATCAACCATTTTTTTTAATTATTATGTCATATTGATTTGCTGCCGAAATAAACCGCGAATTTCCAAGACAAAGTCATTATCTAGTGAAAACCACACTTGTTTCTATATCAAGGGTATTCACCATTACTCACATTTACTTATTAATAAAATTATATAATTTAGGTATTCCACATTAATTTTTGGTGTAATAAATAATTATGTTGAATGATTTAATTTCAAATGATACATGTGGCACACTTCTGAAGGAAATGAAATGATTAAAAAGGGTGCACCCTGATAGCGCTCTAATGCATTGGGGAAAGATTAGTATAATGATACATAAATTGAAATGATATTTTACTCATTATAATTCATGTTTAATGAGGTTTTACTCATGATAGATAGGATATGAGCCTTGACTATTCCTAATATCATGTTAAATGTTGTTGGCACATTTCCAAGCTATGATAATCATGCTATATAATGCCCTAAAGTTCACGTTTCTCTTCTACTCCATTGATATGAATATTGAATAACATATACTATATTTTTCATGTTTTTCATTGGTTACACCCATAATAGAATTTATATCTCATTGTTTTATTATTCATGTCCTCAGGTTATCCCATGAAATGCTATGTACAAAGGAATGTGGGTGGTCATATAAAAGATGTTTTCAATATTTATGTATATTTCATGTTTTAAGTTGTTATGTAATGTTCTCAAGCCCCAAATACACTAAAATTATTAATCTTATATGTTTTATGAAGAGAATATTTTATGTAACAAATTATTTTTATGTTATAAAAAAGAGATGGTTTGTTATAGGTATTCACCGTAGACAAATTTGGTGGCGTTATATTGAGCTATATTCACACAGCTCTCATGACTGAACTATTCGTGGGTACCTTTGCAAGTCTCAGATGTTTATTGATGGAATAGGTTTTTTTTGGGTCCCATGATTTGTTTTTCATTATTGTCTATGATTTAGTGAGGTTATCATGAAATATGACAAAATTGTATTTGATATGTTATGGATCCTATTGATTTTTTTACTATATTAGGAAATATTATGTAACCAACCTAGTGTGCAGTCAATTCCATTTATGAAAATGAAGTCAAATCCTTTATATCAATTTATTTTATCCTGTGTTGACAATTGTACTTATTCTTTCATCATACTGTATTGTATATTGTAATTTTTTATGCATATTGTTGATCTTTGATAGGAAATTGATGTATAGTTACCACATTGTCCGCCCCTAACCCCCATTGATTGTCAGAAGGATCTAGGGTATAATGAAACACACTTATGGTCATCAGGTGAATCATATATAGGCACCAATTAATTGGAACCCTTGCTATGTTTTTACCCATGATATAATATTAATGGTATTATGGAGAAAACCTTATTCTTGATGGGGATCTTCCAACTATGTAATGGTTCCTTGACATTGGTCCTTGATTTCTTTTTAAGTAACGTTTTTGGTTATTTCCACATTCATCAATTTTTTTATTATATAATTTCATCTCATTAGTATAATGAACCCATCTGATCATTTTTTAACTTTTAAATTATGAAATAATTTTTTCCAATTGAAATATCTTCAATTATATTTTTTCTTCCTTATTTAATTACTAGATTTTATTACTCCCAAAATTATAATGAATTATAAATGTTTTCATATATTTTTTTATAATATTAATTAGATTTAGGATATCATTATGGATAATAAAATAAATATTTATCATTTTATATTTTTTTTAATGATTTATATAGATCGCTTAAAATTAAATTATAGAAATCGATCATTAGATATTTTTTATTATTTAAATTTTCTATAAATCATGTAATAAATTTATTACGTGTAATTATTCACTATTATTGTTATTATTGTGAGGAATTGTTTTTAGGGAATTCGATAATGAGTATATTTGTAAAAACCAATGTGATACTTATAAGAATACAAAAAACAATGAATTATCATGATGTATAGAGAATGATATTTCTATGTAATGAATTCATTTTCTAGATTTTAAATGTGGATTCCATTCTAGAATATACATACCTAGTTGTTATAACACAAAAATGGTGTATTTCAGTACTAACTCAACATAAAAAATTTGCATGAAAAGTAGGCATTGTTGCACAAATATTTTCACAATAAATAAACATTTTCACTTGTCAATTCACAAAAACATTTTCACCAAATATTAGGGATGAATGAAATATTTGTATAGATATACCAATATTTTAATTAAAATGTATATAAAATACTAAATCCTATTAACACATATAAAATGATATACATGAAATCTATTTTTTATAATATCTATGTTAAAAATATCACTTCTTTATATTTAATAATTAATGTTGTTGCATTTATAATATTTATATATTTATTTTAGTTAATTGTTTTAAATATAAGGAATCATGAAAAAAATATGATATGAAAAGTATGGATTTTCCTAATGAGAAGAAATAACTCATGAGAGTGGGAGAAAGTTAATTTATGTCAGTTATAGTTAAATTCACTCATGTTATGAATAACTACATGAATTATGTTTAACATAATCCTCCTAAAAAAGAATGTTATGGTTTATTCCATTATTCATTAAAGGCCACATTCTTTTAATAACATTCCTAAACCCACACTCCCAGATCATATGGTAAAAACAAAATAATTTTTTATAGAATTTATACTATTAAACAAAAAAATAATAGTTATATTCTACATATGACATCCAATTGTTGTATTATATCACTAAAATTCCCACATATATATTTTTTAAAGTTTTGGCTGAGTAGGAAAATCAGATTCCTAATAATACCTATTTAATCATGTGATTTTTTGAAACATTTTATATATTTTTATAATTAATAATAATTCATCACCATATCCATTAACATTCATCACACATGAATCATTTTTAGAAATTATTTTATTTAAAAAAATTCATTATAAATAGGGAAAATTGATAACATTAAAATGGATGTAAAAAAACATTATTTGGGGAAAAAAGTTATTTTCGGTAGTAATGATAATATTATCATAAGGATATTAAGTTATTATCAATATAAATTATCATTTTATAATAGAATTGATAAAAAAATATTGATCATAAATAATGATATAATGTATAATTATTAATATAATAAATGTTTATCCCAATTAAACATTCATGTGGAATTTGAAAAAAAAAACTAATTGAGATAATGATCCACGAAAACTCAAAGATAGCATTGAAAAACATGTAACAATCATGGAACCCTATCCAATAATCACAAATTCACCTATTATGATAATTACCATCTCATATTGTTGTAAACTATAAATAATAAAAATCATTATCTCTTAGGATTAATTTATAATTAGTCATCTATGTCTAGATACCTAATTATTTTCGGGTTGTAATGGTCCCAGCAAGACATAATTTAAAACATTAACGATAGCCATTTGGTTAAAATGTTACAATTCATCCATGGATTATAAAATAACCACCCATCCTTAGTAAATAATTTAATGTCCCATCAATATTCCATACCTATTTACTAGTACAATATAATTAATGATTTTTTTTGAATATTAACCCATTAAAAAATACCCTTAAAAATGACTATAAATCGTTTTTAACATTATTAAGTTAGGGAAAATGAATTCTTTTACGTGAAATTATCCATAAAATTCATAATAGTAAATTCATATAAAGGATTTGATTTATATCATAAAAGGATATCCCATCCAATTAAATGGAATCTTTAATTTATATTGGTATTTATGAATATACAGTTGAGAGGAATATATATAATGTTAAGAAAACATAAGAAAATACCATATTATTTTTGTACCATTTAACAACTAAATATTACTAAAATATTTAGAATATATTACATTGGAATATAATAAGGATATCTTTAAATTAATTCAATAAATTATTGTATATTTATGATGGTTTGATAATCATTTCTTATCATAAACAAAAGATGAAAATTTATTTTCAAAATAATTTAAATTATATCAAAAGTTACCCATTTCGAAATCATTATGTAAATTTCAATCAAAATTTATAGAAATAAGGTCAATAAGGATGGAAGATAAACTAATTTAATCCATTTTTTTTACATATTAACATTCACAAATTAAAACAAATATCATGTTTGAAGAGTCTATATATAAGTATTTAAAAACATAAATGAATGATTTTTATATAAATCACCATTATGATCAATTTTTTAAAAAGAGTTGAAATAAGTAACATGAAAAGGAATATTAAATATCATGAGTATAATTAGAGTAATAAAATTATATTTAATGAGATGTTATATAAGATATCAAAATGAATATATGAGAATTAATCCAACATATCTAAAAGAAGGATGTTTTAGATGAAAATCCTTAAAACATGGGTATTTCATGTTTAAAAAATCACATGAAGGATCAAACATATCATTATTCTATAAAATTATATGTTCCTGGATGAAATATGTAAAAAAAATCATTGAGAACTATGTAAATCATATAAAACAAATTGTGCATAACATGAATTATGTCATATTTAATTGAAATATGGAATATTAAAACACATGGAAATTTCATAACAATTAAATAAATATATTATGAAAGTGAATATATAATTTCAAGATTAAATATCATGATCAAATAGTTTTTCATTATATTAAATATGTATAATTTTGATATAAATTATATATAATAATGATTGTGCATAACATAAGAAATTTATAAATTAAACAAATAAGAGATTAATATTACATAAAAAATCAAATCATAATACATAAAATTAATAAATTTGGGTTTTATGTGTAAAAATGAAATGACAGAAAATACAATTGGAAATGGAAAACAATCAAAAAAGAATTTAATTTTATAAATAATATAGTCGCATCATAGTTAATGAAGTATAAGAATATCACAATAAATGGAACTTGAGTTAAAGAACCCAATACCATGAATCCATACAATTTATGTCTATCCATTAAAAAATATAATAAATTAATATTAAATAATTACTTATTTTATATTCATTAAATGATTTTTAATTTTTAATTTCATAATTTATATCAATTATTTCCTTGAAATATTTATTACATAATCAGTTAATATCACATCATTTTTTGTGAGGATTTTTAGTACATAATCCTAAAACAACATTTTTATGTTGACCATATTCATTTTTTTAATTATACATTAATATATATCTAGTTAATAATTACATAATAATCAGTTTTTATGTTATGTAAAAAATTAGTACCATCAATGGCAGGGATATATGAATAATATCATATCACATCATGAAGGTTGCAGTCCACATGTATGCATGAACAATGTTATCATTTTACTATAGAAATTAGGGTGTGAAAATATTTGATATCATATATTTATTGAATGATAATTAATTAATTAATATAATATATATAAACTAAATCCATATTAAACTATATAAGAAAATTTATAATGAAAAATGTAACTCATTAGTTTGAGGAGAAATAGTTCACATATATATAATAACAATGATTTTATTTCCAATTTGATTAAAATAGGATAATATTATTGTATATAAATTAATATAATAATGTCTCAGTATATGGTAGATACTTATTTTGTTATATTTTAATCATTATGACATTATTAAACAAAGTTGAAGAATAATTAAAATAAAATCTATCGACTGAGATGATTATAATATTTTTGAAGGACCTACTTTGGATATCTCTTTAAGGACCATAGAGATATTATTTTAATAATACAATAAATTTTTAAATTTATATAGTGAAATTAATAAGAGGTTTTATTAGGATTTTTTATATATAAGTTTGTCAATAATGTAAGGAATTGATGTAGATTAGTGTCTATTAATTGGTGACGGGTGGACCATCAATTGAAGAACATAACATATTAATATAATATAAATTAATTTTAAATGAAGTTAGGAGTGAAATTAATATTTAATAAATTGAGTATAATGATTTTTTGATATAATATGATAAAATTTAATCACGTTTTTGTGATGTTCTAACCCCTACATCATTGTTTTAAAGATATCAGTTATAATATTCAATGATTATAATGATATAAATGATTATTTTATTATTTTGGGGTCACAAATCTCACTAGAAAACTTTACGTGATTCATAAGCAGAAAAAACGTCATACGTTATACCATATACAATTTATATCTCACAAGATATGATTTTATTTTAATATTAAATCTTTTAATAAAATAGTATTTTACATAAAATACCATAAACATTATTTCATTGATTATTAATATAATTTAACTACACTAAATAAAAATACATTAATTTAGTTTCAATATAATAATTTCACAAAAAACAAACACCTTATATGTCCATTAAAATTCATTGAACACCATATTCTTCCAATTTTTTTAAATTTTTATGTTTTTGAATTCCATGAATTGATATGATTTCTTTTTGTAGAAGCAAATTGTCGGTGTTTTATAACATTTAATATAATTATTTCATCAGTATATTTAGAATTTTAATGTTATAAAAATAGTTTATTCATATTCATACTTTTTTTATAAATAATTATTTATATTTTTTACTTTCAAAATTTATTATTCATATTAGCACAATCAAAAACATTTTGGATTGTTCATTGACCTAAAATAATATTATTTTATTTATCAATGAATTTTTTTTACATAAATAACTATTTTTAAGAATATTATAAGTTATTTTTTTTAATATTTGACAAATAATTATATATTTTAATTTCTATGGATTATTTGTAATCATTATTTACTATTGTTTTTCTTTTTTCCGGTTTACCCTGAACATGGTGACATCATAATAACTGGGTTACTATTCATTATAAGAAAAATATATTTGATTAATTTAACAAAATTTAACAGGGTGATTCAAACATTAGAATATATTTTATTAAATTTAATCCATATAAATTAAATATATTACATCTAAATTAATCAATCATAGTTAGTTAAAAAAAGTGTCGAAAAAATGTATCATAATGTATTGTTTATAAACATTATCATAATTTTTATTCTTATTAAATTATTTTGGTACTTGTTTATCAAAATAACGATATTAAATTTAGATTTAAATTAAAAATTAACCATTTCCTTATTAATACATGAATTGAAAATACATTTTCTCTATATAATTAGTATTATTTTACATTTTATTTAAAATTTAATCTTCTCTGAAAGATCCATATTTTCTTCATTGAACTCATATTGATATTATTATAAAAAAATTGATTATATTTTTGTAAAATATTTTTTACAAATATTAAAAAATTTTAAAATAATATTTTCAGACGAAATTTATTAAAAAACAATTTTGAAAAAAAACCTTTGTTGATGGAGCTTAAAATTATTTCCAATAAATTGAGTGCTTCTTTAAAACAGATTAATTAATAATTATCTTATATGTAATGACTATTAGGAAATATTTCATAATGTTGTCCCAATTTTAAAAGACCACCGGTATAAGGGGTATTTTATGATTGATATATTTAAAAATAATATTTTCTAGTTAATAAATAATTGTGATACACGTCTTATATGATATTGACCATAATTATTATTAAAAATCCAAGGGTATTAAATTATCTCATTTATACATTAATTTATCCCTTACAATATGAAATTGATAATGGTCATTAATGTTCTTAATTTATTATAAAAACATAGTTTATAACCAAAAACATCAATTGGTTTAATACAATATCTATTGGAAAATAATGAAAAGGAAATTTGAAATTCATCATGAATAACACATAAAATGGATATAAAATTGGAGAACATTAATGGTGTCACATCCCTCATTATGTAACACTACCACTTGGATGAAATTATATAGTTATGAAACCGGAAGCATTCCTCTCCTTATTCTAAAGGTTGTGGTCTATCATTGAGGGAGATATATGTATTGTTGGGAGACTATATCACATTGAAATTTGTGACATCGCAGTGGATTAATAAAAATATATATTTACCAAAGTATATAAAAATAGAAACAATATGATTCAAAGGAATTGAAAAAGTAGAATCCACCGAAACCAACCAATAAATAATAGTGGAATAATGTAATGACATACATAAATGAAAAAACTATCACTTCATGAAGTAATAAAACAAAAATTTTAATCGACCTAAATAAAGTGAAAAATCCATCAGTACCTAAACCTATGTTGTTCCCATATACAAAATATATTCCATATATAAAAAATAAATCTACATCATGGAACTTTTATCTGGTTTAATCCTACGTTTTGTAATCATCATGGGTACCAAATGGTGTATCGATTATAGATTATGTATAACTCAGTAGGTCGACACCAACATGAATACAAATTACCAAACATATAATATTTGAGTTAAATATTGCTATAAATAATTTTATTTATTAATAAATCAATTTATATCAAAATGTCATCAACATGATTTGGTACCATGCTTCAATATCACTGAAAATATCTCACAATTGTGAAAACGTAATTATATGACCCAAGTAAAACATAACCCCCTTAGTGCCATTCAATAATTTATTTGTGCAGGTCACATAACTAGTCCATCAAAACCATAACCACATACCCATTGTATAAATAAAAAATAATGGTCAAACAACTATATAAGAATTTAAAAAATAGCGAGAGATGATTCTAGAATAATCTATTAAAAAATTATCAATGCCATGTTTTTTGTATAATAATTCCAACATGTTTCTCTTGGAATTGTCTACTGTGTTATCATTTCATCATGTATCAGTGAATATCACTGTATATATGAATTCTAGTATGTCACAATGGATAGTGCTTCATATATTAATTCTAGAATCTGTAATGTCAAACACATATATATAATAATATCAACCTGTAAATACAAACACATGTCATTGAAACAAGTATTTCATTATATCCCATCATAATTGAAAATGGTTAATTAATAAAATTTCCATTTATCTTTCAATTACATAATTTTTCTATCATTTTGTAAAAACCAATTTCTAGAAAATAACTTCAATAATCACACCATTCCATCGTGAATATATATAATAAAAACATAGATATCCCATGAAATGATAGAAAAAAATGAAGACATTAATTACTTTATTTAACAAAATGTTTTGACACTACAAAATGTTGTCCATATGATAGGTCAATTTTTTTTAATTAAAATTGATTCCATGAAATAATAAAATTTATCCGTAAATTAACCCAGGTACACAATATGATGGTTCATTTTAAATATTTATCATAAATGAAATTAATCATATTATATGGTCATAGTGTAAACCCCACACCATTAACCGCTGAATAACATAGAAAATTATAAGGGTAATGCCAAAAAAATAATAAGGTGAGGAAGAGTGAATGAATGATCCTGTATCATATCCTATCATGGTCAAAACAAAAAATAACATCAATCATGATATTAAACCTCAATAGTTTAAGAATTATGGAAGAGAATATAAATTCAACTAAAAACAACATTATAAGGATTAATCACAAAAGTAATTTGTACAAAATAGAGGGATGCGACCCAAAATTATTCGGATGAGGTAGTGGTATGAAATTGAAAAGATACCACACGACACTTTTAAAAATGCATATCAAGATATTAAAGAGTTTTTAACTCCTTCACACATCACATTATTCATTTAAAATAGTTACATAGAATAAACCATAATCTCACCTAAATATTTAGATATCTATAATGATAAACGATGTGCATTACATATTAAATGTGTAACCATTTCATACCATGTAATTAATTCATGACTTGTTTCTCATAGATTTTACATGTCGTTTAATATCATTACACTATGTGTAATTCAACTACAAAGAACTTTCATCTATAGGTATCATGTATAATGATCCCAAAAACATTAAATTATTTTCTAGAATAAAAGACATCTTATAAATCTTATTCACACATATATACCTGGACTCCATTAATTCATCATAACATACATCCCCAATATTCAGGTTATTTTCCCATAAACGACTCTAAATCTCTAAACAAGTATCATCCACCAAGGCTCAAAGTAAAAGGAAAACCCTACTATAGACATTTTTCAAAAAAACTCAACGTGTTATATACCTTAAAATACCAGATCTTACCACCTCACCACCATGAAAAATCTCATCCACATGCTACTTTAGGCATCACTATGGGTTATTAATGGAAACATGATTCCACTACGATCATATATCAGAGTTATTATCCAAGATGTACGGATGAGCTAGCCCCTGATACCACTACACACAAAAAAATTTTATAGTCCTACGAGGATGTCAAATTTCAATACCATCCACTGTTCATAACATATGATCCCAAGAGTAAACCTATGAACTATGCTTTAAATAATCAATACTTACAAAATTATATGGTTCAAGATAATATCTCTGATGTTGCAATATATAAAACACATAATGTGTGGAACTAACTCACTGTGAATGGATAAATGTTATGACATTGGACAAAAAATATCCACTATACTGAATGACCTAAAAAATATTATTCACAGATTACACATTTATTAATACATGTTTTCCCCAACCCTTGTGATGGATGAAAGAAAACAGAATTACCATACTAGAACTCTAGAGTCCATATCATAAAGTCATCAAATTATTTCCTCTTATTATGTGCGGTCACCAACCACTTACTGATCCCCTGAACCCTCATAGATATATCCTACATCAGACATGGGTAAAAATGCACTAACTCACCTTCCTCCAACCAAATATTATGATAATAGAACAACCATATATACAAGGCTTGAAATTGTTCCATTTGGATTAACCAATAGACACTACTATGAAATAAAAACTCCATTAGTTCCATATGTTGCTTCCAAAAACCACTGAAATAAATAATAAAGGATCTATTCATATCATACAAAACCTAACTCATCATATTCAATTAACCATCAATATAAGGATGATAGGTTTTACAGAAAATAAATTGTTATCACATATCCATATAAATTCAATTCTTATACCATGATCTGAAATAGATAATTATTCTATTAAACATTACTCCTCATAACACAATGATTCTGAACAACATCGCATATGTAAGGAATACCCAAATCATCTACATGGCTGTACATTATAATCATTATGAAGAAATATTACATTATAAATGGATCCATAATTACTGATAAAACATTATTCATAAGGGGTCTTAATGGGAAATTATAAAAATAATCCATAATCACAACATCCCATTTCAAATCATGAATAGTAAAAGGTTGAAAAAGAAAATTTACCTTTGATAATAAGTTTTCACATATTGATAAGTGAATGTTTCCAAATATCTCATTAACTCCTTCATTATTGACCCCTTGTACTGTCTGTATAGATCATAATTATTCTTTTTCAAACAAGGATGTACCCCCATCTAGAATCAAGATGTTTTCTCATTATCTTTTTATTAATGACCATGAAATCCCATATTTTTTCATAAAAATGAATTAAATTACTATATATGAAATTCCATGTTAATGGTGTAACCCCGTCATATAATATTTCTCTCAAAATTTAGTTATCTTGATTAGAAAACTAGTCAGTTTTTATCACATTCAAAATAATGGAAATAGCATATGTCAATGTTAGAGATACTCATCCAAGAGATTCCTACATATCTAGATGCAATTCCTTATTGTGGGTCATCATAAAACACTCATTTCAAGACCCCCATACTACCTATGTCTATGTATATATTATCAATACAAAAAAAATGAATTTTTCCATTCCGTGTGTGTAATCAATCAAAATGTTGGAATCCTACAACCACATTACCCACCTACTATAGATATGGCTGATTTCAAACATTGAAAATAAGTACCTGATGATATTTTGATCCATGTACACCATATTACTCTCAATAATGAGATAATTTATCCATCATTATATGGAATGTACCACTAATACTAACACCAAATCATGAATAGGGTATATAATCTTATACGATGTTAGCTATATAGATCCATAATAAATTACGTGATCATCTTATGTCCAAACTACTATGATTAAATATATGGTTAAATTATATTAAATGGTATATGATTTACCCAAAACAAGTTATATGAGTATATATTATGAGTCCATCCATCCTTTTATATTCTAAAAAAGTATCTCAAAGGAATTTTTCCAAAAAAACCATGTTTTTTGTTCGTCTTGGGCATTGGTTCTCTAAAATGGGAGATGTCCAACATAAATCACTAATAACATCATGAAAATTATATAAATCTTCCAATATTGAAGAAATTCAAGGAATACTACCAAAATACCATGGTTGAAACATTATATGGGTCCACTGATTCATCATCCTCTAAGATGGCATGTCCCAAAGAGTGAACATGGTCACACAAGAAAGTATATTTATTTAGCATAGGGAAATGAAGATTCCCTCCCAATTTACACGGAATGATGTCAATATAATTTTCACGAGTAGTTTCTAAATTCGATTTTACTCAGATGTTGTCATCAAAACCCCCTAGAAACAGATCAAGGGAAGGATGAATGATTTTATTCGTAAAATAATGAATTTTTTCATAAACAAGTGACTTAAATCATAATTAATGTCTTATTAAATATTTTTTATGAACATATTTTCAAGCACTACACCTTCTTTTGGTTCAAATATACTCTTCAAATATAGATATGTTTGAACACTAATTTTATTATGAAAAAATACCTCCCCTTATTTTAATATTTAATTTGATATCATTTGAAAATATAGAAATAAATGATCATTTTTATCCTAATATTTGACAAACATATAAGATCCTTTCAAATTATAGAATTATCCACGCTGATCACTTTCTCAATGTGGTAATGTATTGATCAGTCATAATAATTATCAAATCCCACCATCTCATCTGGTGTATAAGATACTCATTCGGATTGAGTAACTACATTATATATGTATTATCAGTATATGTGATACAAAATTCACCAAAAAAATCACACATGTTAATAATTATTAAATTACTATAGAAAAATCCAAATATGGTTGATGTTATGTTTTATCAACAAATATCAATATTCATGTGGTTCAATCTTTCACCTTATTATTAAGCATGAGGATTCCTACCATTCCATTTCAGAATGAGTTATTATATATTGAGAACACATGTTTACGGTATGGTAGATTGGGAATATGTTCACTGACTATTCTTATCATCATTTCATCCGAATTTTATACACAGTCATCTTCCCAAACAAACCTAAATTCGTTACACGTTATCATGTTGAGTGGATTTTTTAACCACGATAAATTATACCAAATCTTATCATAATATCTATCAATAATAGTTAATCTATAAATATTATTCACATTGGTTTGATAGGGCTAAATATCTACAACAATATCATTTGTAGGATCCACTAATATTCCAAAACATGGTAATTTATGACACAAGAATGCGACTTTATGTCGTAATAATTCACAATTTGTAAATTTATCAAAAAAATATCATTCATCAGATTATTTTTTACATTTTTATTTTTATCTTAATGATCATTATTTCACATTTAATAAATAAGAATATCATCTATATATTGTTCAATAATCAAGTCAAGGTAATATCTAAAGACACTATGTATTAAATTAATATACATATAAAGGATATCAGTAAAAACCGTTATATGACTATAAATTTAATGTTTCCATACTGTGAAAAGACGGTTTTATAGGGTGGTACATCACCCATTACCCTAAAATTACTATATCCAAATTGATGATGATTTATTCAAAAATATAGATATCCTTGTACTTTATTTAAGAGCTAATCATTTCTTGGATGACCATAGTATATCCATATTGTGATCAAGTTATATTTTTTATAATATATCAATAGTATAAATAATAGTTATTTTTTTAAAACAATTACATAATAGTTAAAACCCATTATTTTTCTCTAAGATGAAATAATTTCATATCACAAATCACATAGTCCGTTTTATTAAAATACATCAACTAATTTTTTCATTTCCAATCTATATAATTTGAAATTAGTACACCAAAAAGTATTAGTTAGAGAGAAAACTAAACAACTAGATATAGAGGAATAAATTGAAAATATTCTGAACAAATATCATGATAATATTGTATAATTTGAATATATTCTGTCTTTATTTAATTCCAAACCCTCTGAGGTCATCACCATATTTAATTGAAATAGATACTTATACAATAGATATCATGTCCCATGGATTGTTTAATTTATCATCACACTCTTAGATGATCATATATTATTTGGAGTATAAAATGATACATTCATACCTGAGTATTAGATATGGTTATTGTGTAATTAAATCTATTACATGACCAAAATTATATCAAATTTAACGATAGTTATAATTACATGATTTGTAGGATGTTGTATCACATAAATTTCAATTTGAGATGAATAATATAGCTAGGATGAGTTTATGAATTCAATAATATTTTTGACTCCAAACAGAAAATAAAGTCGCTAGTATATTAAAATGATAGCCATAGAGATTTCATTATATATATAGCAGTTGGTAGATCCTTAGTTATATAAGGTATTAGAAGTTCCATAGTGGATGGTAATTGAAACACCAGAACACCATTACTGTAACCCACATTAGAAATACTGATTGAATGATATTTAACCCTGTATATAGGATAAAGATTTTACTAATTATGTTTACCATCATTATATTAGATTTTAAGAACTATTACCATAATTTATATATAACATTGATATGAAACACTACGGTGTGTGTGTTTCTTTCGCCAAGTCCTTTGTATTGTTTATCACATTGATTTCTTTATTCATATAAAATAAGAATTGCTTTTTTTGGATTACTAATATTCTAAATTTAAAAAAATTAACATTATCGTAAGAAAATTCCATCAATTTTTTATTCCAAAATTCAATTTTAACATAGTAGTATCATTAATGAATAATAGTAAGTATGATAGTGTATACGAAAATCGGCATTGTACATAAACAAAATGTGAATAATAAAACCATTATATCATAATTAGAAAATGAGAGGATGTAAATATGACTATTGAAATTAATATATATATATATATATATAAATGCTACGGAATATAAAATTTTGATAAATATTTATTAAATATTAATGTAGTTTTTATTTCCATTTTATATATTAAATTTACATTATCTTTAAAACATATATTTTCCTCTTTTTTGATAAGATATTAAAATAAAATTCAAGTAAATTTAGATATAACTTTTTGAAAAAATAAAATAAAATTTTTAGATTAGAATATATATACTTATTTGGAAATAATGTTGGGAATTATTTAATAAAAATTATTTTTCATTTCATAGTGAACAATTCATACCATTGTAAAAATTTACTTTATATTCAAGAGATTATATAATTTAAAATTTTAATTATAAGATGAATTTTATTTAATTCGTCAAAATTATTATATAGTAATATTTTATAGAAGTATTTACATTTAAATATTCATTATTTAGTGATTTAGGGTGTCTAAATTTTCTAGTTTAAAAATATATTTTTCCAAATACTATATTCATGTTAATATTATTTCATATTTTTAATTGATTAAAATAACCAATAATTACTGCAAACGAGCTTTTACACAAGAAAGAAAGGCTCTTGCTTCATATGCAGAAGATCCAGGATCGAATCATAGTAGGGACTAATTTCCGTGTACTGTATCATCACTGTAGTATCACTGCAATTTTGGCAGACTGTAGCAGTGATAACATTATAGCAGCGGACGCATTGGAGTAGGAGTTGTAGCGATGACGTTACTATTGGATGTACTCTAGTAGCCCAAGTGTTCTAGCATTACTATTCACCGAAGCGATCTTTGGACCAAAAAAGGGCTTTCAGGTCTTGTATTCAGACCGCTTGGACTTGAGCCTTTGGGCTTTGTAATGGTTCTCCCTCCACCCTATTTGAAAGAGGTCGTTGCTTTAAGTAATAAATTAGGATTCAGCCCCAACCATTTAAAAATAAAATAAATAACCTATAATTACTATCAAATTTAATTTAATTTATATGTAATATATATTTAAATATTAATTTAAGTTTATATAATAATAATTTATGTTATAAAATTATTATAAGATCGTCTTATGAACGAAACAAAATTATTCAAAACACATTGTTTCATCAAATCTGTTTGTATTAATTATTATTAAACAATTCCAAATAGGTGAATGGAATTTAATTAAATGGAATAAAAATATTTTATATTTTTTAATAGGGATAATTTTATGTTGTTTCTAATACTATATATTGGAAATATTAAAAATATTTTACATCCTATAAGGATAAAATGATTTTATCAGGGGTGAAACTGAAATTATTAGGGTAATAATGACATAAAACCAATATAAATTCTATTTTATGTCCATGTTTCATCAATTTTTAAAAAAACCTCTTGAAAATGGACTATTTTTTTCCTTGTGTTATTTTTAAAACATTTTCTAACCTTTTCATTTCAAATGTTCCAAGGATTCCCTCTCTATAAATTATAAAAGGCGAGTAAACTACAATCATATTCACAAAATATATTCATATGGTTCGGCCATGGAATTCTTAATTTAGCTTCCCCGATTTTGAGTAAACTAACTAGAATATGTTTTTGATTATAATAACCCTCCACTATTGAAATTTTGTGGATACAAGAAGTGTTCTTTTATAGAAGAGAAATCATTCTTAACTGATTGTTATGTATTATTCTATTATCCACAACATTCAAATATTGTTCTAGAATTATGATATAATAGAAGTGTTACATAAGTGGTAATGAAATGATATTTAGTTATCTTAATAAACATAATCAATATCATCTTCGAATAAATAGGATATAAAAACATCATTCATGTGTATTGTTAATATTTCCTTATGAGAAGATATAATTCAATTTTAATAATCTCATTTGAAAATTTATTGTAATGTTGAAATTATTTTTTATTTAACAATCATAAAATATTTATAAAAATGAAAAAAATAATATTTCATGTAGTTTTTACCTTTCTATTAAATGGGAAATGATTATGACATTTATGATCATGTGTGGACTATAACATCCTGGAAGAAACATGATTCTTTTTTCATTTCAAAGTCCCACAGATGATACATGTAAATGAATTTTAAAAAATTGTTTGATAATTATAATATATTTGTCATTTCATAAATTTAAACTTATACATACCAAAGTATTTTTAAAATAAAAAAATATCTCATGCATTTTTGTGGGATAACTTCTTTATGATTTTTAGGTAGTTTATTTTTCATAACCATTATCAAAGGATCATTGTAAATTTTAAATTTATGTATAAATGTGGTAAATATTAAAGTATTTTTTATATGAGGCAGTCATAAACCTTTTTACCATGATCTAAATACAGAATCCATTTTTAACATATTCATAAAACATCAGAAATACACATGAGATGTAATTATCATAATATTTAATTTAATATTAAATTAAAATAATGAAAATACAACACATATGTATATGATTTTTATCAAAAAGTCTTATTAATAAATGAAATAATTGATATAAACTTGTTATATAGTTGTTATATTATAATCATGGAATGTGTACCCATGAGTTAAGTGTTTCTCATCAATCTATTATTTCTATTACCTATAAAATATTTTTATCATGTAGCATGTATACTAACCATGAATTATTATTATGATTTTATAATTAAAATTTTTGGTATTTAAAAATGAAAATTTTCTTTCAATTTCATTGGTGTTTTATATAGATAATTCTATATTGTTAAGGGATCTCATATCCATTTCCCTTCATTGATGTATATTTATTGTAATGCCCGTAATTTAATTTAAAGTGTGAATATATTAACCCTTAACTTTTTATATCATTATCTATTCATAAATAAATTATTTTATGTTTTAATTTTATTTATTTATTCCAATATTAATTGAAATTAATGATACCGTGTTTTAAGGTGATTCATAACTAATTTTTTTTTCATTGTGTTATTTTAAATCATCATTTTCTTCCATTATTTATGATTATTTTTTAAATGAAATATATTTTTATTAGGTTTTGTTTCAATTTTTTGTGATTGTTTATGTTTTAACACATAATATATCAAGGTATTAACTCTTAGTTAAATGTACAATCTTTGTACGGGTTATTCATCTGAAATTCATTTTCCTTAGGACATAATAACAATTTAATGAAAAATAATTCATCTATGAGGTGTATATTCATCAACATTAACATGTACTGGAGATATTAAATTTATTTTTTAGATATTTACTATTTAATATGATGATATTAATTTTTTCTTCTTATAATTGAAATATTACCAATTAAAAAATGTGTATCACACCCAGTTTTCAGGTATGTAACCCATTATTTATAATTTTTTAATATATAATGTTTAAGTGTGTAGTTTGGGAGAGTTAGTGGTATTTTAATGAGTTTTTGGTATTTTTTACAATTGCACGAGTAGTGAAATGTTTGTGAACACCATGAAATAATTTCATAAAATCGTGCACAATGAGACACGAGCTAAATGAGAGGCGCATGGGTGAAACAAGACTTGTCAAAACTGTATAGAAGAATATGAGAAACCATAAAATTTTGTGAAAATAATGTATAGATAGCTTTGTTATAGTTGGGACACGGTTTAGAATTTGTACGAGCCAACAATGTGGGGCCTTTCATAAGAAAAAATATAGAGCATGGTTATCACATGGGTTTCTTAATTGAGAAACTAAACCGTGTGTGGGTCAAAAACCACCTCCATAAAATGTGGAACTAAACCATTTTTTCCATTAATCTAATGGTATTTCCCCAAACGTCCATAACTCGGTATTCAATTTTCTAAAAAGTTGTATAATCTCTCCAAATAAAATTTGAAGTGATCTGGAGCCATCCCATGTTGCATTGATGCCCGATTTTTGCAGTAATGCTTCTTTCGTCATTGTTCTTGGTGTTATTCCTAGATCCACTTCACCCCTTCTATTGTTTTTAATGATCTATATTTTTAGTGGGTATATCTAAGGTTGCAGATGCAAAATAATTTTATATATGGGGGTTTTATGATAGGGGAATCTATTTATGGTCAATTGATTGAGAATAAACCCATTTTTGTGATGTTTTACATATTGTTAATCATATTCATATAAACTCGTAGGGTATGTGGCTTCTTGGTCAACATCTATTTATTTAATTTATTGAATTATAATAATATTTATTTAATTATTTGATATTAATTGTGAAATATTGGTTCAAAGCATTATATAAAATCTCATTAGAGATGCCTTATGGTTTTTAGTGAAATTTTGTAATATTGGATATTTTTTTTCAAACTGTTTTTGTGTTCATGATTATAAAATGTTAGTTTTAAAATAAGGATTTCATATATTTTTAAATGTCTTGTCAGAAAGTGGTTTTAAATAAAAACTATTATTTAATGAAATGGTTTTGCAATGGTTTTTGGGAATACATAGTGTGTGTGTTTATTCATATTGCATTGGGAGGCTTGTAGAAATATGAACTTTTTCTTTGTCCCTATAGTGTGATGGAAGTTGGGAAATAACTATGTTGTGATGATAGAGAAGCTCTATGCGAGACCTCCTGTGAATTTGGAACAATCATAACAATGAATTCATGGTTAATGGTGTGGTTATGTGGAAGGGAATGGTTATTCTCTTCAGAACATGTGGAATTTGTTTTATGAAATTTTTTGTTACTTTCATGAAAATTGTTTTGTTTTGGGTACATTGTTTGAGATTTAACTTATTTATATTTGGTCAGAAAGTATTTTAGAACTTTTTTATATATAATTATTAACAATTTTAGAAATTATTTATATAACCTATTTTGTATAATATTTTTACTCCTATATTCATGTATTTTGAGTAGAGAAGTCATTAGGGAAAACCATTTGAGTTTTAGTACTCACCCCTTCATTGGAGCTTTTTTTGGTTTTCATGATGTCATCTAACAAGGCATGGGAAATGGTATTGTATCACACTTCTTTAGAACTACCATGTTGTACATTGGGTTTTTAGTTACATTGGAGCATGAAACGTGTAGATCATGTAGTATTGTGGTTATCTTTTATTTTTATTAGTATTTTTCCATAGTATACTGTTAATATTTGTGGTATATTATGGTACTTGGTTCTTAGATTGATATTGATAAATGAAATGTTAGGTTGTGTTTCCTGGTTTTCTTAAATAAATAATGGGGTTTTTTAATTTCTTGGTTTAGTTACTTTATTATTAAAGGTATTGTCATTCAATAACACATATTGATTCCCTATGGAATTTAATTCAAACCTTTAGCTCCTTGGGGATGTATCTTAAGGACTATTATAATCCTCCCACCATATTATTCAAATTAGGAGAAGGAGGGATGTTACAAATCGTATCAGTTTTGTTCTTTCCTAAAAGTCTATTGAGACAAATGGTATCAGTTTTGTTTGGTCCAAACAGTCTGTTGAGAAAAATGGTGTCAACATGTGAGATAAAAGGTGTCATCTATTTTCCTTTCCATGTGGAATAGGTATTCATTAGTACTATCGTTCTTGGACCTGAATTCATTCACGTTAACTCCTTTGGTTGAGATTTGATAAAGGATTAATATTGGAAGGACATGAAATGTAGAGAATAAAAATATGTATCCTGCCTATTTATGCTAAAAATCATTTTCCCATGGATTTTGATATATATGTTTTTGGAGACATTTCAATGATTTTGAAATCCCATATACATGGGTTTACCAAATAAAATGAGCATTCCGTGAATTATAGGATTGAATTCCTACTAAGAATGATATATTAATTTTGAGAAATTATTGTTGATTTAGTCCACTATGTTGATTTTTGAAAAATGTGTAAATGGTATTAAAATGAATGATATTAGAAATTAAAGGGTTGTGATATTTTGAAAATGAGATGTATTTTACAATAACGGTGAAAATGTTTTCTGAAATGGTTGAACATGGAAATTTTTTATTTTTTCGACTAAAATGTAGTTACTTTCCATGTCATATATTTTGAAATGTTATGGCTTCATATTCAAGAGATTAAGGCACAAGGATTTCTTTTTCATATAGAAAATGGAACCTGGAAGGTTTTGTAGAATCATATTAGAAGAAGTTTTATAGAATTTGGTTTCACCTAAGTTGCATTAGAAATAAAAACTAGTTCCTAGTATCATCCATGTATTTCATTTAATGGACACATGGAATTTAAGGGATGAAGCAATACTAGTGGATCACAAATTCCAATTCCAAAAATAGTATCCACCCTTCTCCCATGTTGATTATGAACTGAAATGAGTAGAGGAATGGATGAACATGATGACTCATATATTTGATTTCATCATCACACCAGTTGTGCTAAATGTTAAATTGGCAGCGCATATGTTCATGGATATTGAATGACAGTGGTGGTATCTAGGATTTCATGAAAAATTTGATCAAGTCCTTAGTTGGGATGATTATGAGGAATTATTCAACAATGAATTATATATTCATAGTTTTACATTCAATAAACAACAAACTTCTTCATCCTAAAGTAGGAAAATATATCTGTCATATATTATGTGGATAAATTTATGAATTTAGTAAGCTTTTAAACTGAAGCTATAACATGTGTGGCCTTGAAGGCACCCATGTTTGAATAAGGCCTTATGAAGGATAATATCTATAATATTGTTTAACTATATGCTACATATTATACCGAGATGGACAATAGAGGGATGGTTGAGGAATGGGACATCTTAGGAGATATTGGAAAAGGAAGTATGTTGATACACTTAGGTACTGGTGGGAACTATAAGGCTTGGATCAAAAGAAATAGGGACACCTACATTTAGGGTAGGATAATGAATCCGAATTAGATAGTCGGTTCAGTGAATTTATCCTATTATAGGTGCTCTAGAATCTTCTCAGGTGTCACATAAATCATATTCTTCGATGGGGCTAGAATATTATAATTAGCCTCATCATAAAAGTAGATATAGGCATAGTGGTTCAAGGAATACCATGATTCCTCAACAAGTGAAATCTCAGCAAGGTAACAATGAAGAGAATGTAGTGATGAAGCAAATATATTGTGGTAATACAATGATTGTGGATGATTAGGTTGTACCATATTTAGTGAAATGCATGATTATTTTAAATTATATCATCATGAACGTTTTGATTGATATTGGTGCATATCATTCCTTTATCTCTTATCATGTTGTTAATTTCTTATGATTAAAACATTAAATGATTCTTTCTATGACAAAACTGAAAACTACATGTGGTCAAAAAGAATTTTTACCCTTTTTTATAGATATTTATTTATAAATTTTGAGGGAGTAGAGGTGAAATGGGAATTATAGGTGTTAGATATATACATCTATGATATAATCCTGGGTTGGGATTGGGTGATAATTTTCAAGGCTCACTTTGATAGTTATAGAATAATAGTTAATTTTTCGACTCAGGATGGTGGAAAGAATCTCAATAAAAGATACTGGGTCATTAATATAGGTGAAATGATTATTTTTGGCACTAATAGTTGGGAAAATATACTACCAAATGGTGGAATTGTATTTAGACTCTCTAAAAGGGATTGTGAATACTTTTTTTTTCTAGAAGTCATTAACGAGTCTCTAGATTTGTACCCCCAAAAATAATAAGGATTACCTTTGATAAGGGAAGTGGAGTTTATGAATCTTCTCTTACATGGGACCAATACATTCTAAATTCCATCTTATCAAATATAAAAAAAATTATGGGAACTAAATGTGTGTTTGGATGATCTTGAATGAATGTGTTCCATTCAACCAATCAGGTCATCAAGTGAAGAACTGATCTTGTTCATTATGAAAGGAGATGAAACTATTTGTATTTGTGTCGATTACCATATGGTTAACCAAGATTCTAAAAATAATAGACATCGAAATCCATGAACTGATGATCTATTTGATCAATTGAGTGGAGATTTATGATTCTCTAAATTTAACATATGCATCAACTATCGCCAATTAAGAGAACTGATTGAGGATAATCCAAAAAAAAATTTCAAAAGCAGAAATGTCACTTATGAATATGTTGAAATGGGTTTCAGTCTTACTTAATCATCATTATTTTTAACTTCATTGATGAATAATTTATTTCATAGCTATATGGATTCATTCTTATGGTATTGTGGAAAACATCTTGGTGTATTCAAGGACAAGGGAAGAGCAAGAGAAACACATAGCGATAGTGATGGAAATCTCAAGAGACAATTTTTTGTATGAAAGAACACCAAATTTTGACTTTTGGATTCAGGAGGAATGTTTTATATGCCATGTAATACATAAAAGTGGTGTTTTAGTGTATCTATAGATGATATAAGTTGTTATCTATTTAAAACCACAATTAAATGACTTAGAGATTTGGAGCTTCCTTTGTCTAGATGGTTGTTACAAATGATTTTTTGTATCTTTTTTATGTCTACACATTCCTATGAAAGATTTGATAAAGAATAATATTCCATTCCATTGGAATGAGGAATTCTATAAGACATTTCAAGATCTAAAATTTATCCTCACATCACCACCATTATTGAATTTTATTGAATTTTGATGATGGTACATTGTTTATTGTGATGCTTTGGGATATGGGATGGGGTGTGTCATCATGATCTAATAACAAGTTGTTACCTATGAATAAATTTAGTTAAGAGTGCATGAAAATAAATACCCAACAAACTATTCAGAGTAAGTTATATTTGACCATTATTTGATGACTTGGAGACATTATATATTTACTGAGAAATTTACTGTTTTGATAGATCAAAAGAGAATGAAACTAGTTTTCTCACCATGGTATTTGAATATAAGGCAAAAAATATAGATATAGTATCTATTTATGTTCGATTTTATCTTGATGTATACACTTGGTAATGGTAATACAATCTTTGATGAATTATGAATAAAGTCATATGAACAGTTGGAAAAAGATTCTTTAGATGAGGGGAGTTGATGTTGGTCCAAGTCTATATTCATGTGGAATGTGAATACTGAGGTAATTTTGTAGTTTTATTTTAAATTTACATAGTTCATGATTTTGAAAAAAAATGGTAAAGGAGTCATACCATCAGATGTAGAATGTGTGTAAATGTTTTAAAATCACAATGGTGTGGATACCATTGATGTATGATGGATGGATTGAAGTTCAATGTTGTTATTTATGAATTGAATGGTTAGACATATGAATTGACTAAAAAACATATTCTTGACTTCCATCATTTGAGATAGGATGTTCATATGGGAATAATGAACATGTATATAGAATTTAAGGATTATTTTAGGTGGTTTGGAAAGAAATATATGGTGGATGAGTTTTTCACAAAATGTTTAACTTGTCCGAAATTTAATGCAGAGCATCACTACTTGTTGGTATGTAGCTGTCATAACCTATCACTATTTGGAAATTTGAGTAGATATAGATGGATTTTGTTTCAGTTCTCCCATGAATGGTTCTAAAACATGTTTCAATAATTGTGATAGTGGAACAAATTTACTCATTTCATCCAAAAATGTGAAAGTAATACAGTGGATTATATGTCCAAGATCAAGATCAAAGAAGTGGTAAAGAGGCATGGAATACTGGTTTCAATCATATCAGAGATATATATGAGGTTCATGTCTCATTTATAGAAATATTTTCATAAATCCATTGGGACTCAGTTGCCAATGAGTACAGTGTATCATCCATAGATATATATATAATATGAAAGGACGATACAAATGATGGAAGACATGCTTCAGTCTTCAATAATGGATTTTGGGGGATCATAAGAAGAGATTATATCCTTAATAAAGTTATTATATAACATTTCTATCTTAAATTGATATTTATGGCTCTGTTTGAAGAATTCTATGGGTTTCCTAATTTTTCTCCACTTTGATGGGTGAAAATAGGCGAGACTTCACTAATTGGGCTGAGCCTTATCCAGGAAAAAATAGAGAGTTCCAGTTGAACATAAATCAATTAGAGATGGTGAATGGTCATCAAAAATCATTTGTGAATCATAGTGGATGGTTTATTATATTCATGATGACTGGTGATGTATTCATGAGGGTATCACCATGTCTTGGAAATCGATATTTTGGGAAGTAGTGAATGTTATCCCCTCACATCATAAGACCATTTGACATAATAGAATGGGTTTTTGAGGTGATATATCAGTTTCCATTGCCATGATGGTTCAATGTTGTGCATAGTGTGTTCATAGTATCTCATTTTCAATTGATTCAACCGGATACTGACCAATTTATATGATGGGATCACATTGACTTAGAGTTGGATGCATCATTGGTACATATCCTCATATAGATTGTGTATATGAAAGATAATGAATTTCATGGAAAATCTATAGCCTAGTTTGTGTTTGTGGAAAAAGGATCAGATTCATGAACAAAAAATGGGAATGTTAGAAGGAAATGAAAGATTTTTTTGTAGAAACTCATTTAGGTAAGTGGGGGTTTTCAACTTTTATGAGACTGAAAAACCAATGTTGGGGAGAATATAGCATCCCCTATTTAAGGTATTTAACTCATTAATTATTGTCTTCAAGTACATTATGTATAAGGGTGATGTTTGGGATAGTTTGGGGAACTTTTAAGTAGTTTTTGGTTTTTTCTATAGGTGAATTGGCAGTGCATGGTTTTTTAAAACCATGAAACCCTTGTTGAAAACTGTGAACAGAGAGACATAGGCTAAAGGGTAGGCACATAGGATATGGCTTGTTTGTCAAAACAATGAGAATGACTAGGGGAAACTGTGAGGTTTGTTTTAAATAATTGATACATAGCTTTGGCATGGTTGGAGCATATTTTGGAAGCATTTCAGAGCCAACCATATGATGTATTTCTTAATAATGATTCTATAACATAGTTAACAGACATTTTTCATAACCGTGCTACTTAGAATGACTAGGGGAAACTATGAGGTTTGTTTCAAATAATTGATACATAGCTTTGGCATGGTCGAAGCATAGTTTGGAATCATTTTAGAGCCAACCATATGATGTATTTCTTAATAATTATTCTATAACATATTTAACATGGATTTTTGATAACTGTGCTACTTAACCAAGTGTAGGTCAAAACCCACCTCCTTATAATGTGGTTATAACATGTTTTTTCCGATAACCAATTATTTATTCTGGAAAATTCACTTACATGTGATTCGTGTCTCTTAATGGTTGGATAACCTCTCACAAGAAAACTGGAAGTGATCTGAAGCCATCCATTGGTGCATTGAAGCAATATTCTTTCGATAAGTCGTTGTTATTCATCATTTGGGATGCTATTCTTAGATATTCATCATCACTAATCAATATAGCATATATATACACCCATGTTTGTATTATCTAATGTCGTGGATTCCAAATTACATTATATTAGGGTCTTTTTGTCAAAGGGGAATAGATATTTTCAGGTTCAAGGAGTCTCAACTAGTTTTTGTGAGGTTTTTCATGTCATTTATTGATTTATACATAAATCTTGAGTTAGATGGATTCAATATCGACTCCTCTTGATATAATTGGTTGTATTAGTTACAAATTGATTGAATTTATTAAAATTGATTATAATATCTTAGAGAAAAGGATGATAAATGTTTTATTTAGTGATGAATAATGATTATTGGTGAAATTTTTGAATTGTGGACATTTTTTAATGGAAGTGATTTTATTTTATTGATTCTAAAATCTTCATCATAAAATATGGATTTTATTAATGTTTGAAATGGAATTGTGGATAATGGTTTTAAAAAAAAGGTTGTTTAATTGAAATGTGTGTGGCATGTTTTTTCATCATTCTTGGTGTCTATGTTCAAATTCAATTTAAGAGTCTTGGTTGAAATACGACCTTATTCTCAGTGCCAAATGTATAATCGAACATGGAAAAAAATTACCTTTTTATGACATGGAAGATCAAAAAGAGACCACACATGTGTGTTGATCAATCATGATGATTTATACATGGTTATTAATGTGGATATGTGGAATGGAATGGTTTTTCAAAATGAAACACAAGGAATTTGTTTTAAGCGTTGTTTCATTATTTCCATGGAAATTGATTTTTTAGGAATATTAGTTGAGAATGAACATGTTTAAATTTGGTTATAAACTATTTTATAACCTTTTTTATAATTAGTTAAAAAATATTTTTGATGTTTTTCATATAGACTATTTTTTATAAATGTTTTTAACTATTTTATCCTAGTGGTAGGATTAGGGATGTCATTGGAAAAAACCTACTATGATTATGTACTAACCCATTCTATAGAAATTCGGTGTGTTTGTTTATGTCATCTACTGGGTCATGGGAAAAGGTAATGTATCAGACATCATTGGAAATACCTTGTTATACATTATTTATTTGGTGATGTTAGAGTGTGGAGCATGTGGAACATGGTGTCTTTTGGTTTTATTAGAGTTTTTTAGTTTGTCTTTAGTAGTTCACTTTTCTTTTGTAGTCATCAAATGTGGTATGTGGGATATGTTTGATTTTGATTAATAAAATGTTGGACTTACTTTCATAGTTATGAGGCATCATTTAATGGTTTTATTGGCTGAATATTTTTGGTATAATAGGTTTGTTCATAATGGTAAAATTCCCCCCCACACATATTGAATCCAAATACGAATTTATTTCCCTCCATTGGTGCCTTAGGATGTCTCTTATGGCCACGTTCCATCCTATTCCATTCTCAAGAAAATCATGAAAAGGGAGGATGTTACAAAAATTCATTATGTTATAAACACATTTTTTTGGATCATTTTTATTGATTTTTCATTTGCAGGAAATAATATGATATTATTTCCAATAATAAAATATATTTCATTCTCCTTTGATTTTTAATGTCATTAACACGGTTAATTTTAATTTATTGATGAAATGTCGAGATCTATTTTTGTAAATATTATAATTATAGAGTCTTCCTCAATATCCTGAAACATTTTCTTCCATATAAATGTTTTCTAAAAGCTTGTAATTTATTTCTGAATTTTTTTTCAGAATCTATATTATATTAATGGTGAATCTATTTTAAATTGTTTTAAAATATTAATTTTCAAAAAAACTTCCATATGGGTCAACATTTTCTTCAATTAAAATACTATTGAAAAGAATGTTTAATAATAATTTATAAAATGAGACAATATATTCTATCCTTATGAACCATCATTTTTTAATATTATTATTAATTATTCAATTTTTATTGAAGAAATTTATTTTTTGAATGTTTCATTTTTTTATTAAATAAAATTTATTTTAAAATTTAAAATTTTGTTTTCCTCATTAATGTTTTTAAGGATCCCTAATTGATATTTCCCTTCATCAAAGCCAAAAGTACTTGATTTCACCTAAAATCAAGATGGGATAAGTTGGAAGGAATCTATACACATTCATTTATTTTTGGAACATTGTTATTGATATGGAAGTTATTTGTTTTTTGTTGGTGAATCATGAAATGGAAGAAAAAATATTATTAATATGGGATATGACATGTTATTATGAGTGGTTATTTTTAATGGTATATGGAAATTATTAATGATGATGGGTGGTAAGTGAAAACACTAGGTGAGACTAACATATATTATATGACGGGTTATCATAGATATAACTAGGCAAGCATGATGTATCTTATTTGAATACTCTATCTAGATTATTCTTGCTGGGCCTGATATATATTATTTCATAGTAATTAAAAAATATATATATTTTTCATTATGTAATGATTATATTAAATTTTGAAACATATTTTATATCAACTATATGGTTTCTCCAATCTATATAGGAATAGTAATGATAGTATGAATATGATTTTCCTTGATAATAATATGTTTTCATTATGATTGTAATGTGTTATAAATGATTCCTTTTACAAAGAATGACATCATATAGCTTATGATTATAGATTATTATGGATCTTCCCTTTCTATTGTATTTATTTCATGTTTTATGATTATTGATATAACTATTAATGTGTATTAATATTCATATTTTATTACCTTTCATGTTGATTATGTTATCATATCCTTATTCCCTTTTTATTTTCATTTGTAACAATTAATTAATATAGATTTGTTTACACATAATAAGAATTT
This sequence comes from Viscum album, assembly GCA_963277665.1. NCBI lineage: Eukaryota > Viridiplantae > Streptophyta > Magnoliopsida > Santalales > Viscaceae > Viscum > Viscum album. Next base: position 1,184,266,090 of record OY728161.1, on the reverse strand, counting down.
TAGATAAATATTATTATGTTTAAAATTCATGATTTTATAATGAATTATTCTAAATGAATTATTTATATAAGGGTTTAATATATTTGAAGATGATGACTTAATGTGAGATAAAAAAATCATTATATTGTAGTATAAATACTCTTTTGATGTCATGTAAATTTGGTGCATATTGGTTTTCCATAATAATTTTAAAATTTAAGACTAAAAGGACCTTGGATATGAATGTCATCAAATATTTAATTGGTTGTTATATGTTTTTTATAAGTGAAATTTGATAATACATATCACTTTCAAGCTAGAAATGCAAGGATTTTGAATTTATCACTGTATAATGGAGTATGGTTTTGGGTTAGTTTTAGTTATAATCAGAGAAGTGTTAAGAAAAAATTGGAGAGTATCATGTTTTATTCATAGGTTATATTAAGAGATATTAATATCATCATAGGTCTATAACATGTATGTTAATCAAATATTTAATGTTTTATATTCCAAATTTTATGTTTTATGTGGTGTGATATATAGGTGATTAATTTCATTTTCGAGACATTTTATTGTGTTCATGTACATGAAATTGTATATTTTAAGATGATGTATTCCATTAGATTTTATAGACACAGGATTTAATGTATTCATATACTTTTGGGTTTTAGGCCTTGGATATTGAGGAAACTGTATGAAAACATGTCTTATCATATGGAAAAACATTACATTAAAAAGTTATTTTGTGATTTGGTGGTTAATATTATATCTGAATAAGTTCTTGATTTTTGGAACATTACATAGTTATAGTAGTCTGGACATTATAGGATTGTATTTGAAATATTTGGGATGAATTATCTTTTGGAAGAATATAAGTTATTTCAATAAATTTATGCAAATTCATGTTTTGTAATGAAATATTTATACATATTAGAGATTATTTGATTAGGGGACATAAAATAATTTTTCACGATACAAGGAAAGTTATTCATCCTATTTAGAGATAAATATTAAATCAATATTAGTTTAATATGCTACCAAACTATTATGATTTTTTAGATAATATAATATTCATGAATATTTTGAAGAATTTCATGTATAGTTATTTATCGACCTCTCGAAAGAAATCATTATTTTTTAATTTTGAGTTATTGGAGATTAATGTTGAATTTCACCATATGAGGGATTATTCGTTTTGATTAATTACATACATATTTTTGAGTAGTTTTTTTGGATATTGTCAAAATATAGGGTGAAAATATTTTTATATATTTGATGAATTTTTTATACTAATTGAAGTTGATTTAAGTGCATCATGAGTAAAAAATTCATCCTATATACACATCATTTGGGTAAAAGGATGGAATTGTTTAGGAAATAGATTAAATGATGAATTTATACATTAAATTTAAATAAATGGTCATTTTTATATAATTATATATAGTAATAAATTCATCAAATGAACTAAAATAATCTTATAAATAAAAATGTTACCCTATTACTAACATTCTAGCATGATTATTTTTTCACAACTATTTGGATTATAAAAATGAACTAAAATTATCTTATACGTTTTAATGATCATTCTCGATTATATGTTAAATGACAATGTTTTCACTAATTCATAATTATAGAATTATGATTTTCACAAAATTAAATATATTCAACATAAAAAAATGTTTTCCCATTATAATCATACATATTCATTATTCTAAATGACCATAGTAAATCCCTCTATTTCTCATTCTCTCTTCTCGAGTTGATGTTATTGACCCCTTTTTATTTTTTGGGGTTTTAACATTGGAATAATGAAATTTTAAAAAATATTTCACTATCTTAATGGTAAATATTTATTTATAGAATTTAATAGTTGTGGTGAAAATTTCACAACTTAATATCTTAAATATATATCATTGTGTTTGAAAGAATATATGGCACACAACAGTAATCATAGAAGACAAGTGAAATGAATGACAGTTAATACCTAAACCTTATATTTAAAGGCCACGGTATGATTAAATTTTAATTATGTATTTAATTAATCATCTAACCGAATATAATGGTATTGATAAATTTGTGTTATATATTCACTCAAATATTTTAAAGAAATAATATTCATTAAAAATATGTTCTCCAACAAAATGATTTTTATCGATGTTTGTGTGAATCATTTATAATTTACTCATTTTGAATTTAGAAAAAGTATTTGTCAAAATGGATTTAATTTAATCAATAATTATAAAAATATAAATATTGAGTCAATTGTTTTTACTTTTTTGAAAATAATAATATTTTATTTAAAAGTAAAATATAATGAAATTTGTAAAACATTCATTTATTTTCATTAAAATATGTAATTTTATAATAAAATTGTCATATTTAATTTTATTAAAAGCAAAATAAATATTCTGCATTTATATTTAATAAAATAAATTACATATGAGTCGTATTTATAAAGTATTCTAATATTAGTTTTTGGGATTAAAAATTATTTTTTTTAAAAAGAATTTAATGTGAATAGTGTTTCTCCATATTAGAAAATTAAAATATCCCATAATGAGGAATGAAGTAAATTAAATAAAAATTATAAATATATAATTAAATTCATATCATGACTATTACTAGTTTCAATGCTAATAATTGATCATTTTATTCCACAAAAATATATTTCTTGAAAAACCCACTTTTTTCATGATTTATGCATGTTTTATATAAAATTAATTAATTAACATTAGAGAATTTTATTTCATAACATTTATATAATGTTTTTAAAAATATTTATTATTATTATATAATATGAAAATTTAATTTTTTTCCCAACGTAAAAGTGATAAATTTATTTATCATTTACCGTAGTTTAGGATAAGAAGGGTTTACTGAGGGTTCAAAAATCATAAGTGTAAAAACCACCTATATACATTTCTAAATTATTTTGAATATAAATTTCCACATTTAAAACATATAAGTAATGATATTTTTTCCTTTAGGATCCCTTTTTCATGTGTAAAATGTGTGTGTAACGTTTTCCTGATAAAACATCCAATTGTTTACTCTACTGAATATATAAATGGAAACCCCATATACTATCCACTATAAAGAACAAGAGATTTTGGTTTGGAAAATCATTGAAAAATCCCATTATAACTAGCCTAAAAATATCTTATAATATTTTTTTATTTAAAAAACCTCCATCTGAAGGGTTTTAGTGTAATTTTTATGTGCTCATTCAGAGAAGAGTTTTCATTATTAACTGATCAATTGATATTATTTCATATTTAACATTGTAAATTAATTTATAATACATGTATATATATATATATATATTAAAATAGTTAAAAATATTTTACTTAATTTTTTTATTTTATAACATAAATATTCCTCCAATTTTATAAAATGGGAAATGAAACCATCATTCATAGCAACGAAGAGCTACATACATATTAACCACTGCAATTAATTTCATAACATCACATTTCTAAAATATATATAATTATGGATTTAAGTTTTATTTATGATAATATTAAAATATTGTTCACTATTTAATGATAGTATATCATTTAATTTTTTCATTTTCATTCATTATAAAATGTTGTAGGTGTTCAATCATATGTGTGTACGACTACATCCATCATGAAATGTGCTTATTTTACATCACCACATCACATGGTTGATATATGAATGTTTATTTTATTTAATATTATTTAATTTATGATATAATTATATTTATGTAATGTAAAAATTAAATTTATCTTCATTCCATATTTTTTTTAAAATTGAAAACTTTCTCTATAAGTACAAATGACTTATCATCTCGATGAATGTAACACAGTTAATTTTTCATTATCATTATTCGTGGATGTTTAAATTATAATTAATGTATACAAATAATACTTATTTCATAACTATGATTCTATTTATGGTGGAAGAATAACCACAATTACTATGTTAAATATACTGATGTTTTTCTAAGGACATTGATTGAATGTACTTAAAACACAAGGAGTGGACAAAAATTATTAATTATCTATCTATTTCATTGAAATAATAATAAATAACCATATAATATTAACATTATAAATCTTAAAAATAATTTAATATTCCAAATAATTGACATAATATTATTATACATGAGAAAAATAACATAAATGTAATGTCTCGACTAACAGACATTTTTTCTCATCTCATTTTGATATCATTAAAACAAATTCCATATTCTTCAATTATTTTAATTATGTACTATATATAATCCAATGATTTTATTATCCAATTAAAATAATTATAATAATTGGTATTTAATAATAAATATTTGTTTCTTTCTTTTAAGAGATTTTAATCCACAGGTTACCCAAGAAGAAAGAGATTTAAACGAAATTTACCTCTGTTGATAATGTCCCATTACAATTTATTCAAGGATTAAATAATCTATAATACCTTGAATCCAATTACCTAGAATTGGTGAATTATTACATAACATTGGCATGATACAATGAATCATTTCATGATTGACTGATTAGTTTAGTATCCTTGGAAGTACTAGATATATACATAAGTCTTACATTACATCATGAAATAAAAAAACAACATTATGTCCCATTTGAAAACACTTATATCCCTAAGCCTATTCCTGTAGGTTAATCGTAATATAAATCGTTTCATCCTAGGAAAAATAAGACATAGGAAAATGGCGAGCCTAGATTCTCAATAAGGATAAAAATATAGCAAAAAATTCCATAAATAAGAATAATAAATTAAGGCAATTTATAAGACTACAACACAAGCCTTTTAAACATAAACTTTATTGTAATAGGGAAAAGATAAATCCAATATTTTCATTTACTTATTCAAATGGATATTGTACTACTCGAATAATCACATGTAATATTAATAAAAAATTTCATAATGATGGAATGCATAATGCTAGACTTCATTACCACATTGTCAAGACCTTGTGACAAGACTACAAATAAGATTTTTGTCAAGGCCTTGTTCCAATACAGTAGTTTTCCTCATGAGACCTACCGATGCATCGAGGAGCTAGAGCGGACTCCACCTGTCACTTACTGTCCAATGCAATCCTAATATGAAAGGTATTGAACAAAACTTAATCATTCGTATAAAAACTAGCATACATAATGTCGATACTTTATCTATAAAGCATGAATGATATAAAAATAACACATCCACAATCAAACATATCAAAAAATCTTCAATACATTATTGAATATTTGTATCATAATAAATCAACCTCGATTAGGAATATTATCCCTTAAAGGATGTTGGAAAAGTTGAAAATGATTATTAAAAATCTTTGAGGGAAATATATCTTTTTCATGAAATCATTTAAAAGTCTCACTATTTATCAAGAAGCTATTTAAAATATATTTTTGAATCAATGTGTCCCATACCACTATGATACTTTTAAAAAGAATTATGATTTTAAACAACTAATGTCCATATATATAAAAACATAAAACCATTTTTGAAACATAGACATTAATGAGAATGACTATAAAGAATATGTTTTTAAAACATTTAAAATGATATTTTAGTTAGACTATCTAACCAAATTCTAGATTCTTGAATACAAATAATTTTCAAAATCAAAACATTATAATATCATGAAAAAACGGATTCATGATATACTATGTCAAAGTATAGTATATACACCAAATAAAAGTGAATTAACACCTAACAACAATGAAGTCCCAATGGAAGCTATGTTGAGATGAATTCCTTTATAAAAAACACATCATTAGTTTAAGGAAAAATAAATGACATGATTATTTTTCCAAAATAAAAATACACTAAATATGATTGGATATTTAGTGTAAATAAATCTGAGTAAACTCACAGATATTCTTGTAAAAACCACAATAATGACTTGGATGTATAACTCAATGAATAGAAATTGAGTTAAAATTACTCTTATAAAGTTTATATCAATGACTACTGAATTTATAAATAGAGTGATTATGTGTATCAAAATTATATCCCCACAAAGGGGATTTGAAATTTCTACATAAGTAATTAAATACTTATTTCACACATAATATTGGAGCAATGTAATCAATCAAGTTTGCATAAAACTGAATAAGTGGAAATTGAAATTTTAAATCCCCATACCGATTTGGTAACATTTGAAACATACACCCCATGTAAGAAGGATCATCCAATGATGATTTAAATACCTATAAATTTAATTATATTATTCAAACAATAAAATCATGGGAAGTACATTCACCACAAAAAAGGTAATAGTGGAAAATATTAAAGGAAACTCAGTGAAATAAAAGTGAGATGAAAACCCCTTACCTTGTACTATTCCTTACTCTAAGGTAGGTTAATATACTTTATAAGGGTGAAATAATTGTTATTAAATTATAAATTAACCAAATACATAAATATGATATCATATATGATCTTCTAAATATTGAAATGTTAGTGATATTTCAATAGTACCATTGTTTTGGTTGTAAACTGATTTGTTTTCCTTTATATGAATTGTTACATAGATCTTTTTTATTATGTATAGGATATAAATGATTCATATACAAAAATATATTATGTTCTTAAAAATTATTTTTAATCATAAAATGATTTTTTTGAATGATTAATGTGGGTAATGAATCTCATTACATTCGTATAGATGGTAAGCTGTACGTACGTACGCGCAACAATATCATTATATTGATGGTGAAATAGTATGTAATTGGATACTATATCACATATAAAAAATAATTAACATGTTATATTTATTATTTACATCAGTTGCGATCATTATTATACCCATCCAAATAATGATATGTTTTAATAACAAACTACACCACGATATGGAGACGGTAAGACCCATATACACATGTATGGTGACTTTGTCATTATTAAGATGAATAGAATAACGAATATGGTTGTACCATATTTATAATAACATCAAAATATGTAGAAGGTATTGGAATTATTATTTTGGTATAGACACAATAATGAAGGAGGAAGTGTAAGAAGAAAAGAACATGAAAGAGGGTGGTGAAATTATTACATCTTCTTTGGGTGTTTCCTTTTAAGTTGATCAAAAGGGCTCCATAGGATGGCTTTCTGATCATTGTAAGGACTCTAAGATGATGTGAGTGAATTTGGGAGGATATTTGTTCAGGGTTTTCCCATGCCAAATGGCTTTGGAGGTGCGATTGTGAGAGAATGGGAAGTTCTCATATATAAGATGGGTGAGGGGAACTTCAGAAAAAACATGAAATATTATTTTGTAATAGAATATTTTTTGCTGTCTAATGGATCCAAAATGATTTATTTCTAAGATAAGTTCTGTATGGGTAAAAAACCTTACAAATAATAGGTTTTATACAGGTTTATGTCACCACATTAACTTTATCTTTTATATTTTACTCTTAGTTTAATAGATTGACATTTACCATGTCTCTTTGTATTTTTATATTATATGGTAAATAAACATTCTATAACAAGACAATCGTACACCAAGTAGTTTATTATTAATATATATAATCTTATCTATGTTTTTTGGCCAAACCATATATTTTTAGGAATATTATATCAATTAATAATAAAGTATTTTTTTAAAAACTCAATTATGTCAATTTTGACACTATTTTGTATTTAATTTCTTTTGAAATCAGTAAAAACATTATGACTTAGAATAAAATTTATTTAATCAACCCTAACATGTCATATTGACTGAGAAAATTAGTTTAATTCTTCATATGACTCAATTTAATATTATTTGGATATTTATAATATCAATTATTTTAATATTTCATTAATAAGGTAATTACAAAATCATCATTGTGTCATAATGAAATTAAATTATTTAATATCTAAAAATTTAAAATAAAATACCATTATGTAAGAAATATGTTAATATTTATAATGAATAATTATAGTTGAATTTATCTTATTGTATCCCTATATTAAAAATAGTTTAGTTAATAAACATTTAATTTAAAACTTATAACTATTCATTAAATAAAATAATAATAAATGTACTAATCTTATCCAAGTGGACCAAATAGGATCATATTTTATTACTAAGATTTATTTGGTCGAATTAAAATTATCTAATATAATTAAGACACATGTTAAGGTAATTATAATATTACTTACCCTTAATTACCTAATTTACTTTTAACCATGATAAATAAAAGTCAAAAGTTACTATTTAAAAAAATTATTATCATCTTATTAAAAAATATTTTACATATTGATGTTAACTGTGTCTCTTGGAATTTTGAAATTCAACCTACAACATTGGAAAATTTATGTTTCATGAAAATTTTCTAATGCTTCGAGAAGGTGGGTAAAAGACGGTAAAAAGTTCATTAAATTTAATATATCTAAACTTATTATAAAATGATTCCCATGAATTACATTGAAAATATTTAATTATTATGTATCTATTTTGACATAAAATAATTAAAATAAGTAATTATTTAAATAAAATGTCTGTTTTAAACAATAAGGTAGTGTTTTGCACTATTTATCAAAAATTGAATGTTTTAGAAAAATACTAAAAATTCACCCTAATATAATTTTGATATTATGAATTCAAAAATGAATTATATTTTTCCAAATAAAAAACATAGATGTTTCATTAATTAATTTAAAATTAACTCTCTTTGTCTAGACCAAAAAGCAGGTTCTTTAAAAAGTAAAAAGTATCAAAAGATTGACATGTGTTTATGCAATATTTAAACATGAAATTACATATTATGACCTACATTGTATGAAATGATAAAAAAAATAATATACCTATACTTCCAAACTATTCAAATACACAATTAAACACAATAAATTATTTCGATTAAAAAAGTTGATTTCAATTAAAATTTTGTACTTTTCAGTATTCCTCAAAATATGAAAGTTATCAGAAAAGTACCAAAATTTATCCAAAATAAAATTTTAACTCCTCATTCTAAATAATAATTTAATTACGTTAAATTTAATATATTAATGTTTCAAATATAGGTTTTAAAAAGGGGATTTCATTAAAAGGTGGTAAAAGTTTCTTTTTTTGAAAAATACTTATTTTATCTAAAAAAATGAATGTGTTCTAATATTATGTCATAAAAACACATAATATGGATTCCAAAATTATACGGAGTATATAAAATTAAAAATTTAGTTAATACTATTCATAACCACTTTTTGAACTGCTAGTTTGGTAAGTCGTGGTGTGCTCGAAATCAATGTTTTGTGTATCACAAGCTATCGAATTACATTAAAAAAATAATATGAAATCATGTGGTGTTACATTATTTCCCCCTTTTGGAAATTTTGTTCTCGCAATTTTAAAATTGGGAATGGAATCTTCATTTAATGTCACACATCAGAAACAGAGTCAATAAAACTATCACATTAAAAGAAAGAAAGATAAATACAATGGTCACCCAAGGTAACCCATATTATGATTCCATGTAGGAAAAAATGGATGTGGAAGATAAAATAAGTGTCATGTTATAATGGAGAGTGATAGAAAACATGATCAGGAGAATGTTAACCATAAGAAGGACACAAACTCGTGATAGGATAAACGGTCAGTAGTTTCTAAGTAGGAAAAGTAAACAGACAACATTTTTTGTTTTATGTTCTATGTCATAAAGTAGATGATTTTATTTATGAGATTGACTTTGAAAAAAAGGATATACTTACTTTTTTAGTAGTGTTTTATCCTTTAATAATTTTCTACCACTAAAACATCTTTTTTCAAACAATGAGTATTCAGGATGACTTGGTCAGAGCTAATGCACTAGAATCAACTGGTAGAGAATCACACAATCCACAAAGGATAAACGATATATTTACCTTGCCTTTATAGATTAAACAAAACCAAAATGGTTAGTATAAGATCATGTGATCCACAAAAGTATAATCCTTCAGAGAAAGAAATACCAATCTTAATTTCTAAAATTAACCCAACAATATGAAATGTTTAATAAATACAATTGAATAAAAAATTATCCATAAAATACTTCAATATAATACTAACTAATATTGAAACCCAAAACATAGAAGAATTTGATTACGTTGTCTTACAAGTTAAATTGTATCTCCAAATAACATCGACTACTCTTAAAGTCACATACTTAAAAGTAATTAACCTAATCACATAGTCCTATTAATAGGTTAATAATATCCATAAATAACCCAAACCACTATAAATACACAATAAAAACATAGATAAAAATCAACCATTAATCCTGAAATGAAATACCATAGTATTCTATTTTCCTTAGGTATATAGTGTTCTAAAAAAAGCGCACATGTTCCAAAATAACATTTATCACTTAATCACCAAATAATTTTCCTATAGTAAGAATATTCATTTCATAAGACAAAAGATCTCAGATCAACATATTATTGACCAATAAAATCATTTAAATAAAATCAATTAGTCACACTATCTAGTGACTTCACGTAGTCCAGTGGTAGGCGATAAATCCCAATCACACTCTAGTTATGGGTTTGATTCTCGTAGCTTTATATGACACGACGGGTTGTCACATGGTCTGCATTTTGTCCTTTTTCAAAAACTATATTTTATAACATTCCCAAAATAAGATAAATTCCTCAAAATAACCATAATATAATTTCACCACAAATGTTATCTCATACCTCACATTTTCATCCCAAATTTTAATAACATGTAATTGCCTCAAATTCAAGGATTATATAAACCCAAATAGATATTTATAACTATATCAATGATAGAAAAGATAATTCATCCTAAAATAATATTTTCATATAAAAACTTCTGGGTTACACATACATGAAAAATGTCTTCCAATGTAATCCCATCAACAAAGAGAATTAATACTTTTAAAAATTTCACAATCCATTTATTTACAAAGGTTCATCCACGACCAAGAGGATATCCTATAGAATAGGAAATTCACACAGGTAATTCCAAATTCCCTTACATTTAAGGAAAATGACTTTAAATAGATTCTTGGGATCATTTTTTTTATTCCATAGTAGTCTTCATTTTTCCTTAGCAGTTCTTTAGATTATGTCCTTATTTCCCACACAAAAAGCCTTTATTTGGTCTATTGAGACACTTCATTTGGTGTCTTCTTCCACATTTCTTCCATGAAAGAAATTGAGCATTCTATTCTTCATGGTCTCCACGGATGGAGCTCTTATAATTCAAAGCCTTTATCTTATTTGTTGAGTATATGTTTGTTAATTTATATGTTGTTGATCATATTTTTTGAAAACTGATTTGGCATAAACACAATATCTTTTACACCTATCAACATTCCATTTCATTGATCATTTCCACCAGCGTTTCCACCTTGTACATCATGTTCAATGTTACTATGTCTTCTTTGGATTCCAGCCATTGACTAACGCAAGAATACATAGTGTGAGTCATAAAATCATTTAGAGAATATCATAACACCTTATTTTCAATCTAAAACACCTTATTCTTTACCACAGTTTATTATTCTTGTCTTATATTAAAATCATTCAAATCATTTTTTATGTAAAATGTAAATTATCATAAGAATATCCGCTAGGAGTGTCATGAAAATGAGTGCGGTAAGTCCCATTGTTGTGTAACATGATACCTCGGGTCAAGCCTGAATCTCCTTGTCTGAGTTCTCACTCCTAGGTACATCTGTGCCAGAGCCGCCTCTACCTCCAAATTTCTAGACAGAGATGTATTTAATGAAAAGCCCTCATAAAATTGTAATTACCAAAATTTTTGGATGTTCTTCTATCCTAATCCTCAATGTCTATTATAGGGAACTATTTCCTAATAAGTGTTTTTTATAAATCTAGGATGCATGGTTTGTACTAACCTTCCTATGATACCAACTGTAACGCCCCAACCCCAGTTACCCAGAATCGGTGCATTATTACATAACATTGGCATGATACAAGGAATCATGTCATGAAAGACTGATTAGTTTAGAATACTTGGAAGTACTAGATATACAAAAATGATTTACATTACATCATGAAATAAAAAAACCCCATTGTGTCCACTTTGAACACTCTTATTTCCCATAGTCTATTCGTACAGATTAATCAAAATATACTTCTTTTCATCCTGGGAAAAATAAATCCTATGAATGTGGTGAGCTCAGATGCTCAGTGAGGATAAAAATATAGAATAAATTTTCATAAATATGAATAAATTTCTAAGGAAATGTATTAGTCAATATCAGAAGCCTTTTAAACATAAAATTCAGCATAATAGGGAAAAGATAAATAAACTAATGTCATTTAATTATTCACATGAATATTCTAATAGTCAAAAAATCACATGTAATATCTATAGGAAATTTCATAATGATGGAATGAATAATGCTAGACTTCATAACCACATATTCATGGCCTTGTGCGGGGAATACAAATAAGATTTTGTCAAGTCCTTATGCCAAGATAATAGTTTGTACATTAGACCTACCAATGCATCGAAGAGCTATAGCAAGCTCCAACCATCACATACTATGTCCAATGAATTCCTCATTTTAAATGTGTTGAACATAACATAAACATTTGTATTTAAACTAGAATAAAAAATGTCAATACTATATCTATAAACCATGAATGCTATAACACATCCACAATAATAAATATCACAAAATATTAAATAAACTATGGAAGATTTGTATCATAATAAATCAACCTCGATCAAGAATAATATCATGTAATGGATGTTGAGATAGTTTTAAATGATTAGTAAAAATCTTTGAGGGAGATCTCATTTTTTCATGAAAACATTTAAATGCCTCAAAATTTATCAAGAGGAAATTTAAAATAGATTTTTAAATCAATGTTACCCATACCACATTTAATATTTTAAAAGGAATTTCAATTTTAAAAAATTAATGTCCATATATATAAAACCATATAATCATTTTTAAAACATGGACATTAATGAGAATGATTTAGAAGATTAAATTTTTAAATCATTTAAAATGATATTTTAGTTAGAGTACCTAAACAAATGAGAGATTATTGAATAATAATAATTGAGTTAATAAAAGCATTATAATATCATGAGAATAAATGTATTAATGATATACTATATCAAATTACAGTATATATAAGAAATAAAAGTGAATTGGCACATAACAACAAAGTAGTCTCAATGGAATGTAAGTTTAGATGAATTGCATTATAAGGATAGTATCCTTAGGTTAAGGATAAACCAAAGACATAATTATTTGTGACAAATATAAATAAACTCAATATGATTTGATATTCAATTTAAATCAATGTTAGGACATTCACACATATTCTGGTATAAACAACGCCAACGACATTGATGTTTACGTCAATGAATAGAAATTGGGTTAAAATAACTCTTATCAAGATTATATCGATGAATTGAGAATTTATCAATGTAGTGATTATGTGTATAAAAATTATTTCTACACAATTTAGAGTGGAAATTACTACATAAGTTAATAAATAGTGATTTCACAAACAATCATGGTGTAAAGTAATCAAGGATGTTTGCGTAAAACTGAAAGAGAGGAAATTGAAATTTTAAATCCCCTTATAGATTTGGTAATATAGGAAACATACCCTCAATGAAAGAAGGATTAGGAAATGATGATGTAAATACCCATAAATTAAATATATTATGCAAAAAATATAATCATGGGCAGTACATACACCACCAAGAAAGTAATTGTGAAAAATATAGAATGAATCTCAAGGGAATAAAAGTGAGATGAAAACCCCTTACCTTGTACTTTCCCTCAGTGTAGGGTAGGTTAAACTCTTATATAATGGTGAAATAATTGTTATTAAATTATAAAATTACCAAATACAAAAACATGATATCATATATTATATTCTAATATTACTTTGTTAATGATATTTCAGTAGTATCATTCTTTTGGTTGCTAACTCATTTTTTTTTATTTTATAGGTTTTGTTACGTAAGTCATGTATTTTATGTATTGGATATATTTAATTCATATCCATAATGATACTATGTTCTTAAACAATATTTTTAATCATCAAATTAAAATCATTCTTGAATTATTATGATGGGGAATGAATCTCGTCGCGTTCGTGAAGATGGTAAGTCGTACGTACGCATGAATGATAATATCATTATATTGATGGTGAAATAATTTTTAATTGGATGTTATATCATATATATAGAATCATTAAAATGTTATATTTATTATTTACATCATTTATACTCATTATTATAACCTTCAAAATAATTAAGTTTTTGAATAACAAACTACACGACGATGTGGAGAAGTAAGCCGTACGTACACATGTATGGTGACTTTGTCATTTATAGGATGGATAGAATAAAAAATATGGATGTAACATATTTATAATAACATCAAAGTATGTATATGGTACTAGATTTATTATTTTGGTATGGAAACCAAAAAATAATGAGGAAGTGGAAGAATAAAAGAACATGAAAGAGGGTGGTGAAATTATTACCACTCCTTTGGGTGTTTCCTTTTGAGTTGATCAAAAGGGCTCTGTAGGTTGGCTTCCTGATAAATTTAAGGACTCTAGGATTATTTGAGGGATATTTGGAGGATATTTGGGTAGGGTTTGGCTAATACAAATGGCTTTGGAGATGTGATTTTAAGAGAACGGGAAATGCCCCTTTATACAACTGGTGAGGGGAACATTAGGAAATGCTTGAAATATTATTTTATAATAAAATTATTTTTGGTTTTTGATAGATCAAAAATGATTTATTTGTAGGATAAGTTAGGGATCGGTCTAAAAACTCTCAAAAATAGGTTTTAGTTAGATTTAGGTCACCATATTAAACTTATAATTTAGATTTAACTCTTAGTTAATTAGTTTGACATTTACCATGTCTCTCTGTATTTCTATGTTATGTGGTTAATAAACATACTATAACAAGAAAAGTGAACACCAAGTGGTTCTTTATTAATACACATAAACTTTTATAAGTCCTTTGGCTGAACCTTAGATTTTTATAAATATTATATCAATTAATAATAGAGAATTGTTTTTTAAAAAAGTCAATTATGTCAATTTTGACACTATGTTATATTTGATTTTTTTGAAAGCCATTAAAACATTATAACATCAAATAAAATTTATTTAATCAACCATAAAATGTTATATTAACCAATAAAATTATTGTAATTTATCAGAAGTCTCAATTTTCATTTATTCGGATATTTATAATATCAATTATTTCAATATTTCATTAATAAGGTAATTACTCCATCATCATTGTGTCATAAATAAATAAAATTATTTAATGTATAAAAATAATAAATAAAATAACATTATGTAATAAATTTCAGTAGCTTTCTAATTCATATTTATAGTCTAATTTTTCGTATGTACAACCCTATATCAAAAATGGTTTAGTTATTAAACATAGAATTTATCACTTTTAACTATTCTTTAAAGAAAATAATATGAAAAATCATAATCTAATCCAAGTGGGCCAAAGATTATTATATTTTATTCCTATGGTTGTTTTTGGTTTAATTACACTTATCCAATATAATTAGGACATGTGTTAGGGTAATTATAATATCATTTTACCCTTAATTAACTGATTTATTTTTTGCCCTTCTAAATAATAGCCAAAAGTTACTATTAACCAAAATTATTTTCATCTTATTGAACCACATTTTATATACTAATTTTAACAATTTATTTCAGATTTTTGAAATTCAACTCACAAAAGAAGTAAAATTATATTTTATACAAATTTTTAAATGCTCTTAAAAGTTGGGTAAAAGACGGTAAAAAGATCAATAAAATTTTATATAACTAAACTTATTATAAAATGACACCAATGAATTAATTTGAACATATATAGTCATTATGTATCTATTTTAAATTAAAATAAACAAAATAAACAATTATTTATATAAATATTTTGTTTTAAACATTAACGCAGTGTTTTGAATTATTCATCAAAAATTGAATGTTTTCATAAAAATACCAAAAATTCACCATAAGATAATTTTGATATTCCAAATTCAAAAATGAATTCTATTTTACCAAATTAAAAACATATATTTATCATTAACTAATTGAAAATTAATTCTCATTGTCAAAACCAAAAAACGGTTTTAAAAAAAATAAAAACGATCAAAAGATTGACGTGTGTTTAGGTCAAATATAAATGTGAAATTACATATAATGATGTAAATTGTATTAAATAAAATAAATATAATATAAATATACATCCAACCCATTTAAATTCATAATTTAACACTGTAAAGTTTTTCTATTAAAAAGGGTTTTTTTCAATTAAAAGTTTGTTTTTTTTCAGTATTCATCAAAATATGAAATTTATTAGAAATATGGAAAAAATTTATCCAAAAAAAATTATTATTTCTTGATTATAATGTAGAATTTAATTTAATGAAATTTAATATATAAAAGTGCAAACAATTGGTTTTAAAAATGGTTTTCCAGTAAAATGTGTTAAAATTGTATTTTTAAAAAAATACTTCTTTTATCTGAAAAAATGAATGTGTTCTCATATTATGTTTAGGAAACACATAATATGGATTCTAAAATTATATGTATTATATAAAATTCAAAATTCAGCTAATACCATTCCTAAATTATTTTTTAATGGCTAGTTTGTTAAGCCGTGGTGCACTCTAACTCGGTGTTGCGTGTAGCGAAAGATAATGAGTTGCATTAAAGAAAGTAACTTACTATGAAATATTGGGGTGTCACATTAACAACATGAAGTAATGGTGGGAATTATTTGTGAGGACCTATAAAATCTGTAATAATAAATCCCATACATAAAGAGGAAAATGACTAAATGTTATGGTAAATAAAAATTCTCTCTAATGTACTATAATGCGAGACCATATCATTCTCTACTAGATTTCATTCCATCAGGTGTGGTTGATCATTAATACCTCATTGATCCACCATATGTAGTCCATTATGATGTAAGATATGTTCCAAGGTTTAGTATTTATGTTTCTATGGATTCCCCTCAGGATAATGGTGTCAGTCTCACCCATGCATATCTTGAACCCACAATGATTACACAACATAAGGACACTTTTCCAGGCCCATACCTCCACACCAGCTTCATTCCCTTCATTAATTCAAATTTAATTTTTAAAAATATTTTATTTTATATGACACATGTATTAATCTATTTCATTATATATCATTAATTATTTATAATTGACGAAATTTTATTTTAAAATTTGTTTTACATCATCCAAGGGTATTTTAATTGATATTTTCTATTATGTATATGGTTTCATAAATGAATTAAATTTCATTAGGTTATATAAATTATTTATTATCTTTTATGTTAAATTATTATGTTAGAAAATACGTATATGATTATGAATTTCTATTTACGGTTATTTTTATTTAAATGCTTTACACAAAATCTCTATATTTATTAAGCCTGTTTTCATTGATATGATCTTTCTAATGACTATTCTTCTCAAATTATCTTTATTTGGGAATTATGTTTTATAAAATGGGCCTATATATTTTTCTTAAGTTTTATATAGTACAAAATTGAAATTTCATATAAAAATCATCTATTGTTATTTTTATTTATTTTTCCATTTAATGTGACTCCATTATAATGCTTACAGTTGAAAACATAGCATAGTGGGAACATCCTTATGTTATATTCTACGTTCTTTTCCTGATTAATTATGATGAATTTTATTTTATAGGCATAGATATTATCTTAATTTCATGAACCACATAAATATCCCCCTCCTACTGTTATGAATTTTGTACACATGTTTAATTTACAAATCATACATTATTTATTTATAAAATATCAATGATATTGTTCATAATTAACAATATCTTTTTTATTAATTATACTAAGGAATTTTTCTATTAATTATCCATGTTTTCAGGAATTTTTTCAAAATAATAAATTTATATACCAAAAATTTATAAAAATTTACTTTAAATGAAATATTTCTCTTTATTAAATTGATTTAAAAATTAAATTTCATAAAATATTCCAAAGGTGATACATTTGGATCCCCTTTATTTTTTTTGATGAATTTTTATTATTAATATTTAGAAATAAGGGATTTTGGTCATATGTTTGACATTATTAGTCTAAATTATTCCTTTTAATCAAAAAATTGTAATTATCGATGAAAATTATTTTCACATTATTTGGTCAAATTTTTTATTTTTAATCATATTATGAAATTGAAATGATTGTTTTCTTCAAGAATATTCTAATGATATTTTATTGAAATTTTACTTTATCCACCATGAAAATCTATTATTTAACACACTCTTTTGGTGATATATTATAATGTCAAAAAACTAATTACTTCCCTCAATGGATTATTTTATTTATTTGGAACTCATTTCTTTTCCATGTGTGAAAAAAAATTATTAACATGAATATAGTGATATTGAAAAGCGAAATATTCAAAATATTTTCTTAACTATTTGTATATAAAATTTTGAATAAAAATAATTAAAACAATATAGATTGAAGTAATCCTGATATAATATATAAGATGGGTAAACCCAGATGAAACTTAGTGAGACCAATATATCTTATATTATTGGTGTTCCCAGATTGCATCAAATGGTTTCTATATATCTTATATGTTGGGTGTACCATGACAGAGCTCTAATGAATTGAAAAATGAATATTTTTAATGAATAATTGTATTGTATGTTTTTTGTATGGTTTTTTATTTTGTATGGTTCTCTATGGGTTATCGGAAGTAATTTTCCATTGAACCAACACATTTGTGTTTTGCATTCATTGAATTATAAATGTTTTCCAAGATCAATATTGTAATCATTTGGATTATGATAAATGATTTTTAAGACCATTTAGTATATTAATTATTTTATACATGTTTCATGATTGATTATCTTGGTATATATGTGTACGAATGTTTATATAAAATGATCATTCTATTTAGTAATGTCAACAAACTGTTACGATCTTCTTGTTCGCACTAATTAAATACAATTGTTAAGGATTATGTTTATGCTTAACATGAATTTGACAACACTATTACTATGTTCCTTTTCAAGTGCATATAAAAAGTTATTTTATATAAATTATTTGATAATCAGATACAAATGTAAGATAATTATTTCTTAATGAGAAAACCGAATAGATGATAATAGAGGGAAATATAATCTATTATGGACAATGAAATTATTTTCAAAAGAGTTTATATTATTACTCCATAATAACAATCATAAATGTTCCTAGGGTTTATAATTAATTAAACATTTACTTTAATTGTTATTAGTTTTTTTGTAATATATGTTTTTCATGATTATCATGATCTTGAATAATATAAAATTATATTGTTTTTAACAAATAAATCTAGTAGTTTGGATATGGGGATGCTATATTCATCATAATTGAATGATAAACTTCTTCACCAATTTATTTTTATTATTTAAATTTAATCTTTATTTAAAGATGAACACATTGAGATTGATGGAATAATGAAATAACTATTTATTTCTTGACAAGATGTCATCTAATTTCTTAATATATACTAAAGTCTCTTATGCCTAAAATAATTCAAATAATTTGTTTTTATTCGTTGAAAACATTATTAATCTAACATTATGGTTGGATGATAAAATTAGATGTATACCTCTCTTATCATGTAAAAAATCCTTATATTTAAGAATGAATTCATCATGCTATTAAATAATTTCAATAAATTCTATATCGGATTTCAAATAATAAATACAAGTAATTTACTTGTGAAATATATTCTATGAATCTCATTCTGGTGAGTGCAGTAAATTTTTTTATGTTGCCTCTTGTGCATGATATGAGAACAACATTGATAGGATTCCAATTCCAAATGATAATATTTTAAATAAAATAATGTTTTAATGTTCAAAATAGAAGGGAGATTAAAATATATTAAAAATTGTATAGATCCTTTGCTGATAAACTATTAGATCAATAAAACAACTGAAATGCAAGAGATTATAATATAATAATATTTCATTTGTAAAAAATATTCTCTGAGAACATAAATTAAATGAAAAATTGATTCTAAATGAATAATAATATATTGTATCATTATAATGATATATTAAGTTGGACATAAGAATAAATATATATATATTTTTAATAAATATATACAGTTTTAACATTATAAACATATATTTTTTCTACAGTCTTTATATACAAGCAAAAAAATTCATTTTCCTCCAAATTGTTATTTAGATGTTTTTCATAGAAAATCGAATAACAAATTAATTACTATTAATTAAAATTTATTTGGAAAAATAATTTTCATTATTTAAATTATTATTTTAAAATTATTTTAAATTGTATTTTTGATAATTTCTTTAAAGGGTATTATTTTAGTTAATAGTTAATGCAATTATATTTGTGAAAATTGAATATTTTATAGATTTAAAAGATCTAGTTATACTAAAATTCATCTAAATACTATATTTAATCATTTAAATTAATTATAATAAATAAATCATTATTTTGATTATTTTTCTTTGGATTTTGTTATGAATGAATTGTATAGATAAAAAAATAAATATTTATTGAAAACTATTATTCATCAAATTCTTTTTAGAAAAGAATATTCAACGATTTTTAGAGTCTCATATTTCAGAATTGGATTTCAAAATTTGAATAATACATTATATATATTCTAATGAATTTATATTAAATGTTTATCATTATGAATAGTAAAAAAAAATACAAAATTTTACACTACAGTTTTCATTAATTCATGTTTACTGGGTGTTAAACCATGACATAGTGATATCATTGATTACTATAATTGTCTAAATAGTTTTATATATACTTATTTAGACCATATCATATACCAAATTTAAATCTTTATCCATGTGGAAAACTTTTCATCAAGATATATTCATTATTTTTAAATCCTTAAATTAATTTCATTTGTTTTCTCACCCCCACATAGAAAAGGAGGCCCATTATATATCTTTATTTAATTTTTTTTATTATTGATTAATTAAAACCCATCCAAATAACATATCAACTTCCCAATCAATGGATTATTTGTGTCGGTCTTCTAAAAATACCATTGCAAGTATCCTTAAGAAATGATATAAAGATAGAAAAACAAATAGAGGAAGTCATATTAAAAACCCTCATTCAAATATTTATTATAAAACCATCACTAACATTATATTACTCATAATATAATCAATAAATAAAAAACACAATATATAATTTATCTTTTTTATAATCATGTAAGAACCAATATAATATATCATTACAACAAATAGAATTTTAATGCATTGATCTTATGTACTATTGGATATCTATATCAATATAAAGATACTATAAGGACATAACCTTAAGAATTACATAATCCTGAATTAAATGGATAATTCATAATGATGATCTTTTCAGGTTTAGAGTTTTAGAGAATTAACCCTCAACTATTATATTACATATCTAAAATTACAATGTAGACACTTATACTCAGTTTCCATTTTTTTCATAAAATAAAAACTCTTGAAAAATAGAGACATGAATACTTCAAGGTTTTTGACAACATGACTATTCCTTAAACCCATCCTTGACCCTATTTATCTTTTTTTCCTGTGAAAAATATATGAAAACTGGGCATGAGAATAAAAAGCTCAGTATGGGTTATAATATATATAAAGAAATCATTATTCTATAAAAAGTAACCCTTTTAACATACTTCATGATATCAAAATATTTATGAATAACACATAGTAATCACTAATCGTAACGATAACTTATAGAATCTATAACAAACATTGTAGCTTTCTCAGCCATGCAGGGAGTTACATTTTGAATACCCATCACATTATATTCCTTAAATCACTCAGGAGAAACATTTACATTTACCTCTTTCATGTTACTCAATTAATTGGAGATCTATCTTGGGGTCACCTGCCCTTGGTTTATCACGTAACAACCTGTATATGTAAACAATTCCTATGAAGCACAACATATTCATAACATATAAAAATAATATAAAGGAAAGATAACATTTCCAAATTTCAGTAATAATATATCACTTAAATATACTGACATAAAAATTCCATTACTGAAACCATTTACAATACCAAAATATGTAAAAATGGTATATAGTATTTATTTTCCTTTCAAAAACACTATGACTTGTTAAGGAAGCCGGAAATAAAATAATACTCATAGTTGCGGAAAGGTAATTTTCACCACGTATGTTAAAAATAATCAAACATTTTGTAATTTAGTAAAATGCTTCATAGAGAAAACATTTACATTTAATGAAATTAAAAGTCAATGGGGTTTATTCACCGTATAAAATATTGTCGTTTATAAATCAATGGATGTCTCAATGAAAAGAGATTGAGAAGAAGTCCCTTACCTCATTTATGAATTGACCCGTTTTCTCTTTAATCTCATGAATAATAAATTAAAGTAAATTTACACTTGATTAACAAACATTTTAATGTTTATTATTCCCATAATATCACTTATTACCATGTTATAAACATTAAGTAATCGTTTATATTAATAATGATCGTTTTGTTGATATTTGGTATTTGAGTAAAAAATTAACTTCTTATATTTACAAGTTGTTCATGTCGTCAAAATTCCATTATCTCCTGAATAATATTACCAATTTAGATATCATATTTATCATTTATATCCTATAAATATTTGTATTTATAATAGTATATAACATTTGGAGGTAATAAATGAAATGCAACATTCAAGGATATGGTAAGTCGTACGTACACATTAAAACTAGTTTAATTTCTATTTAATATTTAATGGAAAGAAAACATATTTATAAATAGGTATATTATAATTTCATTATAATATTATATATAATTTTTGTAACTACATCTTTCATATGTTCCACATATGTCATGAACGAGTCATATCACTTGGAGGGGGCGGTAGACCACACTTCCTAAAATGAAATTATCGTATTTACCAATTATGGAAACCGTAAAGGTATTATATAAATGAAAAATAACAAATTATAAGCACAATTTTAAAATAATATATATCACATATAAATATATTTCCATCTTAATGGTGACCATAAGAGGTGGTAGTTAAAGATTGAACAATCATTGTTTCATGAGGTAGTAGTTCGACGTCCAAAAAAACAATTTGTTCTTAACCAATTAGATAGAGGTGTGTGTAAGTGTAGTTAAAATCCTTTTTATAACAACAACCTATTGTATTTTTTATTATATTTTTTTATATAATAATGAAATAAAAACAGATTATGGGGTTGGAGATGTAAAATTTAAAAAAGAACATAGGAGAAGACGTTACCATTAAATTTGGTAACTGCCTTTGGATTGGACCAAAAAGATTTCTTGAAGTGCCTCCGGCCTATAGTAAGGCATTAAGGTGTAAGAGAGGGACCATAAAATCTTATTTGGTGAGATATTTGACTAGAAAATGGGCTTCAGAAGTGTGAGTAATTGGTTAGAGGTGAGGGAATTTTATAAGGGGGAGGAGGGGCTCTTTACGAATGTTTGATAATATTATTTTATTATATAATTATATTCGGTTTCAAAAGTCCCAAAAATTCTTGAAGATAATGATAAGATGAATATTTTTAGAAATAAAATCATAAAATTAATATTGAACAGGTTTTGTAAATTTTTAATCTTTATAATCTTATTTATTTAAATCATTCATTAATTTGGTAAACATTGCATCATTATTGTGTTAAAATAATTTTATATGTTTGATGTCTCAAAAATATAAATAAAAAAATGATTTAGGAAAACATTTTATCATTATATTGAATATTTATAGTCAAATATATCATTTATATTACTCCAAATGAAAATTTTTTAGAAAAAAAGACATGATTATGATATTTTTTTACTTTAAACAAAAAGTAATTAATGAGATAATCTTACCCAAATGGATTTCAAAGGAAAAAAAATCTGACCCAAGGACTGTATTGGTCGGAAATGAATCATGTAATTAGGTTAGGACATGTGTTATGGTAATTTTATATTATTATAATATTATTTTTACCTTGAATTACCCTATTTACCTTTAACCGCGGTAAATAATTGTCTAATGTTACTATTCAACAAAAATCCTTTTCATCATATTGAATGAAATTTTACTTACTAATAATAACCATGTTTATTATATTTTCAAATTTCAATTCACAGAAGCAATAAAATTACATTTAAATAAAGAATTCGGTTTTTAACTACTACTCAGTGATTTCACTATTCATCAAAAATTAATGTTTTTTCAGAAAAATACCAAAAATCTCGCCTAAGATATATTTGATATTTTTAATTAAAAAATTATTTCTATTTTATCAAATTTAAAATATATAAGTTTCATTAATTAATTTAAAATTAATTCCTATTGTCAAAACAACAAACATGTTTTTACGAAATAATAATGATCAAATGATTGACAGTAGTTTTTGTTGAATTTAAAAGTGAAATTAGATCAAATCACCAAAATTGGATTAAATGGTAAAAATATAATCAAACTAAACATAAAAACAAATTAAAAATATAATATATCCATTTAAATGAATTATATTAATAGTAAGTTTAGATTCAAAGTATAGTATTGTTCACTATTCATTTAAAACTATATTTTAACTGAAAAATACAAAACATTTACCCAAAGTAATTTTGATGACCCAATAATAAAGAAGAATTTTATTTTTTAAATAGAACATATAAATGTTTCTAAAACTATATTTAATATGGGTTCTCCATTAAAAGGTGGTAAATCGTCATTGTAATGAATATTAGAGTACTTATGCTTAAAATTAGATTCATTTGAATTTAAGCCTCTAACATTTATTTGATAAATGTAAAAACATATAACAAACATGTATAGTCATTATTTATTTAGTTTTTTTCATTGACACCAATAAAATAGTTTGGTGTTAACTATCATTTAAAATAATATTATATTATTATTTTTCAGTATGACTCATTATTGTGTGCAACAATAGAATTTGGAGAACCCAATTGATGTGTGTAAAGTATGGAATCAATCATATACACCCCTTTAAAGTAAAATTAATATTTAACTCAATAATTTTAATAAATTTTAAAATGTCTTATTTTTTATTTACATGGGATGTTACATCCTTCCCTCCTATTAGAAATTGTGTCCTCATATTTTTTTTTCACTTCTAAAATAAGTTGGGGTATTTAACCCTCATATCATTTTAAGATTATTACATTGCCTCTTCCACCTTTGTGTTTTTCCAAAAAACATATACCTGATGAATTACCTTATTCCGGAACACTTTCTTTCTTTGGTCAAGAATCGTGACTAGTTGTTGCTCATAATGGAGAATCTATTATAACTAAACTACCTCTGGTATGAAAACATGATATTGATCAATCATATACTTTCTCAACATTTTAATATGAAAAACATTGTGTACCTGGGATATAGATGGATGTAAATGCACTTTGTACTCAATTAATCCCATATTCACTAGGATTTCATAAGGTTCATTGAACCTCTGAATCAACATTCCATTCTTACCAAAATGCATCACACCTCTCCTGGTAAACACATTGTAAAAGACATTATCACCTTCCTTATAATAATGATCCCTCCTTTGGTTATTTTCATATATTTTCTCCATACACTGAGTTGTTCTCATATGCTTTTGAATCTACAAAACTTTTTCTACCATCTCATCTTCCAATTCTGCTCCAATCGACTTCTATTCAGCCAATTCATCCCAAAATACTGGAGTTCGACATTGCTTCCCATATAATGCCTCAAATGGAGCCATCTGTATACTGGAATGGATACTATTATTATACGAATATTCAACCAAATTATGATGTTTGTCCCAACTTCCCTAGTAATCTAGTGAAAAAGAACATAGTATATCCTCCATGGTATGAATTTTTCTTTCTGACATCCCATCTGATTGAGGAAGAAAAGCGGTACTAAAATTTAATCCAGTACCCAAAAACATCTAAAGTCCCATAAAAAAGTTATAAGTACACCAAGGATCAAAATTTGATAAAATGGAGAGGGGAGCTCCATAAAACCGTACAATTTCTTTAACGTACAACTAAGAATGTTCATCTAGAGAAAAAGTATCTCAAATAAGAAGGATGTGAGAAGATTTAGTAAATCGATCAATAATAACGTAGATTGCATTATTAACTTGAGATTCCTACGACAATCCCACAATGAAGTCCATGGATATATTTTTCCATTTCCAACCAAGAAATGGTAAAGAACGAATCATCAATTTTGGTAACTACCACTCTACTTTAACCTGTTGTCAAGTCAAACACTTCACAGTAAAATCAAAAATATCCCTTTTCATTATTTATCAACAGTAATAGGTCCGAAGATCTCTATACATCTTTATACTGCCAGGATGAATTGAAAACGGAGAACTATGGGCTTTACATAACAAACCATTCTTCAATTGTGAATCACAAGGAACACCTAATATCATCCCAAACCATAATACACAATAATTATTAATGATAAATTCTGGAAACTTATCCTTCTAAACCAACACTATATTTTTCTACAACTCGATGTCTTCCTTCTATAGATTTTTAATTCTGTTGAATAGAGATGATCTCTCTAACACCTAAAAAAAAACTGAGGAAATTCCTACTGTAATAAATTCAATGCCAATTCTTATCATGTCAAAAACAAAAGGAACTTGTTCCAAACATATCATGGTTAATGAATCATTTATTTTCTAACTTGAATGATTGGCCCAATTATTTTGGATGGTAATGGATCGTGCAATCATAATACTTGATTAATTGCAACCATCACCACTATCTCATGTGAAGTCTTTTCTGAGTAAATATATACATAAAATAATTTTGGTCAGAATATATTTCACATTTTACTCCATACAGATGAGGCCTATATATTTTTAAAGAAAAAACAACAATAACTAATTCCATGTCATTTGTAAGGTAATTTAACTAACGAGGAATCAACTGATATGAACCATAAACAATTACCTTGTCATTCTTCATTAGGACACAACCATGTCCTTCCAATGAAAAATCACTATAAATAATAAACTCACCATTTATCGGAGGTAATTCCCAAAAAGCATTCACAAATCTTCTTTTCAATTCCTGAAAGAAATAATCAAAACCTATTACTCAAATGAACATAAAACCTTTTGAGTTATCTTAGTCACTGGGTTAGATAACCGTGCAAAATTTTCAACAAACCACCAGTAATAACCTGCCAAACCATGAAAAATACGAATCTCAGTTATATTTTTGGGTCTTTTCCATTCTTCCACAACTTTTGTTTAATCTGTATCAACAGTTATGCCATTTCTTGAAACAATGTGACCATGGAATTAAATTTGTTATAAACAAAAAACAAACTTTCATAATTTTCCATACTGTTTCGTTTCATTTATGGTTTTCATGAAAACCTTTAAATGACTTTTATTATCAACATTAATTTTAGAGTGATCCAAAATATCATCAATGAACACAATAAAAAATTTATTCAAGAACTCATAGAAAATTATATCTATATGATCCCTGAATACAGTAGGTGCATTGGTTAACCGAAAATGCACAACTATAAATTCATAATGGACATATCTAGTATGAAACAAGGTCTTCAAAATGATTGCTTCCTTTATATTCAACTGATGGAAACCCACCCTAAAATAAATCTTCATAAAATACTGAGCTCCCTGGATCTAATCAAAATAAATCATCGATATAAGGAAAATGATACTTGTTCTTAACAGTGATATTATTAAATGCTCTATAATCAATTCAAAGACACCTATAACAATATTTATTTTTATCAAACAAGAGAGAAGCACCCCAAGGTGATGTGATAAGTCGAATGAATCCATTATCTAATAACTCTTGAAAATTATTATTTAACTCTAAAATTTAAACTTAAGCCACTCGATAATGAGGATATGAAATTTGATTAGCATTAAGAACTAAATCAAAAGTAAACTCAACTTCCCGATTAGGAAAAATACCAGGAAAATCATCGGGGAAAACATCAATATACTCATTTACCACTGGCACATCATTAATTCGAACATTTACTTTATTTTAAACAATATGTAAAAGGTAACATTCATTTCCATCTTTTAATAGTTTCTGATCTTCTAGATATGTTATTAAAATTATGGGTTCATTTATGTATAGAAACTGAAAATCATTCAAAAAGAAACATGTTTAGCTCTGCAGTTATTCATAGAATGATAAATAGAAATCCAATCCATAACTGAAATAACATCAAACTGGACTAGAGGAATAACAATAAGGCTTTCATGTAGATTATTTCCACCCACATGGAATTGAATATTCTTATAACTTTATTTTGATTCAACACCCCTATGCTTTTAATATATGTTTGGGGATCATATCTTTAGATGTAATTCCATATTTATTATAAAACGTCCTAGAAATGAAGGAATGTGTTGACCATGAATTAAACAATAGAATGTCATAATCTGAAGAAAAAAATA
This sequence comes from Viscum album, assembly GCA_963277665.1. Lineage (NCBI taxonomy): Eukaryota > Viridiplantae > Streptophyta > Magnoliopsida > Santalales > Viscaceae > Viscum > Viscum album. The sequence goes on along the minus strand of OY728161.1, from coordinate 1,184,237,642 downwards.
GTGTACCTGATACTACTTCATTTGAAGGCCCCACATCTACTGAAGTAGTTGCAAATGATTTCATTACCCCATTTTTTCTTGTAGTTTGGTTGATTTTCCTCGGTTGAGTACTTTGTTGGACACTGGATTACATAGTGAACCATTTCATTGTGCTTAAAATAAAATTATTGATAGTAAATCAGATTTTGTCTACCCATTAACATGATCTTTTTCAGTTAAATTACGAGCCTTATGTCCCATTTATCCACATCAGTAGAACTTAACAGTATTCAAAATACATTACCTAGCATGGATTATACAACAATATTATCAAATTGCAACTTTATGTTTCATAAAATCAGACATTATTTAAGAGTTCTTCCATTTCCTCTGCCACATCGACCTCTTATTCTATTATTTGTAAAAGAAGACACAATCATCAGAAAATTCCATTTCCACCATCTGCATAAATCAAACTTGGTTTTCATAACTTTTGGAATCACGAGAACTAAAAGGCCCTTGATAAAATTTCATTAATCCTGCGTAAAAATGGTCGATTTTACTATCAAGATCTCATATGAAATTTAGAGCCTACCTTGCCAGTCGAGTGAATTTTATTCATAAATGGCCACTAATTCATCTCCCTGCCTCAGTTACATGATTTATTTTCAATCCTAAGATGAACAACCTTTGGAGAATATTTCTTAGGAAACATTCCTTTAAATTAATCCCAATAAATAGAATAAATCTCCTCACTGTACATGATACTTTTCACCTTCTACTACCATTGATCGGCTTGACCATCAAAACTGTAAACAACAATACTATCCTTTTTATGTTCTGAAAAACCCAGGATATCAAAAATATTTTCCTGTGCTTTAATCCACCGTTCTGCTAGAACAGGGTTAGATGATCCTCTAAATGATGGGGGATGTTGCCTCATGAAATAATACACTACTGACATGTTCCTATGTGGGTGATCTATATGATCTCGTGCATGGATACCACCACCATTTATAGCCAGATTCAAATGTTATATCATAATAAAAAATGGTTCAGTACATATTCTGACCATCTCAGGTTGCTGATTTGAAAGGTTGTATTCCACCTGATGTCATCCCATCATTGCTACCATGTTTCCTCTACAAAAAAACATAATGAAAATAGAAATATCTTAAGGGAAGCATCATGTTAGTCTATAAATTCCATTTCCTTTCAACCGTACCATAAATTAATTTATGGACATTAATTTAACAACAATCCAACTCCTAAACTTGTCTAAACCGACCTTTGATACCATCTATAAGGACCCATCCATAAAACATTACATAATCATGAATTAAATGGAAAATTCACATTGAGGATCTTTTTAGGTTTATGTTTTTAGTGAATTAGGCCATAATTATTACATTCAATCTCAAAAATTACAATCTAAACACAACTCACTTTCCAATTGTTTCATAAAATAAAAACTCTTGAAAAATAGTGTCATGTCTAGTTCAATGTTTTGCGACAACAAGACTATTCCTTGATCCAATCTTTGACCCTATTCATCTTTATGTCTAGTGAAAAAATTTTCAAAACATGGGATGAAGATAAAAAGCTCAGTAAGTGTTATAAAATAAATAAATACAACATTATACCATCAAAACATAATCCTTTTAACATATCTCATGAAATGATATTATTTATGATTAACACATAGTAATCACCAATCATAATGTTAATGTGTGGCATCCATATCATACTTACATTGTAGCATTCACAACCACATAGGGTGTAAAATTTTGAATACCCATCACAGTATATTCCCTAAATCTCTTTGGAGAAACATTCATGTTTTCCTCCATCATGATTTCCAATGCATTGGATAGATATATCAGGCTTACCTGCCCTAGTTTTATCATGGAACAACCCGTATACGTAAAAAATTCCCAAGAACAATAACATATTAATAACATATATATAAAATATAATGAAAAGATAATATTTCCACATTTCAATAACAACATATCATACAAATATATTGACATAACAATTCCATTTTCAAATTAATTTTCAATACCAAAATACCTAAAAAGTGTATATGGTATTTATTTTACTTTAAAAAAATAGTACATCTTGTTATGGAAGCCAAAGATCAAATAATACAGGCGGCGGAAGAATGGTCGTTGTCACCATGTACATTAAAAAGAAGCATTGTTTTTTGTCATGTAGTAAAAAAATTTGTAGGGAAAAGATTTGATTTGAATGAAATTAAAATTAAATTGGGTTTATACACCGTATAAAATACTATTGTGTATAAATCAATGGATTCCTCATTGAAAGAAGATTGAGACAAAGTCCCTTCTCTCGTGTCTGACATGAACCGTTCATTTTTTAATCTCCATAATATAAAACTAATGTTAATTCATACTATCATAAGAACCTTTTTCAGGTTTTTTATTATTTTTATATCACTTATTACCATGTTTTAGAAATTATGTAATCATTTAAGTTACTATTGTTTATTTTGTCAATATTTTTGTACTTGAGTAAAAAATGAACTTCTTATAATTACAAGTTGGTCATGTGATAAAAATTCCATTTTCTACAAAATAATATTCCTGACATAGATATCATATATATCACATATATCTAGTATATATGTGTATTTATAATATTACATAACATTTTTTAATAAGAAATGAAAAGCACCGTTCATGAAGACGGTAAGTCTTGCGTAAGAAGGAAGGCTACTTTCATTTTAATTTCCTATTCAATGATATGAAAGCATAATGATAAATAAATATATTATAATATCAGTATAATATTATATATAATTTTATTAATGCCATCCCTTATACATTCCATGTATTTCATGAACGAGTCATATCAATTTGAGGGGGTAGTAGTCCTCATTTCCCCAAATGAAATTATCATATTTACACATTATGGAAACCATAATGGTATGCTATAAATGAAAAACATAGAATTATTGGGAAAATAAAAATATAATATATACCACATATAAATACAGTTCCATCTTAATGGCCATCATAAGAGGTGGTTGGAGAATATTGAACAATCATCATTTCATGAGGCAGTAGTTCACCTTTCATTGAAACAATATGTTCTTTACCCATTTTACGAAGGTTTGTGTAAATTTAGTTTGAATACATATCATAACAACATCCCATTATATTGAGTAAAATTTATTTTTTATAATATAAAGGTATAAAATGTGTTTATGGGGTTAGGGGAGTAAAATAAAAGAAATTAACATAATAGAGTATGTTACCTTTAAACCAGGTTACAACCTTTGGTTTAAACCAGAAGGATTTCTTGAAGGTAGTTATACCTATGGTAAGGCTTATAGCTGGAATAGAGGTATCATTTGATCTTATTTGGGAAAAGTTGGGATGAGCCAAGTGGCTTGAGAGGTGTGAGTAATGGGTAATAGGTGCTGCATTTTTATAAGGGGGAGGAGGGGATATTTAGGAATGTTTGAAAATATTATTTTATTATATATAGATTTTCAGTTTCTAAAGGTCCAAAAACTATTAATGTCGATGATAAGATGAATCCTGTTTAAAATAAAATCATCTAATAAGAATTTAATATGTTTTATATATTGTTTTAATTATTATAATCATATTTATTTAAATCATTCATTAATGTGGTAAACACTACATCATTATTGTGTCATAATGAATTCTAATTATTTGACGTCTAAAAATTAAATATAAATATCATGATGTAGGAAATTTTTTTACATTTTAAATTTATATTTATAGTCTAATATATCAATTATATAACCCCCTATTTAAATTGTGTTAGAAAAATAATAAATTTTTATGATATTTTGTAGTTTTTAATTTAAATAAAAAGTTATTATTGTCATTATCTTACCAAAATGCCTTTCAAAGGCCACAAATATCACCCAAAGTTTTTATTAGTCAGTCATGACTCATCCAATAGGGTTAGTAGAAGTTTTAAATTAATATTATAGTATTATAATATAATTTTTACCTTTAATTACCCTATTTTCATTTAACTGAGGAAAATAAAAGTCTAAAGTTACTATGCACCAAATATTATTTTCATATTATTGAACCAAATTTTACATACTGATAAAAACCATTTATGAAATATTTTCAATATTCAATTCATAGGAGAGGTATAATTTCATTTAAATAAATAAGTGTGTTTTTAACTACTATTCAATGTTTTCAATATTTATCAAAAATTGATGCTTATCAGAAAAATACCACAAATTCAACCAAAGATATATTTGATATTCTGAATTCAAAATTGATATCTATTTTATCAATTCCAAAACATATATGTTTCATTAATTAATTTAAAATTATTCTAATGATTAGGTTTGGTGTTGATAATCCCCCTCTCGCGGTTTTTCAAGATTGTGTTAATAGATAGGGTTTAGATATGCTGGCTTCTCTATAAATTACAGATAAAAGGTCTTTCTGCATTGTTTTGGCTTCTAGGGATGGATATCGTGAAATCATGGTGCTAGAGGTCATGCGTAGTGGAGCGTTGGAGGTTCTCTCACTCTCGTTGGACGATGGACGTCCATCCCATTCGAGAATGTTGCATTGGGGTCATGTGGATCTCGCTTCCTGGGTTACCCTTTCCCCTCATGAATGAGTTCTTGCTTAAGGGTATTGGGGATTCGATGGGGTCCTTTCTATGCATGGATGAGTGGACTATAAGTCGGGAAGTGGCATTGGTAACAAGGATTTGCGTTGAGGTGGTTCTCTATTAGCCTCTTCAGGATGACCATGTGATCAGAATCGAAGGGATGTTGGATCGTCATCAAGCTCTGGTTTATCCCACCTATCCCAGATTCTATTATTTCTTTCACATTTCTAGGCATTCTCTGTAGGTGTGTCACAAAACATTCAGGAAGGTCGTCAATCCTCTGGAGGTTCCGAGGCCTGATGTTCAGCATCACCGTGCACGTATCCCTGGTTACGAGGGAAACAATTTGGGTAAAATTGTTTCATATGAACTCCCAGTGAAGATATTAGATGCTTCCTCTTCTATGAAATTTCCCTAACGGTGAGGAGTGTCCACCCCTCAGTCGATATCTAGTTCCTATCCCCCGAGGAGTGGGTGGGGATCCAATGGTTCAGTTTCCATAGGAGGGACCTCTTCTCTTGAGTATTACCCTCATAAATTCTATGTTTTCCTGGGTTCCACCACAAATCTGCATCTCAGAGATCTCTATGATGGAACTGGACTTGAGTGAGTAGGAGGTCTTTCAACCTTCTTAATATAGGGGACCTCTCCTTCTATCATTGATTGATCATATAGTGGTGACTTCTCATCTATCCTCTCTAGAAACTTATTCTTATTCTTCTTCTCTGTGTTCTCATCCAGTTTCAAAGTTGGATAAGAGTATGTTGGAAGGGCATTGCTTCATGTCTCTAGAAGCCACTTGAAGGGATTTTTTCATGGGTGGGGATTCTCATATGGCAATCTCATCGTATATGCATACTGGTGTCAAAAAATATTCTAAATCTAAGATTGGGGTAGGTTACATTCCAATCTCCCCTTAGCATGGCAAGGGATTGAAGTCTGGGGCCAAATCCTATCATGCTCGAGTCAACGTTTAAAGCCTTAATAGGAAATGCACATGGTCTTGGAGCCAAGGAAAAGTCAGATTTCAACAGCATTGAATTAAGCAATAGGCACATTTATATGGTGGTTAATGTGCATCCAAAACAGGACACTTGAAAAATTCAAGAGTATTCTTAGAGACTTAAGGTTCGAGGTTTCATGCATGGGGATCCCCTGAATTTCAAAATATGGTTTTTTTGGAAGGATCAAATCAATGTTGAACTCCTGAGTACGTCAGATCGGTTTCGGACTACTAATATTTTCGTTGGGGCTCATGTGTTTCTCTTCTTCATTATTTATACCATATGAAATTCTCAGGACATAGATTATTTGTGGATTGTTTTAGAAGGTATTAATCCATGGGATGATCCCTGGGTTTGGGGGGGGGGATTTCAACATCATTAAAAGACTAGAGGAGAAGAAAGGGGGAATCACTTTCCCTAGGAATTCTAGTCCAGATTTCATGTCCTTCATGGAAAGGAATGATCTTCTCGATGTAGGGTATGAGGAGAGTATTTTCACATGGTGTAACAATAAATGGTGAAGGAGGAACATCGAATATCATCTTGATCGGTGTCTTATGAATGGAGCTACAATTTCTATGTTCTTGGATTCCAAAGTGTTTGATTTGGTGCAATGTATTTCAGATCATTCTCCGCTCAGCCTATCCCTTAATTGAGTGTCTCTGTGTGTGGATCATGCCATTTTTTCTAGAACTTGGATAGAGGAACTAGGTTTATCTGAGGTGGTTATGTAAGATTGGGATTTTTAGTGTCAGGGGGATCCATGGACAAATCTTCACAATAAGATAAGGCAGCTCAAAATGCTTCATCCCGCCTGGAGAAAGAAGATTCCTACTCTGGATCTGAACATGGCCAAGATTAGTTTAGAGGTGGAATTCATGGAGAATTTCTTAGGACAAGAATAGGATGAGTTCTTGGTTAGTGAGCTTCGAATTAAAAATGATAATCTCATTAGTGACTTTTGAAACCGGATCGACTGGTTAGATAACATGCATGTGTTAGATTGTTTCGTGATGGGGACCAAAACTCTGGCTACATTCACGCATGCATTAGAGAACATCGGCGCGTCTAGAGGCCTAACATCCACAGGGTTAATGGATCATATTCCAAGGATCTTGAGGAGGTATGGGTCAGGATTAATGAAGATGTACATTCCTTACTGAAATCTCCCAATCCTGGGATTGTAGGGGGCGTCTAAAAGGCGTGGCTGAAATTTTTGATGGAATTCTACGTAGTGATTCAGAGGAAATGGATGAGGGATTGATAGGAAAACTATATGAGGATGAAGTGAGGGAGGCTTGTTGGAATTGGAATCCCGACAGTATACCAGCGCCTGATGCATTTCTGGGTCCTTTTACCAGATGAATTGAGACATTGTGAAAGGGGATCTGGTGCGTGTTGTTCATGATTTCATTCATGGTGGGGATCAACTATGCATTGCTTGTGTTTTAAAGATGGTTATTTTCCCCAAGGTGTGTAATCATCATTACAGTTATCAGTATCAACCCATCAGTATGTGTAATATACTGTATATGATTTTGGCCAGTATACTCAACAAAAGGCTGGCTATTCACCTATATGCATTGATGAATTCTGAACAGCATGGTTTTATTAAATGGAGGTCAATGAAGAGTGCGATATGAATGGTCCATGAAATGGTAAGTGTCATTAAAAAAACTACTTCAGTGGAAATTTGGTTGCTAAATTAGACATGATAAAGGCTTATGATAGGTTGGAATGAGGAATAGTTCTTAAAGTCCTGACTTGCATAGGGTTCTCCAATTGGACCAGGGACCCTATTATCATTTTCATCATCTCAACATGGATTGAAAAGAAGTTTATGGGTAATAATTTTCGGTTCTTCAAGGCTTGTCGTGGTCTAAGGCAAGGGGATCCTTTTCCCCCCACCTTTTTCATTATCTCCCAAAATGCTTTCAGAAACTATATAAATCAGGGTCTCAACACCGGGAACATTAGACCTTATCATAACTAGAATGACACAAGGAGTATTACACACATGATTTCCGCGGATGACATGATTATATTTATCAACGGATGTAGAAGGTGAGTGAATGTTCAGAATGAGATCTATGGAGAATACTGCAAGTGGAGTGGGAAAGTGGTGAACAATGATAAAATTAATTTCTTTAGATCCCAGAGAATATCGGTGAGAAGGGAGAGGGACCTGGGTGTCTACTTGAGTATGGGAAGAAAGTGTTTTCCCATGGACTAACTTGGGGCCCCAGTTAGTACATTTGACCTCACTGTTCATCATTTTGATAATCTCATAAGCAAAATTATGGGACACATCTACAACTAGAGAAACATATTTCTATCCTTCGAAGATCAAATAACTCTTGTCAACAACGTATTAGTTTCCATTAAAATGATCATTCTTTACACCCTGAAGGTTCCAATGAGTGTGGTTTCTAACTTGGAGAAGATTATGGTTTCCTTTATATGGTATGGGTAGATTGAGTGAAAACATCACTGGGATTTGGGGAAATGGCTGGAAAGGCCTTCATCCGAAGGGGGAATTAATTTGAGGAGTGTCTCTTTAACCATGGAAGGGCTTCATAATAAGATTACGTGGGAGGATTTGGAAGGCCGATATCTTTGGGGAAGATCAATGAAGAATATTTATGGAATGAATATGAATTACCAAAGAATACATTCAACAAGGATATGATGCCTGATTCATCCATATTTGGAGACCTTGCATCATCACTCATGATGGCCTGTGGGAAGATGTAAAATTAACTTCTGGCTACCAGATTGGGGGGTAGGAAAGATTTGGTTCACGTGCCACCCACTCCAGATCTATCATTTTGTTGGGAAATGCTTCATCACAGGTTTTTACAGGCTGTTCTTGATGAGAGTTAGCTAAGAATTTTCAACAACATAGTCATGAGTGAAGATCACGACATATTAATTTTCACGGCTTATACATCGAGAGTTTTCTGCACGAAGGTTTTTAATTATGCAAAAATGTACATTTAGAATGAAGATCCATGGGGGAGATTCTATTGTGAAAGGAGATTTCCTCCAAATTTATTATTCTGTTGTGGCATGTGAGGAATAAAGCCCTGCCTATGGATGAGAATCAGTAACGTATGGGAGAAATGATGGCTTCCAGGTGTTGGTGTTGTAGGTATCCTAATTCTCAATTAGTGGGACACCTCTTCAATGATAGTGAATGGGCTAGATGGGTGTGGAAGGCATTTGGAACCTTCTTCAGTTGAGATGTATAAGATGGGTCACATGATAACTTCTTTATTTCATCGTTTCGGGATGATGGTACACAGGGGGTTGAGAGGAAAGAAAGGTCGATCATCCTAATGGAGGGGTTCTGGGCAATAGGGAAGGCTAGAAATGATTATTTCCACAAAAAATTGCAGGATCTCAGGTGAGCATTATCTTCAATGTAAAAAAACCCTTCTGGATTTGATGAGTTTGAGTCCGGAGTGCCAATATGAAATTTCAGTGAGTGCTACTGTGCCAAAACTGTTCTGTGATAATCAGGCTGACAGTTTGGGGTAGGGTCTATGGGTTCACTGGCGATCTCCCAGCCAGGCGTTTAAAATCAACGCAGATGGGTCGCTGCTTGCAGGGGAGTTGTATGGGGGCGGCATTGTCAGAGACAAGGAGGGGTTGGTTCTTGCTACCTTATCGACATGTTATTGTAGAGGATATGTGCTGTAAGTGGAGGCCATATCCTTTGTTATGGGATTGGAGGTATGAAAACAAAGGAGTATCATTCCAAAGATAGTGGAGATAGACTCTATGATCCTATACAAAGCATTTCTTGACCAAGGTAATTTTTATGGAATATTGTTTATACTCTCAGGAGATGAAAGATGCTAATGGGGAGTCATATGGAGATCTCTCATACGTGGGGGTAAGGGAATACGGTGGCCGACATTATGGAGTCAGTGGAACCAGCAAATCGAAGTATTGTTTTCTTCATTAATATATGATATTTTCCTAATAAGGGGATGAAATTTGTTATTAATGATGCTATGGGTCTGCACTACTTTAGACCACTGTGATCTTGCAGTGTGAAATGTATTGGGTAGTTTTTAAAATCAATAAAATGATTATTTTTAGTTAGTCAATCACACTTCAATAAAAATTAATTTTAAAATAAAAATACCAAAAATTAACCCAAAGTAAAATTTGATGTCCCGATTCTAAATACGAATTTTATTTTTTCAAATAGAACATATAAAAGTTAAGTAAACTAGATTTAATGAGGGTATGCCATCCAGAGGCTCTAAATAGACTGTTTAATGAATACTAGAGTATTTATTCTTAAAATTAGATTCATTCACATTTTAAGCCTCTTACTTTTATTGAAAAAATGTAAAAAATACTTAACAAACATGTTTAATCATATTTTATATAGTTCTATTCATTCCCACTAATACAATGGCTAGGCGCTAACTACTATTTAAAATAAAATTATATTATTATTTTTCAATATGACTTAGAATTTTGTGCAATACCACTATTACGTGTCCGCTATGCCATCAAACATAAAATCCCCATTAAATAAAAAAATAATATTTATTCACATATTTTAATAAATATGATTTTTTTTATTCTTTATTTACCTGGGATGTTAGAAATGCAATTAATTTTCTATAATCATATATCATAGATAAAAACAATGATGGTTTTAATGATTAATTAATATATTCATGAAATATTTGATAATATAATTATAATTATTATCTACAATCATAACTTCTAAGTTGTTCAAATGGGATAATGTTTCTCATTTGTACTTGTGGACAACCACCTCACCAAAAAAATTTGATTTATTTTTCATTCATAATTTACATGGATTAAAATTAATATATATTTATTAAATATATATAAAATTATTTATATTAAAATAATTAGATAAATTTTATTTATTATTTTTTATTCTATCATTCAATCAATTAAAAACATACAAAAACATACATGTGGTTGTATACACTATCGCCTCCTTTAAAATTGTAATTATATTTTTATCACATAAAATAATGGCTCGATGCACACATATATACACACATATATTTTAATAACATGAATAAAATTTTTTAGGTTATTGAAACTTGTTGATTATGAGAGGACATTAAATTCATAACCCAAGGCCCAATTAAAAAATAAATAGCTGAAATAGTGATTATAATAGTGAATTATTGATAAATTGGTGATGAAGTGTCTATGTGTATAATATATGATATTATATGTAATTAAATGATTTTATTAGACAATTATAGTATATTTAAATTTATTATATATGATGTTGGTGCACATTCAATGAAAGTCAAACTTATGTTACAAGATTTATATTATATTATCATTGTTTATCTGGATTATCAATGCTCAGGATCCAAGAACAAGAAATTTTATAACATATATCTTACGAATCCCGTGAATTTTCATCTCTAAAGGGGTTTCTTGGGATTTCTCATTTTCTATTCATTTTCCACCCATTAATAACAAAAATAAATAATATAATGGTTTTTAGAGAAATCAAATTTATATATTAGTCTGGTCAAAAATATGTTTTAATCTTAAATCCATCCTTATAAAATTAAGGATGTTTGAAAATTTTAATTTGAATATTAAATTCCCTTTTACCCATAATTTATCTTATATAAATAGAAAAAAAATTATTTTCTACTTCTCAATTGTTTTTTTTTCGTTTAATATAAAATTATGAAGTGATATTATTTAAGGTAAATGAAATAAAAAAATTTGAAACCATAATAACCTATCAATAATGTAAATATCCATAGACAATCTTCTTTGGATATTTCCACTGATTTGTTTTTATAGTATGTTTTTATTAAACTCTATAATATAAAAATAATATGGTATTTCCCCACAAAATATAATTTATTATCATTAAATTGTTTTTTCAGTTGTGATTTGGTCATATAATTTATATTATACTTTATATGGTATTTTATCTTTGGAACCCCTTCTTATTAGTTCTCCTAATAGTTTATTTATATGATTATGGGATATACGTGAATCAATTTTACATTCAATTGTTAATTCTATGGTGAATTTCAAAAATTTTGTAGAATCCCATTTCTTTTTCACAAGATGTAACATATAATGTTTGTTTTATGATATTTTGGAATAAATATGAATTGGTTTGGATTATGTAACTAATGTTAATTTAATTATATTTCCCTCAAACACATTACACAATGATGGATAACTAATTATATAACTAATATTATATCATGGAGTGAACCTGTATATATAAGGGACACTTCCAAAAATTATATTTCATGGAGTAACATTGAATGAGGATATATTGGACAACATGTTGAACAAAATACAATGATTTATTATTGGACTTGATCCTTGACTATGGATATTATATTTCATTTTTATCTATATTTCACACACGTATTCCTTATTCCAATGAAATTCTATCATTGACCATGTTCTTTGAATAAATTATTTTTCATTTCTTATAAACATCCAAGAAATATTTTAGAAAAAAATATTATGATATATTAAATGAATGTTGTGATTTTTCAATCATATAAAAATATTTTCATACACTTATGCACTTGATATTTTTATGTGGTCACTAATATCTCACTTTTTTACCCTTAATGATATTCATAACTCAATAGTTATTATGTTCACTTTCTCCATATTGTGACGATTTATTAGAAATATGATATTTTTTAGAAGCATTGTAGTTATGAAGATAATGATTGGGGATGATTTATATCTATTATTAATATTTTTTTATGTATCCATTATTTCAAAACCCATACAAAATTAAAAAATATGATTATATCAGAATTTTATGTAATCAATTATCTTATCAAAATTGTAATAATTTTGTAGGAAAATCATTTGTTACATAATTTAGTATCAAATAATTGATCAATTTCCATTGAATATAAGCAAGAAAAATCAACAATGAGAACATATATGTTAATCTAATATAATGTAGAACATCATTGGTTCTGGTAAATAATTTTTTGTGGTATTCCTATGAAAGAAAACATAAATGGAAAATATAAGGGGATGTTGATTTTTTTACTTTTCCATCATTCAGGGAAAACCAGGATACGAGATACTTGAGTATATTATGCACACCATTATGGTGCATAGTATATATTCCATTTTTTCATTTGGATTGATAGTTCCATCTTATTTTCATTTATATATCAATTTTTTTTATGAACCATTGTGAATTATTTTAATTGATGATTTAAATTAATGACCTATTAAAAAACCCAAGGTGTCATATATAGAAAACAAGGTGTCATTAGATGAGTGTCCAGTACAGTATAGATATTTTTTATATGGTTTACTATTGCGATTATTATTACTAAAACTATTATTTTTTGTATAGTTCAATGTATTGAACAAGAATGATAATATTCTTAGATGAATGTGATGGATAATTAAAATATTTCCCTCTTAACCAACCAAATTTTATAGTAACTTGAAAAAAATTCCAATTTCTTGGAATAACCAACATTTACATTCTATGAAACATGGAATTATTTAAAATTTATATTGAGGGGAATTTAATATTTTCATTTCCATCATGATGAAATATCCAAATTATTTTAATGGACTGTCCGATACACTTTTTGGTTCAAAATGAACATGTATGAGCGGAAAGATATTTTTATTTCTAAAAACATTACTATGAGAATATTATATTTTTGTAGATTATAATTTAAAATAAAAAGTATATCATTGGAGGAATATTATTTTTATGATGAGGAAATCTGAAGAAATGGACTCCATAGAGTGTGATGTGTTTGGGATATTATTTTTCATAAAGAATTTTTATCAAATTACTAATATAAATATGAAGAATTAATTACTTGAGATAAAATAGAAGTATGAAATATTCATTATAACCTATGAAAAAAATTTAACATCACTTGTGGTTCATGATTCATATATTTTCAACCAACCTTAATTTTAGGATGATATATTATATAGTGATATAAAACCAAGTTTCCAATGTTCATCAGTAAAAATGGAATTCAGTCACTATGAATAAAACATGTTTATAATAAAGGGGGATATATATGTGTGTGATAACCATTAAATTCTAGGATATTATAAATAAATAAATGTTATGTTTTATATGAAATAACATAAACCATAGAGAGTATAGGATTATATTTCGATCATTTAAAAAGTGTGAAATTTATTTTTTCTGATATTTTCTTAAGGGGGATCGTAAATTAACTCAGTTTTGGAAGGATGTTCCAAGTAAAATTGAACATCAATGTGATGAAAAGAAGATATTAATAAATGATATAGTAATTGACCCATAGTATACACCACCCACACATCCATGACTCAAATTAATTTTGTTTGGTAATTATGTAAACAAGTGCACAAATATTAAGGATGTTGATGTCCATTTACATTAAAACGTCATGATAAAAAGAATAACGGAAATCCGATGCATCCAACATTACAAATGTGGTGTATGATAAGTTCATGTCCAATGACACAATTACCATCAACTATGGAACTATTATTTTATTATTTTATAATATATATAAGCACTCGTTTATTTAAAAAAATTTACTAGGGTTATCAGTATAAAACCTCAATGATTATATGTTAAATTAGTAGTTAAAATCTTATGTTATGATGATCAAATAAATATTATAATATAATTATCTAAATAAAATATTAGGGATTGTTTTTCCTACAGATCATGTTATTATCCTTCTTGTTGAATTTAATTTTATCATATTCATTAGCATGATTTGTATCCATAATTCCCCTATCGGATTTCAAGGAAAATAAGCTACTTTTGATATTTGAAACTGAAGATTGAATGATTATATGTGTAATGTCAAATATAAATATATGCTAAAATAAAATATTTTATGTGGGTCTAGATTTATTTTCAAAATGGATTTTATGTCAAATGGTTGGGGATAAAAGAATCATTGAATATATTCCTATAATGTGATGGGTTTTTGTTGACATTATGGTAGTGTTTCCTACTTTTCATTTTATTTTAGAATTTTTCTTTCAATTGTACTAAAACATAGATGTAGATATATTTCCATCACTCCATATGGAATGGATTAAAGTTTTATTTAGGAATTGATAAAGTGTAACACCCAGAATCATGAGTGACATGATAGTGCCAGAGTTGGTTGGTCTTATGGCCTCAAGAGAACATCCCTGTATTCGAGAGGCTTCCAACTAGTAGCGAAGGTCATTTAATTCATTCATGAGGAGACTATACCATCATATATGAGATTAAAACACCAATTACATTAAAAAATAAAAAACACCAGAATATATATAACTTGAACAATACACTTGTCACAAGATGACAAAATAAGAGATAAAATACTCATCTGAAAGGGAAAACATGCTATGAAAAAATTTGCATCAAATGTATATAATGAAATTTCATGTAAATGTACTATAACTCCCCACGCAGTTTTTGAACCATGTCTAGTCCCCTTATTCAAGTTGAATCCCAAATAAACAATCCATCCTATGTATTTTTCCCTTATCATGTCCTGCAACAATATAATTTATTTGGGTAACCATCATGATTTCAAAATAGTGTGTCAGTACAACTCAATAGGCCACCACCAAAGATGTATAAAACCTTTCTAGTCAAAATATAGTGTATAAAGATTCATAAGAAGTCTGATCAATTAATATAGAACCAGTTATTATGTCCTCATTTATAGTTTTTTAACAATATTAATTCATGGGTTCCCAAGGAGACTCGTACCAGAATACAAGCACTGTCTCATGCTAGAGCCCAAATTTTTCCCTCTGTATTAATCATATCTTAATACATACTTATTGTGGAAGCTCGATGTAATCATTGGTGTGATGATATCTCAACACCTGCTTCAAATCATTTTAGAGTTTTAATATTATACTATGATTCCATAACTCAGAGTTACATTATTGCTGATATATAATTTCTAATTTATAAGCCACAGTACCAAAGCTACCAATATAAAAAATGTATGCTTGATGAAAATTTTACCATGATTACTCCTAAATAGAGTGACCATGTTCCCATTCTCTTACTCAAAAGTATAATGAACAAGTTACCATGCAAACACGTCATTAGAATGACCATATTCCAATTCTCATACTCACAAATATAATAACCATTTAACCATGTATAATTTTCACTATAATATCTATGTAACCATTCATTTAACCATAATAAATGAAAAATTAATTACCCATACAAAACCCATTACTAATTCAACAATTAAACAGATAAAAAAAAATACATTAGTTAACTCAAAAATTAACAAATCATTTAACTCATCATTAATTAATTAAATAAATTAATTATTAAATAAAACAATTCATATACTAGTAATTAATTATCCAAGAATTAGTTATATCTTTTTAAATCTAAACTCTGCACAATTAATTCCCATATTAATTATCTATAACATAATAACCAAGACTATAATTAATTCACCATTAATTATCTCAACATATCCAATTAGATATCTCATAATTAACAATATAGATTTTAATCCCTAAATCATGTAATCAATTTCCCAATTAATTATCTAATTTTCTATCCCCTTATCCTTATGATTAATTCTTCAACTAATCATTTAATTTAATATTGGTTCAATAAATCAATTGGTCAAACTAATTAACACAATTTTATGAAAATAATTTGCTAAATGAATTTATCATTTATAAAAATTTTCATATACATTTAAAATAAAAAACTATGGGAATTTGATTTTAGACCACCCACCTCAATTCATTGACGACTATTCACTAAATAGAAATTCACATAATCTGATTAGTGCAATGTCATATATATGAGTTTAATATCTAAATTCATAAATCAAGATCACTATACCTCTATATAATCTAACTAGATATACATATCAAATATTTGATCTAGATCACACCAAATAGCCTTATATCTATGAAAATAGAGGATATAAACCACCAATCGATGAAGGAATGTGAGGATAATTAAATGAAAATGCATTGGATGAGATCCACTTTTTGAGAAGAGAAAGGATAATCAATTAACGGTTTTAATCTCAATGAATAGTGTCTGAATGGATTTGGAATTCCTCTAAGTCAGTAGGAGAACCTATCCATACCCTTTGGAATGAAAAATCCAATTTTTGGAACACATAGGAGGTGAATCATATCATCTAATGTTGATAAAGAGTGAGATCCAAAATTTTTGAATCTCCTGATTATCCCGTAAGTGGATAAGTCACTCTGTTAGAAAAACCATGAAAAAATGGTTCATTAGCCACTGATTCTAGAGATAAAATTCACATTTTCCTCTTGGGGCCTCCAAACATGTGATTTAACCATGCTGATGATACACACTCAAACACCAAAGAGCATACGATTTCTCCATGATAACCACACGGTATCTCCAACACATGTGAAAACCATGCACAATAACTTTTTCTCTAGAATATATTACGACTCCCCCAAACAAACTCCATTTTATTACAATAAACAATGGAACTGAAAAACTAAAAATATAACATTAAAAATGATTAAGATTAATCCAGAAAAGGTTAGGATCTTACAATCTCCCCAGCTTATTATAGCTTGTACTAGAGCTTCACATCCAATATGTTCTGATATTCCGAGAAAAAAATATTGTTCAATTGGTCCATCATATCATTTTCACATCCAATGTTTCTTATTTTACTTGTAAATGTTTTCCCAACACATGAACTATCAACACTCTCATTCCCCACATCACTTTCTCACTGTGATCCACCACTTATATCATATTCTCCTCAAAGTTTGCATCTATATGAAGGTCAAATTTATCCACATCGACCACATTAGAAGGGCTTGAGTGATTCCTCAAATGTTTTGATACATGATAAAAAAAATCCATAGTGTTATATCTTAGTGTTAGAGAAAATTGGTTTTCCACCAGCTCAATTATCTCCTCTATCTCAAATGGTCCAATAAACCATGGCTCCAACTTACCCTACCTTCATATCCTCCAGTGACCCAACATAGAATACAACCAAAATAAAACACTATCACCCACTAAAAACTATGGGGGTTAACAACATCTATTAGTATATGAATGATTTATCCAATAAACTTTATCTATACCTTTCCAATCAACTATACCTGCTCAGATGTCACCTATCAGAGACTTACCCAAAAACTCTAAATCACTAGCCTCAGTCTAGAATGTAGTGATCTATATGACCTAGCATGAAGATACATGCATGATACCATAAATTTAGTTTTGTGATAAATTTATTTACAGTTAACTCCACTAAATCTGAGTTTTCATTCAAGATCCACTAAACTTAAGAGCACATTCATGTAGAATATTCTCAAGCACCTGTATAGTACATTTCTACTACCCATTTCTCTATGGGTGGAAATCCATACTCAATAAATCATGTTTTCCAATAAATTTATGCAATCCTTTCATGAATAGTTATGTAATACATGAATCAAATCTGAATCTATGGTACATAGAACTCTATGCATATCAACTATATCCCGAATTTAAATCACTCCAAACTGTTATACTATAATTTTTACTCGAATCGGAGGGAAATTTGATACCTTTTTCATTAAATCCTAAATGACCCAAACAAAATCATTATTTATATGAGTCTTTATGAGACTACCCAAAAAATCAATGGTCATGTTTTCCCACTTCCATTACGCAATAGAAAACAGCTGTAGTAATCCCAATGAACGTTGATGCCCTGCATTCCCAAGCAGACAAGTGAAGCAACTTTTCAAAAACCCTATTATCTACTTTTTCAAGAATGGCCTAAAAACTGTCTTTATTGGTCACTATACATGTTTTCAATCATTGATGATCCTCAATCATTGAGGAATTTATTTCCCAAATGATCACCTCTTTCATACTCATTTGTACTACTACTCAATTCTTCACATATTTGATCTCATTATCATCTATAAACAATTCTAGAGTTGTCTCCCCACGTTAAAAGATTTTCCTAAATGATAAACTCTCTGTATCATTATTCTTTCTATCATAGATCCATCTCAAATGAATGAACTCCACTTAAAATAAATCCACAATCATTTTCACTTTATTATCCGAAACCAACACAGGCATTTCAGCCTGTAAGGTCGTCATTTTCCACTCTACACTCAACTACTATACAATATGACTCTTTATTGTCCTTCAAATGGTTTCATCAAAACATCATCACTTTCCAATAGTCTATTCTAGTTTAAAATTGAATGACTACATATACTCATCCCATATCGACTTACATATATTCATATGACACAATGATAAGATATACATCATGATCATGTGATCTGTATAAACTATAAAATTTCATCCCATAAGATAGTTTCACGAACACATAATAGCATAAAACAATAATGAAAAACCAAGGTCGTGTGTTGGTTATTTCCATTCATGATTCCATTAAATCCAAGACACATACCTCCAAAATCGATCAACCAACATCAACATGGGTCCTTGTCTGATCGGAGAAGCATCGCAATAAACTGTATTATCCACACCCAACTCATGTAGGATTAGAATTGGTTCGTAATATAATGAAATATTAAAATCTAGATAATATTTTTCAGAAGCCTTTTAACAATCATTCATTCCCCCTTTTTTGTCAATCCTAAACTCGACACAACCAACATGGAAAATTCTTAGATGAAACTCTTGTAATATTAACATATTTCCAGGAAGCTTCATATATAAGAAAAATTATTTGGTTACACATACACTCATTTCTATTAGATGATATGACCCATGAAGTGTATATGGTCAATCCAAAACTGATAGTTAGATAGAATGGCATATAACTGAGGCTTTATTTGTGTTCCAAGGATAATTTCAAAATATTGGACATGTTATTCATAAGTCATGGAGTACACCAAGATGTCGTCAACAAAAGCCACCATGAACTAATATTGATAGGGATGAATGTTATTATTAATCAAATACATAAAACCTTCTAGTTCATTTTACAACCCAAATGGATTTATGACGAACCGAAATAGTCCATACCTATTTCTGAAATACCACTTCGGTATATCATAATTTCATATTCTGAACTAATGATACCTTGATCTCAAATCGATCATTGTTAACACAAACTCTTCCCTTTAATTGGTCTACCAGATCGTAGAAACATGGAGGAGGATATTGGCTCTATACATTCATTTTTTTCAAAATTCATTAATCAAAGAACAATCACAAACTCTTGTATACCTTCATTGAGGAAAAAAGGAAATAAAAAAGGTAATGTAAATGTATGAAAAAATCATTTATCCTCAAAATAATCTAACTATGTCTTAATCTCATGATTCTTATTCCGGGAAATTTTGTATAGTGGAACAGATACTGGCTCATCCCTAGACTTGATCTCAATAGTGAATTCAATATCTCTCATATGTGGTAGAACTGTGAAGTCTTTAGGAAAGAAATCCCTAAATAGTTCCAATATTAGTGGATGGAAATATCGATAACAAGCCTTTCATATAAAAATTGAAAATAAACTTCCACAGTGAAATCTCATAGTTACTGAGTAAGTATCCCATATATGCCCATCTGGTTAACCCAATTTCCACGATGAATATTCTGATCACACATATAAGATGTAAACATAACTCTATTGCAGTAAAAGATGATATTGGATCTGTATGGAACTATCTTGTCCATACCCATAATTAGGTCAAATCATATCATATAAAGAATATAGATATCCCATGGAAAATGATATTCCCCACTCAATAGTGAGAATATCTTGCATAGACATATTTCTCTAGACCACACTACCAATGATTCATCTATTGAAAATAAACCAATAACAAACACCACTGTCTGGATGAAACCAAAACAAAATTGCAGATATAATTGAATGAGAGGCAACAGTATCCGAAAAAGAACTAGATATTGTAGAAGCTACTAGAATATTAAATCTAATTATCAATGATCCAACCACACTATCCAAATGTTTTGGATATACAACATGTAAATGTGTTATCACTCTTCCATGTGTTGTTGTCTGACTCACCTGAGTAGAACTAGTCAAATGATGTTGGTGTTCACACCCAGAAGCACCACATCCAACACATAAACCATCATGGACAATAGAACTAAAAATATCATCCCAATATAGTTAGAACATCATATTCCCATACTATGACTATACCCACCTTATCCTTCAGTACTAGTTTCTCGCTGAGACCTACATAAATTCTATAGATTTACCATATTTATGCATCATCTACACATTAATGGTGGTAGGGAACAATGTCAACTATCTATTTATGGACTAGGACAATGATGACTGATCACCCCAGTAAGGTCATATCCATCCAACACACATTTATGTGTACTATGATTATAACTACATTGAATAATATTTTCATAAGGGTGTATCCTACTCTCAAAATAAACACCTCTAGATCATCTAGTAACAAAATACCTACCAAGCACTAGAAGCCTCCCCCAAGATACCTTCAACTAACAGATCCTTATGCACCTCTTCTATAAACATATTAAACATGAAGATATTCACCTAGGACCTAAAATCACACATAATCTCATCCTGAAAACATTTCAATGTAGCTACCCTCATCAACTGCTAATATTGGGGAAATGAAATGCAAAAATTTATAACTTCCAAACTATTCCATCACATGCATTCTCCCCTATGTCATATGCATGACCTTCCTCTCAGTCAGAGTCAAAAAATTGTAATGATCACCCCAAACTAGTCCATCACATGGATTTCAATGCAGCTACACAATGATGATAGATCATCCCAGTAATGATCCTCGTAACATATAAGAAGACTAAATGACCCTCCTTTCATTCAGAGTCAAAAAATTGTCTTGTATTGTCTATATGGACTCAAATTATAATTCATCTCCCTCAGGTCCATCAAATTCAGAAAAAGTTATAGGGGGTTTCACTGGAACAACTTATAAAATCATACATACTTTTCACAACTCTCCATGGGTCTCTTTGCATAAATTACATGATGCTAGTGGTGTTCTCTCAATACTACTTCCCTTTATCTTCGGATGGAACGATTGGTTCCACAAGTCCCCTTACTAGAAATCATTCCTAGGTGGACACCTCGGTCATCCCCTCAACAAGATTCCTAGAGGCATACTCTATAAATTTTAAAACCTACCACTCATGTATCATTTTAAAACCTAATACAATTTACATAACAATAAATAATCACAACAAGCATTCTTCCCCCACCTCACCACATAGGTAAAACCGGGAAGCTATGACTACCCATAACTATCCTACTCATATGATTTTATTTACAAGGTTAAACACATTATCATAATTTTGTTCTCAAATAAATATAAAACTATTCTCATTCTTCATCATTTTATGTTATTCCTAAATCCATGTTAGGTACCATTTTTCATTTTTATCACAGAAACAAGGTAAATAGTTCATGTTCAACAAATTACCTATAACCAATTTTTTTATTTGTTCCTAAGATGATACATGTCGCAATAACCATGAGATCCTATAATTATTCATGCAGACTCACCACTAATTCCATTCTAGGACATGAGGCAACACTAAAAAATTATCAGAAAAAATACTCACATCACACCCCATGTGTGTCCCCAAAGGTGAAAAAATATTCAATGATAATTGCGAACAACAATAACAATAATCCCACCATGTGCACATGGGTTTTCTACCATGAATGTGTTTGATAATCACTTGAATGAGCTCATTACCATGCCTCGACTCTTCCTAGTCTCATGTATACCTTTCCTAAAATAGTAAGAACAAATAAGAAAAAATAAATTAGAACCTTTGATTCAAAATTGTAATGAATCAGCTTGGGATCTACACATTAGTTCCCGATCTGGTTAGTCACATGACGTCAAGCACCCCTCCCTATATAGATTATGATGCCTACTAGTTGTGAGGGACTGGTAAGTCCTTCAAGGGGAGACTATACCATCTTTAATTAGATTAAAACAATATCAAATATAAATAATATATAGATGAAGAATATATATAACTAGAATAATACTCTTGTCATAAGGTAACCATAGAGGAAAAAAAATACTCAAATGAAATGGAAAACATACTATGACAATATAATTGTAAAGTGTCTATAATAGAACTAAATGTAATGTCACTAAAACACACCAAGAGGGTTTCGAACCATGTATATTTCCCTCATCTAAGATACATACAAAACCCTCCAGCCATTCATAGGCTATTTCCATTATCCTATCATGAAACTATATAATATATTCAAGTACTGATTAGGTAGCTTGATTATGGTGTGAGTACAATATATAAGGTGACCACCAACAATCTCTAAAACCAAATAAGTAAAAATATAGTGTATGTAAATCTATAAAAAAATAAGTACAATGCAAAAATAACTAATTATTACATTATCATTTATTATTATTTAACTCCATTAACTCTAGGGATCCCAATGAGACCCGTACCCCAAAACTATATTTATGTCATCCCTGAGCCCAATGTCTTCCCTAGGTAATATCATATATTATTTCTTTCTTCATAATGAAGCTCAATGTAATCAATGGTGCTATGATATCTCACTACCTGATTCAACTCATGCCAAAGTTTTAATATTCTCTTTTGATCCCATATACAGGAGTGCCATTTTTTCCATTATTAAATTTAACATTTATTATCCACATTATTAGAGATAAAAGTATCAAAAAATGTATGAAATATGACCATTTTACCATGCTTACTCCTCAATATTGTGACCATGTTCCCATTATCTTACCGACATATATGACGACCATGTTTCCACGTATACAACTAATTAGAATAACTATGTTATCATTCTATTTATAATATATATGATGTCTATGTTACCATTAATTAATCTCATTATAGTGACCATGTTCTCATTTTTTCTCCCATAATTAATTCATAATTTATTATCCTCATCAATCCCATTACTTATTCAACAATTATTTAGATATAAAAAATCCACTAGTTGACTCAATAGTTAACTAAATATTGGAATCATCAATATTTAATTCAATAAATTAATTAATGATTTTTATAATTAATATCACAAAAATTAATATTTCAAGATCTAATTATCCTATTATATATATCAACTCAGAAAAATTAATCCTGCAATTAAATATCTAGATAATAATCATAATGCCCATAATTAATTCACCATTAATTATATCAAACTGGACAATTTGATATCTCATAAATAATCCCCATGGTATTTATCATGAATATAATCCCAAAATCCCATAATCAATTTTCCAATTAATTCTGTAATAGGTAATTTCCTTAGGATAATGATTAATTATTCAACTAATCATTTAATTCAACAATGTGTTGATAAATCAGTTGGTCAACTTAATTAACAAAATTTATGAAAATAGATTTCCAAATGAAGATATCAATTCGAAATTTTTTCATATAAATATCAAATAAAAAAGAATGGGAATTATATATGGACCGCCTACCTCAACTCATTTATAGAAATTCACTGAACGAAAATCCCAAAAATCCAAGTAGCGAAACAATGTGGATATCAGTTCTAGATCAAAATCCTTAAATCCAGATCCTGATTTCATGATATAGTCAAAATAGATCTAGATATCCAATCCATGATCTATATGAAACCACATATGATTAGATCTATGGATATAAAGGATACCACCTACCAATATATGTTGGAAATAGAGGAGAATGAATAGAGAAAGCAATGGGATGAGATCCACCTACCATGAGGAAAGAGAAACATTAATTCATGAATTAAATCTCCAATAAAACAATTCTTATTTCCTTGGAATCCCTACAAGATGATAAGAAAACAATTCCATACCCATTGTACAGTAAAATACTTTTTATGGCCATATATGAGGTGAAACAGGTCATTAAATTTTGAAAATGAGTGAGAACTAAAATTTTAGGATCTGACTATTTTTATGCGCATGGTTAAAAAAATCATGTGATAACCATGTGTTACCCACTTATTCATGAGTAAAATTCATGGTTTCCTCATATAGACTATATAATCTTGCATTATCCAGGAAAAACTGGTTTCTCAAAGACCAAAGAGTGCACTCTTTCTCCTAAACAATAGCACAATTTGTCAAAATTTTGGGCCAAACATGCACAACCCCCTTTTCTCCCTAATATCATAACACTCAATTAAAAACCCCCATTTAATAAAATAAATAATGTTACATAAAACTAAATAAAATATCCTAAAATATCAAAAGTGATAACTACATAAATGGTCAAGAAATTACTTGTAAAAACTGCATGAAAATATTGACAATCGATTCATTAAACATGTTTGTAAACGTGGTGATGATATATTGATTTTTTATATGAAAAATCTATAAAAACGATTCTATAATAATTATTGGGCATGTAACTAGATAACTATCAAGAACATGTATCATGTGACCCATGTTGATGACTTGATTGATGAATTATGTGGATCTAAAATCATTCCCTTGATTTAACTTCATATTGGATATCATATATTAAGGGTATAGATTGTGGATATTACATATATAATTTTTTTTATGAGCAAAGAAACTATGAATTTATATTAATTCCACTTTTTTATACTAATTCCCTTTGAATCATCATTGATTAAATGTATATATTATTTTAATATTACTCTAATATGGTTTTTGATATTATTTATTAATTATATTATAATATATTATATGAGAAATTAAGAGTATGATATTCAAATGACTGTGATATTATAGACTATAAAGAAGAGTAATTTGTTCGAAAAATTTATGAAGTATGATTTATGGATACATAAAAATTTATTTTTAGGCTATAGAACCTCAATAAATTTTATATATGTGGTTACATATGATAATGAAGGTAGATATTATTGCATTAAGAAAACCATAATCTATAGGATCCACAATTTTCATTATTTTTTATTGATTTATTCTATGTATTTAAGAAGATGTCTTATGGGTATCCAACATATTCAGTATATTAAATTCAATGACTAAATTATTTATTGGATATATGAATGTGAGGAATCATTTAGGAAACATAATATAAGTTTAGTCAATGAATATATCTTTAATGTATCCTTCTTCGTTTAATGTTTTTTGATATATAATGATACCTAAAAGTAGGTTCATGTATTAATACACGTAATAAGTAATATTTTGATATCTTTTTCCTCATGATAACTGAGTTTTTATGATTAAAAATATCCAAATAATTATTTTTATTTGATTACAATAATTATTCCATTATAGATATTGAATAATTATCTTAACGTACAATGTTTTTACATATATATATGTATAATAAATTATTAATGAATTTATTACTTAAGAAATATTGAAATATTTTCCATAGATGATGGTTGGAGTTGATTTATGAATATTACTACTAAATAAATTACGATAAAGGGAATGTGGAAAAAGTGTCCAGTGATTTTGGTCGAAAGGATCAGAATAAAATATCAATGACGGGGATTAGAAAATATATAATAATTCTATATTTTCAATAATGGATAGGAAAATCATGAATAAAATGGAAAAACTATAACTTTCACAATGTAGTGTTCATGAATTTTTCATGGAAATGATTTATGTGATATGAAAGGAAGATGTAGAATTATAAAGAAGGTGAGAAATTTTATTCAATTAATTAATTGTTTCATTATTGGCTATGGTTCATTAGTTGTTTTTCTCCATTCAATAGTGTAATTTAATAATTCAATTTTTGATGATTCTGACAGTTTAACATTTTATATACACCCAGAAAGTAAAAATATATATAGTGATATAGAGGATTGTTTTTTATGGGAAAAAATGATGAGAGATATTTTATAGTGTATATGTTTTTTATTGGAATGAATGAATGTTATTGATTGATGATATAATTCTAATGGGACATTCCAATCATTAAAAATACAATAATGAGAATTTGAAAACATCACAATTGAATTTTTCATTCAAGAATGCACAATTTCATTGTGACACATATCTATTTAGATGGTAGACTATATCAATAATTAATAATAAATCTTATTTTATATATGAGAATATTTCACCCTTGCACAGATTTCCTAAATAAACATTAACATAGAGGTAAGATTGCATATATAACAATTTTTTATTTTATCTTATCAGGATTCATGGTTTACTGTTATTTTTTTTGGGAAATCAACTTCATGATAATAGTTTAGAGTTTTTAATTAATTATTATCATCAACATATTTATGTTTATCATAAAAGAACAATTATAAACTTGGAGTATAAAATGAGGTCATTTTATATGGATTTCAAATGTTAATAGGATCGAAAACTTCATTTGGTCGAGTGTTTATATAATAATATCTTTTACATGAGAATTCATATAATATATTATGATTAACAATTTGGGAGGATTTGTAGAGCCCCAATGTGATTAGATGATTTTGAAGATATATTGTCAATGAATCAAAATCTAGATTACCAAATATTGATGAAAGTAAAATCCATGCATCATCACATTAATTCATCTTGAAGATGGAAAAACATTATACTCACAACCATCCATAAAAGAAAGATTCTAATTTTTTGATACATTTTTCCAATGAATGTGTCCACTTAATAATTATATGAAAATAAAACATTACTGAATATCAAAACCTATACATATTATCCCCCTTGAAAGTCATCATTTAATTGTGTTGGTGGAATATATCTTGATTCCTCCATAAAAAATCTCTCAATTTCATGGTGTATTTATTGTATCTCTAATGATAAATTATATATATGATGCTTTATATGTAATAAAATAGAGTTACACTACTATACAGTGATATTTTAAGTGAATAAAAACCATCATAAATTGTTGAACATGGTGATAATGTGTAATAAAATAAGACTAATCATCTTATTAATGTTATTTGGATGAATAAGAAATATGATAATGCCATACGAAAACATGAGAAGGTAAAAATGTAGACATATTCATTTTTTTGGTATTTTTTAGTGATTAATGTTTTTTTATTAAATCGATTTTATATTATGTTAATGTATCACCCTAAGATATTATGAAATAATTATCGTCAAAAAAATTCAACGATATGAAGATAAACATGAAACCCAATGATTAATTGAACAATAATATAGTACATGGTAATATACTATCTAGTAAATTTTTTTTCAATATAAAATAACCTCATTTTATAAATAATTATAGAGGACTCATATAAAATTTTTGTTAAGAAATCATTTGTAATCATTTAAAATATTCATCAAAATAAATTCAAATTTTTTAGAATATAATATAAATAAATCTATTGAAATTATATAAATTTATTTTAAAAATGAAAATAAATTTTGAAATTAAGATGTTAAAATTTACTTGTTGTTATCATTTTATAATATTTTGATAAAATTATTCATTTATGAATTGGGAAAATGAATGATTATTATTGTAAATTACCATTTTGATAAATAAATTATGAATTTACATATTATTTTAAAAAAAAATTAAAATGTATAGTTTGTGCATTATTACTATCAATAAGTATATAATTCTAATTGGAATAATTATTATTTTTATTCATGTATAAAAATTAAGTATACGTAGTAAATAATTTTTCTAAAAAAAAGAGTTTTCATAAAAATTTTATATGATTAATAACTTTGAATTTTTGAGAATCCACATTTTATAAAATAAAATCATTGTTTTAATTAGAATTACCAAAATTGGAAACGATTCCCCTTTAATTGTGTAAGAAATAATACTAAAAATAGTTAAAAAATTCCCCATGTTTATAGTTAAAATATGATCACTGAGGGTGGTTGAACCAATTTATTTGGTAAATATCAAAATAAAACTATTATATAACATATTTTATAGAAAAAATTTACCTCAATTTATACAAAAATTTATTCGCTATCAATTTCAGAAATATTCCTCCAGAATGAAGTTATTATAAATTAATATACTAAGAAATAATATATATCTCTCCTCACCCAATTAAAAATTAGGAACCTCATTGAAAATATTTATACAACATTTTTCTACTAGATCGGCCAAAATATATGAATCCATATTCTGAACATCCCATGATACTATATACATTTTGTTTTATTCATAAATGTTTTTTCTGAGCATCCTAATGTTTGGATATATATGAAACCATCGAATGAAATGTAATATTTTTTCCCAACTTTATTCAAATTATTTCATTTTATAACTTCTATAAATCAGTGGTATTCTTCATAAAATATTAAATTATTTATCTTAAATAAACATAAACCTTATTTTGATCACATAACCAAAAATACCCACCCCTATTTCATCAAATTATTTGTGAATGTATCATTCATGTGTACATGAGGACAAATACCTCCACATAGTGATAAAATTTAGGATTTTTTATTTATAATATAATATGTAACTTATTAACTTTAAATATGTAAGAGAACAACAATGTTACTCATGCGTATTTTTGGTCTACCTCGCCCACAAATAGATGTGACGGATTTTTCATTTCTTCTTTACAAGGATGTATGTAAAGAAATATTATAAGAATTTATATATATATATATATATATATATGATATAATAAATATTAAATAATTTGTTGTTATTATTTACCTTTATTCCGTTCTATTATTTGAAATGATGAAATAATGTCCATGTATATGTATGTCTTAACATCCCCATGAATAACATAATTTATTTTTTATCTATATTATTTAGTTGAATATTTATCTTTACACATATATATATAATCAAAATATATAATATTAATATCTTAGTTAAAATTATAGGCATGATGAAAATATGATCAATGTACACATAATATAATAATAAAACTAAAATTCACCTGGAAAAGGGAATTGTTTACATCCAGAAATGCAAAATGTAACTCCAAATTATTAATAAAATGCTATTGAAATATTATAGTTGTATGATATTTGACATTATATGAATTTAAATTAATATTTATTTGAATTATAATGAATTTAAATTTATTATACAATAATTTATAACACTTGTTTACAATTTCTATCTTTATTTAAGAGATTCAGGTTACAATCACATTATTAATCATTTTTTTAATCATGTTAGTGATTATGAATGTTTTTAAAATATTAACCAATTTTCCCACAAAATTTTACCCCTTATTTATTTCTTATTATTACATTTTCTTGATACTTTTTCCATCATTTTTTAACTCATGATACATAAATCATATTTTAATTAAAAATAATTCATATCACAAATTATTTGTAATTCATTTTCTTCCATGTTACGTTTTTTAGTAAAAAATATTAAAATATTCTTTATTCTTATATAAATATTGAATTTAATTTTTAAACTTGTTATAATTTTCACAATATGGTTTGTGATGACTCTTCATATAATTTTTAAAAGAAGGTACTTTCAAATTTTTTATTGAAAATATGAATGGTTGATTTGTTCAAATTTTGATGACATGAAGAAAATTTCATTCCATCATGATTGATAAATGCCTTCATGATTAATTTATGTCTATAAGGATATTTTTATTTTAATTTTTCCCCAATATTCATGAAATATATTTATTTCATAGAAAATATTATAAAATTAAAAATATATTTTCTTCTATAAATATTATATGAATTATTTTTAATGAATATCGATTTATGTTATCAATATTCTGAAACACACTATGATTTTTTAAAATTTCCAATATGTTAGATAGTGTAAAATACAGTCAATAATGTGTATAAATTTAAAATAAAATAAAATAATTTTATCATGATGGTTATAAC
Organism: Viscum album; assembly: GCA_963277665.1. Classification (NCBI taxonomy): domain Eukaryota; kingdom Viridiplantae; phylum Streptophyta; class Magnoliopsida; order Santalales; family Viscaceae; genus Viscum; species Viscum album. Next base: position 1,184,207,217 of record OY728161.1, on the reverse strand, counting down.
ATAGTCATTACAAATTTGTCTTTATTAATTTAATAACAAAATTTTTAAAAATATATATATTGATAAAACAATGTACTAATGTATAGTTTAATGATCCTAATGAGTACTTATTCACTCTATGATATTTTTGTTGTTTCATTGGTCCATGTTAATATCACTTAGATCATTATAAATAACATGCATGACTCTTTTATTTGATAATTAATTATTTAATGTAACAATTTTGACATCCCAAGTTTCGATTGTTATAATGTATCTAATATTTTTCTCATGAATATGACCATTCAATCATACCAGTATACACTTCATATTCTCAATAATGTAATTTAATTGTTAATTTTTATTATTACACTAATAGAGTGTTTGAGATGGCCTTACTGTTTAATTCTGTATCTCATGGTAGTGTATAATTGTTTTTTCTAAGTTATCCTTAAATGTTTACTAAATGTTAATAACATTGTGGGATATTAAATATATTTTTATAAATAATTTTTTATATATTGAAGCAATTTTAAAATATATTTTCTTTATTCTATAAAACATTAATCATATAAGTCACATTGGCATGCATGTGATAAAATAATTCTCTATGATGATATTTAATTTGGATTTAAAAAATTTCATCATGTTTATTGATGAAAAAATATACAATATAATGATTATATTTTCCAGTGAAACTGAATTTGTGTTCCTTCTATCCTTATACCATTGATTATAATTATATATTAATGGGTAAATTATCCATGGATTCCATCCTTATTCATTGTCTATATTTTTTTGATTATTGTGATATGATTTTTATATAACTCTTTAATTTTATACATGTGTTTCTATGGATAATTATTGAAATTATTTTAATTTTTTTTATTTAAAAGTTTTATGATTTCAAAAAAAATTACACGATTTTATAGAACACATATAAATTATCAATGATTAGAAGATAGTTGGGCCGATATGTTTATATAACTCCAATAAATAAGGTAAATTTGGATATCTCATGATAAAATAAAGACATGAATGGTGAGGTAACATAGTTATACAAGGAATCATATCCACTACAATAGTCTTTGATTTGAGACCTACCTGAGGATATGATGGAATGGGGAGTGAACCCAATCATCAATGAATGTATTGGTTGTGATCATTGATATAGGAAATTATTTTATTATCAAATGTACATGAAACAATGATATTTCATCTATCAATGTTATACCGCCAATAATTACGTTCTTTGATTGGTTTATGATTCATTTTTTAAAACAACAATGATTTATTTCATGACTCAATAATATAAAAAATGATATATATGGTTTGGTTTTCATATGTAATCTGAATTTTCAAGTAACAATACTATCATGTAATGTATATATGATCATTTATATCTATGTTATTTACCTTCACTATGCACCAGTCCTTAACCTTTCTTCTCTTTCACTTCACCATGGTATAAAGAGTGGTTTCACATATGATATCCTTAATAAAGATTATATCTATGATGTAAATGATGGTATATGATGTAGATATATTAAGAGTATGTCTTTCATGTGTTAATTTTCCCAAAAACATTAGACTTAAATTATTGGGGTGTGAATATTAATCATAGTTTATACTGTTCAAAAAATAATAATAGATATTAATATATGATATAAATGTTTTTTTATAAGGGATTTCCATCAAGATCGACTCAATTGAACAGTATTCTCTCATTTTTTGTATGGAAGCACAACATGATTCAATAATTGATACTATTATATATTCATATAAATATGATTTGGTTTCCATCTTTAATGAAATTTGGTCTCTCATGTGGATTATTATTCTATTTTATTTAACATTTATAATTATCATAGTTTCTTCTTGTTATTTAAATTGAATAAATAAATAATTTAATGCATTTAAAACAGTAATAATAGTAGGAATTCATATAATAATTAAAATATTTTATAAGGAATATCAATAATGAATGTTTATTTTCAATATATAAATCCTTATTTTTATACATAGTCATACATTACTCTAAAATATTGATATCCACCATAATGGTAAATAAATATAATTTTAACTAACTAATGGATATCTATTTGTATTTTTTAGATAGGTTTAAATCCTTTGGCCTACACACCATAAATCAGTGATGGTTATGTTAATACCTATTCCATATGATTTTTTTTTACCCTTACTGAATATGTTCAATAACATCATATTCATTCTAGTTTCAATATAGTGATGCATTTTAAAGGAATTCAACATTACATTCATTACCATAACATATGATAATCACTATTAATCATTGTTATCTTATGGAATAAACAAATCTATTTTATCATATGCAATAGTCCCTAATTTGATCCCTTCTATATAGATGAAACCATTTCATACACATATATTTCCACAAATTTTTTTAATATAAATTGTATATCACATCAATACTTTCCTGAATCATACATGTTTAGGGTCTTTTGAAAAATTGGTCAATAAAACATTGGTACATATTTGATGTAACCATATCCCACTTAGCTTATAATTACTATCAAAATTTATATGAATATTTTACATTAAACTATATCATTCAGATTAGGGGGAATGGTACATAATTATGTGGGAGCACATATTCTCATAAATGATAAAAATGGTGATCTCAAGAATCACCTAATGAAAACATTAGAATAATATCATATAAACACGATTCTTAATAATTTTAAATCATATATAACATATCATACCAAAATTCTTGTATTTAAAAATTACATAAAAATAATGAATTGATGAACATGAACCATCATTGCATAATAATGGTAAAATAAAAAATAGAATGGAATACATATATAAATGGGAAATAATTTTCATAGTTAAGTCTAGCATACAATAAAATAAATATGGATTGGGTTCCATCCACAATCAATCATAAGATTAGTCAGGATCTATTCCTAAAATTTCCTTGGTGAACTGAGTCACATACTTATAAAAACTCACCCACTATTACATCACAATTTCAGATCACAAAAAATACATAATTTCATAATTAAATGGATGGATATATAACTATGGACATTCCCATCAGATAAAAAAATCACTTTATTTGTGATAAATGAGACCAAAAATCATTCATTATATAACATAACACATTTATATGATCCTAGGTTCATAATAATTTCAACCATTCAGCATAGTAGAAGACGTACTAAATAAATTCGTATAGCAGACATACATTTATTATTATCATAATCCATCCATAGAATGAATAAATAGTGATTAATTACATCATATTCATAGTAAATAATAGGCAGCATCAATGAATATTAATGTTCATAAAAAATAAATTTAATAATTTTTTTTATATTTAATATAAAGATTACCTTTTTGAAATTAAAATAACATATTTTAAATAAAAATATTACCAAATAAATATGTAAATTTTTTTCATTTAAAATAATTAAGGAATCATATAATATTAACATTATTTCTTGGTATGATCATAATGGTGTGAAATTATATGCATTATGAGAAAATTTAAAAATATATTCAAATCACATTTTTGAGAATAGGTTAAAGTAGTTCATTTAGTAAAAAAATTAAAATTTCATATATATATATACATTAATATAATGTAGAACATGGTGATTTTTTTGAAAAAATATAGGAAGATAGTAAATATAATTCATGAATTATTTTTCAATAATAAATTTACATTAATGAAAATGTTTTAGAACTAATTGTAAATAATGCCTGTATTACAAAAAATAATTTTCCTGATAATTTTTAGTAAACAATTGAGGAACACATAACTTTTACTAAAAATTAATGTCATTATGTGAGTTTTTATAATGAATTTTGTTTATAAAATAAGTATAACATTACTTCATATTATGTGAATTCCACCATAAACCATTCCGATAAAAATGAGGTTGAATCCCAAGTCAACGACCTCTTGTTCTTCATTCCAATAATTCACTCTATATTGAAATATAATAAAATAATATTAGTTATAATTTTATAAAAAATCACTTAAAAACTAATAGTATAATTATGTTCTAAATACAATGTATTTAAAATCATTTCTTAATAATTCATTATTAAAATCATCTTTTCTGGTTAGAACTATTTTGTTATTTAATATACGTTTCAGTTGGACTATTCTTATCCCGGTACTATTATAATGGTTTCATAACCAATATAATTTTATTGTTGATATATATATATATAAATATCATAAATACTCATTATATAAATATATATAATGAAATAAAATAGAACCTAATAACATAAAGTTTTTGACTATATAATTATATTGGCACAAATATAATGGGTGTAGTTGAAAGGGAATGAACTGTTTAACTAGTTTTTATAAAATTATTCATAAATTATTTTTGTTTTACATTGGGAAAAAGAAAAAAAATAATACATAGAAAAATATATTCAATACATTTTTGGAGTCTAAATAAAATATTTATTCTTCATATCCTAGAGTAGTGAAACAATGAAAGGTTTATATAAAATTCTCCTTAAGGGTTATGTATAGTGGATGCTTCATTGAATAAATAATAATAAACAAGGATAGGTAAATAATTGAAGACAAATTACATTAAATTAACATTAATATCATGAATATATTATTAATAGTCAACATTTCGTGGTAATTATCTAAACAAAAATGTCTCGAAATAAATTAATGAGAATGAAATTCACTGAAAGACATTATCAAAGTTAATATATAATATATAATATATAATAATAATAACAATATCAACAATAAAGTGAATTTTTAATTATTAAGTGTCAAGATATCAATAATTATTAAGCCTCTACAATCATGAACTATTAGAAGATTGTCAGGACCCATCCCCCGAGGCCCGTACCATGAATACCCCAAGCTCTCCTTCCATAGGCTAGGGGTTGGGGACAAGAACCGAAATGCGTATTCCCTGTAACCGGGAAGGAATTGCCTTTATAAGCTATAAACAAATGAAACTAAGCACACATCAAGTAACAAAAAGAAGAAAACTGTATAGAAATAAAAGTGCAGAAAGTAAAAAGGGGACGATATACAACCTCAACAGTAATAATAAAAGTACAACTAAAATACAATACAAATGAAGAAAAATAATAGATGTTACTGGTTCGTCCACTGAGGTTCCTACCAGAAGGGTAGGTACATATCAACTTTTCTGCACTCCATGTCTCCTCATCTCTTCTGTGTATTGTCACTCCGTATGATCACATCATGGCCCTATCTAGCCTTGGTACCCTCAGCCTCGATCATCATTTTCTATCATCTACACAATAAAAAACATGATGCAAGAATAACCTGTGGAGGGGTCAGTGTAATGATACTCAGTAAGGACCCCCGAGACCCTCATGGTCTCAAAAAATCTAGAAAGGATAAACCACAAAGCATGAAATCAACTTAAAATCCTACTTAGGTATATTCCCATACATAATCCTATGTAATCAAGTATACCCATATCAATAATGAGGAAAAGACAGATTACAACTTAATGCCCAAAGATCAACTGTTCCACAAAGGAAAAAATACCACAAAGGTAAGTACCACATAAGTAGGCCACAAAGAAGAATACCACCAAGGTATTACCACAATGGGTAATACCACAAGGTAAAGACTCATCTCACACCAGATATTTAATAGGTACAGTAGTAGAGATGATTAGATGTAACTTCAAAATCATCTTACCCTATTAAGAGACTATGTTGCTGACCCACATAGGATCTCTCTGTGCTGACCCACAGAGGATTGCTACGTGCTGACCCACAAATGATCCCTGGGTACAAACCCACACAGGATCGCTCGGTACTGACCCACATAAGATCACTCATATCTGACCCACATAGGATCGATCAGTGCTGAACCACACAGGATCACTCAGTGCTAACCCACATAGGATCACTAATCATTCTTCATATGACAGCCAGCTACTGGGTTCCTGTACTAAGCATTCTCATCTCTGGGAGGGTCTGCTTCTCAATCCACTGGTCGATAATCCAACTGCCATGAAGTCCAACGAAGAAGTTACCTAAAGGAACACCATGTATTATGGGTCTCAATGTAATAGATGGTTCATCAACTAGACTCCCGGTCTGTATGTTATTAGACTTTTACTCCCGAGGGCCCGTGTAAGTACCCGACCCTAAAACAATACATAATCATCAATTTAATGAATAATTCAAATTGGGGATCTTTTCATGATTTAGAGTTTTAGAGAATTAGGTGATAACTATTACATATCAAATTGAAATTTACATGTAGACACTACTAATCAGTATTCATTTTTTTCAGAAAATAAAAACTCTTGAGAAAATATTCATGTCTAGTTTCTTGTTTTAGACAGTGTGACTTTTCCTTGATCCCATCCTTGACCATTATTCAACTTTCTGTCCTGTTGAAAACATTTCAAAAATTTGGGCTGTGCGTAAAAATCACAAAAAGGGTTATAAAATAAAGAAAGTAAACATTAACCCATCAATAAATACAAATTAATGAAATAATACTTTTCAATCATAACATACCTTATGAAATCCTAGGATTTCTGAATAACACACACAAATCATAAACCATAATGGTTACTTATGGCATCCATATCAAAAATGAATTGTAGATTTCACAACTACATAAAGAGGTACACTTGGAATATCCATCACAGTATATTCCTTAAATCTCATAGGTGAAACATCCAGCTTACCTCTGCCACATTACCCAATGCATTGGAGAGCCATCTCGTGATCACCCTCTCTAGGTTTATCACATAAACACCCATATATGTAAACAATGAAAAATAACCATAACACAATCATAACACATAGAAAAACTATAAAGGAACAATAATATTTCCACATTACAATATATCCAATCAAGATATTTAAATAAACAATGAATTATCAAAACATTTTCAAAATAATTTTAAAAAAAAAAATTGAATCAAAGTGTCCCATAAAATTTTAAAGCTTTTAAATGAATTATCATTTTAAAACATTAATTTACATATAAAAAAATCCACAAACCCATTTTAAAAACATGGAAATTAATGATAAATAGTTAGAAGAATAAATCTTTAAAACATTTAAAATGATATTTTAGTTAACGTGTTTTTCAAGGATAAGAGAGACGCTTGAATACAAATAATTGAGGAATAACATTTAATCATAAATTTATAATATCATGAGAAGAAAGTGATCCATGATATATTATTCCAAATGATAGTAATTACACCACATAATAGTGAATTTTTTCATAACAACAATGAAGTCTCAATGGAAATGTAAATTGAGATGAAATACCTTAAAAAGATGGTATCCATAAATTAAGGAAAAATAAATCACATAATTATGAGTGACAGATATAAATACACCCAATAAAAGTGGATATTAAGTGTAAAAAAATCAGAGGTCATTCACACATATTCATAGGAAGACATATTAACGATTTACAAGTTGAACCCAAATAATTGGAATTGAGTGAAGATGATCCCTTGTTAAATTCGACAGCATAAGGATGCCACTTTAAAATTTAGAAAATGATTTGATGAGATAAAAAGGGTATCTCATCACTTGGAAATATTTTTTACATCAATAAGGATATATAAGAACATATCCCTACATAATAAGATGTAAATTTAAAGACATAACAAAAGGAAGTCTATTAAAAAGAGGAAGGTGAAAGGTTCTGTTACCGATTTGGTAACTTACAAAACATACACCACATGAAAGAAGGATAATACAATGATGATTTAATTACTCGTAAATGAATGTCTATTATAGAAATAATACAATCATGGTAAGTACATACACCACACAAATGGATGTAGTGGCCAATATATCATGAATCTCACAGGAATAAAAAGTGGGATGGAACCCTTTAACACATTGTAATCAACATAATCGTATGACAAAAAGATAATAACCACAAAATTAATCAAATAATACCATGAGTATAAAGAGAAAAATGATAATATATATCAAATTTCAGTACACAATACACCACATGCAATGAATAAGTGGTGAACAATGGAAATCTCACAGAATTAATAGTTATATAATAAATCTCCTTACCTTGTGTCTGACTTGACCCGATCGTTATTTAATATTCTGAATAATAAACTAAGGTTAATTTATACATTTTAAAGAAACTTTTTCAATATTATTATTCCTTTTTTTCACTTATTACCATGTTATAAAAATTATGTAATCATTTATGTTATTAACAGTTGTTTCGTCGATATTTTGTCCTAGAGTAAAAATGAACACCTAATAATTACATGTTTTCCATGTCGTCAACAATTAATTATCTCCAAAAGGATATTCATGATTTCGATATCATATAAATTATATATATTCAGTATATACATGTTTTTATAACAATACATAATATTTGGAGATAATAAATGAAATGCACCGTTCATGGAGACGGAAAGCCATACGTACGCATGAACGCTGTTTCCATTTCTATTTATTATTTTAATGGAATTAAAACATAATGATACATAGGTATATTATAATTAAATTATAATATCATATATAATATCATTAAATTTAACCTTTATACATCCCACATAAGGCATTAATGAGTCATATCATATTGAGGGGGTGGTAGTCTGCACTTCCTAAAATGAAATTATTGTGTTTACTCATTATTGAAAAAATAATGGTATTCTATAAATGAAAAATATAGAAGAATAAAAAAACATAAACATAATATATATCAAATATAAATACAGTCCCATCATAATTTCCAGCATGATATGAGATAAGAGATAATTAAACTTTCATCTTTTCGTGAGGCGTTAGTTTTCCACCCACAGAAACATTATGTTATTTACCCATAATATGGAGGTGTGTGTTAGTGTAGTTTGAACCATTATCTAAAAAATATACTATTATATTTATGATACTTTTTTTATAAAATAAATGAATAAAAATATGTTATGGGATTAGAGAATTAAAATAAAACCAAATAACTTAAGACAAGATGTTACCTTTAAATCGGGTAACTCCATTTGGATTGAATCAAAAGGTTTTCATGAAGTTCTTTCTGCCAATGGTAAGGCTTATAGGTTAACAGAGTGATCTTGGGAGCTTATTGTAGTAGGGTTTTCTTGAGAAAAAGGCATGAGAAGTGTGATAAATGGTTTATAAGTGAGGGATTTTTATAAGGGTGAGGAGGGACTCTTTAGGAATGTTTGAATGAATTATATTATTATATACTCATGTTCGGTTTCAAAAGGTCAAAAATTCATTAATATAAAATATAAGATGACTCAAGGTTGAAATAAAATAGTCCAATAATAATTGGACTGGTTTTGGATGTTGTTTTAATATTTATAATCTTGTTTATTTAATTTTTTTATTAATGAGGTAAATACTGTATCATTATTGTGTCATAAATAATTTAATATATTTTATGTCCAATTTTTTTTAAAACAAATAGCATGATATAGGAAATATTTTTAGCTTTCCAATGAATATTTATAGTCAAATAAATAACTTATATAACCCCATGTAAGAATTTATTTACTAAAAGATAATTGTTTATTTCATTTTTTTCGTTAATTTAAATTAATTAATATAAAATATCATTATTACACCCATGTGGCTCCATGGGGTCCCACATTCAATCCAATGATTACCATGGTCGTCTATGTTATTATAAAATAGGATTAAGACACTTTTTAGGGTAATTTAATATTATTATAATATTATATTTTACCCTTAGTTATTATTTTTATCTTTTAAAAATGGTAAATAAAATATTTAATGAAGTAAATATTTAAAATGTCTATAAATAAAAGTTAACTATTTGCACAGTTTGGACCTACTGATTCAAAATATGGAATCCATTTTTCCAAATTCAAAACACACAAGTGGCCGAAATTAATTTATAATTAATTCCCGTTGTTAAAACAAATAGAATCTTTTTAAGAAATAATATCTATCAAAAGATTGAGACTAGTTTATGTCCAATTTCAAAATGAAATTATATCCAATGACAATCATTAGATTAAATGGTATATACATATTCTAATTAAACTTTAAAACAAATTAAAAAGATAATATAACCATATAGATAAATTAGATTAGTATGCACTTTTGAATTAAAATACAATATTTTTCACCATTCATTAAAAAATGAACATTATCAGAAAAATACCAAAATTTCATCCAAAGTAAATTTTGATGTCCAAATTATAAAGAAGAATTTTATATTTTCAATTAGAAAATATAAAAGAGATAAAAACTAGATTTAATGAGGGTTCACCATTAAAAGGTGATAAATTGACCTTTTGAAGATAATTATGCCTAAAATTTGATTCATTCACATTTTAAGCCTCTAAAATTTGTTGGATAGTTATAAAAAACATTTAACAAACATATATAATCATATTTTAGTTAGTTTTATTCATTCCTTCCAATACAACATCTAGGAATTCAATACCATTTAAAATAATAATATTATATTATTAGTGTGCAACAGAAGATTTCAATGACACTCATTATTGCGTATCGAGTACGCCCTCAAACATATTGCCCCTTTTTAAGTAAAAATTAATATTTAATGCATAAATATTATTAAATATGGAAATATTATTATTCTTTATTTATCTGGGATGTTACATCCTTCCCCCCATTTGGGAATTGCGTCCTCGCAATTTTAAAACTGGGCTTGGAAACTTCATTAAAAGTCCGACATCGAAAATGAGTCAGTAATACTATCACTTTAAAAGAAATAAAAATAAGTACAAAGGTCACATGAGATAACCCATACTATGATTCTATATAGGAAATCATATATATAGAAGAGATATAAAATGGTCATGTTCTGATGTAAAGTGATAAATATCATTATTAGGAGAATGTTAACCACCAAAAAATCACAAATTTATGATGTGTTAAACATTCTTTGATTACATAATAGGAAACAGAAAACAACAATGTTTTTTAAGATCATTTTCATAATTTTAAAGAATTAATTTACTACATAGAATATGAACATAATTAAATATACATACCTTCTAGTAGAGCTTCATCTTTCAATAAGTCTCTACCAAAAACTAGTCATTTCTCCAATAATGAGCATTCAAAAATACTTGGTCACATCAAAAGAAAAAAAATCATCTTCTAGAGAATCACATACTCCACAAATGAAGAAATATATATTTCCCATTGTCATTAGACATCAACTAAAACCAAAATTTTTAGTGAGAGATATGATAATACCGAAAAATGAAAATCTTTTACAAGAAGAAAAACAACTGTTAATCTCCAAAAAATTTGAAACAAATCCCAATGATCAACAAAGACCATCAATAAACAACTTTCCCTAAAATTATTCAAAATTAATCCAATATAAGATTTTAACCCAAATCCCATAAGGATTTAATTACATATTCATTGAAGAAACATCTTAACATTTATCTTCACATTACACCGTTTACTTATAAAGTGTCATATTGAAAAGTAATTAAACTAATCACATATTCTCCATGATAGGTTAATAATTTTCATAAATAAATCAAATCATCATATTTCCAAAATAAAAACATAGATTCTTCCAAACTAAAACTTTATCCACTATTCCACATTTGAAATCCCATTTTATTCTATCTTACATAGTCATATAGTGTTTCCTCAAAAGAGATAATTTCTTACACAACAAACATTATCACGTAATCACTAAATCTTATTTCTATACTATGGATATCCATTTGATAAAGATAACTTCCCAAAATCAACTTATTATTGATCTATAAACTCATTTAACTTAGAATAGTAAGTCATACTTACCGGGTACTTAACGCGGGCCTATGATAGGTGATGCGCCCTTCTCGACCATCAGTTGTGGGTGCGATTCCTACGGCCTTACCGGACGCGATGGGTTGTCACCCACCCAACGGGTTGTCCTTTTTATAAAACTCAGAAATAACCCTAACATATTTTAACCTAAATGGATTTCATATACATCTCATTTTCATCCAAATTTATTATGATCTCAACATCTTAATTCAAAAAGTATTATTTCACAACCATGTGATAAAAAAATGATCCACAAAATGAAGAACATCATACCTTGATCATGGTGTCCATTTGGTTTCATCGTCATCATGTTCACATAGGTAGAAGGTTCATGAATTGCAACAATTATTTATAGATCCTTCCAAATAATTTTCTTCATTCATCCAAATACACCATGTACACCATGGTTCATATGGGTTTTCACAGAAAAAAAGTTTTGGAAAATAATCTTGCATGACATATAATTTCAAAACATCGGATAAAACATGATTTCTATAAAAAAGTAGGACCTAATTTGAGTGGAAACATTCAATTAACGGTCCTTTTAAAATACCATAAGTATGTGCTGAGATACTATATCATAAGTCAAATATAAATAGGCTGTGTACGGTTCTCCTTCTTCATCTCCTTTTTCAAAATACAAATATACTTCAAAATCTAGTGATAAGGTAAAATATTTGTAAATGCCTTGATAATATTTACCATTCATGAAAATATGAGAATATTGTGAAAATAGGATTTGTTTAAATACAAACAATGATCCATGATGATAAATAGGTATAGTGGAGGTGTTTTATATCTCAAAAAACTTCTTGCAAGTGAGTTATATGCTAGAGAAAGTTTCACAATCATCTGAACATGACGATGCAGTAATTATAGCAAGCATGTCATCAAGAATAGATAAGAATGTCGTTTGATATTCCCCTCCTTCCATCTGCAACTATGTTTCCTTGATCTTCAAAATTTATAAAACAAGGATTTAACTGACATAATAGACATATTGAATAACCATTTGTTTATTGATAACTCATAATCCCTAAATTTGTCTACACCGACCTTGGATACCAACTGTAAGGACTCGACCTTAAAAAATTACATAATCTTGAATTAAATGAATAATTCACATTGAAGATCTTTTCAGGTTTAGAGTTTTAGAGAATTAGGACATAACTATAACATATTAACTTGAATATTACATGTAGACACTGCTACTCAGTATGCTTTTTTTCATAAAATAAAAACTCTTGAAAAAAAGAGTCATGTCTAGTTCCATGTTTTAGACAGCAAGACATTTCCTTTATCCCATCCATGACCCTTATTCATCTCCACGTCATGTGGAAAACATTTTAAAAACATGGGATGAGCATTAAAATATCAGTAAGGGTTATAAAATAAGGAATGGAAACATTAACCCATCAATAAATATAAATGAATGAAACCATACTTTTCAATCATAACATACCTTACGAAATCATAATATTTATGAATAACACACAAAAATCATAAATCATAAAGGTTATATATGAAATCCATTTCAAAAAAAACAATGTCGCTATCATAGCTATGCAGGGAGGTACACTTGGAATACCCATCACAATATATTCCCTAAATCTCATAGGTGAAACATCACATTTACCTCCATCACGTTAACTAATGCATTGGAGTGCTTCCTCGGGCTCACCCACCCTAGGTTTATCAAAAAACCACCTGTATACATAAACAATTCCCAATAACCCTAACATAATCATAACACATAACACAGGTATAAAGTAAAAATAACATTTCCACATTCCATTATATCAAATCAAGATATTTAAATAAACAATGCTTTATCAAATCATTTTCAAAATTATATAAAAAATATTTTTGATTAAAAGTGTCCCATAACACTTTGATGCTTTTAAATTAATTATCATTTGAAAAAATTAATGTACATATAAATAAATCCTTAATCCAATTTTGAAAAAATTGAAATTAATGATTAATATTTATAAAATTTAATTTTTAAAACATTTAAAATGATATTTTAGTTAAAGTATTTTTTAACCAAAAGAGAGACGCTTGAATACAAATAATTAAGGAATAACATTTAACCAAAACATTATAATATCATGATAATAAAAGGATTTATGATATATTATTCCAATGGATAGTTTATACACTACATAAGAGTTAATTTGTGCTTAACCACAATGAAGTCTCATTGGAAATGTAAATTGAGATGAAATACCTTATAAAGATGGCATCCTTAAATTAAGGAAACATCAATCACATAATTATGCGTGAAAAATAAAAATACACCCAATATATGTGGATATTATGTGTAAAAAAATTAGAGGTCATTCACATAATTTCATAGGATGAAATATCCAAGAATTACAAGTTGAACCCAATGAATTGAAATTGGGTTAAGAAGTTCCCTTGTAAATATTCGACATACTAACGACGTCACTTTAAAATTTAGAAAATTATTTGATGAGATAAAAAGTGTATCTCATCACTTGGATATAATTTTTACATCATTAATGATATATAAGAACATATGCCAACAAAATTATATGTAAATTTAAAGACAAAACAAAAAGAAGTATTTTAAAAAGAGGAGGGTGAAAGGTTCCGCTACCCATTTGGTAACTTACAAATCAAACACCACATGAAAGAAGGATCACAAAATTAAGTTTTAAAAAAACATAAATGACAGTATATTACACAAATAGTACAATCATGGAATGTATATACACCACACAAAAGGAAATAGTGGCCAATATATCATGTATCTCAGAGGAATAAAAAGTGAGATGAAACCCTTTACCACATTGTAATCAACTAAGTCATATGACCAAAATATAATAACCACAAAATTAATCAAATAATACCAAGAGTATAAATATAATCATGAAAATATATTTCAAATGGCAGTACACAATATACCACATGCAATGAATAAGTGGTGAATGATGGAAATCTCACGGAATTAATAGTGAGATAAGAAATCTAATTACCTTGTGTCTGACTTGACCTGATCGTTCTTTAATATATTGAATAATAAAATAATATTAATTTATAATTTATTAAGAATCATTTTCAGGTTCATTATTCCTTTTATATCACTTATTAGCATGTTATAAACATTATGTAATCATTTATGTTATTAACAGTTGTTTTGTCGATATTTTGTACTTGAGTAAAAATAAACACCATATAATTACATGTTGTCCATGTCGTCAACAATCCATTATCTCTAGAATTAAATTCATGATTTAAATATCATATAAATCATATATATCTAGTATATATATGTATTTATAACAGTACATAATATTTGGAGATAATAAATGAAGTGCACCGTTCATGGAGACAGTAAGCCGTACATACTCATGAATGCTGCTTCCATTTCTATTTCTTATTTTAATGGAATTAAAACATAATGATACAGTGGTATATCATAATTAATGTACAATATCATATATAATATCATTAACTTTATCCTTTATACATCCCAAATAAGGCATTAACGAGTCATATCACATTGAGGGGGCGATAATCCGCACTTCCTAAAATAAAATTATTATGTTTAATCATTATTGAAACCATAAAAGTATGATATAAATTAAAAATACATAATTATAAAGAAAATAAACATAATATATATCATATATAAATACAGTTATATCCTACTGGATACCATGAGAGGTGGTAGGAAATAATTGAATAATCATCGTTTCGTGAGGCGTTAGTTTTCCATCCACAGAGACATTATGTTCATTACCCATTAGATGGAGGTGTGTGTAAGTGTACTTAGAATCACTCTCAAAACAACATCCTAGTATATTTATAATACTAGATATGTTATAAAATAAATGAATAAAAAGATTTTAGGTTGTTGGAAAGTAAAATAAAACAAAAGAACTAAAGAGAAGATGTTACCTTTAAATCGGGTCACTCCATTTGGTTGGAACCAAAAAGGTTTCTTGATGTGTTTTCTGCCTAAGGTAAGGCTTCTAGGATGAAGAGATGGATATTGGAAGCTTATTGGACCAGTGGATGAATGAGAAAAAGTCTTTATATGTGTGATAAATGGGTTAGAAGTGAGGGATTTTTATAAGGGATAGGAGGGGCTCTTTAGGAATGTTTAAAATAATTATTTTATTATATCCTCATATTCGGTGTCCAAAGATGAACTATTCATTAATATCAATGTTAAGATGACTCATGGTCGAAATAAAATAATCCAATAATAATTGGACTAGTTGTGGATATTTTTTTAATAATTATAATATTATTTATTTAAATCATTTATTAATGAGGTAAATATTGTATCATTATTGTGTCATAAATAATCACATATATATGATGTCCACAAATTATAAAAAAATACCATGATGTAGGAAATATTTTTATATTTCAAAATAATAGTAATAGTCAAAAAATAACTTATATAACCCCATGTAAAAATTTATTTACTAAAAGATATTTGTTTATGTCATTTTTGTCTTTACTTTAAATTAATTAATATATAATGTCATTATTACATTCATGCGGCTCCATGGGGTCCCAAATTCAACTTGAGGATTCCCATGGTCGGATATGGTATAATCCAATAATATTAGGATACTTTTTAAGGTTTATTAATATTATTATAATAATATATTTTACCCTCAATTATTATTTTTACTTTTTAATAATGATAAATAAAATATTTACTGAAGAAAATATTTGAATTGTATAAAAATAAAAGTTACATATTTACAAAATTTGGACCCACTGATTCCAAATTTGGAATCAGTTTTTCCAAATTCAAAACATAGAAGTGCAAGAAATTAATTAAAAATTAATTCCCTCTGTTAAAACAAATAGTGTGTTTTTAAGAAATAATATTTATCAAAACATTGACAAGAGTTTATGTCCAATTTCGAAATGAAATTACATAAAATGACCAAAATTAGATTAAATGGTAAAAATATATTCTAATTAGACTTTAACACCAATTAAAAATATAATATAACCATATAAATAAATTATATTAATAGTAACTTTTGAATTAAAATACAACATTTTTTACTATTCCGTAAAAAAATGAACATTATCATAAAAATACCAAAATATCATCCAATGTAAATTTTGATTTCCAAATTCTAAATAAGACGTTGATTTTGTGAAATAGAATATATAAAAGTGACAAAAACTTGATTTAAATAGGGTTTGCCATTAAAATGCAGTAAATCAACCTTTTAAAGAAATTTATGCCTAAAATTAGATTCATTCACATTTTAAGCCTCTAACATTTTTTGGATAATTTTAAAAAACATTTAACAAACATATATAATCATTTTTAGTTAGTTTTATTCATTTCAGCCAATACAACTTCTAGGCGTTCACTACCATTTAAAATAATAATATTATATTATTAGTGTGCAACATAAGATTTCAAAGAAACTCATTGTTGTGTATTGAGTACACCATCGAACATAGTGACCCCTTTAAAGTAAAAATTAATATTTAATTCAAAAATATTAATAAATATGAATAATTTAATATTACTTATTTATCTGGGATGTTACAGCCCAGTTGGATTCATGCTCGATCTAACTCCACTTTATCCCAACATTATCCAAATATCATGTGGGGTATAAAAAAGGGACCATCTCTCTCTAGGGATTCCGGGGCCACCGACAGTTCATCAAACGAACATCCAATGCCAATGTTATGTCCAAAAGAGCATAAATGGGTCGTAGTTGGTCCGGGGCTGGTCTGACCCGGTTGAACCGACACAATCCTACGCGGCCCATGGGGCGGCCTAAACTACTGGGTCAGGCCCGGCCTGGCGGCCTGGCTTGGGCGGCACGTGGTGACATAGGCTGCGGGGAGGTAGAGGTGGAGGAGGCCATGGAGGTCGCAGTGCTGCGCGGGGCTGCAAGGAGGTCGCGGGGGCCGCTGGAGCTGTGGGTGGTGGAGGGTTGCAAGGCGGCGAGGCTGCGAGGGCCACATAGGTCAATGGGGGCGGCGAGGCTGCATGGGCTATGGAAGGCCGCAGGGCGGCGAGGCCACATGGGCCGCGAGATCCGTGGGATGGCAAGGCCGTGGGGAGATGTCACATGCCGTGACTTCACTGGCATCTAGCTTGACCAGCCAACCCTTGGTTTTCACCTTCGTTGTGGCCAGACATGGTGCCAGCTGTGGTTATCGAGTTCCACCAATGCCAAACACATGCACCTGTCACCGTCACCAATGCAAAAAAACACCAAAAACCCATATGGTTTGTGGAGGGGTCGGGCCATTCTTGTTTGGCATGTACCCTCTGCATTAGGGTGGTAGCAAAAGGATCATGGGGAAAGATTCTATGTGAGAGGAAATTTAACTTCGATCAATTTGAAAAACAACCCTACCTTGATTTCTATTCGACGTTGGAAGGGGTGAAGTCAGTGACGTCGGTGTTTCCCCATTTTCTAGTTTGTTTTCATCGACGAGGTACTAAATTGTTTGCCTCTGCAAGGTGCTTCTGATTTGGCTCGAGGTCGGTTTCCTCGTTCTTTGTTCTCCAGTTGTTGTTCTTCATTGTGAGGTGTTCTTCGTTGGAGAGGGTAAAAGTTTCTCTCTGTGCATTGCAAGAACTTCTCCCAATAAAATAATATCCAATATAAATTAAATTCGGTTTTATTAATTTAATTTGAATTGGAACCAATAATCAAGAGGTGTTTTCATAATTAATGTGGATGAAGTTCAAAAGACTTATCCACATTAATGATGGAGTTTAAGAGTTTCTCCCATTAAGACAGTTCGTGTGGCCTCACCATTATGAATTCATGGGGGGGGGGGGGTTTGGACTGGGTGGTCCCCACCACAATAACCGATGTGGGTGTTTTAGATTTGGTGGTCCCCACCATTATAACCTTCACATTACAGTTTCAAATAAAAATAAAAATGTTAAACAATTTTTATTTTTCGTTTTTCACAAAAAACTGAAAAATTTTATTTCACCCTTGATCTACTACGGTCAGGGTGAAGGTCTCCTTAAGAGAATATCAGCGCTGCGAGTTCAGCGGTGTGCTCAGATTTTAATTCTGAGAAACGGTTTAAAAGTTACTAAAAATTTCTCACACATTTACTGAATGTACCAGAAAAAAGTTCAGAAATTTATACCGTGCACACCGGGCCTCGGAGTCATGCACTATCAATTTTCGTGGACTTGTAAAATTACCATTAAATTAAAAAAATATCACGGAATTTCCAGGCCTTTATACTCTCCCCACCTAAGGGATTTATGTC
Organism: Viscum album; assembly: GCA_963277665.1. Classification (NCBI taxonomy): domain Eukaryota; kingdom Viridiplantae; phylum Streptophyta; class Magnoliopsida; order Santalales; family Viscaceae; genus Viscum; species Viscum album. The sequence goes on along the minus strand of OY728161.1, from coordinate 1,184,188,152 downwards.
CCCATAAGCCAAATCACAAATCTTGGAAAACAAGTGGGTGTACTGAGCATGAATCTGAGCCTCCTGCTCCCCTGTGCTCTCTTGTAGGTTCCTGTGCTGCCAGAAAACGTGCACTAGAGGTATCAACCACCCACGAAGTACCCGCTCATATCGATCCTCAATCTCAACTGGAAACTCCAAAAATATCACCCCATCGTCGATGTACATCTCTCCGTGGTTGATAACGTGGGATGGGTTGTGCACGTATCTCCTCAACAGGGATATGTGGAAGTCGTCATTTACATGGTGCAACTGAGGGGGAAGAGCTAAGTGGTATGGCACCTCTTGAACTCTGCTGAGGACCGGGAAGGGTCCAATGAACCTCAATGATAACTTTCCATCATATCCAAATCTCTAGAAACCTCATCAGGGTGGCACCCATAGAAATGTGTGGTCACCATCCTCGAACTCTAGAGTTCTCTATCTCCTATAGGAATAAGACTTCTTCTTACACTGGGCAGTCTTAATCCAATAATGGATGATCCGCACTTTCTCTATAGTAGCCCATACCATCTCTGGTCCCACGAGTGCTGACTCCCATGGGCCTGTCCATCACAATGTTGATATGCAAGGTCGCCCATATGATTCATTAAAAGACGTCATCCAAATGGTGAAGTGATAACAGTTGTTGTATGAAAACTCCAACCAAGGAAAGTTATCCTCACAGCTACGACCGATGTTGAGGATGTAAGCACGCTGCATGTCCTCGAGGGTCTGAATTGTCTACTTAGTCAGACCATCTTTCTGAGGATGGAAGGTGGTGCCCAAATGAAGCTGCATCCCAAAAGCCTCCTATAACCCCTTCTATAGCTAGTATGTAATGCATGCATCACGAACCGAGAAAATCATCGAGGGTACTCCTTGTAGTCGCACAATATTTTGCACATAGGGGAATCCCAAGATCTCTATTGAACCCTGTAGGATCAAAATAACAATATAGATGCTCAATGTACAAGAGGGGGGGGGGGTGAATTTTACACATTAAATATTTCTGTAAACAAGGAATGATATAAGTTTAACAAAGACAAACTAAGAAAATTAACAACACCTCTAACACCAATTAAATTATTGGGACAAATAATGAAGTAAAAAACTTCTAGTTCAATACACTTGCTTAAATCTATAAAGTGATTCTGAAAAACAGGTTCTGGAAATATGTATCCGAAAAATGAATCATAACCAAAGTTTACACTATGAGATTCTACCTTAAATCATATAGAATCTAACTAAGTCAAAGTACAAGTATAAAAAAATATAAGACGATTTTTCTTTCCTTAAAAAACAAAATGTAGTGGAAAAACTTGTAACAAGAACAAGTAACAAGTTATAAATATTTTAACACAAAGAGATGGGTATCCAACAACCTTGGATAAAGGTCCCTTGATTTATACTTTCAAGAATGTCTATCTTACCCACACCAGGGTAAGCCCTCGATACGGAGATCGGAGTCTCTGTCTTGATATCCCTACAAGCCCTCAACTTCAAGGTAGTTGGATCCTCTTTCTTCCTTAGCAAGGAATCCCTCGAACTTCAAGGTAGTCGGCACCTCTATCTTCCTATCCTCGAAAGCCCTAGAATGTAATCACCAACATTCGAAGTCTCAAGAAGCAATCTGAACAAGCAGTTCCATATGCACAAGGCATGAAAAGAGTCTCTCTCTAGAAATCACCTTAACAGCATGTGGTCTCTAGAGTGATCAACTTATTATAGAGCTCTTTCAAATGATCTCCTATTTATAGGCTTGGTTGGAACGGTTGGCTCCCTCCCCCAACGGTCATATTTTACTTAAATTTTAGAGGGACCTGTACACGTCTCACTTAACCAACGGTTAGTTAGAAACAGAATGGATGACATAGTTTTATAACAAAACATGTGTAACTGAAATAAAGAGATCGTTTTGTAATGAAAAAAATGTAAGAATAAGAAAAACTGAAGCTCATAATGAAAGTGAATAAATGTTCGGTTTCTAACCAAAATGGAATTCAGATTCTATAATAAAGAGATATTCGGATTCTGTTATGTAGGACTTCAGAACCTAAACTATATTGAAATCCAGAGTCTGAATTTATAGGGAAATTTGAAGTCTGGTTTCACTAGAATTCAAAATATGAACTAACATAGTTCAGAGTCGATCATGTAGAAGTTCGGAGTCAAACTAGTACAAGTTCGGAGTCGAATTAGTAAAAGTTCGAAGTCGAACTTAGTAAAAGTTCAGAGTTGAACTTAGTAAAAGTTTGGAGTCGAACTCATTGAAGTTCAGAGATGAACTCATAGAATTTCAGAGTCCAGAATTCAAATTTAAACTTATGAGAGTTTGTATCTAGAATTAGGAGTCGAACTATATGAGAGTTCGTATCCCGAATTCATAGTCGAACTACATAAGAGTTCATATCCAAAATTCACAATGGAACTTCATTAGAGTTCATATGAAGAATTCAGAATGGAACTTCATTAGAGTTCGTATACAGAATTCGGAGTTGAACTTCATTACAATTCATATCCAGAATTCGGAGTGGAACTTCATTACAGTTCATATCCAGAATTCAAAGTGGAACTTCATTACATTTCAAATCCAGAATTCGGATCCTAAAACAGAATGCTTCATATCTAAGTACTAAATAATTCCGAGGTTTTTGATATGAATCCAGTTTTTATACTTAAGAAAAATATTGATATGTATAAGGAAATCTATGTAAGGATAAATTTCCTTAAGGAAGGAAATTTTACATAGAGAAGTAAAATATTGATTTGCTTAAGTATAAGGTGTTTGTTATTTTCAAAACCAGAAGGAATGGAAAAGTCGTAAGGAAAACCTTATTTACTGAACAATCTCCCCCTTTTTGGAAAGCACAAACAACCTTATGAAAAAGAAATATAAGGACTTAGAAAAATTTCATTAGACTTTTAAATTAAAACTTATCTTACTTTTTTCATGGATGATTGTGAATACAACTAACTTCCCCTTAAGCTTTAGAACTCTAAGAATTGTATTCTGAATTTCTTGAATGGTGTTTTCATTAGAATGAAGGAATCGTAATGAGAACTCCCTCTTACTTAAGGATAGTTCTCTTATAAATTTTTCCTTCTCCATTTAAAAATTTTATTTCTCCCCTTTGAGCAGTTCCTTTTCCTTATCCCCCTTTGTTATTTACAAAAAGAATTGAATGTAATGGAATAAATAAAGTACCTGAAACATTAGTTCAAAATAACACATGATACATCCAACCAAAAATTTTATTAGAGTTGAAAAAAAAATTTACAATGAAATAAAAATGCAACAAAATATCGGATTGAATCTATTGGTCTTCATTTTCCTTCAGGATTAGCTTCATCAACAAGGTTTTCAGCTTCTTCAAATATTTCTGAGCCTCTTCAACTTGATTCTCCAAAGCTGTGATCCTTTCTGGTTGAGCTTTCAGCACCTCTACCTGAGCCTTCATGGCCACATCCTGCAACTTCACTAACTCATCTTGCTTTACAAGATTTCCATCGAGCTCAATCCGGAGATCTCTATCCCTTTTAAAATTTTTAGCAAGAGAGTTAACCTTATCATTCAAGTCCATCACTTGTTGATTTTAAGAATTTTGCCCAAGGATTAGCTTCTCCTGAAGAATCATTATCTTGGAATCCCCGTTATCAAAAGAAAATTTTACCTCATTATAAAAATTATCAAACTCAGCCAAATCATCATCCAACTTCTTTGACCAAAGGGTGATTTTGCTGCAAGATTTTCTATGAACATCATAATTGATGACAAAATTTTTATGGCCAGATTCAATTTTCACACACTTATCCATCAGCATGGATAAGGATTACGATTTCTGTTTTAGACTATGTTTAATCATCCGGAAACATGAGTATATGGTGGGACAAATCAGAATGGTGTCCAATAATTTCTTTAGAGACACAACAACAAAGTCATGACCCTGTGCTGAGGACTCCGAATCCGATAACTTGCTTGAGGATTGTTCTTCTTGAGTATCAACAAGCATCCTTCTAGAAGAACCACCAACCTCTTTATTTCTGATGATATCGTTTGTTGGTGTATCAATGAGCACTTGATTACCTTTATCAGTTTTCGGAATGGGTAGGTCATCTGGAGATTCTTTCTCACACTCTGATAGTTGAACAACCTTGTCTTCAACTATTTTCTCCTTTTATACTCCTTACTGAATATAATGCTTCCCATAGATTACTTCCTCATCGGATGATTCATTTTATTTATCTTCTTCCTCGACATCATCTTTATTACCTTCTTCCTCAAATCCCTTTCCTGGAGTGACATGTTTTGAGAATTTAACCTTTTCTTGATAATCCTCAACTTTTTTGATCACGTCATCCAGATTAGCACTTCCTTCTTTTTCTTCATCTTCTTCCTCTACTACTTATTCTTCTCTTATCTCAACAACTTCTTCTTATTCTCTTTCAAAAAATTCTTTCTATTTAAGCTTTTCCTGAGTGAAATAGTTCTTCCCAGGGGTCTCTGGTAAAGGTTCCGTAAGGAATGTTTCCGAAACCGGAATCTACTCAGAATCTGTCTCTGTTGCTTTCAAAATAGATTGAACAATCTCTTCTTCTGACATCTTCTTCTCCAGTTTCATTTCATTTGATTGTCTCTGTAACTCATTCGTAGCTATTTCTCTTAAGGGTTTAGCCTCAGCAAGGTCCAATCCGAATTGAGGATCCCCTTTATTCCTTTTCTCCTTGTCTTCTCTCCACTTAGTAGCCACTTAATCTGTGTAGGATTTTTGTTTCTTTGGCTTGGGTGATGCAGATTGAGTTTTTTGATCTTTTTAAGTCTTTTATTCATCCACCACTTCATTCAACGTTCTCTTCTTCCCTATCTTTTTAGATGGTTCTGGAATTTTTTGATCTTTCTGAGCTGCCTCAGCCTCTTCCTCTAGTAAAGGGTAGAATTATCCGGATTCAACAGAAAAACTAATATTCATCCTCTTTAATTTATCATCACTAACCAACATTACCTTTCAATTTAATTTCCTAGAAGTACGAGAATCTTTAAACAAATCAAGACATATGATAATAATCTTAGAAAGCAAGGCTGGATACATTATGATATGAGCTTTCAGATTCCCTTCTTTAATATTCTGAACTGTAATCAAAACATGCCTCATCAAATTCAACTTCCTTAGATTTACCAAAAAATATAAGATTTATATATCACTATTCTTGATATTATCCTTATCACCCCTTCTCGGTACTAAAAAACCTTTTACCCACAGCTGTAGAATCCAATTATTTGGAGATAGATGAGAAATCTTAGCAGTTATGGCATATTTAAGTCCAAGGAATTTCAATGCCTTCACTATATTGAAACATTTTTGCTCATTCAGATGATTATGTGAAAAAAACTTAGCTTCACCTTAATAAGATAGACCCACCAAGATTGCAGCCTTGGTGTAAAAAAGCATATAAGTCTTCCCATAAGACTTTAATGAAAACTTCTCTCTTCCATCTTCCTTAATGAAGGAAACAGACTCATAAAACTCAACAATAAAATCTGTACAAACCAGATACTGCTTCACTATATTTGATAAGAAAACATCCTCCCAGCCATTCAATCTGATATTCTTAGATATAAGAGAATCACACTCACTGAAGAAATCCGGACTGACTAACCTCTCTCGGTAGACTAGCCATTTTAAGATTGGTTTCATTGAAGACATATCTTGGGAAGAAGCTTCTACAGACATTCAGAATGAAGAGCTCTGGAAGATTCGGAACATGCTTTAATAGTAGAGGAAAGTCTTCAACACGTGAGAGCTTTGAAGATTGATGTGGGACAACCATCGTGGGTGTCCTTTATATAGGCAAAGGATGTGACCATTGAGCATCCAAATACCACCTAACAGTTGAAAAAATCTCTGATCTAATCTAACAGTTGAAAACATATTTGCAAGGAAAACTTGAATCTGATATTTTGAGGTTTTAACAAAAACAATCAGATTTAAGAAAACTAGAATATGAGAAATTTTAAAAATCAGAGGAAAATACTAGCAAGAAAAATATGACTATGAACACTTAAGTAAGGAAATCATACCGTTCGGATTGGCCAAGATGTTTTATTCGTAATAGGTAATATTCATCATGAAGAAAATTTGACTACGCAAAACTCATTATGGAATACACACTACAAAAAAAAATACGAAAATTCTCATTACGAAAATTCTCATTACAAAAATTCACATTACGAAAATTCTCAGTACAAAAACTTCATTACGAAAATTTCTAGTATGAAAACTTCATTATGAAAATTTCTAGTATGAAAATTTCAATACGAAAACATCAATACCAAAATTTACAGTATGAAAATTTCTTTATGAAAATTTCTAGTATAAAATTTAATTATGAAAATTTCCAGTACGAAAAACTTATTACGAAAATTTTAGTTCCAAAAATTTTCCTTATGAAAATTTTAGTTCCGAAAACTTCATTACGAAAATTTTAGTTAAAAAAGTTTGAAAAACTGACTACGAAAACTTTGATTATGCTAATAAGAAAATGTACACCACCTATGAAAATGAGTTTATTATTGTTAGGATAATTGTTAAATAAGAAGTTAATGAAGGAAGATTACTTTACGTTTATCATTCCTAACTTCTGTTTAATTTATTCAAATCTATCAGAAGGTAAGGATTTTTTGAAAATATCAGCAATTTGGTCTTGTGTTCCAATAAATTGAAGAATAATATCTCTTTTAAGTGTGTGATCCCTAAGACAGTTGAATTCAAGAAAAACGATATTACCTATACCAATAATTTCTCTCTGAGCATTATCTCTGAAAGTTACTTTTCCTCCTTTCGTTTGGATAATCTTTTCAAAATAGATTTTGTTACTAGTCATATTCTGGGAACATCCACTATCCATGTACCATGTATTACTGTTGGAATATCCTTTATCTTCCTGAAAATAAGAAATGAATTTCACTTTCGGAATCCAAACTTTTTTGGATCCAAGATTTTTAGATAACAAAATTTTAGCCACCCACATCTTCTTAGAAAAATAAGTCTTTTGAAAACCTTAAGATTTGGTTTTGTTTAAAGAACAATTCATTGCCAAGTGACCACCACATTAACAGTTGGTACAAAATGGGGCTCTTTGAGGAACAAAATAATTGTTACTAAATGTTGGTTTTTCATGGGTATAACCAAATCCGGATTTGTTTCATAAAGGTCGTATTTGTGAATACATCTTATCAAAATTTTCTTTATCTAAGGTAATGTTCAAAAAAAACTTCTTTAAGGAAAATATTTAGGACTTCAGTTTTAGAACAAAGTTTTTATCTTCAAAATCATTATTTTTGGAACTAGAGCTAGGCTCAAATACACTTTTCATAGAAATTACTTTTTCTAGATCTTTAGAAAGTTTATTCTTCTCAGAATTTACTTCCTCATGATTTTTTGAAATACTTATAAAATCAGCATTTTTCTTATCAAGATCTTTATAATGATCTGATATTTCTTTAGTAAGAATACTATTTCTAGAAGTTTCCATTTCAAGTTTTTTATTGAGTTTGTAATTCTCAATCTCATGAAGTTCATCAAACTTAGAAACTTCTTCCTAGGTAGGTAAAATATTTTCTTCGTCAGAAAAGGATTCTTTATCCAAAGAGTTATAATATTTACTATCATTAGAATTTAAAGAAACAATGGTCAATGATTCAGCATTGTGTACCTTATCGATAAAGCAATGCTTGTTAATAGGTAATATGGCTACAAGACCAAGATTCATCTATCCAGAAGATCCATAATCTGAAGATTCATCTGATGAGTCACCACCACTGGCACTAAAGGTGTCATTAGCTTTCAGAACATTCTTATCTTTAGACTTGTAATACATCTTTATATTTCTTTCAGAATGCCTCTCTTTTTTTCTTTCTTCTTAAGCATAGGGAAATCAGGTCTAATGTGTCCATTTCTCTTTCATTCATAGCATGTGGCTTCTGAATATTTCTTATCTTTCCTATCCTTCTTCTTATACTTGGATTGGAAATTTCATTTACCAACTATTTTATTCATCCATTGGGCAAGATTTTCTAAATCATTTTCTGATATTTCACTATCACTAGATTCTGATTTGATAATAACTTTCTTAGACTTGGATCTAGTAACTCTCTCAGGAGTCTTATCTTTCATGTTATTTGACATTGTAGTTAAAGCAATAGTACCATTCCCATTCTTCTTCTTGATGTTGTCATAATCTCTCTTCATTCATATCTCATGTTGAAGAAGAGTTCCAAACAGATCATCTAAGGAAGTTTGATTAACCTTCATGTTCTCATCAATAACAGTTATCTTTGATTCCCACTCATTGGGCATAATATCAATGATCTTGTCCACAAGAGCTTCATCATCCAAACCTTTCTCTCCCATAGATTGTAGGATATTCATGATAGTCATGAATCTCTATTGAACATTGCATATGGGTTCTCCATAAGGAAAGTTAAAACCATAATACTCCCCTCTAAGCATAGCTCTTCTAGTCTCAATCAATTTAGATGTACCAAAATGAGTAACTTCAAGTTTCTTAAAAATACAGTTAGCTGTTTCACAAGAAAATTTTGGCTATATATGTTCCTAGTCATTGAACATAGTAAAGTATTGCATACCTTATAGTTGAGTTGATAATCATGCTTCTCTTGGTTTGTGAAAGTACTAACTTCCTTATCATGAATTTGATAACCTCTAGTAAGCATAAAAAAAGTTTCTACTCCATTATTGATAACGAAAGACTTCATTCGACCTATCCAATACTCATAATCAATGTCATCAAAAATTCATGGTCTACTAGGATTTAGGTTGTCGATGGAACCAACATTGATTCCTTCCTTCTTAAAATTCTTTTTACAGAAAACCTTGTTAATAACAAAAGTTCGGATTCAAGGAGAATATTCCTAAGGAAAATATTGAACAAGAAAAAACTGAGCAAGAAAAACTTATATGTGAGTATATGTATTTCAGAGATCCGCTCTGATACCAATTGTAGGATTAGTATAGAGTTTTAGGTTTCAAACCTTTGATACCAATTTTATGATCGAAATAACGATGTAGATGCTCAATTTACAAGAGGGGGGGGGGGTGAATTGTACACTTTAAAAATTTCATTAAACAAGAAAAGATCTAAGTTTAACAAAGATAAACTAAGAAAATTCACAACACCTCTAACACCAATTAAATGATTGGGACAAAGAATGAAGTTACAATCTTATAGTTCTAAACACTTGCTTAAATCTAGAAAGTGATTCTGAAAAACAGGTTCTGGAAATATGGATCCATAAAATGAATCTTAAAAAAAGTTTACAATATGAGATTCTACCATAAAGTGTATAGAATCTATCTAAGTCAGAGTACAAGTGGAAGGAAATATAAGAAGGTTATAATTTCTTTACAAAACCAAATGTAGTAGAAAAACGTGTAACAAGAACAAGTAACAAGATATAAATCTTTTAACTCAAAGAGAAGGGTATCCAACAACCATGGATAATGGTCCCTTGATTTATACATTCAAGAAAGTTTGTCTTACCCACACTAGGGTAAGCCCTTGATACGAAGATTCGAGTCTCTATGTTTCTATCCCCACAAGCCCTCAAATTCAAGGTAGTTCAAACCTCTGTCTTCCTCATCAAGGAATCCCTCGAACTTCAAGGTAGTCAGCACCTCTGTCTTCCAATCCCCGAAATCCCTCGAATGTAATCACCAAAATTCAGAGTCGCACGAAGCAATCTGAATGAGCAGTTCATTAAGCACAAGGTATGAATAGATTCTCCCTATAGAAATCACCTTAACAGCGTGTGGTCTCTAGAGTGATCAACTTGTTATAGAGCTCTTTCAAAGAGCTCCTATTTATAGGCTCGGTTGGAACGGTCAGCACCGTCCTCCTATGGTTATATTTTCCTTAATTTTCGGAGGGACCTGTACACGTGTCACTTAACCAATGGTTAGTTATAAATAGAATGGACGACATCGTTTTATAATAAAACATGTGTAACTGAGAGCACGCCATCGTTTTATAATGAAACAACTATAAGCATAAGTTAAACTTAAGTTCGGAATGTAAGAAAATAAAAGTTTGGAGTCTAACAAAAATGGAATTCAGAGTCTATAATAAAGAGATATTAAGATTCTGTTATGTAGGAATCTGGAACCTGAATTCTGTAGAAATTCGGAGTCTGAATTTCTAAGGAAACTTGGAGTCTCGTTTCACTAGAATTCATAATATGAACTAACAGAGTTCGTAGTCAAACTATTAGATGTTCGGAGTCGAACTAGTATAAGTTTGGAGTCAAACTAGTAAAAGTTATGAGTTGAACTTAGTAAAAGTTTGGAGTCGAACTTAGTAAAAGTTCGGAGTCGAACTCATAGATGTTCGGAGTCAAAATCATAGAATTTCATAGTCTGGAATTCAGAGTTGAACAATATGAGAGTTCGTATCCAGAATTTTGAGTCGAACTAAATGAGAGTTCGTAACTAGAATTCTTAGTCAAACTACATGAGAGTTCCTATCCAGAATTCAGAATAGAACTTCATTAGAGTTCGTATCCAGAATTCGGAATGGAACTTCATTAGAGTTTGTATGTAGAATTCGGATTGGAACTTCATTACAGTTCATATCCATAATTCGGAGTAGAACATCATTACAGTTCATATCCAGAATTCGGAGTGGAACATCATTACAGTTCATATCCAGAAGTTGGATCCTAAAACTGAATGCTTCATATCTAAGTATTATATGATTCCAAGGTTTTTGATATGAATCCGATTTTTATACTTAAGAAAATCATTGATATGTATAAGGAAATCTAGGTAAGGATAAATTTCATTAAGGAAGGAAATTTTCCTTGGAGAAGTAAAATATCGATTTCCTTAATTATAAGGTGTTTGTGATTTTCAAAACAAGAAGGAATTGAGAAGTCATAAGGAAAACCTTATAGACTCAACAAACCCTACTCTCTTATTAGTAGGAAGTGGGCCAACTTGTTGAGTCTGTTGACGATCACCCAAATCTAGTCATGACCTCTGGATGTGTGTGGAAGTCTTGTCATGAAGTCCATGGATATTCCATCCCACTTCCACTCTGAGACCTCTAAAGGCTGAACCAAGCCCGCTGGTACCTGATGTCCTGCCTTCACTTACAGATAAGTGATTCACCAAGAGACAAACTCTACAACTACTTTCTTCCTTCCCAACCACAAGTACTGTCATCAGAGACCATAGTACTTCTTTTACACTCTTATATGTACTGTTACAGGGGATGTATGGAACTCCCTCAACAATTCCTCATGAAGTGACACTGGTACTGTGGTACGTCTTCTGAAGAGGATGACATGCTACCCAACTCTAGAAAATCCATTAAGTGTCTGTTCTGTGGATAAATGAGCACATCGAGTCGAACAGTTTGTGTTCCCACACTGTGCCTCCCTATCTAGATAAATAAGTGGGGGAGTGACTGTAAGAGACTGAAGGAAAGCTTCTCCATCACGTTCAATGAAGGATATTAGAAAACCGACCAACAGCTCTGTCGCCTCACTTAGAAGCTCTTTACCAGATCTCTGGCTGAGTGCATCGGCTATAATGTTCCCTTACCAGGAGAATATACTATCTCTAAGTTATGGTCTTGGAGGAACAGAAGTCAAAATCGTTATCTCAAGTTATGGTTTTTCTAAGAGAACATATTCTTGAGACTCATGTGATTAGAGTACACTATAAAGTGCTCGAAAATAAAGTAATGTTGCCATATCATCAAGGAGAAGACCACTACTGCTATCTCCAGGTCATGATTAGCATAGTTCTTCTCATACTGTCTTAGATGTCGAAAACCAAATATGATCACTGTTCACACATGCATCAGGACACATCCATGTCCAGTCTCTGATGCGTCATTGTTGATTACGTACCCTACACCCTCATCTAGAAGCCTCAACAAGGGGGGTATTAGTCAGCCTCTACCTCTACTCATGAAAACACCAATGGCATCTCTATGACCACACAATGGGTTTCCATTTCTTTTTCAACAATGATAAAGGTGATGCATCTATGGGGAAATAAGGATCAAACCTCTGGTAGTATCCAACCAAAACTTGGAAACTCTGTATCTCCATCACACTACTGGGTGGCTCCCAAGCATGTACCACCTCAATCTTCATTGGATCCACTGCAACTCCATCCTCCGATATGACATGCCCCTAAAAGTGAACCTCTCAGATCTAGAACTGGAAAATCAGGAGCTTATAATAAATCCAATGCTCTCGGAGTGTGTTCAGTACTACCTACAAATGATAGGCCTGATTCTCCTCAATATCCGAGTAGATCAGAATTTCATCGATGAAAACAAATATAAATTGATCAAGGTATGTCTGAAATATCCCATTCATTCATCCCATGAACACTGCTAGAGTGATGGTTACACTGAATGGAATATCCAAGAAATCTTAATAGTCGAATCAACATATGAATGTCATCATTTGCGCATCCTTGTCGTGAACTCTGAGTTGGTGATAGCCAGATCAGAGGTCTATCTTTGAGAACCATCGTGCTCCCTTCAGCTGATCAAAGAATTCGTCAATCCGTGGAAGTGGGTACTTGTTCTTCATGGTCACCTAGTTTAGGTGCCGATATTCAAACCAAAATCTCATGCCCCAATCCACATTCTTGGTGAAAAAAATTGAGGCTTCCAAAGGAGAACCACTGGGCCTAATGAACCCTTTCCCATGTAAGTCCCCTAGCTGTACCTGTAACTCACAAAGTTCCACGGGATCCATCTGATACGCTGGTGTATATATTGGTGCCGTCAAGGGGTACAATTCAATGAAAATGTCCACCTCTCTGTGGGGAGATTGACTCGATACATCATCATATAAGACATAAACGTACTTGTCTGCTACTACCAGATAACTTGGACTCTCCACATCAACTGCTATGAGTTTAAGCCATGCCAACTGATTAGTGATTGGCTGCACTATCCTCCGAGTATGTTCATCATATGATGCCAAGGCTCTCTTCTCGCCTGTGAAGATAAACATGGTCCCATCCATGCATAAAAACCACAAATTTTTCCAAATATAGTCAATATGAGCATGGAAAGTAGATAATAAGTCCATAGCCAAGATGACATCATAACGCCTCGACGTCGCTACTAGGAGATCCTAGCTGATGCTCTCTCCTCTCAGAGTATGATCGCACTGTTGGAACCAGTGTGTAATCATTGAATCTGCTCCCATAGGACACTCTAGCTGTAAGGATTGATCCAAAGACTCCATCATAATCTCAGATCTCCGAACGAGGGTAGTGACAATAAAAGAATGACAACCACATTTTTCTGTAAGTACTGCAACTACGGTGGAGTAGACACAGATCGTATATCATATCATCTCTAGAGAACCGTGATCATAGGCCTCAACTTCCTGGAGCTGAGATCACCCCTTTCCTCCTAATCCCTGTGGTCAGGGTAGACCAGGTGGTGGTGGGGGAGGTAATATCTCGAATCCTCGCCCACTGCCAGCTGCACGACTAGCTCCTCTGATACGTCTGCCTGTTGCATGAATACCTCCTCGATTGAACCTATGTCTCTTGTTGGGGGGGTCCTTCAACTGTCTAATAATCATATGTATGGTGGGTTGGACAGTCACGAGCCATGTCACCCTGCCTGCCACATGCATAACACTACCTACTCCTGGCATGACTAGATCTGCCTCGGGTTCCCTACACTGCTGACCCTGAATCTTATGGTAGTCCACCTGTAGTTATGGTCCTGTTGGACATCTAGTTCATTTGTTTACTTCTAGATGCATATGAGTCCACTACATGATGTTCGGTGGTCGGTCTCTCTACTGGTGACTGCTCATCTAAAAAACTCTCCACAAAGAGGGTTCACTCTAACACCCCCTCCAGTATCGGGAAGCTAATAGAAATCATCGAAGCCCTGATCTACTACATGAGTCCCTGATAAATGGTATGGGGCCTAAAGAATGTGTCTCGCACCATATATGTGGAGTAGTGTGAGAGTTCAGTGAACCTCGCGGAGTACTGAGATACAATCATGATGCCCTACTGTAGATGAAGAAGCTCATGTATGTGCACTGCACGAAGAGTCACGGGAACAAAAACTGCCCGAAATAGTCTCTCGATGTCTACTCAGAGAAGTGTCACCATGTCATGAACAAGGAGCATCAAGCTTCACCATCTACCTGCAACTGCCTATAGAAGACTGTCAGCCAAGATCACATAGAGATCGGATGGTATCCCTACTAATCGGTCCACTCTCACCACAACCTTTAGCCCATCCACAACCGCCTGTGGTTCCCTCTCTCCCCTGGACCTGGGTGGCCTCTGGAATTGGAACTCATAAAACGCACTCAAGCGGTGAGAACCCTTTGCTGCTATGGCTATTGGTATCGGTGTCCCAATGGGAATGGTACCGCTGATGCCTTAGCAGGTGCCTAGGCTAGTATAGCGCCCATCACCGAGGCGTCATCACTCGGTGGGCTACCAGTGTGTACTATATCTGGAACCCTAGAAATATGTCTATGTGGAGGCATCTTGAAAAGAAACAGGTGTGACACAATCAATAAGTTATACCTGGTGAGATGACTCATAGATATCATACAGAAAACTCTTGAAAACACACACACAATCAGTGTTTACGTGCACTGAGTTAGAAATGAGATGTCTGGGTCCTCGTGGATGGATATGTCGACCGCCGCACCGACACTGGATTCCCTAAACTAATAACCACACTCACTACATTTCACACTATTGCAGTTAATAAAATATCAGAGTCCTACGTTCTATGGTAGAATCGACTCCTCTCATAACAATTTGTCATGACCCGTCCCCTGGGGCCCCTTCCAGGACTACCCCAAGCCCACCTTCCACAGGCTAGGGGCTGGCAACTAGCATCGAAATAAATATTCCCAAAAACCAGTAATGCAATGCATTTATAACCTTTAAACACATGAAACTAAGAACAATTCAATTCTTGAACACATGTCAACTGTATAGAAAAATGAGTGCTAAAAGAAAAAAGGGTCCTGAATAGACTCCTTATAGTAATAGTACATGAAAAACTAAAATAAAATACAACTGATGAAAAATAAATGCATCTACTAGGTCATCCTATGAGGTTCTTACCTAAAGGGTAGGTACAAATAGCCTCCTCAGTACTCCATGTCTTCCCATCTCAACTACGTACCGTCATACAGTATGGTCCACCTACGGGCCCCATCTAGCCTTGGTACCCTCACCCTCGATCAACATTGTCGGTCATCTGCACCAAAAACAACAAAGTGCGGGCATAGACCATGCAGGGGTGAGTATAAAGATACTCAGTAGGGACCTCGTGACCTGAAAGGTCTCACAAAATCCACCAAGGATAAAACACATGTCTTGAAATCAACTGAAAACCCTACATAGGTATATTCCTAAACTTATACCTATTTTATCAAGTTTACCCATCTCAATCACGAGTAAAAAAGGTCCAACTCAATGACCAATGCTCAACTTTTCCACAAAAGAAGGAATACCACGAAGGTAAGTACCACACATGTATTCCATACAGAAGAATACAACCAAGTTATTACCATGAAGGAAAATACCACAAGGTACAGACTCGTCTCACAACAGGTATTTCTTAATTAAAATAGCAGAGATGATTAAATGTAACTACTAAATCATCATACTCTATTAAGAGGCTCTGCTACTGAACCACATAGGATCAGTTAGTGTGGACCCATATAGAATTGCTAGGTGCTGACCCACACATGATCATTCAGTGCTTACCCACATAGGATCTTTCAGTGCTGACCCACACAAGATCTCTCGGTGCTGATCCACATAGGCTCTCTAGGTGATGAACCACACAAGATCACTTGGTGGTGACCCAAACTGGATCAATTGGTGCTGACCCATACAAGATCTCTATTCATTCTTCACATCACAGCCAGCTACTGGGTTCCCACACTAAACTTGATCATCTCCTGGAGGGTCCTCTCCTCAACCCACTAGTCGATACTCCAACATCCATGAAGTACCATGAAGAATTATCCCAAAAGAACAACACATAATAGGGGTGTCAACGCAACAAACAGTGCATCAAATGGACGTCCAGTTTGTAAGTTATTAGACTTTTAGTCCCGATGGACCACATAGAATCGTGCTTGATCCAACAAGACCATATATGAAGTTTATCCAAATATCATTTGGGGTATACCAAATAGACCGTCTCACTCTAGGGTTTCTAGCACCATAGACAGTTTGTCAAATGAACATCCTGTTCCAATATTATGGCCAAAAGAGCATAAATGGGTTGATGTGGGTCCGGGTCTGGTCTGACAGGGTCAGACTGACCCGGCCTGACCCAGCCTGGGCCGAATCAGTTTCGGTCAACTCGGTCCACCCCGATGGGTCCCGCCCGACTAGCAGGGTCTGTCCTAGCCTGCACCGGTAGGCTCAATCCAGTTTTGGTGGCCTGTCCTGGGTGGCGCGGGGTGGCACGAATGCCTTGGGGGATGTGGGGCGGTGGAGGCCGTGATGGTCATGGGGTGGCAGAGGCCGGAGAGGCCATGATGTGGCGCAGTGTGGCACGGAGGCTGCGAGGGTCGTGAAGGTCATGAGATCAATGGGACGGCGGAGGCCACAGGGCGGTGTTGGGCGGCGCAGAGGCCGCCAGGGCTGCGGGAAGGATGAGGCTGCAGAGTCCGCTAGGTGGTGCGAGTTGACGTGGAGGATGTGAAGGTTGTGGGTGGAACGTGGTGGAAGAGGGATCCAATTCGGTGGAGTCGCTGGGGCCGTGGAGGGCCGTAGGGCGGCGCGGCCATGGGAACCATGGAGGACCGCAGGGCGGTGCGGCTGCGGAGGGTCGCGGGGCGGCGTGGCCACTATGGCTGCGGAGGGTAGCAAGGCGTCGAGGCCCCGACGACCGCGAGGGTAATGGAAAAGAAAAGACATGGGGACGGCTTGGCCGCTGGATGACGGGGTCCATGGGGTGGAGGTCCGCCGCCGCTAGCTATGTGGCACAATTCCGCACTGTGCAATCACCAGTGGCTGGCATGACCATCCACCTTTCATTTTCCGCCTTAGTCGTGGTTGGCCATAGTGCCGACCGCGGTTCTCAAGCTCCACCAGTGCCAAACGCCAGCACCGGTCGCCGTCACCGTCGCAAAGAACATACCAATGAACTATAAGGGTTGAGGATGGGTCAGACCTTGTATGTTTGGCCTGTACCCTCCGCATTAGGGTGGTAGAAAGAAGCTCAAGGGGAAAGACTCAATGTGAGATGAAAATTAACAATGATAAATTTAAAACACACCCCTACCATGATTTCTCATTAAAGTTAGAAGGGTGAAGTCTTTGACGTTGGCATTTCCCCATTTTTCGGTTCGTTATCATTGAAGGCATCCTATGTTGGTTTCCTCCGCAAGGTGCTTCTAATCCAGCTCGGGGTCTGTTTCCTCATTCGTCGATCTTCGGTGGTCGTTCTTTGTTGGGAGGTGTTCTTTGTTGGAGAATAAAAAAAATTCTCCAAGTGATTTTCCAAAACATCTCCCAACAAAATAATACCCTATATAAATTAAATTAGGTTTTATTAATTTAATTTGAATTGGAAACATTAATCAAGTGGTGTTGGGATAATAAATGTGGATGAAGTTCAAGATACTTCTTCGCATTAAAGATGGATTTTATGAGTTTCGCCCATTATGAGGGTTTGGGTGGCCCCACCATTAGGAATTCAAAATTGGTGGGTTTAAGGCTCGAGTGGTCCCCACCACCATATACTAGGTGGGAGGTTTTAGTTCAGGTGGTCCTCACCATTATAAACTTACCTTGGGAGTTTCCAATAAAAATAAAAATGTTAAACAATTTTTATTTTTATTTTTCCACAAAAAATTGAAAAGCTATATTTCACCCTCGACCTACAGTGGTCGAGGTGATGGTCTCCATAAGAAAATACCAGCACTGTGAATTCAACGGTGCCATCTGATTTCAATTTCAAGCAACCATTTTATCAGTTACAAAAACCCGCATGCACATTTACTAAACGTACCTAAAAGAAACATCATAAATTCATTCCATGAACATCGGGCCTCAGAATCACGTGCCATCAATTTTCATGGACTAGAAAAATTCCCATTTAATTAGAAATAAAATTACATGTAATTTTTGGGTGTTTACATTCTCCTGACCTCATGTCATTATGTCCTCGTAAGCCACATCACCAAACTTGGAAAAAAAGTGGGGGTACTGATCATGAATATGAGCCTCCTGCTCCCATATGCTCTTTTAAAGGTTACCATACTACCAGCGAACACACACCATAGGTATCGACCACCCATGAAGGACCCTCTCTTATCGATCCTCAATCTCAACTGGAACCTCGGAAAATGTCTCCCCATCGTTGATGTCCAGCTCGCAGTGGTTGATGACGTGGGATGGGTCGTGCACGTATCTCTTCAGTTGGGATACGTGGAATACATCTTGCACCCGGTGTAACTGAGGGGGAAGATATAAGTGTAAATCCACCTATTCAACTCTACTGGGGACCTGGAAGGGTCTAATGAACATTGGAGATAACTTTCCACCTCTGCTAAATCTCCTTAAACCTCGTCGATTGAGACCCGTAGAATGATGTGGTCACCATCCTCAAACTCTAGTGGTCTCCTTATCCTGTCATAATAAGACTTGTGCTTTCCTTGTGTAGTATTCATACACTCCTAGATGATATGAATTTTATCTATGGTAGACCGTACTATCTCTGGTCGCATGAGTGTTGACTCAAATGGGTCAGTCCAACACAAAGTTGATCTGCATGGTCACCCATATAGTGACTCAAAAGGTTCCATCACAATGGTGGAGTGATAGCTGTTGTTGTATGAAATATCCATCAATGGAAAGTTATCCTCCTAGATGAGACCAAATTGTAGGAGGCAAGCATGCAACATGTCCTCTATGGTCTGAATAGTCTGCTTCGTCTGACCAACCATCTGAGGATGGAAGGCGGTGCTCAAATGAAGCTATGTCCCAAAAGCCTCCTAAAACCCCTTCCATATAATCGATATAAAACATGCATCACGATCGGATACAGTCATCGAGGGTAATCCATGTAGTCTCACAATCTCTTGCAAATAGAGGCGTCCCAAGATCTCTACTGAAATTTACTATTTGATAAGTAGGATGTGGTCCTACTTGGTTAGTCAGTCAACAATCACCCAAATTGGGTCATGACCCCTACATGTACATGTATTTCCTGTCACTAAGTCCATGAATATCCCATCCCACTTCCACACTGTGTCCTCTAAAGGTTTAACCTAGCATGCAGATACCTGATGCTCCGCCTTCACTTGCAGACAAGTGAGGCACTGAGAGAAAAACTCTTCAACTACTTTTTTCATTTCCGGCCACTAGTGCTGTCGTCGAAGCTACTGGTACATCTTCAACACTCCTGTATGTACCTCTAGATGGGATGTGTAGAACTCCCTCAAAACTTCCTCCAAAATTGACACTGGTACCATGGTACATTCTCCGAATAAGATGAAGTGCTCCCCACCATCAACAAATCCATCAGTTTCCTGTCCTGTAGAAATCTGTGCATGTCGATTCTCGCAGTCAGTGTCCCCATGCTGCACCTCCCTGACTCGGTGAATAAGTGGTGGAGTGACTATAAGAGACTGAAGGAAAGCTACTCCATGATATTCCATGAATGATATCAGCAAGGCAGCCAACTGCTTTGTCGCCTCACCCAGAAGATGTATACCAAATCACCGGCTGAGTGCATCTTCTACAAAGTTTTTCTTACCAGAAGTATAGACTATCTCGAAGTCATAGTCCTAGAGGAACTCAAGCCAACATCGCTATCATAGGTTCATGTCCTTATAAGAGAAGATATACCTGAGACTCTTGTGACTAGAGTACACTGTAAAATGCTCTCCCATCAATTAATGTTGCCACATCACCAAGGTGATGACCACTGCTGTTAACTCTAGGTCATGAGTAGTGTAGTTCTTCTCATGTTGTCTCAACTGTCGAGATCCATATGTGATCACTACTCGCTCCTGTATCAGGACACATCCATGTTTGGTACCTGATGCATCATAGAAGACTATGTACCCTACACCCTCCTCTAGAAGCCTAAAAATTTGGGGCAATAGTCAGCCTTTACCTCAACTGCTGAAAACTCCACTAGCATCTCTCCGATCACACGAAGGGTTACCCCTTCACCGTCAACACTGATAAAGGTGATGCATCTCTGGAGAAATATAGCATAAACCTCCGGTAGTATCCATCCTAAACTAGGAAACTTCGTACCTATGTCATTCTCTTAGGTGGATCCCAAGCAAGTACCACCTCAATCTTTGATGGTTCCACTACAACTCCAGCGTCCAATATGACATTTCCCTGAATGAGAACCTCTCAGATCCAAAACAGGTACATCAAAAGCTTACCATAAATCTGGTGCTTTTGGAGTTTTTCTAGTACTTCCTGCAAATGATAGGTATGATCCTCCTTAGTATCCGAGTTGATCATAATGTCGTCGATGAAGACTACAACAAAGAGATCAAGGTATGTCTAAAAGGTACCATTCATGAGTCCAATGAACACTGCTGGAGGGTTGGTTATACTGAATGGCATAACCAGGAACTCGTAATGGCCATACTAATATCTGAATGATGTCATCTGCACATCCTCGTCCCATACTCTAAGCTTGTGATAGCCTGATATGAGGTCTATCTTCGAGAACCATCGTTCTCCCTTCAAATGATCAAAGAATTAGTCAATCCTCGGAAGTGGGTACTTGTTCTTCATGGTCACCTAGTTCAAGCGACGATAGTCAACAAAATGTCTCGAGCTCCCATATTCTTTCTTGGAAAACAAATTCGAGGCTGCCCAAGGAGAGACACTAGGCTGAATGAACCCTTTCCCTTCTAAGTGCTCCAATTGTACACACAGCTCACGATGATCTGCGAGAGCCATATGATACTATTGTGTAGATATCAGTACAATATTTTAGTAGAAGTCAATGTAAAAGTCCCCCTCCCCATGAAGAGGTATACCAGAAGCATCATCAGGGAAGACATATGTGCACTGGCTTACCACTATAGGATCACTCAGACTCTCCACATCAATTTCTCTGAGGGTAAGGCAAGACAACTGATGAGTGATTGGCTGAACTCTTCTCCGGGTAAGTCCATCTTTTGCTAAAAAGGCTCCTTTCATGATGGTGTAGGTAAACCTGGTCACATCCATGTGGAGACACCACACTTTTCACCTAATACAATCCATATAAGCATGCAATGTAGATAACCAGTCCATATCCATGATGACATTGTAAGGCCTCGATGCTGGTACTAGGAGATCCCAACCAAATCTCTCACCTCCTAGAGTAACCTTGCACTGTCAGAATCAATCTGTAATGGTATAATCTACTCCCATAGGAGTCTCTATCCATAAGGATCGAGCCAAATTCTCCATAAGAATCTTCAAGCTCCGAATGAAGGCATTGGAAATAATAGAATGGATGGAACATCTGTCTATAAGTACTGTATCTAAGGTGGAGTAGACACATATCACATCTTGTATCATCTCTAGAGTACCGTGATTTTTGGCCTTAACTTTCTGGAGATGAGATTTCCTTGGTCCTCCTGATCCCTGTGGTCAAGGTGGGCCAAATGGTTGTGGGGTAGGTAACATCTTGAATTGTCAACCACTTCCAGCTGCACAACCAGCTCATCTTCCATGTCCACCTGCTCCCTGCGATCATCCTTGGTCGAAACTCTATCTCTGCCTGGGTGGTCCTTTGACCATATTCTGATCATCTGTATAGTGGGTTGGACAATCACGAGCCATGTGACCCTTCTCATTGCTTGTGTAACATTTCCCTCCCCTTGCATGATTGGATCTGCCTTGGGTGCCCCGCACAACCGACCCTAAATCCTGCGGTCGTCCACCTGTAAGTCTGGTCCTCTTGGACCTCTATGACATATGTCTACTGACATCTGCATAAGAATCTTCTATGTGAGGTCCAGTGGTGGGTCTCGTTGTTGGTGACTTTTCAGAAAAGAAACCATCCACTAAGAGGGCTCGCTCTAACACCACCACTTGTGTTGGGATGCTAAGAGAAATCATCGAAGCCCTAATATCCCCCTTGAGTCCCTGCTCAAATTTCTGAGACCTGGAGAATGGTTCCATAACCATATATGTGGAGTATTGTGAGAGGTCAGTGAACCTCGCAGAGTACTGAGCTAAAGTCATGATTCCCTACTACAGATGAAGAAGCTCTTGTATGTACACTGCGTGAAGTGTCATTGGAACAAACTCTGTCCGGAATAGGCTCTTGAAGTTTTCATAGAAAAGCGTCCCCTCGTCGTGAACGTGGAGCATCAGGATTCACCATCTGACTATTGCGTCCTATAGAAGATTGGAATCAAGAATCACTATGAGATTGGATGGTGTCCCTACTAGTTGGTAGACTCTCACCACTACCTCCAACCAACCCTCAACCACCTGTGGATCCGTCTCTCCCTTGAACCTGGGTGGCCTATGGCACTGGAACATGTGCAACACACTCAGGCGACATTCACCCTCTACTGCTGGAGCTGGTGGTATCAGTGGAACAATTGGAAATGGTACCGTTGATGCCTCCACTAGGGCCTCTAATGAAAAAGGCCTTACCCCGAGGACTCATCGCTCGGTGGGATATTAGTGGGTACTATATCCAGAACCCTATCTGGTTGTCTACAAGGATTCTTACTGAAAAGAAACAGGTGCACCAAAATCAATATGTTATACTTGGTGAGCTGACTCATAGAGATCATAAAGAAAACTCTTTAAAGTAGACACAAAATCAGTGTTTCCGTGAATTGAGTTAGAAATCAGAAGTCAGGGTCCTGATGTATGGATGCCTCGGCCGCCACACCAACACTGGATTCCCTAAACTGATAACAACACTCACTACACTTAACACTATTTCTGTTAAAGTGAAATATCAGATTCCAATGTTCTATGGTAGAACTGACTCTTCTGATACCAATTTTTCACGATGAGTCTCCTGGGGCCCTTAAGTGACTACCCCAATCCCGCCTTCCATAGGCCAAGGGATGGAAACTAGAACCGAAAGGTGCATTCCCTATAACCGGGAAGTCATTGCCTATATAACATGTAAACCCACGCAACTAAGAACACAACAAGTTATGAACACAATTCATCTGTATAGTAAATAGTGTGCTGAAAGTAAAAAGGTTCCAGAATAGTAGCCCTATAGTAATAGTACAACTACAACTAATATACAACACAAAGGAAGAAAAAGAAAGGCATCTAATAGGCTGTACTCTGAGGTTCCTACCTGAAGGGTAGGTACAAATCTCCTCCTCAACACTCCATTTATTCCTATCTCTTATGCGTACTGTCACACCGTATGGTCCACCTCCAGGCCTTGTCTTTCCCTGGTACCCTCAGACTCGATCAGTGATGTCCGTCATCTTCACCAAACACAACAATGTGTGGGAATTTCCCATGTAGGGGTGAGTATAACGATACTAATTTGGGACCCCAAGACCCTCAATTTATCACAAAATCCACCAAGGGAAAACCACAAGGCATGAAATCAACTGAAAACACAACTTAGTTATATACCCATACATATACCCATGTTATCTTCTATACCCATCTCAATCATGAGAAATACACAGAGTCCAACTCAAAGACCTAACCTCAATAATTATACCAAGGAAGGTATACAATGAAAGAAAGTACCACATAGGTACGCCACATATTAGAATACCACCAAGGTATTACCACAAAGGAAAATACAACAAGGTACACAATCAGCTCACACCCGGTAATTCTTAGGTACAGTAGTAGAGATAATTATATGTGACTACTAAAACATCTTACTCTGTTAAGAGGCTTTGATATTGACCGACACATGATCACTCGATGTGGACCCACATAGTATTTCTAGGTGCTAACCCACACAGGATTGCTCGGTACTTACCTAAAGAGGATCACTCAGTGCTGACCCACACATGATCACTCGACGTTGACCCACACAGGATCCCTAGGTACTGACCCACACAAGATCATTCAGTGTTGACCCAAACAGGATCACTCGGTGCTGACCCACACATGATCTGTATTCATTATTCACATCACAACCAACTACTGGGTTCCCGCACTAAGCTTTCTTGTAGAGACCAGAAGCTTGACGTACATGAACATTAAATTACTTTTGCGGAATACTTAATACATAACAAAAACAGACGCACAAGGACCGTAATAGTTTAGTGTCTTTGGAAACTTGGAACGTAATCTTCTAATTGTGGTGAAATATCTTCAACATCTCTCATAAAGATCTTCCCCTTTTTTTTCTTACCTAAAACCTTTATTTATATCCTGGGGAAAAGAAAACATAAAAAGGGTGAGCTAAAATGCTCAGTAAGGGTAAGCATGAATAAAATAAAACATACCATATACATTTGAACTTAAAAACATGAACATAATGTTTAAACATCAAAATCTTGAGCAAAGGCATAAAACATGGAAGTACGTATGGCATAGATCATAAAGAAACATTAAGAATGATAAAATAGCATGGGAATAAAACATGTAATTGTGGAAACCATTAAGCACATGATATGATTTCTATATTAGCCAAGGCATTGCTGCCAAGACCATCTTAGTGTACAAAGTCCCTTTCTGGATCGAGTTCACTCCTCGTTCCAGTCCTGTATTGCTGAACCAGTTTAACTTGCCGTTCCAGCCATGTCTACCTCATGAGATATAAATCTTTACCCAATTAATTGGAGGGAGATATAGGTCCCACCCATCTCATATTGAAATCATTCTTTTGTGTTCCATAATATAAACATAAATCATTCATCATAACCCACGAATAAAATGGGTTTCATAAACATCATTCCATCATAACGTAATCCATACAAACAAATTGGATATCATTTTATCATTAGAAAAGTGAAACCTTGTAAATCATAGAGAAATTATACTTGAAACATACACATGTGAAATAATGTTATCTTAGATGAAAATGGTTTTGATAAAATACTTGAAATGAATACTTGAGGAAAATATCCTTTTTTCTTCAAGATCATTTTTTTTCACAAAATGTCATTCAATTTTAAAAGAAAAGGATTTTTTTGAAAATAGTCATGAAATATTTTGGAGGAAGCATCATGAAAATAAAGCATTTATAAAACCGTAAAAATCCTTTCATTCCGTATACGTTAAAAAAACATTCTTCTCGTACTTTTGCTGGAAAAGTAAAAAAGTAACTCGTAACGTAAACAAAGGAAAGATTCCTTACATACCATGTAGTAAAAGTGAAGAATGGGTAAAAAGGATATTAAAAATACATGAATACAATTTTATAAAACATGGACATGGATGATAGCAATAACCCCAGTAAATACTTATGAATAAGCAATCTCATATAAAAATGAGATTTGAAAAATTATCCCTTACCTTAGGTCTGATATGCTTTGAATGGTTCCGAACCTCCTGTATAATGATTTAAATAATTTCATTGAATTATTACATAATCATATTCATTTTTATGATATCATATATGTTTCACTTATGACTTTATATTACCTGTTCTTTTGTAAATTCCATGTTAATGTAGCATTTTGGGTAAAATCATTTTATTTATCGTATGTGTTTCAACTTGTCGTTACTTGATATTATTACTTATATCGTGATTTACATAATTCCAGAAAGTAAAACATGATTTATATATAATATATATTCATCATATACATATATATTATAGATCGATAAAAGGAATGAAATACACTGTTCATGGAGACGGTAGGTCGTACGTACACATGAACGCTGTTTTCGTTTCCTTATTGAGTTGAATGGAATTAAGTAGATAACATACATATATATATATATATATGTAAATAAATACAGTAGCTTTATAATGTCATATATTTCATTATTATTTCTTATATATACTTTATAATCATTCTTAAATGGTTAACATAGGGAATGAATCTCATCGCGTCTTGGAGACGGTAGTCCGTACGCACGCACGAGCGATGATATCGTTCCCATAATTATTGAATTGAATTGGATAGGATGATACAATATATCATAATAATTATGATGTTATAATAACTATGTATAGTTATTATTTACACCATTATACCCATCCAAGTAAGGTGGTTTTGGAAAAATAGATTACACCACGGCGTGGAGACGGTATTCCGTACGTACGCACGCGCGGTGATTTCATTTTCCGTAGGATGGATAGATGGTGAAATAGGGTTGTTTCATAATTATAATAACATATCAGTATATGAGTGATACTGATTTTATTACTTAATCATGAAACAACTAAAGAAGAAGAAGTTGAATAGGAAATAAAATTGAAAGAATCGGTAACGGATATTACCTCTCCTTTGACATGCCTCTTTGAATCCTCCTCTTAGGGTACTAAAATTGGTCTTTTAAGAATACCAGGACCTCTAGGATGTTTCTAGGGTAGTGGAGAATAGAATTTGGCAGGGTTTGGCTGAGCTTGAAGGCTCAATTTTGTGTGACGAAGAGATGGAGGAGGTGGCCTTTAATAAGGGAGGCGAGGGGCACCTTTGGAAATCTTAAAAATATTAATTTATAATAAATCTAACCCACTTAAAAACCTCCAAAAATGACTCATATATTAAGATTAGATTATATAGGGTTGTAATGTCATCAACAAATCAAATTTAGACATGTTAGGAATTTATTTTAAACATTATCAACTTGATTTATCCTTATTTAATCAATTTAATTTTATTTGTGGTAATAACATTCTAAATTTTAAATTATAACAAATAATTACCTCTTTGTTGTGAATTTTCTATAATTGGATACTTTATAACATGTTATACCATATAAATTTTAATTTATAATTTGTAAATATTTTTGTGATTTTTAAACAATTTTATAATATATTATTTTTATAAAATAACAATAGTGTCAATTTTGACACTATTCATTTATTTGAATTTAATCAAATATATACAGAAGATATTTTAGAACTAAAAGCTTTAATAGATTCTGAAAAGGTCATAAGTATCTATAAAATTAGTGGAGCACATTAAATAGTTCATATAATATTTATTTTATTATTTTTAAAACCATTTATTTGGTTTATCTCTTAACAAAATAATTACTACATCATTTTATGTATAATTAAATAATGTACTTATTTGTTTCATAAAAATTAAAAATAAAATAATATGGTAAATATAAATCTATTACTGTTCACAATAATACTTTTAATCGAATTTATCATCTTAAAATTACAATATTTAAATTTATATATTTATTAAATTATGAAGGTGACAACTTTGGAATCATTTAAAATAAAATAATATAAGTGTCATAATCATCTTAATAAGGATCCAAATGGTCACCAATTTGGAAAATGTATGATTAGCGTTTATATATACACTAATAATAAGTTTTTTGAAGATTTTTTGGACCTTTTGATATGTATTAATATTTCAATAAAAACTATATTATTGATTTTTCACTAAATAAATAATTTCTGCATCCCTATTGTGTCAAAATTAATGATAATTATTTAATACCTAAAAATTATAAATAAATTTATATGATGTATATAATTTCATTATATTTCTGGAGACTATTCATGTTCGAAGTTTCATTCAGTTTATCACTAAATTAAAATTAATATACTTATAAGATTTAAGAGAGTGACATGTTGTCACTTTCTTTGGTTTTAATAATAATTAAGTTATTTTCATGGACAAAAGTCCATTAAATGATTCTAATCTGACCATTAGGTGATATGGGTCGACTTTTAGTCATCCAATATATTTTTGGCATGTGTTAGGGTAATTTTATAATATTATATTCACCCTTAATTACCCGATTTACCTTTAACTATGGTAAATAAAATTTACCGTAGTTATTATTCATAATTCCCAAAAATAAAAAGTAGCATATTAACATAATTTGGACCCAATGATTCCAAATCTGGAATCCATTTTTTCAAATTCAATACACATAAGTTTCAGAAATTAAATTAAAAATAATCTCGTTGTCGAATGAAAACGGGTTTTTGTTTAACACATTGCAAAATATTGAATTAATTTAACCTACGAATTCAATGTAAAATCAATGATAATGACATAAATTATATTAAATGGTAAAAATATATTCTATTTATACTTTAAAACCATTCAATATTATAATTTAACCACATAAGTTATTACGATGAAAAAAGATGTTTTTAATTAAAATATAGCGTGTTTTTACTATTCATTAAAATATGAAAGTTATCAGAATAATATGAATATTTTATCCAAGGTAAAATTCTATATCCTGATTCCAATGAATAATTTTATTTTGTAAAATTGTACTTATAAACATGTAAAAAACTAGATTTAAAGTGGGTGCACCATCAAAAGGCGGCAAAACTGCATTTTTTGAAAAATACTTATTTTACCCAAAAAATTTATTTTGTTCTTATACCATGTTCTAGAAAATGTGTAAGATGAATAATAATGTTATAAAATAAAAAATTTAGTTAATACAATTCATAACGGCTAGTTCATAATAATATTATAATAATATATCATTGTTTAGTAAAACCCGGTATTGCGTACAACACACGCTATCGAGGAAGGTCGTGATTGCGTGTAATGCAAGTCAAGTCAGGGATGCGTGTTTTGCAAAGAATCCTTCATTGTTTAGTATAACAGAATCCAACCATATTTCATTTATACATTGAATTATATATATATACTCAATGTTGCGTAGAATAACTATTATCAAAATTGTGTGTAACATGATCCATGAATAGTGTTGCGTATACTGCAAGCTAATACGGTGTTTTGTATAGCGCAAGGTAATATTGGTGTAGCATACAACACAAGACATTAATGAAATCAAAAGAATATTTTTCATTAAATATTGGGGTGTTACATTCTACCCTCCTTAAAATGAATTTCTCCCTCGAAATACGTCGGGGTTATAAATGGTTTACTACTCGAAAGTTTGTTTAATAGAAACCCACATCGTAAAAAGGATTACAAAAACATGGATTTAAAAACTAAAGTATGAAATGTAACGGTTACCCAAATTAACTCATCACTGGGTTTCCACGTAGGAGAACATAGGTGAAAATATGGATATGGAAGAAAAATCTAACCATCATGTTCTGATGGAGAGTGGTAGAGAACATGGCTATGAAAAAGCAAAAAGTCACAAAGCCATAAATGTGTGACGATCTAAGGTACCATCTGATTCATCGGATATAATAGCACTAGGACAACATTTTTGGTTTTCAAGATCATTTCCCTTATGTTGATGAAATTGGTATTAGAAGAAAGACTTTCTTGATTTTGGTACAGTCTCACCGTTGGTCGTTATTTGGACAATTTCCCCTTCATCTCTTAAGGAAATGAAGTTGAATTTGACATTTGTGAAGTATTAGCAGATCATGTGATAGAATGATGGGTCATTCCATCTTTTTCAAACAAAATGTTATAAAAGTTATCAAAAATACATAAGTCCATCTATAGTGAGATTAATCATATATGGTTCCTAAAATGGACTTATACTTCATATATCATACTTCTTAATATAATAAAACTAGTTTCTACTAAACAGGGACTTCCCGTAGGCTAGTCATAGGAAATAAAGGCCAATCGCACTTTGGTTGTGGGTTTGATTCCAACAGCCTTGTCCGACGTGATGGGCTGTCGCCCGTCCTGCAGGTTGTCCTTTTTGTAAAGCTATATTACTATAACATCCCATCAGTAATATTGAAAAAAATTTCTATCCTTAAACAATACTAACTTCTGTCAATCATAATCCATTCCATTCTTTAGGCTTATCTAAAATACTTTGGTCCAAGATCATAGTATAAAGAAAATGATTACTTGAAATTTCATCAACCAATCATGTGAATACCATCATTTATCCCCCATATATCTTGTTGGTCACATTCCAATCCTGTGAATACCTTAATCATGTATTCTCTTGAAAATTGAATACCCATTAAACCTTAGTGAAAACATGAATGCTGTCAAAAGTTAAATCTTTCCTCATACCAAAATCCAAAAATTCTATATACTCAAACCATGATATAACCTTCTCCTTATATCAGTCATGAGATCATGAATACAATCAAATATTTAATTTTCTCCCTATCCCTTCATTATGCGCATATCATTTACATTCCAAAAATATCTGAATAACCATTCATGGATACTGGTACCATTAATCATACACTTTCAAAACTCAATGAAAGACAATAGTGTAACAATCCTTAGATGTCTCTTTATTCCATAGTACCATGAGATTACTTATACAACATTACACTTGATAAACATGTAATCATTCCACTAACTTCTTAAACCATTGATCGAGCTTCAACAATTCTTTCATCTCACATATCATTTGTAGTCTCTTCATCATCATCAACATAAATACTACCCATACGACCGTACTGATTCTCTTCATAAGACTTTCCCTTTGGGCATTGGTTTTCATAATCCTCATACATTCCACATTTAAAACATTTAAACATTGTTGATGTCGTAGCAATACCATTATCCTCATCCATGGTGTTAACTGAACCTTTTCCTTTTCACTTACTGGATTTGTGTCCTTCTTTTCCACACCCAAAGAAACTTCTATTTCCCTTGAAACAATCTCTCCGATGCCTCTTCCCACATGATTTACATGAGGGAAATTGAACTTTCTTTCCTCTATGATCATCATAAAACTCCATCTTTCTCTTATTATCTGAGTTGGGAAAATTACCAAAGTTGAGATTATTGTTCATATTATGAGATTGCTGATTAGGCATAACAACAATGTTTGGACTTCCAAATCCCGTTTCATTTGGTTTCTCATGAAGAATATCATTCCATTGTCCGTCATATCCTCCATTATCATGAATCTTCCTATTTCCATCCATTTTCTAAAACCCAAAAAAATAGTGTGAGAGGTAAAAATCATGGTAGGGAAAACAACATAATAAAGGGGTAGTACCTTCAATATCTAACATCTTAGGTTTAATTCTAAGATCGTTAGTGTAATTCTAGGACTATAACCTATATGTATACTTAACCTTAAGGACATCCCTAGACATACCTTAGAAATATCTCAAGGGACCTCACTAAAGTTCTCGCATCCTAGTTTCCAATGGTAGACTAAACCTTTCCTCTGATACCAACTGTAGAGACCCGAAGCTTGACGTACATGAACATTACATTAATTTTGCGGAATACTTAATACATAACAAAAACAGATACACAAGGACCATAATAGTTTAGTGTCTTTGGAAACTTGGAACGTAATCTTCTAATCATGGTGAAAGATCTTCAACATCTCCCATAAAGATCTTCCCCTGTTTTTTTCTTACCTAAAACCTTTCTTTATATCCTGGGGAAAATAAAACATAAAAAGGGTGAGCTCAAATGCTTAGTAAGGGTAGGCATGGATAAAATAAAACATACCATATACATTTGAACTTAAAAACATGAACATAATGTTTAAACATCAAAAGCTTGAGCAATGACATAAAACACGGAAGTACGTATGGAATAGATCGTAAAGAAACATTAAGAATGAAAAAATAGCATGGGAATAAAACATGTAATTGTGGAAACCATTAAGCACATGATATGATTTCCATATTAGCCAAGGCATTGCTGCCAAGACCATCTTAGTGGTCAAAGTCCCTTTCTGAATCGATTTCACTCCTCGTTCCAGTCCTGTATTACTGAACCGGTTTAACTTGCTGTTCCAGCCATGTCTATCTCATGAGATATAAATCTTTACCCAATTAATTGGAGGGAGATATAGGTCCCACCCATCTCATATTGAAATCATTCATTTGTGTGCCACAATATAAACCTAAATCATTCATCATAACCCAAGAATAAAATGGGTTTCGTAAACATCATTCCATCATAACGTAATCCATACAAACAAATTGGATATCATTTCATCATTAATAAAGTGAAACCACGTAAATCATATAGAAATGATACTTGAAACATACACATGTGAAATAATGTTATCTTAGATGAAAATGGTTTTGATTAAACACTTGAAATGAATTCTTGAGGAAAATATCCTTTTTTCTTCAAAATCATTTTCTTTTCACAAAATGTCATGCAATTTTAAAAGAAAAAGATTTTGTTGAAAATAGTCATGAAATATTTTGGAGGGAGCTTCATAAAAATAAGGCACTTATAAAACCGTAAAAATCATTTCATTCCGTATACGTTAAAAAACATTCTTCTCGTACTTTTTCTGGAAAAGTCAAAAAGTACCTTGTAAGGTAAACACAAGAAATATTCCTTACATACCATGTAGTAAAAGTGAAGAATGGGTAAAAATGATATTAAACATACATGAATAGTCTTTTATAAGACATGGACATGGATGATAGCAATAACCCCAGTAAATACTTATGAATAAGCAATCTCGGATAAAATTGAGATTTGTAAAATTATCCCTTACCTTAGGTCCGATATGCTTTGTATGGTTCCAAACCTCCTGTATAATGATTTAAATAATTTCATTGAATTATTAAATAATCATATTCATTGTTATGATATCATATATGTTTCACTTATGACTTTTTATTACCCGTTCTTTTGTAAATTCCATGTTAATGTAGCTTTTTGGGTAGAATCATTTTATTTATCGTATGTGTTTCAACTTGTCGTTTCTTGATATTGTTACTTATATCATGATTTAAATAATTCCAGAATGTAAAACATGATTTATATATAATATATATTCATCATATACATATATATTATAGATCGATAAAAGGAATGAAATACATTGTTCATGGAGACGGTAGGCCGTACGTACGCATGAACGCTGTTTTCGTTTCCTTATTGAGTTGAATGGAATTAAGTAGATGAAATACATATATATATATACATAAATACAGTAGCTTTATAATGTCATATATTTCATTATTATTGCTTATATATACTTTATAATCATTCTTAAATGGTTAACATGGAGAATGAATCTCATCGCGTCGTGGAAACGGTAGTCCGTACGTATGCACAAGCGATGATATCATTCCCCTAACTATTGAATTGAATTGGATAGGATGATACAATATATCATAATCAGTATGATGTTATAATAAATATGTATAGTTATTCGTTACACCATTATACCCATCCAAGTAAGGTGGTGTTGGAAAAACAGATTACACCACAACGTGGAGACGGTATTCCGTACGTACGCACGCGCGGTGATTTCGTTTTCCGTAGGATGGATAGATGGTGAAATAGGGTTGTTTCATACTTATAATAACATATCAGTATATGAGTGATACTGATGTTATTTCTTCATCATGAAACAACTAAAGAAGAAGAAGTTGAAGAAGAAAGAAAATTGAAAGAATCGGTAACAGATATTACCTCTTCTTTTACACGCCTCTTTGAATCCTCCACTTAGGGTACTAAAATTGGTATTTTAAGAAGACCAGGACCTCTAGGATATTTCTAGGGAAGTTGAAAAGAGAATTTTCAGGGTTTGGCCGAGCTTGAAGGCTCAATGTTGTGTGAGGAAGAGAGGGAGGAGGTGCCCTTTTATAAGGGAGGAGAGGGGCACCTTTGGAAATCTTAAAAATATTAATTTATAATAAATCTAACCCCACTTAAAAACCTCCAAAAATGACTCATATCCAAATATTAGATTATATAGGGTTGTAATATCATAAACCAATAAAATTTAGACATGTTAGGAATTTATTTTCAACATTATCAACTTGATTTATCCTTATTTAATCAATTTAATTTTATTTGTGGTAATAACATTCTAAATTTTAAATTATAACAAAAAATAACTTATTTGTGGTGAATTGTCCATAATTGTATACTTTATAACATGTTATACCATATAAATGTAAATATATAATTTGTAAATATTTTTGTGATTTTTAAACAATTTTATAATATATTATTTTTAAAAAATAACAATAGTGTCAATTTTGACAATATTCATTTATTTGAATTTAAATAAAATATATACAGAAGATATTTTAGAACTAAAAGCTTTAATAGATTCATAAAAGGTCATAAGTATCTAGAAAATTAGTGGAGTACATTAAATAGGTCATATAATATTTATTTTATTATTTTTAAAACCATTTATTTGGTTTATCTCTTAACAAAATAACTACTACATCATTTTTTGTATAATTATATAATATACTTATTTGTTGCATAAAAATTAAAAATAAAATCTTATGGTGAAGAGAAATCTATTACCATTCACAATAATACTTTTAATCGAATTTATAATCTTAAAATTACAATATTTAAATTTATATATTTATTAAATTATGAAGGTGACAACTTTGGCATCATTTAAAATAAAATAATATAAGTGTCATAATCATCTTAATAAGGATCCAAATGGTCACAAATTCGGAAAAGGGATGAATAGTGTTTATATATACACTAATAATAAGTTTTTTGTAGATTTTTGGGCCTTCTGATATGTATTAATATTTCAATAAAAACTATATTAATGATTTTTCACTAAATAAATAATTTTTGCATCCCTATTGTGTCAAACATAATGATAATTATTTAATACCTAAAAATTAAAAATAAATTTATATGATGTAGATAATTTCATTATATTTATGGAGACTATTCATTCTTGAAGTTTCATTAAGTTTATCACTAAATTAAAATTAATATACTTATAAGATTTAAGAGAGTGACATGTTGTCACTTTCTTTGGTTTTAATAATAAGTAAGTTATTTTCGTGGAAATAAGTCTATAAAATGATTCTAATCCGACCATTAGGTGATATGGGTCGACTTTTAGTCTTCTAATAGAATTTTTTCATGTGTTAGGGTAATTTTATAATATTATATTCACCCTTAATTACCCGATTTACATTTAACTACGGTAAATAAAATTTACCGTAGTTACTATTCAAAATTCCCAAAAATAAAAAGTAGCATATTAAAATTTTTTGGACCCAATGATTCCAATAATGGAATACATTTTTTCAAATTCAATACACAGAAGTGGTAGAAATTAAATTAAAATTAATCCCGTTATCGAATGAAAACAGGTTTTTGTTTAAAACATTGCAAAAGATTGAATTAATTTAACCTAAGAATTCAATGTAAAATCAATGATAATGACATAAATTATATTAAATGTTAAAAATATATTCTATTTATACTTTAAAACCGTTCAATATTATAATTTAACCGCAAAAGTTATTACGATGAAAAAAGTTGTTTTTAATTAAAATCTAGCGTGTTTTTACTATTCATTAAAATATGATAGTTATCAGAATAATATGAAAATTTTATCCAATGTAAAATTTTATATCCTTATTCCAAAGAATAATTTTATTTTGTAAAATTGAACTAATAAACATGTCAAAAACTAGATTTAAAGTGGGTGCGCCATCAAAATGTGGCAAAACTGCATTTTTTTTAAAATACATATTTTACCCGAAAAATTTATTTTGTTCTTATACCATGTTCTAGAAAATGTTTATGATGAATAATAATGTTATGAAATTAAAAATTTAGTTAATACTATTCATAACGGCTAGTTCATAATAATATTATAATAATATAGCGTTGTTTAGTAAAACCCAGTATTGCGTACAACACACGCTATCGAGGAAGGTCGCGATTGCGTGTAATGCAAGCCTATTCAGGGTTGCGTGTTGTGCAAGAATCCTTCGTTGTTTCGTATAACAGAATCCATCCATATTTCATTTATACATTGAATATATATATATACTCAATGTTGCGTAGAATAACTATTATCAAAATTGTGCGTAACACGATCCATGAATATTATTGCATATACTGCAAGCTAATACAGTGTTGCGTATAGTGCAAGGTAATCTTGGTGTAGTATACAACATAAGACATTAATGAAATCAAAAGAATATTTTTTATAAAATCTCGAGGTGTTACATTGCTCGTCTCCTGGAGTGTCCTCTCCTAAAGCCACTGGTCGATACTTCAACTGCCACTGATTCTCATGAAGAAGTAATCCAAAGGACCACCATGTCTTAGTGGTCTCAACGCAATAGAAGGTGCATCAACTAAATTCCTGTTATGAAGGGGTTTATCCTTTTAGCCTTGAGGGCCTGGTTGGATTCATGATCGATCCTACCCGACCATATCCGTACAATATCCAAATATCATGTGGGGTATACAAAAAGAACCATCTTTCTCAAGGGTTTCAAGAGCCGTATAAGATTCGTCAAACCGACATCCATTAACAAAGTTATTTCCAAAAGAGTGTAAATGGGTCGAAGATGGTATTTTTTTAGTCAGACCCGGTCAGACTGACCCGGACCAACCCTGCCTAGGCCGACCCAGTTTGGGTCAACCCTGCCTGACACGGTTTGGGTCAACCCTGCCCGACCCGCGGTGCTGGGTTTGGCTCGGCCAACACTAAGAGGCCCATCCTGGATGGCGCGGGGCGACGCAGAGGCCACCAGGGTCGCAGGGCGGCGGAGGCCACAACGGACATAGAGCGGCAGATGCCGCGGGGCGGCACGTCGGCTGTGGGGGCCGTGGGGTGGAGGAGGCTACGGAGGCCGCATGGTGGTGTGGGGCGGCGGGGAGGCCGCCAAATACGCGGGGTGGTGGAGGCCGTGGAGGCCGTGGGGCGGGACGCGGCAGCGTGGCAGCTGCAGGGGCCACGAAGTCCGTAGGAGCCATGGGGCGGTGGAGGGCTGTAAGGCGGCGAGGCCGCAGATGGCCATGTAGAATCGATTCCACATGGGCCACAGAGTTCCACGAGGCGGTGAGGCAATGGGGGCGGTGGAAGGTCGTGGGGGTCGCGTAGGTCCATGAGGTAGCAAGGCCGCAGGGGCCGCGATGGTCGTGGGGCGGTGAGGTAGCGTGACTGTGGAGGCAGTGGGGCGGCAGTCTGCTGTGGTCGCGCCTGTGCCGACAGCCGGCTTGACTGGCCACCCTCCGTTTTTCGCCTTCTTCATGGCCGAACATGGTGTTGGTCGCGGTTCTTGAGTTCCATCAGTTCCAAATGCCAATACCGATCATCGTCACCATTGCAAAGAACATAAAAAAGAACCATATGTTTTGTGGAAGGGTCAGGCCATGTTTGTTTGGCCCGAACCCTCCACATTAGGGCGGTTGCAAGTGGATCCAGGGGAAAGATTCAATGTGAGAGGAAAATTAATATTGATCAATTTAAAACACACCCCTACCTTGATTTCATGATCATGTTGGAAGGGGTAATGTCGGTGACATCAGAATTTCCCCATTCGACGGTTCTTGATCGTCAAAGACGTTCTATGTTGGATTCCTTCCACAAGGTGCTTCCGATCTAGCTCGGGGTTGGATTCCTTGTTCTTCGATCTCTGGTTGTTGTTCTTCATTGGGAGGTGTCTTTCGTTGGAGAGGGTAATAGTTTATCCAAGTGATTTTCCAACACTTCCCCCAACAAAAGAATATCCATTATAAATTAAATTAGGTTTTATTAATTTAATTTGAATTGGCCCCATTAATCAAGAGGTGTTAGCATAATTAATGTGGAGGAAGTTCGAGAGACATCCCCACATTAAAGAGTTAGTTTAAGAGTTTCAACCATTATGAGGGTTCAGGTGGCCCCACCATTAGGAAAAAAAATTGGGGGGTTTTAGGCTCCGGTGGTCCCACCACCATAACCCATGTGGGTGGTTTTAGTTCAGATGGTCCCCTCATTTATAACCTATACATAGAAGGTTAAAATTAAAATAAAAATGTTAAACAATTATTATTTTTATTTTTCCTCAAAAAAGTGAAAAAAAAATCTTTCACTGTCGACCTACTGCGATCGAGGTGAAGGTATCCTTAAGCGAATATCAGTGTTGCGAGTTCAACAATGCCCTCAAATTTCAATTCCGAGAACTGGTTAAAAAGTTACAATAACCCGCTCACACATTTAATTAACTTACCTGAAAAAAAGATTAGAAATCCATTCCTCAGAATCACACACCGACAATTTTCACAGACTTATAAAATTTCCATTTAATTAAAACAATTACATGGAATTTCCTTGGCTTTACCAATATGGTTTATAACTATAAGTATAAACCTATTTGATTGGAACAATAAATTTGTCTCATGATTCCAACTAATCCATCATGGAGATATATAATTATAAGACCCACATAATACAACATTCCAAAAAAAAATCATAAATTGAATAATTAAAAAAATCATGAACAATGTTACTTAGTTGTAAATATTCATGTTGAGAAAAATAAATGGATTTTTCAATATTTCCATGTTAATCAAATAAAATTAAATGTATAAAAAGATTTAAACATGTCATACGGGTAATGTAATAATTATATCCACCATTAAATAATTATATTTAATATAAATGTACATTATAATTACAAATCCATACAATAATATCATTGTTTTTTGGAAAATTTATCTGTTAATAATAATGTTAGAAAGTAAAATAACATTTAACACATTGTAATTGACATGTAAATTAATGTTGGATGAAATAATCAAAAATTGATTCATAAAATAGTACGAATTAAGAGTTAATAATTTTATAAACCATAAATCTGGGTGTATACAGACAATATATATGAAATTAATTCTATAACATAATAATATACCTTTATAAATGAAAATTGACATGACGTCCCTTATAATCAGTCTTACTCATAGTGTAAATTGTATATATTCTTGAATAATAAACACATGTTAATTTTTTAAATTATTAAGAACCTTTATCGTGTATAATTGTCTTTTTATTTCATGAATTACCGAGTAATATTTAATTAAATAAAAAATTTAATTTATTTGGGATGATCCAATTATATTTGACATCTGATTCAAAAGCAACATCGGTATATTTTCAATTGGTCAAAGATGATATTTTTCAGAAATATCTATTGTAATAATCTAGATAAATATTTCATATTTATACAAAAATTATTATTTTAACATGAATCATGAATTATAGTTATGAACAATGTTGTATGTAACGATCTAGTAGATTATATAAATTAAGGATGCATAAGTAATGTATCCGTTTTTTAGAGATCATAATGGAAAGAATTTAAATAATTAATTATCATTATAAAATGGTAATCATATAATATAAACAATATTTTTTCTTAAATATTTACTTATATATATCATCTATGAGGGGTGGTGATTAAAATACTGTAACATCACTCCAGGAAGGTGGTAGTACAAATATACATTAATCGTACTATCCAATATCAGTGTTAGAAAAGGTAAGGAAGAACATGATAAACAATATTTTTAAAAATAAATAATTTTTCATTAATATAACGAAAATGTTTTTTAATCATATATAATTTAAATTTATCTTTATCACCTCCCATTTATATTGTTAGTTAATAAATAATCAAAAAATTTCTTGAGTTAGTACTTCACTATATAGACAAGCAGTGTTTTTGTATTCCCTTGGAATGAAAAGTTAAAAATATATATATTAGGTATTTAAAATTTATTTATTAAGGACTTATAAATATATTTAAAAATACTTTTTAACCACCACAAAACCCAATCATTAGTGTATTTTTTGGAAAATTTCTAACTTCGGTCATCGAGGTTATAGTCCTCCATACACACGAGTGACATTACTATTTAACATTTAAGATAAGAGGAGACATATATAGTTCATTCCATTAAGAGAATATAATATAGTTATATGAGATATGTTTTTGATAATATATTATCAAAATTTTTAAATATTTTATCATGGTGAAATATGAAATAAAAAATGCATATTTAAAAATGTAACATCCTCTCGGTACACCAGTTTAAATAATACCAAAAGTATCTAATAATGGATTCAAGATCATAAAAAGACATATAGGATGAGTTTATGGATGTATAGAAGTTATTTGCGAATTTATATTCCCATAATAAATGGTTTTAAATATTTCGACCTGATGGGATAATGAGTGTCCTTTAATGAGTGAGGTGAGTAGAACCATTGTAAG
The DNA here is from genome assembly GCA_963277665.1 of Viscum album. Taxonomy (NCBI): domain Eukaryota; kingdom Viridiplantae; phylum Streptophyta; class Magnoliopsida; order Santalales; family Viscaceae; genus Viscum; species Viscum album. Next base: position 1,184,148,096 of record OY728161.1, on the reverse strand, counting down.
GGTTTTAAATAAATTTTGAACCACGTTTTTCTCATGCCAAAATAAACATACATATATTTTATCAACACTATGTCATATTAAGTTGAAAATAGTTACATAAAATAGATTTTAGACAAGATTTTTTTTTCAAATTTTCCTTTACCTTTTCTGTTTAACCCCGAGTAAACCCAATTTTGCATTATCCGTAATTAATAATTTCTACTATTTTTACTAGTTTTTAAAGACAAAATATATATTGAATTATTTTTTTAAAAAAATTTATTTATATTTCAAATATTTAATACAATTTTCAAAATTATATTCACAGAAGTGGAAAATTATAAATAGAATTAATCATAGTGTCCCAATGAGAATGTATGTTCTTTCAAAGAGAAAATGTTAAAACTTAATAAAAAATATAAATAAATTCATATTGAAATTTTAAAAAATTAGATAAATTGGATTAAATGATATAAAAAATGAACAAATTTTAATTGTTTTTAAAAAATAAAAAGCATAAAATGTTTTTGTTTAAAGAATTTATATGAAAATAATTTTATTATTTGAAAATCCACATTTTTTAGTATACATCTAAAAAAATATTTTCGGAAAAATCGTACAAACTCACCATATGATAACTTTTTACTGAAATTTGTTTAAAAAAACTTATTTCATAATATTAATTTTTTAATAGTTGTAAAAATTTATTTTTAATAACGTGTTTAGTTTTTTGTTAATCGTCCGTAAATAAAAACATTGTTTTTCCATAATACATTAAATTTTAGTTTATATTATTCTTATTTTTATTTTGCATTAGTAGATAATGATGGAATTTATTAAAATAAATTTTTTTTTTACTCTTTCATTATTTATATTCATGAAGTCTAACTTTATATATATATTATAATGGTCATGTTTAAATAAAATTTTAACTTAGTATGATATCACCTTTCAGTCTGGTGTTTTGTGCATCACAAAGTTTAAATGAAATTAAATATATTCTAAATGAATTATGTCCAAATGTTTTAGGTTTTTATATTCATCCCTCCAAAAAATTCCACATCAAAATATCAAAGATATTATAACTAGAAATATGAGGGAGTACCTCTTCATAAGAACCTTTGGTTACCATATTGGTACCTCCTTTTGTGATTTCTCCAACATATAGTTAACAGTAATTTCATAGGATTCCTAAATAGTTTTTCTCTATTATAAATAAGATATATGTATTATTTAATTTATGATATATTATTTTTCAATTATATTTCATTATTCATTATAACATTTATTATATAAGGAATATAATTTTTTAATAATTATATATGAAACAAGTTATTGATTTTCTACAGAGTTTGAGGTTTTTCCAAATGATAAGAACTATCTCCAAATCATTAAAGGATTATAAAGGTCCTAATTAACATAGGGATTTGATTCCCTTTTTTATCAATCCTAATTACACCCATTGATGGATATACATTATTGAAAAAATGATTTCCCTCTTGGAATCCAAAGTCCTTCCTCGGATAATCTGAATATCACTTTTCCTCCATTGTGTATCATTTATATTGGCATGAATACATGTTACCATATTTTATTATATTCAATAATATCTGCTCCAGTGATTTTTATTTCACACATTTTATCACATAATGATTGACTAAGTAGTCTCTAATGAAATAATTCATGATAAATTCTATGCATATACTTTAATCAAAATGATTATATTTATAAAACACTAACCATGTTCTATAATAATCACACATACATATAAATTCATGTAAGTTTGACTAAAAATGGGTTCCTTTATTTGAATTATCCTTACGGACAACCCATCAGTTTTAGAAAGGTATGTTGTTCTTGAATGAAGATTTATATCCAAATCCTTATAAATATACATCATGAATTATAATGTGAAATGGGGATCTTGATTAGAAATAGTTAAAGAGGTGGTCCCTGGAGTCTAACAAAATCATTTATATAGAGATATTTGTGGTTATGATGAGTTAAATGTTATTATATAGTGAGAAAATACTCATATTTGAATTGATGGTCAATGATAGAATATATAGAATCATTATTTCTAGGTTTCTTTTGTTTTTATGTAACAATTCCCATTTTAATTTAATACAATTTCAAAAGTATAAAAGATTTAAGGCTCATTAATCCTCTTGGAGATTATATCATTGCATAAAAAGTTTAAAAACTGATCATCATGAAACATGACTAGATATATCCATCTCCATGCAATCCCAAAAAAATTGTTTCATCAAATACCTATACATTTTTATCTATCAGGATGTATAGGAAAATTTTTGCTTTGAGTTTCATAAAATAATATTATTTTTATCACCTCTCTAGATAGATTATATAATATCCGTCTAAATTTCATAACAACATATTTACAAATAGTGTCTTTTAAATTACCATTATTCACAATTTTAATTTTCTTCTAAAAGTTCACATCCAAAGATTTTTTATTTTTTATTTTTTATAATAAATATAGTTTTGAAATAATTATAAAAATGAGTTTTGTTTAATCATAATTAATAATTCAAAGGATAATATTTACTAGATATATGAAAATAGGATCCCTATCAATCCTTATGTTTTTCATCTTTCTATAACCATTCTCACTCAATGCATATTCAACCTTATTTTATTACATTAGGTGGTAGTCAATTGAGTATTAATTACCTTTTAGTAACTTGATCCATCACCTTATAATTATATTCAGATACTTCTATAAAAATATATATATGATATTTTTATGGTTTTTGTATATCTACCATAATCCAAAAAAAGAGATAATGTCCCGATATTATAAAATAAATTAATACAAATGCCATATCATGTTATTGGGTTTGGTTGATCTATTTGATTGACATTAATTTCATTGATGAATATGAAAATAAATTATTACTTTTCACTAGGACACAACCATGTATATTTTTTATGTGATAATAAATTTAAAAAATATTCAATTTTCAAATTAAAATAAATATAGAAGCATTATAAAATATGTTATTTTGCTCATAAAAATTGGATTCACATTCCGTTTTCCAAAAAATAGTAACCACTCTATATATATTGTTAAGAGGATATCCAATCATGAATTGTTTTTGAAATATTCATTAATATTACCTTTCTAAAATTATGAAACTATATAACCTAGTTATGTTCATTGATTTTGACTATTCCTTGACTACCATGGTTTTCATTGTATATACAATAATTATATCATTTTATAAATTATTTCCATGAAAAGAAACATCAAGAATATTGGAATAACAATTATTAAATTAATTTTATTAATATTTACTTATATGTGTATTGGGAATTATATTAATTTTATTATTATGGTTCACAATTATTTGCAATACACCAAAATATTGTAATTAATACTTGATAAAATCCATCACGATAGTTCTGGAATACTTTATTTATTATATCCATAAAATTTACGGGGTTTATGATTCATTATTAGTGGAATTTTTATAAATATGAAAACTATATACCATATTATGAATTTTATATTCATATTGACTTCCCCTATTAATAAAAATTGATGACATACAAATCAAATTAATTTTTTTTAAAACATTTAGAACACAAATTTTGAATGAATAAGTCATAAATGAAAGTATTAAGATAACTTTTCATTAAAATAATAGCATTTATTTCACTATAATCAATACATATCCTCATGGATCAATTTTTATTATTCATAAACAAAATATGGGATCCTCATAGTGAAATAAAATCTTGAATATATAACCTATCACCAAACACATTTATCATTTTATTTATCTCCAATATTTACATTTTTATAATTATTTAATGACTTATTTATATTATACTAGCATCCCTGGATAAATCAATATATAAAAGATCTTAATTATTTGGGGGATGTCCAGGTAATTCCATTGGAAATATAATAACACAATACAATACAAAAATGATATAATAAATATAAATATCACATTCTCAATTAGTTGATTTTTTTCCTATTCAACACCAAGAATCACATTCAATAGAGAAAATGTGTTATAATTACAATTCTCTTAAAGAATAACTGTCTTCTCTAAAGACAATGAAATGAAAATCCTCATCATAAGTCTAAATATATGTATCGTTACAATTTAATTTTGTATACTATTAAGAAATCCAGTCTATACCTGGGATTATATTTATGAAAACAACAAATCTACTATTATGGGTATGAAATAAATCGGGTTTTTGCTTAATAAATGACATTACCTAACTACAAATTCTTGCAATGAGACATCTCTTAGAGTTTTGAATGACAACACTCTTTTAAATTAAATGTGGAATCTATAATTTTAATTAAATTCTATATATACATTATTCTGTTATATGGTATAGAATAAAATAAAAACAATGATAAATTGGAAGATATTGTTAATATACCATTAACCACATCCTTAAGAACTTCGAACTCCTCTGTAGTTGTATTGTGGTCTTGGTCTCAATGCTATAGACCCTTCTATGTTATATTAAAATCATTATCATGACATTTTCTTAAATAATGTTTCATATACATAAAATTTATGCATTTGAAGCCTTTTAGTTTTCTAATTCCATTGAATTCATGTTCCATTTGACCCTTATATCTTCCCATATAACTGAATTCCATGCACTTTAGGAATTTACAATAATGATTATTTCCATATGTTTTAAATGTTTAAAAATTTATCTTATCTTATTATTTTATACAATCCCATTTTCATGGTCTCCATTATTTCCCTTTTTATCTTGATTTCAAGTGAATATATATGATCTAGATAATTAATTTTCAATTTTGGTGAAAAATAAAACAAATTCATTATGTGATTAAAAAGTTTTTTGGAGAAGCTCGCATAGGATACATGGAATATTCCATTCAATATAATGAGATGTATTTGACTTTTTTTGTTAAATAAATAGTATATAAAGATAAATTCTATATTTTATACTCATACTTAGAAAAAAATTCATCTTCACAGTTGTTATGTTAGGGATCCTTCGATTAGATTATGTTTTTCCATTACGGAAAATATTTTTCAAATAATTTCTCCTAAAAATATTTCCAATTTATGAGTTATATTTTATTTTTGTTATATAGTATTGTGAGTCAACGACCACTATTGATCAGAATCACAAATGAAAAATTCAATTCTTTTATAACATTTTTCAATTCACTATATCCCATAATTATAATTTTCTATTCTAGAGACTTATTTAATAGCTCCACAACAATTGAAATAGATGTCCCATCATATGATGAGGGTTATATCAAATAACTTGGTCCAAAAAAGGATAATCTATCTATGGAATTAGTTTTTAAATATTATAAATGTTATATTTCATAATATTATTAATCTATCCTATATTTAATTTAATTTTTATATTCAAAACACTAGGTACAATGGATTCTTCAACATGATAATAATCACCTTGGATCGATCACTGATACCCTTCTTCCTTATAACACAATTTTTAAAAAAGTGTATATAATATTATAATTCATTAAATAAATAATTTTAAACAATAATTTATATTTATCAATATTATGTACCGATAAAAATAAATTAATAATAACATATTTTTTACCATATATTTATAAACATGGTTTCATTCAGGATATTATTATGTTCAACTCATTCGAAATAGTTTTTTATCAAAATTTCCGTAATGGTAAGAATATCTTCATTGAGTTTCAAACTATGTGGGTAATAATTATATTTTTGTTCTTCCTATGTGATCATTCGGATAATCCCAATATTCTTTATTTGGATTTATTATCGATTGGGATATATATACCAGAAAAACATCCACACAAAGTTTAAAAAGAGATGTATTTCTTGGAAAACTGACATAATATATTCCCTAATAATTTTTTTGGATATTCATCTTTGAATATAATAATATTATATAGTAGGGTTTTGGTACTTAAATTGTGTTTTCCGTAATATGGTTTCAATGTATCATACAAAAATTAATCTCTGGCAATCTATAATTACCGCAACTCCATAACTCATAGACAGTTCCTATTTTAATATATTTATATAGATAAAAAGTTTCAAATAATGACGGACTATAAACATAAATGTTTTGTATAATAATATAAAAAATAATACCCATTTTTAATTGAAAATATAAAATAAAAACACAATAAATCAAAAAATAATATGAATTTCATCTTGGGATTAAAATAAAATGATTTCTTCATCATATACTTTTGAAATGAAATAAAATGAGGGTTATATAAAATGATTAGTATGGGTTATTTATGGAAGTATTTATCATGAATCAATAAGAATAAATAGCATGGAAGGTATATATCTAACCACTCAGTCCATTTAAATAACATGATTATCATCCCATAATAATTTATAATCAATATAGAATGTAAATTAATAGAAACATGTTTCATTTAATCAACAAGTGAGAATGAAATTCATCCACATATAATATAATATAAAAAATCACATGGATAATAAAAATATATTCATTTTAAATGAATTAAAAAATTAATCATATTATTTCAGGATAACCAAAATCTTAATATCTTTATCATTAATACATTTCCTATGATTGTGGAAAACTTCATGTTGAAACCTTTTAAATTTTGGAAACTGATTTGTCTCGTGAGACATACTAATGCACCTAATGGATACATGTTTCTAGTCCCACAAATCCCTTAATTCCAAATCCATTCATTATATATTAAATAAATAATTTATTATTGTTAAATTTTACATATAAGAAAATATCACTATTACGTAAAAATGAAAATTTATCAATATATTCACAGTTAATCAAATCAACATCACATAAAATACCATATTTACAAATCTTTTTGGACATATTAAATAATAATTAAAATCATAACATAATATACATATTTGGGAGAAATTTAATTTATGATGAATATTGATCTCGTGAATGTTATAGTTTCAAATTTAAGATTACAATCATAAATGAAAGTTATATTATTAAATAATATTTACCTCACTCTACTTTTAATATATATTTCCATTGGAAGAAATAAGAAAAATGGAAAAATTTAATTCAATGATATATGAACAAATAATTATAATAATTGTCAATGGGAAGATATATACATCATATACCAAAATTACATCTATAAAATTATAATATTCCCCAATCAAGAGAAATTTAGATGAAGTCCCATACCACGAGTACAAACAATCATGTACATTCTTTTACTTATAAAATAATATTAATATGTTAATTATTTACATTGATAATAATATTTTTATGTTTATTGATCTTGTAATTTCACTAATTACCGTGTTATATAAAAGTACATAATCAATTATGTTTTCATTGTGTTTTTGATGAAATTTGACTATGATGTCAAAAATATCTTGTGTAGGTTGACTATTGTACAAAGAGGTCATTATTTAAACATATAAATAGTTATAATAATGGAGTAATTGTCATATTTAAATATATAATTACTCATTTATGACTAATTATGAATACAACTTTTTATAAAAAATGTTTGTTATAATCATAGAGAAAGTTGGTCATACGTTCACATTAGTAATATTTCTATTTTACAACTACCATTATTGAATGGAGGGAAGTAAAATTTTATATATATAGAATGATCATAATATACTGAATAGAATTTTATTTCATTAAATATATTATTACATATTCCATATGGCATGGTGGGTAAAAGGGAGGCACACCACCTCTTGATATTTAAACACTAAATGTACGCAAAAGAAGGTTAACATCTATAAGTGAAATTATGTGTAAGAATGGAAATGATATAGTATATTTTTATAATAATAATAAATTTATGAATATCATATTAAATATATATGTATCTCAAATAATAATAATCATTATGTATATCCCCATTTCTGTAATGTGTTAGTGAGTAATAAATCACATTTCAAAATGAGGTGGTAGTCCAATGTAAAAATAAGTTCTATTATCGAATCCATTATAGAATGGGAAGTAAAATAGGTATATATGATACATTTACTATATATCTATTATGATTTAATATATATAATCTGTAGTCATTATATCAATCATAATACCCAACCATGATATATTTTGATAGAATTCATGTCAAATATAAATTTGAGGAGTTAACCTGTTGTACAAATGAGAAACAATATTGTATCAAATTTAAGGTAAGTTTAGATTGATATAAAAACAAAGATAAAAAATAATAAAATATCTATATATGTTATATAATATTATTATTTTATAAATATTATTTTATAATATCTTACATCTGTAAAAAATTAAATAAAAAACACATATTTATAAATTTTATATCTTTTAGAAAACATCTTTAGAATTATGAGTAATGTATACATAAAATGAAATCAAGAAAAAAATATTAACATAATATGTAGAGATTAAATTGATTATGTAATTTTGGAGTTGAATTATTGATCCAAAATTTCTTGAAGGTTCAATGAATAGGGGTGAATGATTCATCTAATATATGTGAGGAGAGTGGGACATGTGATTTTTTTTAAAATTAAATAGTTTGAACAATGTTCTCATATGAAAAAAAGAGAATATATATATATTTATAGGGACAAAAACGTGATATATTCTGAAATGGATAGAAAATATATTTTAGTCTTGTTTTTTTATAATTTTCTTAGTTATATTTTCACTTTATCCCCTGGTAAACCAAATGGTACCTTTACTGGGATAAATAATTTCTAATATTTTCAATATTTAATAATTTAAAAAATTAACCTCACCATATTCGATAATAATATTTAATATAACTCCAAATATAGATTCCATTTTTTCAAATTGTATTTACGTATTTTGAAATGTTTTATTTAAAAATTATCATGTTGAGGTGAGGATAATACATGTTTTCAAAAAGAAAATGTTCAACAGATTTATTAGCCTTTTTATTAAAATTAAACTTGAAAATAATTACAACTACCTACATTGGATTAATATATTCAAAATTGAACTAATTTTACTTTTTAAAATGAAAAAAATATAATATCACGTCAAAAATAGTTTAAATGAAATGAATAATTTTCAATAAAATTTAATATTTTTAAACACTTAACGAAAAATGTTTCATTTCAAAAAAATTTATAAAATTAAAAGAATATATAATTTTAATTTATAAATTTAATATTTTAGTTGATTATATAAAATGTTTTTTTTCATAATTAATAAAAAATTATTTTAAACTATGTTTTCAATGCATGACATAATCACTATTCAGAAAAATTAGAGTTATTCCGAGAAAAATTACTTTTCTTCCAAATGTTTTTTAGTTTTACTCCAAAAAATTAATTAAAAAAATGTATAAGTTAAAAATACATATATTTTTTTAATTTTACATTGTCATATTCATACAATATCATTTAACATCATGGTTATATTGGTCATGTTAAGAAATATTTTTATAGATATCACATTTTATTTAGAACCGTTTTTGCATTCATAACCAGTTATAGAATAATTTAAATTTACTTCAAATGAGATATATTACTATTTTAATTGGTTTATATTTAATAATCTATGAAAATATGAAGATATAAATATTTGTTACATAATCTATAATGTAGGTATCCTGTATGTAATAATGAATATTAATTCCATTATTTAATTTAAAGAATGCAAAACATGATAAATAACATTTTATCATTCCTGAATAATAATTATAGAACATATTTAACATATATAAATTTAATATATCCTTATTTAAATACATGTCATAATAAATGAAAAATTAATTTCACTACTTCTGGGTTGTGGTAGTAGACACAGATGCGTGTGAGACATTATCATTTTCCAATGGATTTGTCGGTAAGAAGGTAGAATTTATATTTAGACCATATAAACGTAATTATTTAATTAATATTTAACATAAACATTGTGAAATTATTTATAAAAATACATATATATTGGTAATCATAAATGAATTGTATAATTATGTGGGTATAGTATATAACACTAACACACAGGCATTACATTTTGATAACATTTCTGGAATAATTTTGTGGAAAATTAATGTTCCGTAATCATTATAAAATTTCACCATAATTTTTATATTTTTATTATTATTTTATTATTAATACCTTATATTTAAAATTTGTTGAGAGAAAAATAAAATAAAAGAGGATGGTTATGATGATTTTCCCTTCATAATTTGACCCCATCAAAATCATTTCTCATAGAAAATTACAATGGATTTATATGTAGACTAGATTCACTATGTCTTGAATATAGAGCATTATAAAATAATTTTTCAAATTTATTTCTATATCTTGGTTTCTCAATATGATTTAAATAGGAGAGGGATGCAATTTTCATTAATATGTGGTAAAGGGGATACACATGGAATTCATTAAAAAAATTAATATATATTATGACTTAGCCATGAGAAATGGTATTAAAATATAAAATTTTTGTTTGTATATATAATATATATGTATTTATATAAAATTTTATTTTAGCAATTTATGAGGCAATTTTGACTATTATCGTAATAGTTTCAATACATTGGAATCATCTTGTTACAATTATCATGGTAAATGTTTTTAAAATTTTAAATTTAAATTAACTAATTAATATAAGTTGAACATGTTAAAACGTTCTAAGTATTATTATTAACATATATAATTAATTTCAATAAATAATTTTCCCTCCTCTAAAGAATAATATTTTAAATGATGGTAGAAAAACATGTTGAAAAGCAGTTTTATAGATAATAAATTATTATAATTAAAATTATCCCTTACCAAAATTAAAAATAAAATGATTTATATGGACCTAAATTTTATTAATAATAATATATGCTATTTAAAGATTCAATAAATTCTCATTTTAATTGGATCTGTTTGAATATATAAGGTAAATAAAAATAAATAAAATTAAGTTGTTTTCAATTTTCATGAAAAATTCAATATTATTTGAAATATTTTTGAAATTTTATATTTTTTAAATATTTCAAGAATACAGAAAAGAAATATTTTTTTTCAGGATAATTTAAAAACGAATGATAAATTTATAAAATGAATTTTCAAAAACTGTATTAATTTATTAATATAATAGTTTCCCAAAAAGATAAACAATAATTTCACGAATTTTTTATGAGTATTTATTGACTAAATTAAAAAGGGAGTCATTATTTATCAATTTATTTTTTATCTATTTTTTTTATTATTTATAAAAATATTATTACTGTATTTCTTGTTTTTCATTAAACACTAGGTTTTAAAATTTTATCATATGATTATTTATTTAGACATAATGTTTCATGTTTCAAAAACTATAGAATAAATTTATTTATTTTTTGATGAAAATATATAATAAAAAATTGGGGTGTTAAAACCATAAAAACTCATGAATATATATTATACTCTAATAAAATATCTCATATTTATTGGAATTTTTTTCACAAAATATTAGTTTTATATCCATCCAAAGTTCAAATACATTCTTTGACAACCTGTCTATAAACTCCCTGAATCACAAAACCAGAAACGTACGATAAATTTTTTTAACGAATTATGCATTGTTTATATACCAAATCATATGTTTTATCTATCCATAAGGAATCATGAATTCCTCCCCATTCACTAGTAGAATCTGATATGTGGTGAGTCTCCAAATGATATGCTGAGATACTACCCAATATACTCAAAGAGAAATAAAAGTGTTACAATACCTAAATCCTATAAATAATTAAACATCAATGTTTGAATAAATAAATCCATTGATACAAAAAATTAAAAAAAATTAAATGTGACATATAGTCATATAAAATCGATGAATTAAAAAACAATAAATTGTCACCATCTAAGTGAAAGAGATATGAAAAAATAAAAAAACAATAAATAAATAAACCAGGACACACTACTATATTTGTGTGTAATTATTTAAAAAATTTCATACATTATTATTATTTATTAACATGATTTTTAGATTACTCATAAAGGGAAATGGCACTCAAGAAAGACTATGCCTCTTCAAGATCAATAATGAAATTTGGTTTGTGTCCTAAATGAATATAGAGTCTACAAGTACACAAATATTCAGAAACATGTGGTGAGAAATAAATTTAAGAAGGGAACACATGATAGGGAATATATAAGCCACTAAAATATAATTTTTTGGCACATTTTGTATGTCTATCATAGTCTAAATCACATTTTAGACATCATAAAATAATAAAACAAAACATATATAAATATGGGGATAAAAAAGAAAAATGGAAAAAATGAAAATGTGTGTTTGAGACAGATACATATGGTAAATATCCCTCCTCTAAAGTCTATTCCCAATAACACATGACATGTGGCTCAAATACCCTTATGTTATCGGAAGCATCATTTAGTTCTGGAAATGAGATCTCATATGACTAAAATTGTGTATTAATAAGTGAATGACTATATGGAATTATCCTAGGCCTCTAAAATGAGAACAACATGGAACTATATCTTGTTAAAATATTCAAATAACATGTTTTAAAAAAATTTGAACTCTAGTAACACTAATAGAACCTTTATTAAGAATAATAACTTTGTAGGTCAAACTATCATCATAAAAATAATTATTTCTTGGAATGGAATAGCAAACCTCTCATGTCCATTAACATGATTGGTACTAATGACATTGAAACTCTGGCTGTGTTGTATCAACTATACTTATTGAAGGCTACACTCCATCAAATTTTCCATTTGGTCTCTATTCTCATATAACAAAATAAAACCAACAATAGTGAATATTGAATAAAAATATGTCTGTCACCCAATAAAAATGTATCAAAAATGTCTCATCCTACATCAATTATGTGACTAGAAAGTACCTCAACATCCAAAAATATTGTGAAAACCCATGTTTTTATCAACTATAGAACATGTTATCTAAACTACCAAAATACAACACCCTCAAATATGTGGTCATCAACGATCGAAATTTAAACAATCTACATAAACACCATAACATCTAGATTTTTTATATCTCTGCTAGAAACAATGAAATATTGGAACATCCAATTACACAAACACTATGAATGTGCCAACCACATTTCTAGATAACTAAATCATGGTGATTCCATAAGACCATTGATTAATCAATAATAAATAATGGTTAATTCATAAAAATTAAAATCTCAATAAAACATAGTACCATATACAAATAATACCAATAAATCACCCACATGAGACTCTACTATTGATGATATGAAATTCTAGAATGGAATCGTCTATTGAATTCAATGAGTTGTAAAATCCTACAAAACGAAACAATCTAATGAGGTAAATATAATCTCACTATGGATCCTAGACCGAAAACACATATAAATAGTAATCACATAACACCACTACACTTATGATAGATTTATAAATAGTAATTGTGACCATGTAATTTGTGTTAAAACCTATTGGGGTGGCACTGTTCCAAAAAACCATGGGTAAAATCCAAACAGAATAAATCCACATCTGAACAACTTGATATAAAAACTATCAAAATGTATACTATTCACATAATGTAATCTAAAATGTGTCTCTAAATCCCCACTCAACATCTCCACAAGATATTGAAACCATACTAGAGAACCCTTATCGTGATACCGTATAGATGTTTACAATAGAAAAAATTCAACAAATATATATATAAGGACTCAATAAGTCATTTTGAACCTCAATTACTCAATAATATCAAGAATATGTTCAATACATCATTAAATAAATCAATATGAACTATCCACATGTTCCATCCAATAAAAATATGAATATATCACTATAGAAAACTCAATAAAGGTCGCTCAAAAACTGAAACTAGACCTTCAGGCTTCAAAATATACAACAGATCCTAGTAGAGGAATTTTAAAAAAATCATCAATGAAATACATAAGAAAAAACATTCCCAATTTTAAAAAAATTAATGAACTCTAAATATTTAATGAAAATCTACATAGTTAATTATGGGGGAAATTTTGAGGGATCTGGGGTGGGAGTACACATCATGTAATTATAATTTTGATCAATAGTTGTGTTCCGTATGAAATTTTCTAAAATTTCCCCAAGTAACGTTAATTTATCAAACATACAAGGTTTTATATTTAAGTTTAGTACCCATATACATACCACATAAGGGATAAGGCCATTAAAACTATGAGGAAACAGGTTGTGTGACTTTACAAGGGTCTGTTAATGTTCTCTACACATTATTGTATCCCCACTTGAGGAATTTTCCATTACCCTCATGTCATCCCATATGATGTCTTCAAAACACATAATTTATTTAAACACGGAATTCTCACATCTTTAGTAAGGAATAACATATGATTTCCCATATTTAAAAAATCATGAATAGATGATATATTAAATAATTGTGCACATGAGAAAATTCTAATAGATAGTGAATACAACTGCCCATATGAACTTATTTACATAGAACATCATCTTGACTCATTGATAAAAAACAAAAAAACAAATTTCATTAAAATGAACCTAATATTACATTAATCATTTAAATATACATGATATAACATGGTTATATATATAAGTAATGGTCAATATACAATGCCTAGTTCTATGAAAACAATATAATAGGTTATTATAATGCATGTCATTGTATCCAAAATGCAAATAATGTTATCATAATTTTGTTCAGAATAATAACCAAGGGAAATATTGCATGATATATCATGATATCATAAAGAAACATGGGGACATGGACACAACATTAACTATGATTTCACAATCGAATGTAACTTTGGAACACTAAGACATATATAAATCATGGAAAAAAGGAAAAATAATGTACTTGTATTACTCTCTAATCCCACATATGAAATCGCATAAGACTAAAAATGTACACAATGAATTGGGGTGTTATCATGGTGAACCCATAATTTTTATATCATGTACATGAGTTTGTTAGAATCATGAATCATACTACATAAACAAGAATTTAATGAAATTCAACCCCATAATCATGAATTGTGGGTTATATTAATGAAATTACACAACAAATTACATATAAGAACATCTTGTTGAATACTTTTGATTACAAAAAAGGATGGGTTATATTTTTCCTTTCAAAAATCATAAGATTTTATGACTGCAAAATGGTGGTACGTAATGGTCAATTAGAGGTATTAAAGAGACTTTTATGGGTGTCTAATAACATAAAATCATAAGGAAAATAGGTTGCATTTTTTTAATCATATTCAATCATGAACAGTTAGGAAAACATGAGGAGAATATAAATAAAATTATAAAATAAAAATGTTAATTAATGGATCCCTTACCATTAGCAGGTTTTTTCAATAAGACGGGAAGAGCTTCATAAGAGATGAAAAAAATTGTTAGATGGATATAGAGATAGATGTGTAGAGTAATTTAAGGCTAAAATGGATTTGATTATAGGGAAATTGGAGTTCATGTGGGTTTATATAGAATAATGGATAAGAGTAATTTATTAATTTCAAAATATAGATTTAGGACCCTATATTAGAATTTATTCAGAGAAGCCTTGCAATTTTTTTTATAATGGTTTGTAACAAATTGATTTTATATTCATTTTATATTTGTTTATAATCTAATTAATAAAAATAAAACCAATTTTTGAGGAGTTGATTCTTCTTTAAATTGAATAGATTTTAAAACCCAATAAATATAATAGAGGTTTTTGAGGATTAATTATTGGTTTATAAAATCTGAAAAATAATATAATAATGTTATTTTTCAAGGGAAATAACTATTTTATTTTGTATTCTATTTATTTAATATTTTACATCACATTTTGGTCATTACAATATCAAATAACAACTAAATACATATATTATATTAAATTGAGGAAAAAATTAAATTTCTCCATAATGTATGTTTAAAATTCATTGTTATATAATTTAGAGAATCAAATTTTTTATATAATATTTAATTATCAAATTTTTCATTTTGGTTGAAAATTTAGACTTCTAATTAAAAATACAACAACATAGATAGAAAATTGATTTCTATTATAACAGTTTTTTGACAATTTTAAAAATTAGTTTGGACATGATTTTTTATATTTAAATAAAAATATTAACTAATAATAAATTATTATTATATAATTTATATCAATTATTCATTAATTAATTAAAATATATATTCTTTTTTAACACTATAAGTTTCCCAAAATTAAAGATTATGTTTAATCATATCAATATCTAATTAATATAATAATCAATATCTAGTTTTTTAAAATCTAATATAGAAAATCGATTCATATAATAATAATTTTATTAGATGAAAATAAACAAATTCGTAGTAATATGGTCCAAATAAATAGTCCATTATTACACTAGTAAATTCATTATGGGTATTAGTTTGAATTTCATGGGGAGGATTGTAATACATGGTTCATGACATAATCTTAATGACATTAAATATCATTTTAAAATTGTTATTTTCATGATAAATTTATTGATTATTTCCATTCAATTGATAGTGGGAAATCCATAGTGATTTTATCTTCCTAAATAAGAAATATAAATTTACCTTTTTAGAAATGATCCTATAGTTTGTGCTCATTACATCCATCATCTATATCAATTGGAGTCAATCATAACCCTTAAAAAATTATTATGGTCATTGTACAATGGATATATTTTTATAGACATTATTCATAAAGTTATTTAAAATTTTATAGCCTATATAACTGTTTGAAATAGAAAATTTACATGACATGTTTTTCATAATATTATTACATAATAATTTATTTATTTTTCAAAAAAAGTGTATTTCATTTGTAAATGTTCGAGGCATTAAATTTATCTCAATTCATAAATTTAATTTTAATTATTTAGATTTTATTTAATAAAATAGATGAGTGTACGTCAATTTCATATCCTCATACGGTTCTTGTTTTGTCCCCTGAAACATGTTATTCTTCCATAATACTAAGAATTTGTGGGTTATCTTGTTTCATATATCTACGTCCCTATGATCTATGATAATAATTGGATTCTTCCCACATGAGAGATAAATTTTTAATATTACCAAATCATGATAAAGTTCCTATGAGGGGTTTGGTATGTACTATCTAAAGATGTATAGATGGGACATTCCATGTAATAGTCATATTTTAGGTAGGATAAATATTTAATAATCCTCTAAAATAGTAAGATCAACGATATCTAATGGGACAATGCAGCTAGATCTATAATAATTCTAATTCCAATACCATTGGTTTTTCTTACATAGATATATATGAACGAAGAATTTATCTCATATAGAATACTCTATATCATTTCAATTCTATTATTTTATTACATTTATAATGGATTTATATATACTTCATATTATGTTTAATGGTTTGAAACATCATAATAATTTCACAGAGTCTATTGGGTCCCATCAGCATAAAACATCCAACTTCATCCCACAATTTCTATTTCTAAAATTGATTCCCATTAAAAGACACAATAATCACTATTTGAATACTCAATTTCAATATTTTGTTACATGATAACTCATATAAGTAATTATGATGGTACCAAAATCCATAAAAACACATTGAACATGATATCAATATATAATCTGATGTATGTATTCTTCTATGAGACTGATCATCCATCCAAAATTGATAATAAGTGATGAATCACATTTTGTATCCAATTAACATGGAATAATTCCCTAAAACATTGATTTAAATATCATACCATTATCATATACAATAGTGAGTGGAACAATTTCAGTCTTACCACTTCCTTTATGTGTATCATGGTGAGTTTTTCAAGGAAGAAATTTTCAATTATCAAAATTTAAGGCACTAAATATATAAGGATATAAACTACAAACCAATTGAATTTATCCCATTATGTGTCCAAGGGACTGTTATGATGAAATATATAGTCATTTTTTCTATTTCCACACTAATATGGTTAATAATTGAATAGTACAATTTTTGTTATATCACTAAACGATGAATTGTTGGAAACCATGGAATAAAGATAAAAATGACATAAGATCACCCTTCATGTTAGCCCCCATATGTATTCTCCAAATATATATAAAACTAATTCCACTATAATAAATCAACTAGGATTATCTACACACAGATCTAATAATATCCCTCTTGTTGTCTAGTTTTTATGATATATATATCAACGTTCCAATCCTTTTAACTCTATCTTAAAAAAATTTGATATTGGAATATTCACTACCATATCCTATAGAAAACAATCATGTTTATTAGAATCATTAATCTTATCATTAATGTATGATTGATATGTTATTTGATCAATTTAAAATTAATATTCATTAATTTTTTCCAAATGTATCTTATTTAATTTATAGTAATATTATACTCTTGAATATCCTTAACAAGTAGATAAGTTCAATATCTTTTATATGCTGAGAATTGGCCACTTTGGTTTCTATTTTAAGAAGGTAACGAATTGAAAAATCATAATCCATGATTAACTCTATAACCCATCATTTTTTCATGATACCCTCCATTTTTGTGAATATACAAAGGTTTATTTTTTGATATGCATATATGTCATGATTTTATCTATATAAGTAATGTGACAATATTTTCAATGAAAATATCACTATATCTAATTACGGATCATGATTTCGCTACATCTACTCATGGATACTTATTTTGTGGGATGAGTAGTCTATCACTTATAAATCATGAATGAGTACTAACCCAAATAACTTACCAGTAGAATTTATGTGGATAAAAATATCTTACCCACAAGTTATGTAATATTTGTATAAGTGTAGGGATTATCCTTATTATTAGATGTTTCAATAATTATATTCATTTATAAGTACTAGAAAAATATAACTCCCTTATGAGTAATCGTTTTCAGTTTTCTTGAATATTAAGATAAATTTATCACTTTTAAAACATAGGACCCTCCTAGTAAATAGAAACTGTATATTTATATCACAATTAATGGCCTTAGGAATCCTATAATTTGGTTTGTTTTTTATGGATCCATAGATATCATTGAAATGTGGACAAATATCCCATTAAACTTAATTTATCTATAAGAAAGTCAATGTCACAATAATATTTTAATAGTTGTACCAGTTTATAACTTTTTGTATAGATTTCCAATTATTCTCATATTCCTCTTCGATTTTGTGGTCATTTAGAATAAAATGTATCAACAATACAACATATTTATCTATGTAATAAATAAAAACTATATTAATTATGCATATAATATTTTTTTGTAACATTAGTGTGTCAAAATGGAATCAAATGAAATATAAATTCACATACCCTGTAAGAAATGCGATATCTACCTTATTCAACAATACGTGATATTATCGTCACCTGAATTCCACATTAGAGATATATTTGTCGCTATATAGTTGATCAAAAAAGGAATAAATTTTATGTAGATGAAAATTTTTACTTGTCATAATCTTTTGAAGCTAATGATAATAAATATTCAGGTTCATTTAGGCATCATTATTTATGATGAGGTGGACCAGCGCACCCTACAGTGAATAATTTGGCCATATGAACCCATTATCTGGATACTCTTATAGTTTATTCTTATTTTCCATATATTAAAAAATATATATTGTGTATGAAGTCTAGTATATTAATAAAAATATCCAAAAACTATAGATCAAATAATTATCTTCTGGTATAGAAGGTGTTATTAAAAAACATTTAAGAAACCCATCAATAAATTCCCATAAAATGGCATAACATCAAAGAGGATATTTTCATTATTCACAATCAATTAGGTTATAAAAATTTTATCTCCTTAAAATAATAACATGGTTTGATTTTTTTTGTACCAAATAATATTTATTATCACCCTTTAAAATTTACTGAATTATAGGTATTCTCTATATGAAGGTTGATTTCCCATAATTGGAAATTTATGTCTGAAATACATAAGAAAATTATGATGACACTGATAATTGAATCACATGCTTATAAATAGAGTGTTAAAAGGTTTTGTCTTAAAAGAATCCCATGAATTTTTACATGAAAGGGTTATACTTTCTAGATGAAACAATTTACCCCTTCATTATCTTTATCAACATGTCAACTTCAATTCATTTCATTGGGATTTGTATAGTTCTACAAAACTTATGGGACCTAAATTAATATATAGAAACAGTAATGGTAATAAATAACTTTTTTTACATTTTTAATCATTTTAATCAACTCATATAATTTGATGGGTGATTATTTCTAAATTATTAAACTCATAAGTAATGAACTATGAAAATTATGTAGATAAATAATAAATGATATATATTTTTTGTCATATTAACATCTATATTTCTATTGAAGAAATATATTATATATTCCTATAATAAAATATTAGGCTCATTTTTGTTCAATAAATAATGGTTTTTATAATGGTTTTGGATTAACATAATTATACCCCCAAATAATATAAATCTAGTAGTCCATCTTGTCATGTTTTTGTTCATCGGGCAACGATTGTGTCCCACCCATTACCCCCCATTATATTTTCCCTATACACATATGTATTAATGCCACATACACATGTACAATTTAGAAATGGATTTAATTTCATGGAAACCCCTTACTATACACCTAACCAAAAATTTGGGATGATTCCATTTGTTTTTTCATACCTCATTGGATTTTACTATATATTTAAAATCATAAAAAACAAAATTAAAATAGTATTTTCTATGAAATAAAATGTCAAATACTACCTATTAATAATAATTTAATTGCAATTATTGTAGAAATTTACACACGATATGATCCAAAATTATCCTAAATCATAGTGTTTTTTAGAAATAAATTGCATTGTACATCCAAATTTTACATGGATAAAAAAAATATTTTTTATAATTTCTCTAACAAGATCATTATGTTTAAATACACTTCCATATTTTCACAGGATAATCTAGAAAATTGTTTAAGGAATGGGTGAGTTATTAACCCTAGTAATGGAATTTTAAATCAATTGAATAATATAAATATGTACATGTTAGAGAAGTGTAATTACATGGTAACATGACTACTTGGTTATTGAAATATTGAAGAACAAGTAATGATATAACATGATTAAACAATATTGACATAGGAATGAGGAATAATATTAAATTTTAAATCATAAACATAGGAAAGGGTTAATACCACTGTCATCCTACTATGTTGGACAATTTTCAATAGTGGATTTGGTCTAATCCCAAATATTATTCTTGAAATATAATTTGACAAAAGAAATACCCAAAGAATTTGAGAACAATATTGGAAAACCACTAATTTTCATGTAATTTATTTGAAAGGACTTCCATTTGAATCAACCAACATAAAAAATACATTGATCCATATTAATAACAATTTTATAGTGTGTGTTTTTATAGATAGATATACATAGTAAATGAAGGATAAGTATATATAAGTGAATACTATTGAGTGAATATAAAGATGGATATTCACAATAAAAATACTTTTTCATAGAAAAACATAACACTACTTCTTGTAAAATTACAGGGGTATGTCGTATGTTAGGGGGATTGATTAGATTTAAATTAGTCACTCATTAGTTTGAATTCAAAATTGAATTAATATTGATGTGTTAAATAATATCACAAAATGAATAATTTTTTACTAAAGGGGAACAATATATTGGAGGTGTTTTAAAAATACCACAAGGGGGTGATTCCAAAATGTGGGGAGGAGATTCTTAAGATATTGGGAACAAAATTAATAGGCTCTGGAGAAGAAATGATTGTTTAATTTCATGATCCATGTGTTATTATTGTTGTGAAATGAGAGGTATGGTGGGATCATATATATATATATAGGATAATTCATTATTAATTTCAATATATATTTTTTTGGATATTTATAATAATTTATTGAAATTAAAAAATAGTCAAATTTTTTTAACCATGGATTCTACAAATGTGATGTGGTTTTCATTATTTAACAGGATTATGAGACTAAGTAATTATTATAATACCCATGGTGATTTTCACCTTCGTCATACAATCTAATGATTTGGTTAATAAAATTAAAATATAATATAGGTTTTTATGGATTCATTATTTCATTATAAAACTAATAATATATTATAAAAAACTCATTAATTTTTTTTTAATTTTTATATTATTCATGGGTATTTTTTTGGATTCTATTATAAAATTTTTGGATCATTATGATACATAATTTGCATCATATATTAAAAAGTATTTGAGTTTGTAAAAAAATATCTATGTTTAAAATTTTAAAAAATCCACATTTTCTTATTTTTAGATGATGATTTTAAAAAATATATTTATTTAAAAAAAATTATTTTATAATATTTACTCTTTATATTTTTCAATAATAAATGAACTGGTATGGAAAAATATATATATTTTGGAAATAAAATGTTTATTACATTTGTTAAAAATATTTTTTGACACCAAAAATTTATTTTATCATTTTTATTTTAGAAACATTAATTAATAATAATATTCTTCTTAATTTCATGTATTAAAAAATTATGTGAATCCAAAAAAATGAGTTTCTTGATTTTAACTAAATCTATCCAAAATATATAATTTCTATCACGTCATTTCAAATTATATGTTTTGTCAAACTCATTATCTAAACATTAAAATATTTATACACAAATTGGGTAAATATTATCATTATTCTATCAAAAACAATTGTTATATTTTATATAGTTAGGATCTAAATGCACATTTAATAATTAATTTTTTTTATTTCCTATATTTAAGGTGTGTTAGGGAGGGATTTTATTGGGGTGGTTGGATATTGATTGGCTTGGATTTGATATATATGATATTTAACATCTATCATAACATGACTAATTTAAGCATTAGTTAATAATTCTTCAATTTGAATTGATGATGGGAAATCCACTGGATGATAAATCACTCAGAAGCTCTAATTAATTATCACTATTGGTATGATCTTACATGTTAATACTATCTTTCAATTCATTAATATAAATTGGATTGTATCATAAAAATTAATATACAAATCATAATGTACACAATAATATTGATAATTAATTCTTTTTATGATGTTTAATAATTGACTAAATATAATCGAAAATATAAAAATTTAAAATTTCCAAACTCGTGCAGGATTTTTCTATGAATTCCTTAAAAAAAATGCATGTTTAATTAAAAAAATGGAAAATTTAAAGTATAATATATTGGGTTATTACTTTACACATTGTGTGTTTCTATGAAATACATATATTGTTATTGATAATTTTTTAATGGAAAACAACTATGATCACACTATGTTTTCCTATACTCACAAAAAACAAAATATTACCCTGTTGGCTTTTAGTCCACCATAAAATGTATTTGAATCATAATAAATAATTTATCAATATTTATTATAGATCATAAATTCAAAAAACGTATTATAAGACTGTAAAATAAAAAATTACACTCCCACACATATATGAAATCACCATAAGTCCCTGATCAACCAACTTATCTGCATTCAATAATGATATCCTTATTTATAAAATCCCATTCTATATAATATAAATTATACAAAAATTGAAGTTCTTTATCAAAATATTAATTATTAAATAAGGATTTAAAATGTAAAAAATGTAAAAAGTCAGTGGAATATATATTAAAAATGTTATGAAATGAAAAAAATTCCATGAACAGATTCGTTATTTTCCACTATATTTCTTTCCATGTCTTAGAAAATCCACCAATTAAAACCAAAATAAGGAGTCCAAATATCAAATTGATTCACCGTTTAAATTATATCACCCTAAAAAAAGATGTGAAAAAATTACTATTAAATTAAATTAACCTGAAATATTTTTTGAAAATGGGATATGTATAGTTAATTAATAAACTAATATAACATTTTGATCCTCATAATCATAGAATACTAGATTAGTAAAAAAAAATTAGAATGGATCATACCATGGGGTTAATTATGATTTTTCTCCCTAAAATAACATGGGATCAAAATGGTTAATGAATTATTTATTTTATGAACATGTAACAATGCATGTCATTACCTACCAAAAATAATATATTTTGTTACAAACTGAAAAAATATTTTTTTATGTATATAAAAATTTATCCTAATTATAAGATTCATTAAATCCATTCATTTAATTGATTTTAAATATAAGAAACCAACAAAAAATCATAATAATAACATTAATGTGACAAATAACCAATTACAACATATCAATAAATGTTATAATTATAAGGCCTCAGCCTTACACATTACTTATTATTAAATTAAATGAATAATTCACATTGAGGATCTTTTCAGGTTTAGAGTTTTAGAGAATTAGGACATAACTATTACATCTCAAAATATTACAAAGTAGACACTTCTACTAAGTTTCCATAAATAAAAAAAACTCTTAAAAGAAACATGTCTAGTTCCATGTTTTAGATAACATGTCGTTCCTTGATCCCATCCTTGAACCTATTCATCTTTATGTCCTGTGTGAAACATTTCAAAAACTTAGGATGAGCATAAAAAGCTCAGTAAGGGATATAAAAATATGGAAAGGAAATATGAGTACATGTATACATAAGAATCAATGAAATCATACTTTACTCATAAAACATAAGCACTTTAACATACCTTATCAAATCAGGAATAAAACATAGAAATCATAAGGAATAAAGGTAACTTGAGGCATTCATAACATTCTTAGGTAGGGAGTAACCATCTTGGTTACGTTTGGAATACCCATCATAGTATATTCCCTAAATCTCTTTGGAGAAACCTTAACGTTTAACTCCTTCGTGTTACCCAATGCATTGGAGAGCTATATCGGGCTCACCCTCCCTTAGTTTGTCATGGAACCACTCATTTTCATAACAAAGAACAAGAACCATAACATAAACGTATCACATAAAACATGCATAAAGGAAACATAACATTTCCACATTTAAATCACAGTATAACATTTTAAGATATTGAAATAATGAATCCATTCAAAAAAAACATTTTCAAAACCATTTAAAACATTTAATAAAGAGATTTTTGAATCAATGTTTCCCATACCACCTTGAAGAATTTAACATTTTAAACCATTAATATGCACATAAATAATTCCTTAAAAACATTTTGAAAACATGGATATTAATAAGAACAAATCATTAAAACATTTAAATTGATATTTTGGTTAAAGGGTTTTTACCAAAATTAGAGACACTAGAATACAATAATTGATGGAATAACATTTAATCAGAACTTTATTATATCATGAGAATAAATTGATTCATGATATAATATTCCAGAGGATAGTATATACAACATATAAGAGTGAATTGGTTCATAACAACAATGAAGTCTCAATAGAAATGTAAAATGTGATGAAATCCCTTATAAAGAAGGTATCCTTAAATTAAGGATAAATCAATCTCAAAATTATGTGTGAAAAATATAAATACACCCAATATAAGTGGATATTAAGTGTAAAACAATAAAAGGTCATTAAAACATATTCAATGGATTACATATTCAATAACTACATGTTGAACCCAATGAAATCAAAATTGGGTTAAAAAGTTCCCTTGGTAAAATTCAATAGCCTAACGACATCACTTCAAAATTCAGAAAATGAGTTGATGAGAGATAAAAAGGGTATCTCATCACTTGGACATAAAATTTACATCAATAAGGATATATAATAACATATCCCAACATAATTTTATGTGAATTAAAAGACATAAGAAAAGAAGTTTTTTAAAAAGAGGAGGGTGAAAGGTTCCCTTACCGACTTGGGTAACTTTCAAAACATACACCCAATTGAAGAAGGGTCATAAAATGAATATGTAAATACCCATAAATGAAATTATATTAAAAAAGGAGTATAATAATGTGCAGTACATACACCACTCAATGTAAATGGTGGAAAATGTAGCATAAATCTCACTGGAGTAAAAGTGAGATGAAAAATCCCTTACGAAAAGTCGACAGCCTAATGGTGCCACTTAAAACATTCAAAAAATGGATTGATGAGATCAAATAGGGCCTATCATCATATTAAAATAAAATTTACAGAAAGAGGAATATAAAATAACATCCCCCAACATAACAAAGTGGTTCTTAAAAGAAGGGACATAAAGGAGATTACTTAAAAAGAAAGAGAGGGGTAAGATCCCTTACCTCGTGTCCGACATGACTCGATCATTCTTTAATCTCCTGAATAATAAAATTTGGTCAATTTATAATTTCTTAAAGACATCATTTAAATATTATTATGCAGTTCATATCACATATTATAATGTTAAAATAATTGGTTAATAAAGTGAGTTCATATCATACGATTTTGTCGATGTTCGGTACATGAGTAAAAATCGAACTTGTTGGAAAAGAATTTTCCATGTAGTTATAGGTAAATCATATCCAGAATAGTATTGATGTTTTAAATATCATATATATCCAGTATATATTCATTTTATACTATTACATAGCATTTGGAGATAAAAAATTAAAAGCACCGTTCATGGAGACGGTAGGCCGTACGTACGCATGAACACTACTTTCATTTTTTGTCATATTAATGGAATTAAAACAAAATGAGAGATATATATATTATAATTCCAGAATGATATACATAATTTAGATGAAATATATTACATATATATCTATTATATATATGTACTTATAATAGTACATAACATTTTGAGATAAGAAATGAAATGTACCATTCATGGAGACGGTAAGCCATACGTACGCATGAACGCTTCTTTCATTTATTTTTTTTTTGTTTTAAATGGAATGAAATAATAATGATATAGAGGTATATTATAATTCCAGTAGGATATCATATGTAATAAAATTAATTCCATCATTTATACGTCCCACATATAGCATTAACGAATCAAATCACTTTGAAGGGGCGGTAGTCCGCACTTCCAAAAATGAAGATATCGTGTTTTCCCATAATGGAAACCATAAAAGTATGACATAAATGAAAAAAACAGAAGCTTAAGGAAAGCATAAACATATTATATATTATATATAAATATAGTGACATCTTAATGTCCACCTTTTAAGGTGTTAAAATAATATTTAACAATCATCGTTTGTTGAGGCAGTAATTCCCCATCAAAAGGTGGTTAATCGTCCTTTTAAAGAATATTAGAATGTTTATGCTTAAAATTGGATTCATTCGCATTTTTAATCCTCTAACATTTATTGTAAAAAGTTAAAATATTTGACAAACATATATAATCATTTTGTAGTTAGTTCTGTTCATTCCCGCCATTACAACGGCTAGGCATTAACTACCATTTAAAAT
Organism: Viscum album; assembly: GCA_963277665.1. NCBI lineage: Eukaryota > Viridiplantae > Streptophyta > Magnoliopsida > Santalales > Viscaceae > Viscum > Viscum album. The sequence goes on along the minus strand of OY728161.1, from coordinate 1,184,120,852 downwards.
AATATTATTTTATTATTAGAGTGCAACGTAAGATTTCAAAGAAACTCGTTGTTGTGTATTTGGTATGCCATCGAGCATAGCATTCCCTTTAAAGTAGTATTAACATTTTATTAAAAAATATTGATAAACATTAGAATGTAATATTATTTATTTACCTGGCATGTTACATCCTTCCCCCCTTTTTGGGAATTGCGTCCTCGCAATTTCAAAATTGGGGTTGGAAACTTCATTGAAGGTCCCACATCAGAACAAGAGTCAGTAAAACTACCACTTTAAAAGAATGGGAGAGAAGTACAAAGATCACCCGAGTTAACCCATACTAGGATTCCACGTATGAATATATGGACATGGAGGAGAAAACAAAGGGTCATGTTCTGATGGAGAGTGATAGTAAACATGTCTAAGAGAAATTTAACCATAAGAAAATCACAAACATGTGATGGGTTAAACGGTATTCAATTCCCCAGTAGGAAAAGTTAACAGACAACATTTTTTTTAAGTTACTCTTCATTGAGGAATTTATTTTTGAGCTTAACTAAATCATAATGAAACATACATACGTTTCAGATAGACTTTCAACTTTTACTAGATTCCTTAATCAAACTCATATTTTCTCCAAAAGACGAGTATTTAGGAAGACTTGTTCGCATTAAGAGTACTATAATCATCTTCGTGAGAATCACCTAATCCAAAAAAGAGAACTATATATTTCTCATGTATTTAGGCAAAAACCAAAACTAAAATTGTTAGTATGAGATCAGATAATCCACAAAAGTATAATCCTTTATAAAAAGAAAATCTATTCTTAATTTCCAAAATTTGTCCAGAAAAAAAGACCCAAAGTTTCAACGAAGACCATTCGATAAAAAATTGTCTATAAAATTCTTCAAAGTAAACCAAACTAATATTGAAACACAAATATTTGAAGGATTTAATCATATAGTCTTCCAAGGTACAAATTAACTTTTATCTCCAAATAACGTCAGTTGCTCTTAAATTCTCATATTGAAAAGTAATTAACCTAATCACATATCCTCCATCATAGGTTAATCATTTCCATAGATAACAAAAAATAAACTTACTCTTGATTCCTAAAATCATCTAACTAAAAAGAATTAGTACAAATAACCCGGGACTTCACATATTCCAATGGTAGGCGATAAATACCAGTCGCACTTTGGTTGTGGGTTCGATTCCCGCAGCTTTGTCCGACGCGACGGGTTGTCACACGGACTTTGTGTTGTCCTTTTTACAAAACTATATAATTCTTAAAACATTCCCCAAAACGAGCTAAAATCTTCAAAAATAATCATAAGATATTTTAATTTCAATTTTATCTCATTCCTTTCATTTTCCATCATAATATAAAATAACCCATAATTACCTCAAAAGTAAGGATCATATAAACCCTAATGGTTACCTTTATAATTATTACCTAAACCTCAACATCGATTGGTTATCTCTTACATGATGCATTACAGAACATACCAAGGTACAAGTGGTTGATCATGATTCCTTGATAGTTGGTTTAGAACAACCACGAGTTTCCTCATTGAATCCCCCATTTCATCCAGTCTCTTAATCAGAGAACCACCACAGTTTCCTTCAAAACTATTGTCACTTTGGTGCCTCCTAGATCCATCCATTCACCAAAAACAGAAATGTCAGTGTGAGTATATCAACAAAACCACCATGTACTGATGAGGAAGATAAACACTAAGATATAATTACTCATTCACTTTATCTAAAACTAGGACTCTTTCTGAAATCCTAACCATTATGGTAATGTCACTTATGCTTAGAGAATACCCTTACCTCTAAAGTTGTCTAAACCGAACTTTGATACCAACTATAAGGCCCCAGACTTAAACATTACGTATTATTGAATCAAATAAATAATTCACATTGAGGATCTTTTCAGGTTTAGAGTTGTAGGGAATTAGGACATAACTATTACATCTCAAAATATTAAAAAGTAGACACTTCTACTAAGTTTCCATAAATAAAAAAACTCTTAAAAGAAACATGTCTAGGTCATTGTTTTAGATAACATGTCTTTGATTGATCCCAACCTTGACCCTATTCATCTTTAAGTCCTGTGTAAAACATTTCAAAGACATGGGATGAGCATAAAAATATTAGTAAGGGATATAAAAATATGGAAATGAATCACGAGTACATGTATACATAAGAATCAATTAAATCATACTATACTCATAAAACATAATCACTTTAACATACCTCATCAAATCATGAATAAAACATATAAATCATAATGAATAATGGTAACATGAGGAATTAATGACATTCATACACAAGGAGTAACCCTCTTGGTTACGTTTGGAATACCCATCACCGTATATTCCCTAAATCTCTTCGAATAAACCTTAACGTTTAACTCCTTCGCGTTACCCAATGCATTGGAGAGCTATATCGGGCTCACCTGCCCTTAGTTTATCATGGAACCACCTGTTTTCATAACAATACCCAAGAACCATAACATAAATGTATCACATAAAACATGCATAAAGGAAACATAACATTTCCACATTTCAATCACACTATAACATTTTAGGATATTGAAATAATGAATCCATTAAAAAAACCATTTTCAAAACCATTTAAAACATTTAATAAAGAGATATTTGAATCAAAGTGTCCCATACCACCTTGAAGATTTTAAAATTTTAAACCATTAATATCAATATAAATAAATCCTTAAAACCATTTTGAAATCATGGATATTAATAAGAACAAATCATTAAAACATATAAAACGATATTTTGGATAAAGGGTTTTTACCAAAATTAGAGATACTTGAATACAATAATTGAGGAATAACATTTAATCAGAACTTTATTATATCATGAGAATAAATGGATTCATGATATAATATTCCAAAGGATAGTATATAAACTATATAAGAGTGAATTGGTGCATAACAACAATGAAGTTCAATAGAAATGTAAAATGTGATGAAATCCATTATAATGAAGGTATCCTTAAATTAAGGATAAATCAATCTCAAAATTATGTGTGACAAATAAAAATACACCCAATATAAGTGGATATTAAGTGTAAAACAATAAAATTTCATTCACACATATTAAAAGGTTGACATATTCAATAACTACATGTTGAACCCAAAGAAATCGAAAATGGGTTAAAAAGTTCCCTTGTTAAAATTCGACAGCCTAACGACATCACATCAAAATTCAGAAAATGAGTTGATGAGAGATAAAAAGGGTATCTCATCACTTGGACATAAAATTTACATCAATAAGGATATATAAGAACATATCCCAACATAATAGTATGTTAATTAAAATACATAACAAAATAAGTATTTTAAAAAGAGGAGGGTGAAAGGTTCCCTTACCGACTTGGGTAACTTTCGAAACGTACACCCCCTTGAAGAAGGGTCATACAATGAATATGTAAATACCAAAAAATGAAATTATTTTTAAAAAGGAGTATAATAATGGTCAGTTCATACACCACTCAAATGAAATGGTGGAAAATGTAGCATAAATCTCACGGGAATAAAAGTGAGATGAAAAATCCCTTACGAAAACACGGCAGCCTAACGACGCCACTTAAAACATCCAAAAATGGATGGAAGAGATAAAATAGGGTCTCTAATCATATTTAAATAAAATTTACAGCAAGAGTAATATAAAATAACATCCCCCAACATAACAAAGAGGTGCTTAAAAGAAGTGACATAACGGAGAGTACTTAAAAAGAAAGAGTGGGGTAAGATCCCTTACCTCGTGTCCGACATAACTCGATCATTCTTTAATCTAATGAATAATAAAATTTGGTCAATTTATAATTTCTTAAGGAAATATTTTTAATATTATTATTCTGTTCATATCACATATTATAATGTTAAAATAATTGGTTAATAATGTGAGTTCATATCAGACGCTTTTGTCAATGTTCGGTACATGAGTAAAAATCAAACTTGTTGGAAAATAATTTTCCATGTAATTATAGGTACATAATATTCAGAATAGTATTGATGTTTTAAATATCATCTATATCCAGTATATATTAATTTTAAACTATTCCATATCATTTGGAGATAAAAAATTAAAAGCACCGTTCATGGAGACGGTAGGCCGTACGTATGCATGAACGCTATTTTCATTTTTTGTCATATTAATGGAATTAAAACAAACTGAGAGATATGTATATTATAATGCCAGAATGATATCTATAATTTAGATGTAATATATTACATATATATATCCATTATATATATATGTACATATAATAGTACATAACATTTGGAGATAAGAAATGAAATGTACCGTTCATGGAGACGGTAAGCCGTACGTACGCATGAACGCTACTTTAATTTCTTTCTTTTTGTATTAAATGGAATGAAATAATAATGATATAAAGGTATATTATAATTCCAGTAGGATATCACATGTAATACCATTAATTCCATCCTTTATACGTCCCACATATGGCATTAAGGAATCAAATCACTTTGAGGGGGCGCTAGTCTACACTTCCTAAAATGATGATATCGCGTTTACCCATAATGGAAACAATAAAAGTATGCCATAAATGAAAAATATAGAAGCTTAAAGAAAACATAAACATATTATATATTATATATAAATATAGTGACATATTAATGGCCACCTTTTAAGGTGTTTTAATAATATTGAACAATCATCGTTTCGTGAGGCAGTAATTCGCCATCAAAAGGCGGTTAATCGACCTTTTAAAGAATATTAGAATGTTTACGCTTAAAATTGGATTCATTCACATTTTTAATCCTCTAACATTTATTGTAAAAAGTAAAAATATTTGAAAAACATATATAACCATTTTGTAGTTAGTTCTGTTCATTCCTGCCATTACAACGGCTAGGCGTTAACTACCATTTAAAATAATATTATTTTATTATTAGAGTGCAACGTAAGATTTCAAAGAAACTCGTTGTTGTGTATTTGGTACTCCATCGAGCATATAATTACCTTTAAATTAGTATTAACATTTTATTCAAAAATATTGATAAACATTAGAATTTAATATTATTTATTTACCTGGGATGTTACAATAAGCCCCTACAAAAAATTTGTTATCATGTATAATGCCCAACTATGCTAGGAAAATTTAATAAAAAATATCCAATATTCCATTATAATTATTACACCTAATATGTATAAAATATTATTAGTATTGAAAATTTAATCTAAAAATGAGTATATAATAATTTCATTTTAAAAAAACAAAATTAATTAGATTATTTCTCATGCCATACTTGAAAATAATATCTCAAAATTTTATAACCAATTTATCAATATAATCTATATTATACATCCGCTCATAATATAAAAATTGTTTTCATGAATATAATAGGAAACGATTAAATAAATTAATAATTTATATATTTTGACATGACGTAATCATATTATGAAAGATTTATAAATTAGGGATTTATAAACAATTTTATAATTTTCAAAATAACTATGGTTATTCCATAATTAAAATTACAATAATATAATCATTAATAATATTAACTATAATATTTATTTCGTTATATGTAATATATATTAATTATAGTCTATTATATTTGAAAAATACATTAAATTTAAAATAGTATGTAATTTTCATAATATTAATATCATATATTTTATATATATAATAACCTATTCAAATCAACAACAAAATGCATTTTGAACATCTTACACAATTTTTTTTATAAAAATAATTTTGAAAAAGTTAAAAAAATACATCAAAATCATTATTAATTTTATTTATTATTACATTTATATTTCCCTTATTTTTTAACTAATGGAAACTATATAAATTACTCTCATAATATCTATATATTTATTTTATATCAATATTTCAATTAAATAAATATAAATATAAATTTATTTTGAATTAATTGTTAGTAATATTATTATTTATTTAATAAATTTATAAAATAAATTTATTAAATAAATATTAAACAATAATAAGTTCAAAATTTGTTAAAAAATATTAAATGAAGGAAAATAACATAAATAATGTTTTCATAAAAACATTTAAACCATATTATTCTATATATATATATATGATAAAAAATAATTTCATTACCACATTATATTTTATCATATACTTTATTTTTTAATTCTATATGAATATTCCACAAAAGGCAAAAACATTATTATGATACGAATCGTAATTATCCATTGATAATTTGTCATATTTCTAGCAATGGACCCTATGTGACACTAATTCACAATGCTAATCAATAATATCTTATGATAAATACATTGTATCCAGATAACATAATGCCATGATGTAATGACCCGAACCATGGCCATCTATAGTTGATAGAATTTTAAGTACATATAAATCTAATCACACTAGATTACATTCTCATGACCATGGATCAGTAGTCCTCGAAGTCATATATATATAAATATTACATTTCATTATGGATATTCTATTTATTTCTGTATAATAACTTATTTCTTAATGATATCCATAGAGATAATCTTACAATATATTCCACTTCATTACCATGGTAAATATAAAACACAAGTAAAGGGTCATATCAACATATATTTATGGGATATAATACAATGAAATATAACATGGAATAAGGATATGAATAAGAATAAAACATAAATAAATTATATAATGATATAAATAACATAAAATAACAAATTCAAGACAATGAATTATATATTATCATGTAACATATAATAAATTGATATGTTTGATTGCATAATATAATATATTATAGACTTATAGTTGAGGCCTTATTCCATGATTTTATACAAAAACTGTATGGATGCCCATATTACCCTTTTTTAGCCATTGCATAAGAATTACCAATGACCTTTGGGGATATATAATTAAATTTCCCACCCATCAAATAAATTTTCTATGAATTCCTTCTAATAATGAATGATCATACACATTACATGGAATAAATTTCAATGACCAATAAATTAAAAACTTTATCAATTATTCTTATCATTAAATTGATTAAATGGATCACTAATATAATCCCTAGTTAGAAACATAATAATGTTGTCATATTAAATTCTATTTACTCTTATAAAGAATAATTAATGATTACTATATTTAAAATAACATTCCACAATAAGTAATTAGTATTAAATTATGTCATAAATATACTTATAAACATTGTGATTTTCAATGATATAGGTATTTATAATGGTAGTAATTAATGTAAGAACATATATATTTTAACATCTTATAAATAAATAATTTTGGTCCATATAGAGAACAATAATCACCCAATGCATATCATATGAGATTTCCAAGCTATTTCTGATGTAAGTACACATTATCGCACCGAAACTAACAATAGAGTTAATACCCAATCAACTACATTTAGGGTCATTAACAATAGGTTAATCAAGATTTGAGCCATGTCTAATTTTTTAAGGATTTTGGGATAATATATAATGGACAATCATACACTTTACTAAAATTTTATGATGCGTTAATTCAAAGTGGAGGAAAAATCATGGAAGCGGATTATAAAGTCAGAATAATGTGAGTAGAATGATTACTCACACAGATAAGTTATTTTAAATATTAAAATCATATGATTATTTATATAGTAACTATATTATAATGTGTTAATTATCTAAGAAATAATTATTGATGTGATTAAATTAATTATACACATATAATGGATCCTTATTTCAACATTTTAAATGCATAAAATAATTTATAATATATTTTTTTGGTATCATATCATATATTATAGTCAAAATTAGAAATTATTATATTCATACATATTGAAGTAATAATATAGAATTTTGGATTAAAATATGTTACACATGAATAAATTAAAATTAGATATAAGGTTTGAGAATTCAGAGCCCTAAACTCTCATGAACCCCTTTGAAAAAAATAACATACTCTTAAAAATACAATAAAAAATAATGGAACGATTATGGATAGGCTTCTTGAGAGATATATTATATTGGAAATTTAAATTATTTTTTTTATTGAGATTATATTTATGGTATTTATCGGCTTGTTGATGAAATTTTCTCAAATATATGTGTGATTACATTATTTATCCACTGTTAAATGTGATACACTACAAGCCTTGGTGCTCTATTAAATCTCCTACTCTATCAATATAAATATTAGTACCAAAACATTAAATTAGTGTATAATAGTTTGAATTTCTGTTTTTATCATATTTTTCAGCTTGTATATTCAATATTGTAATTTATTTGGAAAATTTTATCTATATTATAATCTTTTTTTAAAAATACTAAAAAATGTCCCAAAATGGATAATTTCATTGTAACAATTCTAATATGTTATAATTTTTATTTATTTAATTTAATATTTAACAATAGTATATAGTTTAGGTCATGTAGATACATTCATTAAAATAACAAAGTTCTTAAGAAGGTAGATTTTAATTTTATAAATGATTTAAATGATAATTAACCTAGAACATACTATCAGGACCTCCTATCAAAAAAAATATTCTATATTTTTAAATTGTTATATATTTTTCCTTCATGTTTTTATGTAAACTTTACATGGCTATTGTCTCTACCAACAATAACATTGATCATATATATTTTCTCCCTAACATCAATTGTTGATGGTCAAGTTTTGTTTTTTAAGATGATATTCCAAGATATAATACCAACTCTACAATATGAAATAAAATATCTTAATTAGGGTTTATTATTTTTTTCTATTCCATCATTCATCCATTATATGATAATTAGATATCCATATTAACATTAATTTATACTAATCGCAATGGTTAATTCTTATGTGTTATAAATAACATCCATAATGTCCAATAATCAGATTGAAAATTTATTATACTAACCCATGTAAATAATAATCCACATATATATATATATATAAATACATCTAAGTAAATTCATATTGTTCTCTAAAATATTTAATCATTTTTATAGAATGTTAAATTTCTTCCACGTAATAGAAATGTAACTCATTTACATGTTATTATAATTTTATCTACCGGAGTACATGATATTAGAGTTTCAATATATTGTTATAGTTTTTTGCGTATTTGTTTTATCTTTATTTTTACATTTTCTTTTACATTTTCTTAATATATCTCATAATATTAATTTGGAATAATAATTTCTAGATCATGTAACAAAATAGTGATTCTAATTTGTTTGGAAAGATATAATATTGGGTATTGCGTTCTGCCCCTATACAATTTCATCCTCAAACTTATAATATATTCCAAAATAAATGAATCTAATAAAATCTCATACAATCCCCAAGATATGATACTTTAGCTTATATATTGATGATTCCACCAAGGAATCTTCAATATTAGGTTCATTTCATTTAAAAATAATTTTTCTATTGTATAATGAATATGAATTATCACTTCATCAAATGAATGTATAGCCTCAAACTGAATATTATCAACATTTAAATAAATGTAATGGTATTTAATAAAAAATTAGAATATATATATATGGATGATATTATGTACACGCGTTTTTGTTAGAGGAATGGAAGAAAACAATATATTGGGCCACTTATCAGCTCTATCACATTCAATAACCCAATATAAACATTGATCATCATTTCATTATATCCAAATATCATGACCCATTAATGTGATGATATATTCATGAATACATTTTATTCCACTTAGAATTAAATATCATACATTTGATTGTTAATATAATGTTTTATTATAATTTGGGGAGACTTCTTATTATTCCTTATAGATCTTACATTATAAATTTTCACTTCACAATTTTATGGCCCCAAAACAATCCTATCACTATCTTCATCGCAAAATATTATACATTGAAATATATTTTCATAAGGAATCATATTAATCCAATTTAATATTGGATTAACATGGCTTATTTTTTTTATATCCTCAAAATTGAAAATAATAAATTGAAAAACCGTTTCATGTTATGATAGGTTTACCATAGAATTTATTCTAAATATATTAATAGTACATTTGAATTTTCTATATATTGTAGGGTGGATGGTCATCATATGATTAATATATAATTGTTTTTATTTATAAATATTATTCAAAAAATATAACATTCAAAAATTTTCATGATAAATGTAGATTGATTTCTATTTTATAGGAAGTCTCAAAATATATTTTACATAAAACATTTCATGATAGTGGAGAAATTTTTTTACATAAAATTTCTATGAAACGTTGTTATTATGTGATATTATCAACAACTTCACATATACAATTACTAAACTAATTATTATTTAGAATACCAATGATGGATAAAATATTACCATTTTCCCAATTATATCATAGTGTAGTTATAGTCTCTATTAAATAGTTAATATGATTTATTTTAGCCTTGGCCTACTAGAATATAGAGAATCATGAAATGTAATTTAAGATTATCTCTACATATATTCCATCTAATTGTTATCTGTAATAACCCATTATATAATTGTATTTATAGGTTTTATATAGAATTTTGAACTATTATCCTAATTTAATTTGTCCTTCATCAACATTGGTATTGATGGAATATGTAACCTGTAACAAAAGGATAATACTCTTTCATCACTATTTGTAAAGTCGATAAATTTATTGATCTTCATATATTCCATCGACAATTTTAGGGTTTATCATCATGTTTGGATTTCAAAATCTACAATAATAATGATATTATAGTAATTATATTAAATAATAATGATATATCTCCTTGAATAATATTATCCCAGTTCATAGACACTAAATTTTTTTGGATTTAATCATTCATTACCATATATATATAATTCAATTTCCATATAAACAAAAAGCATCTACCATATTACGTATATTCCCCATAATATTAGGGATAGAATATTAGTAATTATTTTTTATTAATTACTATAATATTTTCATCATATCATGATCATTAAGACAATTAATGTATTGAAAACTCTAGTTGTAACTGTATATATCATGTCTCTCTCCATATAAGAAATTCATCCAAATATATTGATAGATTATTATATTATCTAATTCTAAATCATGATTTATATAACAATTATTATATTGTTTCAATTTGGATGATTTATAGGCTTCAACACTATAATTTTACTTTAGAACACATTTAATACATTTCCTCGATGAGATACTATAAATAAAAATTCCTTCATTAAAATATGGATGAGTGAACATTGTTGTGTTAAAAAATATTCTCATTAATTGTACAATTTTTTTCTATTTCCATTTTCAATGAGATCATGACACAATTAATGATCAAATTATATAATGTATTTTCCAATTGAGCTTTTTTTTAAATAATTCTCAGATAATATCTCACCCACCGTTGCAAACCATATAATTCTTAAATGATAGTAGGTCATGGATATCCAATTATAAAATTTATTTTTTAGGCCCAATAGTTATAAAATTGTTTCCTATAATATGACATAAGAATGAATCATGTAGATGTAAAAATAAACATTTATTGAAATTCACATATTACTCCCTTTCCCTCAATAACTCAAAAAGAAATCATAGATGTTCATCATTATTCTAATAAACGTTAGTGTTTATTATAATGTAATAAATAAAAACCACCCAAAATTATCAAGGATTTATTTTAATGAATTTTTAATTTAATCTATAAACATATATGGGTTATTTTATAATTGACATTACAAAACAGGTTACTGAATATTACCATAACTCATATGAAATAATTCCTTTATAATTTATTCATCATTAATATTTTATTGATGATAGAATGTTGGTGCATCAACAAAAAAATAATTTATCCTAATTTACGTTTGATCAATTTGTTAATCTATATAAAGCATTGGATTATTTTTCATTAGTGTAAATCAATTGATTACTCTATAATAAATTCATAATGACATTGAACTAACATTTATATTATATATAAAAAATAGTTTGACCCATTGTGAAACAAATGTTTGAAAGAATTATTTATAAGAAAATATTTTTAATTTATTATTTAAATCAAATAAGTCAACTAGTTCTATATTATTTGGTAAATTATCTAGTAAATCTACATCAGGTATAATATCTTTTGAACATGTAATTACTCTATTATAGGGGTAATAAATGTAATTCATTTGAAAAAGCATTAATATATTCATTCAAAAATAATACCTATTATATTATTGAAAAATATTGATAAAAAATATATTGAATGAAATCCATAGAATTATCATGAATTACATAATTTTGATAAACTACTTGTGGTTTAATGAAGTTATGATAAGGTAATTAATCCATGAAAAAAATAATTCCCTATATTCCTCACCAATTTTATCCTCATTATCCAAATAATAAATTAATTACTTTTAATTCAAGTTCAAATTATTCCCTAATAAAATATTGTATTACTCTATATGCGTGATGATTTTATTTTAAGCTATACATCACTCATACATCCCCATTGGAATAACATGTTTTACCTTTATTGTAATTAGTGTTCCATTAATAGTTATAATTGCTAAATCATTTATATTTTTTAGGGGTTTTATCAAATTCAATGAAAAAATGAGTGATATATGGGAATTAATATATATATATATATATAATCAAACATGTTATTATATAACTTTTAATATATAATCAGAGTACATGTCATCAAATCTATTGGTGTATCAACTTCACCTATTTTTTTTAATACAAATGACCTTCACCTATGATAATATTTTAATGATAATTATATATTTTTTTATAGAATTTATTTTTTTAAAACTCAAACAAAATGTTGAAAATGATTGTAAATTATTTTCTTCCAACTTTATATTTCAATGATGATCCTAAGGCTAATCTCTCTATATTTTATTTATAAAACATACACATGTTAATATGTAATTGGAATTTGTTTAAAAAAAATATTACATATTGGTAAAAATAATCTTATTTTCCTTTCATTCACATCCACCCATTAAACGCGGTGATCCAAAATACTATTAATTAAATATTTTCATTAATTAGTGTATGATATTGTATAATTCCATTTTCTATTCATTGTGATTGTTAGTATCTACTGTCATGATTATAACGTTTTAGAATCTATTTTTATATGATTACTATGATATTAATAGTAATAATTTGGATGAATAATCAATTAAATTTAGATGATATAATACAAAACTATCATTAATAACCATGTACAATTTAACTCATAATCATGTATATATTATTCTATTTTTTCTTATGATAAAAAATTATATTTCCATCCATACATGATTCACTCATGGAAAATGTTGTTAAATTTAATATAAAAATTATCACATTACAATATGTGTTCTAAACCTACAATTATTATTTTTAACATTTAGTTAACATCAATAATATTTCACTAACACCAGATAAATAATTGAAATCTATAAATTATTTCTCCTTAGAATAATTTCTTATAAGACCATATTATTTTCACTATATAATTATTTCATTAAGTTGGATCCAAAGTATTACTAGTTTCAATAAATCATGGATGTTATTTCCCCATAAAATTACTCAATGGGGATGATACAGGTGCAAGGTCAATTATTTTCTATATCAAGGAATATCTATTTGTCACAAAATATATTAATAACCCTATAGTAGTGATTATTTTATCCAAAAAATATTAAGGAAATTATCATGATTATTTCGATAGTCATTAAATTATTTTTGGTTTTTGGCCTAGTTTCTATTTCTCCATGTATGTACCTTTACCTATAATGAATTTTATTTTTTAATTACAAGTATTATAACAATATTATAGTTGTGAACAATTTAAATAAATCACAACAATATAGTAAACAATTTTAGAGTGAATAAATATGTTATATCCCTATGTTCACCGACGTTTAGACCCTTTGGATTCCATTATAACCTGAACTATTATTATGTATAATATTTAAACCTTGATAAAAAGTCTAAGTGTTTTATTGACTAAATTTAATTCAGATTACTCGAGATTAGAATCCAAGGATCAATGTTAAGTTGTCCTCAAGTGACTAGATATATTAATATTACTACACAACATTGTTACATTCATCAATTGAATAAAATAAATTATTCCTTAATTTTATCCTTGGATGAAACCATAAAACGTTTGCACCATTTATAATGGTTGATAATGAAATGACGTAAAGGATGAGGATGAATACTTTTTATCGGATGTAGCATAATAGAAACAAACATACATAATATGGGCATGAAAAAATGTTTTAAAAACGTAATCAAATTATTTTTCATTAATACCATAATCAATTAATTTTTTATTAATGTTTTTAAACATATTAAAGTAAATATTTAAATTTACTAGAATGTATAATTCTAGGAATTATTATGATATTTATAATTCCTCATTCCCTGAATTTATATCAAAATAATATAACTTATATTAAGAAATAAATATTGTCTGAGGTCAGATAATATTTAATTTAGGGGCTCTATAACTACATAATTCAACTATCAAATAAATATATTATGAATTTTTTCACGTAATAAATAATCATTTTATTTAAAATAATGAATTTTCATGATTTGTGAAATTAAAATTCTATCAAAATTAATCATTTATTAAAGTGGATGATAAAAATTCAAAATTTATTTTATATATTGAATTCCTAATAGTGTATAGTCTAATTTCCTTGACACATATAAAAAAACTAAGGATTAAATGTTTTTAAGTAATTATAGACATCTTGTTTTTGGTATTTAATTAAGGCCTCCATGAAAATTTTAAAATTAATTTTTCCAGTGAGATTGTTATTTTCAATGGGAGGTGATTATGTAGAAATTAAATAATCAAACATGAAATAAAACTTTCAATTTCATCCATTCAAAGTATTATAATAATTTCATTTATATCGCCCAAATTTTTCATTAAAATTGTGTTTTAATACTTTTTTGTTGTGTTCCAAGTAAAAATGAGTGAATAACAAATACTCTACATTTATTTTTATTAATATAGTTACCTTTTATTTTAATAAATAGAAATTAACTATTTTCTATATTGATATTTGATAAATATAAAAAAATTCATTTCTAAGGATTGTAATTGTTTATTGACATATGAGACTATATTTATATGTTTTTTATTTAACTAATTGTCTTCATATTCAACCATATATATCTTTCCCTTTTAACTATTCATAATCATACCATTCATCAAACCATTTGCCGTATCCTTGGGAATGGGAACCTAAGAAAGTGTTATCTTATCTGTTTCATTATGTATATCATGAGAGATATCATTCTATGATTATATAAATTTAAATGAAAAGAATAAGGGTATGGTGTAATGAATTCACATTAAATTATCATAATAAACCATTAATATATCATAAAATTGAGTCATTAAATAAATTATTATTATATAAAAATATATGAACCATAAGAGTGTGAAATAATCATAATTAAAGAAAAATAATCTCAATTCATAAATATATTTCACCAATATTTCTATAAAAACCATCTAATTTTCATGTTTATCTTCCATGTCTATAAAACATAGTGAAGAAATACTCATCACATATTTATCGTTATGGATAAAGACCATCATCTCATTTCACACTATGGATCAAAGATATATACCTATTTCTCATTTTGGATCAATCCCATTGACATTTTCCCATTTTTACATCTTGTGATATACATCAATACATAATTTATTTTTGGGAGATATAGTTTTCACAAATACTTGGTTATAACATGACCACCACCCTTGGTTCAACTATGTCCACTTCCCATGGTTATAATGTTACCACCATCATTGGTTATAAAATAACCACCATAACATAATTATATATATATATATATATATATGAAACATTATCTTAATGAATTAATCATATAATGAATCGTTAAAATAAAATGGTCTCTGAAACATTCCATCATCGAATAAAAAAATAAATTTAATTGTTATCATAATCATCTCATCATTTCATAATATCATAATACATAAATATTTATAAAACATTATAGTGTTCGATTCAGCCAGACAACTGACCTAGTATGTTGGATTTCCGGAAGCACATTCCTGATCCCCAAGGGCTGGTAACAAGTGTCGGGGTACCAGAAATATATCATGGGAACGAGTTTACACACATGAAAAATAATTAATAACCAATGGGAATAAAAAATATATAACTTAATAATCATAACAAATGATTGAAGTACAATTATTACATTCATTACTTAAAAATTTAAACCAAACACAAAAATAAATACAACTGATGGGGAGAAATGAAACGATCCCAAAAACAGTCACGCGATGAGAGGAGCTTTGTCCTCAAGCCCCCACCACAAACACCAATAAGGGAGGAGCACTAGTAACCTCAATGAAAATCTCCTAACATCATTTAATTACATAAAATACATAACAATTTCTATATGCACCCAATGGTGTATTCATGTTTTGAACTAAAGCCAAGTAGGATTCCACCCAATAAAATAGATTATATGACAAAATATTATAGGATATATAAACATGTATTTTTTATAATGAAAAATCTAGAAACATTTTTAGGGGAAACAATTAATCGGAAAAATAATTTCTTTTGTAAACTAACAACAAATTACATCGTCTGCTGATGTTAAGGGCGATATCAAAAAAGAAAACAATGTCATGGGAAATTCCTAAATGAACAATATAAATTTGGACACTAGGAATTTCATATCATGGTGAGACATAGTATATCAACAACAACCAATAATGTTATAATGAACAATCCACTAGGAAGGAACATCCCTTGGGCATATTGGCCTCCATTAATCATCAGGTTTTAGTGAGTATTGCAATCTGAAATCAGCCAAGATGAATCCAGAACTAGACACTTGAGTCAACTACCATACTAGTTCTTGTCCTCCCACCTATATACCTATGTTTCCCTTCCTACTCAATTTTCATTTCACAAGTCATGCAGATCACTACATTATCAAACACACATGATAATAAATATAAAAACACTGAAGATTTCACCATTTCTATAACCAAAACCATTAAAAAACATGATTCATCCCACCAGTATAATTTATAAAACATCATTAATAATCCTAAAATATTAACATACATGAAATCACCCATTTTCTCTAAAAAACGCCACTTTCAAGCCATACGAATCACAAAAACATCCAAAAAACATTTTTTTCCTCTTGAAAAATTCATTGAAATCAACAATGAATCAAATAAAGAAAATATAAATCACCAAATAATTTTTAATCATGGAGCCACCTACCTCATGTAATGAGTATTCTAGAAATATGTGCTACTCCACAACTACACCACCAAGGGATCCAATAATCATATGATTAAACAAAAAACATCATTATTGAATAGAAATGAATATGAACTAACAATTAATAAGTCACTCAAACAAATTGAGATAGGAAAAGCCAATAAATAATAGGACCAAAAATTGAAGAAAGGATTAAATTAAGAGAATATGATCTTAATTGAAAAATATTAGATAAGTCACACCAAAATCATCCAAAAACCTAAGGAACATGGGTGGAAAAAGTAGTGTGAGGGTACCTAGGGTGAGGAATCCCAAATGGGTTAGACATCAGTGATTTATAGTTTAATACTTAAAGGGCACATTCATTATTATTTAAAAAAAATTTACCTTGACAAGATTCAATGTTTATCAACATAGTTTTCCAAACTGTGTTGTAAACATTCACTTCTTACAAACCCAGAAGGATATGAAACATGGTTTGCCTATATGGATTAAAAAACATATGATTAACCAAATTCTAAAAATATTAATTTCCTACATGGTTACCAGGACAATGGATCATGGTTTAGTGAACCACTCGCCAACCATGCACACCATACTACAATGCCCAAATACAACCATTTCCCTAAAAAACGCCCTGAGAAAGCCAAAGGATAAACATGTTATAAAAAATAATCAAAAGTTATATATGAAAATGAAAAACCAGGTGTGAAAATTCGCCAACCATACCCCCCATGGTCAACTCAAAGCGTTATCAGATAATAAAAATGGGCACTCGTCCTCAACCCATGATTTATTTTCCATCGTATCATCCACACCATTCTTGTTCTTCCAAAGGACCCATACTAGTCGAATAGACATCCAATGAAGAAAAATCTTTTGAAAATATATAATATTAATTTTTCCTTTTAGACAATGAAAAATATGGCTCCAACTCTAACTCTTCCCGATTCAACATATAAGATAGACCCAGACTGTAATTTTTTAGATATCAGTCATGGAACAAATTATAGACTGAAAAAATCATGAGGGGAAATGAAAACATCTATTCCAACCTAATGATCTACTTGGTAATATCAAAATTTATGAAATAACTTGTCAATTGCATCCATTTCTTACCAAATTTTCCTTGACCCAAATGAAGTGTGTCTTTCTAAAACACATAATCACCAACTAAAAAATCTAAATCCCATCATATAAAATCAGCATAATATTTATTGGTACTTTTAGCTATAACAAAAATATACCTGATTAGATTGATATTATCAAATTTTCCTTGAACTGTTACTAAATCCAATAATTAGATGTCTCCCCCCTCTTCCTAACACTAAGGTGACTGACATAACCGGCCATAGATGTGCCTCAAAAGAATCCATTCAAATCGATTAATTATATCTATTTCTGTAGGGAAAAATAACCAATCTCAAATGGTTATCCGATGAACCTTAAAAATCATAACACATGACCAAATAATGAATTCCAAAATTTGATTCTTGAATTAATTTTAACCACATAATTAATGATGGTATGTCATACTCTACATGACATGTGTCCCCATTTCCTTCCTGAGGACTTCCCAAAAATAGGAGCTCAAATACTGTTCCATCAATATAAAATTATTGATGGAACATGATTAATCCTCTCTATCTCATAAAGATACAATTATCCAACCTCATTCACAATATTTTATCCTTGATAGAAATGAAATCAGCTTATTTGGTAATTTTTTCAATTACTAACACAATACTATTACATACTTGGGGTGTATGAGGCATTCCAATAATAAAATCCATGATGATATCATCCCACATCCAGGTTTCGTTGGAAAAGATCGGAGGGCCTTCAGTTTTCAACAAAGAACTACTGACCAGTATAAAACAACAATATGAATTTATTTATACCCCACTTCATACCTGGAGCTCAGAACTACTAACGCAGTACATTATACATTTTTTATCTTTTGGATGAATGGAACACTGTGACTAATGGTTCTCTAGAATCACCATCTTCCTCAATAGAAAATTCCACCACAGAGAAATCATTGAATCAGAAAACTCCCTTGTTAAACAATGAATAACTATATAAAATATCCCCAATATTAATATGTTTTATGCAATGCATCAATAAATCCTCACCAAGAAGCTTATTTTGAAACATATCTAGATGAATGTATCAATTTGACAGTGGAAAAGAAATAATCTC
Organism: Viscum album; assembly: GCA_963277665.1. Classification (NCBI taxonomy): domain Eukaryota; kingdom Viridiplantae; phylum Streptophyta; class Magnoliopsida; order Santalales; family Viscaceae; genus Viscum; species Viscum album. Next base: position 1,184,101,436 of record OY728161.1, on the reverse strand, counting down.
AACTATACACCTCGGTCTCTATGTTCATTTGAGAGAATAATCACATCAAGGGATAATCATCAATATACTACTTCATCACCTTCATTAGAAAATTCCTCCTCAAATAATATTTTAAAAACATACCCCTTCATTGGGTATACCTAAAATCAATGTCAATTCCTTGGATATACTCAACCCATAAACTCTAGCTCAACTTAAAATCCATTGGGTAGAAAATATATTCCAATGATTTATTATATGAATAAACTAATAATTTCTCGCAAAAAATTAATGATTCCACCTATTTAGGGCAGACATCACCATATGTAATTCCATGTCATCGGTTGGTAATTATTTTCATGTGGTTAGAGTGGGTGAGATCCATATCCCAACCCATAGAAATATTGTATAAACACAAATCTTATACCCATTTCTGAGGAATCACAATAAACCGCAAAACCATTTCCGGATTCTAGAAATCTCAACATAGAAGTGGGAGTCAACTATATCTTTTTCTCCCTAAAGGATTATTTTCAATAATGTATCCATTCAAAAATTTCACATTTTAATATAACTATTTTCATGGGTGAAGAATGATGATGGAAATCCCTAATAACCCAATAATAATACACACATGGGCCTAAAAAATGACGGATCTCAAACAAATTATTCTGCAGCTACCACGACATCATTGCATTGATCTTTTTGGGCTCCACCAAAATCTTTTTTTCTAAGATGACAAAACCTAAACACTATAGCTCTTATATCCAAAATGTTCATACAGAGAACTTATCCTAATATCAATGTTTCTGATGGGTTCCCAACATGGTCTTAAAATGTCTCTCAACCTCCACCTCGAATCTGATGTAGACTATGATGTCTTCCATGAACACCATATTTTAGGAGTTGAGGTGCTGGTGGAAAACCTTTTTGATTTACACCATAAAGGCCTCTAGAGAATTTTCCAACCAGAAAGACATGAAAAAGTAGTCAAAATTGAAATAACATCTTTAGAATGCTATTTTAAGGATGTACACCTCCGTGAATATCAATTGGTGATTACAATAACATGAGTCAATTTTTGAGAACCAACATGCCCCATTATAATGATCATACAAGTCTTCAATGTGGGGTATGAGATATATGTTCTTGATGGCCAACTTATTTAACATATGGTAAAAAATTAATTGATGTAGATTCCCATTAGGCTACTTTAAAAATAGAATTGGCTTGGTCTATAGAAAGATGATCATGAGAATGAATCCTTTGGATTCCAAATCATCCTCTCGATCATTAATTCTCTCAAATTTGTGGGGACCATACTATATTATGAAAGATAAAATAGTTTTGTACTTTGTACCAATTTATTATAGAAATCTACATACAACTATAGAGGTAATATTTAAATATACAATGGAAATACCTATGAGAAATTATCAATCGCCGGATGTAATCCACCTTTAGAAGCACTACCATATTCCTCTAATGCGAGCGATGACAATCGAAAAACAAGATTTACCATTTCTATATGTGTTTGTCCATCACTTCAGGATCAAGGATCAAATTATCCATGGATGACATGGGTAATACCATCATGTTACATGAAACTCACTGACTACCAATTACAATCGATGTGTGCCTAAAAACATTCCATACAATCTATAATAAGAATCACAACAATGATTTAAATTTTTGAAATAAAAATTACCCATTCAGATCGACCCCAGAAATGAGAGTGCATAAGACAGACACCTATGAAACTTCTCCCATTTTTAATAATGTTTTTTACTATCTACATTGCGTATAGAATAAGATCTGCATTAAATTTTTACATAAAAATAAGGAAAGAAGAGATAACTAAAACAAAAGCACCCATAAAAAACTATATCCACAAAATATTCAATAAGAATAGTACATCAATATTCCATATTACATTAATCTATTACTAAATGTTCTCAGTACACATCATGGAGCTTTATAGTCTCACCATAACCCAGAGTAGGACCACTAGCATGCGGTTCTTTACCTTAACCGAATCTACCCAGATCTGGATATGTCTCTACTATCATTATCTGCAAACTAATAACTTGAAATCCTACAAGGATCTATCTAGGAAAAAAAATTTCAAGCTGATAAAAAGCCTACACTACTCTTATAAGAACAAGTGGACCTGCAACACCATTACAAGTGCCGCATAGCTCCACATTCGTGGATTTATCTCAGAGGATGTATACACACAGGTTGTATTTTCCCATCCATCCCACACTGATTTCTCATAACATACATTTCATTAAATGACATGTATAAAGAAATCCTGGAAATATGGCCCGAGGTTCCCCCTTCCATCACCCCCAGTCATCCCACATCATCTTCTTTTCTGAAGAATTGAAATTCCCATTGCTGATACAACCCAAAATGAACCATTTATTCCATTTCCATAAATATAAACCATAAATGCACAATCAACGAAATCAGTATTAGTTTTAATCATTAATAGAAAAACATGAATATTAATTTCTGGTCGTAACCCCTTCTCAAACCATTGAGCCCTCATTTTCCCATTTTAAATGAGTTCATTTACATACCAAACTATCTCATAAAATATGTTGGCATGCTCCATCATATTGTGGTCACTTTGGGTAAGATCTATAAACCTGCATGACTTAGTGTAGGCTAAGAACTCCAGATAATAATAATAATAATTTAAAATCAGCTTATGGTCTTTCCTACCATTTTGGTCATAATCCCAATCATAACCACTAAGTCCCACCACCACCAACTGGGACATTCTAGGATGAACGAAGAAAATTCCACCTGAACTACCACAAAAGTTTCATGAAATTTAGATGTCCACTCTATCATATAAATACAATAATTTTATTTTTGAGGATTTTGTTACCTCAAAAATAATTATGATTGATTTCATGAGCACTTGATCCTTTTCATTAAATGACATGGTAAATATTCTGTTACCCGTGAAAGACTGAGGACCTCCCGTTTTACCAAAACTCTGATAACCTGGACAATAGATTCTACTAATCTCTGATCAATTGGTGAGGGAGAAATATCTACATCCACTTTCAAAAGTTTTGCATGATCCCTCTGAGAAAGCATTTTTCAACCAGAAGAACCAACCACAATGAAAACCATCAAAACAACCATTCATAATTTTTTTCACCAAAAAAACTAGAATAAATCAATTCCACAAACCAATACACAGAAAATTATATTTCAATAAAATGAAAGAACCCACTTTACTCCCACAAAGGGACCATATATAGTCTTTATCATATATGTCTTACTAGGAAGAGAAGTAAAACAAAATTCGAACAACTGATGGCGACTTGGGACCTGTCATGAGGTGTGTTTTCTATACACCCTACTATCAACTAGAAACTCATGCACATAATATCGTAGCATTAGTATAAATATATTCATCCTAAAATTTCTTGGAAATAAAGTGGATGACCTTCTATGATAACATTTTGTCATGAACCAAGATGGGGTTCAATTCTACCCGACACCCAACCCGGCCAATGGCATGGACCAAAGGGAATTCTAGATCCCCATGGGACAAATTTTTTTTATATCAATCATAAATAAATGGATTTCTTTCACCCATTTTAATAACCATAAATAACCAATGGTATCAAACTTTACATAATAGTTTATCCACATCCAAACATTGTACCACTATTCTAATATTCCGTACATATAACATTAAATAGTCCCCAAAAACAACAATAATAGGATTTGGTGAATAAACAATCCCAAAAACCTCCATGTAATAATAGGAACATAGTCCTCAAGTCAACATCACAAACACCTCCAAAGGAAGGCCCCTAGAAAACTGGACCACCGTCTCCAAACTTTTTTCCATTACAACAATCAAACTTAACAAAAAATACATACAACCAATGGTTTATGTAGTATTTGAGATAAATAGTAATTGTATTCCAAAAATAAATATTGATTCTATGAAAAAATATTATAGGAAAACACATCATGAAATTTTTATGAAGAGAAACACAACAACATTATTAGGGAATACATTTCAATTACAAAAATTATTTTCATTTGAAATGAAAAACCCAGTGCACCATTTGCTGATGGAATGTGAGATATCACAAAAGATCACAATTTCATGGGAAATACATTAAGGTACTATCCAAAATCGGACACATGGATCCTTGAGTCTCATTGAAACATGGTATAGTTACCAAAAAAAATATTGTTCTCATGCATGAACCACTATGTGGGTACAACCATACCTCATAGTGGTCTCCAATCATCATTATGTTTTAGTTGGATTTTTTATCGTTTATCTTGCAAATTTAATCTGGTACAGTCCACATCCGGGAAAATTTGAGTACTAGTCCTAGTCCAACCACCTTGATACATAGGAATCCATTGAGGTTTAATTTACATTTCACAAGAGACATATATTACTAAATTTACATGATCACATGCCAATCATTATAAACAAACCAGATGAGTCATTATTACCATAACAAAAAATACATTCAAATAAAAATTCACACCAAAACCCTTCGATTTTTTTTCACACCACTTGACTAATTTATAATAAACCATTAAATACCATAATAAAGGAACCAGATATGAAATCAACCGTTTTCTCATATAATAACAACTTTAAATCCATAAAAATATTAAAACAGTTCAAAAAAATATTTTGATCCTCCTACACAATGCATAAAACACCACGATGATGAAAAGAAAAAAAATAAAATCACAAAATAACTTTTATTCTTGGAACCCCATTCCTGATGTAAATAATATTTAGGAAATTTTTGCAAACCCACAAACACACCCACAAGGAATTCTATAAATGAATTATTGAAAAATAAACATTATTATTATTCCCTAAATAATATGATCCAAATCTAAACAGTTTATCCAACCCATTTGAGATATGAAACCCCATGAAAGAAGAGTGAAAACAAAATAAAAGAAAATGAAAATAAGAGAATATGGGCTATCTTGATGAATATAATAGAATTATGACAAAAATAACCCCAAGCAATTGAGGTCTGAAAAATGAAATTGGTGGGTGATAAGTGCCTCTCATGAGGAATCCATAGTGGGGTTGACCTGGGCGATTTGGGGTTTTATCTATGGAGGACACATAGGTCAACAATTTTTTATAATGACAAGTTCAATCCACATTGTTTACCTCGACAATTTTCAAAATTCTGCGGCAATTTTGGGACCCTTACTATGGAACAAAATCAGGCCACATGGTTAACCCACACAGTTTACCAATCATCCACTAATCATGTGATTATCCTATTTCAAAAATCACAACTTGAATATATATTTAAATGGGGAGGGATGCACGGTTCTAAAAATAATTCTCCAACATTGTGAACCATGATGAAAAGCACAAAAAACATTCTTTATCACCCAAAAACACTTGGAAAATCCATAGGAGAAACATGGGATTAAAAATAAATATAATAAATACCAGAAAAATAAGACTCATGTGTAACCAAAATTGAAAGGATTTCATCAACACATTATAAAAATAATCATAAATCACCATGAAAAAAATAATATTTCTGGTATAATTGGATTATATCCCTATTAAAAAATAAAAAATATCAATGTTTTCATCATATATAGAAAATTATTTTAAATGATCACAAGGATCATTTCATGTTAAAAATGGACTATAAAAATTTAAACTAACATTTAAGCCAAAAGTATAAAAAAATTGAAAAAATTATTCATCGAGAAAAATTATTGAATATTCTAACTGATGATTTAGATATTTTATTATTTAACATGGATTATAATTTCATTCATAATGTACATGATAAAATAATGATATGATTTTCATTTCGAATAAAATAAAGGGATGATTTTTTGAAAATGACATGATGAATTTATAATAATTTTGTTATAACTTAAATCAAGTGGATAAATTTCATCACAATATAATTTGAGAGTATATTAAAAAATCATATGGGTAAATTAATATAAGATAATGTGGAATTAAAATTTATTTCTACCAAAGAGAGAAAATTTGATTATTATTCTTAAAATCATTATTTTATTCCCATTAATATATTAATAAAGGGAAAATAAGGAAATTTTTTTATTTTCTAAAAATATATATTATATTATAAGGCTTATATTTATATAAAATTATACCGTAAAATATCATTATTTGAAGTAAATCATATATAATCCAGCTAAATAAAATTATTATAATAATGAATACATACCACATTGTAATATTAAGAAAATAATGACCAATAAAAGATAACACATTTAATGGATATGTATGTATTATAATTATAATGATATGTATATTTAATGAAATTCATGTGAAGTGTATAAAAAAAAATTGGTCTATAAGGCAGCTGTCCCACCAAAATAAATGTGAGATGTAAATCCTTAACCTCAGGTCCCAACTAATTCCTACACATTAACAATTATTTTATTATTAATTACGTCCATTTTAAATATAATATTGGAAAAAAACTATCTTTATTATAAAATATATGATATACATAGGGAATTTTGTTACAAATTTATTTAAAATCATTTGTTAATTTAGTGTTTCAGGCAATAATTGATTTGTTATTAATTTATGATTTGATTTGTTACATTTGGAATGTTAATATTGATCGTAGATATAATTATAAATAGTCTTAGCCATGATATAAATATCATATACCTTTATTATATGTTTTTTTATTTATATTGATTTCTATTAGATATTAAAAAGAAATTGTACTATAATGGAGATGGTAGACCATACATACACTTAAATTATTCTTAAATATTCCTATTCAATGAATAATATAAAAAATAATATTGAATTACCATGGTATTTTAGTATTTTATGTCTAATATATCACATATATTCACTAAACATATACTTATTAGTATCCACAAAAAAGTATGTAAAGAAAACATTGCATTCCTTCAAGGGAAATTATTCCTTCACATTCGTGAACAAAATTATAAAAATATAAAAATAAATAAAAATAAATAAGGAATATGAGGTATTATAAATACCAATGTCTAATTATTTCATAAATATCATACAAATTGTTTTTTCAAAATTATATCTAGCTATAAATGGAGTTGAAAAAATACAAATTACATCAGTTTGAAAGGTGGTACTTCACCAAAAACATGATGGATAGTTTAATTTACCACTTGATGGAATACGTTACTGATGTCGTTAGTTTAATTAAAATCATGAAATAAATTTATATGGTAGGATCTGATGTTACTATATGATCATTGATTATGAATATTTGAAGGATTTAGAAGAATAAAAAAATAAGAAACAATGGATTCTAAATTTTACATCTTCTTTGAAGAATGTCTTTAGGTTTATATATATGACCTTATAAGGACATAATTATAAATATAATATGGTAAAAAGGTTGTGAATAAGGAATTAAGTATGTTATACGTGTATGAATTTACTAATACCATGTGTTTTTGAATTTTTTATAGGATATTATAGTGGTGGAAATTATTTTTTGGTGGAGAGGAGAAACATGATTTTTTTTAAAAAAATTGTTTACCCACATTTCTCATATCACACATTAAAGAAAAATTTTACATTAATTAATTTTTGAATATATAATAATGAAAAATTTCTGAAAAGCGGGATTTAGAAATGTTTCTAGGACATTTAACCTCTAATCCTTTTCGGTCAACCCCATTAGCCTACTTTGAAATTATAATTTTCTTGGTCTATGGATTGATGATCATGAGAATGAATCATTTGGAATCCAAATATTACAACTCTAACTTTAAATCTCTCATATTGGTGGGGCCCATACAATATGAGGAAAGATAAAATACATGTGTACTTGGTACCAATTTAATAAAGAAATCTACATACCACTATTGAGGTAATATTGAAACATCCTATAAAAATACCTTGGGGAACTTATCAGTAACCATATGTAATCCACCTTTATAAGCAGGACCATATTCCTCTAATGTGAGCGATGATAATTTAAAAACATGATTTACCATTTCTATATGTTTTTTCCCACCACTTCAGGATCATAGATCCCATTATCCATAGATGACATTTTTAATACCATTAGGTTACACTAAACTCACTAACTACCTATTACGATCGAAGTGTGACTAAAAAACACTCCATATAATATATACTAAAAATGAAATCAATTATTTAAATATTTGAAATAAAAAATTTCCATTCAGATCGACCCATGAAACGACATGTGCATAAAACCGACAAATATGACCCTTTTCACCTTTTTTACCATGTTTTATTACTAACTACATTGCATATAAAATAAGCTCAGCCAGAAATTATTACACATAAACAAGGCAAGAAGAGATAACTGAAACAAAAGCACAAGTATAAAAAACTATATATCCCCAGAATATTCAGTAAGAATAGTACGTCAATCTTCCATATTTGTTTCTTCTAACACTACTAGTTCTAAGTCCACATCATGGATCTTTATAGTCTCACCCTAACCTAGAGTATGACAACTAGAATGTTGTTCTTTCCCTTAACTGAATCTAACCAGATCGTGATATGTCTCTACTATCATTATCTCCAGACTAATAAATTGACATCATAGATGAATGTAATTTTAAAAAATCCTTCTAGAATATACGAAGTATAAAATACTCAGATAAGAACTTGTGGACCTGCAACACCATTACTATTTCCCCACAGCTCCACATTCTTTGACTCATCTCAAAGTATATGTACACATAGGTTGTATTTTCCCATCTATCGCACAATAATTTATCATTATAGTCCTTTCATTAAATGACATATATGAATAAATCCTAGAAATATGGTCCGAGCGTCCCCCCTTCATTCATCCCCAATCATCCCACATCATCTTTTTTTCTGATGAACTGCTATATCCCATTGCTGATACCACCCAAAATGAATGATTCATTAAATTTTCATCAATATAAACCATAAATTCATTATCAACCACTTTAGTATTAGCTTTAACCATTAATAGAAAAACATTAAAATTAATTTATAGTCGTAACCCCTTCTCGAACCATTGAACCCTCATTTTCCTTTTGGAAACGAGTTCATATACATACTGAACTATCTCATCAAAGCAATTGGCATGATCCATCCTAGTGCGATCAGTTTTGGTAAGATCTATAAATTCCCATGACATAGTGTAGGATAAGATCTCAGGATAATAATAATAATTTTAAATCAACTTAAGTTTTTTCTTATCATATTGTTCGTTATCCCAGAAATGAACACTTATTCCCACCAACACCTAATGAGACATTCAAGGAAGGACAAAGAAAATTTCAGTTTAACTACCTCAGGATTTTCATGTAATTCAGACATCCACTCTATCATCTAAATACTATATTTTCTATAAGGATTTTTCTACCTCAAAACTAATTAGTCCTATTTTCCGGAACTCTTGATCTTTGTCATTTACATGACCTGGTAAATATTCTTTTTACCAAGAAAGAAGGGGGGCCTCTTGTTTTCCCAAATACCTAGTAATATAGACCATAGATTCCACTAATATTTGAACAATTGGTGAGGGATAACTATCTACATCCACTGTCTGTATTTGTGAAAGATCTCATTAAGAAGGCATTTTCTTATAGGAAGAAACAACAACAAAGAAAACCATCAAAAAAACCGTTCATAATTTTATTCACTAATAAAAACCAACATCAAACAATTCAAAAAACCAATACACAAAAACTTATATTTCAATAAAAATGAATAAAGAACTTTACTCCCACCATGTGTCCATATATAGTCTTCATTATATATATCTCACCAGGAAAAGAAGTAAAACAAAATTTGAAAAACTGATGGAGACATGGGAACTATCATGAGGTGTGTGTCTAGGCACCCTAAAATAAAATAGAAACTAATGAACAAAATATCATTGATTTTTTCTATATAGATTCATCCAAAAATATATTGGCAATAAAGTGGTTGACCTTATCTGACTTAATTTTTCCACGAACCATGATGGGGTTCAATTCTACCCGACAATTGGCCCAGCCAATGGCATGGACCAAAAGGAAATCTAGATCCCCATCAGCCAAAAAAAATTATTTTATATCAACCATAAATCATTGGGTTTATCTCACCAATTTTAATAAGCATAAATTACCAATGGTATCAAACATTACATAATTGATTATCCACATCCAAACACATTACCACTATTCTAATATTCATTACATATAATATTAAATCATCCCCAAAAACAACTACTATATAATGATGCTAATAACACCATCCGAAAAATATCCATTTAATAAGAGCAACATAGTCTCCAAGTCACTATCACAAACACCAGCAATGGAAGGCCAATAGAAAACTGATCCACCATCTCAATACATCCTTCCTTTACAAAAATCAAACTTAACAATTATTACATACACCCAATGGTGAATTTATTATTTGAGATAAATATCTGTTAGATTCCATAAATAAATATTGATTCAATCAAAAATTATTATAGGAGAACACATAATTAAAATTTTATAAATATAAAGGCAGTAACATTTTTATGGAAAACTTTTCAATTGAAAATGTTATTTTTATTTGAAATGAAAACCCCAGTGCACCGTATGTGGATTGTATGTGAGATATAACAAATGATCACAATTTCATGAGAAATACCTTAAGGTACTAGATACAATGGGACACATGAAACTACGAGTCTCATTAAAACATGGAATAATAACCCAAAAAGTAGTGTTCTCATGCATGAACCACTATGTGGGTATAACCCTATCTCCTAGTGGTATCCTTTAATCATTATGATTTAGTTAGATTTTTTATAGTTTATCATGAAAAATTAATTTGTTACAATCCACATTCGAGACATCTTGAGCACTACTTATAGTCCCCCAAGATAGATACATAGGGATCCCTTCAGGTTTAATTTATATTTCACAAGCTACATATATAACTACATTCAAATGATCACATGCCAATCATTATAAACAAACATGATGAGTCACTATTCCCAAAAATAAATTCATTCAAATGAAAACTCACCCCAAAACCATTCGAAAACAATATTCACACCACATGACCAATTTATAATACCCCATTTAAAACCATAATAAAGGACCTGTCATGAAATCATCCATTTTCTCATAGAGTAACCACTTGAAATCCATAAACATAAAAAAAATTCAAAAAAATATTTTGAACCTCTTACACAATGCATAAAACACAACTATCAAGAAAAGAAAAAACATTAAAATCATAAAAAATTATTCATTGAACCCCCTTCCTGATTTGAATAATATTCAAAAAATTATTAAAACCAAAAAACACACCAAAAAGGAATAATATAAATGCATGATTGAAAAATAAAAATCAATATTACTCCCTAAATAATATGATTCAACTCTAAATAGTTTATCCTACCCATTTGAGATATGAAAACCCATGAAGGAAAAGGGGAAACAGAAGAAAAGAGGATGAAAATAAGAGAATACAAAATATCTTGATTAATATAATAGATTAATGAAATAAATAACCCCAAACAATTGAGTTCTAATAGTTGAAATGGGTGGGTGATAAGTGCTTACAGTGAGGAATCCGCAGTGGGGTTGACTTGGGTGATTTAGGGTTTAATATGGGGAGGACACATCTATAAACATATTTTTTCTAATGACCAGGTCAATCTACATGTTTTATCCATGCAATTTTCCAAATTTTTCTGAAATTTTGGTCACCCTAATATCCAAACAAATCATTCTACATGGATAACCCACACAGTTTATATATCGTCCACTAATTGTGTGATTTTCCTATTTCCCAAAACACCACATGAATATATAGTTAAATGGGGATGGATGCACGGTTTGGAAAATCAAGCTTCAACTGTGTTCATAATGATGAAAATCCCAAAAAAACATTCTTTATCACCCAACAACACATGGGAATGCGAAGGGAGAAACATGGGATTAAAAATAAATAAAATAAATACTAGAAAAATAAGACTCATGTGTAAAAAATGGAAAGTATTTCATCAACACATCTTAAACATAATCTTAAATTACCATGAAAAAATAATAAGTACAGTATAATTTGATTATATCCCTATTAAAAAATAAAAAACATCAATTTTTCGATCATATATGGAAAATTATTCTAAATGATCAAATGATCATTTCATGATGAAAATGGCCTATAAAAATTTAAAATAACTTTTAAGCCAAAAGTATATAAAAACTGAAAATGTTATTCATCGAGAAAAATAATTTAATATTATAATTGATGATTTAGATAATTTATTTATTGACATGGAGAATAATTTAATTCATAATGTACATGAAAAAATAATGTTTTCATTCTCAGTTAAAAAAACAAAGGGATATTTTTTTGAAAAATGACGTGATGATTGTATGATAATTTTTTATAAATTAAATCATGTGAATAAATTTAATCACAAAATAATTTGAGAGTATAATAAAATATTTAATGGCTAAATTAATAAAATATAATGTGGAATTAAAAGTAGTTACTACCAAAGAGAGAAAAATTATATATTATTCTTAAATTCATTCTATTATTCCCATTAATACATTAGTTGCGGGAAAATAAGGGAAAATTTTAATTTTATAATAAAATATATTATATAATAAGGAATCTACTTATATATAATAAGACCATATGATATCATTATTTGATGTAAATCATTGACAATCCAGCTAAACACAATTATTACAATAATAAATCATTACCACATTAGAATATTAAGAAAATTATGACCTATAAAAGATACCAAATTTAATTGATATATATGTATTATAAAAAATTTGATATAGATTGTAAAATAAATTAATTTGAAGTATATAGACCCCCCAAAAAATAATTGGTGTATAAGGCATTAGTCCCACCAAAATAAATGCGAGATGTAAATCCTTAACATTATGTCACAACTTAATACTACAAATTAAAAATTATTTTATTATGAATTATATCCATTTTAAATATAATATAGCACAAATATTATCATTATCATAAGAAATATGATATACTAAGGACATTTTGTTACAAATTTATAATAAATAATATGTTAATTTAGTGTCTCATGCAATAATCACTTCGTTATTAAATATAATTTGATTTTTTACATTTTGTATGTTAAAATTGATCGCAGATCTAAATCTAAATAGTTGAATCCATGTTATAAATATTGTATAGCTTTATTATATGTGTTTTTATTGTAATCAATTTTTTATATATATTAAACATAAATTATACCATTATTGGATATGGTAGACCATAACACACATGAATTATTCTTCAATATTCCCATTCAATGAATAATATAATAAATAATAATTAATTTCCATGGAATCATAGTTTTTATGTCTAATATATCAAATAGATTCACTAATCTTATACTTTTTATTATCCAAATAAAAAGTATGTAATGAAAAAATCACATTGATTCAAGGGGAATTATTTCTTCACACACATGAACAAAAAAAATTGAAATCTATAAAAATAGAAATTAATTAGGAATTTGAGATATTATAAATACTGATATCTAATAATTTCACAAATATTATAAAAATATTTTTATGCAACATTATATCTAGCTTTAAATAGGGGTGACAAAATACAAATTGCATCAGTTTGCAAGGTGGTAGTCCACTAAACACCTGATCGATACTTTAATTTCACACTTGACGGAATATGTGATTGATGCCGTTAGTTTAATTAAATTCATAAAATATAAATATATTGTTGGTCCTGATGTTACTATATCATCAATTTTTATGAATATTTGAAGGATTTAGAGGAATAAATAAATAAATAACAAAAGATTCTAAATTTTACATCTTATTTGAAGAAAGTATTTAATTTCATATATATAACATTATAAGGACATAATAATAACAATAATATGGTACATATGTTGTGAATATTGAATTAAGTATGTTATATGAGAATGAATTTACAAATACTAGGTGTTTTGGATTTTTTAATTGGATATTATAGTTGGCAAAATTATTTTTTGGTGGAGAGGAGAAACATAATTTTTTTAAATAATATTTTACCCACATATCTCATATAAAAAATTGAAGAAAATTAATACATTAACAAATTTTAGATGATATAATGTTGAAATATTTCTAGAAAGTATGATTTAGAAATGTTTCTAAGACATTTAACCATTAATCATTTTCTATCAACCCCATATACACACATTTGAACCTTAAATGTGGTAAATAATTATTTTAATATAGAATTTAGAAATATAATCATTACATTATGTATAATATAGGATATAATTATCGAATATATATAATAAATGTTATTAAATTCAATGAAAATATCTTGGTAAAATAATTTTAAAATTAATCCCATAAACATGACAAACAATTGAATTTCTATGCAGAAAATATTCAGACTTGTTGATTGTTTTAATAAAAAATTCAATATTTAATAGTTTCAAATTAATTAAATTGTATATATAAATAAATGAATGAATAAATTACAATATTAAACAAATATTAAAATAAATTATGCTGGTAAATGATTTAAATGAAATTTAATTTTTTATAAATAACAATATTTTATTTTTATTAATCGAAATATTTATCATTTCAAAATATTATAATAGACTCACTCAAAGATAATTCAGAAATTCTTATTTTAAAAATGATAAACATTTTTTCATACAAGTTTTATAAAAGTGAAAAAATTAACTTCAATTTTTTATTAATATGTTTTCAGAAAAATAACTTTGGAAACAAATAATGAACTTACAAAAAATTAGTTACTTTTTTGCCTATATGTTTTCTTTATGTAAAAACATTATAACTAAAAATAAAATGTATTCATTACTATTAAAAACATTAGTCTTATAAGATAGGATATATACATATTTTTTAAATAAAAATATTCATAGTATATTTTAGTTTGATTAATATTATGGTTATATGGTACATAATATTTCCATGAAATGAAATTTATTATAGAAATATATATTTTGTAAAATCTATATGAGTAACATTATCCCAACATTAAAATAATTCTCACTCTTGAATGTCTATAATATTTGAAGATAAAACTATGGACTCATCTGCATCATTACATCCTCGAGTTCCCACGAAACTTCCTCAAGTAGAAGGTTACCCCTGAAAACGTTGATGAGTTGAGTGGTATTATTTTGTAGAAAATTCCCGATGTGATATAGAATCTCAAATAGTTTTTCATCATTGTAATGGTAATGTTATTATGGTATGACCTATAAGATAAGTACATGTGAATTAATTGGTATATACATTTTTAGGACATATATATGGAACACCTCATGGACATGAGATATGATGGGTGGAAGTGAAAAGTGAAAAGATATTTCCATGATATGACAATGAATTTCCGAGGTCAAAATATAACTACTACATCGTTTTCTAATTATCCAAAATATGTATTATTTTATACATGAAAAAATTCATGGAAGCACATTAGAAAAACCATCTAATTATAGATCATGGATGTAAACTTTCCTCGAAAGTTTTTGTTAAAGTTGTACTCCATTTATTATTTCTTGAATGGTAATAAAATTACATATCATTAATTACACTAGTTATAGTCCCAATATCATTATTTATCCAATTTCCTCCAATCACATTGTAGTTATATATATTTCCCCATTTAGGGAATCATAAGTATACATCTGAATGCTCAAATGGAATGTATTATTGTATAAAAACTCCTATAGAGGAAGGTTTTGGTCAAAATCACATTTTAAATCCATTGAAAAAGAACCCAATATATCCACTATATTTTTATTTTTTTCCTCGGCATGAAAATGACATAGAATATGATACAATTTTTTTTGAACATAACCTTATATCCAGAGACTGCTTGGGATTTCCCCATAAGATGAAAGTAAACATCAAATTCTACATAGATAAAAAAAATGTCGTACCCAATAAAACCATAAAAATTTTTATTGTATAAAAATCCAACATTCTGTATAAAGTAATCATTTGAAAAATAGATTATATGTGAATTGTTTTTTATTGTGATCGACTAAACCGATATAGATTTGCGACCATTGGTTTATTTGTGGAGTCTAATGAAAAAATACATAGTCATCTTTAACCATTTCCATCATATTATTTTTAATTGTAGTAATATACCATTATAATTTTATTTTTATCCACCATAAATTTTCAAAATACCATGCACTGTGAAATTTGAATTGTGATTCATCTCTTCCTGATATCTATTAGAAAATACTCATTTAAATATCAACATATTTTTTTAATATATACGATAAATAAATAATGGTGATATTTGAGTAACTTCTATCATATCTGTCTTCAAAATTGGTATTGTGTGAACACATACAGAGTTCCATAACTTTTCCTTCTCATCATAATTATGATTTAACTATGGATCATAAATCATCATATTCTATAGCTCTAAACCAACCTTATATCTCACTTTAATATTCACATATATAGAATATTGAAGAACTATTTGAGAAATATAATAGTTATAACATTACATGAAGATTTTATGATACATTTTTTCATATCTAAAAATACAAGATCTTTTATTATCCTCATCAATGATAATATAAAATGATAATTATGAATCAAATAATCAAAAACCTTTTTTTCAATCCAATGGTGGTAATTTATTGAGGGCTAGTAATCATTAATCAGTTTAAACCATCATCATAGGTTCATGGTCAACTCCTTTTAATTAAATATATAAATAAAAACTTTATGACCTATAAATATATATATATATAATTTAATCAATAAATACTATTCCTCTATATCTGTTAAAAATATTTTAGCACAAAAAAATCTAAAAATTGAGATAATTAATTTATCATATGATCCTCCAAATTTCACGAGTTAAATGATATAACCATATAATTTTAAAAATCCATTGTAATATCCTTGATAAAAAACAGGTTCATAAAATCACCATCATCTATATTGAAAACATCATATTAAAAAGGAAACATCATAATAAACACGAAAAAAATATGTTAGTTGTGTACATTGTACACATATCTCCCATTGATTGTGTGTTTAATCCTTTTGACATTTCCATATGAGCTAGGCTATCCTTTTTTAAAACCCAAATATTATTGTTATAAAATATTAATAGTAATAATAGTGTCCTTGAATATAGTAATAATCATTTAAAACAATATAGATTTATAATTTTACACAAAATATTAAACTTATGAAATGATTATTCTGCTAAAAACGTAGAGATAAAATATTTTATATATAGATATAATCTATTTTTATATGAATATTCATTAAATTACACACACACTGGCATGAGGACAAAAAATCTATATTGTTGTTGGAATCATAGAAACCTAAAAAACATATTCATAGGTGAACTGAATCCTCAATTACTATGTTCTACATAATGATAAGCAACCATAGACATAACATAAATAATGGATTAATTCATAAATTTTGTAAAGGGAAGAAGAAATTGGTGATCTCAGATGCGCAAAAATGAAAAAAATAGAGATATTTAAGACTAACATGAAAAATCGTTTACAAGAACATGATCATAATATTATAATACTGTAACCTTTATTTAAAATATCATAATATTGGTCATTGAATAAATATTAGCAATACATATGACATAATTCAGAACAGAATCAGAGAACATTAGGAAAATGATCAAAATAATGGAATAATTGATATATTTTTAGATTAGAAATAAGCATATAATATAATTTACATAGTAGTCAAGGATATCAACTAAGGATATCATTGTGGAATGTACTCATTTCCAAAACCATCATAGTATCCAGGGTTCACCACAACAGACCATCATATATTTCAAGATTCACTGCCAAGTCTATCATAGTATACAGTGTACCTTATTAAACTATGTTCTCTAACCATTTTAGACCATTAAAACATATGAGATATAAGGTATTAAGGAATTAATTGGAGGGATATTTGTGTCCAATAAATCACATGGTGAAAATATTATATATTATTTTTAAAATATTTTAAAACATTCATCATATCATAACCCGTGAAATTAATTAGTTTCCACAACAATGTAATCCTATTATTTGATATGGGAAACAAATTGGTTTAATAATAATTTCATTTTATCATTTTAGAATAACCAATCAAAAAATGAGCATATTTTATATTAATTTTTCCATGGTTTAACCTAAGGAAGTGAAATTGTATTTTTAAATAGATTTTCTTCACAAACCATTTAGATAAAAATTTGAATGGTAACATTTGTCCATATCCCCATCAAAGAATATGTTACATTAAAGGGTGTCATATTTGGTAGAGAATGGTATTAAAATAGATAAATCATCAATAATTTATCATGAGGAATATTATATTTGTTTTAATGTCACTATTTAAATCTCAATATTAAAAAAAAGTGGAAATGTACTTATTTTAAAATATATATTGAATTATATTATGGCAGCAATAAAAATTTGTTTAAAAGATTTCATGTTGAAAGAATCATTACCACATTGATAAAACACAGACTAAAAAGTTGAAAATTTATCTTATTCATTTCAATGAATGTTTTGTTGAGAATATATAAATTATTCACCAATTAAAATGATGGTGGAAAATTAATCTTCATGATGTTATTGGAACACTTAATATTCTATTATGGTTTTTGGAAAAATCAAAATGGGTAATGTTATGAGACATTATTAATATTAATTTCAAAATAAAATATAAAAAATGGGTAAATATTAACTTAATATTAAATTTAAAATTTGGAAAAATATTTTAAATAACATATTTAAAAACCATTCTTTTGGAGGAAAATGGTTTTTCGACCAAAGAGATTCAAAAATTTGTTTTTAACTATTATTAGAATCTATTGTACATAAAGATATTAAATTGAAATGAAAAAATATATTCCCCATACATAAAAATAAAATATTTAAATTAATGATTTTCCAATGAAATTGATTATTAGTTTTTATCATCATAAACATAATGAATATAATCTCAAAAATCGATGTGATTGCAACAAAAATAATTACCACTATTATAACATTGAATGAAATTCCAAATTTATAAATAAAATAAAATAAAATATTAAATATATTGAGATTAATTATGATTGTGATATTTCATATCATCAGAGATGTATATACACCTCATAATTTAATAGTGGTGTAGTGAATAATATATTTCTCAAGTAATGGAAATTGAGACAAATATCTCATAATTTAAGTCTTCATATACATTGTACATGTTAAAAATCAATGTATAATAATTATCATTTTATAAAAAATATAATATAGAAGCATATATATATTTATATAATACCTTATATTATTTTTGTATGACATTTTATTACAAATATTTTTATAATTCTAGTTTATAATCATGTATTGATGAATTTCTACTTTTTTTCATGTAGGGTTTCATTTATTATTATTGGTCTGATGACTATAATTTTGGGTCCATAATCTACAAAATATTTAACATGATTTACAAATAATAATAATTTATTATATACTTTTTATATTATTTAATACTATTAAGAGAGAGAAAATGATATACACCATTCCTGGGGACTGTTCACCATTCATTTGTAGGAACACTGCTCTAATTTTCTTAATGAAATAAAAAAATAAAGGTAAAATATATATTACCATATATGATCTATTTTTATTTAATATATATCAATTAAATTTAATAAAATAAACTTTATTACCTTCCATGTTTACAGTTAATGAAAAACATTGTTTTATGATGATATAGTCACCAGTACACACATACAACATTATCATATTTCCAAAGAATAATAATTTTGAAGGTATATGTGATATTATAAATAGATAAGTTAAATAATATTATCAATAACATATATAAACATTTAATACATCATTATATCCATCTATTAGAGTTAGTAATGGAAAAATGAGTCACATCCATTCACAAGGTGGTAGTCGGATTAAAACATAATTGATTATTTCTAAACCCATTTGATGGAATACAAGATGGTTTTATGACCTGATGAAAAAATAAAAAAATTTAGATATATTTACTATAACGCCTATATTATATCATAATTTTCTCATAATAATTGAATTATTTGGAAGAATTTTTTTTTAAAAAACATTGCTTCTGATGATAACTCTTGTTTAGACAACTTATATTCTATTTTCAAAAAAAATAATCATAGGATGTATTTATGAAAAAATAAGGATTTTTGAATGGAATTATTGATTTAAATTAGAAATCATGGTAAATATTATCTTATAGAATGTGTTTTTTATGATTTGTGTGGAGATGAAATGTTGGTTCCTTGTATAATTGAGGTAACTGGTAGGTGTAATATTTTGAATAAAAAAATATGAACTCACATTTTTATCATGAATCAGGGATTAAATATAAGGACTCAACCTTAAACCTTACATAATATTGAATTAAATGAATAATTCACATTGAGGATCTTTTCAAGTTTAGAGATTTTGAGAATTAGGACATAACTATTACATATCAAAAGATTAAATATGAGACACTTCAACCTAGTATCCATTTTTTTTACAAAACATGAACTCTTT
Organism: Viscum album; assembly: GCA_963277665.1. Lineage (NCBI taxonomy): Eukaryota > Viridiplantae > Streptophyta > Magnoliopsida > Santalales > Viscaceae > Viscum > Viscum album. Next base: position 1,184,080,869 of record OY728161.1, on the reverse strand, counting down.
AAAAAAAGAGTCATCTTTGGTTCAATGTTTTAGGCAGCATGACTTTTCTTTGATCCCATCCTTGACCGTATTCCACATTATATCTTGATAAAAACATTTCAAAAACTTGAGATGAGCATAACAAGCTCAGTAAGGGATACACAAAGAAGAAAAACTATTAGTTTTTCAAAACAATAGGTAAAAAATGAATAACTTATCATAAGTAATACTTTTCACCATTATGAAGTAGTAAATACTCCTCAATGAATAAAAGATCATTACTTACCCTTTTATAACCAAAAGATTATCATAAAACCCATATAAATAACACATAACATATAAAGGTAACTTGGTACATAAACATACTTAAATGTAATAACCATACAGTCAACTTTAACACATATTACTAAAAGGAATAGCCATATGGATGACTTCCATACACAATTCCTTGGAGGATATAAAGTAACCAAACATCTTGGTTTATCATGATACCACCCATCATATGGTTTATCATGTAACCACCCATCAAATGTCCATTTACCATAATAACACATAAAATATTTCAAATATAAACATTTCCCTAATAACATTTTAGTTTAAATCACAATATGTAATTTCAATATATTGAAATAATCATTCCATTTTCATAAAGCATTTAAAAAGAGATTTTTTTAGCCAAAGTGTCCCATACAACTTTGAAGCTTTAAATGGGTTTATAATTTTAAAAAATTAATGTACATATAAATAAATACCTAAAACCATTTTTAAAACATGACCATTAAGGATAATGATTTAGAATAATAAATATTTAAATCATTTAAAACAATATTTTAGTTAAAGAGTTTTTCTAACAAAAAGAGAGACGCTTGAATACAAATAATTTAGGAATAACATTTAATCAGAAATTTATAATATGATGATAATTGAGGGATTAATTATATAAAATTTCAAAGGACAGTATATACACCATATAAGAGTGAATTGGTGCATAACAACAATGAAGTCTCAATAGAAATTTAAATTGAGATAAAATCCCTTATAAAGATGCTATTCTAATATGAAAGATAAATAAATCACATAATTATGTGAGATAAATATAAATATACCCAATATAAGTGCATATTAAGTGTAAAAAAATTGGAGGTCATTCACACAAATTCATAGGATGTAATATTCAAGAAGTACAAGATGAACCCAAATAATTGAAATTGGGTTAAAAAGTTCCATTGTAAACATTTGACAGCCTTACAACATCAATTTAAAATTAAGAAAATTAGTTGATGAGATAAAAATAGTATCTCATTACTTGGACAAAATTTTTACGTCAATAAGGATATGGAATAACATATCCCAACATAATAAGATGTAAAATAAAAGACAAAAAAAAAATTCTGTTAAAAAGAGGAGGGTGAAAGGTTCCCTTACCGATTTGCTAACATTCAAAACATACACCACATGAAAGAAGGATAATAAAATGAAGATGTAAATACTCATAAATGAATTTATATTAAAAAAATAGTACAATCATTAGCAGTACATACACCACACAAAAGGAAATAGTGTCCAATATAGCATGAATCTCATAGAAATAAAAGTGAGATGAAAAACCCTTACTTATTTGTAATCAATCGTGTCATATGAAAAAAAGATAATGTAGAGACCCTATGAATTAAGTAAATGAACATTAAATTACTTTTGCGGAATACTTAGTACATTACAAAGACACACACACAAGGATCGTAATAGTTTAGTGTCTTTGGAAACTCGGAACGTAATCTTCTAATCGTGGTGAAAGATCTTCAACATCTCCCATAAATATCTTCCCTTTTTTTCTTACCTAAAACCTTTATTTATATCCTGGGCAAACGAAAACATAAACGGTGAGCTCAAATGCCCAGTAAGGGTAAACAAAATAAATATCAATCACATCATATTCATAAGAACATAACTTTAGGAAATATTAACCTGCAAAAGAGATCATAATTTCATAACATGGGATAAATCATAGTAGTGAAATGTAATCACAATAATCATAACTTAAAACATGAAGCTTTGTGGCATACACACATAATCATAGAGAATCATTTCTTATTAGTCAAGACTCATTTCCAAGACTATCTTAGTGGACAAAGTCCATTTCTGAACCGAGTTCATTCCTCATTTCAGTCATGTTTCACTGAACCGGTTTAACCTACCGTTCCAGCCATGTCTATCTCATGAGATATAAAATCTTTACCCAATTCATTGGAGGGAGATATAGGTCCCACCCATCTCATAATTATACCATTATTATGTGTGCCACAAAATCATAAACCATACATCATAGCATAACCCATGTAATAAAAAATGGGATTCTTAAACAACATGACATCATCAAAAAAATTCATATAAGATAAAGGAATTCATACAAATAATTCCATCACAACATAATCAAATCAATGTAATAATAGGGATAGAAACATAACCCTATATTATCTTAGATGGAAAATAATTTTGATAAAACACTTGAACTCCATTCTTGAGGAAAATATCCTTTCTACTTCAAAAACACTTTTCCTTTATTAACATGTCATACAATTCTAAACTAAAATAAGTTGATTAAAATTTAAATTTAAAACCTGTAAAGTAAGCTTCTTGGAAATAATGTTTTAAAAATCCATTCATGCCGTATAAGTTCAAAAAACATTCTTCTCGTAATTTTGTCGGAAAAGTCAAAAAGTACCTCGTATGAAAAACGAAAAAAGATTCCTTTTATATCTTTTACTGAAAACTCACTGAAGGGTAAAATTGGATATGAACTACTATAGAAGAATATAAAAATTAAATATTGAGGAAACATGGATGTGGATGATAAATATTCCCCAGTAAATTTTGAAGTATAAACAATCTCGGATAAAAATTGAGATTGCAAGATTTTCCCTTACCTTAGGCCCGATTTTCTTCGTAAGTGTCCGAACCTCATGTATAATGATTTAAATAATGTCATTGACTTATTCCAGAATCATACTCATTGTTATGATATTATATATGGTTCACTTATGACTTTATATTACCCGTTCTTTTGTAAATTCCATGTTAAAGAGCGTTTTGGGTAAAATCGTTTCATTTGTTGTCCGTGTTTTGACTTGTAATTATTAATATGATTACATAGATCAGGATTACATAATTCCAGAATATAAAAAATGATTTATATATATTATATATTCAAAATATACATATATATAATAAATCAGTAAATGGAAAGAAATACACCATTCATGGAGACGGTAGGTCATACGTACGCATGAGCGCTGTTTTCATTTCCTTATTGAGTTGAATGGAATTAAGTAGATGACATACATATATATACACATAAATATAGTATCATCATTATGTCATATATTTCATGATTACTTATTATATATACTTTATAATCATTCATGAATGGTTAACGTGGAGAATGAATCTCATCGCGTCGTGGAGACGGTAGTCCGTACGTACGCACGAGCGATGATATCGTTCTCATGATCGTGGAATTGTATCGGAGTGTATGTATACTATTTAAGAATCAATATCACTTTAAAATAATCATATATAGTTATTATGTACACCATTATACCCAACCAAGTAAGGTGGTGGTGGAAAATAGATTACACCACGACGTGGAGACGATATTCCGTACGTACGCACGCGATGTGATTTCGTTTTCCGTAGGATGGATAGTTGGTGAAATAGGATTGTTTCATACTTATAATAACATATCAGTATATGAGTGATACTGATGTTATTACTTCATAGTGAAAAAACCTAAGAAGAAGAAGTGGAAGAAGAAATAAAGTTGAAAGAATCGGTAACGGACATTACCTCTTCTTTGAAGCGCCTCTTTGAGTCCTCCTCTTAGGGCACTAAAATTGGCCTTTGAAGAAGACCAGGACCTCTAGGATGTATCTAGGGAAGTGGAGAAGAGAATTTGACAGGGGTTGGCTAAGATTTAAGGCTCAACGTGGTGTGAGGAAGAGAGGGAGGAGGTGCCCTTTTATAAGGGCGGAGAGGGGCACCTTTGGAATACTAAAAATATTATTTTATTATAAAGCCAAATTCGGTTTTAAATAGCTCCAAATCGATTTATTTCGAAGATAAGGTGGGTATGGGTCGAAATACCATAATACAATATAATTTATACAAGTTTAGTTTACTATTTTAACCTTATCATTTAGATTTAACTTTAAGATAGATAATTTTACTTTTACCGTTTCTTTTTGTGTTCTTACACTATAAGGTTAATAAGGTTACTATAACAAGACAAACGAACCCCAAGTTGTTTATTATTAATATATATAACCTTTTCTAAGTCTTTTGGCCGATACTTAGATTTTTAGGAATAAAATAACAATTAATAATATAATATTTGTTTTAAAAACTATTTTATGTCAATTTTGACACTATTTAGTAATTGATTTTTGTGAAAATCATAACAGAATTATTTTTTCGAACCATGTTAATTAAATCTATAATAACATGTAATATTAAAATGAAAAATTCGTGGAATTCATAAAAAGTCTCAAATTACATTTATTTGGGTATTTATAACATCAATTTTGTCAATATTTCATTAATTAGATAATTACTGCATCATCGTTGTGTCATAAATAAAATAAATTATTTAATGTATAAAAATTATAAATAAAATATAATTATTTAGGAAATATTTTTAGATTTCTAATGAATATTTATATTCTAATTTATCTTATGTATAACCCCATATTAAAAATGATTTACTTATTAATCTTTGATTTTAACTATTTTAACCCTTCTTTAAATAAATTAATAATAAATGTCCTAATCTAATCCAGGTGGGCCTAAATGGTCATATTTTATTTCTAAGGTTGTTTTTGGTCGAATTAAACTTATCCAATAGAATTAGGACATGTGTTAGGGTAATAATAATATCTTTTTTACCCTTAATTACCCTATTTACTTTTAACCGTGGTAAAAAAAAGTAAAAAGTTACTATTCACCAAAAATTATTTTCATCTCCTTGAACCACATTTTAGGCCTTGATATTAACTGTGTCTCTTGGATTTTTAAAATTCCACTCACAGAAGCGGTAAAATTAAGTTTTATGAAAAATTCTATTTTTAACTACCACTTAGTGGTTTCACTATTCATCAGAATATGAATGTTATCCCAAAAGTACCAAAATTTCACCCTAAGCTAATTTCGATATTCCGAATCCAAAAATGAAGTCCATTTTGAAAAATAAAATTTACAGAATTTCAAAAAGTGGTTATTACTATTCATAACGGCTATTTTTAATAATATTTTAATAGCATATCATTGTTTAGTGAAACTCGGTATTGCGTACTACACACGCTATCGAGGAAGGTCACGATTGCGTGTAATGCAAGGAAAGTCAAGGATGCGTGTTGTGCAAGCTCCTTTTAGTGTAGCGTACAAAACAAGACATTAATGAAATTTAAATGAATATTTTTCATAAAATCTCGTGGTGTTACATTCTACCCCCTTAAAATGAATTTTGCCCTCGAAACTCATCGGGGTTATAAATGGTTTACTACTTGAAAGTTTTTTTAATAGAAACCCACATCGTAAAAAAGAATACCAAAAATTGGCTTTAAAAACTAAAGTATGAAACATAATGTTTACCCAAATAAAATAATCACTGGGTTTCCACATAGGTGAAAATATAGATATGGAAGAGTAATCTAACCACCATGTTATGATAGAGAGTGGTAGAGAACATGGCTATGGAAAAGCCAGCAATCACAAAGCCATAAATTTGTGAAGATCTAAGGTACCAACTTATTCATCAGATATAAGAGCACTAGGACAATTTTTTTGGTTTTCAAGATCATTTCCCTAAAGTTGATGAAATTGGAATTAGAAGAAATACTTTCGTGATTTTGGTACAGTCTCACCGTTGGTCATTCTTTGGACAATTTCCACTTCATCTCTTAAAGAAATGAAGTTTAATTTGTCATTTGTGAAGTGTTAGCAGATCATGTGATAGAATGATGGGGCATTCCATCTGTTTCAAAAAAAAGGTTAGAAAAGTTATCAAAAAATATATAAGTCCATCTATAGTGAGATTAATCATATATGGTTCCTAAAATTGACTTATAATTCATATATCATACTGATTAATATAATAAAACTAGTTTCTACTAAACAAGGACTTACTATAGGCCAGTGGTAGGTTCTAAAGGCCAGTCGCACTTCGATTGTGGGTTCGATTCCCATAGCCTTGTCCGACGCGATGGGCTGTCGCCCGTCCTACAGGTTGTCCTTTTTCTAAAGCTATATTACTATAACATCCCATCGAAAATATAGAAAAAAAGTTCTATCCTTAAACAATACTAACTTATGTCCAACATAATCCATTCCAATCTTTAGTCTTATATAAAATACTTCGGTCCAAACTCATAGTATAAATAAAACGATTACTTGAAATGTCATCAACCAAGCATGTGAATACCATCATTTATCCCCCATATATCTTGTTGGTCACATTCCAATCTTGTGAATACCTTAATTATGTATTCTCTTGAAAAATGAATACCCATTAAACCTTAGTGAAAACATGAATGTTCTCAAAAGTTAACTCTTTCCTCATACCAAAATACAAAAATTCTATATACTCAAACCATGATATAACTTTCTCATTATATCAGTCATGATCTCATGAATACTATCGAACATTTAAATTTCTCCTTATCCCTTCATTATATGCATATCATCTACATTCCAATAATATCTGAATAACCTTTCATGGATACTGGTACCATTAATCATACACTTTCAAAACTCAAGGAAAGACAACAATGTAACAATCCTTAGATGTATCTTTATTCTATAGTACCATGAGATTACTTATACAACATTACACTTGATAAACATGTAATCATTCCACTACCTTCTTAAACCATTAACTGAGCTTCAATAACTCTTTCATCTCACATATCATTTGTAGTCTTCTCATCATCATCAACATAAATACTACCCATACGACTGTACTAATTCTCTTCATGAGACTTTCCCTTAGGGAATTGGTTTGCATAATGCTCGTACATTCCACATTTAAAACATTTAACCATTGTTGATGTCGTAGGAATACCATTATCCTCATCCACAGTGTTAACTGAGCCTTTTCCTTTCCACTTACTAGATTTGTGTCCTTCTTTTCCACACCCAAAGCATCATCCAATTCCCTTGAAACAATCTCCCCGATGCCTCTTCCCACATGATTTACATGAGGGAAATTGAACGTTAATTCCTCTATGATCATCATGAAACTCTATCTTTCTCTTATTATCTGAGTCGGGAAACTTAACAAAGTTAAGATTATTGATCATATTATGAGATTGCTGAATAGGCATAATAACGATGTTTTGACTTCCAAATCCCGTTTCATTTGGTTTCTCATGAAGAATATCATTCTGTTGTCCATCATATCCTCTATTATCATGAATCTTCTTGTTTCCAGCCATTTTCTAAAACCCAAAACGAATAGTGTGAGAGGTAAAAATCATGCTAGGGAAAACAACATAATAAATGTTTAGTACCATCAATATCTAACATCTTAGGTTTAATTCTAAGATCGTTAGCGTAATTCTAGGACTATAACCTATATGTATACTTAACCTTAGGGACATCCCTAGACATACCTTAGATATATCTCTAGGGATCTCACTAAAGTTCTCGCATCCTAGTTTCCAAAGGTTGACTAAACCTTTCCTCTGATACCAACTGTAGAGACCCTAAGCTTGACGTACATGGACATTACATTAATTTTGCGTAATACTTAGTAAATTACAAAAACTCACACACAAGGACCGTAATAGTTTAGTGTCTTTGGAAACTCGGAACATAATCTTCTAATCGTGGTGAAAGATCTTCAACATATCCCATAAAGATCTTCCCTTTTTTTCTTACCTAAAACCTTTCTTTTATATCCCGGGGAAAAGAAAACATAAAACGGTGAGCTCAAATGCTCAATAAGGTTAAACAAAAGAAATATCAATCACATCATATTCATAAGAACATAACTTTTGGAAATCATAACCTGCAAAAGTGATTATAATTTAATAACATGGGATAAATCATAGTAGTGAAATGTAATCACAATAATCAGAACTTAAAACATTAAGCTTTGTGTCATACACACATAATTATAGAGAATCATTTCTTATTAGTCAAGACTCATTTCCAAGACTATCTTAGTGGAAAAAGTCCATTTCTGAACCGAGTTCATTCCTCGTTTCAGTCCTGTTTCACTGAACCGGTTTAACCTACCATTCCAGCCATGTCTATCTCATGAGATATAAAATCTTTACCCAATGCATTGGAGGGATATATAGGTCCCACCCATCTCATAATGATACCATTCTTATGTGTGGCACAAAATCATAAACCATACATCATAGCATAACCCATGTAATAAAAAATGGGATTCTTAAACAACATGACATCATAAAACAATTCATATAAGATAAAGGAATTCATAAAAATAATTCCATCACAACTTAATCAAATCAAAGTAATAATAGGGATAGAAACAGAACCCTATGTTATATTAGATGGAAAATAATTTTGATGAAACACTTGAACTCCATTCTTGAGGAAAATATCCTTTCTACTTCAAAAACACTTTTCCTTTCTGAACATGTCATACAATTCTAAACTAAAAGAAGTTGGTTAAAAATAAACTTGAAAACTTGTAAAGGAAGCTTCTTGGAAATAATGTTTTAAAAATCCATTCATGTCGTATAAGTTAAAAAAAACCTTCTTCTCGTAATTTTGTCGGAAAAGTCAAAAAGTACCTCGTACGAAAAATGACCAAAGATTCCTTTCATATCTTTTACTAAAAACTCACTAAAGGGTAAATTTGGATATAACATATTGTAGAAGGATATTTAAATTACATATTTAGGAAACATGGATGTGTATGATAAATATTCCCCTATAAAGTTTGAAGTATAAACAATCTCGGATAAAAATTGAGATTGCGAGATTTTCCCTTACCTTAGGTCCGATTTGCATAGTAAGTGTCCGAAACTCCAGTATAATGATTTAAATAATCTCAAAGACTTATTCTAGAATCATACTCATTGTTATGATATTATATATGGTTCAATTATGACTTTATATTACCCGTTCTTTTGTAAATTCCATGTTAAAGAGCATTTTGGGTAAAATCACTTCATTTGTCGTCCATGTTTTGACTTGTAATTATTCATATGATTACTTAGATCATGATTAAATAATTCCAGAATATAAAACATGATTTATATATAATATATATTTAAAATATACATATATATAATAAATAAGTAAATGGAAAGAAATACACCTTTCATGGAGACGGTAGGCCGTACGTACGCATGGACGCTGTTTTCATTTCTTTATTGAGTTGAATGGAATTAAGTAGATGACATACATATATATACACATAAATCATGTATCATTATTATGTCATATATTTCATGATTACTTATTATATATACTTTATAATCATTCATGAATGGTTAACGTGGAGAATGAATCTCATCGCGTCGTGGAGACGGTAGTCCGTACGTACGCACGAGCGATGATATCGTTCTCATGATCGTGGAATTGTATTGGAGTGTATGTTTACTATTTCAGAATCAATATAACTTTACAATAATCATATATAGTTATTATTTACACCATTATACCCATCCAAGTAAGGTGGTGGTTGAAAATAGATTACACCGCGGCGTGGAGATGGTATTCCATACGTACGCACGCGCGGTGATTTCGTTTTCCATAGGATGGATAGATGGTGAAATAGGATTTTTTCAAAAATATAATAACATATCAGTATATGAGTGATACTGATGTTATTACATCATAATAAAACAACCTACGAAGCAGAAGTGGAAGAAGAAATAAAGTTTAAAGAATCGGTAACAGACATTACCTCTTCTTTGAAGCGCCTCTTTGGGTCCTTCTCTTAGGGCACTAAAATTGGTCTTTGAAGAATAACAGGACCTCTAGGATGTTTCTAGGGAAGTGGAGAAGAGAATTTGGTAGGGTTTGGCCGAGATTTAAGGCTCTAAGTGGTGTGAGGAAGAGAGGGAGGAGGTTCCCTTTTATAAGGGAGGAGAGGGGCACCTTTGGAAAACTAAAAATATTATTTTATTATAAAGCCAAATTCGGTTATAAATAGCTCCAAATTGATTTATTTAGAAACTAAGGTGTGTATGGGTCGAAATAATCTCATCCAATAGAATTTAGACATGTTTTGTTTACTATTTTAACCATATAATTTAGATTTAACTTTAAGTTAGATAATTTTACTTTTACCGTGTCTTTTTTTGTTCTTACACTATAAGGTTAATAAACTTACTGTAACAAGCCAAAAGAACCCCAAGTTGATTATTATTAATATATATAACCTTATCTATGTCTTGTGGCAGAAGCTTTGATTTTTAGGAATAAAATAACAATTAATAATATAATATTTGTTTTAAAAACTATTTTATGTCAATTTTGACACTATTTAGTAATTGATTTTTGTGAAACTCATAACAGAATGATTAGTTCAAAAAAAGTTAATTAAAGAAATACTAACATTTCATATTAACCTGGAAAATTAGTTTAATTCATAAAAAGACTCAAATTACATTTATTTGGGTATTTATAACATCAATTATGTCAATATTTCATTAATAATATAATTACTCCATCATCGTTGTGTCATAACTAAATTAAATTATTTAATGTCGAAAAATTATAAATAAAATATAATTATGTAGGAAATATTTTTATATTTCTAATGAATATTTATATTCTAATTTATATTATGTATAACCCCATATTAAAAATTATTTACTTATTAAACTTTGATTTTAACTATTTTAACCCTTCTTTAAATAAATTAATAATAAATGTCCTAATCTAATCCAAGTGGGCCTAAATGGTCATATTTTATTCCTAAGGTTTTTTTTGGTCTAATTACACTTATCCAATATAATTAGGACATGTTTTAGGGTAATACTTATATCTTTTTTACCCTTAATTACCCTATTTACTTTTAACCGTGGTAAAAAAAAGTACAAAGTTACTATTCACCAAAAATTATTTTCATCTCTTTGAACCAAATTTGAGTCCTTGATATTAACCGTGTCTCATGGATTTTAGAAATTCCACTCACAGAAGCGGTAAAATTCTGTTTTATGAAAAATTCAGTTTTTTAACTACCACTTAGTGGTTTCAGTATTCATCAAAAAATGAAAGTTTCCAGAAAAATACACAAATTATGCCTAAGCTATATTTGATATTATGAATTCAATAATGATGTCTATTTTATCAAATTCAAAACATATCATTTACATTAACTAATTTAAAAATTAATTCCTGTCGTCAAAACAAAAAGCGTGTTTTTAAGAGATAATAACTATCAAAAGATTGACAGTTGTTTATAACTAGTTTAAATGTGAAATTACATCCAATGACCAAAATTGTATTAAATTGTAATAATATATTCTAAATATAAATTAAAACTAGTCAAATTGATAATTTATCACTATTAATTATTTCTATTAAAAAAGTTGTTTTTAATTAAAATTTAGTAATTTTCACTATTAATCAGAATATGAAAGTTATCCGAAAAGTACCAAAATTTTACCCTAAGCTAATTTCGATTTTACGAATCCAAAAATGAAATCCATTTTGAAAAATAAAATTTAAAAAATTTCAAAAAGTGGTTATTACTATTCATAATGACTAGTTTTAATAATATTTTAATAGCATATCATTGTTTAGTGAAACTCGGTATTGCGTACTACACACGCTATCGAGGAAGGTTTCGATTGCGTGTAATGAAAGACAAGTCAAGGATGTGTGTTGTGCAAGCTCTATTTGATGTAGCATTCAACACAAGACATTAATGAAATTAAAAAGAATATTTTTAACAAAATCTTGGGTTGTTACAGATAATAACAACCAAATTAATAACACAATACCAAGAATATAAATAGAATCATGATAATATATATCAATGGAATTATAAATTACACCAAATGAAATAAATAAGTGGAGAACAATGGAAATCTCATGGGATTAAAAGTCAGATAAGAAAATCCCTTACCTCGTGTCCGAATTGACTCGATCGTTCATTAATATCCTAAATAATAAACTAAAGCTTACTTCTAATTTCTTGAGAACCTTTTTAATTTTTTTAATTCCCTTTATATCAATTATTACCATGTTATAAACAAAATGTATTCATTTAAGTTAATAATGGTCGTTTTGTCGATATTTGGTACTTGAGTAAAAAAGATGAACACCTTATAATTACAAGTTGTTCATGTAGTAAGATATCCATTATCTTAAGAATGATATTAATTATTTAGATATCATAGATATCATATATATCCAGTATATAAAGGTATTTATAATACTACATAACATTTAGAGGTAAGAAATGAAATGCACCATTCATGGAGACGGTAAGCCGTACGTACGCATGAACACTACTTCCATTTCTATTTCTTTTTTAATGGAGTTAAGAAAATAATTATAAATAGTTATATTATAATTCCCCTATAACATCATATACAATATTATCAACTCCATCCTTTATACATCCCACATAAGGCATTTAACGAGTCATATCACCTTGAGGGGTCGGTAGTCCACACTTCCTCAAATGAGATTATCATATTTATCCACTATGGAAACAATAAAGTATTTATATAAATGGAAAAATAATGAATAATAAGGAAAACATAAACATAATATATATCATATATAAATATAGTGTAATCATAATGGCCACCATGAGAGGCGGTTGGAGATATTTGAACAATCATCATTTCGTGAGGCGCCAGTTTTCCATCCACAAAAACATTATGATCTTCACCAATTAGATGGAGGTATGTGTATGTTTAGTTCAAATAATTATCATAACAAAAATCTATTATATTTAGGATACTGGTGGTGTCAAAAAATAATGTAATAAAAAGAGTTTAGGGGGTGGATAAGTAAAATTAAAGAAAACAATTTATGAGAAACCATTACCTTTAATTTGGGCAACTCCATTTTGTTTGAACCAAAGGACTTATTAATGTTCATTTTTCTTAAATTAAGGATTCTTGGTGGAGTAAGGGGATGTATAGAGCTTAATTGGTCAGATTTTTGATGAGTCAAAAGGCTTGAGAGGTGTGAGAAATTGGTTAGAAGTGGTCTTCTTTTATAAGGGGGAGGAGGGGCTTTTTAGGAAAGTGTGAAAACATTATTTTATTATAAAATTATATTCAGATTGAAAAAGTCCAAAACACATTAAAGTAGAAGATAAGATGACTCATATTTAAAATAAAATCATCAATAGGAATTGGATAGGTTATGGATATTATATTAGTCTTTATAATCTTAATAATTTAAATCACTTATTAATGAGGTAAACACTACATCAATATTGTGTCATAAATAATTTAATTCATTTGATGTATAAAAATATAAAAAAAATAAAATGATTTAGGAAATATTTTTATCTTTCTAATCAATATTTATGGTAAAAAATATAATTTCTATAACACCATATAAAAATTAGTTTAGTCAAAGATTATTGTTTATGTCTTTTTTCCATTACATTAAATTAATTAATCTAAAGTGTCATTATCATTCATAAGTGGTTCCATGGGGTCCCAAAATAGACCCAAAAATTCCCATGGTCGGCCACTACTCATCCAATAAGGTTAGAACATGTTTTAAGGTAATTTTGAATTATTACAATATTTTTTTTACATTTAATTACCTTATTTACCTTTAACCGCGGTAAATAAAAGTCATAATTTACTATTCACCAAAAATTATTTTCATCTTATTTAACAACTTTTTACTTTTTGATAACAAACACATATATCAGATTTTTTAAATTCAACTCACAGAAGCGGTAAAATTTCATTTAAATGAGAAAGTCAGTTTTTTAAATACTACTAAGTTGTTTCACTATTCATCGAAAATTGAAGTTTTTCAGAAAAATACTAAACATTTACCCTAAGAAAAATTTGATATACCGAATTAAAAGATGATGTCTATTTTACCAAATTAAAAATATATAAGTTTCATTAATTAGTTTTATAATTAATTCTTTCTGTCAAAACAAATAGCGTGGTTTTATGAAACAATAACTATCAAAAGATTGACATTTTTTATGTCCAATTTCAAAGTGAAATTAATTCCGAAGACCAAAATTGGATTAAATGGTAAAAATATATTCTAATTAAACTTTAAAACCAATTAAAAAAATAATATATCCATATAAATAAATTATATTAAAACACAGTTTTGAATTAAAATATAATATTTTTATCTATTCATTAGAAAATGAATTTTATAAAAAAAAATCCAAAGATTTACACAAAGTAAATTTTGATGTCCCCATTATAAAAAAGGATTTTATTTAGTCAAAAATAATGTATTAAAGTGACCAAAATTAGATTTAATGAGGGTTCCCCATTAAAAGGTGGTAAATTGGACTTTTAATATAAAATATGCTTAAAATTAGATTCATTCACATTTTTTGCCTCTAACTTTTATTGGATAAATATAAGTACATTTGACAAACATGTATAATCAGATTGTAGTTAGTTTTTTTCATTCCTGCTAATACAACAACTAAGAGTAAACTAGCATTTAAAATAATAAAATTTATTATTAGTGTGCAACGTAAGATTTCAAAGAAACATGTTGTGGTGTATCGGGTACACCATCGAACATAGAAACCCATCTAAAGTAAAATTAATATTTAATTAGCAAATATTAATCAATATGAAAATTTCATATTTTTCATTTATCCGAGATGTTACATCGTTCCCCCCTTTTGGGAATTGAGTCCTCACAATTTTATAATTGGGCGAAGGAACTTCATTGAAAGCCCCACATCGAAAAAGACTCCATAAATCTATCAATTTAAAATAACGAAAGATAATTACAAAGGTTACCCGAGACAATAGATACTAGGATTACATGGAAAAATGTATATGGAGGAGAAACAAATCCACCACGTTCTGATGAAGATTGATAGATAACATGTTTATGAGAAAGATAACCACCAGAAAATCACAAAAATGTGATTGGTTAAACAGTCTTTGATTCCCCAGTAAGAAAAGTTAACAGACAAGTTTTTTTTTGTTTTAAGTTACATTTCATTGAGGAATTTATTTATGAGCCTAACTAAAAACATACGGAAATATACTTACGTGTCATGTACACATTCATCCTTTACTATATTTCTAACACAAACTCATATTTTCTCCAAACAATGAGTATTCATGATGACTTTTTTTCATTAAGAGCACTGTAATCAACTTTGAGAGAATCACATAATCCAAAAAAGATGAACTATATATTTCCCATGACTTTACATTTTAACCAATAACAAATTGGATAGCACCGATTCAGGTAATCCCCTAAAAGGATTATCTTTTACAAAAAGAAAAACTACTCTTAATCTCCAAGATTTATCAAAAAATACTCAATGTTCAACAATGTCTATTCAATAAACAGCCAACGAGACCGTACCCGAGTGGTAAGAGCTCCTGCTTGGCATCCAAGAGACCCAGGTTCAAAACCGGGTGGAGGAAAATTTATGGGGGTACTGTAGTAGTACTATAGAAGCAATGTAGCAGGCACTGCTTGGAACTATAGTAGGTACTGTAGCAGGCACTATTTGGTACTGTAGCAGCCAAACTATTCACCTGATTTGGGCTTTCGGGCCACCAGTTTGGGCTTACGGGTCTCAGGGACTTCGGGCCATCAAAGGGCTTCGGGCCATAGGGCCTTCAGGCCATTGAAGACCATGAAGTAGCCCAATTCACACAATGCATGCCCCAGATGAGTATCATAGAACCGGTAGCAGTCATCAGAAGCAGAGCAAACTGGATTGGAAGAATGAGAGGGTATGGAAACCACCATCGGGACCAGGCACCGTACAACTTTGTACGAGGCAATGCTAGCCGATCTGCAATATAGGTGGGGAGCGAAAGACAATGAATGATTAGAAGATGGGGAGGGGCAGTTCTAGTGGGTTGGGCCTATGGGTCATGTATTGGGCATGATATGCCTCTGGGACGTCGGGTCATGTATTACGGGTCATGTTGGGCCTTGTTCCTTGGGCTTACAGGTCATTACGGGTTCCCCTTCAACGCTTAAAAGGGGGATTATCTATAATAAAATAAAAAGAAGGCATTCGGGCCATTCGGGTGGGGGGCTATTCAATAAACAACTATCCATAATATTCTTCAAAGTAATCCAAACTAATATTAAAACCCAAATCTCAGAAGGATTTAATTACATAGTCTTCCATGATAAATCCTAACATTTATCTCCAAATAACATCAGATAATCTTAAAGTTTCATATTAAAAAGTAAATAACCTAATAACATATTCTCCATGATAGGTTCATCAATTATATATATAACCCAAAATAAACATATTCTTCATTCATAATATCATCTAACTAAAAAGAATTAGTCATACTAAACAGGGACTTCATGTAGTCTAGTGGTAGGGGTAAATCCCAATCGCACTTTGGTTGTCGGTTTGATTCCCATAGCTTTTTCCGACGCGATGGGTTGTCACATGGTTTTCATGTCATCCTTTTTCAAAAAAATTATAACTTTCCCAAAAAGAGGTAAATTCATCAAAAATAACCATAACATATTTTAACCACAGAGTTTATCTAATAACTTTCATTGTGCATCCCAAAATGTATTAAACTGTAATTGCCTCAAATTCAAGGATCATATAAACCCAAATGGTTTTTTATAACTATATCCACAATAGAAAAGATAATTATTCCATGAATAAAATATTCATATATCAAACTTCAAGGTTACATATAATATAAAAATTCCTTCTAATTTAACCCCCTCATCAAAAGAGCCTTAATACATTTAAGCATTTTAGTATCCTAAAATCTATCATTACACTTGAATCCATTATATGTTGACTTCTTACTCATTCAATGTTATTAAAGATCCATTAAACATTACTTTCCTACTTATTCTGCAATACTTATTTCCTACAAAAAAAATCATGAATCATATACTATGATTCCATAATTTCAAAACATATGTTAAGAAATAATCCATAACTTTCATTGGTCATTTTCATTTTCTTCATCCTCAATCAGAATGGAATTAGGTATTGGTAAACATATATTTGTACGATCCTTGTTGACCCATTCTCAAAACATCTATGTAGAAAATCTGTTTGTATAATGACCATGAACAACACATTTAAAACATTCAATTGATCCCTCAGAATGAACTTCTTTCCATTTCCTGGAGTCAACTAGATGATTCCTTTTTCCATGGTAGGTTCTGGATTTATAACCTTCATTTCCACTTCAATAGAATATTCCCATTCCTTTGAAACATTTTCCTGGGTGTATCGTTCCACATCCTTGACACATAGGTTTTTGAACATTCTTACCTTTATTATTATTACCTAAACATCTTTAGGGATTTGTTTCTCGCATATATGATGCCTTATAAAAATCACCAAGGTTCAGGTTATCAATGGTGACTTCAGATAATTTCTAGAGAATAACCATTAAAGTTTTCACTATGGCTCTCATTTCATTCAGTTGCTCATTCATAAAACCATCATAGTTTTCTTCACATCCACTATTACTTTGATTCCTGCTAGATCCAGCCATTTACTAAAACAAAAAATGTCAGTATGATTATATAGGTAAAATCATCATATGATATATTATGAGGATGGTAAATACTAATATATACTTATTCAAGTTATCTTATTCTCATTTACTTTATAAAAATAACTACGACTCATTCTAAAATCCAAACCATTATGGTTAAGTCACTTATGCTTAAAGAATACCCTAACCTCTAAAGTTATCTAAACCGACCTCTAATACCAACTATAAGGACCCGACCATAAACCTTACATAATATTAAATTAAATTAATAATTCACATTGAGGATCTTTTCAAGTTTAGAGTTTTAGAGAATTAAGACATATCTAATATATCTCAAAAGATTAAAAAGGAGACACTTATACCCAGTACCCATTTTATTTACAAAACATGAACTCTTTAAAAAAAGAGTCATGTCTAGTTCCAGGTTTACGACAACATGACTTTTCCATGATCCCATCCTTAACCCTATTCCACATTATTTCCTGAGAATTTTTTTTCAAAAACATGGGATGAGCATAAAAATATCAGTAAGGGATATACAAAGAAAGAAAAACTGATAGTTTTTCAAAACAATAGGTAAACCATGAATACTATATCATAAGTAATAATTTTCACCTTTATTATGTAGTAAATACTCTTCACTGAATAAAAGATCACTACATACCCTTTTGTAACCAAACGATTGCAATAAAACTCATATAAAGAACACATAACATATAAAGGTAACTTGGGACATAAACATACATAATGGAATAACCATACTGTCGAATTCCACACTTATCCTTAAATGGAATAGCCATACGACCAACTTCCATACCCAATGCAGTAGAGGTTATAATGTAACCACCCATCCTGGTATATCATGACACAACCCGTCATATGGCTTATCATGTAACCAACCGTCAAATGTCCTAATACCATCATAACACATAAAATATATAAAATAAAATAATTTCACCAATAACATTTCATTTGAAATCACACTATGTAATTTCACGATATTGAAATAATCATTCCATTTTCATAAACCATTTAAAAATAGATTTTTGAATCAAAGTGTCCCATCAAACATTAATGATTTTAATGGAATTATAATTTTAAAAAATTAATGTATATATAAATAAATACTCAATTTTTTTTAAAACATGGAAATTAAAGATAATGATTTATAATAATAAATCATTAAAACATTTGAAACTATATTTTAGTTAAAGAGATTTTATAACAAAAAGAGAGACACCTGAATACAAATAATTGAGGAATAACATTTAACAAGAACTTCATAATATCATGATAATAATTTTATTCCTAATATAATATTTCAAAGGATAGTATATACACCATATAAGAGTGAATTGGTGCATAACAACAATGAAGTCTCAATGGAAATGTAAATTGAGATGAAATCCCTTATAAAGATGGTATACTTAAATTAAGGATAAATAAATCACATAATTATGTGTGACAAAAATAAATACACCGAATATAAGTGGATATTAAGTGTAAAAAACTCCGAGGTCATTCACACATATTCATAGGATGACATATTCAATAATTACATGTTCAACCCACAGAATTGAAATTGGGTTAAGAAGTACCCTTGTAAAAAATTGACAGCCTAACCGCGTCACATTAAAATTCCGAAAATTAGTTGATGAGATAAAAATGGTATCTCATCACTTGGAAAAAACGTTTATGTCAATAAGGATATGGATGAACATATCCCAACATAATAAGATGTAAATTAAAAGACATAACAAAAAGAAATCTGTTAAAAAGGGGAGGGTGAAAGGTCCCCATACCGATCTGGTAACATACAAAACATACACCACATGAAAGAGGGATCATACAATGAATATATAAATACTAATAAATTAAATTACATTACACAAAAAGTATAATAATGGGAAGTTCATACACCACATAAATGGAAATAGTGGCCAATATAGTATGAATCTCATGGAAATAAAAGTGAGATGAAACACCCTTACTTCGTTGTAATTAATCGAGTCATATGACCAAAAGATAATAACCACCAAATGAATTAAAAAACACCATGAATATAGAGATAATCATGATCATATATATCAATGGCAGTATACATTACACCACATGCAATAAACAAGTGGCGAATAATGGAAATATCATGGGATTAAAAGTGAGATATGAAAATCCCTTACGTCTTGTCTGACTTGAATCAATCATTCTTTAATCTCCTGAATAATAAAATAAAGTTAATTTGTACTTTCTTAAGAATATTTTTCATGTTTATAATTACTTTTATATCAATTATTACCATGTTATAAACATTCTGTAATCATTTCTGTTAGTAATGGTCGTTTTGTCTATATTTGGTAATTGAGTCAAAAAAAATTAAAACCTTATAATAACAAGTTGTTCATGTGGTAAGATATCCATTATCGTCAAAACAACAATAATGATTTAGATATCATATATATCATATATATCCAGTATATACATTTATTTATAATAGTACATAACATTTACAGGTAAGAAATGAAATGCACCGTTCATGGAGACGGTAAGTCGTACGTATGCTTGAAAACTACTTCCATTTCTATTTATTTTTTAATGAATTTAATATCATGATTATACATAGTTATATTATAATTACAGTATAATATCTTGTTCAATATTATTAACTCCATCCTTTATACGTCCAACATAAGGAATTTAATTAGTCATATCACTTTGAGGGGGCGGTAGTCCGCAGTTCCTCAAATGAGATTATCGTATTTACCCACTATGGAAACCATAAAGTATTTATATAAATGAAAAAAATAAAGAAGAATAATACAAAAAAAACATAATTTATATCATATATAAATACAATTCCATCATAATGGCCACCATGATAGGAATTTGGAGATATTTGAAAAATCATCATTTCGTGAGGCGTTAGTTTTCCATCCACAGAAACATTATGTTCTTCACCCATTAGATGGAGGTGTGTGTATGTTTAGTTAAAATAATTCTCATAAAAAATTCCTAGTATATTTATGATACTAGTTTTGTTATAAAATAATGAAATAAAAAGAGTTTAGGGGTTGGAGAAGTAATATAAAAGAAAACAATTTAAGAGAAACCATTACCTTTAATTTGTGTAACTCCCTTTGGTTTGAACCAAAGGACTTCTTAAACTTCCTTTTTCTTAAAGTAAGTTTTCTAGGAGGAAGAGAGGGATATAGAAAGCTTGAATTGGGTAGAGGTTGGATGAGCCAAAATTCTTGATAGGTGTGAGGAATTGGTCAGAAGTGATCTCCTTTTATAAGTTGGGGGAGGGGATCTTTAGGAAAGTGTTAACACATTATTTTATTATAAACTTATCTTCGATTTCAAAAGGTCAAAAACACATTAAAGTCGAAGATAAGATTACCCATATTCGAAATAATTTCATACAATAGGAATTGGACAGGTTTTTTATATTATTTTACCTTTACAATGAATATTTATAGTAAAAAATATAATATATATAACACCATATAAAAAATAATTTACCCAAATATTTTTGTTTATGTCATTTTTGACTTTACATTAAATTAATTTATCTAAAGTGTCATTATTTTTCATATGTGGCTCCATGTGGTCCCAAAATAGACCCAAAGATTCCCATGGTCAGCCATTACTCATCCAATAAGGTTAGGACATGTATTAAGATAATTTTAAATTATTACAATTTTCTTTTTAGCTTGAATTTCCCTATTTACCTTTAACCGCAGTAAATAAAAGTCAAAAGTTACTTTTCACCAAAAATTATTTTAATCTTATTGAACCACATTTTACTTCTTCATAACAACCATGTATGTCGGATTTTTTAAATTCAACTCACAGAAGCTGTAAAATTTCATTTAAATGAAAAAGTCAGTTTTTAACAACTACTAAGTGCTTTCACTATTCATCAAAAATTAAAGTTTTTCAAAAAAATACCAAAAAATCACCCTAAGATAAATTTTATATTCTGAATTCAAAAATGATGTCTATTTTACCAAATTCAAAACAATGAAGTTCCATAAAATAGTTTTATAATTATTTACCGTTGTCAAAACAAATAGCATGATTTTAAAAAATAATAACTATCAAAAGACTGCCAATTGTTTATGTCAAATTTCAAAGTGAAATTAATACCAATGACCAATATTGGATTAAATGGTAAAAATATATTTTAATTTAACTTTAAAACCAATTAAAAAATAACCTATAAAATTAAATAAATTAGATTAAAACACAGTTTTGAATTGAAATACTATATTTTTTCACTATTCATTAGAAAATGAATTTTATCAGAAAAATTCCAAAAATTTACACAAAGTAAATTTTGATGTCCCCATTATAATGAAGGATTTTATTTGGTCAAATATAATTTATTAAAGTGAAAAAAATTATATTTAATGAGGATTCTCCATTAAAAGGCGGTAAATCGGCCATTTAATATAAATTATGCTTCAAATTAGAATCATTCAAAAGTTAAGCCTATAAATTTTGTTGGATAAATGTAAATACATTTAATAAACATGTATAATCATATTGTAGTTATTTTTTTTCATTCCTTCTAATACAAAGTCTAGGAGTTAACTACCATTTAAAATAATAATATTATATTATTAGTGTGCAACGTAAGATTTCAAAGATACTTGTTGTTGCGTATCGGGTACGCTATCGAACATAGCGACCCCTTTAATGTAAAATTAATATTTAATTCACATATATTAATAATTTAGAAAATTTTATATTCTATATTTTCCAGGATGTTACATCCTTCCCCCCTTTTGGGAATTGTGTCCTCGTAACATTAAAATAGGGCTCAAAAAGTTCATTGAAATCCCCACATCGAAAAAAGTGTCAATAAAAATATCAATTTAAAATAAAGGAAGAGAAGTAAAAAGGTTATCCGAGACAATAGATACTAGTATTCCATGAAAAAATGGATATGAGGGAGAAAACAAACCATCAAGTTCTGATGGAGAGTGATAGAAAACATGTGTAGGAAAAAGTTATCCACCAAAAAATCACAAACTTGTGATGGGTTAAACAGTATTTGATTCCCTAGTTGGAAAAGTTAAGAGAAAAGGTTTTTGTTTTAAGTTAATTTTCATTGAGGTATATATTTATGATCTCAACTAAAAACATAATGAAATATACTTTCCTTTCATGTATACATTCATCTTTTACTAGATTTCTAACACAAACTCATATTTTCTCCAAACGATGAGTATTCAGGATGACTATTTTTGATTAAGAGCGCTATAATCAACTTTGAGAGAATATAAAAAAACCACAAAAGATGAACTATATATTTCCTATGTCTTTAGACCTTATCCAAAACCAAAATGGTTAGCACCAGATCTTGTAATCCCCTAAAAGGGTAATATTTTAGAAAAAGATAAACTACTCTTAATCTCCAAAATTTGTCAAAAAAAAAATCAAAGTTAAACAATGACCATTCAATAAATAGATATCCATAAAATTCTTCAAAGTAATCCAAAATAATATTAAAACCCAAATCTAGGAAGTATTTAATCACATAGTCTTCCAAGATAAATCCTTACATTTATCTCTAAATAACATCAGATACTCTTAAAGTCTCATATTGAAAAGTAATTAACCTAATCACATATTCTCCTTGATAGGTTAATCAATTACATATATAATCCAAAATAAAATTATTCTTAATTCAAAAAATCATCTAACTAATAATAAATAGTTATACTAACCAGGGACTTCATGTAGTCCAATGGTAGAGGTAAATCCCAATCGCACTTTGGTTGTGGGTTCATCTCCCATAGCTTTGTCATCACGACGGGTTTTTATGTGGTTTGCATGTCGTCCATTTTCCAAAAAATTATAACATTCCCAAAAATAGATAAATTCAACAAAATAACCATAAAATATTTTAACCACTAATTTTATCTAATAACTTTCATTTTGAATCCCAAAATGTATAAACCAGTAATTGCCTCAAATTCAAGGATCATATAAACCCAAATGGTTCTTTATAAATGTATCAACAAAAGGAAAGATAATTATTTCTTGAATAAAATTTTCATATATCAAACTTCAAGGTTACACATACAATTAAAAGTCTTCTATTGTAATCCCATCATCAAAAGATCCATAAGACATTCAAGCATTTCACCATCCTAAAATCCACCATAAGACATGAATCCCTTAAATGTTTACTTCTTAATCATTCAATGTTCTTCATGATCCATTAACCATTACTTTCCAATTTATTCTGCAATACTTATTTCATACAAAAAAAGCATGAATCATATCCTAATATTCTATAATGTCAAAACATATGTTAAGAAATAATCCAATCCTTTCATTGGTCATTGTCTGTTTATTTATCCTCCATTGGAATGACATTAGGTATTAGTAAATATATATTTGTATTATCCTGGTGATCCCATTCCCGAAACATCTTTTTAGGAAATCTACTTGTATAATGACCATGCACACCCTAAATTGATCCCTCAGAAAGAACTTCTTTCCCATTCCTAGAGTCAATGTGATGCTTCATTTTTCTATGGAAGGTTCTTGCTTTATGACCTTCATTTTCACATCTATAGCATCTTTCCATCCCTTTGGAACATTTTATTTGGTGTTTCTTTCCACATCCTTGACACATAGGTTTTTGAACATAGTTACCTTTATGATTATTACTTATACTTCTGTAGGGATTTGTTTCTCGCATATAAGATGCCTTACAAAAATCAACTAGGTTCAGGTTGTCAATCATGACTCAAGATAGTTGGTTGATATTAACCATAGGAGTTCTCATTGAAGATCTCATTTCATTCAGTTGCTCATTCATAAAACCATCACAGTTTTCTTCAAACCCACTATTACTTTGATGCTTTCTAGATCTAACCATTTACTAAAACCAAAAAAGTCAGTGTGAGTATATCAGTAAAATCATTATATAATATATTATGAGGAGGGTAAATAATAAGATATTGTTATTCAAGTTATCTAAAACTCATTTACATTGTCAAAAAAAACTACGACTCTTTCTAAAATCCTAACCATTATAGTTATGTCACTTGTGCTTAAAGAATACCCTAACATCTAAAGTCAACTAAACCAAACACTGATACCTACTATAAGGACAACAAATTAATCCTTACATAATATTGAATTAAATGAATAATTCACATTGAGGATCATTTTAGGTTTAGAGTTTTTGATAATTAGGACATAACTATTAAATCTCAAAAGATTAAAAAGTAGACACTTCTACCTAGTATCCATTTTTTTTACAAATCATGAACTATTTAAAAAAAAGTCATTTCTAATTCCATGTTTAAGACATGATGACTTTTCCTTGATCCCATCCTAGACCCTATTCCACATTATGTCCGGAGAAAAACATTTCCAAAACATGGGATGAGCATAAAAAGCTCATTAAGGGATGCACAAAGAAGAAAAAAATTTAGTTTTTCAAAACAACAAGTAAACCATGAATACTTTATCATAAGTAATACTTTTTTACCATTATGATGTTTTAAATACTCTTCACTGTATAAAAGATCATTACTTACCCTTTTGTAACCAAAATATTACCATAAAACCCATATAAAGAACACATACCATATAAGGGTAATTTGAGACATAAAAATTCTTAAATGGAATAAACATACGGTTGAATTCCACACATATCACTAAATGGAATAGCCATATGGCTGACTTCCATACCCTATGTATTGGAGGTTATAACGTAGCCACCCATCCTAGTTTATCACGAACCCACCCATCATATGGTTTATCACGTAACGACACATCAAATATCCAAGTACCATCATAACACATATTATATTTAAAATATAAACATTTCACTAATAACATTTCATTAGAAATCACAAGAAGTAATTTCAAGATATTGAAATAATCATTCTATTTTCGTAATCCCTTTAAAAATATATTTTTGAATCAAAGTGTCGCATACCACTTTGAATATTTTAATGGAATTATAATTTTATAACATTAATGTCCATATAAATAAATATTCGAAACAATTACTAAAACATGTACATTAAAGATAATGATTTAGAATAATAAATCTTTAAAACATTTGAAAACATAACGAATTTTTTTTCGTTGACACCATAGGTTAGTCTTATGAAATCTTGATTAGTCATGAATTTAAATAATTCTAGAAGGTTGTTATGTAGTTTCTTAATTTTGAAATAATATCCCCCTCTATAGTCAACCCATGATTACCATAAGTCTTATTTATTGCACTAGATGATGATAAAGTCAACCTCAAAGATCCCTTTTGATGTTGTTACGCCTAGGTACCAATTTAATGACCTATGTATTTGAGAAAAGGGGGAATTCCAATTGAATTTTAGTTTTTTACATTATTTGGGTGGGTCGTAATTAGAAACGACCTTTATACTGTTATTCAAAGAGTTGTAACACCTATTAATGTTTTCTATAGACTTGGGTAATTGCCCAATGAGTTTCCTAAGTCTGTCAGTGTGTTTTTCAAGCACTATTATCTTGAAATTGATTTGTTGGGTGGTCTGTCGAAGGAACATTGTTTTTCAAAAACTGTTAAGCCCTCAACATAATAAAATATTTCTGTAGAAAAAGAATAAATGAACATAATGGATGTACATGGTTTAGTGAAATAGTGAACCTTGACCACACATTTAATGAAAAATGGGCAATTTTCTTCAACTATTCAGCGTACTCTTGGTGAACGGTTTATCTAACCGTGAAACTCAAATTGTGTTGTCTATTTCCTTTTCTAAATTAAAATAAAAATACATATTAATTAAATGATAAAAAATTAATAAAATTAATCATTAAATAAAAATAACAGTTATTATTTTATGGATATGATGGTGGTGATGATAAATATTATTATTATTATCATCATTATTTTGAGTTTTGGATTTAAGAGAACCCAAATCGGTATCTCCCCTTAATACATGTGTGATAGTATCATAGTCAAAATCCCCATGGAATTTGTCTCACCCATCTACCTAATATCATCATCAATTTTTCCACGATTTTATGTGGAATTCTCATTCAATGTGGTGTGGTAGGCTTATTTTTTTCTTTCTATTCCCTTGGTTGGCCAATTGTTTCCTCTTTGTATTTCCTATTCGTTTTAACTGAACCATAGAGTTGAGGTTTATTTAGTTATTTACTTTTCTTCTATTGTTAAGGCATGAAATTCATCTCCTATGAACTATATGGGCATGTTTTGGTGTTTTAATCCATATGTGATTTATTTTTAATCATTTCATTTTTCATTCACCGTATGCGGTAGGTTTTTTTGGGGGTAGTTTTCCAATGAACTTAAATTTTTTGTCTTTTGGTTTTTTGAATACATATAGTTTTTCTACATTGTCTTTTTCCATCCTTAAGGCCAGTTCAAACCGCAAGAGATAATGTAAACTGACCTACATCTGCATAGGATATAAAATATATATTGAAGTTTTCTTGTTATATATATATTAAACGAAGGAATCATAAAAATATATATATCGGGGATAAGTGTTCATATATATATATTTGAAAAAATATTACGTGTGTAACAAGAAATGGGTATATGAATATATGATCAAATATTTAAAGATCACCCTATTGATATTCATGGCCATGTGAATTTTTACATTGGTGAATGGTTTTGTTTTGAACATCTGATGGTGTATATGCTTGGAGGTTATAATATATTCATAGATTTTTTACCAAGGAATAAGTCAAGTGTTGAAGTGTTCTACATGGTTATTATTATGAGGTAGGGTTAAATTATTATTCCCTTTTGTATATGTATTTGAGTTGTAGCACCCCCGGTTTGATGTACGTGGCCTTTGTTTATGTATCTTTATGTGTTTAAAGTGCATGGGATGAGTTGGGAAGAAATTGGGAGTGTTTTTAATGGGTTTGGATGAGTTTGGAGGGCTTTAAAGGGGTTCACGGTTTGAGCACTATTAGTGATAACTGTATAGGTTCCTGAGGAAACCATACTGACACTTGTTCTTGAGACAATAGGCCTCACACGACTTGCACACAATATTCAAAATCGGGTTATGAAACTGTGTGGACCATGTCTTTCGAGGCAGTGGTGTGTGCATGGTTAGCGCACGATTTTCCAAACCATGCAGGCTAACCATGCGGCCACATAAAGTTAGGGTTATATGTTCCGGGATCACTCGGGATTGCCTCATTTCACTTTAATCTTCCTCCCACTCAAGCATCACTCGGGATTTTGGGTTCTCAAGGTTTAAGGGTGCTCCCCCTCTCGATTTGGAAGCATTTCAAAGAGGATTCAAGGTGGTTGGAAGGTTATTGCTTCTAAGTAAGTCTCTCCTCTTTCTTATCATGTGTTTTCCTCTAGATCTACATCCCTCTCTTTCATGGTTTTCTAGATCTAATCTCATTGGGTGTAGATCTAGGGTTGGTGTTGTTAGGATGGTATGAATCTGAGTATGATATACTCTGTGATACCAAACATAGTATTGAAATAAGAATGATATTATCAGATACAAGAGGGGGGGGGGTGAATTGTACCTTTTAAAAATTCCCTAAGGAAAATTTTAGGATGGTTATGTTTAACAAAGTTAGAAAAGATAATTCACAAGACCTCTATAAGTTATAAAGACTTTGTAGATTCCAGAAATGTGATTGCAGAAATGAAACAGTGGACAAGTTATAAATTAAGATTCTACCTTAAAGCGTATAGAATATAGCTAAATCTGAGTTAATGTAATGAAGTATAAGAAAGTTATAATTTCCTTAGAAATAGAAAATGCAGTGGAAAAAAATTTAGTAAAACTACAAGTTTCAAACAATAACTCTTTTAACCCAAAGAGAAGGGTATCCAACAACCTTGTATAAAGGTCCCTTGATTTATAATTTCAAGAATGATTGTCTTACCCACAGCAGGGTAAGCCCCCGATACGAAGATCGGAATATGTCTTGCAATCCCTGCAAGCCCTCAACTATCTGGTAGTCGGCACCTCTGCCTTCCTCAGCAAGGAAGCCCCCATCATCAATGTGTTGGAACCTCTGTCTTCCTATCCCCAGAAGCCCTTGATTGTAATCACCAACAATCAGAGTCACACGAAGCAAGTCTGCAAAAGAAAAATTTCAACAAGCTGTTCAAACATTCTGCATGAAAATTTGAGAGTTGATAAGAGCCTCTCTCTCTAGAAATCACTTCAGGAAGTTCTGATCACCAAAATTCTAAAAGTTCTGAGCACGTTCAAATGAGCTCCAATTTATAGGTGAAGCACGAATGGTCGGATCCCTCCTCCAAAGGCCATATTTCTCCGAAAATTTCAGAGGGACCTATACACATGTCACTCAACCAATAGTTAGTTAATAAATGAAAGTATGACATCATTTTGTAATGAAACTAGTGTAAGCATAAGAAAAACTAATGTTCCGAATATAAGTAAATAAATGATTCAATGTCTAACCAAAAATGGAATTTGAATTCTATAATAAAGAATATTTTCGGATTCTGTTTTGTAGGAATTCAGATCCTGAATTCTTTAGAAATTTGGAGTCTGAATTTTAAAGAAATTAGGTGTCTGGTTTCACCAGTATTTGGAACCAAAAATTACAAATTTTGGAGTCAGAGTTCATGAGAATTCGGAGCCACAAATCATAAGAGTTCGGAGTCTGAATTTAGAGAACTCGGAGTCAGAACTTAGATAAGTTCGTAATCAGAATTCGGAGTAGAACTACATGAGAGTTCATATCCAGAATTCGGAGTCGAACTATAAGAGATTTCGTATCCAGAATTCAAAGTCAATCTATTTGAGAGTTTGTATCCAGAATTCGGAGTGGATGTTCAGTACAGTTCGTATCCAGAATTCTGAGTGGAACTTCATTAGAGTTCGTATCCTGAATTCGAAATAGAACTTCATTAGAGTTCGTATCCAGAATTCGGAACCTATAACAGAATGATTTATATCTATGTATTGTATGATTCTGAGGATTTAGGTATGAATCTGATTTTTATCCTTAAGAAAAATATTAATATGATCAATGAAAATATTGTAGGGGTAACTTCCATTGGAAAGGAAATTTTCCTTATGTAAGGAAAATATAGAATTTCTTAAGTATAAGGTGTTTGTGATTTTCAAAACAAGAAGGAATGGAAAAGTTATAATGAAAACCTTATTGAATCCTCTACCTCCCCCTTTATGGAATGCACAAACAACCTTTCGAAAAATAAATATAAGGACTTAGAAATTTTTTTTTCAGACTCTGAAATTAAAATTTATCTCCCTTTCTTCATGGATGATGATGAATACATATAAATCCCCCTTAGGCTTAGGAACTCTAAGGATTGTATTATGAATTTCTCAAATGAAGTTTTCATTATAATGATAATGAAGAACTTCGTAATATGAAACTCCTTCTTACTTAAGGATAGTTCGTAGAAATTTTTCTTCTCCCTTTTAAATTTTTCCTTCTCCCCTTTTGAGTAGTTATTTTTCCTTCTCCCCCTTTTTGCTTTTTAAAAATAATTTAAGGGAATGGAAAAGAAATTTGGTACCTAAAATATTAGTAAAGACATGCAAGAAAAACTTTCAACCATTGTTTTATTATAATTGGAATAATTTTTACAAGGAAGATCAAATGCAACAAAAGATCAGATTGATTCTATTTGTCTTCCTTTTCCTTTGGGGTCAGCTTCTTCAAGAGGGTTTTCAGCTTCTTCAAATCTTTTTTATCCTCCTCAACTTTCTTCACCAAAGTTGTGATCCTTTCTTGTTGAGAATTCAAGACTTCTTCCTGACCATTCATGGCCTCTTCCTGTATCTTCAGTAACTCATCATACTTTAGCAGCTTCTCTTGAATCTCAATCCGGAAATCTCTTTCCCCTTTCCAGTTCTGAGAAATCGAGTTAAGCTTCCCATTCAAATCTCTGATTTGTTGATTCTGGGAATTTTTCTCAATGGTCAGAATATCCTGAAGATTCTTCATCTTTGAATCCTCGGTGTCAAAATCATCTTTTACATCATTCTGAAAGTGAACAAACTCAGCCAAGTCATCATCATCTTTCTTTGACCATAGAGTGATTTTTCTGCAAGATTTATTGGGAACATCATAATTGATACAAAAATTTCTATGCTCAGCCTCAATCATCACACACTTATCCATCACCATGGATATAGAATTTGAATTCTGATTTAGACTGTGTTGAAGCATCTAGCATCTGGATTCTATAGTCGGAAAGATCGTAATGGTGTCCACCAACTTTTTCATTGACTCAACAACAAAGTCATGACCCAGTGTTAATGATTATGAATCCGACACTTTTCTTGGGGATTGTTCTTCTTCAATTTCCACCAATTTCCTTCAAGAAGAACCACTGACCTCCTTCTTTCTTATAACATCTATTTTTGGGGTGACCAAAAGCACTTTCTTTTCCTTATCAACTTTCAGAACTGCCTCATCAGGAGATTATTCCTCGCTTCTAGATACTTGAACAATCTTATCTTAATCTGGTTTCTCCTTCTCTGATCCTTCATCAAGAAAATTCTTCTCAACTATTTATTCCTTAGATAAATCATTTTATTTTTCTTCTTCCTCGACATCATCTCTTTTACCATCATTGTCATCTCCCTTTCCTGGAGTGATTGGCTTTGAGGTCTCGGCCTCAGAAGTTCGGATTGGTAGTTTTTCTAATAGGCTCTCCTTCTCTTGATAATATTCCACTTGCTTAATGAAGTAATATAGATCACCACTTCCTTCTTCTTCTTCGCCTTCTTCTTCTTCTGCTTCCTATTCTTCCTCTATTTCTTCAAAAACTTATTTCACTTCTTCTTCACTAGCTCCTTTCATTACTCCTTCAACAACCTCTTTCCCTTTAGACTTTTCCGGAGTGAAGTAATTTTTCCCAGGGGTCTCTGGTAATGGCTCGACAAGAAAGGTTTCTAGTACAAGAATATTCTAAGAGGATATTTTTGTGTATTTTAAAAGAGATTTTACAACTTCAGCATCAGACATCTTCTTATTCACCTTCTTCTCTTTGTCTTGTTTCTCTAACTCATCTGCAAATTTTTATCTTCAGGACATAGCCTCAGCAGGGTCCAATCCAAATTGTGGATCCCCATCTTTCCTTTTCTCCTTATCTTCCCTCCATTTAGCTGCCACGTCATCTAGATATGATTTCTGTTTCTTCGGCTTGGGAGGTGTGGATTGGGATTCCTTAGATTTGGGGGTCTTCTCTTCAGCAACCACTTCTTTCAATTTCCTATTCTTACCAACCTTCTTCACATGCTCAGCTTTCTCCACATTTTCCAGATTGGTTTTAGCCTATTCCTCTGGAAAATTATAAAACTCTCATGTTTCCTTGGAATCGGTCATATTCATTCTATTCATGGTATCACCACTTACAAGCATAACCTTGCAATTCCGGATCTTAGACATACATGCAATATTGAATGAATTCAGACATTGAACTATCAACTTTGATAGTAAGGCAATGTACATGATGATTTGAGCTATCAAATTTCTTTCTTTGATGTTCTTGATCGCCACAAGAACATACCCCAGTAGATTTACTTTTCTTAGATTTACCAAGAAGTCTAAGAAATATATATCACTTTTCTTTAGAGTGTCTTTGTCACCCTTTCTCAGAACCAGGAAACCTTGTACTTAAAGATGAAGAATCTGATTATTAGAGGATAGATGACCAATCATGGATGTCTTTACATCATGATGTCCAAGACACTCCAAGGCCTTCACCTAGACAAAACTGACTTGCACATCTAGATGTTTATGTGAGAAAAATTCAGCCTCTCCATCATATGTCATCCCCACCAACCTTGTTTCCTTGGTGTAAATAAGTTTGTAAGTCTTCCCATAAGACATGAAAGAAATTTTTTCTCTTCCCTCTTCCTCATAGAAGCTTGATGATTCATATAACTCCACATGTAACTCGGGATATACCTCATATTGATCACCTGTCTTTGATACACATACATATTCCCAACCATTCAACTTGATGTTCTTGGAGATGATAGAGTCGTACTTTTAAATGTCTGGATGGACCAGCCTTTCTCTATACACTTTCCATTTTGAAATTGGCTTCCTGGTAGACATATCTTGGGAAGTGTCTTCCACAGACATTCGGAAGGGAGGAGCACTGAATGATTCGGAATGACCTTTAAAAGATGAGGGAGAGCTTCAAGACACGAGAGCTTGGAGATAGATGTGGGACAACTATGGGGGTCCCCTTTATATAGGCGATGGAGTTGACCTTTTACCTTCCAAATCCAATCTAACGGTTGAAAATTTCTCTGATATGATCTGACAGTGAAATGATACCCGTAAGGAATTCCTGAATCCGTTCTTTTGAGGTTTTAACAAAAACATTCGGATTAAAGAAGAAATGAATCCAAAAAATTTTAAAACGAAAAGAAAACTACCAGAAACTAAAACTAACTGCGAAAACATGAGTAAGGAAGTCATACCTTTCGGAATGGCTAAGAAGTTTATTTGTAATAGGTAATATACTTCTTGAAGAAAATTTGACTATGAAAAACTCACTATGAAAAACTCACTACTAAAAAATCACTACGAATAACTCACTTATAAAAATATGAGTACGATAATTATTATTACAAAAAATTTTATTACAAAAATTTTCATTACGAAAATGCTCATTACGAAAATTCTATTTACGAAAATTCTCATTACGAAAATTCCGGTACGAAAATTTCATTACGGAAAAAGAAATTAAAAGACTCGTTAATTTTTTTTTGAAATACTCGTTACGATTTTTTTTGAAATACTCAGTGCAAATTTTTTATGAAAGGCTAATTACGAAAAAATTTGAAAAACTTAATAACAGATGCACTCACCATATTAAAAGGAGTTTATTACTATAAGGAGAATATTTGAACAAAAAGTTAATGAAGGAATATTACCTCATGGTTATCATTCATAAATTCTGTTTAATGTATTCAAATCTATTGGAGGGTAAGGATTTTGTGAAAATGTCAGCAAGTTTATCTTGCGTTCCGATAAACTGATGAATGATATATCCTTTGAGTGTGTGATACCTAAGAAAGTGATGCATAATGTCTATGTGCTTTGCATGGGAGTGATGTGAAAGGTTTTTACTAAGGTAAATGACACTTTTTTTATCGCAAAAAATTTGAGTCTTAGTGGAACACAAGCAATAATCTGTGAGTGTGTGTTTCATCAATAAAACTTGAGCACAATAACATCCATCTGCTACATATTCAGCTTCAGTAGTGTAGAGTGCTACAGAATGTTGCTTCTTTCATGAACAATAAATTAAGGAATCTCCGAAGAAATGAAAAGTTCTAAATGTACATTTTCTATCCATTATACATCCACCAAATTCATCATCTGAAAAACATTTTAAAACAAAATAATTTCCAAAAGTATAAAATATTGCTAAATCCATGGTGTCCTTTAAATATGGAAAAATTATTTTCACTGCCTTTAAATGAGATTCCTTAGGATTGGATTGTTATCTGGCACATAATCATAGTGAAAACATCAAGTCTGGTCAATTGGCTATCAAGTAAAGTACACTTCCTATCATTCCTCTAAAAGATGTTTGATCTTCTAGATTCCCAGCTTCATGAGGATCATTTGTGTTTGAGGTACCGATAGGAGTACTTATACACTTAGTGATTTCATACCCACACTTTTTGATAATATCTTCAAAATACTTATTTTGGGATATGTAAATTCCTTCTAGTTTTTGAGAAATTTGAAAACCAATGAAAAATGTTAACTCACCCATCATACTCATTTCAAACTCAGATTTCATTAGATCCGCAATAAAATCAATTAAAGATTGATGTGTTGAACCAAATATAATGTCATCAACATAAATTTGAACAATCAAAACATTTTTCTTATATTTATTTATAAAAAGGGTTGGATCTGAATTTCCCTTAACATAGTTATTTTGAAGCAAAAATCATGTAAGTCTATCATACCAAGCTCGTGGGGCTTATTTAATGCCACACATAGCATTGGTAAGTCTTAAAACATGATCAGGATGTTTTGTATCTTCAAATCCATGAGTTTGTTCAACAAAAACATCCTCTTGAACATAACCATTAAGGAAATCACATTTCACATCCATTTGGAAAATCTTGAAATTGAAGAATACTGCAAAGTCATGTAAAATACAAATAGATTCAAGTCTAGCTACTATAGCATAAGTATCTACCTAGCCTATTACTTATTATTGATTATAGCCTTTAGAAACTAATATAGCTTTATTTCTTACGATGATTCCATTTTCATCACAATTTTTTATGAAGACCCATTTTACTCCAATAACAGAAGTTTCCTTAGGTATTTCAACCAAGGTCGAGACTTTATTCCTTTTGAATTAATTTAGTTCATATTGCATGGCTTTAATCCAATCATAATCACCTAAATCTTCATCAATGCTTTTTGGTTCCAATAGGGAATGGAAGGCAAGATTCTCTACTTCATTTCTTAAGGAACTTCTAGTCCTTATGAGTTGATTCACATTACCAATGATACTACCATTGGGATGATTATTTAGAAACAATTGATTTTGGTTTTGTAAAACCTATTCATCAACATAGGGTAGGAAATACTCTGTGTAAATGTTCCAGAAGTATTTTATTGAACATTTTCTTTATCAGAAAGATTTATTATCGAAGGTTGATAATCAGGTTTCGTAAACACATCCAAGGATGTAGGTTGAGGTTGTTTAAAAACAAAAGGACCAATTTCATCAAATTTGACATGTACTGTCTCTTCAACAATGAAATTGTTTTTGTTGAAAACACTACAAGCCTTAGTAGTTGTGGAGTAGCATAAGAAAATTCCCTCATCATATTTTGGTGCGAATTTGTGTAAGTTATCTTTAGTATTCAGAATGAATACCTTGCAACCAAAGACCTTAAAGTATGAAATTCTAGGTTTTCTACCATTCCATAACTCATAAGGAGTTTTCTTAAGAAAAGTTCTAATTAAAACTTGATTTATAGTATAACAAGATGTACTTAATACTTCAAGCCAAAAACATTTGGCAACAGAACACTCACTCAACATGGTTCTAGTTATCACTTGAAGAATTCTATTTCCTCTTTCAACAACACCATTTTTTTGAGGTGTTCTGGGTGTTGATAGGTTGTGAGGAATACATTTTCTACTACAAAAAGTTTCAAATCAGAATTTTTAAATTCTCCTCCTTGATCACTATAAATAGTTTTCAATGGAAGTTTTTTCTCATTTTTGACTTGGGCTCTAAAACTTTTGAAATAAGAAAAAGATTCAGACTTCTTTTCTATAAAATAGACCCACGTAAATATAGTGTAATCATCAACCAAGACATATACATAATACTTGCCCCCAATGCTTCCAGTTTGTGTTGGAACAAAAAGATCCATGTGCACCAACTGTAGTGCATCAGTTGTTGAGACTTCACTGATTGATTTAAAACTTGATTTATGTTGCTTTCTATATTGAAAATGTTCACAAACTTTTGACGAATCAAATCTAAGCTCTGGTAGATCCTTATAATAACCATTCATAGAAAGTTTTCATATGTTTCTAGGGTTACAATGTCTTAACCTTCTATGCCATAACCAATAATGATCTTCTATTGCACTAAGCTAAGGTATGTCTTGGCTCCAAAGGTCTTCTATGTTTAGTGTGTAAAAATTATCTTGCCTATGGGAAGAAAGAATAAACTCTTCCTTGGAATTGTGTACTAAGCACTTATCGTTCCTAAAATTTACAAGGTAACCTTCATCACATAACTGACTTATGCTGATGAGGTTCTTCTTAAGACCTTTAATAAATAAAACATTTTAAATCAATGTTTTTCCAAGAAGAACAATGTTACCTATACCAATAATTTCTCCCTGAGCATTGTATCCGAAAGTTACTTTTCCTCCTTTCATCTTGATACTCTTTTCAAAATAGATTTTGTTACCACTCATATGCCGGGAACATCCACTATCAATATACCATGTATTGTTTTTGATACATTCCCTATTTTCCTGAAAATAAGACAAAGTTAGGTTTTCGGAATCCAGACTTGCTTGGATCTGGAAATGTCAGAAAGCAAAATTTTAGGTACCCACATCTTCTTAGAAAAATAAGCCTTAAGAAATCCTAAAGATTGGGTTTTTTTTAACAAACAAGTCTTTTCCCAGTGACCACCACACTGACAGTTTGTGGAAAATGGGGCATTTTATGAACAAAGTAGTAGTTACTAAAAAACGATTTAGAACTTTTGTAACCAAAACCAGAATTATTCCTTCGAGGTCAAATTTGTGAATACATTTTATCAAAATTTTCCATACGTAGGGTATAGTTTGAAAAACACTTCCTAAAAGAAAATAATTTGGATTTGAGTTTTATAACAAGATTCTTGTCTTCAAAAACATTTCAACTAGAGCTAGGCTAAAAAATATCTTTCTTAGAAATTACGTTTTCAAGATCTTTTGAATGTTTATTCCTTTTAGAACATACTTCCTAAAGATTTTCTGAAATACTTTTAAAATCAGCATTT
This sequence comes from Viscum album, assembly GCA_963277665.1. Taxonomy (NCBI): domain Eukaryota; kingdom Viridiplantae; phylum Streptophyta; class Magnoliopsida; order Santalales; family Viscaceae; genus Viscum; species Viscum album. Next base: position 1,184,043,660 of record OY728161.1, on the reverse strand, counting down.
TTCATATCTAGATCTTTAGAAAAATATGATATTTATTTAGTAAGAATAATATTCCTAGAGTTTTCTTTATCAAGTTTTTTCATGAGTTTTGAGTTGTCAATCTCAAGAAGTTCAGCAAACCTAGAAACTTCTTCATAGGTAGGTAAAGTATTTTCTTCAACAGAAGAAGATTCTTCATCAGAAGTGTTATAATATTTACTATCATTAGAATTTAAAGAAAAATTGGTCAATGATTCATCATTTTGTACCTTATCCCTCAAGCAATGATTATCAATAGGTAGTATGGCTATAAGACCAAGATTTTTCTATACAGAAGATTCATAATCCGAAGATTCATCTGAAGATTCACCACCACTGGAACTCCAGTTGTCATTTGATTTCAGAACATTCTTTGCATTAGACTTGTTATACTTATTTATGTTCCTTTCATAATGCCTCTCTTGTCATTCTTTTCTTTTGAGCATAGGGCAATCAGGTCCTATGTGTCTACTTCTCTTGCATTCATAGCTTGTGACCTCTGAATCTTTCTTATCATTCATTTCCTTCTTCTTTTACTTGGATTGGAAATTTCTCTATCCCGTTATCTTGTTCATCCTTCTAGAAGGATTATCTAACTCATTTTCTAAGACATCACTCTCACTAGATTCAGATTGAATAATAACCTTCTTAGACTTTGATCTAGAAACTCCCTCAAGAGTCTTAGCTTTCATGTCATATGAAGTTGTAGTAAATGCAACACTACCATTCCCATTCTTCTTTTTTATGTTGTCAACATCCCTATTCATTCTAGTCTCATGTTGAAGAAGAGTTCTAAATAGTTCATCAAGAGAAATTTGAGTAACCTTTTTGTTCTCATAAATTGCAGTCCTCTTGGATTCCCACTCATTGGGAATAATATCTATGATCTTGTCAACAAGAGATTCACCATCTAGACATTTCTCTCCCATTGATTGTAAGCTATTTATGATGGTCATGAATCTCTGTTTCACCTTGAAAATTGGTTCTCCATAAGGAAAATTGAAACCAAGATACTCAGCTCTAAGCATGGCTCTTCTAGTCTCAATCACTTTAGATGTACCAAAATGTGTAACTCAAGTTTCTTCTATATACAGTCAGCTGCTTCACAAGAAGAAATTTGGCTATATATGTTCCTAGTCATTGAACAAAGTAAAGTATTGTGTACTTTATAGTTGATTTGGTATTCATGCTTTTCATGATTAGTAAAATCACTTACTTATTTATTAGGAATTTTGTATCCATCAGTTATCATGAAAATGTTATCTACCCTATTATTTATAATGAATATCTTCATACGATCACTCCAATATTCATAATCATTACCATAAAAAATTGGTGGTCTGGAAGGATTTAAGTTATCGATTGAACCAACATTTAAACCTTCCATTATCAAGAAAATCTTTGGCACACAAACTTATTCGAAGTATAAGTCTATAAAAAAGAGAAAAATTGTAACTCAAAGCAATAATGAATCAAAACTAGGATTTTGAAAAGTAGATTGCGAAAATATGAATTTGAAAATATGAATCCGAAAAATCAAATCCAAGAAATCTCTTCTAAATCTAATCGTGATATTAATTCAGATGGTACCAAATCCTCTGACAGGAAATTATTAAATTGGTATAGGGTTTGAGTTCACCTCCTTCGATACCACTTGTTAGGATGGTATGACTCTGAGTATGATATAATCTGTGATACCGAACATACGATCAAAATAATAATGAGAATCTCAGATACAAGAGGGGGTGTGAATTGTACCTTTTAAAAATTCCCAAAGGAAATTTTTAGGATGGTTATGTTTAACAAAGTTAAACAAGATAATTCACAAGACCTCTATAAGTTCTATAGACTTTCTAGATTCCATAAAATTATTTCTGGAAATGAAACTTAACAAATGTTACAAGATTAAGATTCTACCTTAAAGTGTATAGAATCTAACTGATTCAGAGTACAAGTAAGGAAGTATAAGAATGTTATACTTTCCATATAAATACAAAATGCAATGGAAAAACAAGTAGTAAAACTATAAGTAACAAACAATAACTCTTTTAACCAAAAGTGAAGGGTATCCAACAACCTTGGATAAAGGTCCCTTGATTTATACTTTCAAGAAAGTCTGTCTTACCCACACCAGGGTAAGCCCTCGATAGGAAGATCAGCGTTTGTCTTGATATCCTTGAAAGCCCTCAACTATCATGTAGTCAGCACCTCTGTCTTCCTCAGAATGGAAGCCCTCAACTTCAAGGTGTTGGAACCTCTGTCTTCTTATCCCCATAAGCCCTCAAATGTAATCACCAACAATCGGAGTCACACGAAGTAGCTCTACACAAGTCAATGATTGAACAAGTCGTTCAAACTTTTTGTATGAAGATTTGAGAGTTGATAAGATACTCTCTCTCTAGAAATAACTTAAGGAAGTTCTAAACACCAAAATTCCAAAAGTTGTGAGCACATTAAAATGAGATTCTATTTATAGGTGAAACACCACCGGTCGACTCCCTCCTCCAACAGTCATATTTATCCTTAAATTTCGGAGGGACCTGTACACATGTCACTCAACCAATGGTTAGTTAATATTTGAAAGCACGACATAATTTTGTAATGAAACAATTTTAAGCATAAGGAAAATTAAGTTCAGATTGTAAGTAAATAAATGATTCAGAGTCTAACCAAAAATGGAATTCAGAGTCTCTAATGAAGAGATATTCGGATTCTGTTTTGTAAGAATTTGGAACCTGAATTCTGTAGAAATCCGGTGTATGAATTTCATGGAAATTCGAAGTCTGGTTTCACCAGTATTCGGAACCAGAACATACAAAGTTCAGATTCAGAGTTAATGAGAATTCAGAGTCAGATCATAGATTAGTTTGTAGCAGAATTCAGAATTGAACTACATGAGAGTTCATATCCAGAATTCGTAGTCGAACTACATGAGAGTTCATATCCATAATTTGGAGTTGAACTATATGAGAGTTCGTATCTTAAATTTGGAGTGGAACTTAATTAGTGTTCGTATCCAGAATTTACAGTGGAACTTCATTAGAGTTCGTATCCAGAATTCAGAGTGAATCTTTATTACAGTACGTATGAAGAATTTGGAGTGGAACTTCATTAGAGTTTGTATCCAGAATTCAGAATGGAACTTCAATAGAGTTCGTATCCAGAATTTGGAACCTATAATAGAATGCTTCATATATTTGTATTGTATGATTCTGAGGTTTTAGTTATGAATCTGATTTTTATCCTTAAGAAAAATATTGATATGAGCAATGAAAATATGGAAGGGGTAAATTCCATTGGAAATGAACTTTTCTTTATAAAAATAATATATATATATTTTTATGTATAAGGTGTCTGTGATTTTCAAAACAAGAAGGAATGGAATTGTCATAATTAAAACCTTATTGACTCAACAGGGGTTTCATTGGATGTTAATTTTAAGGATTGTGATGGTTAGAGAATGTGATCTAGAGAGGTTTCTATGGTGCGTTTGTCAGTTTGAAGGTTCGGTTGTTTGTGGGTTGTTTTCTTTGGAACCCTAAAGTTAGGTGGCTTCTCTCTCAACTCCACTTGGTTAGAAATTTTTGTTCCTTGTTACAATTAATTTGTGTGCTGAAAATTAATTGTGAAATGCTATGTGAAATTATTTGGAAATCATTTGGGGATGTCTTGGGGGTATTTGGAAAAAAGGGGTTTTATGGTGAAATGCAATTCTGGTGGATTTTAAAATGGAATGCTATGGTTGATTTGTGAAAATGATTGATGGAAATGGTTTTCAATAAAAAAGGTAATTTTATTGAAATTTTGTTGGCATGAGAAATGGTTTTATATAAATAGATTTTTTATTGAAATTGATTGATATGCAATGGAATTGGTTGATTGTATGTGGTTGTGACCTTAGTGGGTTATATGCGTGGTTTGGCTTGTTTAGAATGTCATGTGGATGTGGAGAGAAGTACCAATATAAAAAGGGGATGGATTGTGGATTTAAGGGTCACCATCAATGGTAAGTTGATGAGAAGTGTTGCTTATTGTGAATGGGTTAACGGGTTGGACGGAAGCTCCCCCGTTTGGTTGTTTGGTTGTTATGGTTGTTTTTTGTGCATTGATTTTCAAGTTGGAAATTGTTGTGCTAATGTCTGGATGCTGAAATGGCTTGTGGCATGTTTGGTTGGATTTCCCTTGGTTTCATGGTTTGGGTGTGATGGCTTAGTAAGGGCATGTTTGGCTTATGAAAATGGTTTCACTTGTGATTTAATTTATATAAACTATTTTATATAAATGTGCTAATGGTTTTATCATAGTGGTGTGTGTAGGGAAGTCATTTGAGGAAAACATACTGAGTTTTAGTACTCACACACTACATTGGCACCGTGGTGTCCTTGAATATGTTGTGTACCGTGGCGTGAGAAAGGTAAGGAATCAACCTCCTCTAGTGGCGCGCTGTGATGTCTAGGTGGATCTTGGAGCTTGTCGCTTGTTGTGGAGCTATGATGTTGTCATGGCTCGTGGTGTTTTCTTGTTTGGTATTATGCATAGAACTCTTATGTTGTTTTTGTATTGTGTTAACACGTGAGATAGTTATGGGTTATCTGGTTGTTTTTGGCAATGTATGAGGTTGGTTGATTTTGTTGACATGCATCATATAGTCATGGATTGTTTGGTTGGTTTTGTCTTAAGGGAAAAATTTTCCCTGACTTGATCTTGAAGCCCTTGAAATTTATTTCCAGCCTTTGGAGTCTTTGGAACGTCGCTCAAGGCCAAGGAGCCCCCACCACCTCCTCAAGACAATGAGGCAGGGGAAGGGTGTTACAAGTGGTATTTGTTTGTTCGTTCCTTTGTAGTTTATTCTCAGATTTGGGTTGACATTCTATGTGGTATACTCCTTGAGTCGGGATGGTAGAAAGGTGTAGGAATGTCGGATCTTGGAAGGTATATAATAAAAGGACAAAATTAACCCTTTTATGCTGAAATTCATGTTACCAGGGAGTTGGGTAAATAAGAGTTTTGAAGACAATTATGGGCATTGGATAACTCATTGTCATGGGTGTAGCCAATGAGATGAGCATGACATGCATGGTAGAATTTAATTCCATCAAGGATCCATATTTCATTAGGGGTATAATGATTTATGATGTGATAAGAATATGTGAAATTTTAATGTGAATAAATTGGTATTTTGAAAATGGTTTAGTTTTCAAAATGGTGATACATGGAACATGAAGAAAAATGTGAACTAGTGGGAAGCCTTGTTGTGATGCTGTTGTGTAATGTGATTTGAAATGGGATTTAGTGATGTATACAGAAGTGATAATCATGGTTGTTTGTTTTCTGTTTATAGAAATGGAACTGGGTAGGCATCGTAGAGACCATCCCGAGGAGGCAGATGAGAATGTGGTAGCACCTGAGCCTCAGGTGAACCAGCAGCTAGTGAAAAATATAGTGCAAGCTTTCCAAGCTGTGGGAGGTGGAAATAAAATAGATGAACTAAGGGATATAGATCATGCAGTTCAGTTTCAAAGGCAGAATCCACCCATCTGCAGGGGTGATTCAGAGCCAGAATGGGAAGAAGCATGGTTGAATAGAATGAACAACATCTTTGAGTTATTGGGAACACCAGCAGAGATGAAAGTGAAGTTGTCCACGTATATGTTAGAAGATCTTGTCCTTAAGTGGTGGGAGTTGTTAGTCCACGTAGGGATGGGCTAGGTTATGATGTGGGGAGGTTTTGAGGAATTTTTTAACAAAAAATTATACCCAAATACGTTTAGAATTCAACGTATGGCTGATTTCTTCAATTTGAAGCAGGAGCTCAGGTGTGTGACAAAGTATGAAACTATTTTCATGAACTTAGTGCGGTTTTCAACAGAGGTGTAGGGTAGCACATCATTGAAGAAAAGGATATTTGAAGCTGGATTAAGGAAAGAAATCCATTCAAAGATAGTGGTGCTGTGTAAAGATGATTACATAGAGATGGTGAATAGTGCCTCAGTGGCTGAGTGGGATTTGTTGGGAGCTCCGGGGCAGGGGAAGCATGGTGGTACCCATGGGGAATACTGGAATCTCTATCACTGGGTTCAAGAGAAAGAGGGACACTTATTCCCAGGGTGGGAATATGGAATATAATCTGATGATAGGATTAATAAATCTCCCTCTGAAGCCCCAGAGCAAGACGAGATGTTTTCCGTGTGGTTCGATGAGCCACATCAAGCAGGATTGTACGAAACATCCTCAATCATGTCATAATTTTAAGAATATGGGGAATATGTAGTGTTATTTTCAGAATGATCCAAGGTTGGGTGCGCGGGACAGTCCTCAAGGATCACAGATGTCATATGATTCTACGGGAAGGGGATAGCTACACACACCTCATCAGCAGAGTAAGGTGGGGCATGGTGATTCTCAGAATACCAGGATGCCTCAACAGAGCAATAAAGAGCAGAGTGTGGCAAGAAAACATGTGTTTAGAGCTGAGAAGGATGTGGTGGATGATCATTCGGGACCATCCACTATGTGAGGTACTATTATTTTAAATTCTACCATGATGCATGTGTTGTTTGATACAGGCGCTTCACACACTTTTACTTCTGCACGTGTGGTTGATTTGCTGGGTTTAAGGGTAGAAATGATGCCCTCAGTTTTGAACCATCAAACTCCTCTGGGTCAATGAAAGTGTCGATCCTTCTTGTGTAGAGAATGTTGTATCATTGTGGGAGAGGTTGAGATAGTGTGGAATTTATCAATGCTTGAGATTGATGGGTATGATGTAATCTCGAGAATGGATTGGCTGGTGGCTTTTAAGGCCCACATCGACTGTGATGCGCGGTCAGTGGCCTTTATGACACAAGATGGCGTTCGACATCTCTTTAGAGTAGAGAAGCATGAAAGGAAGGTTGCAACGATTTTGTTGGCACCTGCAGTGGGTACATTATTGTATCAGTTGGTGTCGTTGTCATTGGAATGTAACACCCCAAGCTTCCACTGTACGTTTCCCTTCGAATAATGCAATAGCGTGTGTTGTATGCAACCTCGAGCTCTAACACACACCACAACTAATTAAACTAGCCGTTGTGAATAGTCATACCTACTTTTTGAAATTTTATAAATTTTATTTATCAAAATGGACTTTATTTTTGGATTTGGAATATTGAAATTAGCCTATGTTGAATTTTTGGTATTTTTCTGAGAACTTCTAAATTTTTTTGAATAGTGAAAAATACTTAAAAACAACCTTTTTAATCAAAATAATTTATTGTGATAAATTATAATATTTAGTGGTTTTAAAGTATAATTAGAATATATTTTTACCATTTTATCCAATGGTGGTCATTAGAATTAATTTAACATTGAAATTGGACATAAACAATTGCCAATCTTTTGATATAAATTATTTCTTAAAAACACGCTATTTGTTGTAACAGCGGGAATTAATTATAAAATTAATTAATACAACTTATATGTTTGGAATTTTGTAAAATAGACATCATTTTTTAATTCGGAATATCAATTATAGCTTAGGGTGAAATTTTGGCCTTATTCTGAAAAACTTCAATTTTTGATGAATAGTGAAACCACTAAGTGGTTGTTAAAAACTGATTTTTCGTTAAAATGAAATATTACCACTTCTGTGATTTGATTTTCAAAAATCCGACATACATGGTTGTCATTAAGAAGTAAAATGTGGTTCAATGAGATTAAAATAATTTTTTCAGTGAATAGTAACTTTTAAGTTCTTAATCGCGATTAGAGGTAATTAGTGTAGTTTAAGGTAAAAATAATGTTTAAGGACATGATATCATTCTGGATATGAATAAGATACAACCCATCCATGAAAAACATGACTTACGTAACAAAACATATAAAAGAAAACAAGTAAGTTAACACCTGAAACAACGATAAATCTAAGATATTGTTAACAAAGCAATGTTAAAAGATCATATATGATATCATATGAATGTATATGATTCCTGTATAATTTAATAACAATTATTTCACCATTATACAGGAGGTTAACCTACCCCAACCAAGGAAAAGTACAAGGTAAGGGTTTACTTCACAACCTCTTCATTATCGAAGGTTGTTTATAAATAATTATCTACTGGGACCTCGTTATCATCCACATCCATGTTTCTTAAAAATGTCTTTCAAAACATTTTTACTATTAAATGGAAAATGGGTTAAAGTCATTTATACCCTTATACGTATTTGAAAGGAATCTTACCGTCGTTTTCCAAACAATGTACTTTTTGACCTTTTTGACAAATTTAAGGTAAGAATGTTTTTTTTACTTATACGGCGGGTGCGGCTATTTTCCGCCATTATAACTTCATCGAAGCTTCCCTAACAAGCTTATAAGAATATTTTCAAGGTAAATGTATTATTTTATATTTATGGGACTTTTAAATGATTTCAAAAAGGAGAGATATTTCTCTCAAATAGCTTTGATTTCACTCATGTCAACATCCTTTGATGGGTTTTAAGTTTAATTGAAATTGATTTATGATACAAAACTTCCATTGAACATTTTGTGAAATATTTGACTGTGGATGTGTTATTTTATACCATCCATAGTTTATGGAGAAATTGTTGACATTTCATATGCTAGTTTTAATACGAATATTTACGTTATGTTTAAACCTATTCATATGAGGAATGTATTGGACTTAATATGTGACGGGTGGAGCCCGCTATAGCTCCTCGATGCATCGGTAGGTCTCATGAGACAACTAGACGTGGAATTGTCCGAGGCCCTTTCCCAATTTGATTTATGGTTTTGGCCGAGTCCTTAATCATTTTAGACGTCTTGGCCGAGGCCTTGACAAAATGTTTCATAATGTCTGGCATTATACATTCCCTCATTATGAAAGTGGTTATTGATATTTCATGTGATTATTCGTCTAGTAGAATATCCATGTGAGCAAGTAATGGCATTATCTCATTTTACTTTTGCCATATTATGCTGAAGTTCAAGTTCAATAAGGCTTTTGTTTTAGTTATACATTGCCTTAAATGCTTATGTTTTCTTATAAAAGCTTCCACAATTTTGTTATCCTTACTGAGCATCTGAGCTCACCCCTTTCAATTTTTAATATTTTCCAGGATGTGAAGAAGTGTATTATGACTGACTTGCAAGAATAGTCAGTGAGGATATGAGTGTGGACTATGAAGACCATGTTATTGTAGTTTGTTTACTTTTTGATGTAATGAAATACTTGTGAATGTATCTAGTGCTTCCAAGGCTACTAAACTAATCAGTCTTTTGAGACTTGATCTTTTGTGATCATGCCAATGTTACGAAGTAATGCACCGACTCTGGGTAGCTGGGGTCGGGGCGTTACAGTTGGTATCAGAGGCAGTTTAGTACTAACCTTGGAAGCTAGATTTAGATAAACTCTGATTAGAGCACATATCCCGAAGATAGACTTTGAGGATTAGTATAGAAGAACTTCCTAGAATTTTGGTATTGTAGAGATTTTGTGAGTTTTCCGAGCAATACATCCCTGTCTGGATACGAGCAGGTAGAGGCGGCTCTGGCACAGATGTTCCTAGGGATAAAACCCGAAAACACCGCTTTGAGCTAGACTCAAACGGGAACTGGTGCACGACAACGGGCCTTGCTGCACTCTTGGTTACGACACTCCCGGGGGATATGCTTATGATAACTCTCATTTTCTTTACAAATCATTATGAAGGGTTTATGAGTATATACTTCCTCAAAGAAAACATTTTTATAATTATGGATTATATCCATAATTAGTTAAATTTATGTTAACTGTTTTACAAGTATGGAATTATGTATTTTGATTCATGAACTAATCTAGTTTATGCCATTATTTAGAAATGGCGCCTAGTGGAAGGAATGGAAACCGTATCAATGCACGCACTCCGTGTAGGGATTTCCCTCTTGCTCAGGATAATTATGGTGGAGCTAGTGATACAACTGGTGCTAATCAGCTTCTCACCGTACTAGGACAACTCACGCAGGTTATGAATAACAACCTTACTCGTATGGAGCACCCTGATCCGCAACGTGGAGGATCAATGCTAGACCGTTTCATGAGGAAACAACCGCCAACCTTCAATGGGAGTACAAATCCTATAGTAGATGAGCAATGGATAAATTCCTTAGAGAAAATATTCCATGCCTTGGGGAGTAGTGAAAGGGAGAATTTTGTCATGGCAGTTTACCGCCTCACTGTAGACTCCGATCAATGGTGGTCACTAATTCAAAACACAAAGGAAGATGATTAATTAACAAACATGGAATGGCAGGAGTTCAAAGAGCTTTTCTTAGAAAAATACTTTCCTCGTGACCATCGAGCAGATATGGAAAGTCAATTTCTGAGTCTGAAGCAGAAGGAGGATGAGAATGTCGCAAAGTATGAGGGTAACTTTACAAGGTTAGCGAGGCATGATTCCGATTATATACGTAACCCAAGGAGTAAGATTGATCGTTACTTTGATGGGTTAAAACCATTTCTCTATCGAGCTTTAGTATCACAATCCTTCTCATCAAACGAAGATATTGTCTCGTGTGCTATCAAGACAGAAAAGGAATTCTCTAAGTCTTATGACAACAAAGTAAAGCAAGAGAAGAAGAGAACGGTGGAACAAGAGACAGATAAAGGGAAAAAGGGAAAGAAGGATTTTCCATTATGTGATAATTGTGGTAGGAAGCACCCTGGTGCCTGTCTAAAAGGAAAAGGAGTATGTTACAAGTGTGGTGAAAAAGGCCACCAAGCTCATGAATGCAAGGGAAAGAAAGCGGTTGTCAATGTGGAATGTTATAATTGTAGAGAGAAGGGACATTATGCAAATGAATGTCCTAAGCGTCAGGGGAACTTACCTCAGAAGAGGCCAAGGGATCAAGGCCAGGATTATGCTATCACTACTAATGAGGTGGAAGCTCCGAAAGACATGGTGGCAGGTAATTTAATGGTTTCCTCAAGTTTAGAAAATGCATTATTTGATTCTGGATCATCGCATTGTTTCATATCTTCCCAGTTTGATAAGAAAATTAGATATTTCCAATTTGATTTAACAAGGGAGTTGTTGGTCAAAACCCCTAAGGGAAGTATTGTTGCAACAAAGTTTTGTCGATTAGTTCCCATTAGAGCACCTAAATGTTCTTTACCTGCTGATATCATAGTCATACCCATGATTGAATTTGATATAATCCTCAGTATGGATTGGCTTTCGGACCATGATGCAAAAATTTATTGTAAGAGGAAAGAGGTTACGATTCTTGATGATGATGATAAGGAACACCTTATCTTTAAAGCAGAATCGTCGCCACATAATTCTTATCTAGATCCACCCCCAGTAGCTCAACTAAATTCAATTATTAGGGAGGAAGAGAAGGAAATTACTGAGGATGAGGAAAGGAATATTCAAATAGAGGATGTACCTATTGTGAGAGAATATGTTGATGTGTTTCTGGAAGATTTACCTGGACATCCTCCAGAATGAGAAGTTGAGTTTTCCATTGATTTAATTCCTTGATCAAGGCCCATATCGAAGACCCCTTATAGAATGGCCACTGTAGAATTAGTTGAACTAAAGAAACAACTAGAGGAATTGAGTAATAAGGGATTTATTCGCCCTAGTGTTTCTCCTTGGGGAGCCCCTGTTCTTTTTGTTAAGAAGAAAGATGAATCTATGAGGTTGTGCATTGATTATAGGGAGATCAATGCTATAACAATAAAGAATAAGTATCCCCTACCTCGCATTGATGATTTTTTTGACCAACTGCATGGAGCTCAATACTTTTCAAAGATTGACCTTCGGTCTGGATACCATCAGTCGTGTGTGAAGAAGGAAGACGTTCCAAAGACAGCATTTCGAACAAGGTATGGGAATTACGAGTTTACAGTAATGCCTTTTGGATTGTCTAATGCACCCTCTGTTTTCATGGATCTAATGAATAGAGTTTTCAAGGAATATCTTGATGACTTTGTAGTGGTATTTATTGATGATATCTTGGTATACTCCAAAAGCCACGAAGATCATGAAAATCACTTACGCATTATCCTGAAGACTCTTAGAAGACATGAATTATATGGGAAATTTAGCAAGTGTGAATTCTGGCTTCATGAGATTTCTTTTCTTGGCCATATTGTCTCAAAGGATGGAATTTCTGTTGATCCTTCTAAAACCAAGGCAATCCAAGAATGGCCAGCACCGACAAGTATAACTTAGGTATGCAGTTTTATTGGTTTAGCAGGTTATTATCGACGTTTCGTCCAGAATTTTGCCAGATTGGCTAACCCATTGACAAAGCACACACGTAAAGGGATTAAATTTTTCTGGACAAAAGAGTGTGAATAATGTTTTGAAGAACTAAAGAGAAGATTAGTCAATGCCCCTGTATTGACTCTACCATCGGGGAATGATGGGTTTGTTATTTATAGTGATGCATCAAAGAAAGGACTCGGTTGTGTCCTTATGGAGAATGATAAGGTCATTGCCTATGCATCACGATAGCTAAAAATTCATGAGCAAAACTATCCTACTCATGATCTTGAGTTAGCAGCTGTGATATTTGCTTTAAAGATATGGAGACATTACCTCTATGGTGAAAAATGTGAGATTTATACTGATCACAAGAGTTTGAAGTATATTTTCACACAAAAAGAACTCAACATGAGGCAAAGGCGATGGCTTGAACTACTCAAGTATTATGATTGCACGATACATTACCACATGGGGAAGGAAAACAAGGTGGCAGATGCTTTGAGTAGAAAAGACCATGGAGTTTTGAATGTGATGAGAATTGAAAGGGATCCAATTTTCTTGGATCTAGTGAAGATAGACATGGGAATAACTAGGGAAGGTGAAACATAAATTCTTTTTCAAATGGTTGCCAAACCATCATTACTAGAAAGTATTAAGAGTTCTCAGACCAATAATGAAGAATTTCAGAAGAAGATTAAAGGTGTGAATGATGGAAGATTGAGGGACTTTGTGTATAAGGATGGAATTTTGAAATTCGGGAAGAGACTTTGTGTTCCCGATATACCTGATCTAAAAAGGGAATTGCTGGATGATGCTCATAGTTCCAACTTCTCTATACACCCGGGGAGCACCAAAATGTATAGAGATTTGAAGGAACATTTTTGGGGGGACAATATGAAGAGGGAGATTGTTGATTTTGTGTCGAGGTGTATGGTTTGTCAACAAGTGAAAGCTGGAAGGCAACATCCTGGTGGAGTATTACAACCTCTTCCCATACCTGAGTGGAAATGAGATAATATTACGATGGACTTTGTCATGGGACTACCAAAGACTCCTAGAAGGAATGATGCAATATGGGTCATTGTTGATCGACTTACTAAGTCAGCACATTTTCTGGCTATACGGGAGGATCTACCACTTGAACGTCTAGCCAGACTATATATTAATGAAGTTGTAAGACTTCATGGAGTACCCCTATCGATTGTTTCTGATCGTGATCCTCATTTTACTTCAAGATTCTGGAAAAGTCTTCAAAAGGCCTTGGATACTGAACTTCGTTTGAGCACTGCCTATCACCCTCAAACAGATGGACAATCAGAACGGACTATTCAAACCATAGAAGACATGTTGAGATCATGCTCTCTTGACTTTCAGGGTATGTGGGATCAATATTTACCACTGGTAGAATTTTCCTATAACAATAGCTTCCATTCGAGTATTCAGATGGCACCATATGAAGCGTTATATGGAAAGAGATGTCGTACACCAACCTGTTGGGATGACGTTTGTGAAAGAAAACTTGTAGGCCCAGAACTGGTGGAGGAAACGGTGGAAAAGGTGAAAGTAATCCAAAATCACATCAAAGCAGCTCAAAGTAGGCAGAAGAGCTATGTCGATAATCGAAGGAAGGATTTGGAATTTCAAGTCGGTGATCATGTTTTCCTGAAGGTATCTCCATGGAAGGCAGTCATACATTTTGGTAAGAAAGGTAAATTGAGTCCCAGGTACATTGGACCTTTCGAAATTCTAGAACGAATTGGGGCTGTAGCTTACCGATTGGCAATGCCGCCAAGTCTCTCCAAAGTTCACGACGTGTTCCATGTATCTATGTTGAGGAAATACATGTCTGACCCAACGCATGTACTCACCTATGAGGAATTAGAACTGGAACCCGATATTTCCTATTGTGAAGAGCCCGTCAGGATTCTTGATGTGAGGGAGCAGGTGCTGCGAAACCGGACGACTCGTCTGGTGAAGGTTTTGTGGAGAAATCATAAAATGGAAGAGGCAACGTGGGAACCTGAGGAATTTATGATGAAAAACCACCCGAGCCTTTTTATGTAGTAATACACTAGAAACTGCGAGGACGCAATTATTTGAAGGAGGGGAGAATGTAACATCCCATGCTTCCACTGTACGTTTCCCTTCGAATAATGCAATAGCGTGTGTTGTATGCAACCTCGAGCTCCAACACACACCAAAACTAATTAAACTATCCGTTGTGAATAGTAATACCTACTTTTTGAAATTTTATAAATTTTATTTATCAAAATGGACCTCATTTTTGGATTTGGAATATTGAAATTAGCCTATGTTGAATTTTTGGTATTTTTCTGAGAACTTCTAAATTTTTATGAATAGTGAAAAATACTTAAAAACAACTTTTTTAATCAAAATAATTTATAGTGATAAATTATAATATTTAGTGGTTTTAAAGTATAATTAGAATACATTTTTACCGTTTTATCCAATGGTGGTCATTAGAATTAATTTAACATTGAAATTGGACATAAACAATTGCCAATCTTTTGATATAAATTATTTCTTAAAAACACGCTATTTGTTGTAACATCGGGAATTAATTATAAAATTAATTAATACAACTTATATGTTTAAAATTTTGTAAAATAGAAATCATTTTTGAATTCTGAATATCAATTATAGCTTAGGGTGAAATTTTGGCCTTATTCTGAAAAACTTCAATTTTTGATGAATAGTGAAACCACTAAGTGGTTGTTAAAAACTGATTTTTCGTTAAAATGAAATATTACCACTTCTGTGATTTGATTTTACAAAATCCGACATACATGGTTGTCATTAGGAAGTAAAATGTGGTTCAATGAGATTAAAATAATTTTTTGGTGAATAGTAACTTTTAAGTTCTTAATCGCGATTAGAGGTAATTAGTGTAGTTTAAGGTAAAAATAATGTTTAAGGACATGATATCATTCTGGATATGAATAAGATACAACCTATCCATGAAAAACATGACTTACGTAACAAAACATATAAAATAAAACGAGTAAGTTAACACCCGAAACAACGATAAATCTAAGATATTGTTAACAAAGCAATGTTAAAAGATCATATATGATATCATATGAATGTATATGATTCTTGTATAATTTAATAACAATTATTTCACCATTATACAGGAGGTTAACCTACCCCAACCAAGGAAAAGTACAAGGTAAGGGTTTACTTCACAACCTCTTCCTTATCCAAGGTTGTTTATACATAATTATCTACTGGGACCTCGTTATCATCCACATCCATGTTTCTTAAAAATGTCTTTCAAAACATTTTTACTATTAAATGGAAAATGGGTTAAAGTCATTTATACCCTTATACGTTTTTGAAATGAATCTTACCGTCGTTTTCCAAACAATGTACTTTTTGACCTTTTTGACAAATTTAAGGTAAGAATGTTTTTTTAATTATACGGCGGGTGCGGCTATTTTCCGCCATTATAACTTCGTCGAAGCTTCCCTAACAAGCTTATAAGAATATTTTCAAGGTAAATGTATTATTTTATAATTATGGGACTTTTAAATGATTTCAAAAAGGAGAGATATTTCTCTCAAATAGCATTGATTTCATCCATGTCAACATCCTTTGATGGGTTTTAAGTTTAATTGAAATTGATTTATGATACAAAACTTCCATTGAACATTTTGTGAAATATTTGACTGTGGATGTGTTATTTTATACCATCCATAGTTTATGGAGAAATTGTTGACATTTCGTATGCTAGTTTTAATACGAATATTTATGTTATGTTTAAACCTATTCATATGAGGAATGTATTGGACTTAATATGTGACGGTTGGAGCCCGCTATAGCTCTTCGATGCATCGGTAGGTCTCATGAGACAACTAGACGTGGAATTGGCCGAGGCCCTTTCCCAATTTGATTTATGGTTTTGGCCGAGGCCTTAATCATTTTAGACATCTTGGCCGAGGCCTTGAAAAAATGTTTCAGAATGTCTGGCATTATACATTCCCTCATTATGAAAGTGGTTATTGATATTTCATGTGATTATTCGTCTAGTAGAATATCCATGTGAGAAAGTAATGGCATTATCTCATTTTACTTTTGCCATATTATGCTGAAGTTCAATTTCAATAAGGCTTTTGTTTTAGTTATACATTGCCTTAAATGCTTATGTTTTCATATAAAATCTTCCGCAATATTGTTATCCTTACTGAGCATCTGAGCTCACCCCTTTCAATGTTTTAATATTTTCCAGGATGTGAAGAAGTGTATTATGTCTGACTTGCAAGAATAGTCAGTGAGGATATGAGTGTGGACTATGAAGACCATGTTATTGTAGTTTGTTTACTTTTTGATGTAATGAAAGACTTATGAATGTATCTAGTGTTTCCAAGGCTACTAAACTAATCGGTCTTTTGAGACTTGATCTTTTGTGATCATGCCAATGTTACGAAGTTATGCACCGACTCTGGGTAGCTGGGGTCGGGGCGTTACATGGAATCGGTATACAGTGTTGAGAAATGTGTTCTTCCCGCAGTGGTGGATCAGATTGTGGATTTTTTTCTTGAATAATTTTATGGGTTTCCTCCCGTAAGTGAAGTGGAGTTTACGATTGATCTCCTTCTAAGTACCAGTCATATCTCACTTTCTTCTTATTGGATAACACCTACTAAATTGCGGGAATTGAAAATCCTATTGTAATTGTTAGAAAACAAAGGTTTTATCCGGCCTAGCACGTCTCCGTGGGCAGTGCCGGTGTTTTTTGTGAAAAAGGCCGATGGAACCTTGAGGCTATGTCTTGATTATCATAGACATAACCAAGTTATGATAATGAATAGATTTCCACTTCCATGAATTGCTGATTTGTTCGACCAGTTGAGGGGAGCCCAGTGGTTCTACAAGATCGAACTGAGGTCGGGATATCATCAATTGCGATTGAGGAAGGAGGATATTTATAAAACAGCTTTCGGAAGTAGATATAGCCATTATGAATTTGTGGTTATTCCCTTTGGTCTAACGAATGTTCCATCAGTGTTTATGAAATTGATGAATTAGATATTTCATAGATATCTGGATTCATTTGTGGTGGTGTTTATCGACGATATTCTGTTGTATTCAAAGACAAGGGTGGAGCATGAGCAACACTTAGCGATTGTGCTGGGGATCTTGAGGGATCATCGGTTGTATGCCAAGTTGTAAAAGTGTGACTTTTGAATACAGGAATTTCATTTTCTTGGACATGTGATTTCTGAAAGTGGGGTTTTAGTGGATCTAGAAACGATAGAGGCTATTGTCTCGTGGAAACTACCAAAGAATGTGTTTGAGATACAAAGTTTTCTTGGTCTAGTTGGGTATTATCGGTGTTTTCTTCATGATTTTTCAGGTTTCTCTTCACTAATGACAGCTTTGACCAGAATGAATGTTCCATTCCAGTGGAATAAATAATGTCAGCAGTGTTTCGAAGAGTTAAAGTGTCACCTTACATCATGACCAATATTGGTTTTTCCAGAATCTGGAAATGGGGATGTGGTGTATTGCGATGCATTGGGATCAGGGATGGGGTGCGTTCTCATGCAAGGGAATCATGTGGTTGCATATGGCTCATGACGGTTGAGAATGTATTAGAAGAACTTCCCAACTCATAATTTGGAGTTGGAAGCAGTAGTCCCTACTTTGATAGTGTGGCGTCATTATCTCTTTGGTGAGAAATTCACAGTTTATATAGATCATAAGATCTTAATACACATTTTCTCACAAAGATATTTGAACATGAGGAAAAGGAGATGGTTGTAATATCTCCAGATGTTTGATTTTGACTTGATGTACAAACTAGGTAAGGGAAATTTGGTGGCGGATGCATTAAGTACAAAATCGTATGCTCAGGTGGTGAAACTGACATCAGACTAGTGGTAGTTGATGTCAGTTATAGCTGATATAGATTTGGAATGTGAGGACCATGGAAATAGAGTAGTCTTCTATCCAGTTTTGTTAATTCCTGACTTGGTTGGCCTAGTTAGAGAGGCATAGATATCCAATTCTGAGTGTCTGACCATGGGGTTGATACTCAATAGTGGGGAGACCATTGATGGTTGGCAACTAAATGGAGATTTGTTATTGTGTTTTCAGAATCATATGGTTATACATGTTGCTTTCCAGGAGGATATTCTCATGGCGTATCATCATTCCAGGTGGAATTTTCATCCTGGAATTTAGAAAATGTATAAAGCACTGAAGTCGCTGTTCTGGTGGGCTGGTATAGAAAGAAGTGTGGTTGAGTTTGTTTCGAGATTCTGGACTTGTCAGCAGGTCAAGACAGAGCATCAGAGTCCAGCAGGAATGTTGCAGTCTTTACCAATACCTGTTTGGAAGTGGGAGCAGAGAGCGATGGATTTTGTTACAGGTCTCCCATGAACGGTCAGAAAACACGATACCATTTGGGTGATAGTGGATCGACTAATGAAGTCAGCCCATTTCATCCCGATTCTTGAATCTCATATGGTGGAGGATCAATCCAAGATCTATATTCGGGAGGTGGTAAAGAGGCACAATGTTCAGGTTTCGAGTTTATCAAATAGAGATATGAGGTTTACATCTCATTTCTGTAAATTCTTACAACAATCCCTTGGAACAAAGTTGACGATGAGTACTGTGTATCACCCTCAGACAGATGGTCAATTCGAGAGGACCATACAAACTTTGGATGATATGTTTCCAGCTTGTGTCATGTATTTTGGTGGATCATGGGAGGAGCACTTGTTTTTGGTTTATTTCTTATACAATAAAAGTTATCAGGAATCCATACATATGGCTCTGTTTGAATCATTATATGGGTGGCCGTGTCGTTCTCCACTATGTTGGGTGGAAACGGGTGAGTCTTCGATGGTTGGACAGAACCTTGTCCAGGTGACTACGGAGGAGATCAAGTTGATCAGGAAGAGAATGGAGACGGCTCAGAGTTGACAAAAATCATATGTGGATCATCATCGATGACCATTTTCGTTATAGGTAAGCGATCATGGGTTCTTGAGGATCTCTAATAGGTTGGGACATTGTCAGTTTGGGAAGCAGGGAAAGCTATATCCAAGGTATATTTGACCTTTTGAGGTTATTTAGTGGTTTAGTGAGGCGGATTATCATTTGGCTTTTCCACCATGGTTTAGTGCGGTGCACAATGTGTTTCATGTCTCGTAGTTGAAAAAGTATCATCCAGATCGTGACCATGTGATTCGATGGGATCATATTCCGTTAGAACCGGATGCTTTGTTGGTGCACATGAAATTGCGGGTTATGGATAGGCAAGAGAAATCCTTGAGTGGTAAAAGAATTGGTTTAGTTCAAATTTTTTGGAAACAAGGTCAGATTCAAGAGGATACATGGGAGCGGGAGAAAGAGATGATCGAGATCTGGCAGGAGCTCTTTTGAAAAAGGGCGGGTTCACTACTATCTGAGGATGGAAAGTCCAATGGTGGGGAGAATGTAGTAGCCTCGACTTGAGGTATGTTTCCTTTTTTTATTCATCTTTTTGTGTTTAATGTGAATGGGATGATTTGGGAAGAGGTTGGGAGAGTTTGGAATGGTTTTGGATGAGTTTGAAGGGATTTAAAGGGGTGCATGGTTTGAGAACGGTTAGTAGAAACCATGCGGGTTCGCTAGGAAACCAGGTAGACCATTGTTCTCGAGATAGTATGCCTCAAACGGCCTGCACATGGTTTTCCAAACCATACAACGAAACCTTGTGGAACCTGGATCTCTATGTTGTGGTGTGCGCAGGATTTTCCAAACCGTGTGGGCTAACCGTGCAGCCACTTAAAGTTAGGGTTATATGTTCCAAGCTCACTCAGTATTTCCTCATTTCACTCAAATATTCCTCCCACTCGAGCCTCACTTGGGGTTTTGGGTTCTCCAGGGTTAAGGGTGCTCTCCCACTTGATTTGGGAGCATTTCACAGAGGATTCAAGGCGGTTTGAAGGTGATTGCTTCCGGGTAAGTCTCTTCTCTTGCTTCTCATGTGTTTTCCTCCAGATCTACATCCATCTCATTCATGTTTTTCTATATCTACACTTATTGGGTGTAGATAAATGGTTGGGGTTGCCTTGGATGTTAATATTAAGGATTGTGATGGTTAGAGATGGTGATCTAGAGAGGTTTCGATGGTGCACTCACCTGTTTGTAGGTGCGGTTGTTTGTGGGTTGTTTTCTCAGGAACCCTAAATGTATGTAGCTTCTCTCTCAACTCTACATGGTTAGAACTTGTGGTTACTTGTTAAAATTAATTGTTGTGCTGAAAATTAATTGTGAATTGTTATGTGAAATTGGTTGGAAATCCTTTGGGATGTTTTGGGGATATTTGGAAAACGGGGGTTTTATGGTGAAATTCTAATCTGGTGGATTTTAAAATGAAGATTTTAAAATGGGATTATATGGTTGATTTGTGAAAATTATTGATGGAAGGGGTTTTCAATAAAAATGGATGTTTTATTTAAATGTTTTTGGCATGGAAAATGGATTTAAATAAACGTATGATTTATTGAAATGGATTGATATGCAATGGAAATGGTTTATTTCATGTGGTTGTGACCTTGATGGGTTATATGCTTGGTTTGTCTTGTTTCGAATGTCATGTGGAAGTGGCGAGAAGTACCACTATAATAAGGGGATGGATAGTGGACAGAAGTGCCACCATCAATGGTAAGTGGATTGGAAGTTCCGCTTAGTGTGAATGGGTGAACGAGTTGGACGGAAGCTCCACCGTTGGGTTGTTTGTTGTGAATTTCTTTTCAATTTGGAAATTGTTGTGCTAATGTGTGGATGGTGAAATGGATTGTGGCATTTTTGGTTGGCTTTCCCTTGGTTGCTTGGTTTGGGTGTGATGGCTTGGTAAGGGCATAGTTGGCTTATGAAAATGGTTTCACTTGTGATTTAATTTATATAAACTATTTTATATAAATGTGCTAACGATTTTATCCTAGTGGCGTGTGTAGGGAATTCATTTGGGGAAAACCTACTGAGTTTTAGTACTCACCCCCTGCTTTGGCACTTGGTGTCCTTCCAGATTTTGTTTACCGTGACGTGGGAAATGTTAAGGCATTATCCTCCGTTAGTGGCCCGTTGTGATGTCTGGGTGGAATTTGGAGCATGGAGCTTGGTGTGGAGCTATGGTGGTGTCATGGCTCATGGTGTTTTTTGTTTGGTCTTCCGCATTATACTCTGATGTTGTTTTGGGTTGTGTTGACACGTGATATCATTATGGGTTATCTTGTTGTTTATGGTAATGTATGAAGTTGGTTGTTTTTGTTGACATGCATAATATAGTGGTGGATTGTTTGGTTGGTTTTGTCTTAAGAGAAAATCGTTCCCCAACTTGATCTTGAAGCCCTAGGAATTTATTTCCAGCCTTAGATGTATTGGGAATGTCGCTTAAGGCCAAGTAGCCCTCACCGCCTCCTCAAGCCAATGAGGCAGGGCAGGGTGTACAAGAGTATTCCTTATATAAAATTCTAATCATCTTTTGTGATTTATTAAATTATTTATGAATGTTACACTATGATTTTATGTCATGAATAACACACTAATATTGTATCATATTCTATATACCTTATTCTATGAGATGAAATTTAACTCTATAATTGAATGAAATTAATTTTCATAAACAATGTGATGTTTTATAATAAAAAGCATCAATGAGGTGTGGTGTCATCAATTGAAAAAAATTATATATTGGAATCCCTGTAGTTCAGTACTTATTCATAAACTTACTTCTTATTATATTTTTTCACGTTCCAGAGTTGTATGGATTGAGCATCATGAATGTCGCTTTATTTTAAAATTATTCTAATTTATTCTTTATCTTAGATTTCACATGCATTATATTTATTTGTTATGAAAGTTGGTTGGATGGATTGAGTTGTATTCCATGCTTGGACAAGCTTGTTATATTTAATAATATAAATTTCATTGATGAAATGTGAATAGAGTCATGTAAATTCCATGATAACATGCTTATAATCAGTTTTTATACTTAAGGATTGATTCATATTCATCATATAATTTATCATAGAGCGTAATCATTGTTCTTAATATCTTCTCTTGTTTTAGAGTTGATTTTTGATACATGAATACCTTCTATGAATTCGGCATGAATTGATTTCTTAATGAGAATATATTATATATATCCATTACTTATTATGTTTCATTCTGGGAATGGATTAGTTTTTGTGGACCAGGATATAACAATGGTAATGTACTAATGATTCCATGGATAGAAACACCATGCTCAGTTAGTTATGATTATATGTGATTGGTGATATGCTTTGGCTTTTTTAGGTACCTACTTCCTGAATGGTTCATTATAATCATGAGTGATACTAGTTTTTTAATAAAAAAATTACTATTAATGTTATATCTCCCTTCTTATTGAATATTTCCTAGTATAAATCACAAAAAATAACCTAGAGACCATAGTAAAAGAATTATAAATGCATAATTAAGAAAATATGATATTTTTTTGAGGTTATAGAACCAATTAAAATAAAATAGTAACATGGCGTTAGGAATACTAATACGGCACTTTGGAATAGTAAACTCCACAAATTAATAGTAACCGCACACATGAGCGTTTAAATAAAATTTAGGTATCTTATAATTAAATTTATATTATAATTTTATCACAGTTTATGTAAATAAAATTATTAAAAATTATAAACTATGGGTTGGAATATTTATAAGTCATATTTAATTAATTAATATTATTGATTTATTTAATAATGTAAAAGAACATGTATTTTAAAAAAATGTAATAATAAATTAATGTTTTTATGTCAAAAGGTTTTAAATTTTTTTTCGGAGAACAGATTTAATTTTTCAAAGTGTTATAAAATCAGTTATAATTTTCAATTATATATTTTCCTAGTAAATTATGATTTTACATAAAAATTAAATTACCCATATTTAGAAAATTGTTTTCATTAATTGGATTTTTTTTGAAATATAAAATGAAAAAAATTTGTGTTAATTTTTGGGATTTTTTTGAGGTACTTGAATTTCATATTAATAGTAAGATACGATAATTTTTGATAAATGATTTCTACAGAAGTCTTTTGGTCAGATTTTAGTTAAGGATGATTCATTAATCATAATCCCAAGACAACATTCATTATTTTAATATATTTTTAAAAAATTATCAAACTATATATATCCTTGAGTGGAAATAATAAAATAATGATATAATATTTAGAAAACACCTCTCTCATCCAATATAAATACAACACTCACACCCTCTTCTCCTCACAACAATCAAGCTTGGATGATTTCCCAAATTCTGATCAACACTCTTCCCAAAACCTCCCCCACATCTTAGAACACTTAGTATAATTAAAATAAAAAGCTTTAGTGACTTGAGAACGATATCAATAGGACAATTCAAGAGGTAAATCCTATCTATTTTTATTTTAATTTAGCTTTCAACATCTATTTCATTTTTTATTGTTTCCTAAACTCCCCTAAAACAAATTTAATGATAACTCTAAAAACATATATATTAATTTAATATAATATGTTAATGGATGATCTAGCATTATACTCAACCCTCCCCCTTTTATAATAAAAATGAAATTATTTCCCATGACTTCTATTTTTCCTAACATCATGGGTGATGTACATTAATTTTCCACATAAAAAAACCAAAATTAACCTAAAACGATTATCATTAACATTAATATAATGAATCACCCTCATGTTATATAACCAAATCTATTATAGTATGATTTAATATTATTCAGGATCATTAGTTATATATAATAATAATTATTTATGTTTAACCACATTTTAAATGAAATTCCATTAATGTATACAACCAAACTATTCATTCTAATTATGAAAACAAAAACACCCAGATGACAGAATTAAACACTTTAACTCATCCAAAAGACAAAAATATAACATAATAAAACCCCAATGAATTATAATAATTTAGAAATGGTTTTGGAAATTTTAAATAAAGAGTCTGCTGTGATTATATAGGACATTACTGTGAATAAAGTGTTTCAACACAAGATATGGGGATTTCTCGAACCCAACCCTCTT
The DNA here is from genome assembly GCA_963277665.1 of Viscum album. Taxonomy (NCBI): domain Eukaryota; kingdom Viridiplantae; phylum Streptophyta; class Magnoliopsida; order Santalales; family Viscaceae; genus Viscum; species Viscum album. Next base: position 1,184,019,333 of record OY728161.1, on the reverse strand, counting down.
TCATTGGGATTTTCCTCTTTCACGAAATATTATGTTTCTTTATTCATTTGAAATAATTTCTCCATCATTATATTTCTTTTTTGGAATAATATTTTTTTTCTTGATATTTTGATAAAGCCTTTGTTTTCTAAAATAACACATCTTTGAAGGAAATAGAACACACATTTTACTTCCCAATATTATTTAATTCACTAAAGGATAATGATTATTATATAATGTATGAAATTACCTAATAATATATAGAATAATTTTTTTTATGAATATATTATAATGAAATGAAATCCATCCCTTTCCATATGTTGTTATGTGTTGATGATTAATATACGTTCGATGTGACATGCATGATAATTTACATGTTGTGAAGTGATGGTTGTGCTCGGAATTATTTTGCACAATGTAAATGTACATATGTGATGGGTGAACCCAGAATTATATAGTGCTCCAATTCATTAGGATAATGTAGAGAACCCCATGAGTAATGGTAAATAGGCGTGAACATGATGATAGATTTTTTGAAAACTATGTGCGGGAATTAACCACTATGACATGATGTTTAATTTTTATAAATTACCACATTCCATTGATTTATCTAATGTTTCCTATCATGATTATGAAAATATGTCTATGAAATGACGATATTAATTATAATCAACCCATTTTTTATTATATAATGATATTTTATTATCCACATATATGGCTTTTAGATCAAGAATTTTTTATGTGTATCCTCATGTGACAACATGTACTAAAGAGAACACAATGGATAATTAGATGGTATTGATGAACAAACTAAATAAATGATTATGCTTTATGTTGTATATGTTATGAATGTTATTAATTTTACAAATACCCAAAACATTTTGATCACCAATGGGAATTTTTTTATGTTTGATATCATTAATATGATGTAATAGTAATGTATAAAAATAAGTATTTCTATAGTTGGTATTCGACAATGATTAAGTTGTTTAAATCCACACCTTCTAAATGGTCTTGAAATTTGTGACATTGGGAGTTAAGAAGACGTTTTCTAATGAGGTATCAATGTGGATATGGATTTTGGATAATGGTCCCCTAACTATCGAAACCTGAAATGAAAGATAATGTTTCATGATGGAGTATCTAATGAGGAAGTTGAAATGAAAATTTCTAAACCGACATGAAAAAAAAGTGGGAATATGAATCTAGGAAACTGACTCAATGCTTCAAGTAAATGATTTATGTGTGGTAGAGAAGGCCACTAAGCTCATAAATGTCAAAAAGGCATGAAAAGGTAGGACAATGTGGTAGAGGATAGAAGAGAAACACCCCTAATATAATGATACAACTATATGGGGAAAGGTAACTATTCAAGGTATTTCCATAAACCTAAAGTCTACAAGGGTAACAGATATCATCAAAAACCAAAACCATAAGAGAAATGGAAGGATTATTCCACCACTACTGTGGAAGTGTAGAAATGATTTCATATAAATTACACAACCAATTAAATCAATAGTATCAAAAGTCTTATTTGATTTTAATTATAAAAATTCCCTTTCCTCTATTATTTTTTTAGAACTATTCAACTGATTCCCCGAAATCATGAAGAAGTGATATCTACTAAAATACCAAATGTGGAAATCATTGCAGCTCATGTATTAGAATCGTATCATTTTGGAGTATGTGGGAAGAATATTGTAGAAAATATCATGATATATCGCTTGGTGGAATTATATTCTATAATTAGAATGTATTGGATCTCATTATATAGATCACATATCAACTTTTGATAAAATAAAGTATCTTTTCATATTTTAATCCATCACATGCTCATCTACAATTGCATGCAATATCATGAATATTCTTTTGAAAATACCTAAACATTGTGTATAATGATATTCGATGAGGAAGAATTCCTTGGTCAAATGGTCAAGTCAATTGAATGTTTCAACCTAGGGGAAATTTCCATTGTAAGGGAATACTGTGATGTGTTTCTTAAAGAGTTACCCAGACTACCCTGATATCATGAGGTATATTTTTCAATATAACTCATACCCGGAGATACTTCTATATCAAATTTTCCCAATATGGGGGATTCTATTGAATTATAGGAGTTAAAGAACCAGGTAATAGATAATTTGGATAAATGGTTCATTTTCCCTAATGCATCACTAGGGGTTGTTCCAGTGCTCCTAATATAGAAAAATGATGAATCAATGAGGGTGTGCATTGACTAACAAGATCTCAAGATGATAAATATAATAATCCACACTACTCTTACAAGGATTGATGAGTTGTTCAATTAGTTGTGAGGAGATTAGTAATTATTAAAGGTGGATCAACATTCAATATATCATTTTCTAAATGTGATGAAGGAAGATATTTAGAAGATGACCTTCTATACAAGGTATGTGAACTATTATTTTCTGGTGATGACCTTAGGACTTACTACATCCCCTATGATATTCATGGATTTGATGAATATAATCTGTATAAATTACCTCAATAAATTTTTTTTAGTGATTATTGGTGAAATGATCATCTACTCCATGACAAAGGAAGAATATAAAGAACATTTATGTCTTTCGTTGTTGACATTAAGGAAGGATAATTTGTACAACATTTTCAGAAAGTGTGACTTCTAGATGCATCTAGACACATTCATGGGACCAGTGGTAACAAGTGAGGTATTTTTCACAGAACATTTAGAAAAACAATCCTATTTAAAAATTCCTTAGACCCACTAGTGTCATAATATCCCTTGGTTTATTGGGTTCGTATGATAATATCGATGTTTTGTGGGAGAGTTATCACGATTGTAATGTAATCTATCTATGTTCATAAAAAGGGTAAATTATGTCTAGATGGAAGAATATGAGGAATGATTCTTGGAGATAAATAGATTGTTGATAACTACAACTATACACACATTTATGAAGAGTGGTTAATTTTTTAGATATATAGTTAATATTCAACGAAATTCTTGTGTTGTGTATTCATGAAAAATGATAATATGATAGCCTACGTCTGATAGTAGTGGATGATCCACAAGCAGAACTACAAAAAACACATGACCTAAAGAAATAATCTATGATTTTTTACATTAAAATATGTTGAAACTACCCTTGTGTCGATTATTGTTTCATATATACTGATCCCAAGATCATAATGTATATTTTCACAAAAAAGGATCTCAATGTTAATTAATTTATATGGTCATATATAATCAATGATTTCAATAAATCAATTCACTATCATCCTGCAATGATGAGCAAGTTAGATGATTCTATTATCAGAAATGAACATGCAACTCTATCCATGTTACTGAATGAGAAAGACTATATCTTCATGGATATGCAAAGGATATATTTGGTAATCATAACGGTATGGAATAACTCCAAACTTGCACAAATGTTTTTACACACATATATAAAAATGATAAAATACATTCAATGGGATGATCCATAGTTACAAAAAATGTTAATGATGTAAATGTAGGGAAGCTACATGTTTACCATATTGATAATGATTGGGAAATATGGTTTGGACCAATAATTTTGGTGCCTTCATCACTTGGGATAAGGATGAAGTTCTCAAATTTCAGCATTACCTATCACCTCAAAATGATGGCCTTTATTAAAGGACTATTCAAATGATTAATGATATTCTAAGAGAATGATATTTATAATACAAAGCTAAATGGGATCAGAATTTCCCATTAATTGATCTCAGACAAAACAATAACATCCACTTGAGTATTCATATGGATCCATATGATGCTCTGTATGGAATGCAATGTTGAACTCAACCCCGTTCGGATGAATTTATAGAGGGAAAGATATTTGGGAATGATATTGGGTAAGAGATTAAAAAAAAGGAACAATCCAACTAGAAAAATCTCAATTCTCCTTATATTAATCAAAAGAGATTTTTTATCAACCATCGAAAGGACTTGTTGTTCGACATTGGAGATATGGTCTCCAAATATCTCCCTGGAAGAGAGTAATGCAGGTTTGAATGAAATAGAAGCTAAGACTATGGTACAATGGCCCCTGAGAGACACCAGATCCCATAGAAGATGTGGCCTATTGAGTTTCATTCCTACCTAATATGGCTCAAGATCAATATGTGTACCACGTAATACTCCTGAGCAAGTTTATTCAAAATCCCTCACATGTAATGAACTAATAGGTGGTATAGAAGGAAGATGACCTATATAATGAGTAGCATCTAGTAATGATTCTCTACATGAGAGAAAAGGTCCTACAAAACAAGACAAACCACCATGTAAATGTGTTTTGGAGGAACTATATGTATGTAGAAGTAACTTGGGAAACAGATGAGGTGATGAAGGATATGTATCCTCACCTCTTCTTGTAAAATTAAATTTAAAAATGGGTGAAGAATGAAATGACCCAAACCATTATCAATAGAATTTATCTCTTCATATAGTAATTTCCTAATGTACTAATAACCTAATATCGCTTAGATATCACAATGAATTATTTAGAAGTAAATAATTGATGAAACAATATGTTTTTCTATAAAATAAGGATCCATAAACAATGAAATAGTATCATATCCATAAGAATAGTAATACATCCATTATTAAAAGTAAAATAAAAAATGAATAGTAACCACACAAATGAATGTAAAAAAATATGACTTCTTTTATGTAAAATTATGTTATAATTATGTTGTAGTTAAAGTAAATAATTATTTTCATATTTATAAATTAATTTCTGTTATTTTTTAAATTCATAAATAATTAATTCCAATTTTATTATTAATTTAATCATTTAATAGTACATTTTATTTCATAAAATGTATTCATAAATTAATATTTTTATGTCTTATGCTTTTGTGATTTCGTTTGATACCTTAATCAAATTTTCAAAGTGTAATTAAATTAGTTATAATTTTAAAATATTTATTTTCAAACTAAATTATAATATTAATTCAAAATAAAGTACTCATATTTACAAAATTATTTTAATAAAATGGATTTAATTTTTGATTTCTACTCATCAAGAAATGTTTAGGGTTATATTTTTTGGATTATTATGAAATAAATTAAATTTGATGAATAATATAATAATATAATTTTTGAAAAATGTCATGTACATGTATTATCAAGTCATTGTAGATGTAAGAATGAAGTAAACACCTAAATAATCTCAAAAAATAATTTATTATTTAAAAATATATACAGGGACAAATTACAATATTTTAATAGTCATGAGAAAAAATAATAATATAATGAATATAATATTAATAAAACACTCCTCTCATTTAGTATAAATACCACCCCTCACACCCTCTTTTATTCGCACCACTAAATCTTGGATTAATTCCACAATTTTCCCAAAACTCTTCAAAAACACTCCCCCACTTTCATGATATATTTATATCATTAAAAAATCCTATGATCATTGATGATGATTTCAAGTGGATAATTCATGATGTAAATCCTCTCTCATTTTCATTTTAAATCCATTCAATTTCAATTTATATTCTTATTATATCCCCACCTCCCTTCATCCAAATGTAATTATAACTATAGTAACTTACATATACTGTAATTTTATCATTTTAGTTGAATATCCAACATTATACTTCTCTCTATCTCTAATTTATCTTGAAAAAGAAATCATTGTCTGTGTTGTTTCAGTTTACCGACATCGTGGGCAATGCACATTCATTTTAAATATACATATTCATGGTTGTTAATAAGAAAATTAAATGTTTAATATTAATTTAAAAAGTATTTTATAACACTTTTATGTTCTAGAAATAAACTATACTAATATTTATAAATGATAAAACAAAACATATTCATTTTGATAAAAAAACCACAAAAAACCACAAAAAATAACAAAAAATAATAATCATTAAATTTTATCTAACAAATCATCCTCATAATTTGTAACCAAATCATTTTTAAGATAATTTAAAATTATAGAGTATCATTAATAAAATATAATAATAATTCTTTATTTTAATCCTCATTTTAAATGAAATTCCATTCATGTGTACAAACAAATTGATCATGAAAATTATGAAAACAAACAATCTAAAATGATAAAATCAATCTTTCTAACTCAAAAAAATGAACATTAATGAACATAAAAAATAAATAATGAATTCTTTTTAATGTGTATATTATTTATAATTTCTAAATAATGTATCTAATGAGATTTTACGTGACATTAATGTGATGAAATGACTCAGACACAACGTAAGGGAATTTCTAAAAACCCATTCTCTATTATTGGGTTTTCACTCTTTCAGCACATATTTAGAATGGTTATTCCGTAAAAATAATTTTTCTTAATTATATTACATTTTTTGGTATATACATGTTCTCTACATGAGTCTATGTTAGACCCAATATCTTCAAAATGAAATCTTCATTCAAAAAAATGAACACCAATTATACTTCTGAAGATTGTCTTCGTTATTCAAGGTTGATGATTCTTATATAATGTTAATAATTCCCTCCTTTAATTTTGGAACCCAATTATTATGAAGATATTATTATGAAATGTACCACATTATTTTCAATGGTTATATTGTTTTCAATATTGATGTATTTTATTTGTGGACAGCTTGATAATCCAAATTTTGTGAGGGGACAGGTGTGACCCATATTATATATCACAATGTAAATGTTATTATGTGAACGGTGCACCAAGAATTATATATTACTGAAATGAATTGGGAAATTTGATAAAACTCATGAGTAATGTGAAATATTTTGAACACAATAATAGCTATGTTCACAACTATGTGTGGTAGTTAAACACTAAGAAATGATGTTTCATTGTTATGCATAGCCACATTTTATAACATTATCTATTGTTTCCTTTTATGATTATGATCATTTGACTATGTTATAATTATATTGATTATGATCACCCCATGTTATATTGTTTCATGATATTATTTATCCTCTTATTTGGATTTTTGATCACCTTTTTTTTTTGTATTTCCTTAGTTTACTACATGATCCAAGAAGAACACGATGGACAATAACAATATAGAGAAGAATGAATTAAATAAATTATTATGATTAAATTTTTAAAATTTATTCATTGTACCATTTTACCATGAAAAAAAACCTTTGTATCCTTGTTTTGTAATTTTTTTATTTTTTTTTCATTAAATTGATGTGATATTAATGTAAGAAAATAAAGGGTCACTATAAGATCCCTAGAGGGTAAACAATGGATAGACGCATTGGAATGGTTTCTATGACATTCAATGGGAGATACTTGGTCCCATATATTAGTTACCTGGCACAGAATCATAGACCACATGACTTGAGTGATCCAATGTATGACCTATAGATCACCATAGACGAACATAATGGTGTTGGGTTATATATTATGTTGTCATTGTGACACATGGGATTATTTTTAGTTCGCATATGACAAGCTCATGACTACACCAAAGGATTGGAATGATTGATGGAATGCATGTCTAATTATTTTGTCCTTCCTCATGCATATTACTTTTAGAATGAATATATATTTCCATTGTAGTGTGACCTCTATAATAAATTAAAGGATTGGATTATCCATATTTACATAGGTAGATGTAGTGGTATGATCCATTTAGTATAATATGACTTAAAAAATAACCACTTTTCTGTTATCTAGCATAGGCTAAAGCTATTGTTATATGACTCATGTTCATTTAAGAACCCATACCAATTTGAAATTATTTTATTTTATATAACCCTTTATTCATATAGTATTTCACAGTATCTTTTAATTATTTATTTATTACATGAAATGGGATGTGATAGGCACTATCTATTATTACATGTTGACATTTATGTATCACACCTTGCATGGGATCTCATGGTTCCCGAGTTGAATTCCTATTCACTGGTTATGGTTTAAATTATTGTGTTTTAAGGTGTACTTAGGTTATTGGGAGAATAAGACTAATATGGTTCTTGAGATTCACATCAAATATTTGAAGGTTAGAAATTCCATTATCACATTTTATTTATTATTTTAATTTATTCAACTTATTATTGCAGAAACATATTTAGACCATGGAATTATATAATTTGGTGTTGTCAACTTTTATATTCATATGATATTACATTTATCTTCCACTAAATTGTATTTTATTTATATTAATACTTATACATTATTGGGTTTAGTTTATTTATACTGTTTTGGTACTCTGATTATGAGGGTATTTTCGGAATACTATCATCTTTTTACACTTTTAGTTATAGTCATCAACCTCTATCGTATGTGTATGCATGTTTGATGTCGTGTTTCCTACAAGTATAACTAACATATTGGAAGCCATTCATACAAGGATATTACAATGTGGTATCAGTGCCTGATTGTTCCTTAGTCTTACTATTTTAGGAAGGTAGACATTATAATTGGAAGGTGTCACTACATGGTAAATAGGGGTGCCTATAGATGATCACCCAACCCATGAGGAAATGGCCACGTGTCCATGTAGGGGATGAATTTCCCCATTGTTTTTTTATAGTTGATTATGATTTCACCTTGAATATTTTTTTTCATCTTATTGTTGATTTAATATAACTAATGGTATTATTCCCTTTAACCGATATAGAAAGGAAGAATCATAACATGCATTATAATGGGAACATCAAAAATTCACATTACATTCATATGCCATGCCATGTGTCTGCTATTTTGATTGTATTCCATGATTGTAATACTATGATGCCTATTTAATTTAGCATCCCTTGCTTATATATCCTAATTTTTTTCTTATTATCAATCTTTAAGTGTTAACTTATTGTTTAATGATTTTATGTAATGATTTTGATATAGGTAATTGATTTCATGGGATAAATTACATTCCTGTGATTATGATGGGAACCAGGATTCAATTGAATGGGGTTTGGGTGACCTATAATTGGGAATATGTATCTCGTGTATTCTAATGATCATTGATCATTTACATGATTATAGAATATTTATTTAAATGTAAAAATGATGTTCACATTTAAAATAGAATGTGAACAAATGGTATAATTTGTGTGAGTAAAAGGCCTCGTTAATCAATATTGTTTCATTATAGATAATAAGATGGACACCCATGTATTTAGACTATTTAATGTGATAATGAAATTAATAGAAAATCGTATATTGTAAAAGGATCTTAAATTTGTAATAAAAGGAATTTTTTTAATCTATTAATGTTTGTGGTAAACATAAAAAATTCACAACAAACCCCTGTAGATCTGTTTGGGCACATTTCATATAAAAACAATTTATAGTGGTTTTCAACAATAATAATTAGAAAACTGCTATTGGGATGCATTCTAATTAACCCATGTTGGCTTATTATTTATTCATAGGTCTCATTATATGTTAAAAAAGAATGTCAAATGATATATATCCTAATAATGATCGAATGCCAAAAAAATTGTTTAGTATTTGAGTAAAATGATTTATGAGACATTAATTTCGTTCTTTATCTTATTTCATGTTTTTTCTTTATAAATTTTATGTTATATATTAAATTTTAAATTTAAATTTTTAATCACTAAAGTGAATCAAATGAAAGGTTTTCAAATAAAATAGGGGCTGGTTTTCTTCATTCAAATCCCCATGTATGGTTAGTTTATCATCAATTGGTTTTAATTGTAATGGAATAATGACAGTCTTCCATATTCTATTTTAATCTAAAAATATCTTAAATGATGGGTTCCTAATCCTACTGACTTTTTTTTGGTGTGTGATCATTATAAGTCACCACATTTCATTTTCATAAGAGGCTAGAGCGTGGTAGGTATCAACCATGGAAAATAAATGACTTCCTAATTATTTGTTTTTATAAAAATTGGGTTTTGTTAGGCTATGTTTTCCCTTGTAGGACTTATAGAATTAGAATAAACCCAATTTTGAATGGGTGGATATGGTTTATTTGTCATTTTTCTTGGTAATGAGCATTGAGTAACACTCGTTTCCAAGTAGTAAGACAACATAATGGTATAAAAATGGCTTTGAAAATCTTGTGACCCAATCTCATCCTTTAGTGGTGATGAATTTCTATATAATCATCATTTTAAATGATAATATAAGTCAATGTGACCCAAGAATAACTCTCTAGTGTTGGTTATGTGATAATTAGAAGCAGATGGACGATAATCCTTTGAAAAATATCAAGGATATTTCTTTTTATCCCATGTAAATCTCATTATAGTAAGTATCACAATACGTGGAAACATTTTTCATATTTAATGATTCATCACACCATATTAGTTCAATTTAAAAAAAATTATCTAGAGTTTCCATACATTAAACTCCAGTCAGAAACATATTAGTGTGACCTCGTCATTGATAATTGTCTTAGATCATCCCACTATTTGGAATGATTTATTTAGGGGAATCAGGTGTCTAACACAGTATTCGACTGTTTCACATTTTAATATTAATGATGTTAAGGGTTTGATCTTCACACAAAGGATTATGAAACTTTCATTATGGGTAAATATAATCTACTTCATTTATGATTAACTTGAGTACCTCTCTATTCATTCGATGATTGTGGGACTCCTATGGTGGGAGCATCACATTAGTTCTATTTAAATATTCCCTTCTAATGTATAGGGAACAAAAATAAAGAGGACCATTAGTAAATGGTCTGTTATTCTTAGACTCAATAATGGATTCTGATTTCATTATTCTGAGTTCATCCTCAGAAACATAACTTTCATATGGATGGAATTTTAAGAAACATTTATGAATCATTTTTAGTCTTGGACATACAAATTTGGTTAATCGTGATTGATCACGAGATGTATCAAGTTATAAGGGATTGTGGTCTATTAATTTATATGCATTGATAAGTGAAGTTGAGTTTCAATCTAGGTAATTAATTCCATTATGGTTTGACTTTATTTCCATTTTTCTTGATCTCATCATAGTGTACACTAGATTAGCGAAGAAAATTTCTTTTATCATGACATTGTACATGATACTCTAAGAGATCATCGGTCCTATTCCATAATAAATCATTATAATATAATGGGATTGTTTGGGTGGTTTTCCCTGGTTTCACATTGGATGTGTGGTTCTCTATCTATTATTTTATAATCATGAGTCGTACCTGGGTTCCCAAGTATGAATGCCTTTAATAGACTCTAGGACATCAACAGTATCTTTTGACACAACCAACACATGGATGACATTCTAGGCTAGGTAATTAATATGATGTGGGTAGAATGGATTTGTAAAAATGTCTCACTCATAGTAGTTTAGTATGTATTATACTTGGTTAGTTCACTATACATCATTCATTTGAGTTTTACCTTATCTTGGACTTGTTGTCGGGTATGTAGGTCACATTTAGAAAGGGTGGTCATTCTGGTGGGAAAGATCTAGATTACATTAATTTTCATTATAAGAAATAGATAATTAAAATGGTTAGTTTTTTTTCGATAAAGGTACATCATCTGATGACTTGTATAGACATTAGTGGACATGTTATTTGAAAATGGAATATTCATTGGAAGAATAAATTATAGTTTAGATTGAAAATTATCGACCACCTATACTGTTCTTTTTGAAAATTGTTAGTAGATAGGTGTATTGACTTTTTATATATATTTCAGTGTATACTATTGTAAAAAAATTTAAGAACATAATAGGGATATGGTTTTTCGTTTAATTATTCGAAGTTTTATTTTTTAGATTGCGTGTATGATCAGTTTCTGTTTTGTCTATTAGGATTCAATTGTTTCTTTATAGAGGTCCCGAATATCTCAACATATGTAATTGGTTTCAACCTATTGTTGAAATCATGCTAATTTAATCATTAAAATCCACAGATGAATGATTTATAGGAAATTATAATTGTGGAGGTGTCATTGTAAAGACCCATAAATTTCAAGGAAATTTTTTTCTTAATTTCTTTGGGATTTTACAAGAATGCAGTTTCTAATGGCACCTGATTCCGAGGCCCGGTGTCCCCGTAATCAATTTCCGAAGATTAGCTTGGGTACGTTCAGTGAATGAATGAGCAGGATTTCCTAACATTTGAACCGGTGCTCAAAATCGAAATCTGAGGGCACCGATGAAACCGCAACGCCGGTAGTTGCTTAGGAACACCTTTTTCGGAGTTGCGTTTTCTCGGGTGTGGTTTTTAAAATATTGGGTTAAGTATTGAATAAAAATAAAATATGTGAAACCAATTTTATTTTTATTTCTATGTAGTTACAAACTAATCTTGGTGGTTGGAGTGGGACCCACAATATCCTACTCCACTAGGTAGGATATTAGTGGGGTGGGTCCCACACGAGCCCCACCTAATCAACTTCCTCAAACCCCCCTTTTTAATTTTCAACTCACCCGCACCCCCTTAAATGAAAAGTCAACTCATTAATTGATTAACTTATTCAATATAATTAATTCAAGAATTCATTTTGAATATCAAATTTAAAGTTGGCTTGTGTGTGTTAATTAAATAAGACAAGGTCATATTTCTTTATGGTTTCTTTTCGTTGTGTGAGAAGGAATGGAGAGGAAATTCTTAGTCGTGGAATCCTCATTTTCCTCTTTGAAGAACGCGAAGAACGCACCGTCGCCGACGAATAACGCCGGCCTCTGACAAAGAACGCCAAATCCTTGGAGATCAATGTTGTGACGCCGTGTACAGCGACACTGACGATTCTCTTCTCCACGACGCCGTCTTCCGTGATGCCGTCTTCTGCAACATCGTCTTCCGCGACGCCGTTGTTCCGCGACGATCCTCATTCGACGACTTCTTCAAAGTTGGGTTTATTTATTTGTTTGTGAATTCATTGTTGTTCATCGACTTCTATTTGGGATGCCTGTTATCGTAATAATGGGAGGAGGTCGGACCGCAAGAACACGACGGACCCTCCTCCCCCTTTGTTGTTGTTTTTGTTACAGCTCAAACGAAGGTGGCATGGTGCAACGACACCACGCAGAATCCGGAAGGAACACGAAGAAGAAGTGTGGTGCCGTCACGCCATGCCTTTGAGGACGAACAAAACCGTGGTCGGAGTCGGGGCCACAAAGCCGATTCGAAGACTCTGTAGTTTTTTTATTGATGTGCGGATCGACGGGGGATGACGGAACATGCCACAATGGTGATTTGATGATTTCGCAGTGAAGTACGGGACCCGAGATGACCACTGGCGAAGACGGCGGGTAAAACGGACCACTGGAGCGCGTCCGGTGGTCCGCAGAAAGAGGCGGCGGTGCCGGCGACCGGCGGCGGTGGCGCGCCACTAGAGGAGACCACCGCGGATGAGCTGCAGCAGACTGGATCGGCTAAGCTGTTCTGGGTTTAGGGGGAGGAGCAGCTTAATTTCCGCGCCGTTACGGTCAACCGGGGGGGGGGGGGGGGGACACCACCCCCCTTCGCTCTTCGATGGCCGCACGGGCGCCGCGCCAGTGCCAGGCTGGGCCGGCTCATGCCAGCTAGGCCGGACCCGGAATCGGTTCGGGTTGACCCGGTTCGGGCCGACCCAGGGGGTATTGGGCCGGGTCAGACCGGGCCCGAACCACCTATTCTCGGGCAGTTTCGTTCAAACGCCCATAACATGGGCTACGGTCCTCCAATCGACGCACCGTCAGTTGCAATGAGATCATTGGATCGAGACGGTCGTTTAAGTATAATACAATCAAGGTTTTGGAGAACTTTGGGTATGGCCGGGGTGGTTCGAACCTGAAACTGACTTGGCCCTCGGAGCGGAAACGCTTATAACATAAGCTCCGGACGTCCGATTGACGTGCCGTAGACTTTGTTGGATTCCTATTGAAGAGAGGTAACTTTTGGAATACTTGTCCTGAGGTTTGGATGCAGTTGGAGTAGGTCCGGGTTGGATTGTACCCGAAATCCAACAGGGCCCCTAGAACGGAAAAGCTGATAACATTGAGACTGGACGACCGTTTGACGAACCGTCAGCAGCGTTGGTGATCACGTTGAGAAACAGTCTCTATGAGTGTACCCTATGAGAGTTCAGGGTACAGTTGAGATGCGGCTGGGTTGGTTTGTACATGAAACCAACCGTGCCCCTGGGACGAAAAGGCTAATAACTCACAGACCGAGCGTCTGATTGACGCACCGTCTGTTGCGTTGAGACCCCTTTGATGAGACTCTCCTTTGTGATACTTATTCGTGGGACTTTTTGATACTTGGAGTATCGTCCTGTAACTCATGGAAGGGACCCTCCCGGATAAGAGAGTACGGAGTACGAAGACCGCATAGCCGGTTGAGACCTGATTACTGCTTGACCGACTTGACTTTGAGTGAGTCGAATAGCCCAGTGGACGGAGCGCCCGATATTTGGCGATAGACCCACGACGGAAGGAGCACCTGGTAGTTGGCCGTAGAACCGCATTACTCGATAGGAGGAGTACCTCTGTAGGCTATTAGGGGGTGCACCTGGTATTTGGCGACATACCCACAACGGTTGGAGAGCCCGATATTTGGTTTCAGACCCGCGGTACTCGTCAAGAGGAGTACCTCAGCAGTCTTAGGTTAGTGAGCAGTACCTTGGAGTCGTGAATGGATCACGGTACTTTTCAGAGACAGAGCTCTTCAGTAGTTATAGTTTCGATAATGAAAATCCCGGTTTGAGCTGAGTCTATGACCTATGTGTTTACCTCATGATTGAGATGGGTCACTTGATAACTGAGGTATATGTATGGGCATATATCTAAGTAGTGGTTATCCATTGATTTCATAACCTCTGTGTTTCCTCATGATTGAGATGGGTTACTTGATAACTTAGGTATAAGTATGGGATTATACCTAAGTAAGGGTTATCTGTTGAGATTCAGCTTGTGGTTATCCTTGTTGGACTTAGAGAGACCTTGAGGGTCTCGGGGTCCCAACTGAGTATCGTTATACTCACCCCTACACGGGCTATGCCCGCACCTCATTGTATTGGATGCATACAGAGGACAGCGCTATCGGAGGATGAGCGTTCGAGGACTGGACGGTACCCAGAGGTGGACCTCACAGCGATTCGGTATATGGAGGTGGACTTCACGACGAGACGAAACTCGGAGGAGGTTGATGGGCGAGAGCATTGCGGAGGCTATCTCTACCTACCCTTCAGGTAGGATCCGTGGTGGATGATCCAGGAGCTGCGCTATCTGTACCTACCCTTCAGGTAGGATCTGAGGTGGACGACCTAGGAGCTTCTTCTATTCTTCCAGCTTCTTGTCTTTTCTATTTTAATTTTGTTCAGTTATAGATGTACTTTCAGTTGGGTTTGTATTTTGTCCCATTTACTTTTCAGCACTTTCTTTTGTTCTTAGTGTATTACTTCCGCTTGTACTCTGTGGTTTTTTGTTTACTTTTATAAGGGCAATGCCTTCCCAGTTATTGGGATTTACGCCTTTGGTGCTAGTCGCCAGCCCCTGGCCTATGGAAGGCGGGCTTGGGGTAGTCACGGCACGGGCCCCGAGGACAGGTCGTGAAAAATTGGTATCAGAGGATTTGGTTCTACCGCAGAACTTATAACTCTAATATTTTCCTTTTGTGAAGCAATAGTGCTAAGGGTACCAAGATTGGTTTTCAGTTCAGGGAGTCCAGTGTTGGTGCGGGCGGCCGACGTATCTATACACCAAGACCCTGACAACTTATTTCCGACTTTGTGCACAAAAACACTGATTGCGTGTGTGTTTCCAAAAGTTTTTAAAAGTCAGCTCAAACCAGGTCAGCTCACCAGGTATTAATCATTTGACTGTGTCACGTTTGTTTCATTCAGGATGCCTCCTCGCGGACGACCAGTTAGAGCCCCAAGTGTGGTACGTACTGAAAGCACGCCGAGAGACGAGGCCTTAGTACAGGGCCCTATCCCAGTTGACGCACGAGCAGAGGCACCAGCAGTACTACCACACATTGGGCCACCGATGCCACCAGCCCCAACAATAGAGAGTGCACGTCACTTGAGCACACTGTACGAGTTCTAGCGCCAGAGGACACCAAGGTTCAGGTGAGATACGGACCCACATGCGACTGAGGATTGGCTAGAGGCTTTGGTGAGAGTCTCCAGGCTAGTGGGGACACAAGTAGACTTTATGGTGATCCTTGATGCCAGCCTTCTTCAGGAAGAAGCAGGAAGATGGTGGAGCCTAATGCTCTAGGTGCATGACGATGTATCACTTCTGTGGGCAGACTTCGAGGGCCTGTTCCGGGCAGAGTTTGTACCATCCACCCTTCGAGTGGTGCAGATCTAGGAGCTACTTCATCTGCAGCAGGGTAGCATGAGTGTAGCTCAGTACTCAGCGAGGTTCATAGACCTCTCACGCTACTCTATAGACATGGTACGATACCTATTCTTCAGGGCCCGAACCTTCGAGCAGGGGCTTAGGTGAGAGATTAGAGCTTCTGTTCTTTCTCACAACATCCCGACGCATACAGGGGTGTTGTAGCGATCCCTCCTACTGGAGAGTTTCCTTGCAGAGCAATCTCCAGCATTAGAACCCAAAACTAGTCGACATGAAGTGGAGTCTTCTACGGATGAATGTAGAGAGTTGACACAGAGGTCCAAAAGGACAAGACCCACCAGTGGCCTACTGCACGACTCAGGTTCAGTTGTGTGGGGAAACCGGGGTGGAGTCAGAGCCATTCGGGCCAAGAGTGGGCAGTGTTACTCCTGTGGTGGGCATGGTCACATGGCACGTGACTGTCTGACCCATCGTACATATGATCCGCAGATAGATGAAGAACCCCTTAGATAGAGGCAGAGGTTCGATCGAGGTGGGCCGCAAGGAGCAGAAGACCGATGTAGGGGAGCTGGTCGTGCAGTTGGAGGTGGACACCACTTCAAGGTGTTTCCACCACCACCACCAAGAGGTCCACCCCGACCGCAGGGAACAAGTGGACATGGGAGAGCTCAGCTTCAGGCAACAGAATCATACGACTACGAAGCTCTGGAAGCTGGCGGACAAGAGGAGGACTAGTTCCATGCATGGGACCTTTGATCTTGGTGCATCTAGTTTCTTTGGTGTTGTTTGTGGTTGTTGTGTGTCTTTTTACTTGAGCTGCAGTAATAAAAGACACCTTTCCTTGTGACGTTTGCTTCCTTTCTTTTTGTGTACTAATAGGTTCTGGTTAAAACTGTTGACTTGAACCTCACTTTTGAGATTCCTACTGGAGGAGACCCAATGACCACACGCTGATGCTGACAGTGTGACTAAACCCTTGGAGGCAAGAGTAACGGTTGGATCTCGTGGTAGAAGCATCGAGGCCTTACGATTTCATCAATGGCATGGATTAGTACCATTCATGACATGATTGACTGTATTAGGAAAATAACATGGTTCATCCAAAGGATGAGACCAAATTTCTCTTATCGGAAAAGAAGAAATCTTAGCAGCTCTTGTGGGACCAGAGATGGTCTAGGCCACGATAGAGAAGGTGTAGATCATCCAGGAGCGGATGAAGACTGCACAGAGCAAGCAGAAATCATATGTTGATAGGAGACAGGACCACTGCATTTGAGGATAGCGGCCACGTTTTCTTACGGGTCTCACCTCGACGAGGTCTATGGAGATGAGGCTGAGGCGGCAAGTAATCTCTGAGGTTCAGCAGACCTATTCAGGTCCTCAGCAGGGTAGGTGAGGTGGCTTGCCATTTTACCCATCCACCTCAGTTACACCAGGTGCACGACAACTTCCACGTATCTCAACTGCAAAGATACGTGCTTGACCCGACACATATAATCTACCATGGGGAGCTAGAAATTGGAAATGGGGTGAATTTTTCAGGGTTCTAGTAGAGGATTAGGATTGACAGGAGTGGGTCCTATGAGGATGGTCGATTCCTCTTGTGCGCTTTTTTTTGGCAGCACGGGAACCTCCAGGTGAGCAAATGGTAGCAGAAGGCTCAGATGCGTGCTCAGTACCACTTTTGTTTCCCTAGTTTATGTTAAAGCATTATGGGGACGTAAAGCCCTGAGGTGGGAGTAATGTAAAGACCCATAAATTTCAAGGAAATTATTTTCTTAATTTCTTTGGGATTTTACAAGAATGCAGTTTTTGACGGCACCTGGTTCCGAAGCCCGGTGTGCCCAGAATCAATTTCCGAAGATTAGCTCGGGTACGTTCAGTGAACGAACGAGCGAGATTTCCTAATCTTTGAACCGGTGCTCGGAATCGAAATCCAAGGGCACCGATGAAACTGCAACACCAGTAGTTTCTTTGGAACACCTTTTTCAAAGTTGTGTTTGATCGGGTGCAGTTTTTTAAATAATGGGTTAATTAATGAATAAAAATAAAATTTGTGCAACCAATTTTATTTTTATTTCTAAGTTGTTAATACCTAAGCTTGGTAGTTGGAGTGGGACCCACAATATCCTACTCCACTAGGTAGGATATTAGTGGGGTGGGGCCCACATGTTGGCTTGTGTGTGTTAATTAAATAAGATAAGGTCTTATTTCTTTAAGGATTCTTTTGGTTGTGTGAGAAGGATTAGAGAGGAATTTCTCAGTCGTGGAATCCTCATCTTCCTCCTTGAAGAATGCGAAGAACGCACCATCGTCGATGAAGAACGCTAGGCTCCAACGAAGAATGCCGAATCCTCGGAGATCGACGACGCGATGCTGTGTACCGCGACACAGACGATTCTCTTCTCCGCGACACCGTCATCTCTGACGCCGTCTTCTGCAACATCGTCTTCCGCGACACCGTTGTTCCTCGATGATACTCGTTCGATGACTTCTTCCAAGTAGGGGTTATTTATTTTTTCGTGAATTCATTGCCGTTCAATGACTTCTATTTGGGCCGCCTGTTATCGTAATAACGGGAGGAGATCGAACTTCATGAACATGTTTGACACCTCCTCCCCCTTCAATGTTGTTTTTGTTGCGGCTCGAATGAAGGCGGAGCGGTGAAACAACACCGCGCGGAATCCGAAAGGAACATGGCGAAGAAGCGCGGCACCGTCGCGCCGTGCCGTTGAGGCCGAACGAAACCGTGGTTGGAGTCGGGTCCGCAGAGGCGATTCGAATACTCCACAGTTTGTTTATTGACGTGCGGATCGACGGGTAATGACATAACATGCTGAAATGGTGATTTGATGATTCCGCAGTGATGTATGGGACCCGAGTTGACCACTGGAGAAGACGGAGGGTGAAACGGACCACCAGAGTGCGTCTGGTGGTCCGTGGAAAGCGGCGGCGGTACGCTGCCGGAGGAGACTGCCGCGGTTGAGCCACGGTGGAACAGAAAGGCTAATACATTCCGGGTTTAGGGGGAGGCGCGGATTAATTACCGCACCGTTACGGTCAATCGGGGGGGGGGGGAACACCCCCCTCCTCTCTTCGCTGGCCGCGTGGGCGCCGCGCCAGCGCTAGGCCAACCGGCCGCCCAGGCCGGGCCGGGCCGCCCATGCCAGGCTGCGCCGGTTGGGCCAGGCCGCGCCCACCGGGATGGGCCGCACCCTAATTGGCCAGACCCAGACCCGGTTTGGGTCGACTCGGTTCAGGCCGACCCAGGGGGGGATCGGGTCGGGTCGGACCGGGCCCGAACCCCTATTCTCGGGTAGTTTGTTCAAATGCCCATAACATGGGCTACAGACCTCTAATTGATGCACCGTCAGTTGCGATACGATCCTTGGATCGATACGGTCATTTTGGTATATTACACTCATGGTTTAGAAGAAATTTGTGTACGACCGGGTTGGTTCGAACCCGTAACCAACCGGGCCCTCGGAGCGGAAACACTTATAACATGAGCTCCGGACTTCCGATTGACATGTCGTCAACTTTGCTGGATTCCTCTTGATGAGATGGAACTTTTGGAATACTTAGAATGTTGTTTGGATGCAGTTGATGTAAGGCCAGGTTGGATTTTACCCGAAATCCAACCGAGCCCCTGGAACTGAAAAGCCGATAACTTTCAGACCGGATGACCGTTTGACGAACCGTCAACGGCGTTGGTGATCACATTGAGAAACAGTCTCTATGAGTATACCCTATGAGAGTTCGGGGTACATTTGAGATGTGGCCGGGTTGGTTCGTACACAAAACCAACCGGGCCCCAGGGACGAAAAGGCTAATAACTCACAGATCGGTTGCCCGATTGATGTGCCGTCTGTTGCGTTGAGACCCCTTTCACGAGGCCATACATTGCGATACTTCTTCTTGGGACTTTGTAATACTTGGAGTATCGACCTGTAGCTCGTGGAGCGGACCCTTCCGGAGACGAGCGTACGGAGTACAGAAACCGTGTAGCCGACTGAGACCTGACGACTACTTTACCAACGTGACTTGGAGTGAGTCGACTTGCCCAGTGGATGGAGCGCCCTGTATTTAGAGATAGAACCACAACGGACGGAGAACCTGGTATTTGGCCACAGACTCACGATACTCGACAGGAGGAGTACCTCTGTAGGATTTTAGGGGGAGCGTCCGGTATTTGGCGACAGACCCACAACAGAGGGAGCTCCCGGTATTTGGTAGCAGACCCGCAGTACTTGATAGGAGGAGTACCTCAGTAGTCTTAGGTTTTGAGCAGTACATCGGAGTCGTGACAGGATCACAGTACTTGTCAGAGACGGAGCTCTTTAGCAGTTACGGTTTCGATAATGAAAATCCTTGTTTGAGCTGTGTCTATAACCTATGTGTTTATCTCATGATTGATATGGGTCACTTGATAACATAAGTATATGTATGGGCATATATCTAAGTAGTGGCTATCCATTGATTTCATAACATCTGTGTTTCCTCATGATTGAGATGGGTTACTTGATAACTTACATATACGTATGGGCTTATACCTAATTAAGGGTTATCTGTTGAGATTCTGCTTGTGGTTATCCTTGTTGGACTTAGAGAGAAATTGAGGGTATCGTGGTCCCTAATGAGTATCGTTATAATCACCCATGCACGGGCTATTCCCGCACCTCATTGTTTTGGATGCAGACGACAGACAGCGCTGCCGTAGGCCGAGCGTTCAAGGACTGGATGGTACCTGAAGGTGGACCTAACGACGAGTTAGTATCTGGAGGTGGACTTCACGATGAGATGATACTTGGAGGAGGTTGATAGGCGACAGCGTTGTGGAGGCTATATGTACCTACCCTTCAGGTAGGATCCATGGTGAACGATCCAGGAGCCGCGCTATCTTTACATACCCTTCACGTTGGATCTGAGGTGGACGACCTAGGAGCTGCTTCTATTCTTCCATCTGCTAGTCTTTTCTATTGTACTTTTGTTCAGTTGTAGCTGTACTTTCAGTTGGGTTTGTATTCTGGCCCATTTACTTTTCAACTCTTTCTTTTGTTCTGAGTGTGTAACTTCAGCTTGTACTCTGTGGTGTTTAGTTTACATTTATAAAGGAAATTCCTTCCCAGTTATCGGGATTTACGCCTTTGGTGCTAGTATCCAGCCCCTAGCCTATGGAAGCCGTGCTAGGTTTAGTCATGGCACGGGCCCCGAGGATGGGTCGTGACAGTCATTGATTGTAATTGGACCCATATTGATATTATAAAACAATTGTGGTAATCACCTTCTTAGTGATACATAATGAGGCCACGATGTGATGCCATCTCTATCTAAAAAATCTCGATTATGCACTAATTCAGTGTTTCAAATAGAATGGAGTATTTTCTAGAGTTTAAAAGTATTATTATTAATGTTTTTATTATGTTTTTGAGGGTGAGTTTGATGTTTGAAAATGTAATGTCACCATTTGAACTCAACTTCATGACCCTTGTAGGTCGGGTGATAATTTTATTAATCCTGAAGTCTTTTTGGGGATGATATGTTATATTGTAAGGAGGATGTAATGACCTATGTATTTGTGCCAAGTTTAAATTCAAATAAAATTTGAACTTTTAAATTTAATGGATGTGGAATTTTTATATCAAACATTTGGAAAATAATTTTGATGGTCAAAAAAATTAAATATTTTGATTTTAAACATTGGTAAAGGAAAAACTAGATACACATTTTCTTCATTGAGTCTCAGTTGTGCCAGGGTCCCAAAATATTATTTTTCAGTTCTTTTTTATAGGCACAAGGTTTTCTAGAACCCGTGAGGCCCTTGGCATCCAAACCTACAACTATAGTAAATAAGTAGAAATTCCCAGACATGGACAATGCACAGTTTGACCAAACCATTTACCTATCCCACATGGTTAGTAAGAAATTTAAATAATGTTGAAACAAACCATTATATGGTTTGTTCATTGTTTGTCAAAACAAGAGACCCAAATTATTTAGTTTGTTTCCATTTATAAAAAATTTTAATTAAATTAATAATAACAAAAAAATTAAATGAGAAAATATAAAAACAAAATAATTATATATTTAAATAATTATAATTATAATATAATGGATATTATTATTATTATTATCATCATTTTTTTAGTTTTACATGATCCCTGAGGGGGTATTCCCATAACTCTTATGAGATAGACCCTTAGATGAACCCCTTATAGTAGCAGACACCCTCCTTGGCCTACATTACACATCAATGTTTTCAAGATTTTAGACGGGTATCCCTTTCAATTCATGAAGGTATGCTTCCTCCTCCTTTATGATCTATTAGTTGGATAATTTATTACTCTGATAATTACCTCTTTGCATTGGGCGAACCCTAGGGTTGGGGTTAATCCAATTTTTTGTTTGCCTTCATTTGTTAGAGAATGTATTGCGTCTCCTAGTAAGTCCTCATTTATAAGTTGGTTTTCCCCATGAAAGCAATGAATGTTTGATCCATTTGGTTTTCCATAAATACTATAGTTATGATTTCCCCCCACTAATTCTGTAGCTCAATTAAATTTGTGGACTTTGGGTGTTTTTACCTTCATAGGAATTTTTTGTAGTTTTTTTTCATTAAGGCTAGTTTGAGTGGGCAGAGTCAATGGAAGATTACCTGTATATGAATAATTTGGCATATATATATATATATGTTCATGTGTTATATATATATTCTCCCATTGGAGAATAAATATATATTTATTTGAGAATGGTGGGCTTATGTATATATATTCAAAATAAATATGTGTGTAAGTGTAAAATGGTATACTTATATACTAGAATGTATGTAAGGATCGTCTTGGTGGTATTCATAATGATATGAATATATACAAAGTGTATAGGTGGCCCGATGTATATGAAAATTTGAATATGATCATTGGCAAGAAGAGAAACATATATTGGACACTAATGAAAACATCATTTGAAAAGTTATTCATCTTAGTTCATCTCCTGAGGTAGGGTTCCTTTATTATTCCATTTTATTTATGACTTTTGATATTGCATTATAACATGTTCCATCCAACTCTTTCATCATGCTATATAAATTATAATAGTTAGGACCAAATTTAATGTCTTCCTTAACACCCTTATACTGTTTCATATACTATATACCTTACAACAGGAGATGAATTTGTCCTCTTATATTGAATGAAATTATTTTTTATAAAATAATTTTTTTTAATAAAACAACTAAATTAGGGAAGTTATATTCAATTGAAAAATCATAAATACACTGCCGTTTTGTATTTAGATTATTCTTAGACTTTGTGCATATTGTTTTTGGCCTTATAATATATTGTTTTGGCTTGAAATTCATTCTTCTCACATTATATTTAAATTCATTTGCTTAATTATTTATCGGAGATGTCGTATGATTTATATTTCAGTTTTTACATATTCCCATGTTGGATTCAATTGAATTCCATGATTGGGAAATAATCGTAGCTTTAATTATTTTGATTTCATTAAATTCATGTAATTAAATGCATGCAAATTTCATGTTACTATTTTTATATATAAATATTTAGGCCTAAGTCATATTTCTGAGTGATCATGTCAGGTATCATAGATATTATGCTTTCTTATTAATGCCAAGATCCTTTTTATAGATCATTTCTAATACATGAATATCTCGTTAGCTTTTTTTATATGTTTACTTAATGTCATGATATTTTTTATTTTTTGTATCTTTGTAATGAACCTTTATCAATATGGATCAGTTTATATGGGTTGTAGGAGAACATGTGTTACATAGTTAGCATTCCGTGGATAGACTCGCCATGCTCAGTTGGATTCGACTTGATGCACTAATAGTGATGCTCTATCATTTAAGGAATGAGATTCCTAAATAGTTTCTTATACTCATGAGTGATACTAGTTCTCTTTAGGAGACACTATGGATATGCCCATTAGAATGGCGAGTATGCCATTCCATTAGTGAAAATTTGTCACCTATGTTAGATACCTATGATGGACTTAGAGTTACCATACATGGAGGGATATAAGGGTCACTATATGGGTTTCCTTAGATAGACTAAGAGAAATTGGGTTATATTGGATATTCCCATATGGACTGTTGGGATTTGGTTGAGACCATGATGGATACACTTGGGACTCCACCACTGGATTTGATGGATCGATGGAATGCTATCCTGCTTCATTTTTTATTACCCTTGTACATATTTTGGTGAATTTATATATATTAACAGGGTATTGTGAACTATATATTAATGAATAGGATTGGGTTATTCTTCATCACATTGTTAAATGTATTTTTAGGGTATAGATTTCATATTATGACTTGAAAAGTAACCTCCTTCCATATATTCGACTTAGGGAGAAGTTGGTGGTATGAGTTGGGTGTCTGTTTTTGACCCCCGACCATGATACTTTTATTTAATTTGTTATCACTCTACATTTATACTCTCTGGATGTATATAAATAATATATATATTTGTTGAATTAAAAGTATTGGGCTATTCAATGTGGGTTCTATCCAACAAATACTTATGTCTCACACACCACTCGGGGTCCTTTGGTGACTGTGTGAACATATTGTTCAGAGATCTATGGATTCATTTATTGTGATGTGATATGTATTTGGGATATCTGAATCATAAGACAGAGCTGGTGCTCGAGATTCTCTTTGAGCTAGAAATTGGGAAATTATTACTTTCTTAAATAATATTTCTCATTATATTATTCACTTCATATAATTGTACTATAGAATGTCATACAAGCGTTGTTGTTCTTTTCAATCGGCCACATCCATATTCAGTTGATACTAAATTTATCTTAAACATGTTTCCTTTTCATCAAAATGAATATAGTGTTGAATTTTATTTAGTTTCTTTTGTAAGATTATGATACTCTGATTAGGGGGTCATTGACATGGTGGTTTTATCTAAATACACACATCTTATTAGTCAATAACTTATGATGTACGTGGAGGTGCGCTTGTGGCCATGTGACCAACTAGTGTTCCTACAGTCTTAACAGTCATTTTGGATGGGGTCATATGATTTTTATTTAAAATTTTCCATATATAGTTTTTAAGTCTTTCATAGGATAAAATATATATGGATACTATTGAATATTACAAATAATTCACACACAAATAAATTTAATGTACTGTTACAATAAATGAAACATGTCTTTTACACTATATAACCCTGATATAGAAAAAAAATTCCTTATAGAGATCAAATTTACAAATAGTCACTAATTCTAGAATATTATTATTTTTGTAAAAACATTTTGTATTATAAAGTTATCATCTTTATCAAATCATGCAATATTACAAAAGTGTGATCATCACCTATTATGCAAGTGAAAATATTTCTATTATATAAGATTATTATAATAAATTCACATCATTATTGTGAAAAATAAATCCCATATAATTTAGAAAATAAATAATTCATTGGATGTATCTATATCTAAAAATATGATAATTTTATTTCATACCACAATCTCATATGATTCAATGTAATTTTATAGAACCATTGAAAAATTACACCTTTAATTTTCATGCCCAAGTTTAATGTTCTTATAGAAAAACATATCAATAGGATTATAAATATCCAATACAAAAAAGGATTCAAATACATTATAATTTATTTTGATCACTATAATATTATTTCATCCTCAACTAATTTTATCATCAATTTCACATTCTTAAGAAACAGTTGATTTTGTAAGAATTAATATATGAATTTGTTTATTCTACTTTTTCCACAATTTTTCATTTATTCTAATATTATTTTTCATTTAACACAATATTAATAATTCATCTTTTTCATAATTATCATGTCTTAGATTTCAACCCCCATATGCATCAATAAATATTTCTCTTGAGTTCTCAATTATTTTGTTTATAAGTAGTTGTAATATTATTTATTAAGGTGTCGAATTTTTTATGAAAATGTAAATATTAATATGTGAAAAATTTTAAGATGTGTAATGGTATAAAACAAAATGTACGTACATATTTATTCTACCATAATAATTTACACCATTTTAATTTTCATATATCTATGAACAAATTATTATTGGAGAAAATTTTTATTTTACATCATCTCATTTTTGTCAATAAAATTTAAAATAAACTATTTTATACAAAATTAGAAAAATTCAATTATTATTTGTATTACATAAAAAATAAATATTTAAAACACTGATTAATATTTGTATTAAAATATAAAATTACAGTAAAATTTAGTATGATGGCCTTTATAAAATTTTTGAGAGTCAACTAAAACCAAAGAAAATTTTGAGTAGATTTTTTAGAAATAAAATATAGTTTCAAAATAAATTCATTTAATAATATATTGATAATCAATATTTAAGAAAAATAATTTTATAATTTCTAAATAATATGAATCAACACAAGATTAATTACATATATATTTCAATATTTAATTAACTTTAAATTTTTTAATTCATTGATATTTAAATTCATATCCCTCTTTTTCATCATGATGTTTTATTCTTAACATGTCAATATGATTCAACATTTCGTATTATTGCTTCTAAAAGAATTATAATATATTTAAATCAATTATTAATAAATCTTTAATTTTATGATTTTATATACATTTCTAATAACATTAAATTAATTTCAAATATTATAATTTCAGATTAAAAATGTAGTTATAAATTTTTTTGTTCAATATCATCAGTCTCTAACTTTTATAACACATGCTTAGTTAGTTCAATTTTATAGATTAATTCCATTTTGATCAGGAATGAATATAAACATAATAATCACATGTTTTTTTATTAATATTAATTAAAAATGAAAACATATATTTTATACCAGTATAATATTCATTGTTTTCTTAGGGGAATAAAATTATTTACGCCATGCCACTCTTCTGAGGTGTTATATTACGTTATTTAAATAACTATGGACCCCTCCAAACACATATTTTACTATTTTCTATAACAAGTGAAAATTAAAAAGCTATACAAAAATTTTACTATGTGAAATTGACAATAATAAAATTGAATTTAAAATATTAAAATAGATTAACTATTCAAATTAAGTGGGATTTTAACTTATATCATGAATATTTAATCATATGATGTCATTAAATTATGAATATTTCAATAATTATTTAACATTATGACACTTATAATATTTTAAATGGCTCTTCTAAAATCATTCAATTTCTCTATATTGTTATCATTAGTACAAAAATAATCATAAAAATTATTCAATAAAAATTAAGAAGCCTAAATTATATATAAAATATCTGAATACCAACTAACACATAAAATATCTTATATTTTTATTATTAATTCAAAAAAAATTCATATAAACATACGTATTCGCAAATATTTGAAAATAAATTTAAAATAGTTTATTATAATTTATTATAACATCGGATGGATCCTATAGGCTTCCCCATGTCCATTCAAAAATTGAATTCAATTTACAGAGGAACAATATACTTCATATCCTCTTCAAATCATTTTATTAACTACTTTTAACAAAGCATCGTCTCTGTGTATTTATTCATATATGTCTACATCAAATGAGATATGTATCTCTAGGATGTATCCACTATCCATTTCTTATATCATTTCCTTCCATTGATAATTAAATTAATATTCCCAAAATAAAGTATCTAAAAAATGTGTTAACTTTTTTTAGATAATACATCAATGAACATTGGCACAATACAATGTCAATAATATAATCATTTTAGTCATAAGATATATTATATTCCCATTAGAATCATTCAAATGATGTATTAGAAGACAACATTATCACAATTCCATTAACAAAAGGCTTGGTATAAATAAACATTATTTTTGGGTTGATACTGACTCCATCACCAAATATCAAGAATCATATTTACATGCACCTTCACCAAAAAATTAAACCACAATCAAATAAAAATTTCAATATAATCCATTAGATATTATTCAATACATTGAATTAACAAATATAATTAATTTATGTAAATATTCCGTTAACCGTTCACTTTTATTGCAACCCTTATTGATAAAAAATGTAACATAGAATCATCTTCTCTCTATTATTGAAACCATTAGTCATATTTTGTTTTCACGGGTAATGATTTTCCAATATTAACTTCATTAATTTTATTAACATCAAATTCTCCCTATCTATTTCCCATTATTTCCAATGGAAAGGGTACAAAATGTAAAAAATTTTAAAATATAAACCAAAAAATAAAATCCATGTCCAAAAATAATATAACATATAGGAAAATTATATAACTCATTTGAATTAAAATTTTCCAAAACTATAACCATATTTATATTCTAACATTCAAATTATCTTTTTATAAGATACATAAAAATATTAATTGTAAAATTTATAGAACAAAACATAACAAGAAGAAACAAATCAAATGAATTCATGTTAATGTTATTTTATATCTTGTTTCTGTATAAACACTGATCCTTGACAACTATACAATGCATAATAAAAAATGATACTGAAAATTATAAAACTATTAGTATATATTATAGTTTATAATATGTTTCTATAAATCCATATTTACCTTGAAATAATAAATCTCTAAAATCATAACTATGTGATAGCTACCATTCATGGGATACTCTTCATTAATCATATATGTTGTTTTTAGTATATTTGTTTTTTACTAATAATGCTTGAAACTAGTTAGTGTTTGATACTAATTATGAAATGGTTACCAATTTAAAAACTCAATATTATTTTTTCTAATACGTTTTATATAATATGAACATATATATTTTGATTTATATAAGCATCACCATCTAATTTATATTCTACAATAAAAACTTACCTAATAGAACCTTAATATGGTGGATTACATTTTAATATACTTATTATGGTGAGAAATAATAATAAAAATTCTATAATCACAGAATTTCAATTATTTATATCCATAAATGATCTAAAACTCATAATTATTGAATTAATATTACATTGAAATGTAGTACACTTCGGTTATAATAAGATTCATATTTACTGATATTTTCCTCTCTCAAAAAATAAAATTCTTGACTTGATCTTTCAAAGAAGTTTCATGATTTCTTTAGTCATCCTTATTATTTTCCATTTTCAACTAGGCCACCCATATTTTAATATAATATTAATTAATATTATAAGAAATATTTTTTTATTGGATATATCATTGTATTAGTATATGTTATACTACGAGCCCTTTGGTATTTTATCATTTCATTTTAAATATCTTTTTGTAATGGCGTCCATGTAATAATGTCATTTTTTGAATTCAACTACATCATAATCATTATTAAGAAAAAATACATTTGAAACAAGTTTATTTTTAATGGATACATTTTATATTATTAATTTGGATAATCATACACTATACCAATTAAATTATTTATCTCTTTTTATTAACCTATTTTTTTCCTATTATTAAATTTATCAACATAGATATATATAAAATCTTTGGATATTTTCATTATGTGAGCACTGGGTCAGGTCCTAGAATATTTAATTTATAACTATTTACTTTTCAATAAATTTTATCTACATCATAAGTGTGACTAATTTAGAATTTTTTTGTCAACACTCATGTCAAAAATATAATTTTGTTTCTTAGAATTCATCACAGGTTGGGGATATTTCATAACATTGAAATATGTTTTGAGGTTTTGAGGATCAGAGAAGTACTCATCATAAGTGTAACATATTTAACTATATTAAACCATATACATAACATGATATTCAAATATTTTATTCAAGGATAGATTTCACATTAACAATGGTTTCAATTTTTTTTACCAGATATCCATTCTCAATTTTGGTTTCCAATTACATTAATTTTTTTTCGAGATTCATTAACTATAATTTTCTCACAAGAGGCTACATCCTTAAAGCCAAAATTATTACAACACAAACAACATCAAGATTTTTTTTAATTTTTATATTAATGCAATCATGGAATAATATATCAATTTATTTATTTATTTGAATTCCTTTTTTGAACAATTATTGTTGCATAATTTTTTTACATGAAGGAATCATAAAAAAATATGTTGTTCATTTTTATCCTTTTTATCTATGAAATTTTTAAAATAATGTAATCAAAAATTTATATTAAAAAATTATAATTTCTTTCAAAAAAAATTATTTCATTTGTGAGATATGATTTTCCATTAGTTTTAAGATAAGAATCATTATATGATATTAAGATCATTTGTCAACCATTTTTAGCCCAAAAACACTAAATAATATATTAAGATGTTTTTATTGAAAAACATATTTTCTAATATTTCACATGTGATTAAATTTATTCCTGTTATTGATTTTTCAATTTAATTTCAATCTTATGAAACCTTATTTTTAAATATTCCCCTTAAATTATGTTATACTGATTTTATTGTTCTCCTCCATCACAGATATCAGAATTTTATTATTATAAAAAAACAAATTCAATTTATTATATTTACAAGTTCCATGAATCCTATATCCTAGTCTACCACAGATTATTCCCTCATATGAGAAGTATCATTATGTTATTATTCATGTGTATGGATCTTGTAATGATATAATTGAAAAATTAAGATATTATGATAAATTGTAAATTAATTTTTTTTAATAATTGAATAATTCATTAATATTATTTGTATAATATGATCATTATAATAATGTGGTTAAATGAGTGTGTTTAATTTTTAAAACTATCCTGTTATATATTTTTAAATTTTATATGAATCATTTACTAACTATGATATATCACATAAATATTCTTATTATTTTTAAATAAAAATATAAAATATCCTCAATGGATTTTATTTTTTTATTCCATATCCTAAATGGAATGTGATTAAACATATTTTATATGATCACTGGCATAATATATGATACTTGTTTAAAATGGGGATAAATATCCAATATATTTATCTGTGACATCCCAATATTTTATGAAATATTTGACTAATTAATTTAATAATTCAAATATTTTATCTTCCACACAACATTGAATATAGCTTATGTTATATAAATTTTACAAGTTATTATTTATCTATATAAAAAACCATTTCTAGGTTTCACAACATGAATTTTATAGATTTTCTCAACATAAATGTAAAACTATGTTTATCTGGTGTTATATATAGTGGTATATTCCTTCGATAACTTTTGTGACATAATATAAATATTTTTACCAAACTGCAACATCATATTAATGTTATTTTTATAATATATTTATTGTTTGTATATATTAATTGGAATAGAGGATATGAATATGAATAATGAAACAATGAAAATATTGTTGACACATTAATATAATAATAATTAATTAATGAAAAAATAACTAGAAATTTAAACAATACCCTATTGATTTTTTTGAAATTGTTTGATTGAGAACAATATTTATTCAATCAAAAAATTATTACATTAATAAATTATTTTAATAAAAATTATAATCAATGATTTTACGGAAATATATATATGTGTATATATTATATTCAGTAAACTATTTAATGTTCCTCTTATGTGTTTACCAGGAATGTGATTAGAATAAATTTAATTATTTGAAGAAAATGACATCTTTTCATAAAGTGTAAATTTACTACCTTTTAATATATATACTAATATAAATACGATGTTTGAAAGTTTTATATTTTTTTAATAAAAAAATAAAATTCATTTTCTATGTAGGAATAAAAAATTTATATTTGGTGAATTTTTCTTATTTTTCAATGATGTATTAATTTAAATGAATAGTGAATAAGACAAAATATTTAGTAAAATATTTGTATCCTTAAAATTCAATTATATATTGAAATTATTTTTCAATTGGATATAGTGTTCATTTGTATAATTAATACCTATGTTAATAAAATTATCTTCATTAGAAAAAAAATTTCATTTAAATTATATATATAAACATTACAAATATTTGAACATTTTCAATTTATAAACTTATTTATTTTATTGTTAGGGTTATAAATTTAAAATTAAATTCATTTAAATATCTTATTTTAATTTTGAATTTTTTTCAGATTATGAATAATCTAAATGTATTATTTCATGAACTTATAACATAGGTTTTTTCAAATAATAATAAATGAAGTAATTAAAATTAATTACAATGATTAAGCTAAATTTAGTTTTTTGAATTGTTAATCATTAATAATAATGTGATAAAAGACCTATAAATATGTCGAATATCCATTTTATTTAAATATTTCAACCATATCAACCCTATTATATAATGTTTTCAATAATTTCATTCATATAATGATATAAATACCTATCATTATTGATTTTATTTTTTTTGTATTTTCATGAATGTCACTCTTCCTATACTATTAAAAAGAACTCACCCATATCACATATTCACATCACTCAAGACAATTGGATCATCCAAAATCATAAGAAATAATCTAAAAAATTCCATTCTATCAAACTAAAATCCAAAAATTGTTAGGTAATAAATCCATGCTAACCCATTTGTGGAAACTAAAAGCAATTACAAAATGAAGAGGTAATGTCACTCAACAAGAGTTTTTGATTAATTTCATTCTACAACAATTAAATTGTTGTCAATCAAAAATTAGATAAAATATTAATTATCCTAAATATATATAAATTTTTTAATTTAAATATTTTTAGCTAAGCCAACACACACTTTCTTCATATAGGATACACAATCATCGTTCATGTGTATGGAGAAGAACCATCTCACGAACTAATGTTAGTAATTCTTCCATTAACACCATTAATGGATTTATGTTATGATTTAATTAATATTATTACCAAATATTTTTTAATTATGATTTAATCAATCTTATTTAGTCATTATAAAACTCATTGCATAATTTATTGTATTTTTTATGAACATGATAACATCATTTATGGACGGTTAGACTACCACCTCCTTATAGGGATGTGATCCGATGACACTTTACATTGAATGTATTAAGGATAGTTTTCGTAAAAATATAATATATATATTATTTAATATTTAATATATAATAATAAAATATATACAAACATATATTCCAATTTCATCATTCCATTCAATATGACAATAAAATAGATACAATGTTCATGCTTACATGCCGCCCATCATCTCAATGGATGGTGACTTCCAGTTACTATTTATATTATATATATATATATATAAACTTATATACATAAAATATAATATATTTAGATCATGTTTTATATTTTTTAAATAATAAAATCAGGATCTATGTCAGAGGAACATGAGTAACATTTCATAACATATAAAAACATCCATGACTAAAAACATAACATTTACATGAAATGTTTAATGAAAATGTAATATGAAGTCATAATGAAATAATATATTTTATGATATATAATAATATGGTTCTATGGTGTAATAATAATAATATTATATTTAGTATATGTGAGGTTTGGCCATTTACAAGGGAATTTAAGGCTTTCGGTAATGGTTTTCTCATCATAGTTATTTTTGTGAGATATATATTGTATTCACCACATCATCTTACTGGGTTGTGAATATACTAACTCATTGTTTGTGATATCATTAAAATACATTTTTATGATATTAAATTTTTTAATTTGAGTGAATCTATAATGGGAATCAGTATTTAAAAATTACTCATGTAGTAAAAGAATCTAATCGAATATTTTTATGTTAATGAAATAAATATATTATTCACCACTTGTTTCATTTGTTGGGTATATATACTTACTATTAATGTATTATATTATTTATCATTAAATTTATGTTTATTTAAATATCAATTTTATGATCTTTTTCTCATGGGCTTTGTGTTTCAAATTTTTCCAAATCGAGTTTTTAATTTAGAACCAATTATCCTTCTTTGAGACACATTCCTTATTATAAACCAATATTATTCTACGAGGTGTATATAAATCCCTTTGAAATGATATATAAATAATTTATTTATTTTTAATGAAATTTTAATATTCATTTAATTTTTTTCATTTATTATATTATGATTCATAGATAGAAATGTCGTAACATTTTATTGATATAATCGTGTCATTTTTTCTGGAATGTTTAACATTATACTTCCATTGATTATATATTATGATATATATGCCAAGAAACCTCATGAATATAATTATCAAATATATATTCATGATATATTCATGTATTGATACAATTATTTCACACTTGTATCTTTATATAACTATAAATATGTTTTTAAGAAAATATAATTTTATCACTCTCTTCTATAAAACAAATGTCTTCATTAAAGATAATTTTTTAAATAAAATTTCACAAAAATGATTTAATATTTCCCTTGGATCATAAAAATAACTATTAACCAGGTTTTATATTCTTAAATTTTCATTACGAAACATTATTTTCATTTTGCAAAGGATGATATTTTATATAAAATATATAACAGAATATAAATGATCAACATGTACATTTTTTATGTAGATATGACATTCATTACTATGAATAATCTTTTAAATGAACACAAATAATTTTTTTAATATATAAATTCTTCCAAAAAACTAATTTAATTTTTAATGGGAAATTGATATAATCATCAATAATTTGTTTAAATTAAATACAATCCTTACTTCATATGTTTTCATTGTTTTTTTCAAGGAAACTGATTTTTGAAAATTATTTATGATTTTACAAGAATTATTATTTAATTTAAGAACTATTATAGGTGATTAGTCAAAATACATAACAATATAATATGATATCCTACAAAATAGTAATTCATTACTAGGGATATGATCCATAGACACCATCCATATTCTTTCTTTGAAAAATTTTATGTTTTTATGGAATGACGTTTGTGGAACATGTTTATTTTCCACTAATATAAAATGCATCAGATATATTTTTATGTTATCTGTTACTTTTCCAATGAATAATATACTTTCCATGATATTTACATGAAATATATTTCTTTTCTATTTATTAACAATCATATGGATAAATAATTGTTTTTGTTGTTTTTATGATGGTATGAATGCTCATTTTATATTATTCTTATTGTGGTCCTTGGAAATGAATCATATAATGGTGTGTCAATGATTGTGATAGGTATTACTAATACATATTATATGATGTGGTGACCCAAAATAACATTGGTTAAGCTAATTAGAGCGTTTATGGTGGGGTGGATTGGATAGTGTAGCGTAATCCCATTACTGCATAAATTATATGGTATCCCATAACAAAACATGGTAATCGCATTATAGATCATACTACGGGGTGACATATATATAACTGAGTAATTCCATTATAACTAATATATTTGTTTAGAATAGATAGAACAAGGTAATCCAATTATATATTTTACTATGAGGCATCATATATAACTCTAGGTGAGCCCGTCATATCTCTCTAATGAATTGGTTAATGATATATATCTCTTAAGATAATAATTGTATGAATTAAATGGTCTTGATACACTTTTGTAAGAAGGTTAAACCTTTACAACTATAATTAATTGTCTATGATTTGGGATCATGGTGCATCCCTCCTAGATGTTTCATCCGCCATGATGTTCCCAAAGATGTTGTGGAAATGATCCTTGACATATTGGGAATGCTTTTTTATGATTATGGGGTTTATAAATTCCTTTGACTTATGCCGATGTTATTCCCTCACAACCAAATTTCATTGATTTCCTTATGATTCATGTATTATTAACTACAAATACTTAAGGAATGTCTTTTTAATATGATATTTGATGTAAATTTTATAATCCTCAAAATTTATAATCTTGTTGTCATAGTCCTATGATGTTTTTATTCAAACATATATCCCTTAGATAACATTTATTATAATCTGATCTCACCCATTTGTTATTATTCTTATCCATATGTTATGAAGAAAGGGTACACATTGGATTAAAATTGGCCATGATCATTAAGGTTGTCTTTGAATATTATTCACAAATATATAAGGTTATTGTAAAATATTCTAATGTCACTAAACTTTTATTATCATTAAAAATGTACTTTACTGTTGTAATAAGTATTCAATTTAAATTATTTAATGTCAATTTATTTTAATATGGTGTCGTTATTGTTGGAATCTGATGAAAGGCGTTGTCAACCTTTGGAAATTGTGATGAGAATACATTACTGATATCCAAATTTTTATTTTTATGGATAAATCTGGTGATGTGTCTATGGATAAGCCTAAGGTATTGTATTAATAAAATAAGGTGTAATGATAAAGGTATCATTCAAGAAATTTCTTTCATGATTATACGATTATATTCTATTATAAGTGTCTATCACACTATTATTTATAATCCTAGTAAATATTAGGAACTATAAGGAAGTATCTTATCATTGAATTATTTTAATATGGAAAGTATTATTATTGTAAAAATTGATGTCTAAAGTGGAAATATCATTAATATAATTTGGAACCCGGAATATTTATGGATTAAAATAGTAAATATATAGAGGCCACAATTGACATGTTAATGAAATGGGATTAACTAATAGTATTGTTTACATGATACTTACAAAGAATTATTTAATGGAAGTGGAGAAAAATTAACACATGAATCATATATCCTATTATATGAATTGGGAATTATATAATAATATGTGATTCATACATTATTTTTTATAAATAATATTGGATGACTGTAGTGTTTTCATATAGGAATTAAATTATTACATTATTTTAAACACGAATTAAATTTTATCTATTATGTATTTGAAAAAATAAATTGAAGTTTATTGAAAACCTAGAAAATGTATTTAATGAAATGATAATTTTTTCATTAATGGAATATGACATTATATATGTTATTGATGTTGGTAAAAAATTTCTATTAAATATGTTGTTGATTTATTTGGATAATGTAATTTTTTGATAGTACCATTTACGATGGACATGGTTATTGATTTTTTGAAAATGATATATATTATCATTGATAATGTATATATAATTATTTTATATAGATAATGTAACCCTTAATCGTTGGAATAAGAAATCATTAATGTTTTCTATATGGATTAATGGAAAGTTTGGTGATTGCTGTGATTGAAGAGAATAAATGATAATGGTATTCACATGTGTGGTTTGTGACGACTATGAGGAAAATATTCCTATATAGGGGATCAATGATAGTATTATTTTTATACATTTAGTGACCTTTGTTTAAAATGTTTGGATTCTCTTTTTTGTAAGGATTATAAAGATAACAGTTTATTGAATGGATAATGTTAAACAAAGGATACAATTTTAGAGAAAATGGTATTTGATATCTACCTAAGGATTTATACATATTAGATAGCCTAATATAACCATTTATTATTAATAGAGTCATATGGAATGAATTCTAATTCTATTTAGAGATATCTTGACCTCTTAGTTCTTTTGGACTGAAAAATTCTACATCATTCCATGATGTATTAGATGTTATGGGATTTTATTAAGTCGGAACTAGCAGTTGTTATTGTGGATATGGAATGAAATGAAATCATGAATGATTTTATTATTTTGAAAATTACTTCTAATATTGAAAAATTACATTGAAAATGATTTATCCTAATATATTCATTTATATGGAACTAATGGTCTTATAAAACATCTTATATTTTTGTTTTGGGGATCTTAACTCTCCATTGATCATTAAATTACATGTGATAATTTTTCCTTTTAACTATCTATAATTATTTATGCATTAATTTCATGTCTAATATTCACTTCCCAGATATGTTATCTTATGAAGAATCCAAGTTATGACATTCTTTGGGTAACCATTATAATTGCTACTATCCCTTTTTATTGGAAATCATTGTAATCTTTTTCATCATGTGTGTTTCTAGGAAATTTCATTTCCGTTAATAAACCATTGATAAGATAGATTATCTTAAATACAAAAATTCCTTTTAATGGTGGAGGAATAACTGTCCATTTGAATTTAGAAATATTTTTGTAATTAATTTACTCTTTTCAATATTCATTATTTCACACAACACTGAATACAAATTGTGTAATATAAAAGAATCCAGTTATTAATTCATTATACGAAACAAAATAGTGTTCTTTTACAACTTTAAAATTATTGATTTTTTATGGTACATGTAATTGTGTTCAGATTGTGTAATATAAAAAATAGGCTTCCTTCGATAACTTGGGTCGTCACACATGATCACATTTTACCCATCTATAACATACAATTAATTTTATTATTAAAATATTATTATAATTTTTACATATTCATTGTAATGGTGGTTATTCATATGATTATATACATTATTAAAATATAATTTAGAAATGTAGATAATAATAACTATTTTTTGAAAAATTAACTATAAATGGAAATAAATCCCATTTGAAAATATCTAAAATCTTTTACGGTAAAACTCAATATATGAAATCCAACATATTTTACATTTATAAAATAATTCAGTCAATTTATTAAATAATTATAATGAAATATATATATATAAATATTATTACAATATATATTAAAAAAACAACTTATGTGTTTTCTAGACTATAGATAATAATAAATTCACTTTTCTGTATAAAAAAGTTGGTTTTTAAATATGGTATTTTTACAACCTTTTAAGGTTGTAGATATGATAAAAATATTTTCTGAGTTATTTTTTATTAAACAAATTAACAATATTATTAAAATATGAATGTAAAATTTTACTTTTTATAATTTTTTTGTATTTTTTTATGAATTTTTATTTAATAATTAATACTGAATAATATTTAATTGTAATAAAAAACTGCATTTTTGTACAACATCATAATATTTCATAAATAAATATTAAAATTTATTTACAATTAATTTATAATAAAATTAAATTTTTTATTCCAATCAATGTTATTAGAACCACATTCATTGTGAAATTCAATACGAAATAATGTCAATCTTTTGAATATTTTTACTTTAAAATCACATTGGTTTATCCCATATGTGGGATTAACATTAACATAAATTCTCCCACTTATGAGACTAGAATAATAAAAATGGATTAAATATTTTAATAGTAATAACTTTCATTTTATAGTATTTTAAACCTATTTTGTTGAAAAAAATTGGTTACCGTATTTAATATTAATTATAGTAGTTAATCTAAAAATAAGATTATTTGAAGGTTAAAAATTAACCCTAAGGAACCAAATTATCTATAAGCATATTTAAAAACAAATATTATAAATATATATTTATTATATACATATTTTTACTGATAAATAAAAATTATAGGAGGATCAATATATAAAGGAGACCTCTAAATAGTATTTACCTTTTTATATTTACAACAATGACAATGCAATTTCACTATAAATGGGAACAATACATATTAAATTATTCACACCTATAAATATATTTATCCTATCAAAAATTATTCCAAATAATCCCCTAACATTCATAATCTCAAAGTCTATGTCTCTAGTTAGACATATTTAAATCCTAGTTTGTCTATTGGAGAAAACGAAAAGAACTTGCCTAATAAAGAGGTTATTTACTTCAATAAGAACCATTGTTTGATATCTATCTTCATACCTCCAATTATTCCTATATCATGATTATTAAATATAATAAATTTTTTAAATATACTTAGATTACATTATTTAATTAGTTTTACATAAACCTATATTAAATTCCATCAAATGGGATACACAATCATCGCTTTTATGTACAGTGGACTACCACTATACAGTCTTTTGTAATTACCTAATCCAATATCACCTTTTATGTTTCTTAATAAATATTGAATTACAATTTAAAATTTAAAATTAAATATTATTTATTTTTTTATTTTAGGTAATTTTTATATTACACGCACCTTCATTCATTCCATTTTGTTGGAATATGATAACATCGTTTGTGGAGGAGTCGGATACCGCCTCAACACCACGATGTAATTCATTCACAATTTGCGACGAATGCAATGAATATAGATTGTAATATTATATTATAAATAGTATAAATATATGATACATGAATTATAAGGTATATATATACGTATAGTTCAATAATTTCCAATCCATACTAGATAAACATGGAAACAACAATCATTAATACGTTCATCCCACTGTCTCTTTAAATGGTGTATTCCATCTCTTATCTATATATTTTGAATACTATTATAAATACATATATACTAAATATATATAACATTTTATTATCATTTTTTAAAAAATATTTGTTTTTATATAATGAACTCTGTAAGTGTATGAAGAATAACCTCTCAATACATTCAATAAAATTAAAGCTATCATTACACAAAAATTACCGTTTGAATGAAATTTTTAATAAATGGGTAATATGAAGTCATAATAAAATAATATATGTTATGATATTTAGTAATATGGTTATATTGTATATTTATAATACTCTTATATTTTTAAAAAATGTGGTTCGAACATGTTCCAAGAAAGTCACCCCTTATGTTAAGGGTTTTCTTGTCGCACCTTTATTCCAATGAGATATATGATATTTTGACAAATTATTCCTTGCATGTGATGTATATGAAATCCTATTAAATGTTTTATAATTTATTTAATTAACATAGTTAATTTAATTGTTTTATTTGATGTTATTCGATCTTGGGGATCATGATAAAAAAGCATACTCTTGTACTAGTGGAAAATAATAACAACTTTTTAAATTAGTGAGATAAATAAATTATTAACAAGACATTTGATATGAGTGGTTAACATAATACCCGTGAATATAATTTATGAAACTATTCCTTAAATTTATGTGTATTCACAAATCTATTTTTTCCTCTCCCTCGTGAGTTTTACGGTTAAATTTTTTCAAAATCGGTAACATATTTTTCTATCATTTTTCTTTCACTAGGACACATGCTTTGTCTTGAAATAAATTATTAATAGAGGTATATATAAATTTTTTTGACATGTTATATCATTAATATGACTAATTTTATAATATTCAATGCTTTATGTATCATTTTTTTATGGAAATCATAATTCAATTTTACCAATGATGTAACAGTTTATTACCAAAATCTCATAGTTTAATAGGGTTACCTATGTTTCCTCTTCCATTGAATAAATATTATTATCTATAAGTCAATTTTCCAAATGATGTTACTTCCAATCTATCAATTAGTGTTATATTCAACAAAATTTTCATCTTTTCAACTCTATTGTAAAAAATATAATGAAGAATGTGTTTTTGTGAAAATCAATCGTTATCTCTCTCTTTTGTAAAAATATGTATTCTTTTAAAATAATGTTTTGATAAAATGTTTTTAAAACTGTCATATTCTTCTATTAAGTTAAATAATATTCACTTTAACACATTATATAACAATTTTTAATTGTTTTTTAAAATGAATCTTTTTGTCGTTTCTGGATTGAGGAACTTTTCTAAATATTTTATGGAGAAAAATGAATTTTTAAAATATAAATATTTATCTTCTATCATAAAAATCAATTATTTTGTGCTTACATTATATTATTCAGGGTTTATTGTAATGTAAAAATATAATAAATATGTTTTTTATTTTAAAAATATATTTTTAATGTGGAATTGATATTTTCCTCAAAAATGATTTTACTTATTTTAAGGAATAATTTATATGTTTTCAATGTAGTTTTCAAATAAAAGTATTTTTTAAATTATTTTTTAAATTATAATGAAATATTTTTATCATTACAAACTACTGAATATGATCCTTTAAAACAAATATCTATCTACGATGAAATAAATTAATATATTTATGATTTTCTTGGGATACGATTTAAGGATACCATTCATATTCATTCTCTGAATGGTTTGTGATTTCATGTAATGATATTTATAGAACCCACTTATTGTCCATTAAATAAATTGTTTCAAATAGATCATTATGAAACCCATTTATTATTCATAGGATAATAACATTTCTAAAATATTTAAATGATACCTAGTACTTCCCTGTCGGTTAATTATGTTATGAATGAATAATTTTTATAATTTTTTTATATTTATATGTGTTCTATTTGTACATGGTTCACATTATGGTTCATTAAATTGGATCATAATATGAAAATGAATATGTATCACTAGGAATGATCATTACAACTGATATGATGAGGTGGCCCATAAAAGCATCGGGTATGCCCGTAAGAGAAATTACAATATGGTCACCAAAATAGCAGTGGGTAATCCACATACAGATTATAAAGTGGGGTGGCTGTGAATTTAACTACCCATTACAACGTCTACTAAATTGTGGTATAGATTGCACAAGGTATTCTAATTATTGAATATTTTATGTGGTGACATACACAGTTCCATGTAACCCCCTTATAGAATATACGATGTAGTGGCCAAAATAGCAGAGGGTAAACCCATTATATTTGATTACTATATTGGATAATTATTTATATCTATAATATAATAGTGGGAACATATTTATGGGATTGATAAACTATTGGAATAATTTATAACATGATCCACCATAAGTAATGGGCTATGACTGGGGATGACAGTGTATCCCTCCCGGTTGGTGATTTCCTCATGAAGTTCACTGACATTTTATGGCCAATGCTCCTTGACTTAAAATGAACGATTTTTTGTATTTATGAGTATGCCAAATGTCTGTGTATACTTCAAAATTTATGCACTCATGAAACATATAATTTTATTTCTTTATGATTCATGTTTGATAAACTATCAATCATTATGCAATGAATCACTTTATCGAACTATGATATATAGAGTAACTACTAATAATGTTATGATCATGTTCCCATACCATTATGCTCATGTTCTACAAACATATATTCTCTCATTACCATTTTTTATAATATATGAACCCCTTTCTTATATTTATTCTCTCTATGTTATGAAGAACAAAATTAAGTACGAGTAACAATGTGGAAGATATATAAGGGATATGTTGACGATATTTCACCATGATA
Source organism: Viscum album (assembly GCA_963277665.1). Taxonomy (NCBI): domain Eukaryota; kingdom Viridiplantae; phylum Streptophyta; class Magnoliopsida; order Santalales; family Viscaceae; genus Viscum; species Viscum album. The sequence continues at coordinate 1,183,976,231 of OY728161.1, read as the reverse complement.
TGGGATTATGTTTCTATTTTTCCGAAGGCACTAAACTATTTCAATCCTGAGAAATGTTATTTTTTAAGGTGAATCATTTTCATGTAAAATGAAGTAATAAACATGTATTCTAATTCAAGTTGGATATATTGTAACTAATTTTTAAAATCTATTTAACATATTCGAGTGGTGTTTCCCAATCAAATATTTAATACCTTATTTATTTAATACCATCTACTCGAATATTCAATCTCATATAATTTTATAAAACCCATAACATTTTATATATATTAAGATAAAAATATCATAACATATTAGTTTCCAACGTTGAAAATATATTCAATATTTATTTTAGCAATGATCAATTTGAAAATTAATTATATGTCCAATTATATTGATCAATGGATATCATACCATATAATTTTACCTAAATGTTGAAATGGTACATGAGTGGGGGGTGGGGGTTTAATCATTTTTCACCAAAACATTAACAATATTCAATATCCTACTATATATTTTAACACCCATTAGTATTATTAATATCCTAACTTTTATTAAATTTATCAGGCTCAATTGTGGGTACTCTTTTTCATTGTGTTGATTAATTTACATTTAGGATTTACCATGGAGAGTGTTTGGGTAAACTTTTGAGGAAAATGAAAGAAATATGGTAGTGAATGGTTGGAAGATGGTTTTCCCTAGACATGAACCCTATCAAAAAAAATAATGAAACCCTAGAAAATGAGGTTTTATATAGTTGGCACATAGTTTTTCAAATTATGTACCATCTTAGTAGAAACTATGCATCCCTAGAAGTGGTAATGAGTTTGGAACATGGTTAATGGGAATCATGCACCCTGAGTTGCTAACCGCATGTAAGAGATTTTAGTTCATCAAATATTTTTAAAAAATACTAAACCCCCATTTAATACCCCATAATTCCCAAACTAATCCCATAAATGATTTCTCATAATATGACGCCTCATATATGGAATCCATGGTTTTCTGACCTCCAATAATGGTGATTCAAAGATCTATTGGTAGATCCACATGACTTCAGGAACATGGATTCTTCACAATTGATTTCTCTTTCAGTTACCATTATTATGGTGGTCTATTACATATTGGTTTGGTTAGATATTTATCTAGCTTTGTAGATATGGTAATATTTTTTAAGGATAATTATTTTATTTATATTTACATAAGGATTATTATTCAAATCTATTTCAATTTCATTATTCATCATAAATCTGGATTCTTCTGTTGGTCATCATTTGTTTACAAATTGAGGTAGGTGGTCTATAATTTAAATCCCAGAGTATTTATTTCAATTACTTGTATTTAATTTTAGAAATATTATTTGATGAATACCAATAGAGTTAATTATTTAATTGAATAATTTTGTGAAATAATTAATTACGTTCAATTTGAAATTGGTATAATGGGATTGTATATCATAAATAATTAATCGATTAGTTAATTGTGATATTTTGATATATTTTACATGAAATAAATAATTATGAATTTTTGAAATAGAGAATTGAGGGGATAAAATTATCAATTATAAAATATTATTAATGTGATTTGTTAATTTGTTGAATTATCTATAGGAATATTGTATACTAATTAATTGTTAAATTAATTAATATTATTGATATGATTTGTCAGTTTTTAATTAATTCATGGAATTAATGTTCTTAATAAATTTTTTGTTAATTAATTTGAGTCGTGGGATTTGTTAATTTAAAAAATAACAAAAAAAAAATTATCTATTTAAATTGATGTTATATTAGTAAAAAAATTATGTGGATACATTATTGTTGAATTAAATTTGTGTCGTTGAATGGGAACAAGGTCATTCTATTGTGATGTTAGAAATGGTAACATGAATATTTAGATATGAAATATTGAATGGGAACATGGTCATATTAATTTGGAAATTATGAATGGAAACATGGGCATTAATATATGAATTAATGATTTGGAACATGGTCATTCTATTGTGTGATGTACCAATTATAACATGTGAATTCAATATTGAATTAAATAATAGTGAAGAGGAAATTATGTTATATGATAACACTTAGGAATAGATCAGACACTGGAACAGGCAAATGCACGTATTAAAATATGGATGTATATAAGAACCTAAGTGTTAATGTCGTTAAATAAACAATCGTTTATAACATGACAACTTTTTAAAGGTAAATTGTTATTTTTTATTTATAATGATATATACAATATTATCTGATTGGATATTGCTATCATTCCATTGTTGGAGGCCAACTGAGTTGTACTCATACACTACATGGTCTGCCTGATTAGTACTTTAGTAGTGTACATGATTGGAGTCAGGTGAAGGGAAAATGAATAGTGTATAAGAATGATTTGGGATGGACAATGGATGACGAAATTTGTCACGGTTTTTAAAAAAATGGGTGTTGTCAGTGACTTTACATAGGAGTTTTTATTGACACTCCACATAGACATTAGAAATTCTTATCTACTGTTCAGTTATGATATTGTATTTAAAGTAATGTAAATCTAGAGATACTAATTTTTTATGGGTATTGATTATACTTCATTATATTATTTTTTATTATTTTATTCTGGTGCATCACTCTAATGTTTATATGGTATAGTTAACCAATGAATGATAATTATAAGGACCCATCCATAAAACATTACATAGTCTTGAATTAAATGAAAAATTCTCATTGAGGATCTTTTCAGGATTAGATTTTTAGAGAATTAGGACATAACTATTACATATCAAAAGAATATAAAGTAGACACTTCTACTTAGTTTCCATCTTGTCATAAAGAATGCTATCAAAAGAAACATGACTAGTTCCATGATTTAGACAACATGTCTTTCCTGATCCCATCCTTGTCCCTGTACATCTTTAAATTCTATGGAAAACATTTCAAAAACATTGGATGAGCATAAAAAGCTCAGTAAGGGATATAAAAGTACGGAATGAAAACATTAGTCCATTATACCTAAGAATCAATGATAACATACATTACTCAAAAAACATAAGCACATAACATACCTCATGAAATCATAATATTTATGAATAATTCATATAAATCATAAGATATAAAGTTAACTTGAGGCATTCATATCATTCTTACGTAGGGAGTAACCCCCATGGTTACATTTGGAATACTCATCATATTATATCCCCTAAATCTCGTCAGAGAAACCTTAGCGTTTAACTCCTTCACATTACCGAATGCATTAGAGAGAAATATACATCTCACCAGAACTTAGTTTATCATGGAACCACCTAACTTCATAAAAAATGCCCAAGAACCATAACATAATCGTATCACATAAAACATGCATAAAGGAAAAATAACATTTCCACATTTCAATCACAAAATATCAATTCCACAAATTGATATAATCAAAAAATTATCAAAACCATTTTCAATAACAAAATAATAGAAAATTAAAACATGGTATTTATTTTTCATTTAAAAATGTTATGGCTTGTAGAGGAAGCCAAAACTGAAATAATGGTCACGCTGGTAGAGAACTCATTTCGCCACATACGTAAAACAAAAACATTCCTTTTGTCATTTAGTAAAACGATTCATGTAACAAGATTCCTTTTGGATCAAATTGAAATTCAAAAGGGATTATTATACAACTAATAAAAGAAGGTCGTATATAAATTGATGTATGCCTCAACGAAAGAAGATTGAGATAAAGTCTCGTACAAAGACATTATCATTATATTAAGGATAAATCAATTAAATAATTATGTGCGACAAATATAAATACACTCAATATAAGTGGATATTATGTTTAAAACAATCAGACTACATCCACACATATTAATATCATGACATAATCATGAAGTAGAGGTTTAACCCAAATAATTGATATTGGGTTAAGAAGTTCCCTTATAGAAATTCGACAGCCTAACGACGTCACTTTAAAATTCATAAAATGAGTTGATGAGAGATAAAAAGGGTATTTGATCACTTGGACATAAAATTTACAGAAATAAGGATATATAAGAAAATATCCCAACATAAGAAGATGTAAATTAAAAGACCTAACAAAAATAATCCTTTTAAAAAGTGGAGGGTGAAAGGTTCCCTTACCGATTTGGGTAACATTCGAAAGGTACACCCCATGAAAGAAGGGTCCTACAATGAAGATGTAAATACCCATAAATTGAATTATATTACACAAAGAATAAAATCATGGGAAGTACATACACCACACCAATGGAAATTGTGAAAAATGTAGCATGAATATCACAGGAATAAAAAGTGAGATAAAGAACCCTTACCTTGTTGTAATTAATCGAGTCGTATGACCAAAAGATAATAAACACCAAATTAATCACATAATACCATGAATATAAATTCAATCATGATAATATATATTAAATTTCAGTACAAAATACACCACATGTAACAAATAAGTGGCGAACAATGGAGATCTCATGGAAATAAAAGTGACATAAGAAATCCCCTTACATCAAGTGCGACATGTCTTGTTCATTTCTTTATATTCTTGAATTATATAACTGGGTAAATTTATAATTACTTAAGGACATCATTTAAAGATTATTATTCAATTCATATCACATATTATCATGTTATAATAATTAGTTAATTATGTGAGTTCATATCACACGTTTTGTCGATGTTCGGTACATGAGTCAAAAATGAACTTGTTTGAAGAGAATTGCCCATGTAGTTATAAGTACATCTTCTACGGAATGGGGTTCACGATTTAAATATCATGTATATACAGTGTATATTTATTTAATAATATTCCATAATGTTTGGAGTTAGGAAATGAAATGTATCGTTCATGGAAACGGTAGGTCATAAGTACGCATGAACACTACTTTCATTTTTTCATATTGGTGCATCTAGTTTCTTTAGTGTTGTTTGTGGTTGTTGTGTGTCTTTGTACTTGAGATGATTTAATAAAATACACTTTTCCTTGTGACGTTTTCTTCCTTTCTTTTTGTGTACTAATAGTTTCTGGTTAAAACTGTTGACTTGACCCTCACTTTTGAGATTCCTACTGGAGGAGACCCAGTGACCACACGCTGATGCTGACAGTGTGACTAAACCCTTGGAGGCAAGAGTAACAGTTGGATCTCTTGGTAGAAGCATCAAGGCCTTACGATTTCATCAATGGCATGGATTAGTACCATTCATGACATGATTGATTGTATTAGGCAAAGAACATGGTTCATCCAGGGGATGAGACCAGATTTCTCTTATAGGCAAAGAAGAAATATTACCAGCTCTTGTGGGACCATAGATGGTCTAGGCCACGATGGAGAAGGTGCAGATCATCCAGAAGCGGATGAAGACTCCATAGAGAAGGCATAAATCATATGTTGATAGGAGACAGGACCACTGCATTTGGGGATGGCGACCACGTTTTCTTACGGGTCTCACCTCGACGAGGTATATGGAGATGTGGCTGAGGCGGCAAGTAATCTCTGAGGTTCAGCAGACCTTTTCAGGTTCTCAGCAGGGTAGGTGAGGTGGCTTGCCGTTTGACCCATCCACCTCAGTTACACCAGGTGCACGACAACTTCCACGTATCTCAACTGCAGAGATACGTGCTTGACCCGACACATATAATCTACCATTGAGAGCTGGACATTGGCAATGGGGTGTCTTTTGAGGGGTTCTAGTAGAGGATTAGGATCGACAGGAGTGGGTCCTATGAGGATGGTCAATTCCTCCTGTGTGCTTTTTTTTGGCAGCATGGGAACCTCCAGGTGAGCACATTGGAACAGAAGGCTCAGATGCGTGCTCAGTACCACTTTTGTTTCCCTAGTTTGTGTTAAAGCTTTATGGGGACGTAAATCCCTGAGGTGGGAGTAATTTAAAGAACTAGAAATTTCAAGAAAATTATTTTCTTAATTTCTTTGGGATTTTTCAAGAATGCAGTTTCTGACGGTACCTGATTCCGAACCCCGGTGTGCCCAGAATCAATTTCCGAAGATTAGCTTGGGTACGTTCAGTGAACGAATGAGAGGGATTTCCTAACCTTTGAACCGGTGCTCGGAATCGAAATACAAGGGCACCGATAAAACTTTAGCGCCAGTAGTTTCTTAGGAACAACTTTTCCAAAGTTGTGTTTGATCGGGTGCAGTTTTTTAAATAATGGGTTAATTAATGAATAAAAATAAAATTTGTGCAACCAATTTTATTTTTATTTGTAAGTTGTTAAAACCTAATCTTGGTAGTTGGAGTGGGACCCACAATATCCTACTCCACTAGGTAGGATATTAGTGGGGTGGGGCCCACATGTTGGCTTGTCTGTGTTAATTAAATAAGATAAGGTCTTATCTCTTTAAGGATTCTTTTGGTTGTGTGAGAAGGATTGGAGAGGAATTGCTCAGTCGTGGAATCCTCATCTTCCTCCTTGAAGAACGCGAAGAACGCACCATCGTCGATGAAGAACACCAGGCTCCGACAAAGAACTTCGAATCCTCAAAGATCGACGACGCGATGCTGTGTACCGCGACACAGACGATTCTCTTCTCTGCGACGCCATCATCGCTGTCGCCGACTTCTACAACATCGTCTTCCACGACACCATTGTTCCGCGACGATCCTCGTTCGATGGCTTCTTCCAAGTATGGGTTATTTATTTGTTCGTGAATTCATTGTCGTTCATCGACTTCTATTTGGGCTGGCTGTTATCGTAATAACGGGAGGAGATCGGACAGCATGAACATGTCTGACCCTCCTCCCCCTTCGATGTTGTTTTTGTTGCGGCTCGAACAAAGACGGCGCGGTGCAACAACACTGCGCCGAATCCGAAAGGAACATGGCGAAGTGAATTACGAAGACTCCGCAGTTTGTTTATTGACGTGTGGATCGACGAGTAATGACTGTACATGCTGCAATGGTGATTTGATGATTCCGAAGTGAATTACGGGACCCGAGATGACCACTGGAGAAGACGGCGGGGGAAACGGACCACCAGAGTGCGTCTGGTGGTCCGTGGAAAGCGGCGACGGTGCGCCACCGGAGGAGACCGCCGCGGCTGATCCGCGGTGGAATAGAAAGGCTAAGCCATTCCGGGTTTAGGGGGAGGCGCTGATTAATTACCGCACCGTTACGGTCAACCGGGGGGGGGGGACAACACCCCCTTCCTCTCTTCGCTGGCCGCGTGGGTGCCGCGCCAGTGCCAGGCAAACCGGCCGCCCAGGCCGGGCCGGGCCGCCCATGCCAGGCCGTGCTGGTTGGGCCAGGTCGCACCCACCGGGACAGGCCGCACCTAATTGGCCGGACCCAGACCCGGTTCGGGTCGACTCGGTTCAGGCCGACCCAGGGGGGGTATCGGGTCGGGTCGGACCGGGCCCGAACCCCTATTCTCGGGCAGTTCGTTCAAATGCCCATAACATGGGTTACAGACCTCTGATTGACGCACTGTCAGTTGTGATGCGATCCTTGGATCGATACGGTCATTTTGGTATATTAAACTCAAGGTTTCGAAGAAATTTGTGTACGACCGGGTTGGTTCGAACTCGTAACCAACTGGGCCCTCGGAGCGGAAACGCTTATAACATGAGCTCCGTACATCCGATTGACATGTCATCAACTTTGCTAGAATTCCTCCTGATGAGATGGAAATTTTGGCATACTTCTCCTGATGTTTGGATGTAGTGGGAGTAAGGCCGGGTTGGATTGTACCCGAAATCCAACCGGGCCCCTAGAACTGAAAAGATGATAACTTTCAAGCTGGATGACCGTTTGACGAACCATCAGCGGCGTTGGAGATCACATTGAGAAATAGTATCTATGAGTATACCCTATGAGAGTTCGATGTACATTTGAGATGCGGTCGGGTTGGTTCGTAAACAAAACCAACCGGGCCTCAGGGACGAAAAGGCTAATAACTCACAGATCGAGTGTCCGATTGACGTGCCGTCTGTTGCACTGAGACCCCTTTCACGAGGCCTTCCATTGAGATACTTCTTCGTGGGACTTTGTAATACTTGGAGTATCAACCTATAGCTCGTGGAGTGGACCCTTCCAGAGACGAGCGTACAGAGTACAGAAACCGTGTAGCCGACTAAGACCTGACGACTAATTGACCAACGTGACTTGGAGTGAGTTGACTTGCCCAATGGATGGAGCACCATATATTTGGCGACAGAACCACAACGGAAGGAGCGCCTGGTAGTTGGCCGCAGACTCACGATACTCGATAGGAGGAGTACCTCTGTAGGCTTTTAGGGGGAGCGTCCTGTATTTGGCGACAGACCCACAGCGGAGGGAGCTCCCAGTATTTGGTAGCAGACCCGCAATACTTGATATGAGGAGTACCTCAGTAGTCTTAGGTTTTGAGTAGAACATCGGAGTCGTGATAGGATCACAGTACTTGTCAGAGACGGAGCTCTTCAGCAGTTACAGTTTCGATAGTGAAAATCCTTGTTTGAGCTGTGTCTATGAACTATGTGTTTATCTCATGATTGATATGGGTCACTTGATAACATAGGTATATGTATGGGCATATATCTAAGTAGTGGTTATCCATTGATTTCATAACCTCTGTGTTTCCTCATGATTGAGATGGGTTACTTGATAACGTAGGTATAAGTATGGTCTTATACCTAAGTAAGGGTTATCTGTTGAGATTCTGTTTGTGGATATCCTTGTTGGACTTAGAGAGACCTTGAGGGTCTCGTGGTCCCTACTGAGTATCGTTATAATCACCCATGCACGGGCTATTCCCGCACCTCATTGTGTTGGATGCAGACGACAGACATCGCTGACGTAGGCCGAGCGTTCGAGGACTAGATGGTACCCGGAGGTGGACCTAATGACGAGTCAGTATCTGGAGGTGGACATCACGATGATATGATACTTGGAGGAGGTTGAAAGGCGACAACGTTGTGGAGGCTATATGTACCTAACCTTCAGGTAGGATCCATGGTGAACGATCTTGGAGCCGCGCTATCTTTACCTACCCTTCAGGTAGGATCTGAGGTGGACGACCTAGGAGCTGCTTCTATTCTTCCATCTACTAGTCTTTTCAATTGTACTTTTGTTCAGTTGTAGCTGTACTTTCAGTTGGGTTTGTATTCTGGCCCATTTACTTTTCAACACTTTCTTTTGGTCTGAGTGTGTAACGTATACTTGTACTCTGTGGTGTTTTGTTTACTTTTAAAAAGGAAATTCCTTCCCAATTATCGGTATTTACGCATTTGGTGCTAGTAGACAGCCCCTAGCCTATGGAAGTCGTGCTAGGTTTAGTCACGGCACGGGCCCCGAGGATGGGTCGTGACAGTCATTGCTTGTAATTGGACCCATATTGATATTATAAAACAATTGTGGTAATCAACTTGTTACTGATACATAATGAGGCCATGATGGGATGCCATCTATCTCTAAAAAATCTCGATTATGCACTAATTCAGTGTTTCAATTAGAATGGAGTATTATCTAGAGTTTAAAAGTATTATTATTAATGTTTTTATTATGTTTTTGAGGGTGAGTTTGATGTTTGGAAATGTAATGTCACCATTTGAACTCAACTTCATGACCCTTGTAGGTCGGGTGATAATTTTATTAATCCTGAAGTCTTTTTGGGGATGATATGTTATATGGTAAGGAGGCTGTAATGACCTATGTATTTGTGCCAAGGTTAAATTCAAATAAAATTTGAACTTTTGAATTTAATGGATGTGGAATTTTTATTTCAAACATTTGGAAAATAATTTTGATGGTCATAACAATTAAATATTTTGATTTTAAACATTGGTAATGGAAAAACTAGATTCACATTTTCTTCATTGAGTCTCAGTTGTGCCAGGGTCCCACAATATTATTTTTCAGTTATTTTTATAGGCACAATGTTTTCTAGAACCCGTGAGGCCCTTGGCATCCAAACCTACAACTATAGTAAATAAGTAGAAATGCCCAGACATGGATAGTGTACAGTTTGACCAAACCATTTACCAATCCCACAAGGTTAGTAAGAAATTTAAATAATGTTGAAACAAACCATTATATGGTTTGTTCATGGTTTGTCAAAACAAGAGACCCAAATTATTTAGATTGTTTCCATTTAGAAAAAAATTTAATTAAATTAATAATAACAAAAAAATTAATTGAGAAAAAATAAAAACAAAATAATTATATATTTAAATATTTATAATTATAATATAATGGATATTATTAGTATTATTATCATTTTTTTAGTTTTACAAGATCCCTGAGGGGGTATTCCCATAACTCTTATGAGATAGACCCTTATATGGACCCCTTATAGTAGTAGACACCCTCCTTGGCCTCCATTACACATCAATGTTTTCAAGATTTTAGATGGGTATCCCTTTCAATTCATGAAGGTATGATTCCTCCTCCTTTATGCTCCATTAGTCGGATAATTGATTACTCTCATAATTACCTCTTTTCTTTGGGCGAACCCTAGGGTTGGGGTTAATCCAATTTTTTGTTTGCCTTCATTTGTTAGAGAATGTATTGCATCTCCCAGTAAATCCTCATTTTTTGTTGGTTTTCCACCTGAATGAAATGAATGTCTGATCCATTTGGTTTTCCATAAATACTATAGGTATGATTTTCCCCCACTAATTCTGTAGCTCAATTAAATTTGTGGACTTTGGGTGTTTTTACCTTCATAGGAATTTTTGGTAGTTTTTTTCATTAAGGATAGTTTGAGTGGGTAGAGTCAATGGCAGATTACCTGTATATGAATAATTTGGCATATATATATATATATATGTTCATGTGTTATATATATATTCTCACATTGGAGAATAAATATATATTTATTTGAGAATGGTGGGCTTATGTATATATATTGAAATTAAATATGTGTGTAAGTGTAAAATGGTATACTTATATACTAGAATGTATGTAAGGATCATCTTGGTGGTATTCATGATGATAAGAATATATACAAAGTGTATAGGTGGCCCGATGTATATGAAAAGATGAATATGATCATTGTAAAGAAGAGAAACATATATTGGCCACTAATGAAAACATCATTTGAAAAGTTATTCATCTTAGTTCATCTCCTGAGGTAGGGTTCCTTTATTATTCCATTTTATTTATGACTTTTGATATTGCATTATAACATGTTCCATCCAACTCTTTCATCATGCTATATAAATTATAATAGTTCAGACCAAATTTAATGTCTTCCTTAATACCCATATACTGTTTCATATACTATATACCTTACAACATAAGATGAATTTGTCCTCTTATATTGAATGAATTGTTTTTTAGAATAATTTGTTTTTTAATAAAACAACTAAATTAGGGAAGTTATATTCAATTGAAAAATCATAAATACACTGCCATTTTATATTTACCTTATTCTTATACATTGTGCATATTGTTTTTGGCCTTAAATATATTGTTTTGGCTTGAAATTAATTCTTATCACATTATATTTAAATTCATTTGCTTAATTATTTATCGGAGATGTCGTATGATTTATATCTCAGTTTTTACATATTCCCATGTTGGATTCAATTGAATTCCATGATTGGGAAATAATCGTAGGTTTAATTATTTTGATTTCATTAAAGTCATGTAATTAAATTCATGTAAATTTCATGTTACTATTCTTATATATAAATATTTAGGCCTAAGTCATATTTCTGAGTGATCATGTCAGGTATCATAGATCTTATGCTTTCTTATTAATGCCAAGATCCTTTTTATAGATCATTTCTAATACATGAATATCTCGTTAGCTTTTTTTATATGTTTACTTAATGTCATGATATTTTTTATTTTCTATATTTTTGTAATGAACCTTTATCAATATGGATCAGTTTATATGGGTTGTATGAGAACATGTGGTACATAGTTAGCATTCCATGGATAGACTCACCATGCTCAGTTGGATTCGACTTGATGCACTAATAGTGATGCTCTATCATTTAAGGAATGGGATTCATCAATAGTTTCTTATACTCATGAGTGATACTAGTTATCTTTTGGAGAAACTATGGATAGGCCCATTAGAATGATGGGTATGTCGTTCCATTAGTGAAAATTTGTCACCTATGTTAGATACCTATGATGGACTTAGAGTCACCGTACATGGAGGGATATAAGGGTCACTATATGGGTTTCCTTAGATAGACTAAGAGAAATTGGGTTATATTGGATATTCCCATATGAACTGTTGGGATTTGGTTAAGACCATGATGGATGCACTTGGGACTCCACCATTGGATTTGATGGATCGATGGAATGATGTCCTGCTTCATTTTTTATTACCGTTGTACATATTTTGGTTAATTTATATATATTAACAGGGTATTGTGAACTCTATATTAATGAATAGGATTGGGTTATTCTTCATCACATTGTTAAATTTATTTTTAGGGTATAGATTTCATATTATGTATTGAAAATTAACCACCTTCCATATATTCGACTTTGGGAGAAGTTGGTGGTATGAGTTGGGTGTCTGTTTTTTACCCCAGAACATGATACTTTTATTTAATTTGTTATCACTCTACATTTATAATCTCTAGATGTATATAAATAATATATATATTGGTTGAGTTAAAAGTATTGGGATATACAATGTGGGTTCTATCCAACAAATACTTATGTCTCACACACCACTCGGGGCCCTTTGGTGACTCTTTGGACATATTGTTCAGTGATCTATGGATTCATTTATTGTGATGTGATATGTATTTGGGATATCTGAATCATAGGACAGTGCTGGTGCTCGAGATTCTCTTTGAGCTAGCAATTGGGAAATTATTACTTTTTTAAATAATATTTTTCATTATATTATTCACTTCATATAATTGTACTATAGAATATCATACAAGCGTTGTTGTTCTTTTCAATCGGCCACATCCATATTCAGTTGATATTAAATTAATCTTAGACATGTTTCCTTTTCATCAAAATGAATCTAGTGTTGAATGTTATTTAGTTTCTTTAGTAAGATTATGATACTATGATTAGGGGGTCATTGACATGATGGTTTTATCTAAATACACACATCTAAGTAGTCAATAACTTTTGATGTACGTGGAGGTGCGCTTGTGGCCATGTGACCAACTAGTGTTCCTACAGTCTTAACAGTCATTCTAGATGGGGTCATACGATTTTTATTTAAAATTTACCATATATAGTTTTTAAGTCTTTCACAGGATAAAATATATATGGATACTATTGAATATTACAAATAATTCACACACAAATAAATTTAATGTACCGTTACAATAAATGAAACATGTCTTTTACACTATATAACCCTAATATAGAAAACATTATCCTTATAGAGATCAAATTTACAAATAGTCACTAACCCTAGAATATTATTATTTTTGTAAAAACATTTTGTATTATAATGTTATCATCTTTATCAAATCATGCAATATTACAAAAGCGTGATCATCACCTATTATGCAAGTGAAAATATTTCTATTATATAAGATTATTATAATAAATGCACATCATTATTATGAAAAATAAATCCTATATAATGTAGAAAATAAATAATTCATTGGATGTATCTATATCTAAAAATATGATAATTTTATTTCATACCACAATCTCATATGATTCAATGTTATTTTATAGAACCATTGAAAAATTACACCTTCAATTTTCATGCCCAAATTTAATGTTCTTATACAAAAACATATCAATAGGATTATAAATATCCAATACAAAAAAGGATTCAAATACATTATAATTTATTTTGATCACTATAATATTATGTCATCCTCAACTAATTTTATCATCAATTTCACATTCTTAAGAAACAGTCGATTTTGTAAGAATTAATCTATGAATTTGTTTATTCTACATTTTCCACTATTTTTCATTTATTCTAATATTATTTTTCATTTACCACAATATTAATAATTCATATTTTTCCTAATTATCATGTTTTAGATTTAAACCCCCATATGCATCAATAACTATTTCTCTTGAGTTCTCAATTATTTTGTTTATAAGTAGTTGTAATATTATTTATTATGGTGTCGAATTGTTTTTTGAAAATGTAAATATTAATATGTGAAAAATTTTAAGATGTGTAATGGTATAGAACAAAATATACGTACATATTTATTCTACCATAATAATTTAAAACATTTAAATTTTCATATATCTATGAACAAAATATTATTGGAGAAAATTTTGATTTTACATCATCTGATTTTTGTCAATAAAATTTAAAATAAATTAATTTATACAAAATTAGAGAAATTCAATTATTATTTGTATTACATAAAAAATAAATATTTAAAACAATGATTAATATTTGTATTAATATATAAAATTACAGTAAAATTTAGTATGGTGGTCTTTATAAAATTTTTGAGAGAGTCAAATAAAACCATAGAAAATTTTGAGTAGATTTTTTAGAAATAAAATATACTTTCAAAATAAATTCATTTAATAATATATTGATAATCAATATTTAAGGAAAATAATTTTATAATTTCTAAATAATATGAATTAACACAAGATTCATTACATATATATTTCAATATTTAATTAACCATAAATTTTTTAATTCATTGATATTTAAATTCATATCCCTTCTTTTCATCATGATGTTTTATTCTTAACATGTCAATATGATTCAACATTTCATATTATTTCTTCTAAAAGAATTAAAATATATTTAAATCAATTATTAATAAATCTTTCATTTTTTGATTTTATATACATTCCTAATAACATTAAATTAATTTCAAATATTATAATTTCAGATTAAAAATGTAGTTATAAATTTTTTTCTTCAATATCATCAGTCTCTAACTTCTATAACACATGCTTAGTCAGTTCATTTTTATAGATTAATTCCATTTTGATCATGAATGAATATAAACATAATAATCACATGTTTTTTTATTACTATTAATTAAACATCAAAACATATATTTTATCCCAGTATAATATTCATTGTTTTCTTAGGGTAATAAAATTATTTACTCCATGCCACGCTTCTGAGGTGTTATATTACATTATTTAAATTACTATGGACTCCTCCAAACCCATATTTTACTATTTTCTATAACAAGTGAAAATTAAAAAGCTATACAAAAATTTTACTATCTGAAATTGACAATAATAAAATAGAATTTAAAATTTTAAATTAGATTAACTATTCAAATTAAGTGGGATTTTAACTTATAACATGAATATTTAATCATATGATGTCATTAAATTATGAATATTTTAATAATTATTTCACATTATGACACTTATAATATTTTAAATGGCTCTTCTAAAATCATTCAATTTCTCTATATTGTTATTATTAGTTCAAAAATAATCATAAAAATTATTCAATAGCAATTAAGAAGTCTAAATTATATATAAAATATCTGAATACCAACTAACACATAAAATATCTTATATTTTTATTATTAATTCAAAAAAAATTCATATAAACATAGGTATTCTCAAATATTTCAAAATAAATTTAAAATAGTTTATGATAATTTATTATAACATCGGATGGATCCTATAGTCTTCCCCATGTCCATTCAAAAAATGAAATCAATTTACAAAGGAACAGTATACTTCATATCCTCTTTAAATCATTTTATTAACTACTTTTAACAAAGCATAGTCTCTGTGTATTTATTCATATATCTCTACATCCAATGAGATATGTATCTCTAGGATGTATCCTCTATCCATTTCTTATATCATTTCTTTCCATTTATAATAAAATTAATATTCCCAAAATAAAGTATCTAAAAAATGTGTTAAATTTTTTCAGATAATACATCAATGAACATTGGCACAATACAATATCAATAATATAATCATTTTAGTCATAAGATATATTATATTCCCATTAGAATAATTCCAATGATGTATTAGAAGACAACATTATCACAATTCCATTAACAAAAGGCTTGGTATAAATAAACATTATTTGTGGGTTGATACTCACTCCATCACCAAATATCAACAAACATATTTACATGCACCTTGACCAAAAAATTAAACCACAATCCAATAAAAATTTCAATATAATCCATTACATATTATTCAATACATTGAATTAACAAATATAATTCATTTATGTAAATATTCCGTTAACCGTTCACTTTTATTCCAACCCTGATTGATAAAAAATGTAACATAGAATCATCTTCTCTCTATTATTGAAACCATTAGTCATATTTTGTTTTCACGGGTAATGATTTTCCAATATTAACTTCATTAATTTTATTAACATCATTTTCTCCCTATCTATTTCCCATTATTTCCAATGGAAAGGGTACAAAATGTAAATAATTTGAAAATATAAACCAATAAATAAAATCCATGTCCAAAAATGATATAACCTATAGGAAAATTATATAACTCATTTGAATTAGAATTTTCCAAAACTATAACCATATTTATATTCCAACATTTAAATTATCTTTTTATAAGATACATAAAAATATTAATTGTAAAATTTATAGAACAAAACTTAACAAGAAGAAACAAATCAAATAAATTCATGTTTTTGTTATTTTATATCATGTTTCTATATAAACACTGATCCTTGACAACTACACAATGCATAATAAAAAATGATACTGAAAATTATAAAACTATTAGTATATATTATAGTTTATAATATGTTTCTATAAATCAATATTTACCTTGAAATAATAAATCTCTAAAATCATAACTAAGTGATAGCTACCATTCATGGGATACTCTTCATTTATCATATATGTTGTTTTTAGTATATTGGGTTTTTACTAATAATGCTTGAAACTAGTTAGTGTTTGATATTAATTATGAAATGGTTACCAATTGAAAAACTCAATATTATTTTTTCTAATATGTTTTATATAATATGAACATAAATATTTTGATGCATACAAGCATAACCATCTATTTCATATTCTACAATACAAATATACCTAATAGAACCTTAATATGGTGGATTACATTTTAATATAATTATTATGGTGAGAAATAATAAAAAAATTCTATAATCATAGAATTTAAATTATTTATATCCTTAAATGATCTAGAACTCATAATTATTGAATTAATATTACATTTAAATGTAGTACTCTTCGGTTATAATAAGATTCATATTTACTGATATTTTCCTCTCTAAAAAAATAAAATTCTTGACTTGATCTTCAAAAGAAGTTTCATGATTGCTTTAGTCATCCTTATTATTTTCCATTTTCAACTAGGCCACCGATATTTTAATATAATATTAATTAATATAATAAGAAATATTTTTTTATTAGATATTTCATTGTAGTAGTATATGTTATACTACGAGCCCTTTGGTATTTTATCATTTCATTTTAAATATCTTTGTGTAATGGCATCCATTTAATAATCTCATGTTTTGAATTCAACTACATCATAATCATTATTAACAGAAAATAAATTTAAAACAAGTTTATTGTTAATGGATACATTTTATATTATTCATTTGGATAATCATACACTATACCAATTAAATCATTTATCTCTTTTTATTAACCTATTTTTTCCTATTATTAAATTCTTCAACATAGATATATATAAACTCGTTGGATATTTTCATTATGTGAGCACTGGGTCACGATCAAAGAATATTTAATTTATAACTATTTACTTTTCAATAAATTTTATCTACATCATAAGTGTGACTAATTTAGAATTTTTTTGTCAACACTCATGTCAAAAATATAATTTTGTTTCTTAGAACTCATCATAGGTTAGGGATATTTCATAACATTGAAATATGTTTTGAAGTTTTGAGGATCAGAGAAGTAGTCATCATAAGTGTAACATATTTAACTATATTAAACCATCTACATAACATGATATTCAAATATTTTATTCAAGGATATATTTCACATTAACAATGGTTTCAATTTTTTTTACCAGAGATCCATTCTCAATTTTGGTTTCCAATTACATCAAATTTTTTTCTAGATTCATTAACTATAATTTTCTCACAAGAGGCTACATCCTTAAATCCAAAATTATTACATCACAAACAACATCCAGATTTTTTTTTAAATTTTTATATTAATGCAGTCATGAAATAATATATCAATTTATATATTTATTTGAATGCCTTTTTGGAACAATTTTTGTTGCATAATTTTTTTACATGAAGGAATCAGAAAAAAAATATGTTGTTCATTTTTATCCTTTTTATCCATGAAATTTTTAAAATAATGTAATCCAAAATTTATATTAAAAAATTATAATTTCTTTGAAAAAAATGATTTTGTTTGTGAGATATGATTTTCCATTAGTTTTAAGATAAGAATCATTATATGATATTATGATCATTTGTCAACCATTTTTAGCCCACAAAAACTGAATAATATATTATGATGTTTTTATTGAAAATCATATTTTCTAATATTTCACATGTGATTAAATTTATTCCTGTTATTGATTTTTCAATTTAATTTCAATCTTATGAATCCTTATTTTTTAATATTCCCCATAAATTAAGTTATACTGATTTTATTGTTCTCGTTCATCACAGATATTAGAATTTTATTATTATAAAAAAAACAAATTCAATTTATTATATTTTCAAGTTCCATGAATCTTATATCCTCGTCTACCATAGATTATTCCCTCATATGAGAAGTATCATTATGTTATTATTCATGTGTATGGATCTTGTAATTATATAATTGAAAAATTAAGATATTATGATAAATTGTAAATTATTTTTTTTAATAATTGAATAATTCATTAATATTATTTGTATAATATGATCATTATAATAATGTGGTTAAATGAGTGTGTTTAATTTTTAAAACTATCCTGTTATATATTTTTAAATTTTCTATGAATCATTTACTAACTATTATATATCACATATATAATCTTTTTATTTTTAAATAAAAATATAAAATATCCTCAATGGGTTTTATTTTTTTATTCCATATCCTAAATGGAATGTGATTAAACATATTTTATATCACCACTGGAATAATATATGATACTTTTATAAAATGGGGATAAATATCCAATATATTTATCTGTGACATCCCTATATTTTATGAAATATTTGATTAATTAATTTAATACTTCAAATATTTTATATTCCACACAACATTGAATATAGCTTATGTTATATAAATTTTACAAGTTATTATTTATTTATATAAAAAACTATTTCTAGGTTTCACAACATGCATTTTATAGATTTTCTCAACATACATGTAAAACTATGTTTATCTGGTGTTATATATAGTGGTATATTCCTTCGATAACTTTTGTGACATAAAATAAATATATTTACCAAACTGCAACATCATATTAATGTTATTTTTATAATATAATTTTTTAATGTATATATTAATTGGAATAGAGGATGTGAATATGAATAATGAAACAATGAAAATATTGTTGACACATTAATATAATAATAATTAATTAATGAAAAAATAACTAGAAATTTAAACAATACCCTATTGATTTTTTTTGAAATTCTTTTATGGAGAAAAATATTTATTCAATCAAAAAATTAGTACATTAATAAATTATTTTAATAAAAATTATAATCCATGATTTTACAGAAATATATATATGTGTATATATTATATTCAGTAAACTATTTAATGATCCTCTTATGTGTTTACCAGGCATGTGATTAGAATAAATTTAATTATTTGAATAAAATGACATATTTTTATAAAGGGTAAATTTACTACCTTTTAATATATATACTAATATAAATACAATGTTTTAAAATTTTATATTTTTTTAATAAAAAAATAAAATTCATTTTCTATGTAGGAATAAAAAATTTATATTTGGTGAATTTTTATTATTTTTCTATGATGTATTCATTTTTATGAATAGTGAATAACACAAAATATTTATTGATATATTTGTATCCTTAAAATTTAATTATATATTGAAATTATTTTTCAATTGGATGTAGTGTTCATTTGTATAATTAATACCTATGTTAATAAAATTTACTTCATTAGAACAAATTTGTCCTTGAAATTATATATATAAACATTACAAATATTTGAACATTTTCAATTTATAAACTTATTTATTTTATTGTTAGGGGTATAAATTTAAAATTAAATTCATTTACATGTCTTATTTTAATTTTGAATTTTTTTTTCAGATTATGAATAATCTAAATGTATTATTTCATGAACTTATAACATAGGTTTTTTCAAATAATAATAAATGAAGTAATTAAAATTAATTACAATGATTAAGCTAATATTTAGTTTATTGAATTGTTAATCATTAATAATAATGTGATAAAAGACCTATAAATATTTCGAATATCCATTTTATTTAAATATTTCAACCATATCAACCCTATTACATAATGTTTTCAATAATTTCATTCATATAATGATATAAATACCTATCATTATTGATTTTATTTTTTGTATTTTCATGAATGTCACTCTTCCTATACTATTAAAAAGAACTCACCCATATCACATATTCACATCACTCAAGACAATTGGATCATCCAAAATCATAAGAAATAATCTAAAAAATTCCATTCTATCAAACTACAATCCAAAAATTGTTAGGTAATAAATCCATGCTAACCCATTTGTGGAAACTAAAAGAAATTACAAAATGAAGAGGTAATGTCACTCAACAAGAGTTTTTGATTAATATCATTGTACAACAATTAAATTATTGTCAATCAGAAATTAGATAAAATATTAATTATCCTAAATATACATAATTTTTTTAATTTAATTATTTTTAGCTAAGCCAACACACACTTTCTTCAAATAGGATACACAATCATCGTTCATGTGTATGGAGAAGAACCATCTCACGAACTAATGTTAGTCATTCTTCCATTAACACCATTAATGGATTTACGTTATGATTTAATTACTATTAGAACCTAATATTTTTAAATTATGATTTAATCAATCTTATTTAGTCATTATAAAACTCATGCCATAATTTATAGTATTTTTTATGAACATGATAACATCGTTTATGGACGTCTAGACTACCACCTCCTGATAAGGATGTGATCCGCTGAAACTTTACATTGAATGTATTAAGGATAGTTTTAGGAAAAATATAATATATATATTATTTAATATTTTATATATAATGATAAAATATATACAAACATATATTCCAATTTCATCATTCCATTCAATATGACAATAAAACAGAGACAATGTTCATTCTTACATGCTGCCTATCGTCTCAATGGATGGTGACTTCCATTTACTATTTATATTATATATATATATATATAAACTTATATACCTAAAAGATAAGATATTTAGATCATGTTTTATATTTTTTAAATAATAAATTCAGGATCTATGTCAGAGGAACATGAGTAACATTTCATAACATATAAAAACATCCATGACTAAAAACATAACATTTACATGAAATGTTTAATGAAAATGTAATATGAAGTCATAATGAAATAATATATTTTATGATATATAATAATATGGTTCTATGGTGTAATAATAATAATATTATATTTAGTATATGTGAGGTTGGACCATTTACAAGGGAATTTAAGGCTTTCGGTAATGGTTTTCTCATCACAGTTATTTTTGTGAGATATATATTGTATTCAACACATCATCTTACTGGGTTGTGCATATAATAACACATTGTTTGTGATATCATTAAAATACATTATTATGATATTAAATTTTTTAATTTGATTGAATCTATAATGGGAAACAGTATTTAAAATTTACTCATGTAGTAAAGGAATCTAATCGAATATTTTTATGTTAATGAGATACATATATTATTCACCACTTGTTTCATTTGTTGGGTATATATACATACTATTAATGTATTATATTATTTATCATTAAATTTATGTTTATTTAAATATCAATTTTATGATCTTTTTCTCATGGGCTTTGTGTTTCAATTTTTTCCAAATCGAGTTTTTAATTTAGAACCAATTATCCTTCTTTGAGACACATTCCTTA
The DNA here is from genome assembly GCA_963277665.1 of Viscum album. NCBI lineage: Eukaryota > Viridiplantae > Streptophyta > Magnoliopsida > Santalales > Viscaceae > Viscum > Viscum album. The sequence continues at coordinate 1,183,954,309 of OY728161.1, read as the reverse complement.
TTATAAACCAATATTATTATACGAGGTGTATATAAATCCCTTTGAAATGATATTTAAATAATTTAATTATTTTTTATGACATTTTAAAATTAATTTAATTTTTTTCATTTAATATATTATGATTCATAGATAGAAATGTCGTAACATTTTATTGATATAATCGTGTCATTTTTTCTGGAATGTTTATCAGCATACTTCCATTGATTATATATTATGATATATATGTCAAGAAAACTCATGAATATAATTATCAAATATATATTCATGATATATTCATCTAATGATACAATTATTTCACTCTTGTATCTGTATATAACTATAAATATGTTTTTAAGAAAATATAATTTTATCACTCTCTTCTATAAAACATATGTCTTCATTCAAGATAATTTTTGAAATAAAATTTCACAAAAATGATATAATATTTCCCTAGGATCATAAAAATACTTATTACCCAGGTTTTATATTCTTAAATTTTCATTACGAAACATTATTTTCATTTTACAAAGGATGATATTTTATATAAAATTTATAACAGAATATAAATGATCAACATATACATTTTTTATATAGATATGACATTCATTACTATGGATAATATTTTAAATAAATACAAATAATTTGTCACGACCCGCCCTCGGGGTCCGTGCCGTGACTACCCCAAGCCCGCCTTCCATAGGCCAGGGGCTGGCGACTAGCACCAAGGCGTAATTCCCGGTAAAAAGGGAAGGCATTGCCTTTGAAAAGTAAACACACACCACAGAGTAAACAAGCGGAAAGTAAACACTAAGCAAACAGAGTACGACTGAAAGTGCGGAAAAGTAAATGGGCCAGAATACAAACCCAAACTGAAAGTAAAGTACAACTCGAAAAGGGAAAAACAGCAACTGAAAAGTAAAGGCCGCAACTCCGAGCTGTCCACTGGAAATCCCACCTGAAGGGTGGGTACAGATAGCTCCTCTGCTACACGGGTCCCGTCGTCCGCTCCGAGCACGTCCCGCCCAGTGGTCCACCTCCGGGTACCGTCCCGCTCTGCAAGCCTCAGCTAAGGTCAACGCTGTCCGTCGTCTGCAACCAACACAACGAAGTGCGGGCAAAGCCCGTGCAGGGGTGAGTATAAGCTACTCAGTAGGGACCCCGAGACCCCTGAAGGTCTCTCAAATCCACAAAGGATAAATCACGAAGAAAAGTACAATCACGAAGTAACAACCGACACTGCTTAGGTATATGCCCATACATATACCTAAGTCATCAATTCAGATACGCTCCAACCTCCGAGCCCAAGTACAACTCAGTCCACGCAGGAAAGTATACGTAATCCACAAAGGGAAGCAAAATATAATCCACACAGGATTGCACAACACAATCCACACAGGAAAACAACAGGATTCAGCTCACACAGGTATACTTCTTCAAGGACGATAAAGATGATCACTGATCCATCTAAGTCGTCGGACCCACGAAGGATCGATAGGTAACTAACCCCCGCAGAAGACCCACACAGGATCGGGCTCACACAGAACCTGTAGGCGCTGGCTCACACAGAACCGCTGAGCGCAAGGACCCACACAGGATCGGGCTCACACAGAACCTGTAGCACTGATCCACGTAGGATCGCTGAGTGCTGTAGTCGTCGTCGTCGAATCCACACAGGATCTCTGTACTGTCGTCGTCAAATCCACACAGGATCTCTGTACTGTCGTCGTCAAATCCACACAGGATCTCTGTACTGTCGTCGTCAAATCCACACAGGATCTCTGTACTGTCGTCGTCAAATCACAGTAGCAGTCGTAGCAGTAGAACAGTCGCAGCCAGTACTAGGGTTCCCGCACATAGCAAACTCGTACGGAGGGTCCGCTCCACGAGCCGAGAGGCTGATACATCAACTGTCACGAAGACCGAAGTTGATGTATCCAAAAGTTCCGTATCGTCAACAGGAACTCAACGCAACAGACGGCGCGTCGATCGGACGCCCGGTCTGAGAGTTATTGGCATTTTCGTCTCCGGGGCCCGGTTGGTTTTTAAGGCAAAACCAACCCGACCGTACTCCACCTGCGTCCAAACCTCGGGCGGAGTATGCCAAAAGATCCGTCTCACTAAGAGGAACACTACGCGACTGACGGCACGTCACTCGGACGTCCGTAGCTCAAGATATGAGTGTTTCCGCTCCGAAGGCCCGGTTGGTTTCGTGAACGAACCAACCCGGCCGAACTCAAAGTAACCTGAAACCTTGAGTGCGATATACCTAAACGACCGGCTCGATCCAAGGATCGCGTTGCCGCAGACGGTTCGTCATTCGGAGGTCCGAGGCTCAAGTTATGAGCCAAAAACCGAATCTGGTCCGAAACGGGGGGTCCGGGTCCGGGCCGACCCGGCCCGACCCCCCCCTCTGGACGGCGCGGCGGCCGGCGGCGGCGGACGGCGGCGGACGGCGGCGGCGGCAGGCCGCGCGGCGGCGGCGGCGGGCCGCGTGGCGGCGGCGGTGGCGGGCGGGCCGCGGCGGCGGCGGCGGCGGCGGGCCGCGGCGGCGGCGGCGGCGGGCCGCGGCGGCGGCGGCGGCGGCGGGCCGCGGCGGCGGCGCTGGGCGCCGCACGTGATTGGCACGCGGGGCTATGCCCCGCGTTTCTCTTCAAGCGGCATGGCTCAAGGCCGTGCCTTTGCCAAAAACGGCCCCCGCAAATGGGGGCCGGCTTGATAAAACCGGGGGGCTGTTGCCCCCCCTCTTTAAATGAACCGCCCCCCTCATTAAGAGGGGGGTCTTGAAGGACCGGCCGGGGGTTTAATCCCCCGGTTTTTATGACATCCGGCCGGCCCGCTGGCCGGCCAGTTTTTACCAACGGGACCGGAATTTCCGGTCCCGCCCTCGACTTCCGACGCCGGCGGCCCGGCCGCCGGTCTTTCCTTCCGCCGCGGCCCGGAACCGGCCGCGGTCTCCTCGTCTCACCGCGGCCCGGAACCGGCCGCGGTGTTCGTCGTCCGGCGCGGTGCGACGGCACCGCGCCCCTTTCGCCGTGCCATGAATCCTCCCAACGCGGCGCGACGGCGTCGCGTTCTTGAAGTCTCTCCTCGGCGAAGCGCGACGGTGTTGCGGAAAAATTATAAGCATGTTCATCCGCGTGGTGCGACGGCACCACGCCTCTTGCTTCCACCCGCATGAATAAAACGAGAACTAAGGAGGGGGGATTCGGCCGTGTTCATGCGGTCCGACCCCCCTCACGTTAATTAATAACATAACTAAAGAATATCCAAAAGCCTCACATTTAGTCATGCTAAAATCCATGATTCAAGAATGGAATAAAAATAATCAATAATTAACATTCCCTACCTCTGGTTTCAAGAACGAAGATCGTCAACGACCCGCGGAAGACGCGTCGCGGTGGTCGGCGTCACGGAAGAAGGACGTCGATGTCGTGAAGCGAGGATTCGAAGTTCTTTGACGACGATTTCGTCGCGGGAAATCGTCGCGGAAGAGATGACGCGGAAGAAGACGTCGTCGGTGTCGCGGGTATGGCGTCGCGAAAGACGATTCCCGAGAACGTGGCGTTCTTCGTCGATGTTCGAAGGTTCATCGCGTTCTTCGTCAAAGCTTGAAGAAGAAGAAGATGAAGGCTCCAAATTCTCTCAAGGTGGCTAGAGAATTCTAACCCAAATAAAATAAGCTAAGTCTTATTTTATTCACACAATTATCAATTTGAATTTCAAAGGTTTGAAATTCAAACAATTCAAACAATTCAACTCCATTAATTAACAAAGTTGTCATGTTATTAAAAGAGGAGTTTAAGGGGGAAGTTGAGAGGTTACTAAAAGATTTAGGGGTTCGTGTGGGCCCCACCACACTTAATCCTCCCAAGGGAGGTTAAGTGGGTGTGGGTCCCACTTCCAACCCCCTTAGGTAGGTTTTTTTTTAATAAGTTTAAATAAAATTTGTTTTACACAATTTTATTTAACTTAACTGAAAAACCCCAAAACGTAACTTCCAACCCGCAACAAACGCAACTCCCGAAAAGGTCTCATTAAGCGAATATCGGCGCTGCGAGTTCATCGGTGCCCTCGGATTTCAATTCCGAGCACCGGATCAAAAGTTAGGAATTCCCGCTCGTTCGTTCACTGAACGTACCCGAGCCAAACTTCGGAAATTAATTCCGGGCACTCCGGGCCTCGGAATCAGGTGCCGTCTGAAACCGCGCTCTTGTAAAATTCTAAAGAAAATTAAGAAAAAATTTTCCTTGAATTTTACGGGTCTTTACATTACTCCCACCTCAGGGCTTTACGTCCCCGTAAAGCTACATCAAAAACTAGGGAAACCAAAAGAGAGTACTGAGCACGTATCTGAGCCTCCCGCTCCCATGTGCTCTCCTGGAGATTCCCGTGCCGCCATCTGTTGCGCACAAGAGGAATCGATCGCCCATGTAGGACCCGCTCCTGAAAGACATGGACCTCCTCTGACGTGGCCCGGACCATCTCCGGTCCCACCAGAGCTGCAAGATTTCTCTTTTGCCGAAAAGAGAAATCTGGTCTCATCCCCTGGATGAACCACATTCTTTGCCTAAAACAGTCAATCCTAACATGGATGATACTAATCCATACTAAGGATGACGTCGTAAGGCCTCGACGCTACTACTAAGAGATTCAACCGTTACTCTCGCCTCCAAGGGTTGAGTCACACTGTCGGCATCAGTGTGTGGTAACTGGGTCTCCTCCAGTAGATGTCTCACAAGTGAGGGTCAAGTCAACAGCCAAAACTGGAACCTCTTAGTAACATTACGATAGAGGACAGGAACGAAAACATCACAAGGTATGCGTCTTTTATTATTGCAGCTCGTAATACAAGACGCTACACAAAAGCAACAAGGAATCAGAAGTACAAAGGATGTATCCACTAGTTCTGCTCCTGTCCATCGGCTCCCAGGGCTCCATGATCGAAGGCCTCGGCTGCCTGAAGCTGAGCTCTCCCCTGCGGTCGGGGTGGACCTCCTGGTGGTGGTGGTGGTAGAGCCTCAAAGCGTCGGCCACCACCAGCTGCTCGTCCAGCTCCTCTGCCTCGTCCGCCTCCTTCCTGCAGACCGCCACGGTCGAACCTCTGCCTCTGCCTAGGTGGTTCCTCAACCGTCTGCTGCTCCTCCGTATGGCGGGTCGGGCAGTCACGAGCCATGTGGCCTCGCCCGCCGCATGCATAGCACTGTCTTCCACTCGAAAGACTGGCTCCGCGTTGTGTGCCCTGCACTGCTGAGCCAGTGCCCTGAGGTCTGGTCTGTCTGAACCCCTGAGTCACTCGTCGACTGCCAGCTGCAGATGTCTCTGCCACGTTCCGCCCTGCGGTGGGTCGCTGTGCTGGTGTAGACTCAGCAAGGAAGCTCTCGATCAGAAGAGCCCGCTCCAGTACTCCTGTCTGAGTCGGTATGCTGAGGGAGATCAGCGATGCCCTGATCTCGTGTCTCAAACCCTGCTCGAAGGTCCGGGCCCGGAAGAATGGGTCCCGTACCATGTCGGTCGAGTAGCGCGAGAGATCGGTAAATCTCGCCGAGTACTGGGCGACCGTCATGCTGCCCTGCCGCAGCTGTAGAAGCTCCTGGATACGCACTGCACGAAGGGTGGCTGGGACGAACTCCGAGCGGAAGATGCTCTCAAAGTCCGTCCAAAGAGGAGATGCCTCATCGTGCACCTGGAGCATCAAGCTCCACCATCGTCCTGCTGCTGCGTGTAGTAGGCTCGCAGCGAGGATCACCATGAGGTCTGCTGGTGTCCTCACTAGCCTAAACACTCGAACCACTGCCTCCAGCCAGTCCTCTGCTGCCTGGGGATCCGTCTCCCCGCGAAACCTGGGCGGTCGCTGGCGCTGAAACTCATGCAGTGCGCTGAGGCGACGTGCATCGTCAGCGGCTGCTGCTGGAAGCATCGGGGGATCGGCGGGTAAAGCTACTGCCGGTGCCACTGCTGACAAAGGGCCCTGCACCGAAGCCTCGTCGCTCGGTGGGCTGTCGTCTCGCTCGACTCTCGGAACCCTAGCTGGCTGCCGTCGTGGGGCCATCCTGAAAAGGAAACAGGTGCTCCACGGTTAGAACAGTATACCTGGTGAGCTGGCACAAGTAATCACAAGGAAAACTTGAGACTTTCATAAAGCAGATCAGTATACCCGGTGAGCTGACACAAGTAATCACAAAGAAAACTTGAAACACACACGCAATCAATGTTTTCGTGCATTAAGTCGGAAATCAGAAGTCAGGGTCCTGGTGTACGGATACGTCGGCCGCCGCACCAACACTGGACTCCCTGGACTGATAACCACACTCAATACGCTAAACATTATTGCTTCACATAGAAAAGATCAGAGTTCGCGGTAGAACCGAACTCCTCTGATACCAATTTGTCACGACCCGCCCTCGGGGTCCGTGCCGTGACTACCCCAAGCCCGCCTTCCATAGGCCAGGGGCTGACGACTAGCACCAAGGCGTAATTCCCGGTAAAAAGGGAAGGCATTGCCTTTGAAAAGTAAACACACACCACAGAGTAAACAAGCGGAAAGTAAACACTAAGAAAACAGAGTACGACTGAAAGTGCGGAAAAGTAAATGGGCCAGAATACAAACCCAAACTGAAAGTAAAGTACAACTCGAAAAGGGAAAAACAGCAACTGAAAAGTAAAGGCCGCAACTCCGAGCTGTCCACTGGAAATCCCACCTGAAGGGTGGGTACAGATAGCTCCTCTGCTACACGGGTCCCGTCGTCCGCTCCGAGCACGTCCCGCCCAGTGGTCCACCTCCGGGTACCGTCCCGCTCTGCAAGCCTCAGCTAAGGTCAACGCTGTCCGTCGTCTGCAACCAACACAACGAAGTGCGGGCAAAGCCCGTGCAGGGGTGAGTATAAGCTACTCAGTAGGGACCCCGAGACCCCTGAAGGTCTCTCAAATCCACAAAGGATAAATCACGAAGAAAAGTACAATCACGAAGTAACAACCGACACTGCTTAGGTATATGCCCATACATATACCTAAGTCATCAATTCAGATACGCTCCAACCTCCGAGCCCAAGTACAACTCAGTCCACGCAGGAAAGTATACGTAATCCACAAAGGGAAGCAAAATATAATCCACACAGGATTGCACAACACAATCCACACAGGAAAACAACAGGATTCAGCTCACACAGGTATACTTCTTCAAGGACGATAAAGATGATCACTGATCCATCTAAGTCGTCGGACCCACGAAGGATCGATAGGTAACTAACCCCCGCAGAAGACCCACACAGGATCGGGCTCACACAGAACCTGTAGGCGCTGGCTCACACAGAACCGCTGAGCGCAAGGACCCACACAGGATCGGGCTCACACAGAACCTGTAGCACTGATCCACGTAGGATCGCTGAGTGCTGTAGTCGTCGTCGTCGAATCCACACAGGATCTCTGTACTGTCGTCGTCAAATCCACACAGGATCTCTGTACTGTCGTCGTCAAATCCACACAGGATCTCTGTACTGTCGTCGTCAAATCCACACAGGATCTCTGTACTGTCGTCGTCAAATCACAGTAGCAGTCGTAGCAGTAGAACAGTCGCAGCCAGTACTAGGGTTCCCGCACATAGCAAACTCGTACGGAGGGTCCGCTCCACGAGCCGAGAGGCTGATACATCAACTGTCACGAAGACCGAAGTTGATGTATCCAAAAGTTCCGTATCGTCAACAGGAACTCAACGCAACAGACGGCGCGTCGATCGGACGCCCGGTCTGAGAGTTATTGGCATTTTCGTCTCCGGGGCCCGGTTGGTTTTTAAGGCAAAACCAACCCGACCGTACTCCACCTGCGTCCAAACCTCGGGCGGAGTATGCCAAAAGATCCGTCTCACTAAGAGGAACACTACGCGACTGACGGCACGTCACTCGGACGTCCGTAGCTCAAGATATGAGTGTTTCCGCTCCGAAGGCCCGGTTGGTTTCGTGAACGAACCAACCCGGCCGAACTCAAAGTAACCTGAAACCTTGAGTGCGATATACCTAAACGACCGTCTCGATCCAAGGATCGCGTTGCCGCAGACGGTTCGTCATTCGGAGGTCCGAGGCTCAAGTTATGAGCCAAAAACCGAATCTGGTCCGAAACGGGGGGTCCGGGTCCGGGCCGACCCGGCCCGACCCCCCCCTCTGGACGGCGCGGCGGCCGGCGGCGGCGGACGGCGGCGGACGGCGGCGGCGGCTGGCCGCGCGGCGGCGGCGGCGGGCCGCGTGGCGGCGGCGGCGGCTGGCGGGCCGCGGCGGCGGCGGCGGCGGCGGGCCGCGGCGGCGGCGGCGGCGGGCCGCGGCGGCGGCGGCGGCGGGCCGTGGCGGCGGCGGCGGCGGGCCGCGGCGGCGGCGCTGGGCGCCGCACGTGATTGGCACGCGGGGCTATGCCCCGCGTTTCTCTTCAAGCGGCACGGCTCAAGGCCGTGCCTTTGCCAAAAACGGCCCCCGCAAATGGGGGCCGGCTTGATAAAACCGGGGGGCTGTTGCCCCCCCTCTTTAAATGAACCGCCCCCCTCATTAAGAGGGGGGTCTTGAAGGACCGGCCGGGGGTTTAATCCCCCGGTTTTTATGACATCCGGCCGGCCCGCTGGCCGGCCGGTTTTTACCAACGGGACCGGAATTTCCGGTCCCGCCCTCGACTTCCGACGCCGGCGGCCCGGCCGCCGGTCTTTCCTTCCGCCGCGGCCCGGAACCGGCCGCGGTCTCCTCGTCTCACCGCGGCCCGGAACCGGCCGCGGTGTTCGTCGTCCGGCGCGGTGCGACGGCACCGCGCCCCTTTCGCCGTGCCATGAATCCTCCCAACGCGGCGCGACGGCGTCGCGTTCTTGAAGTCTCTCCTCGGCGAAGCGCGACGGTGTTGCGGAAAAATTATAAGCATGTTCATCCGCGTGGTGCGACGGCACCACGCCTCTTGCTTCCACCCGCATGAATAAAACGAGAACTAAGGAGGGGGGATTCGGCCGTGTTCATGCGGTCCGACCCCCCTCACGTTAATTAATAACATAACTAAAGAATATCCAAAAGCCTCACATTTAGTCATGCTAAAATCCATGATTCAAGAATGGAATAAAAATAATCAATAATTAACATTCCCTACCTCTGGTTTCAAGAACGAAGATCGTCAACGACCCGCGGAAGACGCGTCGCGGTGGTCGGCGTCACGGAAGAAGGACGTCGATGTCGTGAAGCGAGGATTCGAAGTTCTTTGACGACGATTTCGTCGCGGGAAATCGTCGCGGAAGAGATGACGCGGAAGAAGACGTCGTCGGTGTCGCGGGTATGGCGTCGCGAAAGACGATTCCCGAGAACGTGGCGTTCTTCGTCGATGTTCGAAGGTTCTTCGCGTTCTTCGTCAAAGCTTGAAGAAGAAGAAGATGAAGGCTCCAAATTCTCTCAAGGTGGCTAGAGAATTCTAACCCAAATAAAATAAGCTAAGTCTTATTTTATTCACACAATTATCAATTTGAATTTCAAAGGTTTGAAATTCAAACAATTCAAACAATTCAACTCCATTAATTAACAAAGTTGTCATGTTATTAAAAGAGGAGTTTAAGGGGGAAGTTGAGAGGTTACTAAAAGATTTAGGGGTTCGTGTGGGCCCCACCACACTTAATCCTCCCAAGGGAGGTTAAGTGGGTGTGGGTCCCACTTCCAACCCCCTTAGGTAGGTTTTTTTTTAATAAGTTTAAATAAAATTTGTTTTACACAATTTTATTTAACTTAACTGAAAAACCCCAAAACGTAACTTCCAACCCGCAACAAACGCAACTCCCGAAAAGGTCTCATTAAGCGAATATCGGCGCTGCGAGTTCATCGGTGCCCTCGGATTTCAATTCCGAGCACCGGATCAAAAGTTAGGAATTCCCGCTCGTTCGTTCACTGAACGTACCCGAGCCAAACTTCGGAAATTAATTCCGGGCACTCCGGGCCTCGGAATCAGGTGCCGTCTGAAACCGCGCTCTTGTAAAATTCTAAAGAAAATTAAGAAAAAATTTTCCTTGAATTTTACGGGTCTTTACATAATTTTTTTAATATATAAATTCTTCCAAAAAACTAATTTAATTTTTAATGGGAAATTGATATAATCATTAATAATTTGTTTAAATTAAATATAATCCTTACTTCATATGTTTTCATTGTTTCTTTCAAGGAAACTGATTTTTGAAAATTATTTATGATTTTACAAGAATAATTATTTAATTTAAGAACTATTCTAGGTGATTAGTCAAAATCCAAAACAATACAATATGATATCCTACAAAATAGTAATTCATTACTAGGGATATGATCCATAGACACCATCCATATTATTTCTTTGAAAAATGTTATGTTTTTATGGAATGATGTTTGTGGAACATGTTTATTTTCCACTAATATAAAATGCATCAGATATATTTTTACGTTATCTGTTACTTTTCCAATGAATAATCTACTTTCCATGATATTTACATGAAATATATTTCTTTTCTATTTATTAACAATCTTATGGATAAATAATTGTTTTTGTTTTTTTTATGATGGTATGAATGCTCATTTTATATTATACTTATTGTGGTCCGTGGAAATGAATCATATAATGGTGTGTCAGTGATTGTGATAGGTATTACTAATACATATTATATGATGGGGTGACCCAAAATAACATTGGTTAAGCTCATTAAAGCGTATATGGTGGGGTGGATTGGATAGTGTAGCGTAATCCCATTACTGCATAAATTATATGGTATCCCATAACAAAACATGGTAATAGCATTATAGATCATACTATGGGGTGACATATATATAACTGAGTAATCCCATTATAACTAATATATTTGATTAGAATAGATAGAACAAGGTAACCCAATTATATATTTTACTATGAGGCATCATATATAACTCTAGGTGAGCCTGTCATATCTCTCTAATGAATTGGTTAATGATTTATATCTCATAAGATAATAATTGTATGGATTAAATGGTCTTGATACACATTTGTAAGAAGGTTAAACCTTTACAACTATAATTAATTGGCTATGATTTTGGATCATGGTGCATCCCTCCTAGATGTTTCATCCCCCATGATGTTCCCAAACATGTTGTGGAAATGATCCTTGACATATTGGGAATGATTTTTTATGATTATGGGGTTTATAAATGCCTTTGACTTATGCCGTTGTTATTCCCTCACGACCCAATTTCATTGATTTCTTTATGATTCATGTATTATTAACAACAAATACTTAAGGAATGTCTTTTTAATATGATATTTGATATAAATTTTATGATCCTCAAAATTTATAATCTTGTTGGCGTAATCCTATGATGTTTTTATTCATAGATATCTCCCATAGATAACATTGATTAGAATCTGATCTCACCCATTTGTTATTATTCTTATCCATATGTTATGAAGAAACGGTATAAGTTGGATTAAAATTGGACATGATCATTAAGGTTGTCTTTGAGTATTATTCACAAATATATAAGGTTATTTTAAAATATTCTAATGTCACTAAACTTTTATAGTCATTAAAAATGTACTTTACTGTTGTAATAAGTATTCAATTTAAATTATTTAATGTCAATTTATTTTAATAAGGTGTCGTTATTGTTGGAATCTGATGAAAGGGGTTGTCAACCTTTGGAAATTGTGATGAGAATACATTACTGATATCCAAATTTTTATTTTTCTGGATAAATCTGGCGACGTGTCTATGGTAAGCCTAAGGTATTGTATTCATAAAATAAGGTGTAATGATAAAGGCATCATTTAAGAAATTTCTTTCATGATTGTATGATTCTATTCTATTATAAGTGTCCATCACACTATTATTTATAGTCCTAGTAAATATTAGGAACTATAAGGAAGTGTCTTATCATTGAATTATTTTAATATGGAAAGTATGTTTATTGTAAAAACGGATGTCTTAAGTGGAAATATCATTAATATAATTTGGAAGGTGGAATATTTATTGATTAAAATAGTAAATATATAGAGGCCACAATTGACATGTTAATGAAATGGGATTCACTAATAGTATTGTTTACATGATACTTACAAAGAATTATTTAATGGAAGTGGAGAAAAATTAGCACATGAGTCATATATCCTTTTATATGAATTGTGAATTATATAATAATATGATTATTCATACATTATTGTTCATAAATAATGTTGGATGACTGTATTGCTTTCATATAGGAATTCAATTATTACATAATTTTAAACACGAATTAAATTTTATCTATTATGTATTTGAAAAAATAAATTGAATTTTATTGAATTCCTAGAAAAGGTATTTAATGAAATGATAATTTTTTCATTAATGGAATATGACATTAAATATGTTATTGATGTTGGTAAAAAATTTCTATTAAATATGTTGTTGATTTATTTGGATAATGTAATTTTTTGATAGTACCATTTACGATGGACATGATTATTGATTTTTTGAAAATGATATATCTTATCATTGATAATGTATACATAAAAATTTTATTTACAGAATGTAACCCTTAATCATTGGAATAATAAATAATTAATGTTTTCTATGTGGATTAATGGAAAGTTTGGTGATTACTGTGTTTCAAGAGAATAAATGATAATGGTATTCACATGTGTGGTTTGTGACGACTATGAGGAAAATATTCTTATATAGGGGATCAATGATAGTATTATTTTTATACATTTAGTGACCTTTGTTTAAAATGTTGGGATTCTCTTTTTTTGTTAGGATTATAAAGATAACAATTTATTGAATGGAGAATGTTAAAAAAAGGATCCAAATTTAAAGAAAATGGTATTTGATATCTACCTAAGGATTTATACATATTAGATAGCCTAATATAACCATTTATTATTAATAGAGTTATATGGAATGAATTCTAATTCTATTTAGAGATATCTTGATCTGTTATTTCTTCTGGACTGAAAAATTCTACATCATTCCATGATCTATTAGATGTTATGGGATTTTATTAAGTCGGAACTAGCAGTTGTTATTGTGGATATGGAATGAAATGAAATCATGAATGATTTTATTATTTTGAAAATTACTTCAAATATTGAAAAATTATATTGAAAATGATTTATCATAATATATTCATTTATATGGAACTAATGGTCTTATAAAACATCTTATATTTTTGTTTTGGGGATCTTTACTCTCCATTGATCATTAAATTACATGTGATAATTTTTATTTTTCACTATCTATAATTTTTTTTGCATTAATTTCATGTCTAATATTCACTTCCCATATATGTTATCTTATGTAGAATCCATGTTATGACATTCTTTGGGTAACCATTATAATTGCAACTATCCCTTTTTATTGGAAATCATTGTAATCTTTTTTATCATGTGTGTTTCTAGGAAATTTCATTTCCATTAATAAACCATTGATAACATAGATTATCTTAAATACAAAAATTCATTTTAATGGTGGAGGAATAACTATCCATTTGAATTTAGAAATGTTTTTGTAATTAATTTACTCTTTTCAATATTCATTATTTCACACAACACTGAATACAAATTGTGTAATATAAAAGCATCCAGTTATTAATTCATTATATGAAACAAAATAGACTTCTTGTACAACTTTAAAATTATAGATTTTTTATGGTACATGTAATTGTGTTCAGATTGTGTAATATAAAAAATAGGCTTCCTTCAATAACTTGTGTCGTCACACATGATCACATTTTACCCATCTATAACATACAATTAATTTAATTATTAAAATATTATTATAATTTTCACATATTCATTGTAATGGTGGTTATTCATAAGATTATATATATTATTAAAATATAATTTAGAAATGTATATAATAATAACTATTTTTTGAAAAATTAACTATAAATGGGAATAAATCCCATTTGAAAATATATAAAATCTTTTACGGTAAAACTCAATATATGAAATCCAACATATTTTACATTTATAAAATAATTCAATAAATTTTTTAAATTATTATTATAAAATATATATATACATATTATTACAATATATATTAAATAAAAAACTTATGTGTTTTCCAGATAATAGATAATAATAAATTCACTTTTATGTATAAAAAAGTTGGTTTTTAAATAAGGTATTTTTACAACCTTTTAAGGTTGTAGATATGATAAAAATATTTTCTAAGTTATTATTTATTAAACAAATTAACAATATTATTAAAATATGAATGTAAAACATTACTTTTTATAATGTTTTTATATTTTTTATGAATTTTTATTTATTAATTAATACTGAATAATATTGAATTGTAATAGAAAACTGCATTTTTGTAAAACATCATAATATTTCATAAATAAATATTAATATTTCTTTACAATTAATTTATACCAAAATTAAAATTTTTTATTCCAATCAATTTTATTAGAACCACATTCATTGTGAAATTGAATACGAAATAATGTCAATCTTTGGAATATTTTTACTTTAAAATCATATTGGTTAATCCCATATGTGGGATTAACATTAACATGAATTCTCCCACTTATGATACTAGAATAATAAAAATGGATTAAATATTTTTAATAGTAATAATTTTCATTTTATATTATTTTCAACCTATTTTGTTGAAAAAAATTGGTTACCATATTTAATATTAATTATAGCAGTTAATCTAAAAATAAGATTATTTGAAGGTTAAAAATTAACCCTAAGGAACAAAATTATCTATAACCATATTTAAAACAAATATTATAAATATATATTTATTATATACATATTTTTACTGATAAATAAAAATTATAGGAGGAACAATATATAAAGGAGACCTCTAAATAGTATTTACCTTTTTATATTTACAACAATGACAATGCACTTTCACTATAAATGGGAACAATACATATTAAATTATTCACACCTATAAATATATTTATCCTATCAAAAAAACATTACAAATAATCCCCTAACATTCATAATCTCAAAATCTATGTCTCTAGTTAGACATATATAAATCCTTGTTTGTCTATTGGATAAAACCAAAAGAACTTGCCTAATAAAGAGGTTATTTCCTTCAATAAGAACCATTGTTTGATATCTATCTTCATACCTCCAATTATTCCTATATCATGATTATTAAATATAATAATTTTTTTAAATATACTTAGATTACATTATTTAATTAGTTTTACATAAACCTATATGAAATTCCATCAAATGGGATACACAATCATCGCTTTTATGTACAGTGGACTACCACTATACAGTCTTTTGTAATTATCTAATCCAATATCACATTTTATGTTTCTTAATAAATATTGAATTACAATTTTAAATTAAATATGATTTATTTTTGAATTTTTTATTGTTAGGTAATTTTTATATTACACGTACCTTCATTCATTCCATTTTGTTGGAATATGATAACATCGTTTGTGGAGGAGTCAGATACCGCCTCAACACCACGATGTAATTCATTCACAATTTGCGACGAATGTAATGCATATAGATTTTAATATTATATTATACATAGTATAAATATATGATACATGAATTATAAGGTATATATATACGTATAGTTCAATTATTTCCAATCCATGCTAGATGAACATGGAAACAACATTCATTAATACGTTCATCCCATTGTCTCTTTAAATGGTGTATTCCATCTCTTATCTATATATTTTGAAGACTATTATAAATACTTATATAATAAATATATATAACATTTTTTTATCATTTTTTAAAAAATATTTGTTTTTTTATAATGAACTGTGTAAGTGTATGAAGAATAACCTCTCAATACATTCAATAGAATTAAAGCTATCATTACAAAAAAATTACCGTTTGAATGAAATTTTTAATAAATGGGTAATATGAAGTCATAATAAAATCATATATGTTATGATATTTAGTAATATGGTTATATTGTATATTTATAATACTCTTATATTTTTAAAAAATGTGGTTCGAACATGTTCCAAGAAAGTCATGCCTTATGTTAAGGGTTTTCTTGTCGCACATTTATTCCAATGAGATATATGATATTTTGACAAATTATTCCTTTCATGTGATGTATATAACATCCTATTAAATGTTTTATAATGTTTTTAATTAACATAGTTAATTTAATTGTTTTATTTGATGTTATTCGATCTTGGGGATCATGATAAAAAAACATACTCTTGTACTAGTGGAAAATAATAACACCTTTTTAAATTAGTGAGATAAATAAATTATTAACAAGAAATTTGATATGAGTGGTTAACATAATACCCGTGAATATAATTTATGAAACTATTCCTTAAATTTATGTGTATTTACATATCTATTTTTTCCTCTCCCTCGTGAGTTTTACAGTTAAAATTTTTCAAAATCGGTAACATATTTTTCTATCATTTTTCTTTCACTAGGACACATGCTTTGTTGTGAAATAAATTATTAATAGATGTATATATAAATATTGTTGACATGTTATATCATTAATATAACTAATTTTATAATATTCAATGCTTTATGTAACATTATTTTATGGAAACCATAATTCAATTTTACCAATGATGTAACAGTTTATTACCAAAATCTCATAGTTTAATAGGGTTACATATGTTTCTTCTTCCATTGAATAAATATTATTATCTATAAGTAAATTTTCCAAATGATGTTACTTCCAATCTATCAATTAGTGTTATATTCAACACAATTTTCAACTTTTCAACTCTATTGTAAAAAAATATAATGAAGAATGTGTTTTTGTGAAAATCAATCATTATCTCTCTCTTTTGTAAAAATATGTATTCTTTCAAAACAATGTTTTGATAAAATGTTTCCAAAACTGTTATATTCTTCTATTAGGTTAACTAATATTCACTTTAACACATTATATAAAATTTTTATTTTTTTTTAAAATGAATCTTTTTGTCGTTTCTGGATTGAGGAACGTTTCTAAATATTTTACGGAGTAAAATGAATTTGTAGAATATAAATATTTATCTTCTATCATAAAAATAAATTATTTTGTGCTTACATTATATTATTCAGGGTTTATTGTAATGTAAAAATATAATAAATATGTTTTTTATTTTAAAAATATATTTTTAATGTGGAATTGATATTTTCCTCAAAAATGATTTTACTTATTTTAAGGAATAGTTTATATGTTTTCAATGTAGTTTTCAAATAAAAGTATTTTTTAAATTATTTTATAAATTATAATGAAATGTTTTTATCATTACAAACTACTTCATATGATCCTTTAAAAAAAATATCTATCTACGATGAAATAAATTAATATATTTATGATTTTCTTGGGATACGATTTAAGGATACCATTCATATTCATTCTCTGAATGGTTTGTGTTTTCATGTAATGATATTTATGGAACCCACTTCTTTTCCATTATATAAAATGTTTCAAATAGATCATTATGAAACCCATTTATTATTCATAGGATAATAACATTTCGAAAATATTTAAATGATACCTAGTACTTCTCTGTCGGTTAATTATGTTATGAATGAATAATTGTTTTAATTTTTTTATATTTATATGTGTTCTATTTGTACATGGTTCATGTTATGGTTCATTAAATTGGATCATAATATGAAAATGAATATGTATCACTAGGAGTGATCATTACAACTGATATGATGAGGTGGCCCATAATAGCATCGGGTATGCCCGTAAGAGAAAATATAATATGGTCACCAAAATAGCAGTGGGTAATCCTCATACAGATTATAAACTGGGGTGGCTATGAATTTAACTACCCATTATAGAATCTACTAAATTGTGGTACAGATTGCACAAGGTATTCTAATTATTGAATATTTTATGTGGTGACATACACAGTGCCATGTAACCCCCTTATAGAATATACGATGTAGTGGCCAAAATAGCAGAGGGTAATCCCATTATATTTGATTACTTTATTGGATAATTATTTATATCTATAATATAATAGTGGGAACATATATATGAGATTGATAAACTATTGGAATAATTTATAACATGATCCACCATAAGTAATGGGCTATGACTGGGGATGACAGTGTATCCCTCCCGGTTGGTGATTTCCACATGAAGTTCACTGACACTTTATTCCCAATGCTCATTGACTTAAAATGAATGATTTTATGTATTTATGAGTATGCCAAATGTCTGTGTATTCTTCCAAATTTATGCAGTCATGAAACATATAATTTTATTTCTTTATGATTCATGTCTGATAAACTATCAGTCATTATGCAATGAATCACTTTATCAAACTATGATATATAGAGTAAGTAATAATAATGATATGATCATGTTCCCATACCATTATGCTCATGTTCTACAAACATATATTCCTTCATTACCCTTTTTTTATAATATATGAACCCCTTTCTTATATTTCTTCTCTCTATGTTATGAAGAACAAAATTAAGTAAGAGTAACAATGTGGAAGATATATAAGGGATATGTTGATGATATTTCACCATGATATGGGATTATGTTTCTATTTTTTCAAAGACACTAAACTATTTCAATCATGAGAAATGTTATTTTTTAAGGTGAATCATTTTCATGTAAAATGAATTAATAATCATGTATTCTAAATCATGTTGGATATATTGTAACTACTTTTTAAAATCTATTTAACATATTCGAGTGGTGTTTCCCAATCAAAAATTTAATACCTTATTTATTTAATACCCTCTACTAGAATATTTAATCTCATATAATTTTATAAAACCACTAACATTATATATATATTATGATAAAAATATCATAACATATTAGTTTCCAAAGTTGAAAATATATTCAATATTTATTTTAGCAATGATAAATTTGAAAACCAATTATATGTCCAATTATATTGATCAATGGATATCGTACCATATAATTTTACCTAAATTTTGAAATGGTACATGAGTGGGGGGTGGGGGTTTAATAATTTTTCACCAAAACATTAACAATATTCAATATCCTACTATATATTTTAACACCCATTAGTATTATTAATATCCTAACTTTTATTAAATTTATCAGGCTCAATTGTGGGTACTCTTTTTCACTGTTTTGATTAATTTATATTTAGGATTTACCATGGAGAGTGTTTGGGTAAACGTTTGAGGAAAATGAAAGAAATCTGGTAGTGAATGGTTGTAAGATGGTTTTCCCTAGACATGAACCCTAGCAAAGAAAACAATGAAACCCTAGAAAATGAGGTTTTATATAGTTGGCACATAGTTTTTCAAATTATGTACCCTCTTAGTAGAAACTATGCACCCCTTGAAGTGGTAATGAGTTTGGAACATGTTTAATTGGAATCATGCACACTGAGTTGCTAACCGCATGTAAGAGATTTTAGTTCCTCAAATATTTTAAAAAAATACTAAACCCCCATATAATACCCCCTAATTCCCAAACTAGTCCCATAAATGATTTCTCATAATATGATGCCTCATATATGGAATCCATGGTTTTCTGACCTCCAATAATGGTGATTCAAATATCTATTGGTAGATCCACATGACTTTAGGAACATGAATTCTTCACAATTGATTTCTCTTTCAGCTACCATTATTATGGTGGTCTATTACATATTGTTTTGGTTAGATATTTATCTAGCTTTGTAGATATGGTAATATTTTTGAAGGATAATTATTTTATTTATATTTACATAAGGATTATTATTCGAATCTATTTCAATTTCATTATTCATCATAAATATGGATTCTTCTGTTGGTCATCATTTGTTTACAAATTGAGGTAGGTGGTCTATAATTTAAATCCCAGAGTATTTATTTCAATTACTTGTATTAAATTTTAGAAATATTATTTGATGAATACCAATAGAGTTAATTATTTAAATGAATAATTTGGTGAAGTAATTAATTACGTTCAATTTGAAATTGGTATAATGGGATTTTATATCATAAATAATTAATCGATTAGTTAATTGTGATATTTTGAGATATTTTACAAGAAATAAATAATTATGAATTTTTTAAATAGAGAATTGCGGGGATAACATTATCAATTATAAAATATTATTAATGTGATTTGTTAATTTGTTGAATTATCTATAGGAATATTGTATATTAATTAATTGTTAAATTAATTAATATTATTGATGTGATTAGTCAGTTTTTAATTAATTCATGGAATTAATGTTCTTAATAAAATTTTTTGTTAATTAATTTGAGTCGTGGGATTTGTTAATTTAAAAACTAACAAAAAAAATTTATCTATTTAAATTGATGTTATATTAGTAAAAAAATTATGTGGATACTTTATTGTTGAATTAAATTTGTGTCGTTGAATGGGAACAAGGTCATTCTATTGTGATGTTAGAAATGGTAACATGGATATTTAGTTATGAAATATTGAATGCGAACATGGTCATATTAATTTGGTAATTATGAATGGAAACATGGGCATTCATATATGAATTAATGATTTGGAACATGGTCATTCTATTGTGTGATGTACCAACGATAACATGTGAATTCAATATTGAATTAAATAATAGTGAAGAGGAAATTAGGTTATATGATAACACTTAGGAATAGATCAGACACTGGAATAGGCAAATGTACGTTTTAAATTATGGATGTATATAAGAACCTAAGTGTTAATGTT
Organism: Viscum album; assembly: GCA_963277665.1. Taxonomy (NCBI): domain Eukaryota; kingdom Viridiplantae; phylum Streptophyta; class Magnoliopsida; order Santalales; family Viscaceae; genus Viscum; species Viscum album. Next base: position 1,183,933,749 of record OY728161.1, on the reverse strand, counting down.
GTTAAATAAACAATCGTTTATAACGTGACAACTTTTTAAATGTAAACTGTGATTTATTATTTATAATGATATATACAATATTATCTGATTGGATATTGCTATCATGCCATTGTTGGAGGCCAACTGAGTTGTACTCATACACTACATGGTCTGCCTAATTAGTACTTTAGTAGTTTACATTATTGGAGTCAGGTGAAGGGAAAATGACTAGTGTATAAGAATGATTTGGGATGGACAATGGATGAAAAAATTTATCACGGTTTTAAAAAAAATGGGTTTTGTCTGTGACTTTACATAGGAGTTTTTATTAACACTCCACATAGACATTAGCAATTCCTATCTACTGTTCAGTTATGATATTGTATTTACAGTAATGTAAATCTAGAGATACTAATTTTTTATGGTTATTGATTATACTTCATTCTATTATTGTTTATTATTTTATTCTGGTGCATCACTCTAATGTTTGGATGGTATAGTTAACCAATGAATGATAATTATAAGGACCCATCCATAAAACATTACATAGTCTTGAATTAAATGAAAAATTCTCATTGAGGATCTTTTTAGGATTAGAGTTTTATAGAATTAGGACATAACTATTACATATCATAAGAATATAAAGTAGACACTTCTACTTAGTTTCCATTTTGTCATAATGAATGCTACCAAAAGAAACATGAATAGTTCCATGCTTTAGACAACATGTCTTTCCTTGATCCCATCCTTGTCCCTGTTCATCTTTAAATTCTATGGAAAACATTTCAAAAACATTGGATGAGCATAAAAAGCTCAGTAAGGGATATAAAAATACAGAATGAAAACATTAGTCCATTATACCTAAGAATCAATGAAAACATACATTAATCAAAAAACATACGCATATAACATACCTCATGAAATCATAATATTTATTTATAATTCTTATAAATCATAAGATATAAAGTTAACTTGAGGCATTCATATCATTCTTACGTAGGGAGTAACCCTCGTGGTTACGTTTGGAATACCCATCATAGTATATTCCCCAAATCTCTTCGGAGAAACCTTAGCATTTAACTCCTTTGCGTTAACGAATGAATTAGAGAGAAATATCCGTCTCACCAGAACTTAGTTTATTATGAAACCACCTGACTTCATAAAAAATTCCCAAGAACCATAACATAATCGTATCACATAAAACATGCATAAAAGAAAAATAACATTTCCACATTTCAATCACAAAATATCAATTCCACACATTGATATAATCAAAACATTATCAAAATCATTTTCAATAACAAAATAATAGAAAATTAAAACATGGTATTTATTTTTCATTTAAAAATGTTATGGCTTGCAGAGGAAGCCAAAACTCAAATAATGGTCACGCCGGCAGAGAACTCATTGTCGCCACATACGTAAGACAAAAAAATTCCTTTTGTCATTTAGTAAAACGATTCATGTAACAAGATTTCTTTTGGATGAAATTAAAATTCAAAAGGTATTATTATACAACTAATAAAAGAAGGTCATATATAAATTGATGTATGCCTCAACGAAAGAATATTGAGATAAAGTCTCGTACAAAGACGGTATCATTATATTAAGGATAAATAAATTAAATAATAATGTGTGACAAATATAAATACACTCAATATAAGTGGATATTATGTTTAAAACAACCAGAGGACATCCAAACATATTAATATCATGACATAATCAGGAAGTAGAGGTTTAACCCAAAGAATTGATATTGGGTTAAGAAGTTCCCTTATAGAAATTCGACAGCCTAACAACGTCTCTTTAAAATTCATAAAATGAGTTGATGAGAGATAAAAAGGGTATCTGATCACTTTGACATAAAATTTATCGAAATAAGAATATATAAGAAAATATCCCAACATAAGAAGATGTAAATTAAAAGACCTAACAAAAATAAGTCTTTTAAAAAGTGGATGGTGAAAGGTTCCCTTACTGATTTGGGTAACATTCGAAAGGTACACCCCATGAAAGAAGGGTCATAAAATGAAGATGTAAATACCCATAAATTGAAGTATATCACACAAAGAATAAAATCATGGGAAGTACATACACCACACAAATGGAAATTGTGGAAAATGTAGCATGAATATCACGGGAATAAAAAGTGAGATAAAGACCCCTTACTTTGTTGTAATTAATCGAGTTGTATGACCAAAAGATAATAAACACCAAATTAATCACATAATACCATGAATATAAATAGAATCATGATAATATATATTAAATTTCAGTACAAAATACACCACATGTAACAAATAAGTGGCGAACAATGGAGATCTCATGGAAAAAAAAGTGACATAAGAAATCCCCTTACATCAAGTGCGACATGTCTTGTTCATTTATTTATATTCCTTAATAATATAACTGGTTCAATTTATAATTACATAAGGACATACTTTAAATATTATTATTCAATTCATATCACTTATTATCATGTTATAATAATTAGTTAATTATGTGAGTTCATATCACATGTTTTGTCGATGTTCGGTACATGAGTCAAAAATCAACTCGTTTGAAGAGAAATTTCCATGTAGTTATAAGTACATCATCTATGGAATGGGGTTCACGATTTAAATATCATGTATATACAGTGTATATTTATTTAATAATATTCCATAATGTTTGGAGTTAAGAAATGAAATGTATCGTTCATCGAAACGGTAGGCCGTAAGTACACATGAACACTACTTTCATTTTTTCATATTAGTGGACTTTAAAACTAAATGAGACATAGATATATTATAATTAAAGTATAATATATATGTTATATAGTTTATATAAGTTCATTAATTACATTCTTCTTAAATTCCATGTTTGTCATGAACGAGTCACATCACTTGAGGGGGTGGTTGTCCACACTTCCTCATATGAAACTATCACATTTGCACAACATGAAAATCATATAGGTATGTTTTAAATATAAAATACAGAAGCATAAAGATAACATAAATATAATATATATCATATATAAATATAGTTCCATAATAATGGCCACCATGAGAGGTGTTAAATGAATATTGAACAATCATTGTTTCGTGAGACAGTAATTCACCACCCACAGAAACAGTATGTTCTTTGACCATTAGACTGAGGTGTGTGTAATTGTAGGAAGAATCATTTTCATAAAAAAATCCTAGTATATTTAAATTTTTGTGTTTTATGCGATCAAATAATAATAATATAGTGGTGAGTGAAGAAGGAAAATAAAAGAATGAAATGTGAGAGAAGATATAATCTCAAAATTGGGTAACTCTTTTTGATTTTAGCCAAAGGTTTCTTTGGAAACACTTATGTTAAAAGTGAGGCTTATAGGAGTGATAGAGTGATGTGGAGAGATAATATGAGTAGTTTTTAGACGTGCCAAAGGGCTTTAGAGGTGTGGGTAAGGGGGTAGAGGTTGGGGGATTTTATAAGACAGAGGATGGTCACTGTTGGAATGTCTTGAAATGATACATTATTGTAAATGATTTTTACAATTTAAATGTCCTAGAATAGTATATTTTTAGGATAATGTGATAATGGTTCGAAAACCACCCATACAATTGGTTTTAGACAAGTGTATGTGTTATATTTTACATTATCTTTTCATTTTATTTAAATCGTTCATTAATGAGGCAATCACTACAACATCATGGTGTCATAAAAAACTACCATGATGTATGAATTATTATTATCTTTCCAATGATTATTTATAGTCTAAGAGATCATTTATGTAAATAAAATTAAAATTGTTTTACTTAGTATATACAAATCATTGTTATATTTCTCTTCTTTTTAAAAATAATGTCATAAATGTCACTATCAAGCCCATGTGACTCCATGGGCCCTAAAGTTTTGTAAAAAATCATCCCATGGTCTGACATGAGTCAAAAAAGAATATTTAAACACATTTTGGGGTCATTTTATATAATTATGATATTATTTTATTACCCTTTACTACCCGATTACTAATTAATCATGATAATTAATGATAATTGTCATCGTTACTTTTCATAATGTCCAAAATAGAGTATTAATTATATAATTCAGACATTATTATTCAAAATATGGAATCCATTTTACCGTATTCCAAACATATAAATGACAGTAATTAATTTAAAAATAATTTCTGTTGTCAAAACCAAAGACGAGTTTTTAAGATGTAAAATCTATCAAAAGATTGATTTATTTTTACATCAAATTTAGAAGTGAAATTACATCCAATGACCAAAATTGATTTAAATTATATAAAAATAATTAAATTACACATTAAAACCAATTAAAAAGAAAATATAAATATATAAATAAATTGGATGGGAAGGCAATTTTGAATTAAAATGCTGTATTTTTTACTATTCATTAAAAATGATCATTATCAATAAAATACCAAAAATTCACCCCAAGCTATATTTGATATTCCAAATTCAAAAATGATGTCCATTTTAACGAATTTAAAAAAAATATAAGTTTCATTAATAAATTATATAGTTATTTACCGCTGTCAAAACAAATATAGTGTCTTTAAGAAACAATTTCTATCAAAAGGTTTATACCTGTTTTTGTCCATTTTAAAAGTGAAATCAATTCTAATGACCAAATTGGATAAATCATAAAAATGTATTCAAATTACACTGAAAACCCAATTGGAAATTTAATATATCCGCATAAATAAATTAGATAAAAATGGGGTTTTGAATTAAAATACAACATTTTTCACTATTCATTAAAAAATGAACTTTATCAGAAAAATACAAAAAATTTACAGAATGTAATTTTTGATGTCTTGATTCTAAAAAAAGGTTTTATTTTGTCAAATATAACTTATAAAAGTGAAAAAATGTATATTTAAAAATGTTTTTCCATCAAAAGGCTGTTAATCAACCTTTTAAAGAATATTAGAATATTTATGCTTAAAATTGGATTTATTCACATTTTAAGCCTCTATCATTTATTGGGTAATTGTTAAAATATTTTGAAAACCTATATAATCATTGTTTAGTTAGTTCTATTCATTCTCTCCATTATAACGTCTAGGCGTTTACTACCACATAAAATAATATTATTATATTATTAGTGTGCAATGTGAGATTTCAAGGAAACTCGTTGTTGCGTATTGGGTACGCCATCGATCATAGAATCCCCTTTAAAGTAATATTAATATTTTATTCAAAAATATTAATAAATATGAAAATTTCATATTATTTATTTACTTGGGTTGTTACATCCTTCCCCCCGTTTTGGAATTGCATCCTCACAATTTTAAAATTGGGCTCGGAAACATCATTGAAAGTCCCACGTCGGAAAAACAGTCAGTAAAACTATCACTTTAAAAGGAATAAAGATAAGTACAAAGGTTACCCTTGTTAACCCACACTAGGATTCAATGTAGGAAATCATGGATATGGAAGATAGAACAAAGGGTCAAGTTCTGATGGAGAGTGATAGAAAATATGTCTAGAAGAAAGTTAACCACCATAATATCACAAAATTGTGATGGGTTAAACGATATTTGATTCCCAAGTAGGAAAAGTTAAAAAACAATGTTTTTTTATTAAGTTACTTTTCATTTAAGAATTTATTTATTAGCTTAAGTAAAACATAAGTAAACATAATAACTATCATGTATACTTTCATCTCTTACCAGATTTCTTACAAAAACTCATATTTTTTCTAAAATATGTGTATTTAGGATGATTTTTTCACATTAAGAGAGATATAATAAACTTCTTTAGAATCACCTAACCCAAAAAAGACTCACTATATATTTCCCATGTCTTTAGACCATAACCAAATCCAAAATTTTTAGTACAGGATCAGATAAAACCCAAAAGGATAATCCCTTTTTAAAAAGAAATACTACTCTTAATCTCCAAAATTCAACAAAAAGAACCCAAGGTTCAAGAAAGAACATTAAATAAACATGTATCCATAAAATTATTCAAATTAATCTAAACTATGATTGAAACCCAATTATTTGTAGGATTTAATCACATAGTCTTCCAAGATAAATCTTAACATTTATCCTCAAATAACATCAGTTACTCTTAAAGTCTCATATTGAAAAGAAATTAATGTAATCACATATCCTCCATGATAAGTCATTAATTTCCATAGATAACCCTAAATATACTTATTATTGATTCATAAAATCATCTAACTAAAATTATTTTGTCATACTAAGCATGGACTTCACATAGTCTAGTGGTAGGCGATAAATACCAGTTGCACTTTGGTTGTGAGTTTGATCTCCGCAGCTTCGTCCGATGTGACAGGTTGTCACACGATCCTTGTGTTATCCTTTTTCAAAAAATATATAATTTTATGAAATTCCCAAAAGAGATAAATTCATCAAAAATAAACATAACATATTTTAGCCAAAAATGTTATCTAAGAACTTTCGTTTTGTATCCCAAAATGTATTAACCAGTAATTGGATCAAATTGAAGGATAATATAAACCCAAATGGTTCTTTATAACTATATCCAAAAAAGAAAATATAATTATTCCTTCAATAAAATTTCCATATATCAAACATTTGGGTTACACATACTATAAAAATTATTCCAATGTAATCTCATCATCAAAAGTGCATTAATACTTTTAAGAATTTCATCATCCTAAAATCTACCATAACTCTTGAATCTTGTATATGTTGACTTCTTACTCATTAAACATTATTCATGATCCATTAACCATTCCGTTCCAACATATTCTAAAATACTCCATTCCTACAAATAAAATCATGAATCATATCCTAAGATTCAATAATATTAAAACATATATTAAGAAATAATCCATACCTTTCATTGGTCATTAACAGTTTCATCATCCTAAATCAGAATGGAATTAGGTGTTGGTAAATGAGTATCTGTACGATCCTGGTCATCCTATTACTGAAACTTCTTCGCTGGACATGTGGTAGCATAATGACGATGTACACCACATTTAAAACATCCAATTGATCCTTCAGAAACAACTTATTTACCTTTCCATGAGTCAACTAGATGATTCCTTTATCCATGGAAGGTTCTTTTTAATGACCTTCATTTCCACATCTATATCATCTTTATGTCCCATTGAAACATTTTCCAAAGTGTTTCTTTCTACATCTTTGACACATAGGTTTTTTAACATATTTACCTTTATGATTATTAACTGAACATCCATAGGGATTTTCTTGTCGCATATATGATGTCTTATAAAAATCAATAAGATTTAGGTGGTCAATCATTACTCCAGATAGTTTTATGAGAATAACCACAAGAGTTCTCATTGAAGCTCCCATATCATTCAATTTCTCATTCAGAAAACCATTATAGTGTTCTTCACATCCATTGTTACTTTGGTTCCTGATAGATCCAGCCATTTACTAAAACCAAAATGGTCAGTGTGAGTATATCAGTAAAATCATCCTATAATACTAAGCTATAATTATTCATGTTATCTTAAAATCAATCACTTTATCTAAAAAACTATGACTCTGTCTGAAATCCTAACAATTATGGTAATGTCACTTAAGCTTAAAAAATACCCTAACCTCTAAAGGTATCAAAACTGACCTTTGATACCAACTATAAGGACCCTTCCTAAAGACATTACATAGTTTTGAATTAAATGAATAATTCTCATTGAGAATATTTTGAGGTTTAGAGTTTTGGATAACTATGACATAACTATTACATATCAAAAGATTATAAAGTAGACACTTCTACTCAGTTTCCATTTTTTCATAAAATAAAAACTCTAAAAAACATTACTAGATCCATGTCTTAGACAGCATGTCTTTCCTTGATCCCATCCTTGACCCTATTCATCTTTAAGTCATGTAGAAAACATTTCCAAAACATGGGATGAGCATAAAAATCCTAGAAAGGGATATAAAAATATGGAAAGAAAACATTAGTCCATGTATATATAAGAATCAATGAAAACATACTTTACTCATAAAACAAAAGAACTTAACATACCTCATGAAATCATAATATTTATGAATATCTTATAGAAATAATAATACATTAATGTAACTTGAGGCATTCATAACATTATTATGTAGGGAGTAACCCGAATGGTTACATTTGGAATACCCATCGTAATATATTCCATAAATCTTTTCAGAGAAACCTTAGCATTTAACTTATTTGAATTACCCAATGAATTGAAGATCTATCTTGGGCTCACCCACCCTTAGTTTGTGATGGAACCACCCTACTTCATAAACAATTCCCAAGAACCATAACATAATCGTATCACATAAACCATGCATAAAGGAAACATAACATTTCCACATTTCAATCACAAGATATCAATACAATACAATGATATAATAATAACATTATCAAAACCATTTTCAATACCAAAATAAAAGAAAAGTAAAACATGGTATTTATTTTTCATTTAAAAAAGTTATGGCTAGTAGAGAAAGGCGAAACTCAAATAATGGTCATGGCGGCAGAGAAGTCGTTGTTGTTGCATACATAAGACAAAAACATTCCTTTTGAAATTTAGTAAAACGTTTCGTGTAAAATGATTCATTTTTAATGAAATTAAATGTCAAAAGGGTTTATTATGAAACTAATAAACTAAGGTCATATATAAATTGACGTATGCCTCAACGAAAGGAGATTGAGATGAAGTCCCTTACAAATATGGTATTCTTAGATTAAGAATAATAAAATGCATAATTATGTGTGAAAAATATAAATACACTCAATATAAGTGGATATTAAGTGCAAAACAATCAGAGGTCATCCACACATATTCATAGAATGAAATAATCAAGAAGTAGAGGTTTAACCAAAATAATTGAAATTGTGTTATGTGGTTCCCTTACAGAAATTTGACAGCCTAACAGAGTCACTTTAAAATTCATAAAATGAGTTAATGAGAGATAAAATGGGTATCACATCACTTGTAACTAAAATTTATAGATGAGGGAGAAAGGTTCCCTTACCGATTTGGGTAACTTTCAAAATGTACACCCCATGAATGAAAGTTCATAAAATGAATATGTAAATACACATAAATTAAATTATATTACATAGATAATACAATCATGGGCAGTTCATACACCACACAAAAGGAAATAGTGGCAAATGTAGAATGAATCTCACCGGATTAAAAAGTGAGATAAAAAACCTTACCTCGTTTTAATCAATCGAGTCGTTTGACCAAAAGATAATAAAACCTAAATGAATAACATAATAACATGAATATAAATAGAATCAATTTCAGTAAAAAATAAACGGCATGCAACAAATAAGTCGCGAACAATGGAAATCTCACAGAATTAAAAGTGAGATAAGAAATCCCATTACCTCAAGTCCGACTTGTCTTTTCGTTTCATTATATTCCTGAATAATAAAACATGGTCCATTTATAATTTCATAAGTACTTCCTTTAAATAATATTATTCAATTAATATCACATATTATAATGTTATAATAATTAGTTAATTATGTATTTTCATATTATACGTTTTTTCGATGTTTAGTACATGAGTCAAAAATGAACTTGTTTGAAGAGAATTGTACATGTAGTTATAATTATATCATAACCATAATGTTTTTAATGATTTAAATATCATATATATCCAGTATATATTTATTAAATAAGATTCCATAATGTATGGATATAATAAATGAAATATACCGTTCATAGAGACGGTAGGTCGTACGTACGCATGAACGCTACTTTCATTTTTTGTCATATTAATGGACTTTAAAACTAAATGATACATAGATATATTATAATTTCAGTATAATATATATGTTATATAGTTATCATATGTTCAATAATTACATTATTTATAAATTCCATTTTTGTCATGAACGAGTAACATCACTTGAGGGGGCAGTTGTCCACACTTCCTTATATTAAATTATCACATTTTCACAACATGCAAACCATAAAGGTATGTTTTGAATATAAAATACATAAGCATAGAGAATAAATATATATAATATATATCATATATAAATATATTTCCATCATAATGGACCCCATGAGAGGTGTTAAAAGAATATTGAACAATCATCGTTTCGTGAGGCAGTAATTCTCCACCCATAGAAAAAGTATGTTCTTTAACCATTAGACGGAGGTGTGTGTAAGTGTAGGTAGAATAATTATCATAAAAATATAATAGTATATTTAGGATATTTGTTTTATTATGTGATAAAATAATAAGAATATAGTGGTGAGTGAATAATGAAAATAAAATAAAAAAACTCAAGAGAAGAGATTACCTCTAAATCGGGTAACTCTTTTTGATTTGAGCCAAAGGCTAACATCGAAGAATTATGCCCAGAGTGAGTCTTTTATGAGTGAGAGTGGGATGTGGAGAGATAATATGAGTATATTTTGGACGATCCAAGGGCTTGAGAGGTGTGGGTAAGGTGGTGGAGGTGGGGGTCTTTTATAAGAGGGTGGATGGTCACTTTTGGAATGTCTTGAAATGTTACTTTATTATAAATTGTTTTTTAGATTTTAAAGGTGGAAAAATGATATATTTTGAGGATAAGGTGGTAAGGGTTCGTAATAAACCCCTAAAATATGTTTTCAACAAATTTATATTCTATATTTTATCTTATCTTTTCATTTTATTTAAATGTATCATTAATCAGTTATTCACTGCAACATCATAAAGTCATAAATAAATTGATTTATTTAATGTCTAAAAATTATAAAAAAACACCATGATGTAGGAATTATTTTTAGGTTTCCAATTACCATTTATAGTCTAAGATATCACTTATTTATGTAAAATTAAAATTGTGTTACTTAGGATATAAAAACCTTTGTTATATTATTCATCTTTTTGAAAATAATGTCATAAATGTCACTACCACACCCATGTGACTCCATTGGACCTAAAGTATGCTAAAAAGCTTCCCATGATCTTAAATGACTCAAATAATATGATTTGGACTCATTTGGGGTCATTTTATATTATTATGATATTATTTTATTACCCTTAACTACCCGATTATAATTAATCATGATAATTAAAGATAATTGTCGTTGTTACTGTTCATAATGTCCAAAAAACAAAAGAGTATTAATTACATAATTTGTTCCTTATGATTCCAAATATGGAATACATTTTAAAAAATTTTAAACATAGAAATTTCAGTAATTAATTTACAAATAATTCCTGTTGTCAAAACCAAAGACTGGTTTTTTAGATGAAAAATCTATTTGAAGATTGATTTGATTTTACATCCAATTTAAAAGGGAAATTACGTCCAATGACTAAAATTGTTATAAATGATAAAAAAATAAATAAATTAAACCTTAAAACCAATTAAATTGACAATATAAATATATAAATAAATTGATTCAAAAGGCAATTTTGAATTAAAATGCTGTATTTTTCACAATTCATTAAAAAATGAACATTATCCGAAAAATACCAAAAATTCAACCTAATATATATTTAATATTCCAAATTAAAGAATTATGTCAATTTTAACAAATTATAAACATAGAATATTCATTAATAAATTATATAGTTAATTCTTTCTGTCAAAACAAATAGCTTGTTTTTAAGAAACAATTTCTATTAAAAGATTGATATCTGTTTATGTCCATTTTCAAATTGAAATTAATTATAATGACAACCATTGGATTAAATGGTAAAACTATATTCTAATTAAACATTAAATCCAATTAAAAAGACAATCTAACCATAGAAATAAATTATATTAAAAATGGGGTTTTGAATTAAAATACAACATTTTTCACTTTTCATTAAAAATGAACTTTATCGGAAAAAAACCCAACAATTTAAAAAATGTAAATTTTTATGTCTTGATTATAAATAAAGATTCACGTTTTTGCAAATATAACTTATAAAAGTGACAAAAATTATATTTAAAAAGGGTTTCCCATCAAAAGGCCTTTAATCGTCCTTTTAAAGAATATTAGAATATTTATGCTTAAAATTGGTATCATTCTCATTTTAAGCCTATATAATTTATTGGGTAATTGTTACAATATTTAACAAACATATATAATCATATTTTTGTTAATTATATTCATTCCTTCCATTACAACGTCTAGGCGTTTACTACCATTTAAAATTATATTATTATATTATTAGTGTGCAACGTAAGATTTCCAAGAAACTCGTTGTTGCCTATTGGGTAAACCATCAAACATAGCATCCCCTTTAAAGTAATAAGAATATTTTATTCACAAATATTAATAAATATGAAAATTTGATATTCGTTATTTACTAGGGATGTTACAATAGTATACGATTTTTTCTCGTTGGCAACTACTAGCCTACAGGGAGGCACACCTGAGGTCATGTAGCATACCTATTTTGGGAATGAGTGTGTCATACTGAGGTCAGGATGTTAAAATATTGTATTACAACACAATTATCATTTTTTTTATTTTCATACTTTTTAGGAAGGTTATAATGGAACGCATGGTGGTTAGAGAATTTTTTACATGCGCATACATTGGAGTATCTAACCAATGTATGGGGAGAACCCAAGGACCAAGTGTGGGATTGTTGACTTTGATAATTTATATTACATTTGATGTTCTTTCACAATGGTCGATTCCCATGTTTCGTGTTGTGATACTGATGTTAATTTTTTTGAATCTTGTCTAGGGTTGTAATTAGAGTTGAGTTCTATGAATCATTCTTTGAACTAAGGTTTATTGTTACATGATTTGTTTTAGGAATTCATGGAATATTATATATTAGTATACTGTGGAATATAATTACTCTCACATTTCATTCATGTACATTACATGACCTCTGTGGATTAAATGAAACATCAGACAAGCACATTCCCAAATACAATTATAATTTGAGCATTTGGAAAAATGGAAACAGAAACAACTAGTTTGTAAAACACCAATATCATCCCACGCCTATTTCATCATAACTAAATCCCTTTTTGACATATCATACATTATATATTTCTTTGAATCCCAGGGAAATGAATCATTAAAATGTTTTAGCTTCGATTCTTAGTAAGGGTAAAATTAAGAAATATGTAAGTAGAACAAGAAAATTAGGTTATTAAAATATGAGAATAACATTTGACGATCATACCTTGTATATTAAAAGATCATGTGAATGAGTCATGGAATATAGATTAGTAGTGAATATGTAAAGAATCATAAGTATATAAAAAATCCATGAAATCATAACATTAACATAATAATTTTTTTTGCATATACACAAACTCTTAAATTTTTTATTCTGTAAAATTTGAAGAAGGTGAAGACATTAAATTGAGGACAACAAATCTGACCCTGGAATAAACATATGCACTTGGAAACTAATTCTACACATAAAAATTTTGAACATGAAATCAGGTTTTCACATAACATATATACCTAATGTGTTATCCATAATTACCCAAATCATTTTAAGTAGATATATGTTCCGAACATATCATACATCAAATCAAGAATATATTTTCCATAAGAACATAAATAATTCATCATAGCATATTAAAATGGATTTCATGAACAAAATTCCACCAAAACATATTTAATTAAAAATAAAAATATTTCATAAATATCATTCCATCTTAATCATAACGAAATAATATGAATAATTGGGAAAATATCCTAGATAAAAAATGTCCTCATTAATGAATATATAAATAAAGTAATGTAATATATGATGGAAAATAATTTTTCCAAAACACTTGCAATAATTGTTTTGGAAAATATTTTTTCTTCTTCGAAAATGATATCATTTCATAAAATATCATGAAAATTTAGACATTATAATTTATTAGAAAATAACCATAAACAATTGTAATGTAAAGTATATAGAAATAAATCATTATGATAGTGTAAAATAATATTTCTTCCGTATAAGTTAAAATAAAAAATTCTTCCCATTATTTTTTCATGAAAATTAAATAAAATATATCATTTTGAGAAAATTATTAATTTCCATCCTGGTATTAAAAATCTATAAATAGTTAAAAATGACATTAAATATCCATAGGATAATTTTAAAACATTTAATGATTTTTTTTATAAAGCTCAGAAATGGATAACAAATAGTCTCCAATACAGATTTAAAACTAATAAAATATAAATGTTGAATATATTGTGAAATTTATAGTCATAATTATATTATTAATACAATCATATTCTATATGAAGGAAATTAAAATTTTAAAATATAATAATATTATGTATAATAATCATAAAATTCATTCATTAGAAGTATATACACAACTTATGTAACTTCCCAAGAAAATAATCAATATAACATTTTCATATTTATTAATATTTTTGAATTAAATGTTATTTTTATAATAAATGGGATTTTATATTCAAGGGAATAATTGAAACACAACAATGGGTTTCCCTAAAGTCTTATTTTGCAAACAATGAGGAGTCATACTGAAAAATAATAATATATTATTATTTTAAATGGTAATTACCTATTTTATATAAGAAAGAATGAATAAAACTAACTATAATATGATTACACATATTTGTTAAATCCTTTTACATTTATCCAATAATATTTAGAGTATTATAATTTGAATGAATCTAATTCTAAGCATAAATTACATTAAAAGATTGATTTATCAAATTTGGATTGAGAACCATATTTAAATATTTTTTTTTGCACTTTTATATATTTTATTTGACAATATAAAATTCTTCATTAGAATTGGGACAACAAAATTTAATTTGGGATGTTTTTTGGTTTTTTTTGATAAAATTCATTTGATTTAATGAATAGTCCAAAATACTATTTTTTAATTTGAAACTACCTTTTAATATAACTTATTTATATGGTAATATTATAATTTTAAATGGTTTTAAATTTTAAATAGATTATATTTTTACCATTCAATATAATTCTTGTTATTAGAAGAAATTTCACTTTGAAATTGGGCAGAAACAATTGTCAATCTATTGATAGATATTGTTTATTAAAAACACACTATTTGTTTTGACAATGGAAATTAATTTTAAATAAATTAAAGAAACATATGCATTTGGAATTTTGTAAAATAGAAATCATTTTTTAATTTGGAATATCAAATATATATTAGGCTGATTTTTTGGTATTTTTCTGAAAAACATTAATTTTTGATGATTAGTGAAACCACTAAGTAGTACTTTAAAAAACTAACTTTTTTATTTAAATGAAAATTAAATGTTTCTTGATTTGAATTTCAAAAATCCGACATACATGGTTTTTATCATTAAGTAAAATTTTGTTCAATAAAATGAAAATTATTTTTTTTGAACAATAACATTCGACTTTTATTTACTGCGGTTAAAGGTAAATAGGGTAATTCAAGGTAATATGAATAATATAATAATAAAATATTAACTTAACACATATAATAACATTATTGGATGATTTATGGACGACCATGGGAATTCTTGGGTCTATTTCTGGACACCATGGAGCCACTTCGGAGTGATAATGACACTTTATATTAATTAATTTAATGTAATGATAAAAATGACACCAAAGTAATATCATTTAGTAAATTAATTTTAACATGGTGTTATATAAGATATCGTTTTGAATATAAATGTTAAATGGAAAGTTAAATCTATTTCCTACATCATGGTAATTTTTTTTATAATGTTTAGACATCAAATAAATAAAATTATTTATGACGCAAAAATTATGCAGTATTTATCTCATTAGTAAATAAATCAATTAAATAATATTATAAATATTAAAATAAAATGAATGACCTATCCAATTTTAATTTAAGGAATTTAGTTTGAAAATGATTCATCTTATCTTCGAACTTAATGAGTTTTGGACCTTTTGAAATCGAAAATCAATATATACTAAAATAATACTTTCACACATTCCTAAAGAACCCCTCCTCCCCCATATAAAACCTCCCCAATTCTAACACATTCCTCGCCCCTCTAAAGAATCTTGGGTCATAGAAACCATGAAAAAATAATCTCTCAAGATCCCTCTATTCCTCTTAGAAGCCTTACCTTAGGCCGAATGCATTACAAGAAGTCCTTTTGTTTCAAACCAAATGAAGTTAGCCGAATTAAAGGTAACATATTCTCTAAAATTCTTTTTCATTTATTTTTCTTCTCCACCCCCTAAAATATTTTTTGCATTTAATTTATAAAAAATCTATTATACTCAATACACAATGATTTTGTTATCTGAATCATTCTAAATACACTTACACACACCTCCGTCTAATGGGTAAAGGACATATGGTTTCTGTGGAAGGCGAACTACAACCTCACAAAATGATGATTCTTCAAATATCTCCAATCGCAACTCATGGTGTCCATCATTATTATAATATTTTTTTATATTATATATATTATATTAATATTTTTTCTATGTTTCTGTATTTTTAATTTATGAAATACATTTACTGTTTCCATAGTGGGTAAATACTATAATCACATTTGAGGAAGTGCGGACTACCACCCCTGAAAGTGATATTACTCATTCATGGATTATTTGGAACGTATAAAGGGTAAAATTAATGAAATTATATATGAAATTATATTGGAATTATAATATACTTATGAATCATAACGTTTAAATTCCATTACTATACGAAATAGAAATAGAAGAAGCGTTCATGTGCATGTACTGTTTACAATCACGCGGAACTGTGCATTTCATTTCATATCTCCTAATGTTAAGTACTACTATAAATACATGAATATATGGGAAATATTTTATTTATATGAAATATTAATCTTGAATATCATTCTTTTTATAATGAACTTTTTACCACATGAACAACTTGTAATTATAAGAAGTCCATTAGTGACTTAAGTAACAAATATTTTCAAAACGACCATTATTATGTTTAATGATTACATAATGATAAATAAATGGTAATAAAGTATTTATAAACAGGGGAAATGTTTTAAATAAAGTCTAAATTAACTTTATTTTATTATATAAGAGATTATAGAATGAACGGGTCATGTCGGACACCAGGTATATGATTTCTTATCTCACTTTTAAGTCCTTGTGATTTCTATTGTTCACCAATTATTTACTTCATGTGGTGTATTGGATATTCCCATATGATATATATTTTCTTGATTATATTTATATTCTTGGAATTCTGAGATTCATTTGGTGACTATTAACTTTTGTTCGCACAACTCTGTTGATCACAACGTGGTAGGGGATTTTCCTATCACGTTTTATTCCTGTGAGATTCATGTTGTATTGAAACTATTATCTTTTTGTGTTGTTTATGGACTGGCCATGATGGTATTCACTGTGTAATATACATAAATTTATGTGTATATACATCTTCATTATGTTATCTATCTTTCATGGGGTGTATGTTTTGTAAGTTACTTAATCATTAAAGGAACCTTTCACCCTCTTCAATTTAAAATACTTATTTTTGGTATGTATTTTAATTTAAATATTATAATGTTTGGATATATTCTTATATATCCTTAATGATTTATATTTTAGGTCCATATGATGATATACTCATTTCATTCTCATAAAATTATTTTCTGAATTTTAAAGTAACATCTTTAGGCTATCAAATTTCTGTATGGGAACTTCTTAACCCAATTTCATTTCTTTGGGTTAAACATATATTTCCTGATTATGTCATGTTATAAAGATGTATTAATTCCCTATGATTGTCTCACACTTAATCTCCACTTATTTTGATTGTATTCTTATTTTTCACACATAATTATGCAACTGTTTTATCCTTAATCTAAGGATACCATCTTTATAAGGGATTTCATCTCAATTTAAATTCCCTTGAGACTTCATTATTGTAATGTGCCAATTAAATTTTATATGGTGTATATAATGCCATTTGAAATATTATATAAGTAAAATACTAATTCTCATTATATTATATGTTTTATTATTCAATTCATTAACTATGTTTAGTCATGTTTTTCTCAAGGGTTACGAGACTCTTTAACTAAAACACCATTTCAAAAGCATTAAAGAATTACTCATATAAATATTTCACTTTAATTACCATGATTTGAAAAATGGTTTTTAGTATTTATCTATAAAGACATCTATGTTTTAAAACATTAATCCTTTAAAAGATTCATATTGATATGGGACACTTCGATTCAAAAATATCGTTATTAAATGTTTTAAATGGTTTTAAAAATAGTTTGATTAAGCATTGACTATGTCAATATCTTGAAATGATATACTGTAATTTCAATTTAGAAATGTTATTAGTGAAATTATTATATTTGAAATATTTTATGTGTTATGATTTTATAATGTTACATCGACATTTGATGGGTGGTTACGTGATAAACCAAATGACGGGCAGTGCCCTGATAAACAATGATGGGTGGTTATGTTATAACCTACAATGCATTGGGTATGAATGTCAGCAGTACGACTATTACATTTAGAGATATGTGTGTCAGTGAATCAGATGATTATTTCAATTATGTATTTTTATGTCTCATGTTATCTATATATGTTATGTGTTCTTTCTATGGGTTTTATGGTAATCTTTTGGTTATGAAAGGGAAAGTAATTATCTTTCATTCAGAGAAGAGTATTTACTACTTCATATAGGTAAATAATATTATTTATGATAATGTATTCATGGATTAATTGTTGCTTTGAAAAACTAATAGATTTCCTTCCTTGTGTATACCTCAGTGATATTTTTGCTTCTCTGATGTATTTGAAATGTTTTTCACACGACATGAAGAGGAATATGGACGAGGATGTGATCAAGGAAATGTCATGATGTCTAAAACATGGAACTTGACATGTATTTTTATGAATTTATATATTTTGAAAAAAATCAATTCTGAGTAGAAGTGTCTACTTTTAAAACTCATGCTGATATATAATAGTTATGGCATAATTCTCTAAAACTCTAAACATGGAAAGATACTCAATATGAATTACTGATTTAACTCAAGATTATAAAATGCTTAAGGCAGAATCTTTATAGTTGGTATCCGAGGTCTCTTTTGATTACATTATATGTTAAGGTGTAATTTAAGAATATGTGACATTTCCATAGTAGTTATCATATTAAAAAGAGACATAGTAATTTTGGAGGTGATAAATGGTTATTACATTTTGCGGTGCAATATTAATGGTATTAGATAAAAATTGATGATAAATTATTTTATGGTTTTTTTGATGAAATTATCTCACTTTTTTTTGGAATTTTATGAAATTGTATTGATTTTCAAAAAGGATAACACACAGACCGTTTGACAACCCATCACATCGGACAAAGCTGCAGGAATCGAACTCACAACCAAAGTGCTATTAGGATTTATCCCCTACCACTAAACTACATGAAGTCCTTGGTTAGTATGTAAAATTCTTTTTTGTCAAATGATTTAATGGATAAAGAATATGTTTATTTGTGGTTATATGTTTTATCAAATGGACATCCTTAGTATAGGAAAAATATTTTGTGATTAAAATATAAAGGATATTTTTGAAGACATTATCTGTTTTAGGAACACTATATTGTTATGGAAAATAGAATAACTTGGGATTTGATTTGTGGATTAATGGAAGAAATATTATTTTGGGATAATCTATGTTTTTATTATAGTAACATCCTGGTTCCAGAATCCACCTAGAGGAGCCCCATACATAGTTGGTCACATGGAATCTTGCACATTTCCCCAAACGCCAGAGGCTGCCGACTACCAGCAAGGGAAATGGGTGTGACAGTGAGAAAACTATGCCCTTATTGGGAGAGTACATAGTGGATGTGAAGAATTACATACAAAAGAGGAAGCTGAAATAATGAGATACAATATAAAACTAAGGGCATAAACTGGAGAACATATGTTAAATGAAGCATGATACAAATGTCAAGGAAAACAATAAAACTTATCACAATGCTGGAATACAATTGTATCAAACCAAATTGAAAACGAAAGCAGATAAAATCATCCGCATCAGAAGACATAGCTTTGTCCCATTTTCTCCATCTCCATAACTATTCAAGTTCATGAATTTGAAGGGCGCTTGCCCTTATCTATACCTGCAAAAATATAATCTTTTTGGGCCCAAATGAATGGCCCAAATAGGGTGTGAGACTAAATACCAGTAGGAAAACTACATGAGATATGTGCCTAATAGTTAGTGAATATACGACATATAAAATACAGAAGGCAGTAGAACAAGGATGTACTCAGTAATAAACAATCAATAGTACAAAGTATTCAAAACACCACACATCATGAAATAGCTAATCAAAGTAGATAAACCCAACAGGTAACCCTATAGGAAGCACCCACAGCCTATCCCTTCTGGTCCTACCTAGAAACACAAGAAAAACCCTGTGATTCACACATAGTCTCACCTTTATGGTTCAGCTAAAGTATAGTCTCTCTGAGTAAACACTCCACATTGATTCCCCATATAGCCTCGTATCGGTTCTAAAGGTGCTCTAGGGAAGCACTTACGTAAGATTCTCTCTCTAGCCCACATTGGAAAATTCCAGACTCTCTAAGGAAGCACTCAACGTCAATTCCACCTGTGGTCTCACATCATAATATTATAAAAGACACTCTGGAGAAGAACTTACGTCCATTCTCACTATGGTCTACTGCACTAGGTTCTCACAAACCTGTGTAAACTAACTTGTAATGAATAACGTATCAGCCAAGGTAAAGCTCAAGAACTACCTGGATAGCATTATACAACATATCAACATGTCCGAACAATAGTCACACCATCCCAAAATACTAGGCCTGGGAAAAGAATAAACAATATCCTAACAAGCAACTAGACCCAAATGTCAAAACAGAAATAACATGCTTGGGAAACGCATACAAAGGACAAAAATTCACCCAATTCACACTCAAATATCCCCTACTAAAGCATACAATCATTGAAGACAAGTAACATGGGAAAAAAAGTAAACATGCAATACCTCATTCATGGGTATTGGGAAAACTTTCACATAAAACTCAAGACATTCAACAAAAAGGCACAAACCACCTACATCGGTGTTGGAAAATATAGATACATGAACAATGAGGATTGAATCACCTTAGAACGTCATGGATCTATGAAAACGTATAAAACTTTCAAGACATGATAACTCACGAAAGAGGAGAAATCCAAGGACGGTGCTCTAGGAGAAGAGAGAACTCACCGATGTGATTCCAACACAACCATTGGTGTTTGATTGGGAGGACTGACACCTGGATGGGGGAACATCAATGATCCACCACTGCTCAGCACTATCGGATGATATAGGTTCAGTGGGAGATTGTTCTGTCAATTAGAAGTGACCCCGGTGCATTTAATGAAAAAACTAAAATACACAACGTTTACTTTTGAGGTACATGACTTGTACTCACCGTTTCCATACTATGATTTAGGCAACCTCTAGGTCATAACACATGGCTGTGTGCAAGGCCGATAGATGGCCAGCACATGACTACCCGCGGTAATTGAGTACACAACATGTACTCATAAAGTACATGCTGTGTAGTTCAAAAATGTCCAGAAACTCCTCTTTTATCAAAAAACCCGAGAAAAAACATAACTAAAAAGAAGGAATTAGTTCCTATAAACTTTCCCACCTATATAAATTCATCCCTGAATTTTCCTAGCACCACATAGAAGAAGAAACCATGAAGAGTTCTGGCCCCTATGGTTGTACCTCGGACTCCCTCACCCAAGTCTCATCCTGCACCCACCCGTGCTATCATAACCCTCGTACCAAGGGAATAGAGCAGACAAAAAGAACCTTTGTACTACTATCCACAATCCAGATAGGATGCTCCTCAAATGACACATCCTCTTTGAGCTCAACCTCATTGGGTTCAAAGAGATGATACGGTTCTGAAAAGAAGCATAGAAGCTGAGAAACATGGAAGATGTCATGCATATCTTGGTACCTCTAAGATAACTGCAATCGGTAGGCATGTGGCCCAACACTCTACAACACCTCAAAAGGCTCTATGTACTTCAGTTAAAGCATACCTTATCTCATAATCCTCTTGTGTACCAACCTCTGCATGATATATAGGGAAACCTAATCCCTAACCACGAACTCCAGAGGCCATCTCCGCTGATTATCATAAGACTTATGTCGAGATTGAATAATAGGAATCCTCTTCTAAATCAACTCTATCTGCTTTGTGGTCTCCTAAACAAGGCGAGGTCCTAGAAATTCTTCCTCTCTTACCTCTATCCAACAGAAGGTTGATCGGCATGGCCTACCGTACAAGGCCTCATAAGGATCCATATGAATAGTTTATTGAAAACTATTGTTGTAGGAAAACACCAAAAGCGGTATATGCATCACCAAAGAAACTTCAAAATCTAGAATACATGATCGTAGCATGTCCTTAAGAAAATGAATCATACACTCGGATTGGCCATCGGTCTGGGGGCGGTATGTGGTACTCAAAAGCACCAGTGTACCCAAAGCCTTTGGAAGCCCCAGCCAGACCCAAGAAGTAAAACAGGCATCCCAGTCTAAAATGATGGAGAGTGGAACTCAAAAAAAGCACACAATCTATCGGATGTACAACCATCCCAGCTCATCAACACTAAATGTCTCCATGATCAGCATTAAGTGATCGACCTTTGTAATTCTTTCAATGACAACCCATACTGCATTATTCCCGCGAGGCGACCTCGACAACCCTATTACGAAATCCATCACGACGTTATACCACTTCCAGTCACTAATGGGAACATGTAGTTAAAGCACAGCTAGTCTCTGATGATGCACCTTCACATGTTGACAAGTGGAAAACCTCATGATGAAACCAGAAATATCCCTATTCATACCTGGAAACCAATACTGATGGTGTAGATTAGAATACATCTTGGTGACACTAGATGAGCTGCCCAAATTGAGGAATGAAAACCCCGCATCAGCTCCTCACATATATCTGATGGCACCCATACATGTCCCTAGAGATGAAAGATCTCATCCTCACCTATGGTCAATCCCAGAACAGGGTCCTCTCCTGACACACTCTCCCTGAGGACTAGGCCTTCAGAATCTGATAGCTACCTTATTCAAAATTGATGAAGAAGAGTAGAGGTAACAGCTAAAGAAGATAGAAAATTATACCCTTGTCTGTCATGCACCTCAAAATGATTCTCTGAGAACATATCCATAAGCTTCCACTAATTAATGGCCTCTTGAACTGCCTGTATCTGGGTTATCATGCTCAATGAATCATCCACTAGGTTTCCATTACCAAGCGTATAGGCAATATCAAAGACAAAAGACTGAAGGTACTCATCCAAAATTAATTAACTCAAATTCAGATCATGCTGAGTGAATATGTTCTTAAGACTTTTTTGGTTAGTGAAAACCATATAATTCTATCCCAAAAGATAATATCTCTAACAACATAAGGGGTGAAAAACAACTGCCAACACCAGATCGTGTGTCGGGTAATTCCTCTCATGTGGCCTTAATTGCTGAGACCCGTACACAATGACTCCATATCCCTAAATAAGCACAACTCCAATCACGATACCTAAAGAATCACAATAAAAAGTATAGATATTTCCTGGCTCTGGAAATACAAGTATCGGTGTTGATTTTATCCTCCTTTTCAGCTACTGAAAGGCTAACTTATGAGAATCTGACCATAAGAACTTCACAGCCTTTTTTTCAGACCTATATGCGGTGATGATAAGTGTGAAAAGTATTGTATAAAATGATTGTAGTATCCAGACTTCCCTAAAAAGATATGTACAACAAAGACATTCTTCGACTGCTCCTAGGAAACTACAACTCTCACATTCTCTAGGTCTAGTGATACTCCTGTCTCTGAGATAAAATGACACAAGAAGTAAATCTAACCCATCTAAATGTGACACTTTGTGAGATTAGCATATAATTGATGCTCCCTCAGTGTAATCAAAATGAATTCAATATGGGTAGCATGGTCGTGTCGAGTGTAAAATTACACCAAGATATCATCCACGAAGAGCACCACGAAGGATTTCATTTATAGATGGAAAACTCAGTTTATTAGTTCCATGAAAACTGTAGGTGAGTTCGTGAGACCAAATTTCATAACCAATTACTTGTATAGATCATACGAATTCAGAAGGCAATAAGAGGTATATATTATGGTCTAACTTGCAACTGATGGTAACCAGATCTCATGTCAATCATCGAGAACACTCAGGCTCCATGAAGCTGATCAAAGAGATCATCAATCCTAGGAAAGGGATATTGGTTCTTGACCATCAAGTGGTTCAACTTCTGATAGTCCACACAAATCCTGAGGGTGCCTCCTATATTCTTCACAAACAGGATAGGTGAACCCCAAGGAGAAGTACTGTGTTTGATAAAATGCTTTTCCTGCAACTCCTCCAACTGTTTCATGAGCTCTTGCAACTATGGTGTAGCCATACTATAAGGAGGAATGGACATTGGTGCCACTCCAGGAACAAGATCAATTGAGAATTCTACCTCACGCTCTTTAGGAAAACATGAAAATTCATCTGAAAAAAAAATCTTTGAGACGATCCACCACTGGAGGAAAGTCTATCTTTGAATTCCCCTGGTCTTCCTGATAAAGACGTGCAGTTTGGGCTGTAACTTCACCCAACCCATGATGATCTGGACCCGCACTGCTCATCTAGACATCCCATTCTCCCATATGAAAAACGTATCCACCCTCTAGTGATATGAAATACACCCTATGGAGATAATAAATGACGACTGCCTGGAAGGGAACTAGCCAGTCCATTCCAAGAATGAAATCATATCCTGTCATCTCTAGAACATAGAGGTCCCATAAAAAGTGACACCCATCAAACAGTAGAGGGCCCTCTCTACACTGACATACAAAATCCATTCTAATCCCCAACAGAGTGTCTAGTGTCATGACATCATCAGAAGAAAAGATACAGAGCCCAAGGCTATCCATGATAGAAATAGATATATTTAGTTTTAAATCCCCTACATCAAAAAGTGCAGTAGCTAAAACTGAGGTTACTAATATCATACCTCGAATGGTATATGTTCCGAGATCTTTCTTTTTTTGGGTCTTCTCCACTAAATTTTTTTGACTTATACCGCAGCCCTATGACCCTACCTGACCACTGTACGCTGATCCACTCAAATGTGGCTGAAAATTGGGCGACTGTATACCATAACCATGGACTCCACCTCGGCATGAATTGCCGGAAGAACTCCAGGTCCTAGACTGGTGAGAAATGGGTGGTGCTATACCTGAACGAGGAGTCATAGAAGAACCCATGTCACCAGCTGCTAGAGTGAAGATCTTCCAGAAGCACTGAAGATGACCCATCTTTCCACATGAGCTGCACCCAAACAGGTCACGTGGGGAATGGGGCCACGTATTCCCTCTCTTTAGGCACTGGTAACACACCACCTGGCTACCATAAAAAGTTTCTCACCTCCTCAGATCACTGCATGAAGACCCCCTATGACGCTTCCTACTTTTAGTAGGTGGAATAATAACCCAAGATATTGATTCTACCTAGCTCGCAACTCTAGAATCTCTCAGATTATGCTCTGTGATCAGTGCCTGGTTGACTATACAAGTGATAGAAGTCAACCAAAAGATGTTCACCTGTGATTAGATGTCGTGCCTCAAACCATCCTCAAACATCCATTCCATGAACCACTATTCAAATCCTGAAATATTCATGAAGCACTCCAGTTCGTTATAGCGGGAGGAATACTCCAAAACAGAAAGAGTACCCTGCTTTAGACTCATAATATCTCTAGCTCGATCGACCCCCCAGGTCTCTGGATAGAAGTAGTCATAGAAGATGCGCTGAAACTCCTCCCACTCCATAACAAGATGGCGTCCCACCTATGAGATCACATCCCACAACCTATTGGCAGAGTCCCAAATCATATAGTTAGAGAGCATGACCCTCCTCTTTGGAGGCATCTCCATATGTTCAAAGATCATATGCATGGCATCTAGCCATGACTCAGCAGCCTGAGGTACTCCTGCTGCTGAGAAAGTGAAAGGATGCTACTACTGGAAGACCCACGTCAAATCAGCCATCAACAGGGCAGGAGGCAGCACTCTCTGAAAATTCTTCATCATCCTCAGATAGGCCTCCTTGAACTATGCATCAACACCCATATCAGGTATAATGGTAGGTGCCAATTCTGGCATAACTGGAAGATATATAGTTGGCCACTGATTAGCCATGTCCAGTGTATGATCACCGCCTAGCAACTAGCGTACAACCGGAGGACATCATAGTGGAATGGCCTTGTAAGGTCAAACACACACCATAGAACAATATTATCAAGGACTGAAAACTAGAAGCTCATGAATAGAACAAGTGGAAGAAAACATTCATGTTTTACAAAACATGACTACACGGCGTGTACAATTGTTACACAACGTGTTCCCTTATGTCATTTACATGGGTGTGTTATTTTTCCTAAAATGGTTGTGTAACACCCCAAACACACGAAATTTTCTCCAAAGACATGATGTGTACTTGAATCAACTTCCCCTTTCTGGGTCCTTCCACAAGGTTAAGCTACAAAGCTCTCCTAAGACAAGACTACACAACGTGATCAAGGTAAGCATGAGGTGTACTGGAAAAGCTACACATGGCCCGTGTTGTTTGTGACACGGCCAAAGACATGGCTCACACTACATGGCGTGTTCCAGACAGAAATTTCATGTACATGAATGGATAGCACTGTCCATGTTGTTAGTGATACGACCTAGTACCTGGGTTAGAATACACGGCTTGTTCAAGGCTGACACAACATGTATACTTTCAAACATATCTATCCATGTCGTTAGTTACTCGGGCGGGCACCGGTTTAACACCACACAGCATGTATAGAGGGTACACGATGTGTCTCAGCAAGAAAATCTTTATCTCATGGCATGTCCCATATGACTTATAGAACGGTTATAGATTACATGACGTGTACATAATGTAAATGGAATGTACTTAAGAAAAAATGTTTCTTCCAGAATAGAAGAACACATGGCATGTAGTCAGAACTACACGGGGTGTATTCTGGGATTTTCCAGACAGTAAGTCTCAGAAACTACTCTAGAGCCCAGAAAAACACTGAAACAATCATTAAAAGTGAAAAATTCTGATCCATGAGGACCCATACTCCCCGCGAATAAAATTTTGACATCTTTTACATTTTATAATGAAGAAATCAAGGCAATGATCCAAAAAATTATGGTCAATGAGGGACCATTACACCTTAAGACCCAATTCTTGGCGTTAATTCAAGAAAAACCTTACAAAATAAATACCCTTTCAAAGAGAATTTATTTTTTTCAAGGAATCTATCACAAAAACATGCATATTATACACAAAATATATCATAACAACATGCAATTTATAATGTATCCTAGATGTCATGGAATGATGGAAAGACATGTGAATTCTAGAAAGTTCTTATATGATTCATTAGATGGAATACCCTCATCTCATTAGGTTGCAACTGAAATAGAACTTCAATAATATCAACAACAATAGCACAATCATGGGAATCACTCATGGTGAAATAAAATCAGTTGTAATAATTACAAAACCAATAAAATTTCAATTAACGAGGTAGATTGGAATTCCCCTGTACAAGAGTTATCTACTCTCAGGCACATCTTATTACCAAATACATATTTTTTCATATCACTGGCTAATGGCTCCAAATAGTAAATCTGGAGAAAATAATCTCTCTGATACCACTTTGTAACATCCCGGTTTTAAAAGCCACCTAGAGGCGCCCTGTACCTGGTTCGTCACATGGCCTCGAACACATTTCCCCAAATGTCAGAGCCTGCTGACTAGAAGTGAGGGTGTTATGTGTGACAGTGAGGAAACTATGACCTCATTGGAAAAGTACATAGAGGATGTAAACAAATACATACAAGAGAAGAAGCCTTAATAATGACATAAATCAGAAAATTGAGGGTATAAACTGGATAACATATATAAAATGATTCATTATACATATGTATAAGAAAATAGCCAAACATATCACAATGCTGGAATAAAATAGTACTAAATGAATGCACAAAATAATGGAGATAAAATTCGTAACATCGCAAGACATAGCTTGGTACCATGTAGTCCATCTCAACAACATGTCATGTAGCTGATGTATAAGGCCAGTTGACCTTATATATACCTGCAACAATATAATATTTTTGGGCTCAAATGCATGTCCCACACAGGGTGTGAGACTAAATCGTAGTAGAAAATCACTACAAGATCTGTGCCTAACAGTCAGTGAATATATGGCATTTTAAATCAAGAAGGCAGTAAAACAAGGAAGTACTTAGCAGTAAACAATCCACTTTTCAATGAATTCAAAACACCACTCATCATGCAATAGCTAATCAAAGAAGATAAACACAACTGGTAACCCTTTGGGAAGTACCCACACCTTATCCCTCTTGTCCTATGTAATAACATAAGCAGCCCACTAGGAAACACATATAGTATCACCCCTTTGGTTCACCTTTAGTATAGACTCTATGAGGAAGCACTCACCGTCAATTCCCCCTATAGGCTTGTATCGGTACTAAAGGCTATATAGGTAAGCACATACAACAAAATCTCTATGTCGCCCATGCCAAGGAATTATAGACTATCTGAGGAAGCACTCAAAGTTGATTCCCCTATGGTCTCACATAGTAATATTATAAAAGACACTCTGGAGAAGCCCTTGCATCCATTCTCCCTATGGTCTACGACAGTAGGTTCTCATGGACCTGTGTAAACCATCAAGTATATCATCACGTATCAGCCAAGGTAAACCTCAAGAACTACTTGGATATAACTCTAAAATATATCAGGATGTCCGAACAATAGTCACACCATCCTACAATAATAGGCATTGGAAAAACAGCAGCCTAATAGGAATCTAGTCCCAAAGGTCAATACATGATAAACAATATTGGGAAACACATCCAAAGCATCGTAATTCACCCTATTCACAATAAAATATCCTCTACGCAAGAGTAAAATCATAGTAGATAAAAAATAGGGCTACAATGGAAAACGTGCAATACCTCGTTCATGGGTATTGGGAAAATTTGCCCGTAAAACTCAAGACATTCAATAGAAAGGCACAAACCACCTACCTCAGTGTTGGGAGATTAGATATATGAACCATGAGGATTTAATCACCTTAAAAATCCAAGGATCTATGAAAACGTATAAAACATTGAACCCACGATAACTCATGAAAGGGGAGAAATCAAGGGATGGTTCTCTAGAAGAAGAGATAAATCACTGATGTGATTCTAATGCATCCGCCAGTGTTTGATTGGGAGGACGAAAGCTCACCCAGGGGCTCATCAAAGATTCTTGGCTGCTCACCGCTCTCAGATGAACTAGGTTGAGAGGGAGATGATTCTGTCGGTCAGACACAACCCTGGAGCATTTAATGAAAAAAAATTAGAGTGTGTACTTTTGAAGTACACGATGTGTACTTGGAGTTCCATACTCTGCATTATGTGGCCTCCTTATCATCACACATGGTCAAGTGCAAGGCCACTACACTGCCAGCACACAGCTACCCGCGATAACCGAGTACACATAGTGTACTCATAAAGTACATGGTGTGTACTTTGAAAATTTCCAGAAACTCATCTTTTATCAAAAACTCAAGGAAAAAAATACATGACAAAAATCTGGGTTCATACAATTGTGGACATAATGTGATTTGGGTAATTTATGGAAATGATTAAGCTATCATTGAGAATATGTGATTTTGTTAAATAAACTTTTGTATGAGACTTTAAAAGTAGTCAATGTTTTGAGAGATAAATATTAAGATTTATTGTGGAAGACTATGTGATTTAAATCCTTCGGAGTTTTGGGTTTAAATATTAGTTTTGATTATTTTGAATAAAATTAAGTACAATTGTATATTGAATGGTCCTTCTTGAACATTGTGTTTTTATGTTGGATTTTAGAGATTATGAGTAGTATTTTTTTTATACAAGATTATTTTTTTCGGTATTATCATATCTCGTACAATTTTTTTTTTGTTTTGGTCAATATATAAAGATATGGTAAATATAGGAATCATATTTTGTGGATTAGTTTATTCTCTTGAATTTGATTTTATCACTTTTAATGTCTCCAAGTTAACAAGAATAATCATTGTTTTGAGAAAAAAAGAGTTTGTGGATAAAATTTAGTAAAGGATGAAATTATACTTGACAAGTAATTGTGTGTCCTTACGTTCTTAGTCAGGATCTTAAATAAATTCCTCAACTTTATGAAAATTAGTATAAAAAAACGTTGCATGTTTACTTTTCCTACTCGGAAACCAATGACTGTTTAACACATCACAAATTTGTGGTTTTTTTGTTGTTAAATTTCTCCAAATCAAGTATTCTATCACTCTACATCAAAACATTACACTTAGATTCTCTTCCATATCTATGTTTTCATGGAATCCTTGTATGGGTTATCTTGGGTATCCTTTTTACATATCTTTTTTTAATGTGATAGTTATATTTTCTTTTATTTCTAATGTGAAACATTCAATGAATTTTCCAAGCACAATTTTAAAATTTCACGGATGAAATTTCCAAAAGGGTGGAAAGATGTGACATTCCTAAGAAATATAGACTATGATATTTTCATATTTATTAATATTTTTCAATTACTTATAAATTTTATTTTAAATGTGATTTTATATTAAAGGGTGTAATTGTCACACAATAATGAGATTCTCTAAATACTTATGTTTCAATCAATGCTAAGTCATACTGAAAAATAATAATATATTATTATTTTATATGGTAATTATTCCTAGTAATTTTATTGGAATGATTTAATAGAAATAACTTCAATTTTATTATACATATTTGTTAAATGTATTTACATTTATCCCAAAAAAATTTAGAGTCTTATAATGTGAATGAGTCTTATTTTAAGCATAATTTACTTTAAAAGGTTGATTTACTTCCTTTTGATGGAAAAAACTCTTACAATATAGTATTGGTCACTTTTATATGTTCAATTTGAGTATATATAATTCTTTTTTAAAATTGGTACATCAAAATATACAAGGGTAAATTTGTTTTTATTTTTTTATGAACTCCATTTTATATAATGAATAGTACAAGATACGGTATTTTAAATCAAAATATGCTTTTAATATAGCTTATTTATATGGTTAGATTATCATTTTAAATGTTTTTAATGTGGAATTAGATTATATTTTTACCATTTAATCAAATTCTTGTCATTAAAATAAATTACATGATGAAAATGTGCATAAACAGCTGTCAATATTCTGATAGATATTGTTTTTAAAATACATGCTATTTGGTTTGACAAAATGAAATTAATTTTAATGTAATTAATGAAACTTATTTGTTTTGAATTTTGTAAAATAGAAAAAATTTCTGAATTGAGAATATCAAAAATATTTTAGGCTTAACTTTTAGTATTTTTATGGGAAACATCAATTTTTGATGAATAGTGAAACCACTAAGTAGTAGTTACAAAATCTGAATTTTTCATTTAAATGAAATTTTACCTGTTTTTTGAATTGAATTAAAAAAATCTGACATAAATGGTTTCTATTAGTAAGTAAATCTTTCTTCAATAAGTTAAAAATAATTTCTTGCTGAATAGTAACTTTTGACTTTTATTTTCCATAGTTAATGGTAAATATGGTAATTCAAGGAAAAAAGAATATTATTATAAATAAATATTAACTTCAAAAAATTTCTAACATTATTATATGAGTAATGAACGAAAATATGAATATTTAGGTTGATTTTGGGACCCCATAAAGCCACATGGGATTGATAATTATAGTTTAGATTAATTAATTTAATGTAAAGAAAAAAATGACTGCAACAAATATTTTTTTGTAAATTAATTTTTACAAGGGGTTATATAATTTATAATTTTGACTATAAATATTATTTGGAAAGATAAAATTATTTCCTACATCATGGTTGTTTTTTTATAATTTTTATAAATAAATTAATAAAATTATTTTTGACACGATTATGATGCAGTATTTACCTCCTTAATTAGTGATTTAAATAAATAAGATTGTAAATAGTAAAATAACATTCAAAACCTATCTTAATTTTATTGGATGAATTTATTTATATCATGAGTAATTTTATCTTAGACCTTAGGAATTTTGGGACCTTTAGAAATCGAAAATCAATATATAACAAAATATTATTTTCACACTTTCTTAAAGAACCCCTCCCCCCTCTTATGAAAATCCATCACTTCTAACCCATTCCTCAAACCTATAAATCCACTTGGCTCATCCAAACACTAACCAAATATTCTATTATGATCCCTATCTTCCTCCTATATGACTTTCCTTAGGTAGAAGTCTCTTCAGGAATTTTTTTGTTCAATCCAAAGGGAGTTACCCGAATTAAATGTAATGGTTTCTCTAAAATTCTTTTATTTTATTTATCCAACCCCAAAAATCTTTTTATTTATTTAGTTTATAACAAAAAAATTACCCTCAATATAC
The DNA here is from genome assembly GCA_963277665.1 of Viscum album. Classification (NCBI taxonomy): domain Eukaryota; kingdom Viridiplantae; phylum Streptophyta; class Magnoliopsida; order Santalales; family Viscaceae; genus Viscum; species Viscum album. The sequence goes on along the minus strand of OY728161.1, from coordinate 1,183,901,294 downwards.
TTGTAATTTTTTATAATATCAATTAGAACTACCCTTAAACACACCACCATCAAATGGGTAAATAACATACTGTTTCTGCTGACGATGAACTACTGCATCACGAAACATGATTGTTCAAATATCTCCAAATGTCTCTAATTATGGGCATTATGATGGAACTATATTTTTAAATGATATATATTATATATATTGTATCTATTATTCTATAATTTTCATGTATAGAATGCCTTTATGGTATCCATAGTGGGTAAATACTATAATCCCATTTGAAGAAGTGTGGACTACCGCCCCCTCAAAGTTATATGACTCATTCAAGCCTTATCTGGAACATATAAAGAGTAATTTTAGTGAAATTATATATGATATTATACTATAATTATAATATAATTAATTATAATTCTTTTTCATACCCATTTCAATATGTAATAGATATGGAAGTATTTTCAAGCCTACGTATGACGTGTTGTCTCCATGAACAGTGCATTTCATTTATTATCACCAAATGTTATGTAAAATTATAAATACATGTATATACTGGATATATATATGATATATATGATATATAAATCATAAATATCATTCTGAATATATTGAAATTTTGACCACATGAACAACTTGTAATTAAAAGAAGTCTATTTTTTTAGTCAAGACCAAATATTGAAAAAATGACAATTATTAACTTAAATTATTATGTAATGATTATAATATGGTAATAAGTGATTAAAAAGTAATTATAAACTTGGGAAAGGTTCTTAAAAAAGTAGAAATTAACTTCATTTTATTATTCAGGAGATTAATGAACGAATGGGTAAATCCGGACACGAGGTAAGGGAATTCTTATCTCACTTTTATTTCCATGAGATTTTGATTGTTCGCCACTTTTTTATTTTATGTAGTGTATTGTGTACTGAAATTTGATATATATTATAATGAATATCTTTATATTCATGTTATTCTATGATTTATTTGGGGGTTATTAAATTTTGGCCATTTGACTCGATTGATTACAATATTGTAAGCGGTTTTCCTATCACTTTTATTCCAATGAGATTCATGCTATATAGTCAATATTTTCTTTCTTTTTTTGTGGTTTATGTACAGAAGATGATTGTATTAATTATGTAATATAATTAAATTTTTTGGTATTTAGATCTTCATTGTATGATTTATCTTTCATGAGGTGTATGTTTCATAAGTTACCCAGTCAATAAGGGAACCTTTCAAAATCCTATTTTTAAAAGTCTTATTTTTGTTTTGTCTTTTAATTTACATATTTTAATGTTGGGATATATTATTAAAAATCCTTAATGACGTAAATTTTATGTGCAAGTGATTATATACACTTTTTTCCCCATAAAATTATTTTCTGAATTTTAAAGTGATGTCATTAGGCTGTCGAATTTCTATAAGGGTGCTTCTTAAACCAATTTCAATTCTTTGAATTAAACATATACTTCTTGATTATTCCATGTTATAAATATATGTGAATTATCTCTAATTTTATCACAAATTATATCCAAATATACTATTTTGTATTTTTATTTTTCACACATAATTATGTAATTGATTTATCATTAATCTAAGGATACTATCTTTATAAGTGATTTCATCTAAATTTACATTCCTGTGAGACATCATTGTTATTATGCACCAATTAATGTTTATACGATTTTTATAATATAATTTTAAATATTGTCTATGAAAAATCCTTATTCTCATGATATTATGTGTTTTGTTATATTCTATTCTTCAATTATGTTTAGTCAAGTGTTTCTCAAGTGTTACACGACTCTTTATCTAAAACATCATTTTAAAAGAATTAAAAAATTATTCTTAAATTTTTTTCTCATTAATGTACTTGTTTTGAAAATGGTTTTTAGTATTTACTTATATGAACATTAATGTTTCCAAAAATTGTTCCTTTAAATGCTTCAAAGTGGTTTAAGACACATTTATTCAAAAAATCTCTTTATGAAATGTTTTATGTTGTTTTGAAAATGGTTTGATTAAGAATTGATTATGTCAATATCTTGAAATGATACATTGTAATTGAAATGTGGAAATGTTATTAGTGAAATGTATATATTTGAAATATTTTATGTGTTATAATTTGTTAATGATACCTGGACATTTGATGGGTGGTTATGTGATATACCAAATGACGGGTGGGGCTGTGATAAATCAGGATGGGTGGTAATATTATAACCTCCAATGCATTGGGTTTGGATGTAGGACGTATGGATATTCCATTTAGTGCTATGTGTCGAAGTCGACCGTATGGTTATTCCATTTAAGTATGTTTATTTCCCATGTTATCTATATATGTTATTGGTGCATTCTATGGGTTTTATGATAATATTTAGGTTTCAAAAGTGTAAGCAATAATCTTTTATTCGTAGAATAGTATTTAATTCATCATAAAGGAAAAAAGTATTATTTATGATAAAGTATTAATGGATTAATTATTGTTTTGAATAACTAATAGTTTTTTTCTAGGTGTATCTCTTACTGAGAGATTTCCTCATCCCATGTTTTTGAAATGTATTTTACAGGACCTGAAGAGGAATAAGGACAAGGATGTGATGATGTAAATTTTATGATGTCTAAAACATGGAACAAGATATGTTTCATTTTAAGTTTTTATGTTTTATGAATAAATGGATACCGAGTAGTAGTGTCAATTCGTAATATTCAAGATGATATGTAACAGTTATGGTCAAATTCTCTAAAACTCTAAACCTGAAAAGATTCTCATTGTGAATTCTTGATTTTTTTCATGATTATGAAATATTTATTTCCATGTACTTATAACTTATAAGAAAGACACAGTGTATGCAACACATGTCTAAAATAAATAAAGGCGAGAAAAAAAATATCATTTACCTTATGTCTAATTCCCTTTATACGTTCCTAAAACTCAAGTAAACATGTATTAAACAAATAATAATCTTTTTAAATAATCATAATAAAATTTATGACATCTTATTTTATTCTTGTGTGACATTATATTACCATATAATTTACAATTCCATGTCAAACAACACTTATGGTAATACTCTCTTTATTTATCATACGGGTTTTGATTTTTTATACCCAATCTTAATACATACATCATGATATAAATACTTATATAATTTAAAATATAATTTATATATAAAAAATATTTAGTGTATAAATATATATTAATTATTGTTTAGTGAAATGGAATACACCATTCAAAAAGACGGTAAAGCGTACATACACATGAATGTTGTGTTCAATTTTTTAGCATACTGAATAGAAGTAGTTAAATGAAATGTTTAAATATATATATTATTCTATTAATATGTCATATATTTTATTATATTTCATTATATTTATTTTTATAATAATTTATTAAATTTATAACAAGGAAAATTAATATCTTCATGTTGGGGAGATGGTAGGCTATATGAAAGCATGAGAGATGATATTATTCCCATAATTATAAAATGGTGTGGAATTATGTTGGATATTAATTATAAATAATCAATTTAATTATATAACAATCTTATATAGTTATTTATTATGAAATTATACACATCAATGTAATGTGGTGGTGAAAAACATATTACACCGCAGTTTAGAGAGGGTAAGTAGTATACACACATGTGTTGTGATATAATTGTTAATATGATAGATATAACATGGAATATAGTTTTTAAACAATCATAATAACATATAACATTGTAATTGATTTTGGTTTATTAAATTACAAGAAAAAAATCATGATTTAGAATTCAAAAAAGAAATGGTTTGGGTAGAATCGGTATGGGATATTACATCTTCTTCGATGAACACCCTCCAGATATCTTCTTAATAGAATTAGAGTTGGTCTTTTGAGGAGAACAAAACATCTATAATCTAACTATGTATGTTTATAATGGAAATGAGCTTAAAATGTCTTTGTTTGAACGCTCAATGTGATGTGAATGAGTGTGGGAGGATTTTTCCTTTTATAATTCTTGTGAGGGATCATTACCTTCAGAAATATAAAATTATAATAAAATAAATTCCTATCACAAAAAACCAAAAGAAATATTATATTTTAGATGATAATATGAGATAAGGGTTTAATATCATTATAAATTATATTTTAGACATGTTTTTATATATATTTATACTTTAACATCTAAATTAATCATCAGTTATTCTATTTATATTTTAACTAATGTAAAAATTATGTATCAATATATAAAGAGTGAAATTATTAATAATATCAATTAAATTATACAATTAAAAATATTAATATTATATTATACCATATAATAATTATTTTATATTTTTTAAAAATATGTTTTGTTTTTATATTATTTAAAATACAATATTTTGACAAATTATCAATATTGTCAATTTTCACCCTATCTATTTCATGGTTTTTTTAAAAATCAAGACAAAATGTTAACCTAGAAAAAAACCATTTATTATATATTGATGGGGTCATTTTAAACTAGAAAATTATTTTTAAATATTATTTATCCAATAATTTGATTTATTTTAATAATATTAATAACATTATTTTGATATTTTAATTAATAAAATTAATAATATATCAATTTTTTATAATTTTTTAATATAGTAATTTGAGGATTAAAATTAAAAATAAAATAGTATAATGAATTTAAATCATATATATTATATAATAAATCTTATTCTTAAATATTTCTCTTGGAAAATACCACATTAAACTTGATATATATTCTAAAACCTGAATGTGAAAACATTAACATTACATTAGATAAAATATCATATGTGTCATAATCATTCCCATGTTTCTCAAAATGGTCAATAAAAAAACCTTTGTATAAATATGGTGGATATATAAATGACCAAAAATAATTATCCATTTTTTCATCTTTTTAAAGTCGTTATAATTATAATTAAAAATTTTTATTTTTTTCATCAATTAAAAAATTTATTCATCATTATTGTAAAAGAAATTACCATAATTATTAATTAGATTATAATTAAAAAAAATGAAAATGATAAAAAATTTGTTTTACATTTAAATATGTATTTATAGTAGAATTTATTTTTTTATATTGTTGTATTACTAATGATATTGTTATTAAAATTTGAGTAAGACATATTTAACATTTCATTAAATAAAATATATTGAATTTCCTAATGTAACTATGTGGCTTCCAAAGGATACCATTTTAACCCAAGGATATTTTTGGTCTAAAATATTAATGCAATGATAATATTTCATGTTTTAGTGTAATTTTTAAAAATTATTTTATCCTCAATTATTGGATTTACCTTTTCACCATATTGATATGAAAATAGGGAATTAGCATTTATAATTCAAAAAAAATAAAAGAATAAATTTACAGAATTTTGACCAACTAATTTCAATTATGGAATCAAATATTCATAATTCAAAATATTTTTTTTTATTTTTTTAATATTCATCTTTTTTTTGAATAATAAACTGTTTTTAAAAAGACAGTTCATGAAAAAGATTGAAATATTTTTACATCATAATTTATGATAAAAAGAATCTTAATGACCTAAATTATATTAATTGGTAAAAATATATCATATTAATAATTTCAAACGTTTTAATAATATAATTTAACAATATAAATTATTTTGATGAATTTTTGTTTCAATTAAAATTTTAATATATTTTTATTATTCATCAAAGCAGAAACGTTATCAGTAAAATATCAAAAATTCTTCCAATGTAAATATTTATATCATTATTCCAAATAAGAATTTTATTTTTTTTTCATATTTAACATAAAATAGTTTCAAACACAATTTTTACATTATGTCTTTCATCAAAAGGTGGTGAACATAATATTTTTTAATAAATCCTTTTTATCCCATTTAAGTTGTTCTTATATCATGTGTAAAAAAAATAAGATTATTTTAAATTATTATATCAAATATAGTACATTTTTCATTAATGAAATCCATCATGAGTGATTTTATTATTAGATGAACTCAATTATTTTAATTTTAAATTTTTTTTTCAGAAAAACATTTTCTTTTATTTTGAAAAAGAGTTATATTTTCATTTAAAATGAATGTCTCATCAAAGAATAATGGTTATATTTCCCAAAATAAAAATATCTCAATTTCATTAAGTCGCATTTTTCTATCATCATTATTTTCCATAATTCACCATTCAAATAATATGAAATATCCAATATTTGTAAAATAACCTCAATATAAATCTATCCATTTTTCTATCATTTAATATAAAAAATACTTTTAGAACATCCCATGTATTTCACATCTTGTCTACAATCTCTTTATCATAAAATTAAAAAAAATACTTGTATGATCATCTTGATCTCTTCCTGAGATTTTCACATATAAAATAAATATTCACAATACCCATAAATTCATCATATGAAACATTAACTGTTATGTAAGTTAATACAGGTACCTTCATTAAATTAAAATCAAAAGAATAGTGTATGAAACATTAATCAAAATGGAAACTTTATAATAATAAAAACCCTCTTATAGGCTGTTTAAATCCTAACACTTAAATTATTAATATATCGAATATTTTGTTTAACATTGATTATTAATTGAAAACAAATATTTAAATTCTTTATCATAGTTTTTAAGGATTTTATGAGCTCGCAAAACATATCCAGCTCGGAGTGTCAAACCAGGAGACAAGTAATGCCAGTTTTCATGTACCATGTTACATCCAAGTTAGTTTTGATGTACCTTTTCAAAGATATTAACCACAAGTACCTATATGTAAGAGCCACATCAACATGTAATATCTAGATAAGGATTTATTTCTTGGAATCCACTCACTCTATAATTTTGTTAAATTTAAAAACATTTTCTTAAACATGAACTCATTCTTATAAATATTAAAACATAAATCTATAGACTCATCCTTCGAAATAATCTTATGGATATCACAAATGTTTTCTCACCACAATTTCCAATGGTTTACTAAACCTTGTCTATGTTATGAACTATAATGAACCATGATTTTCATCTATGTACATTACATCACTTATTTAGAATACTTAAAAAATTACAAAATCACAGACCAATAGAAAATGTTTTCAGTGGATTTGGAAAATGGGATTCATAATTAGCTGCTTCATAACACATATACATCTTCTACATCCAATTTCTATCTAACTAGACCCCTTTTGATATTTCTAACCAAATAATTGTCTTTATATTTCAGGGGAATGAAACCTATGAATGGGTGTGCTCAGATGCACAGTAAGGGTAACAATGGAAGGTATGATAGAGTAACAAGATCATAAGGAATAAAAATATAATAATAACATTGGAATATCATACTATGTGTACAAAATATCATATACTTGTGTGATGATAAAAATATTGGTAATTCATTAAAAATGTATAATAAATAAATAAATTACATAATATATGAAATCCTTACATTAAAATAAGAATGAAAATGATTCACACACATAAACTTGTATATTTTTAAAAATTATAAGTAGAAGGAAATTAACATATAAAATTGTGGACATGAAACTTGGCCCTTTTATTTACATATAGACCTGGAAACTAGCTCAGTACATAAAAAATGAGAATATGAAATCAGGTTCATGAATAAAATATATACCACATGAGTTATTTCTCTTATCCATATGCATTAGGGGGATATATAGGTCCCACCCATATCATAATGAATTCCAAATATATGTGTGAAATAATAACATAAATCATTTATCATATCATATACAAATTTTTATAAAAAAATCAATCCATCGTTACTTAATCCATGAAAATTTACTTGATTTCATCAATATCAATCTAACACTAACATAACAAAATCGTATGAATAATAGGGATAATATACCTGAAAACATGTCCCCATTAATGAATATATAACATATGAGAATGTAATATTATATGGGGAATAATTTTTATAGAAGACATAAAATTAATTGTTGAGGAATATATTTTTATTCCTCGAATATGTTTTTTTCATAAAATTCCATGAAATTTTGAAATAAAATAATATCTTGGAAATTATAATTTAAATTATCTATCATATTAATCATGTATTTAAATCATTATTAAAGTGTAAAACTCCATTCTTGTCATATAAATATAAATAAAATAGTCTCATAAAAAATTTTCTATAAAAGTCATGATGAACCATATTGGAAAACTAATAAAATATTCCATTCAAACAGTGTGGTAAAAAGTAATTTTTTTAAAATGACATTAAATATCCTTATGGTAAATAGTAAAACATTTTATGAAATCATTTTTATAAATCATTTAAATGAATGATAAATATTCTCTAATGGAGACATAATACTAAACTATTATAAATATTGAAGAGATTGTTAAATATACACTATTCACATTATAAAAAATAGAATTTAATTCCCTATGAAATAAATTAAATTATAAAAAAGACATAATTATATTTATAATACTTATAAATGACATTCATGGTATATATATGGACCACATAAGAGAAAAAGGTATTTTATTTGACATGTTTCTACCTAGAATAATGGTGAGACAAGAATAATCCATTTCCAAATGTATGATTCCCTCTATACATGTTTGAAAATAAAATATAGAGTTTCAAAACATATTATTATATTATAAAAGGTTCATAATAATATTTCTAATATCCTCTATGATTAATTTTTGACTTTATTTTGCAAACTTATTAATAATTCCCTGATAATGTATCATTCCGGGTAATACATACCCTGTTTATCATATGCGTATTGACTTGTTATTCAGGATACAATTAAATAGGTCATGATTTAAATAAATATTAAATGATAAAAAATAATATTTATTTATAATATATATTTATTATACAAATATATAAAAAATATAGATATATGAAATGAACACACAATTCATGGAGACGATAAGTCTAACATGCTCATTAGTGCTATTTATGTTTTCTTATCATAATGATAGGAAGAAGGTAAATGAAATCTATATATATATAAATTATTCCATTAATATTTTATATATCTCATATTTATTCATTAAATATAATTTTATATTAATTCATTATACGGTTAACATGGGAGATTAATCTCATCGCATCATCGAGACGATAGGTTGTACGTATACACAAGCGAAGATATCATTCTTATAATGTTAAAAGGGTGATAATTTAATTCTTAAATTAATTATAGAGAAACAATATAATGTTAAAATAATATTATATTGTTATTATAGCCACCCTTATACCCATAAAATAATTGTTGTGGTGAAAAACAGATGACATCATGATGTTGATGCATCAAGATGCACGTATGCACGCATGGTGATTTCATTTTTGTTAGATGGATATAATTTTGAATAGTTTTGTTCCGTAAACATAATAACATATTATAATGTCAGTGATACAATATTTTTTAAATTTATAACAGAAACAAGTCATGAAGTGGAAGTAGATGATGAATGATGTTATAATGAATCAGTTGGAGTGATTAATTTTACTTCAATGCGATCCAACTAGATTTTCTCTTAAAGGCACTAGATATTATATTTTGATCAGAATATGAACTACATAATGTATCTAGGTAGTTGTATATGGGAAATTTGAAGTTAATGTATATTACTAAAAATTCTCATTGAGGTGAATAAGTGAGGGAAGAGGTTCCCTTTTATAATTGAGGTGAGTGATACTAGAAATATTGAAAAATAATTAATAATAATAAAATTAATTACAATAGAAAATCAACAAAAATATAATATTTTTGAATATAAGATGATATAAGGTTTTAATATTTTCAAATATTAAATTTTATAAATGATTTTCCATAAAGGTATTCATTATCATTTTAATTAACCCATGTTATTCTATTTTAATTTTAACTAACGTAACACATGTTTCAATATTAAAAGAATATAATCATTTATAATTTTATATAAAATATACTATAATATAAAATTTTAGAATATTTATGACAATACAATAACTATTTTATATTATTAAATATATTTTATTATTTTTATATCATTTAACAAAACACTATGTTGGAAAAATATCGATAGTGTCAATTTGAAACTATTAAATTCATTGATTTTTAAAACAATTAAGATCCAATATGATCCTAGAATATTTTTTCTTATTACATATATAAAACATCATGATAACCTATAAAAGTAGTTGGATATTTTAATTATACAAATGTATATTTATTTTTATATTATTATTAACCTTAACTTGATATTTACATTAATAAAATTATTACTACATCAATTTTTGCAATTGTTTAATATATATATTTGTTGAATGAAAATAAAAAATACTAATATGATGATAAATCTAGTATATTTCATTATAATAAATATAGATAAATATATATTTTGAAAATCCCCCATTAAAAATGTTATATTTAAAAATTCATTAATTTGGAAACAATATCCTTATTGTAGAAAAAATATTATAAATGTTATTATATTTTCAATATGAATCCAAACTGTAAATAACTCAATCGTTGGTTGATAATGGTAAATATATACTAATAATGTAATATTTTTTAAATTGTTTTGGTTTTTTAATAGTAATTATGAATTTAATTATAATTCATATATTGATTTTACTAAAATTAAGAATTTTTTCCATCAACATTGAATAGGACTTTAAGATACTTATTTATCTCATTAAAAATACATATAAATTAACATCATAATAAATGAAAATTATATTTTATGTGAGTATTAATATTCTAATATGTCTTTTACATAACAATATATTAATAATCATATACTCTATAAAAATTGAGTCAGGTGTATATAACTTTTCATTAAATAAAATAAATTAAATGTCTGAATCTCTTCTAAATGGATTCCAAAGGATACCATTCTTACCCATGGATAATTTAGGTAAAATAACTACTAAACTTGTTTTAAGAAATGTTTTTTGTTCGATTTTATCATATTATTTTTACCCGTAATTACCTGATATATATTTTTACATTATTAATTTATCATTTCTAGTGTGAATATTGATAATGTCAAAAAATGTAAATATATATTTATAATTTTTACCCATGGTTTTAAATTATTGAGTAAATTTTTCATAATACAAATCACATACGTTTTAGAAATTAATTTTAAAATTATCTCATAGTTTTAATATGAAATCATGTTATAAATGTAAAAACATGAAAAAATTGAAATGTCATTACATAAAAATTCAAGGTAAAATTAATTACAATGAATTACACTATGTTATAGGATTAAAATATAATCTATTTATACATTAAAATAAATAAAAAATATAATTTTACAATATAAAATATTTCTATGAAAATAGTTTTTTTCAATTAAAATATTTTATATTTTTTCAATCAATAAAAACATAAAAGTTATCAAGAAAATATATAGAATTAATAAAAAGTAATTTTTTATTCACCTATTCCAAATAAGATTGTTTTTTCCATATACAGGTTAAAAATAATAAAATATGTATTTAAAATTTGGTGTTTCTCGAAAAGAGGAAAAATATCAATTTTTTTAAATGTACTTCTTTTATCTGAAAAATTGTTTTTGTTCTTATATAATTTCTAGGAAACCTATAAGATGAATTTTTATTATTATATTGGATGTCTTAGATATATATTTCATTAAAAAATACATAAATGTTGTTTTTATTATTTTAAAAACTCACTTATTTTCATTTAAATAGTTTTTCAGAAATACATTTTATTTTATTAAAAAGGGTTTTATTTTCATTTTTAAGTAATTTCTCACCATATAATTAATAATATATTTTGGGGTAATGAATATTTTCCTAATATTGTTAAAATTTTATATACTCTCCATTGTAATGTCTAGGTAATAAGGTTACATACAAATATTTTTTTTAACTCAGTTTTATGTTAAATTAATTTTATCATAAAAACTCGAAATTTTATATATCACAAGTCATGAGTAGAGTTGAGTATACCAAACGATAATATAGTTTTTCAGGTATCACAAGAATTTTATGATGTGGTTTACAACACAATATAAGAATAAAATTAAAAAATCTATATCATACAACTCTCAGGTTGTTACATTAAACATGAATGTTTTTTCATTTCTATTGTAATTTTATAGAAATTGTTCCAAATGTTAACTTCATAATTATTTTAAGGTGGTTCAAGATGATAATTATTGGTTTTTTAAATGAGTAACATATATAAATAATAATTTGGTTACCAAGTTTTACTATGATATAAGTGTAGGGTTTTTTAGGGTAGTGATAACACCTCAGTTTTGACCTCATGGAAATGGTTGGGGAAAGGTCTTGTTATTGATTATTGTGTTTTTCCTCTAGTAAAAATGTGTTTAATGATTTGAAATGATTCATAAGATTCATCTTTCATACTTTAGTAATTATTCTTACTGGATGAAATAATTTGAGAAGATGAACAGAGGGAATCTCTAGGGATGATCCTCATGTGGTGGAACCCGAGGCACTGTGTTTGTAGGGTGAGGATGTTCTGGGAGATATTTTTGTCAGAAATATTCCTACTTCATGAAATTAATGTGAATATACCCAGTTTAATGATCACCTACATCCAATGATTCCCATCATGAGATGAAAATGATGATATTGAGATAATGGCGCCCGAGTATGCCTCTATTCGTCCCTAGGGTGCTGACCAAACCCAAGGGTATATAAGTCACACCAAATGGGAGGAATTACCCTTTTTTAACAAACCGGATCTGTAGATAAGATGTATCATCCCAATAAAATATAAAATTTTTATATAAAAGAAATCAAAATTCTCCAAACATGCTTTTTTAAAAAAGAACTATCAAAAAACAAATTAACCAATGAATGTACAAATTTATAGCTAAAGAGCGGTATATCAACTTTCAAGATTCATGCTAGTAAAATATAGAACGGTTCATGAAGAACTCCTAGAAAATAGATAGTTATTTTATATATATAGGTTGATCTTAGAGTTATTCTCAATAAGGAAAAAAGGCTCTCATGAATATGTGATTGGATCATACTAATTTCATTGTGAAAAAACAACAGAACCAAACAGTACATAAGAAGGTATACCAACCACTCTAACATCGCCATGTAATGATAACAAAAAATTAAATGATAATAATATAATAACCATTGATAATGGGGTAACCCACTCCATATTCTAACTAATATTCCCCTCTCATACCCTAAAATAAATAATCTAGGTGCTCCCAATTCTTCATGACACACAGCATCACATCCCACCTGAACACACCAAGGCCACAAAACCACATCAGATCCCACTTGTAGTCAATTGGTCCAAATACCACATCATATCCTATATGTAGACTCTTATACACATAATACATCATATTCTAAAAATACCTAGAGAATTAGAAAACAAATATCCTTAAAGACACATAGGGAAACACCACAAAACTCATCTAGAAAACACATAGAAAAACATAACTATCCCATACACACTTTGGACCCACAATCCAAAACCTATCTAAAGAATCATTTTATACCACTACCTAGATGATGGAACTACGAATAGCGGGTGTCCATCCATCCATCCTCTATCTATGATGTTTGGGTAAGACACCCTTTTTTATGATTATTTGGGTGTTCTACACATACTGCTCCACCTGGGTGGGGTGCATATATAATTCACGAGGGAAATAGAATTATATAAATATATGATACCAAAAATTCACGCCCAACATATTTTGTTTCAAGAAAACAACCATCTATCTACAATTCCAATCTTACTTCTAACTCTAAATTGAACTACCACAAAATAATCCAAAATATAATTCCAATTCCCAACCAATTTTTTTATACAATTAGAATTAATCATTCACAATTCATTTATTCATCCATAGATATACCAACCCATTCCAGGACCATAATTTATTAATATATTCCATTATTATCTGGAAATCTACAAAGCACAACACATAACAAGAAATGAAACAACAAATCAATGCACATCCTAGTCACATACCCATTACGAAACACATTAATCCACTACACAATCAATCTATCAATCAATATGAGATTCAATCACACATTCTGAACCATCCCACCAAACAAAACCTAGAATCCCACAAAAAACACACAATCATTGTCACAATTATATCACTATTCCAACATAAAAAACATATGTTCCTGATTTAATAAAGCATAACTTATTTAGTACATCTTGATAATTCGAGGGTTGTCATAAAATCTATACAGTCACATGGAATCCAATTGTTTGATGGATGTTTGTGGTTTACCAGTTCCCATATAGCACGATACCACAACCACCAAAACCAAACAATAAGACACAATAGATATATCCATTCCAAAAAATCCACTAATGAAAACCATTTTTAGGGGGATATTAGACCATTTAAATATAATATCTTAATCAATATGAAAATATGTTAAAAGCGTGATATAATCCAACATAACCCTTTAAATTCAATTAACCAGTTTTTTTATTGATTAAGCCCACAAAACCATAATCTACGGGTAACCACAAAAAACCCCTCTCATATAATGCACAAATAACGAGAGATAATGGACTCCATACTTCAAAGGGGTTTCAATGTTCATTGCATGGGAAATGATCACATAACTGCTCTCAGCTCACTTATCCTGAAATATCTACCTCAATTCGAGGATGTAGCTAATCCACAGCAACAAAAACATCTGATGGTGAACCCACTAGGAATCATGGATAAGAACATATCATGGATTAATAATTAGATATGCAATATAATGATACCGAAACCAAGGGAAAATACTCGAATAAAATGGGAGAACATGCCATGGATCACCATAGATCACTAATGTGTAATCATTGCGATCAAAAGATTGAATAATAAGGAAAAAGGATTGAAGAACTCCTTGGCGCGATTGAGGGTCATCTAGAAAGAGAGATATTTTAATAGCTGTACGATTTGAGAAAACCTAAATAGCTAGAATTGTTTAATCATTACTACATCATAGGATTACACAAAATGGGATCCCCTATCATGCCATGAAATCCCTCGAGTTCTACATCCTCTAAAAACATTTCACTTATTGGTTTATTTTTAATTTTCAATCCTATAAGTATTGGATGTCATGAATCAACATGGAAAATCTATAAAACCAAACTTTGGGTAGTTAAATCATGTTATATGATATTTTACCTCTCTATATTAGTCTTTTAGGAGCTGAATTTCTCTAAACTTCCTCTTATACTCCTCAGAACACTTCTAATTACACGAATCTCAATGTAATAGACCAAGAAGGACCAAACCATTAAATTATGCACCAATAATATTATTTTAATCCTCGAGAATCCAAACCATGAACAAGAAAAATGGGGTCAAAAAAACAACCATAGGGGTTAACTTTCATTAATCCTACCCGACATGAAACACCACTAACAACCAAACCAGTCAACATTAAATGATAAATTACACTTTGATGTTTGAATGCTATAGTGGAAACCCTCACATATACGAACACCTCCTATGACACTTGTAAACCAGCCTTATCATGATATCTCAATCAACAACAAGAGACATATCATGATCAACACAACCAAATTATCTGAACACATGAACCAAATAATTCCATACTCCATGTCAAAATATTACCCACTCTAATTGGCACTAAATTAGCCACTTGGGATTAATCGCATCACAGTTAATACGAATATATATGGAATATATCCCTCCTGTTTCCATGCTTCATGAATTCCTCACACATTGGACCTAAAATAACACTACCAAGGGTAAAAAACATTTCATTGAAAATGGATACCGCAATACCTTTAAAAACAAAATATATCATATCCAATCTCAAAAAAACTCTAGGTACTAGTCATTAATATGTGTCTCTCACTCCTAAATACTCTCCTCCTGACCACCATGCCTCCACAACACATGATCCATATGAATGTTCCTTCCACAACACACCTTCTTCTAATGATCTTGGATCTCTACTATAAATTCCACATATGTCCAATCAGCCTTGATATCTAACTCTCCCTATTCAAGGAAATGGGTGTCATCATGAATATACCTATGAAATTGAGGGAAGTGGAAGAATTCATGGAACCTATCTAACTAAGGTGGAACTACTGACCGATACGCCACTTCGCCAACTCTTGAAAAATCCTTGAAGGATAAAAAAATCCAAGGAGAATAATTTCCCCCTCTACAAAACTACCTCTAACCTTGTAAAGGGGAAACCATCATGAACACATGTACCCCAACCACAGTTTCATAGGTCCTCCTCCTATGTTTGACATTTTAATTCTTGTCTAGAACCAATTTCATACTCCCATGAAGGAGTTAAACATTATCATTCATTCTTTGTACTACCTCAAGACCATGAAAAGATGTCTCCATAACCTCTAAGTAGAAGAAAAAAGAACAACATAGTCTCACACACAACACCTCAAATAGATCCATTGATATGGTAGAGTGAGTGATATTATTATATGAAAAATATTCTAATTGAAGGTGTCATACCGATTATCCTATTATGTTTAAGACACTATCCCACTACATATCCCCCAATTTATGGATTTTATTCTCTATCTACCAATACGTATGTGGGTGGATGGATGTTTTGAGGCCCAAATGTGTGCCAAAAGAAGCCAATAATATCCACCATACTCATGAGGGAATCCATGCATCCTGGTCCAAAAAACGGATATCATAATCCCATGCAACGACAACACATCATCCACATATGTCTTGGCTATATAATCATTTATTCCCAACTCTTTGTTGGCTATGAAGTGTGAAAATTCATCTTGAAGATCCACTACTATACATATAACAGCATATCATCCTTGATCCATAGGAAACCATATTAATAGATACTAATGGGTTTCATCCCACATTAACTTGATGACATCAAAAGGGTTCCAAAAAACTACTGGGAACATTTTTATCATCCTTTAGCTACTGGAAGACCAGTCATCATGACAGAAACTCTTATACTACCCGTTTTATCCCGGGAAACCAATAAATTCATAAATACCTGGTACATGTTTTAAATACATATGTGTACCTCTAAGGGCGAGTCATTAAATTCTTGATGTACTCCCTCACACGTTATTGTTAGAAAAAAACCTCTCATAGAACAACATCCGATTTGGAACATCCACTGACCATCCCTCTTGAGAATCACCATGAAAAACAGAATCACATAACACATCATCATCCATGTCACTAAATAAATACTGATCCACTAGTTGAATCAATGATGATTGTAATAACATCTGGAACAAATAGCCTCAATCACCATCCATTTATCCATTAAGGATCAAGGATTCCAACTCCTCCATCTCTTTCCAGGGGTCTATAGTTTTACAAACATCTTCTATATACAAATGCAAACTCAAAGAATCAGCCACCACAATAACCTTTAATGACTTGTTTGATATATTCAAATAATTATCCTAAGGAAACTGCATCCACATCTGCTACCATTGATTTAAATCAAAATAGGATAAGATATAACTTAGTCTATTATGGTCAATGAAGACCAAAATTTACTCCCCAATGAGGTAATGCTCCCACAAAATCAATGATAACTTTACCGCTGCTAAATCCATATCATGGGTCGCATATATAAAATATGGGGAATAAATTCCATAAACTATAAGCAATCAACGCAAACTACTGCATCAAGATGCAACAAAAACCTAGATAGAAATCATCACAATATATCTCAAACATCACCCATCCTCTAGAAACCATAGAATTGGAGAAAAAAACAACATCCCCTTCAGATAACCAAACACAATATGGAACTTCTCACTCCATAAAAATGACTTTTACACTATAGTTAGAGATGTCAGAAGGTCTATAACATGAGAATAATCTGGTCTAAACCTCAGATAATGGAAAATAAGACCAAAATAACTAGAAATTTCTCTAGGATTATTGGGTGCTTCTTAAGAAACAAATAATTCACCTATTTTCTAAAAATATACAAAACATGCTGGGACACAACCATTCCTAGGGAACAAATTTTTTCATGTCGAAAACATAGACACAAAAAGAATTATGTTGAGTTGTTGTCATTGAATAAATGACATGATAGTTCAGAGATTCTCAGTGTGATCCTCCTTTAAATTTGTGTAGATCATGAAATATTTGATGAATATGATGAAAAAACATTCCACGAACTCAAAAAATATGGAGTTCATAAAACCTATAATCTCAAATGGTGTCATTGTAACACTGAATGGAATGAATACGAAATCGATGTGTCAATACCTAAATCCGAATATAGTATTTAGGATATTTACCTCTTTCTCACTTATATCATGATGTCCATACTAAAAAAGGATATTGGAAATCCAACTTTCACCTATAATCTAGTTGAACTAATTGTTTATACTCAGAATAACATAACAATTGTTGACCATCACCTGATTCTGCCTTCTAGAAGACTATGCAAAACATCATACTACATTCTGCCTTCTATGCGATCAACATTGGAGCACCCCAATGAAGATAATATGTTGGATAAAACCTTTACTCATCTGATCATCTATCTAAATCCTTAACTCCTGTAACTCAAAAGTATCCATGAAATTAGGAGACATCAAAATCATAGAATCACAGTGAAATTACCCGACCCCAATTGCCCAGAGTTGGTGGATAATTACATTACATTTCCATAATTAAATGAATGTTATATCCTAATGGAATGAATATTTTATTTTATTTTTAATGATAAAAACATATATATGTTCAAAAGTAAAACTTACATAGAAATAAAACATATATGTTTTATTCAGAACGTCTACAACTATAAGTTTATCCCTACAGGTCATTCCTAATAAATTTATTCATATCCTATCAAATGGAAACATAAGAAAGGGGTGAGATAAAACACTCAGTAAGGGTAAACAATATAATAGAATACATCATAAATATAATCATTAGTCATGGTGAATAATTTAAAACACATGCATTAATAAAATAATAAACTTGAACAAGTTATTGTAGAAATTTGAGCTGATAAAATATTTAAACAATAAAACAGGATCTTAGGTATTCTACTTGTTGATCAACCACATAAAAATTGATTTTCTATCTTCATAATGAGGGAAATTCATATTTTTTACATTTACAAATATTTTGTCAATTTCTCGGCAAAGGCATCTAAGAACGGTTAAGGCCATGGACAAAACCATATATATAAATGGGAAAGGAATCAATGAAGTCCATATCTATTTATATAGTGAGAACAAATGATGCATCGAGGGTCAATAGATGGAAAAACATATCAAATAATATGTCCAATGATTTATTATTAAGAATGTGGAAAAACATAAACAATAAATACATTCATATTGAAACTAAATAATTAAATGTAAATAATGTTCTCGGAAAATAATACATAAACACTATAAATTTAGAATAATTTAGTGAATGATATCAAGAAAGAATATCGACCATAAAACAAAGTAGAAATCGTTAAATAAAATATGGTGGATGATATCATAAAATATTAAACCCGTTTAATAATAATAATCAATAAGAGTGTTGATATAGGTGAAAATACTCTTATATAATCGTTCAATAATTTTTGAGATAAATACCATTAACAGTGAAAACATGATTTATTTTGTTAAAATAGTTTTATAAACCCATCAATAAATTTATTTAGTTTTATCATAAGCAAATGAGTGTTTTTTTGAAGATAATGGTTGAAATATTAGATTATAGAGTTTCCATGAAAATGATTGATGATTTTATAAATTCCCTTGAACAAGCTTCTACCTCAGAATGCATTTTGATTTTTCCATTTATAACATCTAACTACCCTTAAAATAAAGAAGGATTATTGTTGATAAAAATATATAGTAAAATTAAAAAGAGTTTATGAGGATAAAATAATAATACATAATAATTTCATTGATCTAGGTTGACAATAAATATAACCGGAATGAAAATTTAGGTTTGGGTGGAAAACACATTCCATAAGTCTGAATGTGTTCTTCACTTGATCATAATGACTAGAATAATAGTATTTTGGTACATAAATTATTGATTCCAAAAACTATTATACATTTAACTGATTTATTATAACCTTATTAGGTTAATTCATGGCCTTTTCATGGGTAATGAGATTCAATTTAATTGTTTGGGATGATTTTCATCCATGGTTTTCATGACTGGTTGAATTATAATCATGAATGGATAATCATTCTAAGTGATAATGGCTTTCAGAATAGAATTTTTATTTTATTACATAAAAAATAATAATATTACATGTTTAATAATATTTTTCTCTATTGGGAGTGAATAAGAATATTTATATAAAACAATATTGCTAATTGTTTCAGTTAATTGGCAGTTCTAGATCCCAATGAACTCATTTTTACTTATAAATTAATATCAAATGAAGAAAAGGATTCCCAAGTAATAAAAAAGTTAGAATATATATATTATATTCAGGTCCAACCATAAAAATAGTTTCATGACCATAATTTAATATTTTAATTGACACTGAAAACTCATCGTCCTTGAATGTTATAAATTAACACATCTCAGATGGTGTTTTGATTTCTATTATTAAATTAGGGGATAAGAAACATGATGAATATATAATTAATTAACATAATATAACTCCAAAACATGAAATTTAATGGTTTCATAAAAACTTTTGGTTGTGAAGTGGTTAGAAATTATAATGAATTGAAAAGACCTAGAAATAAAAGGAATGGGAAGATGAATTTACCTCTTGAAGTAATCCTCCATGAGAGAATCTTAATGGAATAGTTTTTGATATTTTTTGACGCCAAGTTTTTCTGGTTGTGGTGGATTTTGGAGGATATTTCAGGTGAATGTAGGTAAGGAACACAGCTTGAGATTAGTGAATAGAAGAGGGAGTGGGGGGGGGGGGGTTACACTGGGGGAGAGGAGGGTTTTCGGATTATTTTACTCATTATTTTATTATTTTTCCTAACAAACCAAATAGTATTGATTCCAGTTATAACTAATATTAATATATTCATTTGAGTTCAATCCATATGTGCTTACATTGTGCATGAATCCAGAAATAGTGATTTTAACTAATAATTTCTACATAGGGTAAATTACCTAATTTTACTATTCATAAAAAATTTATGTTTTTCCAAAAAATCACAAAAAATCACCATAATAATTTTTCAATGAGTAGAATTGAAAAAATTAACTCCCTTTTTGAAAATAATTTTCTAAATATTATTAATTTAATTTTATATTCAATCATAATATATTCTAAAAATAAAAATTTTAAAACTATAATTCATTTTTATCACCTTCACAAATTAATCAATAATTAGTTATCTTATAACCATTAGACAATAAAATGTTAATATGATTATCTTTTCATAAGATTCATATTTCTATTTATATTAATATTCATTAGGGAATGTTATTATTCAACAAAAATTATGTTTTCTTTATCATACTATAAATATCATACTAAACACAACCATGTATGTAATGTTTTTGAAATTCAAATCACATAGGTGAAAAAATTAGTTTTATTGGATTTGTTTTAAAAAATTGGGGTTTATTAGAGACTCGTTGATTCATGAATTCAATATTAAATTTATTTTAAAAATCATGGGGTGTAACATTTTCCTCTCCATAAAAAAGTTTTCCCTTGAAATTTTACGAATGTTACCTCATTAAAAGATTTGGTTTGTTCATCATCGTATGATCCTCTTTCATGCATGTTTCTTTTCAGATTTTATGTGTTTTCCAATGTATTATTACCCGTTGAGTCATCAAATTTCTCAACACTTGTTCTTTGGTTTCAAAAATCCAGAGAGGCTCTTTCTAGTAAGATAGGTATGGTTCCAATCCCATACATTCATAAGTGAGGATACATGTTGGTTTTGTCTTGTATTATCTCTATAATGAGAGATGGAACACATTGCATAATTTAGACAGTCTAAGAAACATAGCAAAATGATATACAACAACTCCAATTAATTCCTAAATTTCAAATGGATATATGTACAAATGGATCAATTTCCATTTTTTCCCAAATCTTTTATCCCACTTCCATGTAGATACATTCATGAAAACCTGATCTCCCACATGATACACCAAATCCTTCCTTTGATTATATCATTGACTATTTTTCTTATTTGAGCTTCATTGATATGTCCTTGATTAGTTTTTATATCAACTATTGTTTCCTCCATATGCTCCAAGCCCAAAATCTTCGTTCCTCCAACAATATCCCAACATGTGGGTGTACGAAATGTCCTTCTGTACAATGCATTATATTGTTCTATTTGAATACATTCATGGAAAATATATCTGTAGGAAAACACCAATACATGTAAATATTTATCCCACATACCTTGAATATAATGTGTACATGATCTCAACATGTCCTCTAGGATTTGGATCATCCATTTTGATTTCGAGTCCACTTGAAGGTGATAAGTAGTACTTTATCGAAGCTCGGTATTCATACATATCTGAATAATTTTCCAATATATTAGTGTAAATAATAGTTCATAATCAGAAAACATTGAGAGAGGTTCTCCATTAAGCATAAATAATTATTTGATATAAAGTCTTTCTAGGCATTATTGTGGTAAATCGTACCTTTTAGCTAGGAAATGTGTATATTTCTTATGTCGGTCCAAAATTACCCATATTTCATCATTCTTTCTTGGAGTTTTTTGAAATCCAGTGAAAAAAACCATGGATAGGTCATCCAATTTCCATGTAAGAATTGGTAGAGGGTACATGACTCCACTACAATGTTTCCATCCAGTCTTGACTTGCTGATATACTAAACATCATGATTCATAATTAGAAATTTCTATCTTCATGTTACCCCACAATAAATATTCGTTAAAATATATCTAAAATTTAGATCTATTAAATAGTATAGAGAAATTATACCTATGATAATATTCCAATAACACCCCTTCCATCTGTAGTATATATGGAATGTATAGCTTATTCCGAAATTTTAGAATTCCATATTCACACATAAAGTAAGCCAACTTCCCATCTTTCACAGCATTAATTTTACATTGAAGATTCACATCATCAAACTGTGAAGCTTTAATTCATTCCCATAAATATGGTTGGGAAAAAATTCATAAAATTATTAATTTTTTATCTTATTTTATTATTATGATATCAATTCTCCCTAGATCTATCAATAAAGGATCCTTTTCAGTCCTCATTTTGTTATGAACTCCATGATACTTCCTACTCAATGAATCAACTACCTTGTTATCATTTCTTGGGATCTATTTCATGGAACAATCCCAATCCTGAATTGTTAGATCCATCGTTATTTCCTCATGATGACTTATCTCTATGATAAGATATATTTTAGAGTCTTAGGATATGTATACATCTCACATTTTTCACCATAGAGAAAATGTTTCCAAATCATCAGAGAAATGATTATCGAAGCTAACTCAATATCATGAGTATGATAGTTATGTTCATTCATTTTTAACTACCTTGATACACATGAAATAACTCTATAATTCTGCATAAGGACACCACCATGTCCTTTTTTTGATGTGTTATTATATATCACAAATCCATCATTCCACAGTGGTATAATTATGTTCAGATCATTCAAAAATATCTTCTTTAATTAATTGAAATAGTACACACAATATCTGTTCCATATGAACTTATCACCATTACATGTATGCTTGGTCATTGGGCTGTCTAAATGGGTGATGTTATGAATGAAATCCTAAAAACAACCTATGAAACCAACACAAATATGTACCTCAGATATTTCCATTGTAGTAGGCCATTCTTGCACAACCTTTTTATTTGCATGATATTCAGATATTCCATCACTGGGGGGTAATGTTTCCATGAATGGAAACTGACTGAAGCAAAATTCACACATTATAATATTTCCATATAAATCATCTTTTCTATGTGTTTTCATAATAGTGTGTTAATGATTTTATAGATCCTCGTAGAATTTGGAGTATACCAAGATATCATCAATAAATAACACCACAATGTCATCAAGATAATACTTTAAAACACTATTCATTATATATATGAAAATAGATGGTGAATTAGTCAGTACAAAAATGTATTATTGTAAACTTGTAATTCCCATACATGGTGTAAAATGTATTCTTTGGAATATCAATCGTCCTCACATTCTACTGATGATATCTAAAATAAAGGTCAATCGTCGAAAAATATTGGGCTCCATAAAGTTTATCAAATAAATCATCATTGGGAAGTAGGGTATACTTGTTCTTTATTTCTATATCATTGATCTCCCTATATTAAATGCACTACATCATATATCCATCTTTATTTATAATTAAATAAATAGAGGCTCCCCATATAGAAACACTAAGTCTAATAAATCTTTTATCCATTAATTACTCATTTTTTCATTAGTTCAACTAATTCCACAGTGTTTGTTCTGTATGGGGTTTTTGATATAGGCTTTGAATTTGGATATAAGTCAATGGAATACTAAATTTCCCACTATAGACGATGTATAGGTAAATCATCTGGAAACAAAAATAATATTCTTTCACAATAGGTATGTTCTCTCTTTGAGCATTTGTTTCTTTATCCCTAGTTATTGAATTCCCATCCTCGCGAATAATTGAAGTAAGTTTATCTTATGGGGATGTATCTTGATGAGAATCAGATGGTCATGTTTCTTCTCTAATGATAAGGGATTCCACACCATCCTCAAATATTTTATCCACCATTTTCATGTAATATATTTTCACATCTTTGTTAGAAATCCAAACCATAACAAGGATTGTATCAAATTCAATAGTGGTTTTGTTAATAAAATCCATAGATAAAGTGCACTTATATTCCATAATGGTGATATCATGACACAACATTCTTGTGATGATAATCCCCTTTTGTATTCTACGAGAGACCTCTCATACAAAAAAATGTAAATATCATATTTTCATGGAAAAATGGGAAGATATGAATGATTGTGAGGATATATAATCATATAATGAAAGTTTTATGTTTGTGGAAACAATAAATATACCTTCTAAAATTTCAATAGGAATTTCAATATTAGATGTTTTGGTCATATAATCTTGCCCCTACTCCAATGGAATTTCATGAGGTTTGTTTCCTTGAAGCATTGGAAAATCATTTGAATAGTGTCTCATATTTAGAAAATTATATCACAGAACATTAATAGCTTCATTCATCCCGTTGAAAACATTGACATGTTTTCATTTCTACCCACACTTATATCACACCCCTTATTCTTTTAAGATGACACTAGGGTGTTTCCTTCTACAATTATCATATGGCGGATAATCAACTCTTCCATTATTCTCCATTTCATTATCAACTTTTCCAGTGTTTTCAGAAACCCTATAATTTCTTTTATTTCCTTTGAAATAATATGTCTTAGAGAACTCCTTTTTCATCTTGATAGCACATGAGACTATATATTCATATAATAAGAATGTTTGGAAGACCAACGCCTGCCAGAGGAATGTATTTTTTCCATTAAAGAATCAATCAATCAATCTCGTTGGATTACATATATAGTCAACATCCTCTCATTCTAACCTTGTAAAGTTAGCTTCATAATTTTCAATATTAAAAGCTTCCCTTTTCTGAAAATTCATAAACAACCTTTTCATATATAATATAGATTCATGAGGAAAGTATTTCACTAAGAAAAGTTTAAAAAATTCATTCCAATGCATGTTATATATTTCATCATCTTCCTTTGTCTTTTAAATTAGTGACCGGTATTAATAATGATCTATCAACTTTTGGTAGACATACATGACAAACTTCTACCTTTCATTAATTCTCAAGGCGATAAATATCATTAATAAAGATCTTATGCACTAATCCACTACAAAAGGGTTTCTAGTCCCATAAAATCATGAAGGCTGTTATCACATAAAGATATATGGCATAACACCTCCACATTAAGGATCCAGATTCTCCATACGGGTATGGTTACTGTTCATAACATGAGTATGCTTTCCTAGAATAGTTAAATGTTTCTATGTACCAGTCACAATCCCAGACCCAATATCTTTATCTTGCAAAGGGGGGAAATACATACATTGGATACATATGTTCATGTGGTTTCCATTCCTTCTATAAGGATCCATTTCTAAATAATGGCATACAATACATTTTTTTTATGAATCATAATGTATAATTTAAATGTATAAAAATACATAACCTATATTTAAATATTATACATAGCTAATATCATAATCATAATCAACGTTTATTTTAGAGAATATTTACATTTAAACCCTTCATAATGGATTGTAATGAAATTGTAAATTATCTACAGCATATACTTTTTTAGTGTCAAACTAGGTGTGATGTATGTACCATTGTCTTGTACCAGGATACCCCCACTCATGGCTGAAAATCCTTGTTAGTGTTTTCACTCCTAGGAACATCAATTCTAAAAACACGTCTACAAGTAGTATCCAGACAAGGATGTACATTTTAGAAAGTTCCATTTAATCTATTCCGTACAAAAAAATTCATTACATTCTTGTTTGTTTATCCTCAAAGACTACATCAAGATATTGTTCACCAATATAGATTTTCTAGATTCCATGTTATTTACTAAACATTCTTAGATACCAACTGTTAAGACCTGACAACAGTTTCATGGAACTCGTTCCTTATTGAATTAGATTGTCTAAATTACAATAAATTCTTATCTTCCATGAAAAAATATTTTAGTATATTTGGAATTATATATACATACATAAGTTCAACACTATAATTTTAAATTAAATACATCATATATGTTTTTTTGCGAACATCCACAACTATAAGATTATCCATAGTGGTCATTAATTATAAATATGTTCATTTCTTATGAAATTGAATCATAAGAATGGATTTATCTCAAACGATCAGTAAGGTAAAAAATATAAAAAAAAGATATCACAAACATTATTATTATGAATAGTGAATAATTAGAAAAATATTCCTTAGAAAATAAATATATATACATAATGGCATGGATATGATTCGAGTATATATTTCCACAATAAAACAAAATCATGGGTATTGTACTAGTTGAATAACCACATGAAGTTTTAATTTATAGCTTCCTAATGTTGTAAATGATTATATCTGACAATATAAAACATATTGTGAAGGCCTCAACCAAGACCTCTAAAATCGATTAATGCCTCAGCCAAAACCATATCTGAAAATGGGAAAGGCCTTTGGAATGCCCATAACTATTTTCCTCATGAGACCTACCGATGCATCAATGGAATATATTGGGCCCCACCTATCAAATAATAAGTCCAATTAATTCCTATAAAGAATGGAGATAAATAGAGACAATATATAGATTCATATTGAGAATAACATATGAATTGTAAATAACATTCCCTTAATATTCAACATAAACACTAACCATTTAGAGTAATTTGGTGAATGGTATCAGGAAATAATATCCACCATAAAAATAATCATAAATAATTAAATAAAATAGAGTGGATGATATCATTATAACATTACCTCCAATTAATCATAATAATCATCAAGAATGTTGATATACATGAAAATTCTCTTAGAAAATAATTGAGTAACTTTTGAGATAAATACCCATTACATTGGAATGAAGATATCTTTTCTGAAAATCTTCATATAAAAGAATAAATGATTTATGGTAGTTTTATCATATTAAAATGATTTTTTGTCAAAATAATTGTTGTTAAAAACATAGTATGTAGTTCCCCTGAATATATGTGTAGATTTGATAAATCCCCTAGAATGGAGCTTGTATTTCAGAAATAAATTGGAATGTTCCTTTTAAAACATGTAACTACCCCTTAAATATTTAATGATTAGGGTTGGTAAACATATATTGAACACTCCAAAATATTTTATGAGGAGTAAATAATAATAAATAATAATTTCATTGAGTTATGTAGACAATAAATTTAACCCTAATGAAAATGGAGGTTCATGTAGAAACCCCTTACATTAAGTCGGACAATGTTCCTCCCATGATCTTAATGACATGAATAATCAAATATAGGTTAATAAATTAATGATTATTAAACCTACTCAACATTTAATAGATTTGGTAAAACCTTTTCAAGTTTATTCATGACCATTTTATGTCTAATGATATTCAATTTCATTGTGTTAGAGTGTTTTCTTCCTTGGTTTACATGACCAGTTTTCTTATATTCATGTATGGATAAACATGTAGAATGATAACGTCTGTCATGTATGTAATTTTTATGTTATGAGTGAAAAAATATAATATTTCATGTTAATAATATTTTATTCCTTATTGGGAATTATGATGAACCACTACATAAAATATTAATGACAATTCTCTGGGTTAATTGGTCGTTCTTGATCACAACGAACACATGTGAATTTATAAATAAATATCATGTGTAAAAAAGGATTATAGAACCTTATATAAGTTATAATACATTTCTTATAGTATGTTACAACTATGAAAATGGTTTCATGACAAAAAATGAAGATATTAATAGAAACTATAAACTCGTTGTCCTAGAATGTGATAAATTATCACATCTTGGATGATGTATTCATTCCAAGTATAAAAAATTGATAAATGAGACATGATAATATATTATTATATTATTATAAAAAATTATATTACATTTTTTGAAATGTATTTATAACAACATATGAATAAAATGAGTTGAGGAATGAAAAATAAAAAACAACTTGAAATAAATGAAAGGAAAAGTGGAATTAACATGTTGATGTAATCTTCCTTGAAGCCTCGATAGGGAAGAGGAATTGTTCTATTTAAGACATCAACGATTTATTTTCATGTGAGAGGATCTTGGGAGGATATTTTACCAGAATATTGTATATGAACAATTCGTTAGACCAGTGAAGAGATAAGAAAATGGGGGTTGGGGTGGGGGGTAAATTGTGGAGGAGAGGACGTTATTATAATTATTTCACTAATTATTTTATTATTTTGATAATGAAATACAATAGTATTTATTCTTATAAACAATAATATAAATATCTACACTTGAGGTCAAACCAACTATTCCTACAATAGCCATGGTGCTAGGAATAGTGAATCTAACTGATAATTTATATATATGAAAAATTACCATATTTTACTACTAAAAAAATTGAGTATTTTCAAAAAAACCAAAAATTCACGTCAACCATTTCCCAATTTATAGAATTAATAAATATACTAATTTTTTTATAATTATTTTATAATTATTATTAATTAAAATTTTCTATAAAATCATAATTTATTTGAAAAATAAAATTTTTAAAACTAAAATTTGTTTTATAACAGCAAAAAAATCAGTATCTCTATATATTTTAACCATTAGATAATAAAATAATAATATT
Source organism: Viscum album (assembly GCA_963277665.1). Lineage (NCBI taxonomy): Eukaryota > Viridiplantae > Streptophyta > Magnoliopsida > Santalales > Viscaceae > Viscum > Viscum album. The sequence continues at coordinate 1,183,871,966 of OY728161.1, read as the reverse complement.
ATTTACATTCATAAGGGTTATATTACTATTCATATAATAGTTTATAAGGGTATGTTACTATTCAATAATAATTTATTTTGTCTTATCAGACTCTAAATATCTTATTGAATGCAACTGTGTATTTCAGTTTTTTGAAATTCAAATCACACTGGTGGAAAAACTAATTTTATTGGCTATGTTATAAAAAATAATTATTTTAAGAGAGTCAATTTTTCATGAATTCAGTATTAAATTTATTTTCAAAATAGTGGGGTGTTACCCACTGGTCTACAAGTCCATCCAGAACATCATGTCACCTTTAGGGGTTACAGTCACACCCTCTTCAGAGAAAACATTCAAGGCATCCCCATTAACCTTGTGGAATTACAGCATCTCAGTGTCCACCAATTCAAATGAGAGCTCAACCAAAAATGAATGAAGAGTCTCCACATGACAAATGCCCACCCAAACAACATCTCTCGCCAAAAAGAGCTACACAAGTCCCTTCCACATTTGAAGCACAACTCCACCATATTTAATTGATAATATCATGAGTAAATTTGAACATGTCTATGCTGAGAATTACATCGTATGGTTTCATCATTTAAAAGAAGAATAATCCATGTGATTCATGTCGTCACATCATCATTTTATATCAATATCCCAAATCCAAAAATTTGGTCTGACCTATAACAGATGTCCTAAACAACAAGTTAACTAGAAGCCACTCTACGGTTTGTCCTAGAGAATGGGAAATACAAGGTACGACAAATGATTTTGATTCTCCTGAATCAAAAAACCACATATTAATGGCTACTAAATCACCATATCACGACTTTATCTATCTCTTTTCTATCCTAAACTATTACCTTTTATGCATGCAAATAACCTTTCCCAAATCTTGTTCCCCTCAACTGATGACAACCTCTAAAACCATGTTTGGGATCAAGTCCCTATGAAAAACCCTATGGTTGGACACCAACATCTTCATCTCTACTCGGTGGAGTATGAGTCTACAATCCCTTTGGGTAAAACTTCCTAACTAGAAACTACTACTATGGATGGAACTGAACCTATCCTCCTGCACAAAACATTGCTCGGGCAGGGAATTGAAAATATCTATGAAAATGGTCTTGGGCCGCAAAAAAGAAACATCTCGGCTTGAATCCCATCGAATGGGAATTAGATCCATTTGAACCAAAAGGATAGAAGAGAAAATACAATGGTCGATGCCCAGCTAGTCAAAATCTCAATGGTCAAATGTTAGGGAACCTACCACTAACAACACCTACCCTAAAAGAACTCCACTGGCTTCCTCCTCATGAATGAAATCCTCACGAGTGAATCCTATCAATAACCTTCACCCTTTTATGGACCTCCAGATATGTTGGAAACCTAAAATGTGTAATGGAATAAAAGATGGAAGGGTGTTAGGCCTCCTTGTTCCACCTCAAATGAGAGTCCTCATCTGAAATGAGAGTTGGGGTGAAGAGAATAATATTCATGATTATGATCCCCAGTTCCCACAGTAATGTACTCCCCTAATAAATGAATTTACACTCCTACCACTTGTCAGAATTCAATGTTCATGAATGGAATTATACTCAGAAATCATTCAGAAACTCAAACCAAAACATGTCTTCCTCATCCCTCTCCCTCAGATATTATTTATAGTACTGATGCGTAGCTACCCGGATCTGAACCACTGTCATAGAAACCCAGTAATATGTTGAGTATAGGGTCAATATAAAGGTGATATAATGATCCTTCAGAAAAATATATATCTACATATCGGAAACACTACCACCGTACTCTCCCATGGACCGCCTCTAGAGAGAACATATCATTCTATGCCGATGGTCCTCCTCCTCCACTGGATCAACCCACTTCTGATCAATGAGATCAGTGTGCTAAACCTCGACCACCCAAGCCAGACATAATCAATGACCAGGTTCTATATATAAATGGTAAACAAGGACTTACATAGCCATCATAGTATGTAATTTAATTTAAAATTTATTTTAAATCATGAATTTTCATTCGTTCTCAATTCCACAAAACACAAAATTCAATAAAAAGTCTTTGTTATGCATGCACCTTTCCAAGTATCTCAACACTAAAACTTTTGTATCCACACTTGTAATTTTGTAGTATCAAATTGCTTCTACTAGATCACAATGGGACATAAAATACTATGTACTAGATGGTCTTCCCAGTCCGATGTCATGCACTAGGATCACCTGACTATGTTTCCCAACAAACCCATGAAATCCTCAGTATTACTAACACCAAACTCTATCCTATCTCTCTACCATAACCTCTAATACCATTCGGTCATGGCCCCCTCCCTCCAAAGAGGCCCCTCCTAGACTTTCAATAGATAAAGAGAGATAATGACTCCCATTTACCACCACTAGTAGGCCAAGGGTTGACAACCAACACTAATTGAATACAAGGATAACAAAATCGGAGGCATTACCCTTTTGTAACGAAACAATATACTTAGGTAATCTATTTAATCCCAAAACTACTATAATATTTAAATATTAATAAAATTATTTTTCATAAAATATCTATCTTTAAAAAATTACTGATACAAAACAAAAATCTAAACTATAATTACCAAATGTATATTTGGGATGTGACACAATAACTATCCAGATTGGATCTAGTAACATCTAGAACGTTTTGTGAGTCATAAAATCATGAAAACATTCTTCTATATGTAATGTTTATACAAATTTTTACTTTGTTTGATACACAATGCCGCTCATGATCATATAATAAGATAATATTAATACCCCTATTATAAAACAATAGAACAAAACAACACATAAGAAGGTATATTTTTAAACACAAAATCAACACAGGATGTTCATCAAATTAAAAATCAAAAAGAATTTAATGTAAAGAAAACTGATAACAGGGTTCCCAGATATAAATTAGCTATTATTTTCTCCTCTCACACAATAACAGGAAACATTCTTACACTCCCACATCTACCAAACAAACCACATCACAAACCGTACAGACACACACACCTAGTCCTCAAAACCACATCCAATTTCACTTGAAGACACATGGGCCACATAACACATAAAATCCCACCCACATGCACATGTGCCACATACCAAATTACATGAAACAAACTCATGGGAAAGAACAAAAAATATCATCTTAAAGAATCATGGGAAAACACAAAACATCTCAACTCGAAGACACTTGGGAAACCCCATCTCACTCGATCCCACATTGTCCCAAAAAATCCCAACCTACTCACACAATGCAATTGGAAACATCAAGGAACTACAACATACCTCAAACACAAAACATCACAACCCACCCACACACACCATGGACTCACAACCACATCACATCACTCCCACAGAAATTTGAGACAAATACCACCTCGCATCCATCTCATGGAAGCTGCGGACACTTACCACATCAGATCCTGAAAACTCCTAGGAAAGAATAACACATCTCATCATGAAAAACGTTGAGAAAACACAGAAACTCTCAACTCAAAGACACAAGAAAAATCCAACTCACCTGAACCCATATGGTCTAAAAAAATTACAACATACCCAATGAATGTCGGGATACCACACCATTGAAGATGTAGAAGGTAAGGGCTGGTGGCCATCCATCTATCCTTCTACTAAGTTCTTTGGGAAAGGCGTGATACCGCATGACTATGGGGGTGTTAAAAAAGAAGTTATATTCTTCGGTGGGGTGTGTATAGAAATTGGAAGGAGATCAAAAGAATATATATATATATATATATGACACCAAACACTCGTTCTAATCCAATTTTTTCTCAAACAAGCAACCATCTTTCAACACACCAATACTTAGTGTTTCTTCTAACTGAAATTACTACAGAACAAGACACAAATTTTGTACAATTACCATCCAATTGTTTTATACCCTAACCATTCTCTAGTAACAATTAATTTATTCAATACATTAACAATACCATCACAATTCAGTCCCAAAAAAATTTATTCAATTGTTTATTCATCCATTCTATTACTATTCTGGCATCAACATAGTACAAAATGTAACCAACAACATAACAACACATCAATGCACTGCCTAATTGCAACAGTGCTACGAAAGACTTCTCATCCATTCCATTATCCGTCAATATCTCATCACATGAGTCTATCACACCCTTTAAAACATCCTTTCATATAAAAGTAAAAAAACCCACACACCACACACAATAGTGCTACAAACCATATCACCACCCAAACCAAAAAATACATATATTCTAGACTAAATAAGGCATCCCTTTTTTAGATCCTCATGTAAATTAATGAGATATCACATATGATGGGCAATCCCATGGAATTTTTTCATATTCTTGGTGTATAAGAATAACCGGTTTCTATTTAAGATTATACCACAATAACCACAACCAATATAGAACACACATAAAATATAACCAGTGTCAATAAATCCATCAATGAAAATCAATTTAAGTGGCGTTTTCATCTTTTATAACCAGAATATGAAAATGATTAGTAATATTGTGGAAAGAATTATATAAAACCGAATACGCATATTAATTCAATTATCCTATTGTCTTTGAATAAGCCAAATCATCCATAATCAATTGATAACAAAAAAACCCCTCCCGCATGATTCCAAATTAATGATATATAAGGGAATACCTACCACATTTGGATTTCATCGTTATTCTCATGATAACATATTACATTACATTCCTTGTATCACCTATCCCACATGATATACATCCATTTTAGGATTTCACCGCACCACTATACCAACAACAACTGTCAAAAAACCCATTATTAATAATGAATAAATACATTTAATGGAATATCGAAGTGATGTGGTTGAAAATATGAAAACAAATAAGGGAAAATTTTATAAAATGAAGGGATAACATACCATTGATCTCCAATAAATGATATCCATATCAACAGAATGAATTGGGAGGATGATGGATTGATGATATCCTTGTGAAACCTATATAATGATATTGATTTGTCTAACCATAGGATTTTTGAATATCGAGCGTATATGTTGTTTTAAAACATTATATCCTTAGGGGATTACGTGATGTGAAATCCCCTTTAAAATGAAAAATCCCTCGAGGGCCACAATTTCCAGAAAAAGTGTCGCCTCCTGGTTTTATTTTATCATTCATTCACTGAATTATTTCACACCATTAATCAACATGGACATGGTGAGAAACAATAACTCATGTCTTGAAATCATTTTTAATGATGAGTATCCTCCTGGGATGTGGATTTTTACAGTAGAACGTCTCTATAATCCCTTCAATCCTCTTCTAAGAACATCCGAAGTCCAAATTGGAAAAGTAATGGACCGAGAAGGCATTGAATGTTAAAATCTTATAAGTTTGTGAGGAGTATTTCTTTACCAAATTGGGTGTTCTAGTTGCATAACCATATGAATTTTAGATAAAATGGTATAACTAAGGGTGATATGTACTAGTTTGAGTCCCCTGAGACGATTCAAGAAAAATTAGAGATTTCTCATTAGAGGGGTGGAATTTTTGATTAATATATGCATTGAGGATCCGTGAATCAATGGTTGGACATTTAGGCATGATCTTGAAAAGTAGATGGTATGTTATGAAATTTAATTACGGGGAGGTTCTTAGAGCACATATATCTAGATAAACTATGGTAAGAGAGAGGTGATGAATTCATTTCATAGATATAGGGTAATATTTCGGCGATAAACTATACATGATGCATTATAGACATATAATTCTTTTCTCCAGTATTGGCGTAGGATGAGATAGATATAGTGAAATGTTTCCTAGATGGACTAAATTGTTAGATAATGTTCGACGTTAAAATTTAAAAGATAAATAATATTTTTTTGGTGGATGATCAAACTATCATAACTGATAGTATCCTGAATATGCTTTCTTGATTCGAACATATCGTTTTCATTATATGAGAATGTGGAATGGATTCAGATAGAAGGAATCACCACTATGATAACTTTAGTCCGCTAAGTAGGATTTATGATGCATAGATAGAGGGATCGGTTTCATAGGAACAAATTCTAATGATTTGTCACTAGGGTGGTAGGCCAAGAAGGTTCTTTACATAGTTCCGCTGACCACAATTAGTGTATCTGTCATGAAGAATCATGGAAAATCTTCAAAAGTTACACATGTCTTAGTGACTCACTAGTAGTTATACAAGATCTAAATAGAACTTGTGTGTTGGAAGGGGTACATATTAACCATAACATAATGGTGGTTTGGTTCTACATTCAAAGGAAGTTGAGGATATATACATTGTTCTTCAGGGTAATAGTTCCAATACCAGGAATGTGTTGCAGCTCAAGGGGATCACACTGCATCCTATAGAATAGGGAATTGACAGCTGTTTGTTGTGTATCCTATTCTTTTAGATATCAATGATGTACCTTTGATAGTGATATGTAATATTTTTGTAGACATTATGTTTTCGAGTTCCTTATTTTATACTGATTCCTAGAGTTACTTGATTTTATAAAAAATGTCAATGGTTTGACCCTTGAGGTGGATATCGTGAGTGGGTTATTTATGATAGACACACATATGGGTGTAGGATCGAGAGACATTATCCTTTTCCAGGGGTTTTACTCAAGGATAGAGTGTACCTAATTATTTTGGATATTTATATTCATGAAATTTTAGGCTTCACCCTCCTTTTTGGAATGGACTAGATAGTAGAATATTGAGACCACATTGATTGTCACTATACAAGGGTTTCTTTTACATTTAATAATAGTGAAAAACATAATCATCATAGATTATGGGATGTATGTGAGGATTAGAAGGTCCAACTACACAACTATTAATAAATCTCCTAGCACATGTTTGTAATATATTTCTATATTATTCTGGGTGCTAAAATATGTTACATTCTATCCATGTGGGATTAGTTCCATGATTTAGTTCCTAATTATATCCCAGGGATTATAAATGAGAGATACATGGAGTTTACCACTGATTTGATGCTCATGGATGAGCCCGTTAAAATTCTATCATAATGAAGGGAACCGATAGAATATCAATAGCTCAAGACTCAGTTAGAGGAGTTTTTGTATAAATTGATTTCCCAAGATATGTATTCAAGAAATGTGTGGAATAAAATAACTATTCATGATTCAAAACCAGTTTTGACTCTGGTTACTCTAGGAACAAAATTTGGAAAGCACGAGGATGGGCATTATGTAGACCCTACATCATATAGGATAATCATTGGAAGCTTACAATATTGATGTTTAAACTTCAATATATTGCATTGAAATGTTCTTAGAGGCCCACATTCAAAGTAATGTGAAGGATGAAAATATAGTGGTTGTGAAACAGATAATGAGGCACATTCATGGTACTTATAATTACGGGTTATACTTTTTTATATGGTGATACAGTGGTCTCTCAATATATTCTGATGCGGAATGGGATCGAGATGTAGTGAACAGAAAGTCAACTAGTGGTGGATCATTCTATATTTGTGAGAAATGTGTTGGCAAGATAAGAAATAAACATGAAGGTAATTCACTTAGTACAGTTGATGTTGAATATATATCTTCTACAAAGACCTTCACTCAGTTACAATGGATGAAGTAGAAACGGGATGAAATTAACGATGGGGTGAAAAAATGAATGATTATTTATAATTATATCATGAGTTAAATTGATCTTAAGAATAATCTAGTTAAACATTTTAATATGAAACATATTGAAATATGATATCACTACATCATGGAAAAAGTTTATGATATAGTGATTAAAATGGATAATGTGGGAACTGATGCGAAAGTGGATGATATCCTGACCAAGACACTATCAGTGGCAGTGTCTGAGAAACATTAATTGAAACTCGGTTTTTATCCACCTCCTTGTTCATAAGGAGGTTACAAAATTTCCAACTCCCCATATTTATTTACTTTTTTTGTTAGTTATTGATTGTCTTGAAGGTATATAAGGGAGATATGATCTAGGTGGAGTGTGATTTGAGCTCCATAATAGATTATTATCAGGCTATGAGGTTGTTTCCAATGGGGTATATATGGATAAATTCAATTTGTAGAGCTCTGAATGTATTTATTTTTAGATTTCCAAAAAATCCCAAAGGGGGGATTATTCGAACTGAGGCAGTTCATTGCTAGAAATGGTGTGTGGTTTGTGTTTCTTTTCAATCCACACACGGGATTTACGAGTTTTCTTAAAAAGACATAATGATTTTTGAAATTTTACTTCGTGATTACAATGAGATTCATTATCAAAGACGGTGTTCACCGTGATTACAAGTATTTGATATTTGTAGTCATTGATGGAATGAATTGAGAAATTGATGGGTGCTGCGATGGGTTTTGATAGAAGACTTCGAGATGAAGATGAGATTTAAAAAAAAAATAAATTCCTTGTTTCTCTACAATGGGAGGAGAGCCACGAAAACGATTTTGAAGATCTGTAAAATTTGAAATGAGGCAATGGATCTTCACAATCTTTGGAATCTATAAATATCACACAACCTCCTTTCCTTTTCATCGATGTTTTGATGAAAAATTCCGTAAAAACTTTGAGTTCATGAAGAGCTTCATAACCATGTCATTCACTTTGTAATATATAATCAAGAAGAGACTAAAAGTCTTAGAATATATTCATTTCTTATATTAATAGGCAATTCTCTATGATGATGTATTTCATGTTGATGTAGGGATATTTGTGAAGTCATTTTGTTCTGTGATGGAATGGAAGTTTCGTGATGACAATTGTTTCTTGAAATTCATGGGTGCTTCACAAAATAGTGTGTTTTACAATGGAAATGGGGGTTTTTGGACATTTAGTAAAAGGGAATAAGGATTTAAATGAGAATAAACAGATGTATATGCTGAATGAAGAGTCTCATGTTGAGTCAGAGAAATGACTTTAAAGCCAAATTTATTTAAGCAACGTTCATGTTGATAAATAGAGTTTGACATCTCTTATATTAGTGATCAAGGGGGTGTTTACAGATGTTTACAAAGGGAAGTAGTGATCCATCCCTAATCTTTTGTAAGTAATGTTTTTATAGTACATAGTGAATTTGACAAAACTCATTTACACCACAATTGGTGAAGATTATTGGATTTAGTTATGACATAAACATTGTCGAATTATGCTCTTTGGACATATCCTTTTATGGTGAATGAAGTAAAAGTGATACGTAATCTTCTTTCACTCATTTTACTGAACAATTTGAATAATTCCTACCATTTTGGTAAAATGGTCCACAACTTGAAAATTAATACATTAACACCCTAATTCACCCATCCCCTCTCAGGGTGTTTTGGGGTCCTACAAATGGTATCAGAGGGAGGTTCCTAGTATTGGATATGTCTTGTACCATCATGGAGATGTCATCTATTGTCAAGGAATTTCACGTCATTGATGGAAGTCAATTTTGGAATTTGGAATGACATAATGAGATATTATCTACGAACTATTTGGGGGGAAGTTGTATTTTCTATTGTGCATGGAATACAATTAACAGATCCCAGAGGGTTGGAAATGATTGATGAAAAAAAATATTCTTGATGAAGATTCTAATGTGTTGAATTCTCTAACCACTACCCTTGCTAATAAGATATATCAAATGGTGATGAATTCTACCATAGAAATGACCATGCTGAATAAACTTGAAAATATTATTCATGGATATAGAAATGAGAAGGAGGTGATAATACAAGTTTGGAACAATAGGTTTAATGATATAAAGATGCATCATGATGAGAATTAAGAATCCTTATAGAATCTTATAACGGATGTGGTTAGATAAATTCAATGTCTATGTGATGAATTCTAAGAAATTGATATTATAATGAAAATATTTAGAAAATTTCCACCTTCGTACAATGAAAAATTTTCATCCCTTGAAGATGTTTTTTTCCAAACAATATATGGATGATCTAATTAGTATCCTAGAGGCATATGAAATTAGAGTCAAACCAGAAGATGATACAACTCGAGTATGCAAGGAAATAATGTTCAAATTGAAGGATAATATGAAAATCTTATAATATAGTAGTGGTGAAGAATATGAGGAAAAATAAATTCTCATTCCCATTTCCGTGAAATTCTATATGGGAAAATGGAAATTTAAAGGGATTTTACCTCTGGATTGCTTTTTTTATTGTAAATTTAAGCACATGGCCTCTCAGTTATCAAGAATGTTCGAAGATAAAGAATGACAAACTAAAAAATTGGGAAGAATCATAATAGTATTTTCCAAAAGGGATATATAAAATATAGAAATGATGTACTTAAGAATATTTTTTTCTATGATAAGGATGATCATGATAAGAGAATTTTATGAAGAAGATGAACAATAATTTAAAACTAGAAACCATTCTTCCATGATGGATACCATTAAAAATTTAGATCAATGGAAAAATAATGTTAGAGATAATGGGATTTAATATAATTATAATACCAAGATACAAATTAAAGAATATTTTAGAAAGTTTGTGAATAATTTTAAGAGATTCACCTGGTGGAAAGAAATACTGGAAGAATCATCAGAATATATTGACATGTTTAAAGCTAAAATTCAATTACTTGAACAACAGGTGAATGTACAGTCATCAGTCCTTGTATGGATTCATGACATATTGGAACAAATTCACAGAATTAGGGAAAGGGTAAAGGTCATCAATGAACATAACTTGAGACTCGAGGATATGTAAAAAATATATTGGGGTTCTAAGAAGATGTCACTTTTTTATGGAGTATGCTAAAAAGTGAATCAGGTTCAAAAAATGAAATGAATAAAATACAATTTTGTAGGTTCATTGATTCTAATTTTGAGAGATAATAAATGGTGTAAGGGAATTAAATAGATTCTGAGTGATATAAGACCATCAAACATGGGAAATAATGTAATTAATTGGGAATCCAAAACATAAAATGCTGAAAATAATGTGGACCAAAATGGAAGAAAGATGAAAGTTGATTATGTTGAAAAATCACCAGAATCACTAAAAAAGAGACCCTTAAATCAAAATAAAAGTATAATAGAATTTTATCCCTGAGCTTCCAAGAATGATAGAATGTCAAATGAAATTTCCATGGAAGAAGGAATGTGGAAAAATAGATGTTAAAAGATATTTACAATCATAAATATTCAGTTCTATAGTTATCTGGGCCATACCATGTAATATTGTGAAGAGGAAATGAGCTATCTGAGTAGAAGGATCTAAGAGTTTAAACAAGGACAACAAATTTATATCCTACAACATAATGAAATATCAATTTATATAGATACTATTTTTATGGTATCCTTTACCATTAATCTATTTATTACAGGCACAAGAGAGATAAGGACACGTCATTTCGATTTTTGAGAAAGGTCAATGGTCGTTAACAAGATAGTGTTTCTTTTTCAAATAGGTTTTCTCCACTAGAAGAATATTTTTACAATGAAGAACCCATTTACATGTAAGAGATAATTAAAAGGCCCTCACTTTCCTACATTCAATCCAATGTATCAAATAAATAAGATAACAAAATAGATTAATCCAACATTGCATAAGTATCATAAAAAGTTAAAAAAGAAACACGACCAAGCTTCTTAATAATGGGTGTCCATCTCAGTTGGATGTTAATGAAGACTTTTTAATGAATTTAAAGACGATGGTAGATGGACCCATACATTGTGGTAATTTTTTATCTCATAAAATCAATGTGAGTGGATGAATGGAACTGGAAAATGGGGAACTAATGAAAACAAAAGTCATTTTTCGGATGTCCTACATCATAATCTCTTCAGTGTGAGTCAGCTTGGTGACTTCAGAATTATAGTTACATTTAATTAGAATGACTGTACTATCTGGGGAATGATATAAATTCACTTTTGAAAGGATTTAGAATAGAATGCAGCCTATATTAGATTAATAGTAATGAAAATGGTTTATACATGACTATGGAAGAATAAAATAACCAGTGGAATTATATATTGGGGCACATCAATCATCAAGACATGGAGATGATAATAAAAAAAATTATTTTCATAGATATTCCCAAACTGAATCATGAAGGTGAAATGTCTTGTGACTATTGCATTAATGGGAAGAAGGTCAGCAATTCATATCATCTAAAGAGAAAAAGGGAATCCCATATTTTTGATCTCATTCATACTGACATATGTAGCCATTAATTGTTTTCATAACTAGTGTAGAAAGATAATTATTCCTCTTTATTGATGATTACAGTATAATGGATTGTGTTTTGGTTATACAAAGAAAATGAGAAGTGATTTTCTGCGTGAAAAAATATTGTTGAATCGTAGATAATGATACGAGAAGAACAATCAAAGTGTAATGATATTACAATGGAGGGGAATACACATCCATTGATTTTAAAAATTGAATGTAGAGTCACGGGATACACCATGAGGTAGCTGATGTAAGTACGCCATAGAAAAAATAATGTTGCTGAGTGTAGTAATAGACATTTGATCAACTTAGCAAGAACTATTCTGATTGAGAGTCTTATTACTCAAAATTAGTAGAATGAGGCCATTCAATATTTAGTTTATATTAGAAAATATAATAGGGATTTATATGTGTGAGACGAAGACACCATATGAATTTGGGCATGGTTGGAATCCCTATTTGAAATAAATTCAACATTTTTGAAGTAAATGTTTCATTTGAAAAAATGAAGGAAATCAAGAGAATAATGGATACAATGCAGATGAAGGAATTTCCCATGGATACCCAATTAATAGAAAATCAGACAAGGGTTTCAACAAAAACATGGGAAGGACTGTGGAAATCCATGATTTTATGATCATTGAATATAAAAAAGAAAATTCATTAAGGAATTAATATAAACATGTGATTAGATATAAGGAATAAAGTGAATATGGATCCAATAAAAATACATAAATAAAGGAATGTGTACAATACACTCATGAGCCACATTATTTTGTTGATTGTGATGAATAATTTTCTGAGGAAACCATGGTTTGAGAGAGTTCAGTTTAATATCAAATATAGAATCAAAGAGTAGAAATTGATCATTATAACATTATTGGGGATTAGACTGCACCACCACAAATGAGAAGAATGAGGAATAATACACAATCTACATTTTTATTAGTTTTGGAACCAAAATCATTTGAAGACATTTCAATTGAAGAATAATGTGTGAAATCAGTGAATGAAGAGTTAGTTCATGTTAACAATTATCAGACATTAGAACTGGTGACGAGAATAAAAGCTCAAAATGTGACTAGTATGATGTGGGACATCAAGAAAAAATATGAAAATCATGGAAATGTGATTAGAAACAAGGCATGATTGGTATGTAAAGGATACTCATAAATTGAATGTGTTTATTTAGGAGAGACATTTAATCCCATTGAAAGACTAGATTCAGTCATGATATTTATTTCCAATGTAATCTAATGAGGGTATAGAGTATATGAATTTCATGGCAAGGCAACATTCTATAATGGAGTTTTGGAAGAATAAGTATACATTGACCGATTAGTTAGTTTTATTCTTTGTAATGCTGAAATTAAGGATTGAAATATAAAGAAGGCTCTCTATGGTTTGATGTAGGCACCACGAGCATAGTATTCCTAGATGTATTCTTATCTAATGAATTTTGAGTGCAAAATATGAGGATTAGATCACAATATCTATGTGATGAACTAAAATTATGATTAGTTGGTCATGCTTGTATACATTTATGATATCATATATGTTGGAAGATGATAGGGATCACTGGATGAATTTTTTAATAAAATGAAATTAGAATTGGGAATGTCTATGGTTGGTGATCTCAAGTACTTTTTTGGTGCCATAGGTGATTTAGAAGAAGGATTACACTTTCATTTCATAGGATATGTATGCAAGTGAATTGTTGATGAAATTTGTTATGCTTTATTCCAAACCAATGTCGAATTTTATTGTAGTTATAAAAAAACGGATATCACGAGGATGTCACTTATTTGGATCCCACATTGTACATGATAATTATTGGAAGCATACTATATATAATAATGAAATAACTAGATATTGTCATTTCAATATTCATAGTGCATCACTTTTATAGTAACATGAAGGAAGAACATATTGTCATAGTGAAAGGAATCCTGAGGAACATTCAAGGTACTCATAATTATGGGTTACAATTTGTTACAGGGAGAGAAAAGGATAAATTAATATATTTTGAGGCTGATTTGGAAAGATATGTAGTGGAAAGAAAGTCAACCAATGGTGGAAAATTATATATTTGGAAAACAATGTGTGGGCTAGATGAGTATGAAAACAGTAATGTGATTTTCTTAATACTTTTTAGGATGGATATACATCTACTTCAATGTCCTGCACTCAGTTACTTTGGATGAAGCATAAAATGGCTCACATTTGTGATGATTTGAAGCAACTAATGGTGATTTACTGTGATAACAGTAGTTCAATTGATCAAAAAAATAATCATGTTCACCATTATCATACAAAACATATTAAAATCAGATATCTCTTCATCAAGAAAATGTTGATCTTTGTGTGACTAAAATAGACCATGTGGGAATTGATGATCCTGTTGCTAAAATAATAACCAAGCCACTACAAGAATATGTGTTTGAAAGACAATGATTGAACCTTGGTGTTCATCAACCACTCATTTGATAAGATTTTTATGAAATTACCCTGTCCAACATTGTTCTATCTTTTTTTTTATCAAGTTGTGATAGTGTTGCAGGATATGAGGGAAAATGATCAAGGAGGAGTTTGTTCTGAGCACTAAAATGGACGATTCTATGCCATGGAGTTTATTAACAATGATGGAGAAATTAAAAAATTCAATAAAGAGTTCTATGATTGATTTTATTTTCATTTTTTCAACATACCCAAAGGGTGAGATTTTTGGAACAGAGGGTAATCATTTCTATAAATGGTGTGTTGTTTGTGTTTTTTGTCAATCCTCATGTTGAAGACCAAGGAAGGGTTTTGATGAACGGTGGGATTTGCGAGTTTTGTTTCAGAATGATGGGATTTAAGATTTATGTTTCACAAAGATGGGCTTTGCGTGCAGTGTTTCAAGAATATATAAATATTTCTGGTGATCTGGTTTGTGATAGTAACATTCTTCATGATCAGAGATGGAGTTCTCCATGATTACGAGATTTAAAGAATTCTGATCATTGATGGAATGGTTTACGAAATTGGTGGGCACTATTATGGGATTTGACGGATGACTCCGCTATGATGATGAGCTTTGTGAATATATATTTTCCATGGTTCTCTGTCAAGGGAGGATCACCAGATAGATGATTATGATAATCCCAAAAAAACAGAAAATAGGTAGTGGAGCATCAAAATCTACTAAGCCTAGAAATTTGACACTACCACATTACATTTGCATTAATGTTTTTGTAGGAAAAACATAGAATCACATTGAGTTCATGAAGAGATTGACGAGTCAAGCATTATTAGTGAGCTCGAGCCTTGGGAAGTGACTATAAGTCTCAAATTATGTTCAATGATTATATTTAATGGTTATTCATGATGATGAGGTATTTTTCAATAACATAGTGAACATTCTGAAGATAGTTTGTTCTTAGAAGTCCTGGATGCTTTGTGAGTATGGTTTTTCCCCAACGTAAGTGGTAGATCAGAATGGAGTGTGGTTCAAAAATTAGATCCATGAAGTGTGGTTTTGATTATTCAGTTTTTTAGTGTAAGGATTCCATAGAGCATCAACTATGGTATAATGTGGTAAAAGAGTCTCGTACTATGTCATATACAAAAACTATAATTCCAATTGTTGATTTAATATTCATGTACATAAACTATGTTTGAAAAATCTCATAGCACTGAGCAAAGGTGAGTTTATGAAAGTGTTATGAGGGATGTGGTGAGGCATCCCTAAACATTTATAAGGTCGTTGTGCGTGGCATAGATTGACTATGACCAAACTCATGTACTCCAAAACTGGTGAAGATTAGTTGATTAGGTATGAACATCACATTTTAGGTGTATACCCCATGGATGTTTCCCCTTTTAGTAAACCATGTAGAAGTGTTGTGTCATGTTATTTCATTCATTTTACTGATAGATTTAACATATTCCTACCAATGTGGGAACATGATCCACAATATTAAAAAGAAAAATTTGACACATTGATTTACCCCTCCCTTATCAGGGTGTTCTAGATACTTTTAGAAATATGTTGAGAGTTTAGAATTATTTATTGATTACCATAAATTGAACAATATGGCTAAAAAAACTAATAACCATGTTTACCTATCGATGATCTTTTTGAATTATGGAGAGTGGATTTCATCTTCTAAAATATTAACATGAGAATAGAGTATCACCGGTTGAGTGTTTGGACTTATATTATACCATAGACTACATTCAAAATCTGGTACGACATATATTACTTAATCATAATTCAATTTCTGATGATTAAGACACATATAGTTTCAATAACCTGGATATACATAGACATTCATCCGTATGTGGATCATTTTGGGGTAGTGATTGTGGATTATATCTTGGTATACATAGAGAATAATAATGATCATTCCAAATAGATGTAAATAAACATGAAAACACTGCTATATATTTAGGTATATGAAAATCTATGTATGCATCAGATTTGGATTGATGAGATATGCTTCATGGGTAATATCATCTCAGAGGAAGGTGTGTTTATTGAAACCGAGAAAGTCAACGTACTAATTTTTTGGGAGCATCCCAAGAACGTATTTGATATTTATACCACACTAGAGTTGGAAGGATATTATTAGATATCCATTCAAGAATTATCTAATTTTGAAGTGCTTCATTTACGATTGACCAAGGAGGTGACAATGTTTGATTGGCTTGGAAAATGTGAGAATTCCTTCCAAGAGTAGGGGATGTTCTTGACATTACCACTGAATGTGATTTTAACTGAGCTAGTTATGGAGTTTATATTGTATTGGGATTATTTTTGGATATATCATGCAGTACTGTTGATGTTGGGATATTGATTTTTACATATGGCTCTATATAGTTGTGGACACATGAATTTAATTTCCCTACGCATGACCTTGAGTTGGAAGATGAGTATTGTGATCTGAATTATTTACGACATTAGATATTGGTAGAAATGTTAATTCGGCACGCAGACTGTAATATCTTGAAATATATCATTTCAAAAAGATATTTTAATCTCTAATAGCATATATGGGTTGATTTTTTTATGAATTTCAAAAAAGACTTTGCATATACACCCACGAAGTGTAATAGCATTTCCCACACATTGAGTAGGGAAAACACAATCTCAGGTTAGTCGAGAGTCTAGTTTGCACTTAAAATGATTACATTGATATGTTATATAGAAATTACAATTTAGTACATTCAAAATATGGGGAAACAGATATATGTTTCAGTGGACTCAGTGCATTTACTATTGATTAGATATAGATAGTATGGTGATAAAAAGTGTTTTCCTTTAAGGGAATGCTTCCGAGGTGGGGAGTCACCTTCTTATTGATGAATAAATGAGGATGAAGTTTCATATATTAGGAATTAGGTTTTAGTTCTTATGAGTATGGGGACAGAGCTGATGCATTAGATTCATGAGTTGATCTGGGTAGTATATCCTGGTGTGACAAAAACGTACGTTGAATTACATCTATAATTTTGGTCATCGAGAATTTGAAATGAGATAGTGGGGTTCATAACATCATGTTGCCACATTCATCATGTGAATGTTTATCATAAATTACCTGGTTTATGAAAATAAATTTTCACCATTTTAAAATGTATTTCAGACATTGTTGTTATGGGGTTTTTGGTGGGTCTCTCGAGGATGCCTTATAAAAATGATGCTATTTGGGCGATTGTAGATCATTTAAAAAGGGAACACATTTCATGTCGATATTTGAAGTGTTATTAGTGGATCATCTTTGAGAATAATATATCAGGGATATAGTCTACATTAATTGGTTCCATTTTCTATTTCTGTAGATCATGATTCATGATTTACTTTATTCTTCTCGGAGGTCTTTAAAAGGTTCTTAAAAACAATTTTTGATGGGTAAGAATTTACACCCAATGAAAGATGGATAGTCAGATTACACTGTATTAGTGCATGAGGATTTGATGCGAGGGTTTGATCTAGAATATGAAGGGTATTGGGAGAAGAAACTGGAACTATTTTTTTACCACAACACATATAAGTGAACTATACAGATAGCACAATATCATTCTCTTTATGGTTGGTCGTGTAGATCACAAATATGATTGATGGTGGGAGTTACGATTAAGATATTGGGTATGAGTCTCATTTAGAATACATAAAATGAGGTAAAAATGATTTTAATTCATGTTGATACAACTCATTATTGATGAATGTGGTCTGCTAATAGACGTTGATATCACATAGAGTTTATAGAGGGTGATCATGTATTCCTTTTGTAGTTTCCTAGATTGGTTCATTACATGATATATGTGTAGGGCATGGTAGAACGTATACATGAAAAACCATTTTAGTTCAATTAGATAATTGATATCATGGCATTCCAATTGGATCTTCCTTAGAGATATAGTGCAATTAATTATGTTTTCCATGCGTCACAAGATAAATTGTATCACCCGGACCATTCACATATAATCGATGTTGATGATGTTGAGATTGAGATAGATGTGTCCTTTGAGAAGAATATGTCACTTTTGTTTGATCACAATGGGAATGTGTTAAAGGGAAATACCATGTTGATAGATCATGTATTGTTGAATGATAAGAATTTTCCAGAGGATACATGGAAAAGAAAATCCGAAATAAGGTCTTATGGGCCCGAACCATTTGAATCAGATTTATAGAGATTAATTGGAGTAAAAATCATGTAGAATATATTATATAAGGGATATTGAAAGATATTTATTATTTTGAGATGTTTCAGCCTCATTTACAGATACACTCATTCCTTTTGTTGAGTACATTTCATTTCGTGTTCTCATTGGGTTATGTATTGGGGAAAAATTTGGAAGAATTAATGAAATAGGTTAGTGCACAGTTACCACATGCTTTTCCCTTACCATGTTCCTTATCCTAGAAAACTATGAATAATTGGATAGTGGGGTTTTTCATTTCTATCCCATGGTTTTTCAAACTTGCAATCTTGGATGAGGCACATGATTTGGTGCATAGTCTTGATAAATTGTGCCCCGAGTAGGAAACCATGTGTACATTTTTTTAATCCCATAAATGTTGTAATATTTTTATCCTCATTATGATCCCCAATAAAAAATAATGCCAAACGATATAATATTAATCATATTTATATTTCATTCTGGATGAATTCCACAGACTCCTGAAATCTATTCAATTTTATTTTGAGCTAGTTTGGTAGATCTACATATCTTTTGGTACTTGGTTTAATCCCAGTTTATCTTATTCCATTCCCCAATTATTTTTTAGGTATGTTACTTCTTATTTTTGTTAGATCTAGATATTTTTTTTAATCTTGACCTAGGTTAGGGAATATATATCTCGATTTTGTGGATATTTATTTGTTCAATCATGATTTAGGGATGAATATATAGATCTTGTTCATTGTAGTTATTACGTCAAAATTGGGTATTGTTCAGTTAGAGAGAATTGTAAATTAATTGAGGTATATTTTCAACAACTCATGTACCAATGTCTATATTTTTATTAAATTTATGTAATTGATTAATTTCTATTTTTTTATATTGAGTTAATGATTAAATTAATTAATTTTGTGGTATAATTAAATATAGTAAATGTAAAATTGGGATAATGAGACTGTAGATAATGAAAAATTAATTGATTAATTATTTTTATGATTTTGAGATATATTATTTTAGATAATTAATTGAATAATAAATTATGATATAATGTGATTGTAAATTGTGGAAATTAATGTCTTAAGTAATTAATTTTATTGATGTGATTATTTAATTATTGAACTAAATTTATGAATAGATTTAATTAATTAATTGTTTAATTAAATAATATAATTGATTTTTAGTTAATTATTGACCTAACTATAAGAATTGAGTTGTTTAATTAATTTTTCAATTAATTAATGTTATTGATGGAATTAGTTAATTGATGAATTAACTTGAGTAACTGTTTTATTTAAATAATAGTTGAATTATTAACAGAATATATTTCAACATTTAATGGTTGAATTAATTATATATTTCTAAATGGGTACATGTACATTTGAATATGAATTTATGAATTCATACTAGGTTATTTAGATGTGAATTAAAAAAATGAGCACTTGGTCATTCTAATACGTTATTTATGAATGGTAATGGGCATTCATTTATGAATTAAAAAATGGGAAAATTCACCTTATATTGTTCGAGGTATGATTGGTAAAAAGGGATTTCATGTATGAATTAATGAAGGGTAACAATGAAATTCATTGACTTGATTTCACTTTGAAATTGATTAGAATTTGTCATTGGATGATGCACATATTGAGATATGAGTATCAATGGGAACCCATTGGTTTAAAAAGTATAATAATGAAAAAATAATAACATGATAAATATTTAATTATGAATTGTTATTTATTATTTATACAACTATATACACTACTATCTAACTAGATACTATTTAGACACTATTAGTAGTGTCCTACTGAGTTATTTTCTTACCCAACAATGACATCCAATTAGATACCTGAATAGAGGAAATGATTGCATGATAGATCAAGTTAAAATGGCTACTATTGGATGGGTGGTTTGAGATGGATCATTGATAAGGGAACAATACATTATTAGGACCCTTTGGTGTTTGTATTTTACTTTATATTTTTTGTTTTTATTTTCAATCTAGGACTTTATTTGTTCATATAATATATACTGTTATATTTTGAAATTGTATCTCTAGTTTTATTCATCTTGAGGTACTTGTTTTCATGGTTATCGATTATATGCCATTTTGATATTTTATCTTATTTTTCAATGGTGAATTACTCAGATGATAAGAGGATACTATATACCCATGACTAATAATAGACCCTTGATGATAGTCAGTAGCCTCTAGTGTATAGTGAGCTGAACCTAGGGTTATTTAATGGAATAGATCAGGTAACCAGTGTGTGGCACCATGGTTGGGACGTTACAAGAAATTCATGTAAATGAATAAATTATAATATATATTTTTTATATAAGTCATGACCCTGATAATGGAAACCTACTCCATATTTCGGTTTTTATGTGAGCATGTCACTAAATTCCAATAATATATCTGGTCACAAAAAAAATTATTGGAAAATTTTCATCAAATACATACATACTAGTTATCCTTATATTAAATAATTTAACATGTTTAAAACAACTTATGATCGTTATATTTGAATAAAAAGTATTAAAAAAACAAAACACATTGATGTTTAAAAAATACATCCATGAAAATAATTGAATATAATAATATAATATCCTACAGTCATATAAATTTATTTTTTAAATCTTTTTTATATTATAAAATCAAAATATTAAAGGAAATATCAAGTAATTAATTTTATCATAGATATTATTCAAAAGACTCTGTATCATTCTAAAAGTAGTAAACTAATTGTTCGTTTTAAATAAATAATATATTTTTGGATCATTATGTATGACAAAATTCTTGAAAACCATTCATCTTCAATTTTATTGAGTTCAAAAAAATGGATATCATATACACAACATGTTTTTTAGGCTTATTAATTTTTATTTTTCCTACTTCTTTTTAAAACATATTACATTTACATATTTATAAAATTTTGTACTTTTTATCATCATTAATAATTGCAAATTATATTATTGAATCTAGTAAAACCACTCATTCTTATTTTATTTCACATGAACTATTTATCTTATGATAATTTACTATTTTCAATACATTCGACATAGATTTGTCATTAATTTTAATCTATTTCTTTGGAAAAAGGAATATTACAACTGTATTATTCATGAGAAAACCACAAGAACATAAAAAATTCATCATGATTTATTCTCTTCATAGTTTATAATTTTAATGGATTTCTCTGGAATAAATGGTTGGGGTACCATTTAATTATTCATGAAGGACATTTATTATCGACGAATTTATCATCGGTTTCATTTTTATGGTCTTCTAGAAATTAAATAAATTTTTATATATGGAACACAAAAATTAATTTATATCATTATTGTACGGTTTTTTTAATAATATATTTTCACATAATATTATGGTGTGTATATTTTATTTTTGCATAATGATTGTATTCAAACAATGTTATGAAGAATCCATCATGAAATAATAAAACATATTTGTATTACAACATCAATCAACTTATTATCAATAATAACATACTATATTATGAAGAAATAATTTATTATACTTAGAAAAATGATGATCAAAACATCCATTATCAATTTTTAATTTCCATTTTGGTTTAACTAGTTCATCTTCATTTCTATGTAATCAAAATTCCGAGCCGTCCATCAAAGCATAATTTACCTTTTTTCAATATGAATATACACTAAATAATTAATATATATTGAATAATAATTTTTCATTATTTATTTATTTCAATTATATATAAAAATTAAATAAAAATTGACGTTACATTCTATGAAAAAAATATTTTCAAATTTTAATATGGGAAATTTACAATATGATTGTAATGTGACATTATAAATATATTATTTATTGATATTCCTTAAATAAATATTGAAAATAAATCACCACATCTTCTGGATGTTATGATAATAAATTAAAATTCCAAAATTATAAATATAATTTCAATATTTATATTAATAAATGAAATTTATTTAAATTTTAAATTTCTAAATTTAATGTTTTACAATTATAGAAAAATATTTTGTCGAACAAATCTCAATTAGAATACTGGAAATTTATTTCATGACCTATTTATTGATTCTTATGATGTTATATTTTACATATCAAATTTAATGGATGAAAAATATTTATTGGGACCTTAATATTATGATGTATGTGTAAAGATCTGTAAATTTCAAGGTAATGTTTTTGTTAAATTCATGGGGATTTTACGATTATTTAGTTTCTGACTGCACAGGATTCTGAGGACCGGTGTGCCCAGAATAATTTTTCGATGTTTAGCTCGGTTGCATCCATTGAATGAACGAGGGGGTTTTTCTATCTTTTGAACTGGTGCTCGGAATTGAAATCTGAGGGCATAGATGAACTCGCATCGTCAGTAATTACTTATGGGGACCTTTATCGAAATTGAATTTGCACGGGAGGGGAGGTTAATTTTTGTGGATTAAATGAGATGTGAAAAAAATTGTGGAAGAATTTTATTTTTATGTCTATGTTGGTTTTATCTTACATGGGGGAGTTAGAGAGGGACCCACTAGCACCAAACTACCCATGCGTGGATAAATGTGAGGTGTGGCCCACACGAGCCCCTACACTTCACATTCACTAAAACTCCTTAAACCCCCTCTTAATTTTGAAAACTATTCATTACTTGTGAAACCTTTCCACCTTCTCTATCTCCCTCTTAAGTCTTTCCAACACACTTTAGTCAATTATTTGAACCACTTAAATTAATTAATTATGTGTTTGAATTTTAAATTTTTGAATGCATGGAATGATTAAGTAAAATAAGGAGAAGACTTATTTTATTTTTGGTTGGCTTGTTGTGTTGAGATTTTGGGGAGAAAGCTCTTGAGTTTGGGAGAATGCTTCATCTCCTTTATTGAAGAACTCCAACATTCCCACGAAGAACATCGACTCAACGACCGCAGTTCTTCATCCACTTCATCCTCCGAAGCAAGGGAGGAGACACCGACTCGGGAACTCTCTAACAATGGGGAACCTTCTATTCTTCTCTTCGTGACAAAAGAGGAGATGTCACTTCCTCGGGTGCACACCGACGACAATGGAAAAGACACTGTCATTCACGAAGCTTGTCAACCACGAATTTATTTTCGAGGGAGGGGTTTATTCTTGAAAGTGTAGGTTTACGTACCTCATATTCATTGGAAATCATTGTTTAAATATGGTCGGTTGTTATCTTAAAACGTATAGGGTGTGGGCCGACCGAACACGACCTGACAACCCTCTGTTGTTCTCGTTTATTATTCTAGAATCGGAAATCAAAGGCAGAGGAGGCACGAAACCCTTACCCCATGCTGGGTACGCAACAAAGGAGGCCGACGCCATCGAGCCTATTGTGCAGGAGGAACCGCGAATCGCTACATGGGCCAATTCGGCGGAAGAACTGGCCGGCCCGACGGCCGGCCGGGAGGATGTGAACAGTGGCGCCAGGAGGGCGCTGCGCTGAGGAAACGGCTGGCCTGGTGGCTGGAAGGGCGGTGCTGGACCTTAACGACAAGAGGGGGCCGTGCTGGAAGACTGGCGGCCTGCCCATGCGGGCCGCATGTACAGAAGATCGACTGGTCTAGCCGGACTGTTTGGAAAAGGGTGGTGCCGCCGGTGCGGAAAATCAGCCCCCCCTGTGGAACCCGCTCGGTCTTCAGCCGTTCCGGGCCACACCACATTGGGCCGGGTTGCGCCACTTCAGGACATGCTGCGCCCCTTCGGGCCGAGTTGTTTATTTTCTTCAGACTGGTCGAACACCCCTTCTGGGTCAGACCCGTAAAACTGGGTCAACCCGACCCGTCAGCCCACTGGGCTAAACGGGGCGGGCTTGTTAATCACTTAAACGAGAATAACTTAAATACTATGTGTCTGATCGATGCGCCGTCTATGGTACTATGACCCTTTTGATGAGACGTTTCATTTTCGATAATCTATGTGTGTTTTTCATGATTAAGGATATCGACTGGGTTAGAAATGAATGTATTTCTAACTAGGCTCTTAGAACGGAAAAGCCAATATCTCTCAGACCGGCCATCTGATTGACAATCCGTCTAATGTGTTGTGTTCCTATTCACGAGAAAAAACTTGGGATAAATCAAATCTAGACTTTGTGACAGTTGATGTATCAACCCCCTTGACTCGTGGAGTGGACCCTCCTGGAATCGACTGTGCTGTGTGCAGGAACCCTTGAGTTGGCTGCAACTGCGACGACGATGACGACTGTACGTGGATCCTACGTGGGTTTGGCAGCGAGGAAGACTATAAATGGATCCTTCATGGGTTCATAAGTGATGAAGACTGTACTTGGATCCTACGTTGGCTTGGCAGTGATGGTTACTATAAATGGATCCTACGTGGGTTCGGCATCGATGACTTCTGTACTTGGATCCTACGTGGGTTCGGCAGGGGAGATGATTCAGAGGCTACATCTATCATCTCCACCCATCTTCATGAGTAGTATACCTATGTGAGATGAGTCTTGACTTTCTGTCATTATCATTGATGTGATTGACTTGCTGTCTTGTGTGGAATGGGTTTTGCTTTCCTATGTGGACTGGGTTGTTTTTGGGCTCGTGAGTTGGAGCCGAACTGGAATTGATGACTTAGGTATATGTATGGGGATATAACTAAGTAGAGTTGTTTTATACTTTGTGCTTGTATCTTTCCTCTGGGGTTTATCCTTTTTGGATTTTGGGAGACCTTCGTGGGTCTCGGGGTCCCTTCTAAGTATCGTATACTCACCCCTGCACGTGCTATGTCCGCACTACGTTGTGTTGGATGCAGACGACAGAAAACACTGATCGAGGTGGAGTATTGTAGAGCGGGATGGTACCTAGAGGTGGACCACTTGGAAGGACCTACACGGAACGGGCAGCCGGACCCGAGGAGCTGAAGAGACCATATGTACCCACCCTTCAGGTGGGATACCCGGAGGACGACTTGGTTGTTGTTAATTTACTTTACTGCAGCTGTACTTTATTTTCAGTTGTACTGTACTTTCATTTGGGTTTGTATTCTGGCCCATTTACTTTTCAGCACTTATATTTTCACTCAGTTTACATAGTGTTTACATCATCTTTCATTCTCTATTGTGTTTTTTACTTATATAAAGGTAATTAATTCCCTTTTATCTGTATTTACACCTTTGGTGCTAGTATCCAGCCCCTGGGCTGTAGAAGGTGGGCCTGGGATAGTCTCGACACGAGTCCCGAGGAAGGGTTCTGACAAATTGGTATCAGAGGAGTCGGTTCTACCATAGAAATTAGGACTCTGATAATTTTTCGTGTGATGAAATAGTGTTTAGGGTATTGAGTGTGGTTATCAATCCAGGGAGTCCAATGTTGTTGCAGCGGCCGACATATCCATACACAGGGACCCTGACTTCTGATTTCCGACATAGTGAATGAAAACATTGACTGCATGTGTGTTTCAAAATTTTTCTTTCTGATTACATTGTGTCAGCTCACCAGGTATACTGTATTAACCGTGGAACACCTGTTACTTTTCAGGATGGCCCCATGAAGGCAGCCAGCTGGGGTTACGAGCTTTGTGTGAGATGGTAGCCCACTGAGCGACGAGGCCTTGGTGTAGGGCCTCATTACAGTGGAGGGACCGGCAGTTCCTCTACCCACTAGGCCACTGATACCACCATCCCCAGCAACGGAGAGTGCACGCAGCCTGAGTGTGCTGCATGAGTTTCAGCGACAGAGGCCACCCAGGTTCCATAGAGAGACGAACCCTCAAGAAGCTGAGGATTGGCTGGAGGCTATTGTCCGAGTCTTCAGATTGGTAGGGACAAAAAAAGATCTTATGGTGATCCTTGCGATGAGTCCCTTGCACGTAGCAGTAAGTAGATGGTGGAGCCTGATGCTCCAGGTGCACGACGAGGCATATCTACTTTGGATGGATGTCGAGAGCCTCTTCTGCTCAGAGTTCGTACCAGCCACCCTCTGTGTGGTGCACATCAAGAAGTTACTACAACTACGACATGGAACCATGACAGTAGCCCAGTACTCGGCGAGATTTATAGATCTCTCGCACTACTCCATGAACATGGTACAAGACCCATTCCTTCGGGCCCGGATCATCAACTAGGGACTGAGGCATGAGATCAGGGCTTCGTTGATCTCCCTCAGCATTCCAACACAGGCAGGAGTACAGGAGTGATCCCTTCTTATGGAGAGATTTCTTGCTGAGCCTACGCCAGCAGCGAAGCCTATGGCAGGGTGACACATAGTAGATTCTTCTGCATCCGACAGTAGGCAGATGTCGCAGTGGTCCATGAGGACCAGGCCATCAGGTAGGTGACCCCAGGATTCTTGTTTGGTGGTGATGGGCACACACATCATAGCCAGTTATACGAGAGGTAGGTAGTGCTATGCATGTGTGGGGAAGGGCCACATGGCTGGTGACTGCCTGACCCGCCAGGCAGAGGAGAAGCAGACGGTTGAGGGACCACCTAGGTAGAGGCAGAGGTTCGACCATGGTGGTCCGCATGGAGAAGGAGAACGAGGAATAGGATCTTGCCAAGAAGTGGGAGGTGGGCGACGCATTGAGGCTCTACCAACACCACCTCCAGGAGGTCCACCCTGACCAGAGGGAGCTGGCGGACAGAGGCAGGCTCAGCTTCAGGCAGTGGAGGAATAAGACCACGGCGCACCTAAGATGATTTGAGGTACAATCTGTGTGTACTCTACCTATGCTGCAGTTTTTATAGACACATGAGCGAGTCATTATTTCATTTCTTTTACCCTTGTTCGGAGCTCGGATATTCCGACATAGCCGTTGGCTCGATCCTTATGGATAAAGACTTCTATGGGAGTATAATCGATGATTACACAATGGTGTTGAAATTGTGAGATTACTCTAGGAAGAGAGATCTTCGGCTGGGATCTTCTTGTAGCAGCGTCGAGGCCTTATGACATCATCTTGGGTATTGACCGGTTATCTAGAGTCCATGACCAGATTGACTGTATTAGGTGCAAAGTGCGGTGTGTCCACATAGATGGGAGCAGGTTCACCTTTATCGGAGAGAAGGGAGCCTTTGCAGCGTAGTATGGACTTACACAGAAGAGAGGGCAGCTGATCACACATCAGTTGGCTAATCTCATCCTCATAGCGGTTGATGTACGGAGTCCGAGTTTTCTTTTTGTGGGGTTTCAGTATGAAAATGTTTTCCCTGATGACGTTCCAGGACTACCTCCTTGTAGAGAGGTAGGCTTCTATATTGACCTGTTCCCTGGGACAACACCGATATCTACACCAGCATATTTGATGGCTCCCGCTGATCTTCGTGAGCTGTGAGTATATATGGAGGACTTGCAGGGCAACAAATTCATCCGACCCAGTGTTTCACACTCAGCTTCTTCGATTTTATTCACCATGTAGGAGGATGTGAGCTTACGAATATGTGTCGACTAACGTCGCCTGAATCAGGTGACCGTAAAGAAAAAGTACCCACTCCCAAATATTGATGACCTATTTGATCAGCTCAAGGGAGCACGATGGTTCTCGAAGATATACCTCAGGTCAGGCTATCATCAGCTCAGAGTTTGAGATGATGATGTGGAGAAGATGACCTTCAGGTGTCGGTATGGCCTCTATGAGTTATTGGTTAATCCTTTCGGCGTAACCAACGCTCCTTCAGTGTTCTTGAGTCTCATGAATAGGATCTTCCAGCCTTACCTCGATCAGATTGTCGTACTCATCATCAATGATATACTTATTTACTCGAACACTAAGGAGGAGCACGCCTACCACTTACAGGTTGTACTGGACGGACTCCGAGAGCACCAGCTTTTTGGTAAGCTATCGAAGTGTCAGTTCTATATTCGAGAGGTCCAATTCATGGGGAAAATCATCTCTAAGGTGGGATTTGTGGTGGATCCTGTGAAGATTGAGGTAGTACTTGCTAGGGAGCCACCAATGAGTGTGACAGATGTGTAGAGTTTCCGATTTCTGGCTGGGTACTACCGAGGATTTGTGCTAGACATCTCTAGAGTAGTAGCACCACTTTCATCTTTGACGAATAAGGGTTAAAACATCATGTGGTCAGATTTTTGTTAGGAGAGAATCCAAGAGTTGAGAAAGATATTGACCGGTGCACCCATCATGAGGCTACCAGAGGAGGGTGTAGGGTACGTAGGTTACTACGATGCATCCGGGACCAGACTCAGGTGTGTCCTGATGCAGGAGTGAGCAATGATTTCTTATGGTTCACGATAGTTGAGGCAGCATGAGAAGAACTACGCTACCCCTAACCTAGAGTTAGTAGTAGTGGCCCTGTCCTTGAGGATGTGGCAACACTATCTAATGGGCGAGCACTTTACAGTCTACTCTGACCATCAGAGTCTTAGGTACATCTTCTCGCAGAAGGACCTGAACTTGAGACAACAGAGATGGCTTGAGTTCCTCTAAGAATATCACTTTGAGAAAGTCTATACTCCTAGGAAGGGGAAAGTGGTAGCTGAGGCTCTCAGCAGAAGATCAATCATTCAACTACTTGGAGAGGCGACAGAGCTACTAGCCGCATTGCAGATGTCCTTCGTTGATAGAGATGGAGCAGCCTTTATAAAGTCACTCATAGTCACTCCTCCACTACTTCAGTGGGTCAGAGAGGCACATAATGGGGACATTTAATGTGAGATACGATGTTCACAGATATCCATAAAACATGCACCTGATGGATTATCTGTAGGAGGAGATCACATCATCCTCTTCATGGGACGTAACATGGTACAAGTTGCACAATATGAAGAAGTGCTGAGGGAGTTTCACACTTTCCCTATAATGGTACATATTTTTGTGGTGGAGATGTACCAGGACCTCAGACGATAGAATTGATGTCCGAGTATGAAGATGGTTGTAGTAGAGTTCATTTCACGATGCTTCATTTTCCAGCAAGTGAAGGCGGAGCACCAGGTACCAGCAGGCTTGGTACAACCCTTAGAGGTTCTATAGTGGAAGTGTGATGGGATTTCCATGGATTTCATGACAGGGCTCCCACGCACGTCCATAGGACATGACTCCATTTGGGTGATCGTAGACGGACTCACCAAGTTGGCCCACTTCCAACCGATTAGAGAGTAGGGTTCAGGGGAGAGCATGGGACACCTCTATATTCAGTAGATCATACGGCTTCCTGGTCTTCCATCTAATATCATCTCTGATCGAGACGCTCGCTTTACATCCCGACATTGGAAGGGGTTATATGAGGCTTTTGGGACGCAGCTACGCCTGAGCTCCACCTTTCATCCTTAGACGGATGGACAGACAGAGAAGACCATTCAGACCCTTGAGGACATGCTCATGCATGTTTCCTCGACTTTGGTCAGAACTGGGAGGATCATCTACCATTGGCGGAGTTTGCGTACAACAACAGATACCACTCCACCATCGGGATGACACCATATGAGGCATTGTACGGTCGACCATGCAGATCACCTCTGTGCTGGACTGAGCCTGGAGAGTCAGCACTCGTAGGACCAGATATGGTTCAGGATAGGACAAAGAAGGTGCAGATAATCCAGGAGCGGATGGGGAATGCACAGAGTAGATAGAAGTCCTATGCTGATTGGAGGTGAACACCACTAGAGTTCGAGGATGGTGACCATGTTTTCTTACGGTTCTCA
Organism: Viscum album; assembly: GCA_963277665.1. NCBI lineage: Eukaryota > Viridiplantae > Streptophyta > Magnoliopsida > Santalales > Viscaceae > Viscum > Viscum album. The sequence goes on along the minus strand of OY728161.1, from coordinate 1,183,841,486 downwards.
CCTCGACGTGTATTATGGAGATTTGTGCAGGGCGACAAGTTATCTCTGTGCTTCATCGGGAAATTCCATGTTCTCCTCATGGTAGGCGAGGTGGCTTATCGCCTGGCCCTTCCATCTCAGTTGCACCGGGTGCATGAAGTCTTCCATGTATCTCAGCTGAGGAGATACGTGCATCACCCGACACATATCATTGATCATGGGGATCTGGACATCGATGATAGGGTGACATTTGTGGAGGTTCCAGTGGAGATCGAGGATCGATATGAGAGGGTCCTACGTGGATGGTTGATTCCTGTGGTGCACATTCGTTGGCAACACGGGAAACTCTAGGAGAGCACATGGGAGTGGGAGGCTCAGATGCATGCACAATACCAACATTTGTTTCCCTATTTTATGATGTAGCTTTACGGGGACGTAAATCCCTGAGGTGGGCATAATGTAAAGACCCAAAAATTTCAAGGAAATGTTTTTCTTAAATCCTATGGGATTTTAGGAGTACGAAGTTTCAGACGACACCTGATTCTGAGGCCCGGTGTTTCCATAATAATTTTCCAATGTTTAGCTCGGGTATGTTTCGTGAACGAATGAGCAGGTTTTTATATCTTTTGAACTAGTGCTCGGAATTGATATCTGATGGCACCGATGAACTCACAGCACTGGTAATTGCTTAGGGGGGCCTTTATTGAATTTGCGTTTTCATGAGTGGGGAGGTTAAAATTTGTGGATTATATGAGAAGTGAATAAAATTGTGGAACAATTTTATTTTTATATCTAGGGTGGTTTTATCCTACATGGGGGAGTTAGAGAGGGTCCCACTAGAACATAACTACCCATGTGAGGATAAATGTGAGGTGGGGCCCACACAAGCCCCAACCCTTCACATTCTCTAAAACTCTTTAATCCCCCTCTTAATTTTGTAAACTCCTCATTACTTGTGAAACCATTCCACCTTCTCGTTGTACCTCTTAACTCTTGCCAACACACTTTAATCAATTAATTGAACCACATAAATTAATTAATTAAGAGATTGAAATTTAAATTTTGAATGGATGGCATGATTAAATAAAATAAGGAGAAGCCTTATTTTATTTTTGGTTTGCATGTTGTGTTGAGATATTGGGGAGAAAGCTCTTGAGATTTGAAGAACGCTTCATCTCCTTTGTTGAAGAACGCCTACTCTCCGACGAAGAACATAGACTCGGCGACCACAGTTCTTCATCCTCTTCTTCCTCTACGTCATTAGAGGATACACACAAGCGGGAACTCACTAACAAAGGGGAACCTTAAATTCTTCTCTCTGTGACAAAAGATGAGGCATCACTTCCTCAGCTGCACACAGACGATGACAGAAACGACACCGTCATTCACAACGCTTGTCAACCACAAACTTCTTTTCGAGGTGGGGCTTTATTCTTAAAAGTGGATGTTTACATACCTCGTACTTGTTCAAAATCATTGTTTAAATATGACCGATTGTTATCTTTTTACATAGAGTGTGCGGGCCACTGGGTCAACCCGACCCCTCGGCCCACTGGGCTAAACGGGCTGGGCCTGTTAATCACTTAAACGAGAATTACGTAAATACCGTGCGTCCGATCGACGCGCCGTCTGTGGAACTAGGACCCTTTCAACGACATGTTTCTTTTGAGATACGCTATTTGAGTTTTGGATGACTAAAGAAATTGACCAGGTTAGAAATGAGTGTATTTATAACCAGGCCCCTCGAACAGAAAAGACGATATCTCTTAGACCGGACGTCTGATTGACGCACCGTATGTTGCATTGAGTTCCTATTGACGAGAGGGAACTTCGGGATACATCAACTATAGACTTCGTGACAGTTGATGTATCGAACCCCCTTATCTCATGGAGAAGACCCTCCCGGAATCGAGCGTGCTATGTGCGAGAACCCTAGAGCTGGCTGTGACTGCGACAACGATGACGACTTTACATGGATCCTACATTGGTTCGGTAGTGAGGACGACTGTACATGGATCCTCCATGGGTTCGGCAGCGATGACAATTGTACTTGGATCCTACGTGGGTTCAGCAGTAATGGTTACTGTACTTTGATCCAACGTGGGTTCAGCAGTGACGAATTCTGTACTTGGATCCTATGTGGGTTCGGTAGGGGAGATGATTCAGAGGCTACATCTATTATCTCCACCCCTCTTCTTGAGTAGTATAACTGTGTGGGCTGAGTCTTGACTTTCAGTCGTTATCATTGATGTGATTTACTTTCTATCCTATGTGGATTGGGTTGTACTTGGGCTCGTGAGTTAGAGCCGAACTTGAATTGATGAATTAGGTATATGTATGGGCATATACCTAAGTAGGGTTGGTTTATACTTTGTGTTTGTATATTTCCTTTTTGGTTTTTTCTTTTGTTGACTTTGGGAGAACTTCGGGGGTCTCAGGGACCCTACTGAGTATCGTATACTCACCCCTGATGGGATATTCCCGCACTATGTTGTGTTGGATGCAGACGAAAGAAAACATTGATCGAGGTGGTTTCTTATGGAGTAGGACGGTACTTCGAGGTGGACCACATGGCAGGACATCCACGGAGCGGCCGACCAGACCTGAGGAGCTAAGGAGACCATCTGTCCCCACCCTTCTGGTGGGATAGCCGGAAGATGACTCGGTGGTTACGGATTTACATTACTACAGTTGTACTTTCTTTTTAGTGGTACTGTACTTTCAGTTGGGATTTTATTTTGGCCCATTTACTTTTCAGCACTTACTTTTGTACTCAGTATACATTGTGTTTACTTCAGTATGCATTCTATGTTGTGTTTTTTTACTTATATAAAGTCAATTTCTTCCCTTTTATTGGGATTTACGCCTTTGGTGCTAGTCACCAGCCCCTGGCCTATAGAAGGCGGGCTTGGGGTAGTCACAGCATGGGCCCCAAGGACGGGTTGTGACAGTATGAGTGGCTCTGAGTACTAATTTTATAAACAATGTAATTAATCATTTCATATTTAATGATAGACATTAAAATTGATGATTCACTCAATTAAAATCATGTATTTGTAAATTATTATTTTTTAGATGCACTATATGTCATTTTTTATGTTATTAATGACTAATAATGTGTTATCCATATTCCAAATTTATATTTATACTTTTAAAATATACTCTTATAAAATATGGATTGATATTATTATAATATTCAACTCCGAGATAAATATTTTACTATAATCTATAACTAACCAATTAAAAAACTAAAATTAATTCTTTTATAAATGAAATAAACATAAGGATCCTAAAATAAATTTAAATCTCTTCATATAAATTTTTTTAAATTTATCATATTTGTCATAAATCTTTTACCTCATTAAATTGGTCATTCATAGTATATACTATTTTTATAATATAAAAAAATCCATATTACCAATAACATTAAATTATATTCAATAAAAATAAATTTATTTTTATTTCCTGGAATATTTTTGTATGCATTCGGATAATTATAACACATTAATTATTATAATGAAAATTTCACAATAGTTTGGAATCCATTGAAAATAAAATCACTCCCACATTAGTTTTCATTTAATATATTTTTAAAATGGGTATCAAATTCATTTCCTTATGAATTTCTGCATTCAATTAACATTACAACGAAAAAAATAATTTGCAGACTTATTATCATAACTTATAATATATCAATACTATTATTCTAACATAGAATCCCTAAAATTATATTTTAGAAAAGCATTGGAATGCCCATAATTTTTAGTTTGTGGTTACACAATTCGTCACTCAAGTCAAATAAACATATTAAAAATTGATTAAAGAAATAAAAAAAACAATATAATTGAAACATCACATTTAAAAGTTATTTTGGAATTGTATTCTCATGCTACTTATTTTCCTTGGGTTCATACATATAGTATTAATTACATTAAAATATAATGAAAAAATTTATTAATTTCATATTAGGTATAAAATAAATACACTCTTTATAAAGGCATCTTTTGAAACCATTTCCTTTTTAATAGATTTAAAATATTTATAATTTTTATATGATGATATTTCAAGACTATTCAATGATGTTTCTCATAGAAACACATAATCATAAACAAAATACAAAGAATTTTTTTAAATGTATATATTTTAATTTTTTTATCTAATAAAAAGTATAATATATTAATTTTCACATATATGTGTTTTATGTGGTAATTATAATGGAATAAAAAATTAATCACCATTTTAATTGATGAATATTTTAGAATAAGAGAATGAAATTTCAATATAGTAAATTTATAAAATTTGAAATAATAAATTAGTTAATAAATAGAATTTAAATTTGTTTTTGGACTTCATGGTTTTTTAAATAGTCTGTTTAACAATACACATAAAATATATAATTAAATATTTTACGCGATTGATCAAAACTTTAATTTTTTTTCTATTTAATATGGGAATAAATTTTATCATTAATCACTGTAGAACCCTTTTTAGATTCTATAGACATAATTGAATAATTTATGTATTCCATATTATCACTATTAATATATAGTGGAATGATTATTATTTTTGTAGATAAATCTATGTGACATAGATTGGAATTTTGTCCAATGATTCTCCTAATCAATTCATACACAAACTAATATTCTCTATCATATCCCTTGCCCTTTACTTCATACTCATATTTAGAATCAAATTCATTATACATTTAATGGAGAGGATAATTTGAGTTATAATTTTGTTTTTACTAATTAATATATTATATAATAACATTAATTAGCATAGTTTATTGCCAAATTTATTTACATGACTTTAAAAAATTCTACAAAGAAACAATAGATTCAGAAATATAACATCATGAAAAAATATTAATTTCAACAAGCATGACTATTACTATATATCATGTAACCCATAATAACCTACAAATATACTGATAATATACACATAAAACACATAGGTTCTAATAAATAATATATTTATTGAGAGTAAGTTGTATAAAAAATGAATCTATATTATTCCCATAATTGGTGAATAACTAGTCACATCCCTTCATGCATTATAAAAATTGTAGATATATATTATAAATGATTAATCCAACAGATTATAATAGTAATGTTTAATACAAAAATTTAAATTTTAAAACCTATGTTTTTTATCATCCTCTATACTCCATCCATGATTATCATATTCCCCCGCTCAACAACAATTTTCTATTAATATGTTCATAATATTACGAATGGTCCCTACAGAACTTATGAGTTATAAAATAAAAAATAAATATTTAAATAAAATAATTAACAGTAATTAGTCAAAATATTTTTTATAATCATTTAATTATGATTCCATGTATGTTCTTACCATGTTTTAATATAAGGGTGTGAGTCCAAATAATACTATATGTAAGGTATAATATCTCTGGCTAATCATTATTAAAAGTCTCATATAAATGACCTCCATTATAGAGATGATTTTTGATAGTACCCATATATCTAGATTGATATCGTCATTATAGTACATATCATAATTTTTGGACTTATTATTGCCCATATTTTTTTGATTAAATTAAAAAAATGAAAAAAATATTTGATTGGAGTAATGTTTGTCAATAATGATTATTTTGTACAAATATTTAGTCACATGATTCTTATGATCCCATCTATTATATGCAAGATAATATTCTTATATTATAATATCTATAAATTATTATTTAACTTCATCATATGTATTTTATAATCTACGACATATGAAACATTACTGGTAATTTATTTTACATAGGGTTCTGATCCACTACCTATCACAACACTTTAAGAATCAGACATAATGGTAAAATTTCATAGTATTTCAGTTATATATATTGTTATATTAGTTTTGGTTAAAAAATAATTATATTAAAATTTAAATGATCAATATTTAATATATAATGAATCATGAACAATACCTATAATGTGATAAATACTATTATTCCCTTTTATCATCAGACCATATTTGTCTTATTTCACATTTTAGAAATTATCACAATTTAAATTTATATGGACCTAGAATATGAATCAAAGATAAAAAATTAAAGTATTGTATTCAATGATAATATATAGACAATAATGATTTATATCATCTTTACCATTAATATATAATGGACATTAAAATAATTGTAAATTTTTAAACTCAAACATCAAATTTTAATACACGTTTTTGGTTTTTACAAATAACAAATCCTTATTTTATTACAAGAAAAATATACAATATTTTTCGTTATCCTTTCATCCTCACACATAATTCTTTTTTCTTAAATAATAATCCTTATTTTCCGTCCTTGTGTTCAAGAGTACCCATTCTATAAATCATTAAATTATAATACATTTTATGACTAATTTTATAATGTTAACATAATTATTCCAAGGTTATCATAAATAATCATAAAATACATATTGGAAAATATTAAATATTTTTTTTAATAATCTATAAGATTTATAATTTACGTTGTATGAAATATTATTATCTTATGCAGTCTCATTTCATTACAATATCATACCAACAATTATTTTGTCTTATTGGGACCAAAAATATTATTTCTTGTTTTAGTATAAATAATGTCACATGTGACTTTTAAATGATTAATAAATCACAGTGGAATGAAAATTACAGTATATATATTTAATGAAACAACTATGGACACCTTAATATTAGTAAAAAAATGAATTAGATCAGCCAAAAAATTTGTTACATGAATTTTTGAACCACATAATGATTCAGGATTATCATTTCTATCATGATTCACACACATTTTAATCCACCATTTAATTAAATCACTATATATATAACATATTAATCAATATAAAAAATCATAGAACCCAACGTTATTATTTTATTCACTATGATATGAATTATTTCAGAACATATTTTCTTCAAAGTCAATATTAAAAAACAATGATGTAATGAATTTCTATAATTTTTTATATATTTTATGTTTTTGTTTTTTATTAGGAAAACTAATATTAATGACCATAAGAATGATCATGAAATGTTTTATATTTTATGGTAATTATAATAAAAGGGTTGCTAAATCACATAGAAAGTTTAGGTTCAGGTTGATGTTATATGTACAATGTAACATCCCATGTAATTAAAGAATAAAGAATTTTCATAATTATTAATATTTACGAATTAAATATTAATTTTAATTAAAAGGGTTTTCTACGTTCAATAGCGTACTCTACACGCAACGATGAGTTTCTTTGGAAACTTACGTTGCACACAAGTAATAAAATAATATTATTTTAAATGTTAGTTAACAAGTAGCCATTGTACTGGCGGCAATGGATAGAAATAACTAAAATATGATTATATATGTTTTTAAATGTTTTTAAATTTACCCAATAAAAGATAATGGCTTAAAATACGGAAAGAGTTCAATTTTAGGCATTTATACCCTAATTTTCACTAAGGGTTCACTTATCACCTTTTGACGGCGAACCGTCATTAAATATAGTTTTGATCAATCTTATAAATACTATTGGACCAAAAGTAACTCTTCTTTAGAATCTGGACATCAAAATTTACTTTGTGTAAATTTTTGGTATCTTTCCGATAAAGTTCTTTTTTTTAATGAATAGTGTAAAATGTTGTATTTTAATTCAAAACCTCTTTTTAATATAATTATTTATATGATTAGATTATATTTTGAATTGGTTTTAAAGTGAAATTAGAAAATATTTTTACCATTAAATCCAATAGTGGTCGTTGGAATTAATTTCACTTTGAAATCGGACTTAAACTAGTGTCAATCTTTTGATACTTGTTGTTTCATAAAAACACGCTATTTGTTCTGACAACGGGAATTAATTATTAAATTAATTAATGTGACTTATATGTTTTGAATTTTGTAAAATAGACTTCATTTTTGAATTCTTAATATCAAATATAGCTTAGGGTGAATTTTGGTAATTTTCTGAAAAACTTCAATTTTTGATGAATAGTGAAACCACTAAGTGGTACTTATAAAAACTGATTTTTCGTTTAAATGAAATTTTTCCGTCATTGTGTTTTGATTTTCAAAAATCCGACATACATTGTTGTCATTAAGAAGTAAAATGTGGTTCAATGAGATGAAAATAATTTTTTGGTGAATAGTAACTTATTATGTTTTTAATCGCGATTAGTGGTAATTAGTGTAGTTTGAGGTAAAAATAATGCTTTAATAAAATGAGATGAGCTTGAAACATGTCCTAACCTTATTGGTTGTGTCATGGCCGACCAAGAAAACCCATGGGTCGATTTAGGGGACCCCATGGAGCCACTTGGGTGAGATAATGACTTTAATGCCCTTTTTTTAAATAAAAGTAAAAATGACACAAACATAATATGTTTTACGGAAACAATTTTTACATGGGGTTATAAAGATCAGATTTTTTATTATAAATATTAATTGGAAAGATAAAGAGATTTCCTACATCATAATATTTTTTTATAATTTTTAGACTTTAAATAAATTAAATTATTTATGACATCATTATGATGCAGTGATGACTTCATTATTTAACGATTTAAATAAAATGGAAAGATAATGTAATATCTAAAACCTACACATGTCCAAAACCTATTGGATGGGAATATTTCGAAGCCTTATCATCTTATATTAGAAATATATCAATGTGGGACCTTAGAAATTCGAAACACTTTTGAAAATAAAATAATAGTTTCATGATTTCCAAAAGTGCCCCTCCTCTCCTCTTATAAAAGGCCCCCACCTCTACCTCATTTCACACACTCTTAAAGCCTTTGGATCGGCCATCCCCTGCCCATTTACTCTCTAAAAATCCCTCTCCTCATCCTATAGGATTCCCTTTGGGCAGAATCCTTTCAAAGGAAGCTTTTAGGCTCAAATCAAAAGGAGTTACACTTTTAAAGGTACTTCATTCTCTCTTGTTCATTTGTTTTATTTTGCTTCTCCAACCCCTTAAACTCTTTTTATTTACTTCTTTTGTAACAACACCAGTATATTCAATATACTAGGATGTTTTTATAAGATTTATTCGAGCTACACTCTCCCACAACTACAGCAAATGGTTAAAGAACATTCTGTTTCCGTGGATGGCGAAATTCTGCCTCCCGAAACGATGATTGTTCAATACTCATTTAACACCTTCAAAGGTGTCCATTATGATGTCACTATTTTTATATATGATATATAATATGTTTATTATTTCCTTAAGCTTCTGTATTTTTCATTTATGGCATACCATTATTGTTTCCATTATGGGTAAACACGATATCTTCATTTTAGGAAGTGCGGACTACCGCCCCCTGAAAGTGATTTGATTCGTTAATACCATATGTGGGATGTGTAAAGGATAAAGTTAATTATATTATATATGTTATTATACTGGAATTATAATATACTCTTATATCATTATGATTCCATTCTATAAAATACGAAATAGAAATGAAAGTAGCGTTCATGCGTACGTACGGCTTACCGTCTCCATGAACAGTGCATTTCATTTCTTATCTCTAAATGATTATGTAATATAATAAATACATGTATATTCTGGATATATATGATATATATGATATCCAAATCATTAATATCATTCTGGATATAACGAACCTTTGACCAAATTAACAACATGTAAGTGTATGAAGTCTATTTTTGACTTAAGAACCAAATACTGACAAAATGAACATTATTAACTTAAACGATTACATGTTGTTCATAACATGGTATAAAAGGAATAATGGACTTGAAAAAGGTTCTTAAGCAAGTAGAGATTAACTCAAGTTTATTATTCAGGAGATTAAAGAACGGTCGGGTCAAGTCGAACCCGAGGTAAGGGACTTCCTCTCAATCTCCTTTCATTGAGGCATATTTCGTTTTATACACAAATTTCTTTTATACGGTGTATAAACCCATTTGACTTTTACTTTTATACAAAAGGAATCTTTTTCAACGATGCATTTTACAAAACGACAAAATGGAATGTTTCTTTTAACGTACGCGGTGACAACGACCTTTTCCGCTGCCGCGAGTATTATTTGGTATTTGGCTTCCTCAACAAGTCGTAATGTTTTTAAAATAAAATAAATACCATATACTCTTTTATGTATTTTGGTATTGAAAATGGTTTTGATAAAGGATTCTATTATGATATATTTTGATGTGGAAATTTTATCATTCCTTTATATTGGTTTTATGTTTTATGATTTTATATTGGTACTTGGACATTTTAACGGGTGGTTACGTTATAAACCATATGACGGGTGGTGCCGTGAATACCAAGATGGGTGGTTATGTTATAACCTCAAATGCATTGGGTATGGAAGTAGGCCGTATGGCTATTCCATTAAGTATGTATGGAAATTGGCCGTATGACTATTCCATTAAGTGATATGTGTGGAAGTCGACCGTATGGTTATTCCACTTAAGTATGTTTATGTCCCAAGTTACCTTTATATATGTTATGTGTTCTTTATATGGGTTTTATGGTAATACATTGGTTACAAAAAGGTAAGTAATGATACTTTAATCAGTGAAGAGTTTTTACTACTTCATGAAGGTGAAGGTATTACATTGACAGAGTATACATGGTTTAATTGATTAGAAAAACTAACAGTTTTCTTTCTTTGTGTATCCCTTACTAATCTTTTTATGCTCACCCCAAGTTTTTTTGAAATGTTTTTCACAGGACAAAATGTGGAGTAAGGACAAGGATGGGATCAAGGGAATGTCATGCTATATAAAACATGGAACTAGACATGTTTTTTTAAGAGTTTTTTTATTATGGAAGCATTGTAGAAGTGACTACTTTGTAATATTTTGAAATGTAATAGTTATGTTCTAATTCTCTATAACAGTAAACCTGAAAAGATCCTCAACGTGAATTATTCATTTAATTCAATATTAAGTAAGGTTTATGTATGGGGCCGTATAGTTGGTATCAGAGGTCGGTTTAGACAACTTTAGGAGTTATAAAATCGTTAAATTATAAGTTAATTTATGGTATGACCGAAATGATACAGTATTTAAAGATTACCATGTTGCTTTACCCAAGGTATTTCAGTGTTCAGAACGGTTTTTCAAAGAGGAAACAAGGAAGTTGTGCTAGGAATGTATGCAGATGGAAATGAACTTCTAAATCGGCATCCTGAGATGGTCAGAATCAGAACTAAACAGTTTGTTGCAGTGATGGCTCAGTTGACTTAGGTGATAAATCGGGGTTGTGTTTACTGAAGATATTCTGGTGTTTTCTAAAAGTAAAGAGGAGCATGAAAGAAATTTAAGGGTTATTTTTCAAACCTTAAAAGAAAATAAATTGTATGGGAAATTCAGAAAGTGTGAGTTTTGGTTACAAAAAATTTCTTTATAGGTCACCTTGTTTCAAAAGATGGCATAACTGTTGATCCTTCTAAAACAAAAGTTGTTGAAGAATGGCCAAGACCCACAAATGTAACCGAGATCCGTAGTTTTCTTGGATTGGCAGGTTACTACCGAAGGTTTGTTGAAAATTTTTCACGGTTATCTAGTCCAATGACTAAGCTGCCTCGTAAGGGTGTTATGTTCATCTGGACAAAAGAATGTGATGATTGTTTTCAGGAGTTGAAGAGAAGATTGGTGAATGCTCCAGTTTTGGCACTTTCTTCTAGGAATGGTGAGTTTGTTATATACAGTGATGCTTCGTTGAAGGGACTTGGATGTGTCCTTATGCATAATGATCAGGTAATTGCTTATGCTTCACGACAGTTGAAAACTCATGAGGTAAATTACCCTACACCTGATTTGGAATTAGCTGCTGTTGTCTTTGATTTAAAAATTTGGAGGCATCATTTGTATGGAGTAATGTGTGAAATATATACTGATCATAAAAGTTTAAAGTATATATTCACTCAGAAAGAATTGAACATGAGACAGAGGAGATGGCTGGAATTGATCAAGGATTGTGATTGTACAATTCATTACCATCCGGGAAAATCAAATAAAGTGGCTGATGATTTGAGTCGAAAAAGTAATGCTTTATTAGCAATGTTGTGTTTGGAATGTGATCCTTTGGTTAAATATTTGATGAACTTTGGCATAGAAGTTGTTGGTACAGGATTTTCTACTATTTAGTTTCAGGTATCAGTGAAATATTCTTTATCAGACAGAATCAAGCAAGCACAGAAGCGAGACAGTGAGTTGCAGAAAAAGGTAGAGCTGGTTCAGAAAGGTAAGTTGCATGATTTCAACATTTATAGTGATTGCGTTTTGAGATTTGGGAAGAGATTGTGTGTGCCTTGTGATTCACAGTTGAAGAGAGAGTTGTTATTTGAAGCTCATAGTTCTCCATTTTCAGTTCATCATGGCAGTACTAAGATGTACAGAGATCTGCGGGAGTATTACTGGTGGGGTGGAATGAAAAGAGATATTGCTAATTTTAATGTGAAGTGTCTGACTTGTCAACAGGTTAAAGCAGAGCGGCAGTTACCGAAAGGGATGCTTCATCCTTTACCAGTGCCAGAGTGGAAATGTTAAAACATATCAATGGACTTTGTTGTGGGATTACCGAGGACATCTCGATGTAATAATGAAATCTGGGTTATTGTTGATCGCTTGACTAAATCTGCTCATTTCCTTGCTATTCGAGATACTTTTTCCCTAGATCAACTTTCACGTTTGAATCTTAAAGAGGTAGTCAGGTTACATGGAGTTTCTCTCTCCATTGTATCTGATCGTGATCCCAAGTTCAGTTCTAACTTTTGGAAAGGCCTTCAGAAGTCATTGGGTACTGAATTAAATTTTAGTACAGTTTTTCATCCTCAATCAGATGGGCAGTCAGAACGAACAATTCAGACCTTGGAGGATATTCTATGAGCTTTTTCTATGGATTATCAGGGAAGTTGGGACCAACATCATTCTTTGGTTGAATTTTCATATAATAATAGTTTTCATTCCAGTATACAGATGGAACCATTTAAGGCATTATATGGGAAGTGGTGTCGAACACCAGCATTTTGGGATGAAGTGGGTGAAAGGAAGCTGATGGGACCAGAATTGGTAGAAGAGATGGCAGAAAAAGTTCAGTTGATTCAGAAGCACATGAGAACAGCTCAGAGCAGGCAGAAGAGTTATGCGGATAACCGTAGGAAGGATCTATCTTTCGAGGTAGGTGATCATGTTTTTCTCAAGGTTTCTCCTTGGAAAAGTGTGATGAGATTTGGTAAGAAAGGAAAGCTGAGTCTAAGGTCTTTTAGACCATATGAAATTCTGGAGAACGTTGGATCAGTTGCTTACCGAGTGGCTTTACCACCGAGTTTATCTCGGGTACACAATGTTTTCATGTTTCGTTGTTGAGGAAGTATATGCCAGATCCATCTCATGTTTTGAGTCCAGAGATAGTTCAGCTGGAGGAGAACATATCTTATGAAGAACAACTAGTCCAGATTCTTGACCACAGGGAGCAAGTGTTACGGAATAAGGTGATTCATCAGGTAAAGGTTTTGTGGAAAAACCATGTGATTGAAGAGGCAACGTGGGAATCTGAAAATGCTACGAGGGATAAATACCCCCACTTATTTTGATAAGTGAATAAAATTGTGAGGATGCAATTCCCAAAAGGGAGGAAGGATGTAACATCCCAGGTAATTAAAGAATAAAGAATTTTCATGTTTATTAATATTTATGAATTAAATAATAATTTTAATTAAAAGGGTTTTCTACGTTCGATAGCGTACTCTATACGCAACGATGAGTTTCTTTGGAAACTTACGTTGCACACAAGTAATAAAATAATATTATTTTAAATGTTAGTTAACAAGTAGCCGTTGTACTGGCGGGAATGGATAGAAATAACTAAAATATAATTATATAAGTTTTTAAATGTTTTTACATTTACCCAATAAAAGATAAAGGCTTATAATACGGAATGAGTTCAATTTTAGGCATTTATACCCTAATTTTCACTAAGGGTTAACTTATCACCTTTTGACGGCGAACCGTCATTAAATATAGTTTTTATCAATCTTATAAATTCTATTGGACTAAAAATAACACTTCTTTAGAATCGGGACATCAAAATTTACTTTGTGTAAATTTTTGGTATCTTTCCGATAAAGTTCTTTTTTAATGAATAGTGTAAAATGTTGTATTTTAATTCAAAACCTCTTTTTAATATAATTTATTTATATGATTAGATTATCTTTTGAATTGGTTTTAATGTGAAATTAGAAAATATTTGTACCATTAAATCCAATAGTGGTCATTGGAATTAATTTCATTTTGAAATCGGACTTAAACTAGTGTCAATCTTTTGATACATATTGTTTCATAAAAACACGTTGTTTGCTCTGACAGTGGGAATTAATTATTAAATTAATTAATGTGACTTATATGTTTTGAATTTTTTAAAATAGACTTCATTTTTGAATTCATAATATCAAATATTGTTTAGGGTGAATTTTTGGTAATTTTCTGAAAAACTTCAATTTTTGATGAATAGTGAAACCACTAAGTGGTACTTATAAAAACTGATTTTCCATTTAAATGAAATTTTTCCATCATTGTGTTTTGATTTTCAAAAATCCGACATACATGGTTGTCATTAAGAAGTAAAATGTGGTTCAATGAGATTAAAATAATTTTTTGGTGAATAGTAACTTATTAAGTTTTTAATCGCGATTAGTGGTAATTAGTGTAGTTTGAGGTAAAAATAATGCTTTAATAAAATTAGATGAGCTTAAAACATGTCCTAACCCTATTTTTTGTGTCATGGACGACCAAGACCACCCATGGGTCGATTTAGGGGACCCCATGGAGCCACTTGGGTGAGATAATGACTTTAATGCCTTTTTTTAAATAAAAGTACAAATGACACAAACATAATATGTTTTACAAAAACAATTTTTACATGGGGTTATAAAGATCAGATTTTTTATTATAAATATTCATTGGAAATCTAAAAATATTTACTACATCATGGTATGTTTTCATAATTTTTAGACTTTAAATAAAATAAATTATTTATGAAATCATTATGATCCATCGATGACTTCATTATTTAACGATTTAAATAAAATGGAAAGATAATGTAATATCTAAAAACTACACATGTCCAAAACCTATTGGATGGGAATATGTCGTAGCCTTATCATCTTATATTCTAAATATATCAATGTGAGACCTTAGAAATTCGAAACACTTTTGAAAATAAAATAATAGTTTCATTATTTCCAAAAGTGCCCCTCCTCTCCTCTTATAAAAGGCCCCCACCTCTACCTCATTTCACACACTCCTAAAGCCTTTGGATCGGCCATCCCCTGACCATTTACTCTCTCCACATCCCTCTCCTCATCCTAGAGGATTTACTTTGGGCATAATCCTTTCAAAGGAAGCCTTCAGGCTCAAATCAAAAGGAGTTACACTTTTAAAGGTAATTCATTCTCTCTTGTTCATTTGTTTTATTTTGCTTATCCAACCCCCAATACTCTTTTTATTTACTTCTTTTGTAACAACACCATTATCTTTAATATACTAGTATGTTGTTATAAGATTTATTCGAGCTACACTCTCTCACAACTACATCAAATTGTTAATGAACATACTGTTTCCGTGGATGGAGAAATTCGGCCTCCCGAAACGATGATTGTTCAATACTCATTTAACACCTTCAAAGTCGGACATTATGATGTCACTATTTTTATATATGATATATAATATGTTTATTATTTCTTTAAGCTTCTCTATTTTTCATTTATGGCATACCATTATTGTTTCCATTATGGGTAAACACGATATCTTCTTTTTAAGAAGTGCGGACTACCGCCCCCTGAAAGTGATTTGATTCGTTAATACCATATGTGGGATGTGTAAAGGATAAAGTTAATGATATTATATATTTTATTATACTGGAATTATAATATACTCTTATATCATTATGATTCCATTCTATAAAATACGAAATAGAAATGAAAGTAGCGTTCATGCGTACGTACGGCTTACCGTCTCCATGAACGGTGCATTTCATTTCTTACCTCTAAATGATTATGTAATATTATAAATACATGTATATGCTGATATATATGATATATACGATATACAAATCATTAATATCATTCTTGATATAACGAACCTTTGACCAAATTAACAACATGTAAGTGTAAGAAGTCTATTTTTGACTTAAGAACCAAATACCGACAAAATGAACATTATTAACTTAAATGATTACATGTTGTTCATAACATGGTATAAAAGGAATAATGAACTTGAAAAAGGTTCTTAAGCAAGTAGAGATTAACTCAAGTTTATTATTCTGTAGATTAAAGAATGGTCGGGTCAAGTCGGACCCGAGGTAAGGGACTTCGTCTCAATCTCCTTTCATTGATGCATATTTCGTTTTATACACAACTTTCTTTTATACGGTGTATAAACCCCTTTGACTTTTACTTTTATACAAAAGGAATCTTTTTCTACGAAGTGTTTTACAAAATGACAAAAAGGAATGTTTCTTTTAACGTACGTGGCGACAACGACCTTTTCTGCCGCCGTGAGTATTATTTGGACTTTGGCTTCCTCAACAAGCCGTAATGTTTTTAAAATAAAATAAAAACCATATACTCTTTTATGTATTTTGGTATTGAAAATGGTTTTGATAGAGGATTATATTATGATATATTGTGATGTGTAAATTTTATCATTCCTTTATATTGGTTTTATGTTTTATGATTTTATATTGGTACTTTGACATTTTAACGGGTGGTTACATTATAAACCATATGACGAGTGGTTCCGTGAATACCATTACGGGTGGATATGTTATAACCTCCAATGCATTGGGTATGGAAGTCGGCCGTATGGCTATTCCATTAAGTATGTATGGAAATTGGCCGTATGGCTATTCCATTAAGTGATATGTGTGGAAGTCGACCGTAAGGTTATTCCACTTAAGTATGTTTATGTCCCAAGTTACCTTTATATATGTTATGTGTTCTTTATATGGGGTTTATGGTAATCCTTTGGTTACAAAAAGGTAAGTAATGATACTTTATTCAGTGAAGAGTTTTTACTACTTCATGAAGGTGAAGGTATTACTTTGATAGAGTATACATGATTTACTTGATTTTGAAAAACGAACAGTTTTCATTCTTTGTGTATCCCTTACTGAGCTTTTTATGCTCACCCCAAGTTTTTTTGAAATGTTTTTCATAGGACTTAATGTGGAATAAGGTCAAGGATGGGATCAAGGGAATGTCATGCTATATAAGACATGGAACTAGACATGTTTCTTCTAAAAGTTTTTTTTTATTATGGAAACTTAGTAGAAGTGACTACTTTGTAATCTTTTAAGATGTAATAGTTATGTTCTAATTCTCTAAAACTCTAAACCTGAAAAGATCCTCAACGTGAATTATTCATTTAATTCAACATTAAGTAAGGTTTAAGGCCAGGGCCTTATATACAATGAGAACACTAAGTCTTAATTTTCTCCAATTAAAATCCAATAGAGTTGATAAATGATATTTAGAATGAAAAATTGGAAACCTGATTTAATATTGAAGAAATCGTACTTATATAATCATTACATCAAACATTATATAAATCTTCTTTTGTTAAAAATCCATATCTCATGGTCCATTCACAATACATACAATGTCTTCAAAGGATATAACTGGAAATTGATAAATAAAAAATGAATTAAACTAAAAACTAGAATAATGTTATGGATATAACAACCATGCCATTTTAATTTCTAAACTAGATTTCTCTTTAGAATTTAATTTTTAAAAAATACCTTGCTAGTATAGTTATGAATACTGAAATACAAATCTCCACAAGATATAACCCCATTAGTCAATTATAAGGAACACAATGTCCTCTTTCAGAGGTGTAAAAATAGGGGCCTAGAGAATCTCACTTTCCCCTGTTAAACAATGTTTATCTATCACTCAACCGAAATGTATAATTTTTCTATCAATATAATTTTCATTAATAAATAAATTCATAAAAACATAATACATTGGTACATCATAACTAAATGAGACATGATGGACGAGTGAAGTGCCTATGAAGGATAAGTGTAATGTCTAAGATACAAATTGAATCCCTCTATTTGAATATCCAAATCCACAATAGATCATATAGAGAAATGGAAACATCAAATAATATGCAAGAATTGAATGTAGAGAAATTTAATTCTATTGCAGGGAGGAAATATATCTTAGTTACATAATGGTTTACATGTGGAGGCATTTCATTTGGATGATCTACTATGAAAAATCTAAATGACTAGTTCTACTGTATAAAAAAACCAAAAACATATCATTGGTAAATAACTAAATACATATTTTGACGGTAATTAAATGAAAAAATATAAAAAATATAGTTGTGAATGAATAAAATACCAATATATTAATTTTATTTCATCAGTCATTCAACAAAATAATTCTCAATACTCAAGCCTCTATACAATAAATTTCACATAAAGAAGATTTTAAATCACTGATTATAATTATCAAAAAAAATTAATTGAAGAATATTAATATATATATATATATTCCAATCCCAAAAAAAATAGATCCTACATCAACTTCACTAAAATTATAACAAAATCCAAATTAATGGCCATATGGAATTTGATTATTTGAACCAAAATGATATCATGAGTTAGGTTCCGTAAAAATGGAGTTATGGATAATGATTTCATATATCATATAATTTATTTATGAATTTATAATTATATAAGGGTAACCAATATATAGAAAAAAATTTAGGACATTATTTTGATCTATATATTTATTTTGATCGAAGTAATGATTTGAGTTAAATGATGTGTTGCTCATTAAAACATGTATATTTCCAATGATTCGTCAATATAATTAATATATTTGATCATTGATGTCAAAATAGACATTTCTAACATATAATAATATAATTATGATTGATTCATCATGTAATGGATATTTTACAAAATAAGATACATATTTTTTGGACATAAATGTGTTCATGATTATGATAAACAGGTAGATTGACAGATACCATCAGACATGTTTTTAAAATGAATTGAAAATGTGATGGAATGAATTTAAAGGTAAAATTTCATAAATTAAGGGATTGAATATAAGAATTAATTCATGGATATATCATAATATATGACGGATCATATGTTTTATGACAAGGACATCATGAAATTATTAAGAAATAAATTAATAATGGATACATTTGTCATTTAATCCTTTGAAATATGGATATACAGAATAGATAAATGAACTGAAAAAAATAATTATTAAGAATAATTTATTTATATGTATTTTAATATTATTATTTATAGGGATATATTGATAATCTAATTTGGGGGAATTTAAATATGTTACCATTGGAGACATATTTTATTGAATCATATTGAAGAATAAAATTAGATTAATGAAATAGCGATCCTGATTAAAAGATAATACAATGCTTATAATGTGAAATATATAATTGAAATTTATATAACTATATAAATTTAGAAGAAAAAATGTACATGAAAATCGAAGAAACACCAAATATAAGTCACCACATTAGATTGACATAGTCACAAAATAAGTAAAAAATTTACTCAAAAAAAGGCAAACAATGTAGAATATTACAAAATAAAGAAATAAGAGAAGAAAAAGAAATTGTTGAAAAAATATCGTAATATAATCTATATTACATTCCATTCATAGATAGCAAATATATTATAATTATAATCATAAAATAAATTATAATAATAACATTCATAAAATTTCGCATACATTGCAAAAACTAGCATTTCAATAATTTATAGATGATTTTTTAAATTCAAAAATTCAAAGGTTGCCAAAGTTTTATTTGGGAACCCCCATGTTTCATTTGTGATGACCCAGACTCTCTTGGTCCTTCCCCTTTCCAAAATCCAGGTTCTAACGGTGTGGCGTCTCGGTGAGACCGATCGGGGAGACCGATCGGGGAGACCGATCGGCGAGACCGATGGGTGAGACTGATCGGTGAGACCGATGGGTGAGACCGATGGGTGAGACCGATCGGTGAGACCGATCGGTGAGACCGACCGGTGAGACCGATCGGGGATACCAATCGGGGAGACCGATCGGTGAGACTGATCGGCGACACCGATGGGGGAGACCGATCGGTGAGACCGATCGGCGTCACCCGGCCTTGTGAAGTTGTTTCCGGTAGTGCTTCATTGTGCAAATAGGGTTGTAAATCCTATTCTGACACATTTAAGCGTGTTTTTAAGACCCGTAATGTGCATAAGAGTTTTAATTAAATACTTATTCAATTCATGAGTCGGCTTAAACCACCCGACCCCCTTTTTGTGATGAGTGGAGCCGCATGGTCAACCCACGACCCCTGCGCCTTACGCGGTTTCACGTTTTCACCTCAACCGTCCTCGGATCTTATAAACTAAGGGTTTGCCATGGTTTCTCCTTTCCTCGATCGTGGCTTTTCACAAACATCTTCTGGTGCATCGGGCGTGCCGCATCGTTATCCGTAATGTTCCACACCCCCGGCCTAAACGTCGATAATCTATCAACAAGTAGGGAATTTCTCCTTCGCCTCTCTCTTTTATGTATCATGCGGGGTGGGCGTGCTTTTGTTTCTGTAGAACTGGTTGGACCGAACTCAATAAAGATAATGAACGAATTCTATAAAGAAAGAGGGGGGGGGCTGTGATTGTTGATGGTGTATTATATTTTTTTGATGTTGTTCTTCTATGACCATCTTGTTGAGTTGTGCTGGCTTATGCCTCCTGAAAATCGAGGTCGTTGGTGGTCGTTGTTTGTGCACTAATGAACCCTGCTGATGTTTTAAATGGCTTGTTTGTGGTTGTAAACTCCTGCTATTAAAAGTGAATTGGTTAATCACGTATATTTGGCTGAATAAATTGAAATCACCAGGATCAACCCTTCTGTGATAACTCCCGGTTAAAACACACGGAATTTGAAATCATGGAGTGTGTTAAGTCATTTAAATCTGAAAATACCGGCAAAGCCAGGCTTGTGTTGGTGGTGGTAGTTGGTTGTTTTCCTTTCGGGCCCATTGCTGGAAATATGGGAGGTGATGGGATCCCCTATTCTTTTATACTCTCGGTGGTTGTGTAAATTTGGGGGATGGGATCTCCTATTGATATGGATTCAGGGGTTGTGAGTTTTAAGACTGGGTGGATACTTGTTTATATCACGAATTGGGGTGGAATCCTCTGTTGTTGAGAACCGGGTGTGGGCGTTTTGGGTGATGTTTGACTGTTTACTTTCATGGACTTATGCCTATGCCTACTAGCTGCCCAGTAGTGCTTAAACATAAACAATATTACTGAACGTGAAATAAGAAAGGGGACAAATGGGTTGTTAGCGTGAGTTGTGACTCGGACTTGAGTGCTGTTGTGATCTTTAGGTTGTCTGAAGAAAAACCTAGCTTGGGTGAGTGCTTGTTACCTATATATATATATATACTTGTAGCTTTGTGTTTCTTATTCGCGCCCCACCCAAGTTCAGCACTTAGTTCTGAACACCCCCATTTCATGGGGGACGGTGTTTTTCCCAACACTATTCTTAGTGGATGGTTATTAGCTTCTTTTCTGATCCCTTTCCCAGATACCCCAAGTATCTTCGGGCAGGCTGTGATGGCCTGAGGTCCATTATTAGCCCAAGAACCTTCAGGCGGGGTAGTGTGGTGGTTGGCCAGGTGTGTGTGGCAGGTGGTTTCCCAAGCGTCTTCGGGATGAGGCCCATGTGTCTTCGGGCGTGGCAGTGGATCCTTTAGCCCAGGTGTCTTCGGGTGTGGTGGTTGTTCTGGACTAGGTGTTCACTGGCATGGTTACATGTGACAGTTGTGGCCCAGGTGTGTGCGGGTGAGATTCAGAAGTGGGACTGTGTGCAGTTGAGGCCAAGGTGTGTGCGGGCGAGATTTGGGTAGTGGGACTGCGTGTGGTTGTGGCCCATGTGTGTGCGGGCGGGATTCAGCAGTGGTACTCTATGCGGTTGAGGCCCAGGTGTGTGCAGGCGGGATTTCGGCAGTGGGAATGCGTGTGGTTGTGGCTGAGGTGTGTGTGGGCGGGTGTGGCAGTGGGACTGCGGTGAGAATGGCGGGATTGGTCCGATGCGTAGGATGTCTCAATAACCAGTGGGAAAGTGGCGCGGGGTACCCAAACATCAATGTGCTCTTAATATATATATATTACTTGACTTGCGTTATTTGGGGAGTGTGCCTTGGTAAGGCCTAGGGTGGATAGTTTATCTTTATAGGTTTTTGGTTTACTCTTTTTCTCACGGGGCTTTAGTACGTTCCCCCACTTGTGCACGAGAGTCTTTGGTTTTCCCTACTGAGTGTACTTGTATGCTCACCCTACGTATATAAAACTGCTTTCAGGTTTCTAGGAGGACTTCGGGGATCACGCAGGACCTTACTAGCTCGGTCCTTTGGAGTAGTTGCAGTTGCTGTATTTCTTTTCCTCTTTGGTACTTACCTTGTAGTCACCTTTTGCACTTTGTGGCTTTTACTTTTGAAACTTGCATGTGGGAATGGTTTACTTTTGGATTTACTTTTCTTCCTACCATGGTGTTGTTGGGTTTTTCTTCTCCTTATCTCTCGATCCAATAAAGTAAAAAGGGTAATTCCTTCCATTTGTGAGAAATTTCTATACCCTTGGTGTTAGTCGCCACTCCGGGACCTATTGAAGGCGGGTTTCGGGGGTCATTATCTCTCCTTCAACTTAAATAAGGAAGGGCCTAGAAATCTGCTGACCCTTTCCTCCTTTTGGTGAATGCGGGTCGTGACAGAATGGTATCAGAGGTGATGGTTGAGAGATAGGATGGAGTCTGGATTTAGGCACAGTGAGGATTTCATGGGACGGTAAGGAAACAGTGTTGGGTGACCTTGGCGCATGAATTAGGCCAGGGAAGACTGGCTAGGACACGGTATTTTAGGGCCCCCTGTGATCCGATGCAAGGACTCTGGACCTACCGAACTACCAAGTGAGGACACACTGATTGCAGGGTAGAGACCCTAGGAAAGGTAAATGAATCACAATGACTTGTGTTCTTGTGTTTCTGGGATGTCTTTGGAATTAAGAATAAATTAAATTTTAAGAAGTTTAAGAATGATATTCTGCACTACTTGGGCTTAGGCATTCCTTGTTTACCTTGCAGCTATGGCACCTGGAAGGCGACCACGTGTGGTACAGGCGATCGAGGCCCCGGAGACTACATTGGCCGATCGGCAGAGAGCTGATCGAGAGGAAGAGGACGACCAGTGGCAGAAGGCTCTTTGAGCCTTCCAGCAACAGGCCCTCGAGAAGTATGAGGGCATCACCTCCGATATGAAGACAGAAGGCTGGCTAGAGGAGCTAGTTATAGCCTTCGGCCTGATTCGGGCCCCGACCGAGTACTAGGTTCCTCTGGCTGCCAGCCAGATGCGGGGATCAGCACGTCAGTGGTGGATGCATTACCTGGGGGAGAGGAGAGAGTCTGAGGTGGCATGGGTGGATTTCGAGAGGGATTTCCGGGCGGAATTCCTCTCCTCGACGATGAAGGCAGAAAAGAGGCAGCAACTACTCTCCCTCCATCAGGGGAGTATGTCCGTGAGGGAGCTAGGGATCAAGTTCAAGTACCTCCTACGTTTTGCTCTGGACCTCTTTCCCGACGAGGAGTCTCGGGCAAGACGTTTTGAGGAGGCACTCCGACCCTCCCTCCAGTATGCTGTTACCCCCTTTACCCTGCCTACGTACTTGGAGGTCCAGAAGAAGGCCGAAGTGGTGGAGAGGATGCATGCTCTAGGGGGAGTGTCGCGAGAGGGGATCTAGCAGGGACCATCGAAGGGGAAGGTCGTCAGCAGCGGGCCTTCAGCGTCAGGACCCTCCAGGTTACGACCTACAGGGAGCAGGCCGCAACAGTTTCAGTTTCGATCCCCCGACCCTCGCCCTTTTCCTTCTGGACCAGGACCGTGGTGCTTCATTTGTGGGAGACCTTGGCATCTCCGGAGTCATTTCCCCGACCGGGTGTATTACAGCAGTGGCAGTCATCCCCAGTACCTGCCCCAGCAGCAGCTTTCAACCAGACCTTTCCATCCGCAACAGCAGGGACAGCGAGCTCCCGCTCCTCCGAGGGCATACGTAGGGGGAGGAGGCCGACCTTAGGGCGCTCCACAGGTACCTAGACTAGGGTGTGGTCAGGGAGGTGGTCTACAGCCGAGGGTAAGGGGAGCTGGACGTGGACAGTTGCACGCTGCAGAGGCAGTAGTTCAAGCAGGGCCAGAGGTTGTTCGAGGTACGATCAGTCTGTTTAGCACTCTTTCTTATTCTTTGTTCAATACCGGAGCTTCACACTCCTGTGTTGCACACATTCTAGCCCGTGCCTTGGGTCTAGATGCCGAGAGACTTCCAGTGCCCCTGGTGTTGAGCACACCAGTCGGAGGTCAGACCGACTTGTTGTTCATTTTTCGGGGGATGTGGACTGATGTTAGGGCCACATCAGTCGGTTAGGGATCTTCTTCTGCTATAGATTCAGCCATATGATGTCATCCTAGGAATTGACTGTCTATTTTCTGTGTGCGCCGTCATCGACTGTTTTCGAAGAAGGGTGGTGTTCTCAGACTTGGACAGCCGGCGTGTAACCTTCACCGGCGAGCGGAGAAGTCCGAAGGGAAACCGGAGAGAGGAAACTCTCCTCTCCTTGTTGACCGAGATGATAGTGGAATCAGTAGATGATGAAATGGTGGAAGTGCCAGAGATCGTCCGTGAGATTATGGACATCTTTCCTGAGGAGTTGACGACTCTACCCCCTCGACGTGATATCGAGTTCGGGATAGACCTGCAGCCCGGCGCTCGTCCAATCTTGATGGCTCCTTACCGGATGGCACCTTCGGAGCTACGGGAGTTGCGAATACAGATTGATGATCTGATGAAGAGGGTTATGTTCGTCCGAGTGCATCACCGTGGGGGTGCTCCGGTCTTGTTCGCAAAGAAGGAAGATAGTGGTCTTAGGTTGGGCATAGACTACGGGAGGCTGAATCAGGTGACGATCAAGAATCGGTACCCTTTTCCAAGGATAAATGATCTTTTCAACCAGCTGAAAGGGGCATGATGGTTCTCGAAGATCGACCTACGGTCTGGGTACCACCAGTTGAGGGTGAAAGAGAGTGACATCCCGAAGACAGCGTTCAGGTGCAGGTTTGGACACTTCGAGTTCGTAGTCATGCCCTTCGGTGTTACGAACGCCCTGGCTGTGTTCATGGGGCTTATGAACTCCATCTTCCGGGAGTACCTGGATCGGTTCATGGTTGTGTTCATTGACGACATCCTGGTCTACTCAAGATCAGAGGAGGACCATGCAGAGCAACTGAGGACAGTTTTGGAGGTCCTCCGACAGCACCAGCTCTATGGGATGTTGTCAAAATGAATGTTCTGGACACGAGAAGTGCACTTCCTCGGGCACGTGGTATCCGAGCAGGGGGTAGCGGTGGACCCATCAATGGTTGAGGCAGTTGTTTCTTGGGAAGCACCCATGAATGAGGAAGAAGTCTGAAGTTTTCTCGGGCTGGCAGGTTACTACCGGGGATTCGTACCCAACTTCTCCCGAGTAGCATCCCCTTTGACGGCTCTGACCAAGAAGGAACAGGCTTTCGTATGGAGTGAGCAGTGCCAGTCAGCCTTCATCTATCTGAAGGAGAAGTTGGTCAATGACCGAGTGCTGAGATTACCAGAAGAAGGGGCGGCTTATGAGGTGTTCTGTGATGCTTCAGGACAGGGCCTGGGATGCGTGTTGATGTAGCGACAAGAGGTGATATCTTATGGGTCCAGGTAGCTGCGTTCCCATGAGCGTAATTACGCCACCCACGACATGGATCTTGCAGCGGTCGTTTTTGCGCTAACGTTATGGCGGCACTACCTCATCGGGGAACACTTTGTGGTCTTCACGGATCACAAAATCGTGAGGAATATCTTCTCCCAGCGGGACATAAACTTGCAACAACGGAGATGGGTGGAGTTCCTCCAGGATTAAGACTTCGAGATCTCTTATACTGAGAGAAAGGGAAATGTGGTGGCCGATGCCTTGAGCAGTAGGACGCAGAAGGATGCAGTCCGAGAGTCGGCAGATGCCTGGAAGGCAATAGAGGAGTTTTCCGCCTTACACTTGGATGCGAAGATGGATAGCGGCAGAGGCTGCCTATATCAGATGACAGTGCACTCATCCATGTTTCAGCAAGTGGAGGAGTCTCAGTGGGGAGACCTAGAGTGTGAAGTGATGCGTGACCAAGTTGACCAGGGTAATGCTCCGGAAGGATGGACAAAGGATGGTCAGAACCAGATGCTCTTCTAGAAAAGGTTGTTTGTCTCGGAGGCGATGCGCGACAAGGTTCTCAGTGAGTTCCAAAAATCACCCCTGGAGGTACACCCAGGAGTTTCCAAGATGTACCGGGGTTTGAAGAGGCAGTTTTGGTGGCCCGGAGTTAAGCGAGGGGTGGCAGAGTTTGTGGCCAAGTGCTTACTGTGTCAGCAAGTGAAGGCTGAACACCGAGTTCCAGGTGGCCTACTACATCCCCTAGATGTCCCCGAGTGGAAGTGGGATGACATCTCGATGGATTTCGTCACGATACTACCCAAGGTCCAAGGAGGGTACGACGCCATCTGGGTGGTAGTTGATAGCTTGACGAAATCAGCTCACTTTTTGGTGATCCGGGAGTCGAGTGCTATGGACGCTTTGGCACGAAAGTACGTGGATGAGGTGGTGCGGTTCCATGGAGTTACGAGGTCTATAGTCTCCAATAGGGATACACGGTTTATCTCGTGAGTCTGGAGAGGATTGAAGCATGCGTTTGGAACCCAGTTACACCTTAGCACTGCTTTCCATCCCCAGACAGATGGACAAATAGAGCGCACCATCTAGACCTTGGAGGATATGCTACGAGCATGTATTCTGGACTCAGGAGGATCATGGGTGCAACACTTGCCTCTGGTAGAGTTTTCCTACAATAATAGCTACCACTCTACCATTTTCATGGCCCCATTTGAAGCTTTTGACGGGAGGCCATTCCGTTCACATGTGTGTTGTACCGAAGTAGGAGAGGCAGGCATCCTTGGTCCGGAGGTGGTACATAACACGACAGATAAGGTTCATCTCATACG